>JBCEDN010000002.1:0-1464591 GCA_039880775.1 Diaporthe vaccinii
AAAAAGAATTAATAATATAATATTTATTAATTTAATTTATAAGATAATATTTAATTATTAAGATAAATAATTATTTATTTAATTTTTAATTATAAAGAAGTTAAAAGCTTTAAACTTATCTATAATACTTATATTTTTTCTTTAATTATACCCTTTAAGCGCTTTACTTTATTATTTTATACTTATATATTAAATATAAAGGGCTTAATTTAAATATATTTCAACTTAAGGTAATCTTTAATAGCTTATCTTTAGTTAAATATTTCGCTATTATATTTAATAATCTTAATTTTTATTTTATATTAAAGTTTTATTATTTTAAAAAAGGATTTAAATATTTTAAATATTATATTATTATCTTAATTTATAAAGTAATAGTTTTATATATATCTTAAAACTTTATATATAAATAAGAGTTATAAATTATAATTATAAATACCTAGCTTATAATTATAAAAATCTAATATTATCTTTTTACTTTTTTATTTAAAGATTTTCTTTAATAAATAATAAATTTACCTTATAATTTTAATTAAGGTATATATTTTATATTTAATAATTATTAATTTATAAATTTATACCCTTTAAGATATATTTATTAAATATTTTAATATCTTAAGTTTAAGGTAGCTAAGTTATTTATATTAAAGAAGGGCTTTATTTATTAATAATTTCCTTTTAATAAATATTATATATTTCTTCCTTTAAATATTAAATATAGCCTTTAATTTATAAATTAAGTATTTAATAATATATTATTTATAAATATTTATAAATTTATAAAAGATTATTTTATTTTATCTTTTTAATATAATTAAATCCGCTTTATTATTTTAAAAGATATCTTTTCTTTAAAATTATCTTAAAGATATTAATATAATTAAAAGCTTTAAATATAAGGTAATATTTTTAATTTATAAAATAATTCCTTTAATATAAATTAATATTATATTATATATTTAAATAAGGAGTTATTAATTATCTATTTATAAATAATTATTATATTTAGCTAGCTATATATTAAATAGCCTTTTATAATTATTAATAATTAATATTATATTTATTAAATTTAATATAATTAAATATTTTAAAAGGTATTCTTTTATATTTATAATAAAAGCTCCCTTAACCTTTATATTAATTATATAATATTTAAGAAATTAATCTTTAATCTTATTAATAGGTTTTTTTTTAAAAGATCTTAATATCTTTAACTTAAACTTTAATCTTAAGCCTTTTATAACTTAAACCTTTATTTATAAATTAATATTATCTTTAAGGACCTTATATATCTTTTCTTTAATAATTTTATTCCTTTTAAAGCCTTTAAAAGCTTTTTTAAGGAAGATATAATAATAATTTATAAGGATATAATTCTTAATATATACTTTATATAAATTAACAGGTTTTTTTACCTTAAACTAATTATATTTCTAACTTATATAAGTTTTATATAATTTATTTATATTTTATTAATTAAGATTCCTTTTCTTAATAATATAAATATCCTCTTCATTATTATAATCTTTTAAGTTATTATAAATAATTATTTATATTCCCTTTATAATTCTTATAAATTTATTTTATATATTTAAAACTTATAATTTCTTTTAAAAGAGGTTTCTAATATTATAATATATAAGGCTCCTATTTATAATTTTCTACTTTTATATTTATTTAAATATAATTATTTATATTAATAATATCCTTTATAAGGCTTATAATAAATTATAAATCTAAATAATAAATTATCTTACCTTCGCAATCCCTTATTAAGTAGCTTTTATTATAATAATTTCTTATTAATCTACTTAAAATATAATATCTTTTAAATTTTATAATAATTTAAAAGCATTTTTATATATATTTCTTATTTTTAATAGATTATTTAATTATAATTATTTATATCTTTATTATAAATTTTTATATTATTTCTAAAAGGGTTCTTTTAAGATATAATATATTAATTTATAAGTTAGATTAATAATTTATATTATTTATTTCTTAAGCTTTTAAATTATAACTTATTCTTCTTATATTTTAATTTAAATTATTTATATCCTTATAAGTTTAAATTATAAAGCTAAAGTTAATATTAATAAAATTAAATAATTATTATTAACTTTATTATTTTCTTAAATAATTTTAATTTCTTTAGTATTATTAAACCTATTAATAATTTAGGAAATATAATGCTTTTATAATTATAACGGTTTTATATATTTTTATAATTATAATTGGATTTTATGGGTTTTAAAAGAAGTTTATTTAGTAGTTTATATAGTTTTTAAATCAAGTTTAACTTAAAAGAACTTATAATTCAACTATTTATTTTTCTTTATCTTTATATAACATTATATTTTTAAATCTTCTTATTAATTTCATTAACTATATTAATTAACTTATATAAGATTTTTAATTATTAAATTTATATTATATTAATATTAATTATAATAATTTACAAATAAAATTATAATTCTGTAATTATTATATTATTTATCTTCTTTTATTAAATCCCTATATTATAAGGGCTAGTTTTATTAAGCTAATAAATAAATACTTTAAATATTCACTATAATAATCCGTAAATTTATAATAAATTTATAATGAAATATCATTTTATAGTAAATTTATAATTTAATGGTGAATTCACGGTGGATTTACTAGGAACCAATTATTCACCATATAATCTTTAATTTAATAAATTCTATTATTACTTATCTTTTATTATATTTAATTAATATCTTATATAAGTTAAATAGATTATTTTTAATTATTAGTTTTTTTAATCTATAAAATATATATACTTATTTATATATTATACCGCCCCCCTTTATCTTTATTATAATATTTATCCTTTAAATTCTATCTTATATATATTAACTTATAATCTCTTATATAAGATAAATAAATTATATTAACTTATTAGCTTTCTTAAATAATAAAGATTAATAAAAAGTAAATTATAATAAGCTGATATTTTAATTATAATAGGAATTAATTATAATATGAATATTAAACCAATTATTAAAGGTAGTTAAATATCTTATTTATATTTATAATATATATAATAATATATTACCTTTATTTTTATATAAATATAGAATACTTTAAGGTTATTATTTATTTTATAATTAAGGATCTTAAAAAGGCTTATTAAAATTAAAATAAATAGCTTTAATTTAATAAATAACTTAATATAATATTTATAATATAATATTTAGATCTTAATAAAGTGTTATAAAGCTAATTTATATAATAATATCTTTTATAAGGCGTTATATTTGTATAAATAATATAATTTTAATAATTTATAATAGTTAATAATATTTTAAAGAAATATAATAAATATATTATCTTTAAATTATATAATAATTAATAATTAACTTAAAGTGAAATATTATAATATATAATTATAATAAAGGATATTAATATAACTAGATTTAAGATAACTTTTAAAGCTTTATTTTATAATAAGGCCTTTAAAAATAGCAGCGGTAATAAATATATATTATAACTTAATTAACTTAAATATAATGCCTTTATAAAAATACTTTAGCTTATAACGTATCTTAAAAGGAGGCCTTATAAAATAATAGTTTATATAATAAAATATAATGATTTTAATAAAATATTAAATTAAATAATAATATATATATAGGTGATATTTTAATAAGTTAAATAGGATATAAAAAAAAAAGGGGATTTAATTTTAAAGTAGCTTTATTAAAAAAGGTTAGCTATAATAACCTTAAATATAATATTTTACTTTAAGATTATTAATAATATATTATATTATAATTATATAATAATATTCCTATAGCTTTTTTAATATATATACTTTATATTTAAATAATAAGGTAAATATAAGCCTTTATATTTATTTATTAAATAATAATTTATAATACTTAAAATTACCTTAAACTTTAAATAAAATGTAATTAATAATAAGATTAAAGATAAAGTTATTTATATTATTATACTTTTAATATTAAGTTAAAAGCTTATAAATATATCCTTTAATAATATAATAATATTTTATTTAATTATATTTATATTTAATAAATATATAAGGGGCTAAAAGATAGCTTATAACTATAATAATTATTTAATAGCTATTATTAAAATCTCCCTTATATTAATTTATAAATATATAATAGCTATATAAAATATAATAAATATAATTTCCCCTATTACCCCTTTACCCCTCCTTTTTCTATTCATTATTTAAATAATATAATTCTTAACCTTATTATTTTATATAAGATAAATATTTCTCCCCCCCCCTTAATATATTTATATTAAGCTAGGTTTTAATATAATAATTATTTTATATAAAATAATTATAAATATTTTATATAAGATAATAGGTTTATAATGCTAAATATAAGGTAGATAAAGGGTTAATTATTATATAAATAAAATAAAAAGGCTAATAACGTTAATATATTAATATATTTATATAATAAAGATAAATAATAATATAAAGCTGCTGCTTAAGGCGGTATTTTATATATAAGATAAAGTTATATATTATAAAAAAGGGGAGATATTATAGCTAATAATGAAATAGGTTAGGGTTAATTCTTTAATATATAATATATTTAATATAAAGATAATAATAATATTAATTAAAAAGATAATAAATAATAACTTAAATGCTTTAAAAGATAAGCTTAAAGGCTTATTATTTAATAATAATATCGATTTAAAGGTTATAAGGTTAATATTATTTAAATCTTTAAATAATATTTATAATAATTATATAAATAATATATTTAAATATATATTTCTTTATTATAATAATAATAAGGGGTGGGTAAGGAGGGTATTGCTTTTATTTTAAGGGCTTATTAAAAATAATTAAGAGCTTTATAATAAATAAATAAGGGGTAGGATATTAAATAATAAGGTAATTAAAATATATTTAAATAAAGTAGCTTAAGCATTTAAAGGGCTTATATTAATGATATATTAAGGTTTAAAGCAGCTAATATACTTAAAGGAACTTATATTATTAAAGTAATATAATAATATAAGGGGTAGGATTTATAATATATTTATTTATTAAGGTATTATAATAATAAATATAATATATAATAAGTTTAATTAATATAACCTTTTATTAATTAAGAATATATAATATAAAATAAAGTTATAATATTTAAAGGTGATAATAATATAGCTTATTATTATATAATTATTTTTAAAAATATTTAAAAAGTAAGATTATAATAATAAATATTATAGCTTTTTAATAAATATAATATAAGTTAAATAATATTTATTATTTAAATTAATAAATATTATTAAAAGGCTTAAAGATATAATAATAATTAAAGTTAAGATAACACTTAAGATATAAAAAATAAAATATATCTTTAAGATATTTATAAAATATTTTATAATTTAAAGCTTATATATTAAAGATCTTAAGCTATTAAAGTAATTATTAAATATAAAGGTTAAGGATAATAAAGATAATAATAAGGTAAGGGGCCCGTTATATAAAGTAAATAAGCTTATTAAGTATTTAACGCTAATGAAATATATATATTATATAATTAAATATAGTGATAAATTTAAATAAGCTAGGGCGATATATATATTTAAGGTAATATATAAGTTATTTATAATATTAATTAAGAAAAGGAAAGCTAGCATTAATAATAATAATAATAACCTTAAAAAGAATAAGGTTAAGTAAATATAATATAAGAAATAGCAATATATAATAAAAGGGATAATGGCGGTTAAAGATAATAATATAGCGTTATTTATAAGTTTGCGCGGTAAAGGGGGCCTGATGCTTAAAGTATATTAATATAAAGTATTTTAATATATTATTAATTTAGCGATATTTAATATTATTTATATAGCGTTAATAGGATTTAATAAATCCTTATTATATATATTATTAACATTATTAAGCATTAATAATATATTTATTTTAATTAAGCTATTATAAATGTTATAAAAGGATATAATTAATAGATTTATAGCGGTTAATATCTTGATTTATATATAATATTTAAAGATAAATAATATATATAGCGATATAGCCTTAATAAGGGTTGTCGTTATTATATTAAAAGCTTTTTACTTTAATATATTTATTATCTTTATTAATTAATAAAAGGATAAGTTTAATATTAATATAATTATTATAAATAAAGCTTATTATATATTATTTAACCTTAATAAGGCGAAATAGGGCTATATATTTTAATTATTAATAAAGAAAATGCTAACGGTTATATTTATAATATATTATAAAAAGCTATTTATTATAAGGATGCTGCTACTTTTAATAAAACCTATTATAAAGATAATAATTAATATATATAATAGGTATATTATAATAAAGGATTAAATATAATTTATATTATATAAATATAAATATATCTGCCTTAATTATAATATTATATTTCCTTAAATTATAAGCTTATTATTTAAATAGCTTTAAAAGAATAATAAGGCTTTATTTTTATTTAAGGGTATTAATAAATATATTAAGGTTATTATATAATTTAAGGCATTAATATATTATTTTAAAGTTATTAATAAGATTAAGGTTATAAGCTTATAATATAAGGATAATAAGGTTATATATATAATATCTTACTTAGCTTAAAGGCTTAAGGTTAAGGATATAAGATTTATAATTATATATAATATATATTTAATATTAAATATAATATAAGGTTTTAATTAAGTTAAGAATATTTTTATAATAATATTTATTTAAAGTTAATAAATAAGGGTAAGGGATTATTTATTATAAGGATATATAAAGATAAGTTATTATTATATCTTTTTAAATATCTTTTTTAATAGCGGCTTAAAGCTAGATTATAAGCTTAAAGAGAACTTTTATAATTTATATTAAGCTTAATCCTATTATTAACTAATAATATTTATAATATTAGCTTATAAAGGTTGCTTATCTTATATAAGATAATTAAATTATTTTAATATAAATATTAATCCTTTATTAAGTTTATTAAAGTTAATAATAAAGGTAGGTAAGATGAGCTAGTTATTTTATATAAGATAATTAAGATAATTAAGATAATTAAATTAAGGATAATTAAGATTTTATAATTATTTATTTAACTTTTTAAGGTGCCCTTTAATAAGCTTTAACTTAAATAATAAGCTTAATATAAGTTTATTTATAAATATATTATATAATTATATATTATTAAAATCTCTTATAATATATAATTTTAGCTTAATTAAAATAATATATATTATTTATTATATATAGCGTTTTTAAAAATTTCTTAATAGTTTATTTAAGCGGCATAATGATAATAATATTATTAAGTTTTATATATTATATATAATAAAGTATAATATTAATAATATTAAGTATTATTTAATGAGCTATATATAAAATAAAGCTGCCTTAATTATAGTTAAGGATGAATTAATATAAATAATTAATCTTAATAAGAGTAAGTAAGGAATTATATTAATATATAATTAATATCTATTACTTTAATACTTATATTTAAAGTAGGTTTTATTAAAAAGGAGCTTTACTTTTTATAAAGAGAATATATATATATATAGTTTTTAATTTAAGGAGGTATTAAGATATATATTAGCTTATTATTATAATAAGGTATATTATTAAATAAATATAATATATATATTAAGGTTTAATAATAAGCTTAAGGATAAGCTAGATTTATTTCAGTTAAAGGGATAAGGGATTAATAAGTATTAATTAAGGTAAAAGTTAAAGCTCCTTAATAATTAAGAGATTAATAATCTATTTATTATTATATATATAACGGTAGATAATATAAATACCTCTTAATTATTATTTTTCTTAAATATAATCCTAAGGATATAATATAATATTATTTATAACCTTTATTAAAATAGCTTAATATATTATCTAGCTTAATATATTTATTTAATATATTATATATAATATTATTATATCTTATCTATAATAATCTTTTATAATAATATTATATATATCTTAAATTATATACTTTTTAATCATTTTTTATATTAGTTTTCTTATATAAGATAGGATTATTTATATTACTTATTAAGAAGGCTAGCCTAAGCAGTAATTTCCTTATTATATAGGTATAAATAGCTTCTTCTTCCTCTTAACTCTTTTTTATTTCTTCTTTTTTAAATAATAATATATTTTAGCTTATTAATATTTTATATAAGTTAAATAATTTAATCCTTTAACCTAATTTTAAAAGTTATTATTATAGCTTTTATCTTTAAGTCCTTTTATCTTATATAAAATAAGTACTTTAATCTACCCTTTACTTTATATATAATAACTTATTTTAATATAACAGATAATAAAAATCTTAATATAAAAGTTAAGCTATTTATTATATAATTTATATAAAATCTATATTATTTAGTTTTAAAGGAGCTTTTTAATAAAGATATAAATATAATATATTTAATTTATAAGGAGTTTAACGTTTTATATAGCTTAATTAAGTTTAAGGAAGTTATAATATATAATATTAAGCTATATATTGTTAATTAGCTCCAGCTATTTATTAAGCTGGATAATAAAGATAAGTTAATTATAAGAAAGCTTATAAAGTATAAGATATAATAAATAAACCTTATTATTTTAATGGTATTAAGGTTTAAATTAATAATAAATTTATAAGCTTTTTTTATTATTATATATAAATCATTTACTTATAGCTTTAATATAAAGCTAATAGCTTTATATATAATGATATGGGATATATATCTTAATATTTAATAATATGGTCTTTATAAATATAAAAACTAGATTAATAAACTTAATGATTTAAATTATCTTTTTATATTTAGATTTATTAACTTTATTTTTATATATATAAGTTAATATATTAATATAAAACTAATTATATTTAATATTAATTTTAATATAATAAATATATTAATAAATAAATTTATATAAAAAGGAAAGCTATAGCAATATATTTAAAATCTTCACCTTATTATATTAAACTTTAGCTTAATTAAAAAAATAATCCTCTTATATATAATTCCAACATTAAATTCATTATAGCTCTTTAATTATAGCTATAATAAAAGCATTAATATTAAGCTTAATAATACCCTATATAATTTTCATCTTATTTAAATTAAATAATATTATAAAAACCTTAAATATCTTTATCTTATCCGCTATTTAAATAAAAGTTAGGATAATAAAATTATTTTACCCTTTAATTTCTTTAAGTGTATTATTAGCTTATTTAATTAACTTAAATAGTTAATAATTAATATAAAAATCTTATATTATAAAGGAATAAATGATTACTTATAAAGCTTCTTAATATATTAATAATTAAGCTATTAATATTTTATAAACTTATTAATAAATATATAAACTTAATAGTTAAATTTATTTATTATTATTTTAAAGGGTTATAAAAACCTAAAATATATTATATTTATATACCTTAATTATAGCTTTAATATATTTAAAGGGTAAATTAATATTTAAAAACTTATTAAATATATATATAGGTTATCTAAAAGCTTATAATAAACTTAAACTTAGTTTAAATAGCTATCTTTAAAAGATAACTTATAATTTATATTATGAAATAGCTATTTTATATTAATAAATAAATTCTTATAAGCTATAACCTTTAAGGTTATATTAAATAATTATTAATATTAATTAATAAAGATAATAATTAGCTTAACCTTATATATTATTTTTTAAGTTTTACTTATATTAAATTTAATTATATAAATGATCTTCTTAATTAATAGATTAATAATTTAATATTTAAGGATTTAAAGGTTATTTAATATTATATTTCTTTTAATTTATTTTAATTAATTTAATTTAGATTAATTAAGAATAAGTTTTAAATAATAGCATCTATCCTTAATTAATAATTTATTAAGAATATAAAAGGTAGATAATTATATATTAATTAAATAAAGGGTTTTAAAGAAGTATAATTTAGCTTTAATTAAGCTATTTATAAATAAGGATTTAAGGTATTTTTATATAAGGTAGGTATATTATTAAGCTATTAAATAATAAGCTATTATTTAGCTATTAATATAATTAAAATATATTTATTAAAATTATTCTCTATATATTATTTATCTTATATAAAATAAAGGGTATAATATTATTTATTTAATATAATATAAAAGGTATAATATTAGGTATAATATTAAAGGTATAATATTACTTATCTTATATAGAATAAAAAGTATAGGATTATTTATCTTATATAAAATAAAAGGTATAATATTATTTATCCCATATAAAATAAAGGGCGTAATATTATTTTATTATTTTTAAAATAATACTTAATATATTAAAAATTATATTTAAAATAATAATTATTGTTTCTATCTTTTAATTTATAAAATTCTTATAATTAAAATATATTATAAACCTATTTATATTTTTTAATTCCACTTATTATTATTATAAATAATTTATAATTATTAATATTTCTTTATTAATAATTTAATAATTCCGCTTAGCTTATATAAGTTTTTAAGAATAAAAGGTAATTAATTATAGCTTTTTATTAATCTTATAAAATAAAATGCCCTTTAAGGCTTAATTATTATAATTTACTTTTAAAAAGGTCCTTTTATTTAAATCTTATTATATTAATATTAAAGCTTATAAAAATATTAACTTTAATTCCTTAAAGGCTTTTTAATATTCTTTCCTTTATTTAAATAATATTCCCTTTTTAATAAATATAATTAATAATATAGCTTTTATAAAATAATCTTTAATAAATATATAATAAAAGTTAATAAATCTTAAAAAATTCTTAACTTCTTTTATAAATATTAATACCTTTTATTTTAATATCGCTTTAATTTTATTAAGATCCAATATTATATCTATATTAGCTATAATAATAAAACCTAGGTAGCGGATTTTCTTTTAAATAAATTTTAATTTATTTAAATTTAAATATAAGTTATATTAAGCTATTTAATTAAATACCTCTTTTATTTTTCCTATATAATATTCCTAAGTATTACTTATATAAATTAAGATATTATTTATATAAGTTAAATAATATTTATTTAAAAGATCTTATAAGATTAAGTTAATATACCTTTAGAATATTATTAAAGCTTTATAAAGCTTAAAAGGTAGAATTAATTATTTAAATAACCTATATTTTATTTAAAAGGTTATTTTCTATTTATAGCCCTTTTTAATATAAATCTTATAAAAAGCCTATATTATATTTATTTTAATAAATTATATAATTTTTATAAGGTTTTATAAAGTTTTTAAAATTAAAGGAAAAAGGTAGTAGTTTATCTTAGTTATTAAATTTAATGCTTAATAATCGTAATAAAATTATAAGCCTTTATTAAGCTTTTATATAAAGATCACCGGAGCCTTTACTTCGCTATTATTAATACGAATAAACCCTTTTTTTAATAGATTATAAAAGGTTTTCTTTAATATTAAGAATTCCTTTTAAGATATTTTATAAATAAGTTTAAAAGGAATAAAAACCTTTTTACCTTAATTATCCTTTTTAAAATTAATCTTATAATTTATATTTAATTTATAAGGGCTTAACTTATTTACCTTCTTCTTTTTAAAAAGAGGTAATAAATTATAAAATTTTAAAAATATCTTTATATAAAGCTTTTTATTTATTTTTAACCTTTTTAATTATAATGCTTTATTAATATTTATTATAAAAATAGTAAAAATTAATAATTTTATAGTAGCTTTTTTATAGGTTTTCTTAATTCTTTAAATATAAGTAATAAAAGTAATTTTAAAAATATATATAGCTTCCATTAATTCTTTTATATATTTTAATATTCCTTATAAGTTAATATAAGAAACTTATTTCCTTATTTATTTATATTATATTTCTTATTAATAAGATATAAAATATATTTTATTAATTATTAATTAAAGCTTCTTTAAAATTAAAAGGAATTTTAATTTAAAAATTATATAAATATAAATAAGCTTTTTATAACTTTTTATTTTTAAATTAAATTTTATAATTCCCTTAGCTATTATTTTAATAACCCTTAGGGTTATTCCTTTTATACTTCTTAGCTTAATAAGTTAAATAAGGATATTTATTTAATAAATTATATCTTTATTTAATATAATAAAATATTTATACCCTTTATCTATTAAAATAATTTCTTAATTAACTTTATTAATAATTATATAAATAAAAATAAATTTTATTTTTATTATTTTAAGAATTATCTTAATATAAATATTCTTCCTTTATTTTAAAATTTAATTTTATCTTAAAGCTATTCTTTTTCTTATTTAAAGGGCTTAGATTTTATATCTTCTTAATTATTTATTAAATTTAGCTTAATAATTTATATAAATTAAACTTAAATTAATAAATTCCTTTTAAATTTATTTAAATTTAAAAGGGTTATATATAAGTATTATTTTTAAAAGTATCTTAAGGCATTATATTACCCATATAACTTATTTTAAAAGCAATTCTTTTATTTTTCCTTTATAACTTATTTAATTTATTACTTTTTTTTAAGAAATAAACCTTTTCTATTTAATTATATAAGTTTTTTAATTTTTCTTTATTAAATATTATTTTTTATAATATAATTTATATATATATTTATATCTTTATTTTAATTAAAAATAAAGCTTATTTTAACTTTTAAGGATTATTAAATAGAAATTATATAAAAAGGCATTATATTTAAAGCTATTATTACTTTCCTCTTATAATATTTATTTATTAGCCCTTTAAATTTATTAATTTATTTAAATTTTTAAGCTATTTATTAAATTATTAATATATATCCTTTAAAATCTTAAGGAAAAGTTATAATAATTAGCTTATTTTTAAAGATATTAAATATTCCTTTATAAAGTTATATAATATAAAAATCATTATTTTAAGAATATCTCTTAATTCTTATTAAAGCGCTTTTAAAATCCGCTATAAATTCTTTAAAAAATTAATCATCCTTTTACCTTAACTTAATTAAATTATCTTATCCTTTTTCCTTATAAATAATTATAAAAAATATTTAATTTATATATAAAATTAACTTTTTTAAGTTATAATCTTTATTAATTCCCTTATTTTCTTAAAATATTTAAATCTTTATAAAGGGTTAGGCTTATATAAGCCTTGATTTGAAATAGGAACTTTTAAAGAGCTATTTAGCTATAAATAGGCTTTAATATATATTAAGGAGGGAGCAGATTCTCTCTTTTATAATTTAAATTATAACTTTATTTAAATACCTCTTTAATAATAACTTAAGGCTAGCTTATAATATTAATTTAAAACTCTTTTTATATTATTTAGCCTATAATATAACTATATAAGATTTAATAAATAATAAATAGGAAATAATAATGATAATATAATAAGCCTTTCTTTATCTTAAAAAGTTAATATCTTAAGATTCCTTAATAATTTAATTAATAATAATAAAAGCTAAGTTTATTATAAATAAGAATATAATTAAAGGGGAAGGAGTTTAATTCTTTTATATTTTTAATTATTTAAGAACTTTTTATAATTAATTTTTATTATATATTAATTTAATTATATTATATAAAAGGTAATTAAAAAGCTTTTTAAATAAGGTTTATATTATATTTAAAGATCCTTTTAAGTAATAATATATTAAGTTAAGTTTATTAATATTATAATAATATTATAAGGAAGGTATTATAAAGTTTCTTGCCTATTTTAATTAAATATCTTATTTAATTAAAATATATATTTAATTAGATAATTATTAAATATTATTATTAATTAATAACTTATCTACCTTAATAAGGTCTTAATTAAATTATAAAAAATAATTAAGTAAATTTAATAACTTTTATATATCCTTATAATAATTTAAGGGTATTTTTAATATTATAGCGAAAGGCTCTTTAGCCTTAAATAACCTTATAAAGATTAATATATAGGTTATTTCCTTTATAAATATAAAATATTATAATTATAAGCAGCTTAAACATTATAAATAATAATATTTATAACGGAAAAAGGAGCAATTTAATATATAAGTAGCTTTAATTAAGGCTAGGGCTAAGGAAAAAGGAATTAAGCCTTAATTTTAAAGGCTTTTTAATTTATAAAGTTATATATATACACCTTAATAAAGCCTGGGTTAATATTAAGTTAATACTGGGTTAATAATAGTTAATAAATAAGGTTAAGATATATATAAAGAGCGTATAAGGGCTTATTTATATTTAATTTAAAGATATAGGAAGTGATTATTATTTTATAATTAACTTATAATTAATAATATTCCTAGATTATATAAAAAATAATGCTTTAAAGGAGTTAATAATATTAAATCTTAAATTATAATTAATATTTATTATTAATAAAGATAAGGATAAGCCTTTTTACTCTTTTATATATTATAGCTTAATCTTTAAATTATATATTTTAAGGTATAAGGTTATTAATATAATAATTTAAAAATATAACTTTATACTTTTAAAAAGGCTTAGGTTTAATTTAAGTTAAGGTTATAATAACTTTTTATTATTAAGGGATTAACTTAAGGGTTACCTAAGGGAGGGTAATATATAAAAGATTGGGCTTATATAAGCCTTAATTTAAAATAGGAACTTCTAAGGAGCTATTTAACTATAAATAAGCTTCGGCATATATTAGGGAGGGAGTAAATTCTCTCCTTTATAATTTAAATTATAACTCCATTTAGGCACCTCTTTAACAGCGACTTGGGGTTAGCCTATAATAATCTTCAACCTTTAATTTTTATTTAAATATTAATAAATTTTATATTAAGCTTTAAGATTTTTATTAATATATCCTATTAAGCTATTTACCTTTAATTTTAAAATAAGGAAGGTATAAAAATTAATATATTTATTAAGCTTTTTATTTTATATTAATTATAATAATACCTTCCTTAAGGGTTTAAATAATATTAAGTTAAAATATATCTTAAGGATTATTATTAAATCTTTAAAGGTATAGGTATTTTATTTAATAATTATAAAGATTAAGATATTTTCTTTTATAAAAAAAGATAATACTTATTTTTTTATTAATATATTTTAAGGGAAATCTTATTTTAATAATTCCTTAAAATCTTTTATAATTTCTTAAAGTATCTTTATAATAATCTTAATAGCTATTTTAATTACTTATTATATTACTTTATTTAAAAAACCTTAATTTTAAAGCATTATATATATTATTTAATTAAATTTAAAGTTATTAATAACTTAATTTAAAAAATTAATTTTTATAGTTAAAAATATATTTCTTAAAATATTTTATTTAAATCCCTTTTAATTATATTCTTAAAATAATATATTTAATATAATCGATTTTTAATTTTCTTTATTAATAAATTATAAAAAATTAAATAATAATTAAACTTAATATAATAATCTTAATAGATATTTAAGTAATATATTAGCTATAGCTAAGCTAAATTTAATAAAGAAAGGAAATAAAAAAGCCTTATTAAATTAGCTAGTTTCTAAGGTTTAATATTTAAAAACCCCGTAAATCATTTAGCTACCCTAAACCTATATATATATAAGCTATACTTATAATATAAATTATTATAAACTTTAATAAAAACTTTAATAAATTAAAAATATATTATATTATTTTAAATAAAGCATTTATAATAATAATATATATATTTTAAGAATAATAATATTACTTTATTAAAGTTTAAAAATAAATTAAACTTTATATAAATTATAAAAGTTTAATAACCTTTATAATAATTAAATAATTTAATAAAAAATAAATTAAATATATAAAATTTCTCCCTTTTAAATATAAAGGTAAAAAACTTATAATTGTAATTTTTAATTAATTTATATTTAATTATATAATATTTTTATAATAAGGTTTTATTTATTTAAAGTAGTTAAGAAATTTTCTTAAAAAAATATATTATAAACTTAGCTACTTTTTATCCTTTAGCTAGTTTATTATTATAAATCATTATTTTAAAAATAATAAGCTTATTTATTTATTTAAAATAATCTTTAAACTTTTTTAAGGTAGTAATAAATATATTAATTTATTTAATTACTTTTTACGCTCCTTTACCTTTATAAATATTATCTTTATATAAATATAAACTTATTTATTATAATTAAAGTTTATTTTTATAATTATAAAGCTATTAAGTTTATATATTTAAAATTATATATAATAATTAAATATAATTATCTTACCTGGGTCTTAAATATATATATTAATTTAAGCTTAATTAGCAATTATCTTGGCTTTAATAATATGGTAGGCTAAATAATTGCTTTTAAATAATCTTTTAATATAGCGTAATAAGGTTATAATGGATAGGTATATATTTAAGCAGTATTAAAACCTTAATTAAAGCAAAGGCGGCTTTTATCATTATTTATTTCAGCTAACTTATATTTATACTTAAGTTATATAGTGATGGTATTTTCATATAATGCTTAATGGCGCTAGATTAGCTCGTGGCCCGCAATAGCTTTAACTTTAACGTTTATTAATAGCACTGGTATAAATAATATTGGAAATTAAGTACGGCTTAATGTTATAACTTTTAATATAAAATGGCGGCTTTTAATTATAAATAAATTTATAAAAGATTATAAAGTTATTATAAAAAGCTTTATATAATAAAAGTTATTATGTTTTTTTTTTAAATTATATTTTATCCTTTTAAAATATTAATTATAATTTTTAATTAAGTAAAGGAATTTAAATAAATATAAATAATTAATATATAAAATTTCTTTTTTTAATTTAATATTAAAATTATTTATATTAAAAAATAAAAAATATTTAAATTAATACTTTTAATAAATAATTAAATTATTATATTAAGGAATTTCTTTTAAAATAAATAATATTTAAAATAAAAGAAAATAAAAATTTTATATTTAATAAAGAATTTAATATTATAATTAAAATTAATAAAATATTAAAGGAAATATTTAAAGATTTAAATAAATAAAATTAATTAATTAAAGAAATCTATAAAGCCTTAATATATAAATATTAAAGTATTATAATAATAATTAAATAAATTTAAAAGATATATTAAATCTTTAATTTTAAATAAAAATAAAATAAATTATTAAATAATATAATTCTTATAATAAAAATAAGGCCTTATAATATAAACCTTATAAATTATTAAAGCTCTTATTAATACCTATAATTATTTAATTATTTATTAACTTAGATTTTATTATTAAGCTACCTTTTTTATAAAAACCCTTAATAAAATACTTTATAATAATATTTTAATAATAATTTATAAATTAAATAAATATATATATTTTATCTTATTTAAAGAAGTTAATATAATAAAAGAATATATATATATATTTTCATAAATTATTATAAATAATTATAAAATATTATAAAATATTATCTTAAATAAAGATAAGCTTTTTATATTAAATTTCTTAAAATTATTAATAAAATAATTTAAAGCAAAATATAAACTCTTAATTATAATATATTTATAAATAAATAAATAAATAAAAAGAATTAATTAAATTATAAAATAATACTTTTAATATTATATTAATAAATTATAAAATAATTAAATTAAATTACTATTATTAATATAATTTATTTAAAATAATATAATAATTAATATAATTAAATAATTACTTTTCTTTATTATTTATAAATATAAACCTTAAATATATTATAAATCATTATTAAATATAATAATTATAAAATTAATAAAATAAAAAGTAATAAAAATTAAATAAATTTAAAAGGATATTTAAGATAAACTTTCTTTTATATAAAAATAAATAATAAAATATATAAATTAAAAAAGAATTAAAGGATTAATTTTTAAAAAGGGAAATAAAATTTACTTTTTTTAATAAAATATTAAAATTAAGCAGCCTAGCAATAAGTTTAATTATAAAGAAATTAAACTATTTAAGATTTTATAAAAACTTTTAAATATTAATTATAAATTTTTATTATTTTAAAAAAAAACAAATATAATAATTTTTATATTTTATTTTTAAAGTTAATATTATAAAATATAAAGATTAAAATATAAATTAAAATTATTAATAAATATAATAAAAAATATAAAGTAAAATAAATTTTAAATTTATAATAATATTAAAATATAATAAAATACCTTATTAAATAAAAAGGATATAACTTAAATAAAAATATATAAGAATTAATAAAACATTTAATTTATTATATTAAACTCTTTAAATAATATTAAGCTTAAAATTAATTAAAAATAAAATAAAAATAAAATTAATTAATTAATAAAATCAATTAAAATAAAACCTTATAATAATTTAATAAATAATTAAATCCTTAATTAAATCCTTAATTAAATAATAAAATCTATTAATTAAGGGATAAATTAATTAAAAAAGGCCTTAATTAAATTAAAAAACTCTTTATTAATTAATTAATTAATATAATAATATAATTAATTAACTTAATCCTATTAATTAATTTACTTTATTAAGTAATTAACTTTATTAATTAATATAATTTAATTAATTAAATAAGTTTATTAATATATTTAATTTATTAATTAAATCTTTTATTAAATAACTTATTATTAAATTTATAATCTTAAATTAAAATTAATTAATATCTTTATATATTAAAAGATTTTAATTAAAAATATTAACCTCCCCCTTAAAATATAATTAAGCTTTTTATATTATTATTCCCTTAACCTTTTTAATAAAATTACAGCAAATAGCTTTAATAAATTCCTTAATAATTTAAATTTACTTAGCTTTAACTTCTTTTTATTTTAAATAATTTAATTTATTAATTATCTTAATATTATAATATATTATATATATTATCTTTTTAACTTATAATTAATATTGCTTATATAAATAACTAATCTTAATATTAATTAATATAGCCTTTTTTAATAATATTAAGCTTATCTTTAATTTATAAATAAAGATAAATAATCTTTTATATTTATATAAAAATAAGCCGATATATATTATAATTTTTATGCTTTTAATAAATATATTTAAAATAATAAGAAAGATCTTTTTTAAAAATAATATAAAAAGCTTTATTAACTTTATAAAAGGAATAAGTTAATATAATAAAACTTTATAAAAAGATAATAATTAATAATAATTTACTTTATTTAATCTTTTTAAAATAATAAAAGAAATTTAAAATATAAAAATCTTTAACTTTATTAAATATAATAAATTAAAAAAATATAAATAAAATAAGGAAAAATATATAAAAAGATATAAATTAACCTTTAAAGATAAAAGATATAAAAAAGGAGATAATATTATAAATTAATATAATTAATATTAAAGTATTTAATTTTAGCAATTTAAGGATTTAAAAAAAGATACTTTAATAAAGAAATTATAATATTAAATAACGGAATTATAAAATATATAAATTTTAAGGTTAAGATTAAAGATTTATTAATTAGGGTAAACCGGTAGAATTATTTATAATCTTAATAATAATTAAGTTAAATTATAAATATCGTTAATAATTTAAATAATTTAATATTAAAATAAATAAAAAGTTAAAATATATAAGGATATAGTTATTATTATAATAAATAGCTTTTATAAAATAAATTCTTTAATTATTAATTTAAATATTTAATTTAATAATTAAATAGCCTTATAATTAATAATTATATTATTAAATAATTAAAATAATATCTTTATATATTAAAACAATTAAATATTACCTTATATTAAACTGTTAATATAAACCTTATAAGTTACTTATTAAACCTTATAAAGGTTTAATATAATTATTATAAAGCTAAGGCTTCTTTTATAATAAAAAGGAGAGTATGAAAATTAAAGGGAGGAATAAGGATAAAAAAACGATATAAATAAGCCGGTGGAGGTTTGATTAAAGATAATTATATATATATATAATTAAAATTAATAAAAAGAAAGGAGTTAATTTTTTTAAAAATTTAAAAGTAATAAAAGGCATATAAATATTTATATTTATTATTATATATATTAAATTTCTTTAAATTTTAAAATAATAGTTTTTTAAGATTTAATAAATTATTTATTTAAATGTTAAAAGCTATATTTAAATAAATTTTTACTTTTATAATACTCTCTTTCCCTTTTTCTTTTGCTTTCCTTTTTTGCTCCTTTTTTTTTCTTTTCTTCTTTCCTTTTTTTCTTTCCTTTTTTTCTTTCCTTTTTTTCTTTCCTTTTTTTCTTTCCTTTTTTCCTTCCTTTTTTCCTTCTTTTTTTCCCTCTTTTTTATACTTTTCTTCTTTCTTATTTTTAAATATTTATATATTTTATTTATATATTTATATATTTAAAATAATTATACGTTATATTATATTTATTAAACTTTTTAATATAATAAATATAATAAATTTATTTATATATATTATATTATATTAAGTGTAAATAATATAATATATAGCCACTTTATATATATTCACCTTTATAAAGAAAAAAAAAGAAAAAAGAAGAAAAAAAAGAAAGAAAAGAAAAGAAAAGAACTTTAATTATAAAATACTCTTGTCCCAGATAATTTCATTGTCTCAGCTTACTAAATGAAGTTAAAGACTATTTGTTGTATAATAGTAACCGTGCTCTATTACCAGATAGGCACTAATTAGTATAGCTAAGCAGCCTTGCCTTCCTCGATCCAAACAGGCTTGCCCCAAGCCGCGCAGGCTGCGGACCACATCTCCATGTTGACAAGTTCCACGGTGTCCCACTGCGCCGGCCCGTACGGCCCACCATACTGCTTGACAAACTGCATCAGGTTGTTAATACACATCTCGTTGGTCTGGTCGGTGCCCTGCGGCGTGAATTGGATGACCATCTTGTGGGTGCGGCTCGCAAGGGTGGGAAGAAGCTCCAGCCTCTTGGATTTCCACACCCAGACCACCATGCCGTGGAAGGCGGCATTTCCAGCCCTATCAACCGAGCTATATAGAGGTTCCAAGTTAGATACTAAGTCCTGTGCGGCTCAGGGCCTCAGCGCGAATTTCCGTGCGTGTACATACCGAAACAGAGTTGGAATAGAGGATGCACCGGGCAGCTCAAGCAGACAGATTGCCATAGCAGTCTGCTTGTCAATAATGACCGAGGAGGATTTCTGGTTATCGCGTTAGTTATACTCTTGGAAGTTGCCACACAACAGCACTCAAGAGGAGTCCATAGCTTCGCCTATAGTTTCTGATTTTCCTCTCTTCGCGTAATAATTGTTGGTACTATTGCGCGAGGAGATGGAAACAGAAAGCGATAGGCTACAGGCGAGACTATGGTAGCCGGCCAGGATAAGATGGGACGTAAATTTCAACAACTTACCACTCCGGTGCCCTCCTGCCTCTCGAACTTGGATTTTCCCTTGATCCACTTCCAGCTGCCCTCACTTCCCTCAAGACGAACCCATTCTCCCTCGGGAAGAACGAAGGCCCCCTTGGCCGCGCTGGAGTCAATCAGGATTCCCGTCTTCTGGCAGCGAGCCACGCGGTGCCTCCCGAGGTCGTAGATCTGGAAGTCATATACCCCCGGGTACGTCTTTTCCAACATGTAGGTGACATTGACCGCGAAGGAGGTGCAGCGACCCGTCTTGCCGGCCCACGTGTTTGCCATGGCCGGCGTCTTGTCGGCTGCGACCATCGCCTGCGTCACGGGCTTGAGAGACTTCTTGGGGCCGTCCTGCAGCACCTTTGTCCATTGGAGGTTGGCCTTGGCCCGGAGATAGTCCAGCATCACGAAACCCGTATAGGGGCCCCTGACGAAGGCATTCTTCCAGGCCTTGTCAGCCTCGGTAACGGGGTTGATCTTGTGAGACATAGTAGTTGAATGAAATAGTTGAATGAAGAGACTTGGTAGTTGATGGAAAGTAGGTCTGAGACGCGAAGATGACAGTAGGAAATTTATATGAAGAGGTAATGGAATGAATTGGATAGAGATAAAATTCAGATAGAGTCGTTCACGGAGGTGAGTGACGATACTTATAGGATGTCAAGGAGAATGTGGTTATACGCGACCTCTCTGATGCTTTTGCGCCGAGTACGGTCAAGACAAGCACAGGCTGGTATCTACAGACAGGAGTCCGACGGCTGATGTGTTCCATAGCTGAAAATAGCTACTCATGGCTATGGAGGAGGTCGTGGATGGCAGGTGCGGCCGAAGGGATGTCGTACAAGGCTGCGACGGTGAGGCCTTGAGAGCTCCTGCTCAGGCAAGTCGAGACAACGGAATGCCATCTGACTTGCCCCAAATGATAGCAAATCACTTTTCGCAGACGTGTTATTCGCGCCTGCCTGATAGAACGGACTGGGTAACATCTCAACATTGGATCCTGTACTTGGAAGGAATGAAGACGGCCAGCCGAGGAGGGATTTGACTGGACAGGACCTTCCGGGCTGAAGGCCTGCTCCTGGCGCCATAGAGAAGGAGAGAAGACGAGGAGGAAGTATGGCCACTTCCTAAGTTAGGGGTCGAAACGACGATAGTGTCATTTGAATAGGCCTCGCGGGGGTCTGCTGGGGCTGCGAAGGAGTATCGCTGCTTATTATCCACCAGCAAGCGTCTTGTTTGGTACTTTTGCGACAGCACTTGCGAAGATGCATGTGCTCCACAATACCACGATTTGGGAAGGATAGTCAAGCAGTCAGGATGCGCTACTGGGAACAGGGCTTTAGCCAGACCCGTTTGATGTTCTAGCCCGTTCAATGCTCCAGCCCCATAAAGACCCACCCGGGCGGAGGTGACCGGGTTATTTTTACTCCAGGCAGAACACCAGAGTCCATAATCGACTCTTGAAACATTGAACAATGGCCCCGGTCTAATGATCTGCGCGAGGGATTCAGGAGCTGAAAGAACTTATCGTTACAGGCCCAGGCCGAGGGTTGTATGGCTTTGTATCACCGAGCAAAAAGCCGGCTGAGTTGAAGATAGCCCGGCCTTCAGGATCAGAGCTGATTCCTTAGATCTACGGCAACTCGCGCTGCTAACTCTGGGAGTCTGGCTCCCAGCTCCGGCCCTTGAGTATAAAACATTGTGATCACGCTGCTAGAGCCTCATTCCGTCCTCAACCAAGATCAGTCTCATCAGCCTTTCTACATTCTCAGACAATTTCAATCATATCACTCACCAACTACCTTACCATCTCATTCCAGCATCAAAACTTTAAGATGGATCCCAAGATCGCAGCTATGTTCAAGAAGGCCAAGTCGGCTCCCGCAGACCCCAACTTCCTGAGTAAGTGCTGTCAAAACATGCCGTTCTCTTGCTCTCCGATCTTGCAGACGATGCCACTCGTGGGACGTCTACAAGACCGGACTTCGTCTGGCTGTGTCCTGTTCTAGACATTACCTCTCCCGGCTTGACCCTCAAACTCCTGCCCGAAAGCCTGTTTTCACCAACCAATCTAATCCCTGCCCTCTACACAGAGAAATACGGCGCGGCGAGGCCCGTCGACACCAAGACTGCATGGGCGGTCATCCACCGGGCTGAAGCCCCCGCACCCGTCGCGGCTCCCGTGAAGAAGTAAGGGAAACCGGTTGGCGGGTCCTCGTGGAGACGGAACAGGTTTCCATGAGCCACGGGGACATTGAAAACGTGTGAAAGGACAGATAGAAAATCGCAGCATGAATCCGAATACAACTTGATTCAGATGCAAAACAGAATATGCATACCTAGAGTGGCATTGTGACACCCCCCTCATGCCAATTGCATGGTTCCCTCGGACTCATAGAGCTGTGGTTTGTCACCTCTGGCTCATGCCCAAGGCAGCCAGTCGATCAACCCTTGGTCTTCGTGCTGTCCTCCTCCGCCCCTGCCCCCCTAGGCGCGCCGTCACCCGCATCGTCGCTGTCCTCAGCGGGTGCCTCTAACTCCTCCAAAACCGCCGTGGCCACGTCAGAATTAACAGATTTTGGCGGGTGGGCACCTGAGCGCAGGATCTGAGGTCAGTGAACACGTGAGAGCAACAAATGAGCAGGCAGAACTCGGGGACTGAGAGACCTACTCCATGGGTACTGCTTCTGGATTTCCTCAGGCGTCAGCTTGGCGGTGCGCTCCCGCGCGGCCCTGAACAGAGCCTCGATCTGCTGCTTGGACGAGTCGCCTTCGCCCTGGGTTTGTTGGCTTTGCGCTGCTGGGGCGTTCTGGGGCTCCTGCGAAGCCACTTTCGGGTCCGTGGTGGACTGAGAAGCGTCGGGCATTTCGCTTCGGCTGCACCTGAGTGACGGTCTACCAAGTGTGTAATGAATGAGCCGATGACGCGGGCTGCACGAACGGCGGATGATGGTGGAAAGCTCCCGCAGTTTGATGGCTGAGGAAAATGTGGACATTGGCAGGAGTTGAGATGCACGGGAAGTTCCAAAAATAAGCTGGAAGAAATACACATAGAGGTAGTCTATCAACTCACCCATGCTAGTTGGGGCGGCTGAGCCAATCCTGCAGTGTGTCTTGGCAGGGCCTAGTCTAAGTCAGTGGTGCCTGGCAGTTTAGTTTGAAGGATTGTGGGTCAAGTGGCCTGCGTCACAGGGACCTCTGTGTGTATCAAGTATAATACGTATAATTGTACATTCTGAAGACTATCTTTATGTCATCAATCACTAATTCCTCGCGTATCAGAATCAGCCATACGTCATTAGATGAGCATAGCAGCGTACATGTCATGAGCCTCATCAGTTTTGTGCCTAGTAGCACCGACCTACAGTCAAGAAGTTTCCAATACTTCATAAAGGGTCGACGAGCTTTCATGCAATATATCCTAGTTACATGCCCCTGGTCAGCAAACAGAGGTCCATGAATTTTGAAAGGGGTTCAGAGAGAACACACGACACTGTCTAAAAATACTCATTGCGTTCCATAGAGGCTTGCTCTTGGGGCACATTTCCCCCGCTGCCTTTTGCCAGCTATTAGCACCTGGGGCCGCTTCAGCAAATGCTTGGTACAGGATGTCGGTTGAATACAACACAGTGGCAGCCGCAGCAATAGGCTCAAACAGTTGGCCCACCCCCTCAGTGCTATATTTCCCAAGCTGCTGCATTGCGTCACGAAGCAATTGCTGTGTACCCACACAACATCAAGTAGACTCAAAACACCATTTAAGCGGAATATGCAGCCAGAACACATCTGGCAACCAGTGATGCACGGCGGGCGCAGCACTGAGCCTGCATAGGCGCCCTGGGCACCCGTTAAGTTGGGCAAAAGGCCTGTCGATTCATATCCAGCTGTTCGCACTCCAGCCATCAAAGCTGAGCCGCAGATTGATATCCTTATAGATGGATGGGTTGCTGTATACAGGCACAATGATGTACCAGAGCTCTCCTCTTTCATGGACTGTTCCTGACAAGCCCCCCCCCCCCGCAACCTGGTGCCACTTACACATCTTGATCATGTCGACCGCATGGCCGATATCTACCACTTCGCTAGAGAGGTCGTTGTGTGGTTTGGACCTGGCCACGGGGCAAATCATAACGATGCGGCCATTGCTTTTCTTCCCTTGCTCACCCAGGTCGGCGAGGCCGCATTCAAGTACATGATGGACTCCCGCCAGCCCGAACCCGATTTCTCAAACACGGCGATGCTGACCGCATCCTCCTCGGACTGGAAAGTTTTCAGCGACATTATGTTCCATGACTGGTACACTAGACTGTGGACTGTGCCAGAGCTCGCTCTGGCACAGTCCACGGTGGCTCTTGTCGGCGACACCACGCTTGATTTCGACACTCTCGAGAAATGCGTAGGTTTCATGATGGGTGTTTTCTCGGGCAATATTCACAACTTGGGACCGGGTATCAAAGCCTTGCAAAAGGAAGCCGCCGAGCGTAATGTTGACGTTACGAGGTTGTCGAACACGGCCAGATTCATTGTTCTCCGCGGCATCCTTAACGATACACCTGATACAGAACCCCAGCAGCCGACGGTGGGGTGATGAATATGAGAAGAGGGGACACTCAGAACAAGTTTGTGGTGAAGGGCACCGTGTTCGGTTGCCTGAAAGAGGTATACTCGGCTTTCCCTGGCTTAAATATGCATTTTGGCCTTGATGAAATGGGTCATTTGAAGATGCATGCAGATATAGGACAATGGGAACGGGAGCTCGCAAGCAGGGTATCAGGCCCTCGGGGAGACAGGGCTGAGGACGGGGCCATTGTGAGCTTGGATACCTACTGGCGGATTTTGGTCGGGAACCGGACTGCCTTTTCGGCGGGCGACTCAGAATTCACTTGTGCGACATTATACGCCCTCAGAGACTTCCACGTCCGGATGACGAGGTTGAAGGAAAAACTCGAAGAATTGAAAGAAAGGTAAGAGTGGAGAGGATCATTATCTCTGTCTGCTGTTTTCCGAGAAGACTAATCTAATTGCTGGCAGGTATGGCAGTTACGATGCAGTATTCAGTGAGGGCGGCTACAATTCGACCAAAAATATAAGGAGACCGTGGCCCTTCGAAAACACTCGCCGCCAATGGCATTCTCGCTCGAGAAACATGGGTGAAGTCCAGGTCGGCAGGCAGTTGTTCACCACGGCCGACGCTTTGGATTGGGAAACGTGGGGATTCAGAAAGGTGATTGGGTATGTTATTTCGACGGAGCAGTGACACCATACGTCTTGCGCAAAGTGAACGGGGACGATGGGACGTATAAACTGGTGGCTGCGGCGTACATTCATGGGATGATGAACGGTGAGATCCAGAAGTTGAGATTGGAGGCAGAAGATATACATCTTATCTAGGCAGTGTGCGATAGCTTGAGCAACGCGAAATACGCACCTCAACGGCTTCAGTCGAATGCGAGGGCCTGATAATACGAAGGCATCTCTGTAGTAGAGAGTCCTCTGTGAGACCTTTCTGACA
The DNA here is from genome assembly GCA_039880775.1 of Diaporthe vaccinii. Lineage (NCBI taxonomy): Eukaryota > Fungi > Ascomycota > Sordariomycetes > Diaporthales > Diaporthaceae > Diaporthe > Diaporthe vaccinii. The sequence continues at coordinate 26,853 of JBCEDN010000002.1, forward strand.
TAATCATCGATGAGTGTCATCCCCTTCTATAATTCTACAAGATCTATATCGTTGGCATGGCTGGTACAGCTTCCCAGTAGGAAGATTCTATTCAAGGATATTGAATACAAGATACATCCATCCTTGTCTCGGCTCACGATAGAATTGATCGCGCAATTGAATGAGGCTTTTACACCTAAAGATCTAGTCATGCTCTAGATCAGGCAATTGATGCCTGCAATATAGAGGTGTACCTATGAGCGACTCATGCGTCGCTGGGACGACCTGAGATATTCTTCTATGCTACTGGACCTTTGACTATATAAGTCCTTTTTTGATACCTGTCAGACTGTTACCTGAAATGCTGAAGGCAGTCCTTTTCCTCTGCGCTGCCCGAAGGGCTTGCAAAACTCTGTCTACCATGTCCTCCCCAATCACAGCAAGTATTTCTCTCACTTCGTCCTCGGCACCCAGCATGTGCAGGGACTGCGAAATGGTGGCTCTGTCGACAGATGCACCAAACGACAGCATCAATTTGATGACACGGCCCCAAGCTTCAGCCGCGTGTCGGTTATTTTGGTCATCAGAGGACACCCTGACGGCTATAGCTAGTGCAATTACCCAGGGGCTGTATTCATTTGTGTGGGTTGGTGCCCCCGGCGTCGCAAGACGTGCAATCGGTACCTCGAAATTTGGGCTCGCTCCTTTGTGCAGCAATAGCCGTACGAGTGGAAACGATATCAGATGGGATTCTGAGATCCCGCCGACTACTGCATGATATAGTAGCCACGAGAACCTTCGTTTGCTCTGACCGTAACTCCTGAAAGTGTCACTAAGGGCAATTCGTAATCTAGACAGCTTGGGAGAAGAAGTGGTGGGCTTAGCTCGATTATCTCTCGAGATACTTGTAGGCCCATTCAACCCCTTCCTGATCTTGTAAAGAACGAAAGGAGAGGCTCCACAATAGGTCGCAATAGACAGAAAGACTGTGTCCCCGGCCGACATTGTCCTGTCGAGTAGCAGGGATTGGGTGGTAGGAGCAAGCGCAAATGACGAATTTGCCTCTTCATCCGCACTCATTCTCATGCGGAGAGCCCAGAGCTCCCTCACATCGCCGCTAGAGAATCCTGCCAACGCTGGCATAAGTCGTTTGAGCTGCTCCATAATGGGAAACATTCTTAATGCCGTAGTAGTCGGGACATTCGACATTTGCATCATGCATCCCAGTGCCATTTCCCGTGATTCGTCGTCCAGCGTTTCGACGGGTTCTTGGTAGTGACATGATTTGTACACGGCTAAGTAGCCTGAACAAAGCCTTATATGAGGGTCGAATGAAGGGTCTGTCACCTTCATGATTTTTTCCCTCCGTTCCGGGTTTTCAAGGAAGTCCTTCACTGTGCGATGTAGGTAACGGACTGTTTGTGGGTGGATCGTTCCCCACCCTCGAACCATGCTTCCACTTTGCTGCCAAGGTGCGGTCGTCTCTAAAAGCCCCTTGCATCGGCTGTTGAGTCGTATCCTCATTGTCTCTATACGCGCCTCGTACACATTGTATTCCGTCTCCTTTACTGGGAGTCTCACAGCATAGTCGTCCTCTTCATCGGCAAAAGAGAGAAGTATTGTCGGCAAGGGTGTCGGGCCGCAGGCGATCAACTGAAAGTATTGGGCGGCATGGTCCATATAATTAGGACTCAGGTCGTCGAGCATCCACTGGAAAAGGTCCTCCAGGTCTTTAGGAATGGCGTCCAATCGCTTCTGTAAATCCGACACGCGATCACCTTCGCGCATACCATCGAGCAGAGACTCCACAACTAGGCGAACCCAAAGGAACACCCCTTCTGAGTTGTTGACAATCTTGTCGAAGAGACTGTAGGAAAACACCGGGTCGAGGGTCTGAATCCGCTAGAAGTTGTTGTCCCCCTTGAAGTGGGACTTGACGTAAGTCATTCGATCATCGTGTGTGAGGTGTTCCAACATAAGACTTGGCTGTTCCCGAAAGGCGCCCTCGAACACAACCCACGGGCGACTGGCGAAGCAGATCTTGACCGGATGCGCAGCAATCAGATCTTTGAAATAGGTGATCAGGTCTTTATGGTGCCCTTTGAATTCGTCCAGACCGTCTATGAACAGACAGATACTCGTCGTCGGGCTGAGATAACTAATGGCGCGAGACAAAAGGATCTGCAGCTCGGAAACGACAAAATCCAGACTATGTCGACCGAAGAAAAACAGTTTCTCCCATTTCCTTGGCGAAACATTGGGGACAATATGTTTGTTCCGCGCAAGGACTTGATGGAGAAGTGTCCGGAATAGACCCTCAGTTGAAGTCTGTATCTGAGAGCCAGCAGCCCAGAAATAGAACGACCCGACCAGTAACTGTTTGTCTCCAGACCATTTCTTCAAGTACTCTGTGCATCGAAGTTCAGATATACTTGGAGGATTCGCGGTCTTCACACCCTCAGTAAGAGCTCTCTGGCCCGATTGAGGCGTGGAAATGAATTTCATCAAGGTCGATTTCCCGGAGCCTGCTTTCCCCGTGATCCAGTAAACCCGACTCTCTGATTCTAGCCATTTACCAAAGTCTTCCCAGTGTCTTTGACGCTCTGTGCCTTTCTCGAATATCCGCTGGAAAGTCTTTGCATGTGCAGGAGCAATCGAGGTCTCACGATCGTACATTCCGTCATAGTATAGCCCTTTGAGGAATTCGTCTTGCAATCGTCTTTTTTCATGACCAGTAATTCGCATAATGCAAGGATCAAAGTCGGGGATGACTTGGTCATTGTCGTGCTCGACGCTGCGGATTTCTTCTCCGATAGAGTTCGTGAGCGTCCATGGATCTGACCGTCCAGCCATGCGAGAAACATAGGAGACAACCTCGGACCCTATATTCAAGTCGTCGAGTTTCTGGTCCCCAAGACTCTCTTTACTGTCGTGAGTGTTCTCGACAATCTGTTTCAGAAGTATTCGCTGCTCGGAAAGTGACGACATGGTATACTTCCTGCCTTTATAAGCGAAAGACGTGAAACATAGGATCTGGGATATGTCATTACCTGAGGGACGCAAGGAGAGCTAGAGTCAACCGCCTGTTGATTCCCTCTAGCTCGGTCTCCAATGATCTGATCTCGTCGCGGTTCCATATGGTGACAAAAGCCGCTCGGAGGGCTTTTCTTTTGGTGCGTCTTGCATCCTGGGTGACACTGGCCCGACTCAGAACTCCCTGAATTTTGACCGAGGCTGCACGGCTTTCGGTGGCGAGGGTAGATATTTCTTCATCAACCTCGGCACTAATAGCCGAAGAGTCCCGTTTGGCAGACTGCAGTGTGGAATCCAGATCTTTTGAAAGACGTTGGAGAATTGTTAAGTTTTCGACCTTGTCTACTCCAGAATCGTAGAGTTTCCATGCCGCAGTGACGAATTGTCGACCATAGTCCAGCACTTGCAGAATACTAGCCGCTAAGGCCAGCCTTGAGACCGCTTCACTCATGCTGACTTCTCGTCCCAGACTCCCGTAAGTTCTTTTCCTTGAAATGCCGGTGACGGAAGACCAAGGAGGCTCAAGGTCGGAAGGTCTATTCTGTTACACGGATAGTAGCGCAGGAAACATGGACTGAGAAAAGACCACATTGAGGCCTCCAAGGCGGGGCAACTCGGATGAATGAGAGAATTCATACTGTACAGCCATCTGTAAAAGGCACTGCAGCTGAAATAATGCCTGTAATCTGCCCTGCCAACTGCCTGCGCTTGAACGATGCTACACTGCAGGTAAGCGAGCACACTATGCTCAAAAGAGAAGACGTAGGTCAGGTCTAGCTGCTTGAGGTAGGACGCTGAATATGTAAGACGGGCTCAATTTGAGGCTGACATCCACCTAGAATCATCAGGCTGCATATTGTGACTAGGCGCTGAGTAGAAGGTGAGCAACACCAAAGGACCACCCTTAAATCGGTTGTTTCTATTACTGAACCAAAGAGCCTCCACTTGAGCTAATCACGCTCCCAGTGTTATTAGTGTCCCTCATCAGATAGATATAAGCCTCGCCAACCTCCTCTGGCAGGCCGGGCTTGCCCAGTAGCGCCCCCGCAGAGACGGCAGCCTCCAGCCTCTCACGCCCCTCCCCCGGCCGGCCCCAGAGCTCTGTGGCCGTTGCCCCAGGACTGACTGCGTTGACCCGCACTGGGGACACCTCGAGGGCGAGGGCGCGGACGGTCCCGTAGAGTGAAGCAGCCCACCCGGCACCCACAGCGTACCCCTTGACAGGTTTCTCACCGACCTGGCCGCCAGTGAAGACGATAGACGACGTCCAGTGCGGCTTGAGGAAACGTGGAGCTAGCTTTGCGATGAGTATCGGGGCGACGAGGCGGCTTGTGATGACCTTCGTCAGCATCGACAACGACGGAAGAGGAGCATTACTGTCATGGGTTGATGGGAATCTTACAGCGGAGCAGATTCTTTGAAATACTCAGTGGTAAACTCGGAAATGGGTTTGATGTTGGCAACGCCAGCGGTCAGAATGATATGGTCGATCTGCTCTCCATTGGCCTCCGTGACATTGGTGAACAGCTTCTCCAGATGTGACTCCATGTCGTCCCCGCTGATGTCGACAGTGAAGCCTGAGATCTGGGCATCAGGCACTACGTCCTGTATCTTCTTGACGGCCTGGTCGACGCGGCTCTGGTTGGACGAAGCAATGGCTACCCTGAGGCCTTCAACACAAGCGAGCTTAGCTGCAGCACCTATGCCAGAGGAGCCACCTATGATGACAACTGACTGCCCTTTGATAGGAGGCATAATAATTGGAGAAACTTTGAAGCAGGGGATGATATCAGTCTGGCAGTAATACTTGAGGTATTGGTGAAGTGAATGCGATGGTGAGATGCCCCATTCTGCACACGATGAGGCCGATATTTATGTTGCAATTATCCACTATCCCTTTTGAGTTCAGAGCCTAGACTCAAGGAGCATCTCGACGCAGGTGACTGGCGATGGATTCAAGACGCCCCACGCAAAGCCCTCAGTTGAGAGAAGAATACGAATGGGGGTTAGACCCAAAGGGCTGCTGACGGAGTTAAATCCGGGTTTCTCTATTATGTCCGGCCCTGTGCCGCTCCCTCCATAAGTTGCCTCCGAGCCGACTTAGCCTTTGAGTTCCAACCTCAACATTGAACAATTGAGAAGAACTCGCGGTATGTTCTCCAATTCCCGTCTCCAAACACGTCTTCAGACGCGCCCCTGTCCCACTTGAGCAGCTCCTCTGGCGAGCAAGGCTGGTCCTGCACGACCGAACATAGCTGGAGGTCATGCGTGAAAGCTAGACTGTGGTTGTAACGCGTCAGTATGACCAGAGCTTGCCTGCCACTCCTTTCCCCAACCAAGAGACTTCAGCGTGAGCCCTCGTCCATCAGTCGATGACGGGAGTAGCGGAGGATGATCGCCTGGGATGACCAGCAAGGCAATGGGCAATTAGCAAAAAAGGCCAAAAAAGGTTGCACCCCAGGTGGTGCGAAGCCAGGCCCCCTCAGTTGCGTCGTCTCGTCATAGCAGGCAGTGAATGAACGATTAACCGGTTCTCGACCACTGCGCCAGGGCGCTTGAACGTTGACCTGAACTCCATTGGTAGCAGCGGGTTCCCGGGACTTATAAAGTCCCTCCATCTGAAGCCTGGAATCATTGCGAGCGTTGCCAGCGGCAAGGCACCAGCCCCCGCGAGGTAGCCGTCCACAGTGAGAGAAGACAACACCTGCTTCGCAATGCGTCCCAACACCAGCCCTTCCTTAAGAACCCTCGCCCCTTAGATGTGCTCACTCGAGCCGCAGCCACCACCAGCTTGAGCCAGCTTGAGCGTGCTCGCTGTATCAAAGAACACACACCCATCCACCACCGACAGCTGGCAGCAATCTTCATACCGACCAAGAGAGCACAGGCAAACACACTCGAATCTCATTCACACAACACCAAAAAGCTATCATGTCCAGCAGACCCACCCCGTCACACCTGCAACGATTTCGCCTGCTTGACCGGTCGGTCTCCTCAAATCAAATCGAGCGACATTTCCCCTCCCACTAAGGTAGTACAACTCCGCATGACTTGTATCGGGGCTCCTCTCCAGAACAACAACAATCCTACATTCTCGAGCTTGGGAAACCATGCCAAAGAACGGCTGACATAAGTGCGATACCAAGAGGGTTAAGATTTCATACAGCCCGTTTTGGACACTTGTCAGGCTCGCTCTCAAAGCTTTAACACATTGGGTACAAATAAGAAGGGCGGGGAGAAGGGGGAGATGGTGCTTGGACTGCTCATAGGGGGGGGGGGTTTGATGGGACAAAACAGGTGCTGAGCTTGTGATAGGCACGTCACACCAACATAGGGCCGTACGTGCTATGTCTCAGGCCGCCTTGAGCACTGAAAGATCATGGAGAGCTCCGTCATTACGACAGTCTCAACTGAACCCAGCGCCATCATGAGATGCTCAGAGACCAATGCCTTTCGATGAAGACGATAGCACCCGTCCTGGTCCCAGTTCACGGAAAATGGATGGTCTGCTTCATGCTTGTCAGTTTCCAAATAAGAATTCGAGTCAACGTGAGAAGTGACGGCTGAGCAGCCTCCAAGGCTGTGAGCAGATGATGGACAAAAATGCGTTGCGATTAAAGTTGACTGAAGTCGTAGATAAGAGCGGGTTGTTACGTAATCCACACAAGGGGTCTCAATCAAGGGACCCACCAGAGCTCCAAGCTGGAGGACCCTTCATGTTGTGACCCCGCGCCCAGATCTAAATCGCCCCTCCACCACCTTGGCCCCTCGAGATCGAGCACCGCTGTATCACCGACTATTCCTCCGACCAATTGATCCCGTTAATCACTATACAGACTGAACACAAGATCTGTGACCACAGCTTCTCCGGTCCAAAATGGCAACGCACTCGCACGACGGGTCCGCCCCGCACTCGCACTCGCACGACGGCGGCTTCAACGCCCAGGAGCACGGGCACTCGCACGAGATCCTCGACGGCCCGGGCTCCTACATCGGGCGCGAGATGCCCATAACCGAGGGCCGGCAGTGGGCCTCGCGGGCCTTCACGGTCGGCATCGGCGGCCCCGTGGGCTCGGGCAAGACGGCGCTGATGCTGGCGCTGTGCCTGGCGCTGCGGTCGCGGCACAACATCGCGGCCGTCACAAACGACATCTTCACGCGCGAGGACGCCGAGTTCCTGACGCGCAACCGCGCCCTCCCCGCCGAGCGCATCCGCGCCATCGAGACGGGCGGCTGCCCGCACGCCGCCGTGCGCGAGGACATCAGCGCCAACCTCGCCGCCCTCGAGGACCTGCACGCCGAGTTCAACACCGACCTGCTGCTCATCGAGAGCGGCGGCGACAACCTCGCCGCCAACTACAGCAGGGAGCTGGCCGACTACATCATCTACGTCATCGATGTCTCTGGTGGCGACAAGATCCCGCGCAAGGGCGGGCCCGGTATCACCCAGAGCGACCTGCTGGTCGTCAACAAGACCGACCTCGCCGAGGCCGTCGGGGCCGACCTGGGCGTCATGGAGAGGGATGCCAGGAAAATGCGGGAGGGTGGGCCGACGGTGTTCGCGCAGGTCAAGAAGGACGTCGGTGTGGACCATATTGTCAACCTGATCCTCAGCGCATGGAGGGCAAGTGGTGCTGAGGAGGTACAGAAGTCACGGGGAGGTCCAACAGCAACACCTGGCTTGGACGCTCTCAAGTAGATAGGCATTGTAGGCCCCAAATACTGGACCCTGGATCAGAAGCGTTTGCCATTGACTAGGCCGCTTGTTGTTGATATTCATCGTAATCATAATCTAAAAAAGAAAGACTTGATACCCTATTCTGAAGCACTTTGATGCCCGATTCCTCAACTCCGTTTCATGATATTTGCAGCTGCTGTAGGAGGCCCCCCTACTCCTCCATCACCTCGCCTGACACTGTAGCCTCTTCTGCATGGTCGAGCAGCGGGCCTTGCAATGGTATCGCATTGCGAGGCCAGACCCTCTTGTAAAGGCTGACACCAATGGTGTCCTGCGGGTTGATGTGCGCGTCGAATGTTGCCTTGAAGTATCCATGGGTTCCGAGCGGCTCCTTGACGTGGCCACTTCGTCCTCGCTTGGTCCACAAGGGCAGGGCCTTGAACCATTCCACGTCTTCCCTGTTGAAGAACATGTACCGGATGGTCACGATCCTCTTGTGAATGTGGTACGGGTGACCCGTCAGGATTACCCGTTTGGCAATGGTCCGGTTGGTGGACGGGTTGATGGCAGTACCTGTGCCGATCAAGGTCAGAGGTAGGTCAGGCTCGCCCTCCGCCTTCTCCTCGCCCGGCTTTGATCTCCTGTAGAAGAGAGCAGGCACGGCGCCCCAGGTCACAGGGCCCGTGAAGGTCGCCACTGCCGACTGACCAGGGTGCAGATAGCGGCAATACTTGTGCACGTCGTTCGGCGTAGTGCCACCCTGCGAGAATAGAGGGTTGATGATGAACCTCCGAGGGCCACACTGCATGATAATCTCCTCCTTAGACTTGATCGGTCTGGAATAGTCCGAGCTCAAGTTGATGAGGAAATTGACCGCCGTCCGCTTTTGTTCGTGTCTCAGCAAGGAGAACAGAGTCACAGGCTTGGCTGGGTGATACGTCGCTCGAGACTCAGCAGAGACGCCTTTGATATGAACATGGACCCGAGTTCCAGGCTGCACACCTCCCACAAGGGCCTCGTTACGTGCGCTATTGCGAGAGGCTTGGTAGTTCTGGACTTGCAGAAGCCGACGCCACTCCTCAGGCTCGTGAGCTCGATCCTCGTCCTGTTCCCAGGGGCTGCTGCGCAGGCTCTTCAGTCCTCGGTATCGCGCCAGTCGCTCACGTGCAAGAACGTTGGGGTGTAGTTCGATCTCGTCGGGGAATTCCAGATCCTCTTCAGCCTCGTCCTTCTTCTTAGCTCGGTACTGCGCCAGCTGTGCAGCGTCATCGTTCTCGTCAAGTTCTTCGAATTTCTCTGATTGCGGATACTCCGATGGCCCAGCCTCAGTCATACGATCCGCGGCAAGTCCTTCCATGCCGTCCTCTGGTGCCACAGAGGCCTCAGACCCTTCCTCGTCATCCACGTCCATGTCAGTCATATCAGATCCGTCGTCAGATACGTTGTCCTCCAGGTACCAAGCCGACTGATACTTTGATGTTCCCTTGGGCACCCTCAAGTGCTTGACTTGGGCATTATCCTCATCTTCGGAGAAATAGTGATGGTCGTCCAGCAAAACTCCCTTCTTGGTCGACGGCGCTACGGACGTGGCATCATCCAATTCGATGTCGTCATCCGCATCACGCATGGCCGCGACCTCTGGCGCCAAGTCATCAAGGTCGTCTTGATCCTCGGTAGGAACCGCGAGCGGCTGTTCCGTTTGATCGTCCACGTTCATCCCCTCATCTGACTTCTTGCCTCTCTTTGACAGGGGTGCAGCGGTGATCTTCTCGATCTTGAACGACCCCCAGTCGCCAACTTGCACCAGTCGGTCGGCCTGTAAGCCTCTGCCCCTCACAACACCCGTGACAATGGTCGAGTCCTCTTCCGAGTCAGCAAATCTGACGTCCTCCACCAACATCCAGCTTCGCTCATCCCGCCACTTGATGCCCTTTGGTGTCGAGTTGCAGAGTGATCGCATCAAGTTTGAGCACTCCTGCCTATTGTCGAGGTTGTAGATCTTGTGCTGTTCCGGGTGGAAATGTGTAATATATGACCGCAGAGAGTCGAGGACTGAGTTCCTGAGTTTTGCTGGCTCGGTCTTGTTCAGGCCCTGAACGACAGTGAAGAGAGTGGACAACCCTTGGCTTTCCACGCTTCGAAGAATTAACTCGCCAAGGTCGTCAACATCGACATCTGCGGACAGGATAAGCACCACGAAGTCGGCGACTCTGGCAGCATCTGAGCAGGCTGTGAGGTCGCGTGGCAGGGCAACGTATTGAAGCTTCTGCTTGAATCGATCGATAGGCACGCGAGCTGTGCCGAGGGGTATTTCTTGGTCGATATCGAGACTCTGGTTCAGGGCTCGAACGGCAGCAGTGGAGTCGCCATCCGGGCAGAGAGGGATGACAGCGACATTTCGGGGAGCCCCGTCCTTGCCGGTGAAGACAACGGTCTCCTGCTGATGGGCCTTGTGCTTCCGGGCCTGCTTCTGCTTGGCCTGATTCCGTCGGTCGAGTTTAGACATGACTTGCTGGTGAGGTGTCTTTCGGCGCTCGTTTGGTACTTTGCCTGAGAAAGAGGCAGCAATGCCAAAGTTAGTTAATTGGTCTCGAGTATCCGTCATGCTGCCTAGGGATCATGGTATTATATATGCAAGTGTAGGGCACATAACTCCCAATTTGCATTTCCGGTAATTCCTGCTCGTGGTGACTCATCCTACCTTTGAGTTGATCTCGCATGGCTCCCTTAGTCGCCTTCCGGGACTTGAAGGCCTTGTTGTTGACCTTGGTCGTCGCCCGGTGCGAGTGGCTCGTGACAGCGGCCGGCATCTTTCCTCCGTCACCGCCTGCCTTGAACCTAAATGGTAGAGATGAAGACGCCAGATTGTAGAATACCGTCCAGATGTCTAGGGATCTTAGGAAATGTGAGTTTTGGGCAATGCGAAGTGAGATTGGAAAGGGTCCTTGATTTCTCTCAACTGTCACTAGCGAATGGAGGTACCGCCCGCGGGCGCCTCACTAAGTTGAACTCTGCCCCGCCATATTTTGAAATTTCTTATGGAAACTACCCCCAGCATCCCTGCTTATCGGTTTATCAACTCTTATCAGCTTATCGCTCAACGACCCTCTGAAAAAGTTCCTATACCGCGAATCAACTCTCGACCGATGTTCTCGAATCTTGAGAGCCGACCGCGGACTGAAACATTCCACAACCAACCATGGCCGACGAGACGAAGACGCAGCCAAATGGCGCTTTGATGGTTCAAAGTGCCAGGACATCACTACTCTCAAAAGAAGAACAAGCAAAACGGCGTCGGCAAAAACTAGCCAACCGGGACTATGGCCGGGGCAAGGGCGTCGACGTGCGCGGTGTTCGCGACAAGAAGTTGCGCACCAACATGAAGAAGCAGGAGGAGAAATACCAGAACGCCATTTCGAAAGCCAAAGATGCCGAGATCTTATTGGAAAACGCACCAGGCTTTCTCGAGCCAGAACACGAACTCGAGCGAACGTACAGAGTCCGTCAAGACGAAATCACAAGCGAGACGGCCGTGGGAACGGCGCAAAAGCGCTTCGACTTGAAACTCGACGATCTTGGACCTTACCACTGTGAATATACGAGAAACGGCAAGGAGCTGCTTCTGGCGGGTCGCAAGGGCCATATTGCGACGATGGACTTCCGAGAAGGGAAACTGGGGTGTGAGCTTCAATTGGGAGAGACGATCAGAGGTAGGCTCACACGCGACAATATCATCTGTGATATGAGTGCTGATTTGGTGTTTTTAATACAGACATACGGTGGCTTCACAACAACCAATATTTTGCTGTCGCGCAAAAGAAATACGTTTACATCTATGACAGGAATGGCGTCGAGCTACACTGCCTAAAGAAACACGTCGAGGTCTCACACATGGAGTTCCTACCATATCACATGCTCCTCGCCACCCTAGGAATGTCCAGCAATTTGAAATACCAGGACGTTTCGACTGGACAGCTGGTATCCGAGATCCACACCAAGGGCGGCGCCCCTTGCTCCTTCACACAGAACCCATGGAACGCGATTTGTCACATCGGCCACCAGAACGGCACAGTCTCATTGTGGTCGCCAAATTCTTCAGAAGCACTTGTCAAACTCCTCGCACATAAAGGCCCGGTACGCTCACTAGCAGTCGACCGAGAAGGACGGTACATGGTCTCAACGGGGCAGGACCTGAAGATGGCAGTTTGGGACATACGGATGTTCAAGGAGGTCAGCTCTTACTTCACAAGGACTCCTGCATCCTCCGTTGCGATATCAGATTCCGGGTTAACCGCGGTGGGCTGGGGCACGAGCACGACGATATGGAAGGGCCTCTTCTCCAAACACAGCTCTGTCCAAGAAAAGGTGCAAAGCCCATATCTCACCTGGGGCAAAGAGGGCAAGGCCGTGGAGCGGGTACGGTGGTGTCCCTTCGAAGATGTGCTAGGCATTGGTCACGACCAGGGCTTCTCGTCGATCCTGGTACCCGGCGCTGGCGAGGCCAACTTCGACGCCCTCGAGGTTAACCCGTACGAGACGGCCAAGCAACGGCAAGAGGCCGAGGTGAAGCAGCTGCTCAACAAGCTGCCACCAGAAATGATCGCGCTAGACCCCAACTTCGTCGGTAACCTGGACCTGCGGTCGGAGAAGCAGCGGCAGGCCGAGAAGGACCTCGACGCGCCCGCCGTGAACGTCGAGGAGGAGATCAGGAACAAGGCGCGCGGGCGCAACGGCGCGCTCAAGAAGTACATCCGCAAGCAGCGGAAGCGCAACATCATCGACGAGAAGAGGGTGCGCGCGGACGAGATCTGGGAGGAGCTGCAGAACAAGAACAAGGCCCAGCACGAGCAGCAGAAGGAGGACCTGGGCCCGGCGCTGGGGCGGTTCGCGAGGAAGGAGAAATGAGAGGCTGAGCAGATACCCAAGCAGGCAGATAACGGGACTTATCCACTGCCCTTGCCACAAATTTCAGATCCTTGGGAGGCACTAAATCCGGAGTGGGCTTCCGAAGCCTACATCCGGATCATCACCGTCGATGCTTGCTCTCTTGCGCCGCGGACGGATAATCTGTTTCTGGGCCGAAAGGACTTCTCGGTCTTCTCAGTTGTAGTAGAAAGCATCCGTCATCCTGCGGAGCGTGCATGGCGGCGCACAGCGGCACAAGTAAATGTAGAAACAGGATCGCGAGAAGGATGCTCAAGTCATTTGACTGTCCGCGGCCCGGTTACTGCAGGTCGATGGGTAGCAATCCAAGCTGGTTCTTGCAAGATTTTGGTGCTCTGGCTCCGCATAATCATTAGGATACCTGCCAGTTGGCTCTGGCGGTGTGAAAGCCTGGTTTCCGAGATGATATCTCCCCGGACGCTATGAACTCATTCTAGGCATCACTATGTCGTGTTACCATCATGTACTGTGTTGATCCATCTTATGTTGACCTGTCTATCAGAGTTCCTATTCGATCTCTTTTGCCAGCCCCTAACGCCGAGCAATGCATATGTTCCCTAACAAATCGGGGCACGAACCCCGGCCCAAAACCCACAACACGCAGAAGCCAGACCACCTCCATGGCTCTACAGCAGCTTCAGATGACCGGTGACCTGGTCCACGGCGCTCTTGGGCGCGGGCCCGACGCCGAGGACGGTCAGGCTGCCCGGGTCGATCTGGGTGCGGCCGGCGTCGGCGATGACCTCGGCGGGGATGCCCAGCGAGCGCGCCTTGGCCATCAGCTCGTGCATCTCGTCGGCGCTCTTGGTCTGCAGGGCGACCTTGGCTTGGCCTTGTCGCTCCCAGCGCTGCAGCAGCCTCGCGGCGGGGCTGCTAGGCCCGGCGGCGCGCGCCGCCTTGGACATGGACTTGTAGCACGCGAGGGTCGCGTGGCCGCACTGCGCTGCGATTTTGCCTGGAGGCGGTGGGAATTCGGGTTAGCATCGATGTGGTTCCTGTTGTAGGAGGGGCGGGGGTGAGTAGTCGGTGGGCGCGCTTACCCTTTGTCATGCCTAGGTCTGTCCTGACGACCAGGATCAGCTTGCACTCCTCCCCGGTGTCCTCGACGGAGGGCACGATGTCTGCCTTTGTCTTCTTGCTGTCTTTCTTGGACTTGTCATTCCCGGTGTAACGCAGCCCTTGCCTCTTGTCTGCCTCCTTGCCGTTAGCCCAGTTGGGGGCGTGGTCCAGATGGGTTTCGTCCTCGTCGATGTCGGTCTCGTCGCTGTCGACGGGGTCCTCGTAGTTGGCGCGCGATTGTTTTGCGAACTCGGGGGTGAGAATGTAGCCCTGAATGCTGTAGATTCCCATCAGGAAGCCGGTGAGCAGTGCGACGACAGACGTGGTTATCACCACGAAGGTGGTGTCCTCGAGCATGATAGACGGTGGTAAATCGACGCAGGCGGGCAGGTGGATTGATTGCGGGACTCGTATTGTAGTAACGGGTCGGAGATTGAAGTCGACGAGGAGAAGCTCAATTATCTCACCACTACTGCGGTGCGGTGCAGTGGAATGGTTTGTTGGATCGAAATGGGAGCCGTGAGGAAGATGGGATTTGTCATTGGGGATTTCGGCCGCTGCGGTCGGATTCAGGTGCTCCTTTTTTTCTGGCTTGACCTGGTCAGGTTCCTAGCCTTGCGTCACTGCAGCGATCAACAGGGGCCCCCTGCTCAAAGACAGGATGGCAGATCCAGGCCCAGGGAATGCTAACGACCGACACGAGCCAGCACAATCAATGATTCCAACAGGCGCAGAGAGCTGCAGCAACTCTGATACTGGGAATTTCAGAAATACAATACAGTCATTTCCACAGTAGAGAGGAGGCCGTGACCTTGCTCCCCATCAAGCTATTGTGCGTCGAGTGGGCTGTGGAATTCCTCGCATGAACAGATTGTGCTACATGAATTCAACGAGCGGATACGCCGGCCTGCGCAGATTTATAGGGGTGCAAGAACATGGGGAGGATCGGTTATGCCTACTTGTTCGAATTCGTGTTTGTGCCCCATTGACCAACTTAGCGCTTTGTATGCAATCCATAGATTGACTCGGGCTTTCTGCAAATTACCTGGCAATGAGCCCAAGCGGCAAGCCTTGGGGTCCAAGGCTTCTAACACGTTCTCGAACCTTTTCGATTGCCCAGGCCGGTGATAAGCCATGAGCCCTCTCTCCCCCTACTTGTGTGACGTTACCTCAGACATGGTCTTCAGAATCAAGCCGGAGATTGCTTACGATATCTCCAACATGTGAGTCGTCGCAAGCGCAATCATTAGTATATAACTTCTACGACAGGTGGGCAACAGGGGTTTATATGTAGTTGAATATAGAAAAGAGACAGACATGGTGCTGGAGTCGAAAATATTCCGAGACTATCAAGCTTGCTCAGCCAATTCAGGATTCCTAGGAGGAAAGTCTGGCGCCGGCGTGGCTGCCCGCCCGGACTCGGCTGTGGGCTCGGTTCGGGGCATCTGTGCGTCTCCGGAGCCGGCGCGGCCCCTCCCGTCTTACGGCCCGGGCATTTTTGACTTCACTCGTCTTCTCGCACCGGCAGACCAGCCCCACAATACACAATAGCAATTGGCCGAGGAGACGACATACCCTTTTGAACCCTCCCTGAAGATGGGCGGCCAGAAAGCAATCATCGTGGGTCTGTCCGGCTGCTCCTCGAGCGGCAAGACAACCCTCGCCAGGCTGCTCAGAGACATATTCCCAAACAGCTTCGTGCTGCACGAGGATGACTTTTACCGGCCCGAGGACGAGTGAGTTAGCGAGCTAGACATCACAAGCCGAAAGGGGCGATCAGAATGCATGGAACTGACCCCCACTGTCCCCAGACTGCCGTACAAAGACGGCCTCCTGGACTGGGACTGCGCCGAGTCCATCAACATCCCAGACATGGAGAGGGCACTGTCGCACATCCGCTCCGAGGGGACATTTCCGGTAAGCAACAACGGCTCCGACCTGGCCTGCGCCCGCCGCAGCAGCCATGGCGTGGCCGCATCGCCTTCACAAGCAGCGTGGCCCCCCACCCTGTCCAAATTGTCGTCTTCCCAACGCTTACCAGACCACCACCCGCCTCCCCCGGAGCAGCCCTTCGTAGACTCCAAGGAAGACCAGAACTCGGTTGGAAAGTGCCCCGCCTCGGACGCCAAGATCGAGGCCCAGAAGGTGAGGGTGCGCGAGTGGGCGAAGCCGGACGGGCCAGGCCACGAGATATTCTCCGGCGGCGAGGCCCCACGCATGTGCCTCCTGGACGGGTTCCTGCTCTACTCGCCGCCCAAGTTCTCGGCCGTCATGGACATGATCGACGTCAAGCTGTTCCTGCAGGTGTCGCGCGGCAGGGCCACGCAGCGGCGCGAGGCGCGCGACGGCTACGTCACGCTCGAGGGGTTCTGGAAGGACCCGCCCGGGTACGTGGACAGGGTCGTCTGGCCCAACTACGTCGACGCGCACCGGTGGCTGTTTGCTGGCGGGGACGTCGAGCGCGGGGAGCTGGACTGGCACGTGCTGAGGGAGAGGGATGTGCTCGCCCAGCGTGGGCAGCCGGGCCCCGGGGGAGGCGTGGACCTCGACTTTGAGGAGACGCTGGAGTGGGCTGTGGGTGAGGTCATGGCGGCGCTGGAGAGGTGGCATAAAGGGTGATCAGGCACCATAAGCGTGTGGGAGTTTCGTCAGGGAGGTGCGCATGTGTCTGTTTTCGGCCGTGTGAGCCAAGCCCTATGCATGTCTCTCAGCACATGTCTCGTACGACAGTCACTAGATAGATCTTTAGGCTAGACTCTTTGTAAATTGTAATGGAACAGACCGAACAGGTTGTCTTTGCAGTCTTTCCTAGCACGTATACAGGTGTGATGCTTTGAAATCACCTATATACAAGGACGCCATGCACATGATTACTGGCATTACTTTATATCTGTTGCTAGTGTGTGGTGGTGCAAGGGAACCAAGGAGAATACTCTAGACGTGAGTCGACAGCTTTGCTTGCCCTAGATCTTCGTAGGAATAGGACGCAGCCTCCTAGACACCCCGCCTCTCAGACACCCCGCCTCTCTTCTAGTCAATGTGAGAAAGACTCGTTCCTGTCGTCATCTCCTGGCCTTCTACTGCCATGTGTTAGAAACAGTGGTAGCAGTGGCGCATGATGCCGCCACTGTGAGGGTGTGGTTCGGGTCGGCCTCCCAAGAGACCGTCCCGCTAGATGAAACCCTAATATACTTGTAGGCCACTGTGCCAGGAGCCAATTCAATGGTGACGGACCACAGCGGGTTCGACGAGGTATACTGGCTCGCGCTGAGCTCCACGGCGTTGCTGGTGTCCCAGTTGCCGAGGGCGGCGTTGTTGCCGACGATCTTGATGGTTTCCCCGTACGTCGTGGTCACGAGCTCGTCGAATGTGACCAGGACTGAAGAGGCGATCGTGCAACCCGTGGAAGTGGGGGCAGCCCCGGTAGTTGTCGCGGTAGAGGTGTAGCCAGTCTGCGGGGTCTGCGAAGCAGGAAAAGAAGGCGCGGGTACGGATGAGTATGAACCGGACACTGACGAAGTAGAGCATGTCCCGGGGACGACATTGCCAGAGGCTCCGACCCAAGACGGGGGGACGGTGCCGGCCCGACGGGCGGCCGCGCTCAGGAACGCGGCGTAAGACCATGTCAGGTCATAGGCCGAGAGAGGCGAGCCGCTTGACTTTTCAAATTGCTCGGAAAGCGATCCATTGGGTGCGGCGTAGGTTGCAACGACGTTCACGTAGCCATCGGCATACGCGGTAACGGCGTCGATCAATGTTGTGTACGTCGAAGAGCCGGATTGGTATGTGCCAGCAGTGACGGAAGAGTCGAAATCCTTGAAGAAGGCCAGCGATGTCGATGTGACTTCGATAGACCCCTGGGACTTCCATACAATCAGAGCATCGTAGAGCTGCTCTGCTGCAGCAAGTGTGGTCAAATACCAGGGGTTGCCGTTGTAGTAGACATCTTCGGAGTATCTACCGACAGCGACTGCAGTGCCTTGCGGGATTCCAGAGTTGATGCCGTAGACGGAACGGAATGAGTCTGTCACAGCTTTGTGGTTGGCCCTATGCAACATTCCACGTTAGTCCACTCCTAGCTGACAAGCCACGGCTCAGAAGCTGGCGGGAACCAATCATAGCAGAACTTGATCGGGAATGTATTCAATAGGAGGTCAAGGTAGGGCCTTTGTGACGGCCTCGGTGAGATGTTGAGGGCAATGTAGTGGAATGCTGAGCTGGGCACCTAGCTGGTATGGATAACAATGAGACAAAAACACTTACAATGCCTTGTCGCTGCATGGCTGGAAGGTTGCAGCATCGCAAGCCACAGCGGGATCAAAAGTAGCGATCGATGAAATGAGCGTGTTGGCATCCTTGCCAGTACGGCCATTGTTCACGTTGACTGCTGCCGTGTTAACGTCCCTCTGAACACAAGGACATGGGTATACAAAGAGAGGGGATGGATGCAGGAGTGTAATCGCACCCAGGGACACTTACTGTTGGCAACAATGTATCCACTGGACGACGACCAGAAGCTTTGGAGGAAGCAGAGAATCTGTGGCGCAACAGAGGTGCAGGCTGTACAAGAGGTGCCCAGCGAGGATGCAAGTGCAGCACCCTGGACGAGTGCACGGTGCTGGCTGGCCGTCGTGAAGAACGAGCTGCCTTGGACCTCTTCCCAGAGATCAAAGCCGGTCTGGTTCCAGTACTGGGCCACATAGCTCAAGTCATTGCGGATAATGGGCCAGACAAGGTCTGAGGCAGTTGAAGAGTAGCCATTGCTGACGAGCCAGTTGGCATAAGTGATGAGTGCGATCGCCCTGAGAGCAGGACCATCTCTTTGTGGCCTCCCTGAGGTGTTTGTTAGTGAGATATGTCGAGGCAAAAGAAGGGTTACAATGCTATATACGTACCCCAGCTTCCTGTGAATTGGCTGAGGTCGACGTTGAACTTGGGCTCTCCCAGGCCAGCACCATTGGACAGCGAGCCGGACGGGTTGGACACGCCTTGGAGTTTCGCCTGCGCACTGATGTAATTCTGGATGTCGGATTGGAGGGTGGTATTGTAATTATTGGCAAAGGTGTCAATGAGTTCCTTCAGGACCAGGCCTGCATCGCGCGTCCAGGTGTACCAGTAGTCCGGGTTGGCTTTGCTAGGGGATGCAATGACCGCGCCGGATGCAACGCCTTGTGAGTAGCAGCCGGTTGCTCCGATATTGCAAAGCAGGCGGCTCAGAGCGATGGGACTCTCCGTTGCGACGAACGAGTCCACCGAGCGCTTGATGACCTCGCCGTTGTTCCGGACAAGGCCAGCATCTGGCCGGCCCAGGACGGCCTGGAAGGCATATGTGCCCAAGAGCAAGAGAGAAGTGAGACCTGTCATGATGGGCTGAACTAAGCTGGAGCTGTTGACTGACAGGGCGGTGATGTTGGCCGTGCCACTGGGCTGGATATCGTAGGCCATTTATATGCGTGGTTCCGAGTCCTGCTCGGTGGCGTTGACGGTACCGATGTTGACAGCCAAGGAGCAATTACACAAAGTAGCTTCACGTGCATAGCGTTTCCAGGGTAGCAGTTTTCCACAAACCAGCATCATGGGAGATTGTCACGAGGCGGCAGCGTCGAAGAAGAAGCACCGATGTCGTGCCGGGGGGTTTGCAGGGCTTTTTCCCGGGACGCAGCCGAGAGTTCCTGCATCGAGGTGCAAGACCAGAAGAAGCACTGCGATGGGGTACGGCTCGCCGTGTCGCCAATTACACGACCGCTGGCAGAGTTGGGGGTTTCCATTCTTAGACTAGGCCAAGCAAGAGGACGGGGGCCATACGGTGGCCCAAGTGTGCTAATAAGACAACAGCGGAGATGAGATGAACTTCCCATGTGATTGTGGGACTTGCCTGGGCTCCCGCCGCGACTCAGGCAGTCAAGTCGCCGGGAAACATGGGGGCGCAGGTGCCCAGGAAGAGAGGCTACGGGGTCTAGGTTGTGCCATTGACGTCTATTTTGTGGGGTAGGTGTGATCGAGCCGGCCCCTTTCCTCTGGCGCCTGGGCAGGTGATCATGGAGAACAGGCCGGAGCCACGGGCGATGTCACGGCTTGGGGACTGTCTGACAGCAGGACCAAGCATCGAATCGGCCCGTCGTGGCATCCGTCTGCGGTCTCAGATGGCGCGATCAGGGCAAGACATGTTCCTCGCGGCGTGTGCTTTGCGGCGCCGAGCGGTGTGGTGGGTGCACACGTAGATGGACTACTGTTCGCGGGCGGACACACGCATCATTAGCCAAGTAACCTTGGTGCCTGGATGCCCGATTCCCCAGACTCTCAATACCAAGCAGACATCAGCCCAGCCCGTCGAGAGCGCGGGGAAAGATCGTCCGGCGAGAGCCGAATCCACTCGGGCTCCCGGCACTATCACCAAGACGGCAATTATACCGATGACACCGGAAGGCGCTGGATCTCAAAAAGGACTTCGCTTCCAGACTCTTTCATGTCTTGTGCAGAGGGGCGCTCATCACCCTGACCACACCACATCATGGACCAAGAGCCACGGCAGCAAGCCTCCGGAGCATATGCAATTTTGCGCCGTGTAAAGGGCCGATTCGAGATGAAAACGGCGTCGCATACGGTCGAACAAACGCGATATGTCACGCACGAGAGCTCGCAGGCCGAGGCTGGTGGAGGGTGCCGCGGCTGAGGAATCGTCTGAGCAGCAAGGAGTCTTTCGAGTGACAGATGTCCTGCAGGCAACACGACCAGGAACAGAAAGAAAAGGAGGACGATAATGTGCGTGGGCGGTGGGGCTCGAGAAGCAGATCGAGAGGCGGCTAGCGACGGTGAGGTGTGTGAGGACATGACGATCGAACGGTTGCCTGCAGAGTTGTGCACCGTGGCATGCTTGGAGTACGATGGTCCGGTTCCTTGAAATCGCCGTGGTGTCGCTCTACTGTACGTTGGCACGACCTAGCAGTCTAGGCTGACGATGATCTCCAGACGCCTTGGTGGCCGCGATTATTCTCGCTCCATTCACCTCAGTTGATGGTCACGCCTGGCACGTTGGCATGGCGATTGCTGTGGCCAGCTGCGCTGATCTGATCTGTTGGCCTCGGCGAACGGTTCAACCAGGTGTAGAAGAAGATGATGCTCTCAGGATAGATACTGTGCTGTTTACGTGCACGCTCACCCGGTAGCCCGACGCCGCTGCCGTTGTCTGGGACTGGAGCCGGTCGGTTGAGAGACTGACATCATGATCTGGTTTCGTTCGTTTGATTCTTTTCCCCGTGGCTGTTCCCAATTGAATGGTTGCAGCAATCGATCTTGAACTGCAAGACCATACAGGATGCTGCTGGTCGCAGATATGTAGCCGCAGGTCAGAGCCAGATAACGAGTGCCAACACACACCAAATGCACCCCAGTTTCGACTATGCGGAGAGCGCGTCTGCAGCGCGTCCAGCCGGTACTGCAAGCGACCCAACCAATGTATTATGTAAGCGTGCACAGACCATCCCCAGAACTTCAAGTTACGTCCTAGGTGCAAAGGCACCTGGTCCTGTTCAACCTTCCCTTGCGCTGTAAAGGATATCACACCTGCCTCCGTCTGCAGGCCCATCCTCTTTGAAAAGTGCCACTCGGTATCCCTGAAACATCGCAAAGATGGATGCGAACACAATCCAGGAGCTGAATGAGGTCCGCAAGACCATGGGCCTCAAGCCCTTGCCGGTACCAAATGCGGCCCCGGCTCAGCCCAAACAGTCATCCACGGACGACACAGAGGAGGTTGCCAGCACCATCGAGACCCGCGAGGCTGCTGCAGGCGAAAACTACAGAAAGGTTCTCGAAGCCGAGAAGGCCAAGCGGGACCGCGAGGCAAAGATCGCAGCCATCAAGAAGGAGCGCGACAGAGCCCAAAGACTGGCCACCCTGAAGGGCCAGGGCCTGGGCGACCTCGACGACGAGGATGATGGAGACGCAAAGTCATGGCTCAAAAGCATGAAGAAGAAGCAAAAGAAGATTTCCGAGTCTAGAAAGCAGCAAGAGGAGGCAGACGCGGCCGCCGAAGCTGCGAGGAGGGCCGCCGACTACTCCTCCAAAGATCTTGCCGGTGTCAAGGTCGGGCATGACATGTCGGCCCTCCTCGATGGCGATGACCAGATCCTTACGCTCAAGGACAGTGCCGTGCTGGGCGAGGACGACGAGGGCGATGAGCTAGAAAACCTGAGTCTGCGTGAGCAGGAGAAGCTCAACGAAAGGCTGAACCTCAAGAAGAAGCGACCAGTGTACGACCCCAACGATATCGACGACACGGGCGACCATAGCATTCTTGCTCAATACGACGAAGAAATCAATGGTAAAAAGAAAAGGGCTTTCAATCTGGATGGGAAGGGAACGATCTCAGACCTCGCCGACATCCTGGAGGCCCCAGCCCAGCGAAAGAGGATGCTGCAGAATCTTGACGTCGACATCATGCAAGATGCCCCAGTTTCCGACTATCTCGATCCGTCAGAAATCAAGGTGAAGAAGCCCAAGAAGAAGAAGAAGGCGAAGTCGACACGGCAACGGGACGATGAAGATGCGTTGTTTCCTGGGGATCAGGTGCCGGCAAATGACGAGGACATGGACATTGACTCTGCGCCGATCATCAAGAAGCGAAAGATCATTGACGACACGTTCGTGGATGATGAAGATCTACAGGCGTCTCTGTCGATTCAGCGCAGGCAGGCTTTAAAAAAGCAAAAGCGGGTTCGGCCAGAGGATTTAGCTAGACAGCTCAGAGCAGAGGCGGCGCAGGATGATCAGAACGACGATCAAGGAGCGGAGAATGGAGGGCTTGTTCTTGATGAGACGTCCGAATTCCTGAGCGCTATCAACAAGCCTGAAGCTGATGAAGATCCGCGGCCGAGGAAGAAGTCCAAATCCAGAGAACCCGTCACTGCAATGGATGACGAGGCTTCAGATGAGGAGATGGAAAATGCACCGCAGATCAAGGATGAGTCCGCCGAAAGAGATTTGTCAGCAGCACCGGAAGAACTCGCGACCACTGGTGTTGATGAAGAAAAGTATGTCGCACAAGGCTTGGGTGCAACATTATCGCTCCTCAAAGAGCGAAAGATCATCGACGAGGACAACACTGGCGCAGAGAAGAACGAACACTTCCGCCGGAGAGAGCTATTCCTTGCGGAACAGGCACGACTGGTTGCGCAAATAGACGAGGATGCCAAGCGACAGCGCGAGCGGGACCGAGCGAGCGGGCACCTGGACCGCATGAATGCCCGCGACCGAGAAGAATATGCCCGCAGGCAGAATGCAGAGCGCGAGTTCAAGTTGTCCAACATCAGGGCCAACCTGCTCAAGAAGCACAAGTTCAATGTCGAGCTCAAGTACGTGGATGAACAGGGCCGTCACCTCAACCAGAAGGAGGCATTCAAGGAGCTGTCGCACCAGTTCCACGGCAAGACCAGCGGCAAGGGGAAGACAGACAAGAAGCTTTCCAAGATCGAGCAGGAGAAGAGTCGCATTGCCAAGAGCATTTTCGATGCCAGCGGGGAGGCAGGTATATCGTCCGCTACGGCGCAACAGACAAAGAAGCGAAAGGAGGCTGGTGTGCGCCTGGCTTAATCATGGGTTGACAATCAGGGGCTTTGTTCACGACTCGAGTACCATAGACGTTATTTGGAATCTCAAAAGGTGCTTCTACCCTACCTCGAATAATTTGCATTCTACGTGTGCTGACAACGGCGAGAGTCTAGCTTACTTAAGGTGAGAGACCTGCCCGACTTCCCCTGCATACTAACCTACCCACGGCCTACCCATGGGCGACTCTGCCACATTCAGGGGCACGCGTATCAGTGATACCTTCATATTTTACATTGCACATATTCTTTCATTGTCAATTCGCGTTTTGTAGCTTGGGTTGGCTCAATTTGGAAGACAACCAGGTCTATCTCATTTTCCCTATCGAAAGCCCGCCTGTGGACAAGAGCCCAGGGCCCAACTTTACTTACCTCCTGTGAAGTCCTGGACAATGTCCGATGCGAGCTGTGCGAATTCGTCACAGAGCCCCTTCATCGCGGTGCTACCATACGTGCCGTCGCTCAGGGTCTCCGGCTGCCAGTCCTTGACTTCCGCCTTGACCTTGCCGTCGCGATCAAACGCTTGCGCGAGCGACGATGCACGCTGCTGTTGCTTGAGGTCAAACTCCCGGGCGGTTCTGCGGGCCGCGTCGCTCTTGCGGCGCTTGCCCTCGTTCTCACCGGTGTAGACGCCCTGAGGCCTATCAAGAACCACTTCGTCCTTAGTCGACGGGGCCGACTTGTTGGTGCTGGTGGTCATCTTCTCTGCTGTCTGACTGATTGCTTACCTTAGATAGTGAGTTGGATGATCAAGTTAAGCGGGCTGAAAAGAGCTGTATTGATCGATGAAGATTCTGGATCTTAAGCCACTGGCTGTGACGAGGGAAGTAGTGAGTTGCTGTCAGTGAAATTAATCGTCCTTCTTATGTGAGACGATTTGGGCCTTGTACAATGCTATTCGAGGTTGTCCGTGTCCTTTGTCGAGTCCCGCCCCTGAAGGCCGTTGAAGTGACAATTTTGGTCCTCAATTGTCCTTGCATCCTGTCCTTGTTCCCAGGACAATGCAACTTTGTGAAGCAGCTGGTATGCGCCAAAGTTATGGAGACTAGCAACATCAGCACTGTACGGACGGCAGAGATAGACTCGGCGGCGCAATGTGCTCAAAGACAGGCCTACCCAAGCAATTTTGGGCCACGGCTCGGCTTTGTCCATGAGGTCTTCAAGCTCTGATGATAATGGTAACAGCGGCTGGGACTACAGACAGGCTCAGCTGAAAGTCGCCCGCACCAGAGTTCTGACGCGCTTGATCTGCTTGAGCCGACTCCGGGGCATGCCTGGAGGTTCGAAAGATGGCTTTCATGGTGGCACTGGCCATGGGAAAGCTCGAGCCAAGGGAACTGAGGCATGTCATCGCACCAAAACTGCTACCAATGTCCGATTAACTATTATTCTACCTCGCCAGTAGCGAGAGATGATTACAAGTCTGTCGTGTCTTCGACCGCATCGTCGCAAGTCCTAGTCTAAACGTACTCTGCACAGATCAAGTCACCGCGGATGTCCATTACCTCAGCGATAGTGGCATTAGGAACCAGGCCTGCCATCCACAGATTGTGGTTCAGAGTCGTCACGTTGCCAGGATCGCCGTTGTTCTCCAAGAGCACGGAGATGGGGAAGACGTAGTCCTCGTCAACAAGCAGGTAGTCGACTATAGGAACGTTGCGCCCGGTCATGTCGATAAGACGGCTTGGAAGGTCCACGGCTTGCCACTGCCACCAGAGGTAGTCCAGAAACGTGTGGTGAAGATAGAAGAGGGGATCGCCCGGGCTGAGCGTCACGTCCAACATCTGGATTGGGGACTTGATCAGCAAAACTTCATTTTACACACCTGTGCACCTAGCCCACGTGCCGCAGGGAAGATCGGGGTTTACTTACAACACCGCCGATACCTGAGTGGCCGGCTCCGTGAGGGTCCTTCTTATAACATGTCCAGGCCTCCGAGTAATTTGCGCTCGCGAAACACGCCTCGAGGAGGGACGTATTAGCCAGGTTGAGGAAGTTACTCTGTTTCAGGTCCCGGCTCAGGCAGTAATCAGCCGCGAAGCCCGTCTGGTTGATATGCAGCTCCAGGTCCGTGAATGGGCCGTCCGCGACACAGGAGTCGGCCCCGGTCCCGTTCCCGCCGAAGCCCGTGTCCGGGTCGAAGACGACGGACTCGTTCAGGCTGATGGATCCGGCCTCGATGGCGGCGTAGTCGGCCTGCTCGTCCCAGTAGGGCTGGGCACCGGTGTAACCGCACTCGGACTGCAGGAGCTGCTCATGGACGCGCATATACAGTCGGTGCCAGGGGAGGAAGGCGCCGACGTCGTGGACCATGTTGGTCTGCGCTATGTGGATGTATTGCAGCTCGTCCCAGCGCGTCTGGGCGTTCTTGATGCCGCTCTTGGGCGCCGAGGACTGCAGGCAGAGCTCTGCGTCGATGTATGCCTTTTTCTCGGCATCTGTGAGTGCGGTCCTGTGGGAGTTATGTGTCAGACTGTGCTCTGGGTGCAATGACAGCAAAATAGGAATCTATCCTACCAGGATTTCCGCTGGTTGAGCGTTGTACAGGTGGTGTTGGACTGTCTCGGAGCCACTGGAGAGGACTCAGCCATTGAACAGAGTGCAAGAAGGCAGATGATGCCGGAGCGGACTGAAGAGAGCGACATAATTGTGAGACCTTTTTTGGGCAAATAAATGAACGAATGAACGAATGAATAAATGAATGAATGTAAAGAACGTCTGGAAGCCTATTGAACGAGCTAACTGAGTCTTCGATTGGATATCTCAACCTCTATATTTATATACAACGACTCCATAGTGGTGAAATGTTATCATTGTAGTCAGTGGTTCATCGCATCTCGTGCCAAGGCGGGTTGATGATCCTGAAGCCAAAGCGTAGGCACGAGTGAAGTCAATCCAAAATTGCTTCGTAATGCAGCCCACAATCCGAGTAGTAGCATCGGGACGCGGTTGAAGCACTGGAAAGTTGATTGGCCTTCTGGGTTGATTTGCAAAATTTATACAACACGCGTCCTTATGTAACTTTAAAGGTCCGGGCCACGCATGTATAACGAGCGGGTCGGCGTACGCGTTCAGTGCTACTCTGCCTGGACCGGTAGGTTTCGGCGCAACGGCAACAGGCGGGGAATTCCCCCGGGCCAGGTTGACTGCAGTGTAATGCTTGAGTCGACTCCGTCACTTCTTCCAGCTCCCGAGTCGTGGTGAGAAATGCAGATATTTGCCGTGGAGTCGCTGACATCTTGTGACTGCTCTCATATGTTACGTCTGCCCCTATCCCGCACGCCCCGGTTCACGATTTGGCCACAAGCTCGTTGCAATGTCGATGTGCTAGCCTTTTGCGGCTTTGTGATTTCCAGGGCATCTCGTCCGCTGACAACGCGTTGTCCTCCCCGTGCCCCCTTCAAGTTATGCTGACCCTCTCTCGTAGCCCGATTAGCTCCAGGGATTGGGTGAAGCCATTGCGGATACACGTCTCTGTTGCCTCTGTGCCCTGGGTGTCTCTATTCGTCCACCACAATT
This sequence comes from Diaporthe vaccinii, assembly GCA_039880775.1. Taxonomy (NCBI): domain Eukaryota; kingdom Fungi; phylum Ascomycota; class Sordariomycetes; order Diaporthales; family Diaporthaceae; genus Diaporthe; species Diaporthe vaccinii. The sequence goes on from JBCEDN010000002.1 coordinate 53,670, forward strand.
TCCTTGGGCGGTGTCTCAGTCAAGACCTCGGCATAGGATTCTGTCACGGCGCCTCGCCGTGTTGAAATGTACCAGGTGAAGAACCCAATGATCAAGAAGGTGATCAGCCAGAGCAGGACGAGCTTCTTGGAGCGCCTAGGCGGTCGGGCATAAGGACTCCATAAGCTGGGCGCCGCCGATGAAGGGCTGTACACGCCGTAGCTGCCATATGCCCCTGGCAGGAGGCCGCCCTCGCCGTCGCGCTTGTTGCTGAACTTCTTGGTGCGGGTGCGGGTGTCTTTGACGAGGGCTGGGAGGCTAAACTTCGTGGACATGGGCCGCGGGTGAGAGGGACGGTTGGAGCGCTAGAGTTTGAACAGTAGAAGGGCTAGTGTGTCAATTGGCTCGATAGGATGGTGTCGTCGGTGTGGTTTCGTTCTCTGGTGTTCATTTGAAAAAGCTGTTCGGCAATTGCCACGAGTCTTCCGAACACGTACAGTCCCGAGGATCGTCATTTGCATGGTACCCCAAAGCTTGGGAGACGGGGCAGGGGTGACATCAGCCGCTCGGATTACCAGACCAGGGATGGGGAAGTGGAGCCCTGCCCGCCCTGCGGCCCCAGTTCCGCCTGAACACCTTCTCAAGCTCCAAAGTGAGTTCTTAGTTCAAGTACTACTAGGCATGTAGGTAGCCAGGTGAACCACGAGCTCCAGTTGGGCTTCTACCACATCGTTGCTTCTAAGATGCTGTGCGCGTCAGAGCATCGAGCATGTCCCAATCGTCCTTGCGAAGCTTACGAGGCTGTCGAAAGGCACAAACAGATCTGCCTCTACATAAAAATGGCTTCATCCATACACCGACTATCATCAAGATGAAAAGGGTTATTTGGACAGAGCTTATCCTCCGCCAGATCATCCCACGTGAGGTCATCCCATAGGAGGGAGTTTATCCCAAAGGTAATTCCATTGGCAGTTGAAGAGCTGCTGGGGTTTTGAGGCTACTGTGTGCGGGTAACCAGGATCCCTGCGAGCATCCGCCTCTTCGGGATATTTTGTCTAGAGTAGCAGCAAACTGACAGACCAAATGCCAATCCCATCGGCATGTGGGTCTTTGACAGAATCGGCGGAATTGGCAGAAAGACAGACGAGAATCATGTCCCACCGGCAGGTCAAGTGGGTGCTATGAGGTGGGTGGCGTTGCTTCCCGCCTGCTTGGAGAATGAGACAAGACGTCATATCCCGCCAAACCAAGGAGCCGCCTTCTAGCTGCTGTTGCGTTGCGACGAGAGCTGGGCCAGCCCGTCAGCCCGTCCAGCAGTTCCAGCAGAGTCAAGTCGCACCAGGCTAGCCTCTTCAGCTTGGAATCAGGTCAAACAAGTCAAATCGAGCACGGCTAGTTGCCGATCTCAGTCAATGGAAGTCAATGACCCAATGGCGTAAATCAATCTCATGCACAGCATCCGGTCCTGGTCTTGTTCCTCGTCTTCTTGAACTCCATCATCCTGGTGAGTTGCTACCGGCGCGCAGTAGCTTGGAGTCCAGGTCTCCTCCCAACCTCTCTTATTCTCTCTACTTCTACTTACTCCTGGGTCTCTTCTCATACCTCTCGCAACCTTGTGTTGCCGCGCCGTCTCGTTGGTCACCTTCTGAATAATATCGCCGCGGACCTTCGCGGATATCTCGTCCACTTTGCGAACGGCCCAACTTTGACACTGGGCGCCGTCAACGTCCAGCCGTGATCGCGACTCTTGACCACGTGCTCTCCCCAGATTTCTTTCACAGAATTCACGTTGTCCCACGAGTGCAAATACACGCAACATGGAGCAGCAAGAACACAAGGCGCCTGCGGGCCACTATTCTGGCAACAACAGGATTCCCAACATTAAGCAGTTCATGGAGGGCCTGGACAAGGATAAGAGGGAGCGAGACGCCAAGATTGACGCTGAACAGAAACAGCACAAGACGGGCGAGGGCGAGGTGAAGGCTCACCACACCGAAAAGCCCAAGGGAAGAAACCGCAGGACAGTCCGTGATCCAGTCACCGGCAAGGACGTCGAAATCGACGATATTGGCCCAGAGATGGTGAAGGCTGTTGATGACCCCCACGTAAGTCACGTATCACTTTATACCAGCTCGTGTTGAATGAGAACCACCGCTCATTATCTGCCCAGCTCTTCGTACCAAACGCCAATCTCGGCAAGGAGACCACCGTCAAGACAGAACCTACCCAGTCTGGCGAAGAGTACCGGCGCAACCAGGACATCACAGCACCTCCAGATCCCGTTGAACCAGGCACGACGAGCGATGTGCCCATTCACGGCGAGAAGACCAACGTGCTCTTCCACCCGACCCCGTCCGTCAGCTACGAGCCCATGTACGCCGCCCTCGAGGCCAGGGCAAACGTCCTCTGCGCCGGCATCTTCTTCTCCATCGCCTTTATCGGCAAGATTCTCGGTGGCTCGTTGTGGGGGCTTATCCCACTAGGTTTCTGCGTAGCCTCGGGTGTCTTTCTATGGGTCAAGGATCTTATTCGCCAGGGCCGTGATGTTGAGTGGTCCAGCGAGCAGCAGCGTGGCGAGACTGCCGTCGTGAACCTCATCCCCGAATCGGTTGAGTGGATGAACACCGCTATTGGTCTTATCTGGGGCTTGATTAACCCAGATATGTTTGCCGCTGTTGCGGACACGCGTATGTTCTTTTTATGCATAATGACTATTCTTTGTGCTTCAAAGCTGACTTCCTGTAGTTGAGGATGTGATGCAAGCTTCGGTTCCGGGTGTTATTGAAAACGTCAAAGTCAACGACATCTCCCAGGGAAGCAATCCCCTCAGAGTTCTGAGCCTGCGCGCGCTCCCAGATAGCCATGTACAGGACCTGAAAGACGAGATCCGGAAGCAGGATGCGAAGACCAAGGATCCCCAAGAATTAGCAGCTGACGAAGAGGGCGGTGATTTCTACAATCTCGAGGCAACCATCGCCTACCACTCACTGCCGTCTGGGGCGGACGTGTCTTCAAAGGCCAAGAACATGGGCATGCAACTGGTCTTCTATCTGGGCTTGAAAGGTCTCTTTGGAGTACCGTTCCCCATCTGGGTTGAGCTCAATGGCCTGGTCTGTACCGCCCGTATCCGTGTGGCTCTTGCCCCTAATCCACCGTTCATCAAGACACTCAGCGTGACCCTTATGGGTTTGCCCAGGGTCGAGGCCAGCTGCATACCTCTGATCGAGAAGGGCGCGAACGTTCTCAACCTTCCGCTTATCTCAAATTTTGTGAACTGGGCAATCGCAACGGCGGCTGGCATGTACGTTGCCCCCAAGTCACTTACCCTTGATATCGGCAAGATGCTATCAGGCGACGATATCACCAAAGAGACCCAGGCCCTTGGTGTTCTCTTCATCCGTATCCACAAGGCGACTGGTCTCTCAAAGCAGGATCGCAGAGGCAGCGAAGGGGGCGGTTCCGACCCTTATATTTGCGTCGCTTTTTCCAAGTTCGGCAAGCCACAGTACTGCACGCGAGTTATCCAGGATAACCTAGACCCCATCTTTTCCGAGTGTGCTGCTCTTCTCGTCACCCCCGATATCATCACGGCCGACGAGCAGCTTTCGTTGGAGCTCTGGGACAGTGACAGGTCCTCGGCGGACGATGTTGTGGGGAAGGTGGAGCTGAGTATCCAGAAACTCATCCAACACCCGGGCAAAATGTTTTCCCAAAAGTCAACCCTCAGAGGCACCAAAGCGGAAAGTACAATGCCGGGCACGCTGTCTTGGGAAGTCGGCTTCTTCGGCAAGACCCAGTACCGCAAGGCCCTTCGTACTGACGGCAAGGATCCCAATCTCCCGAAGGAACTGCAGGATAAGAAGGAGCTGCAGCAGGATGTTGGATCTCTGGATACCGCAAACGAAGACGCTGTGGTCCACACTCCCCCTGACCCTCTATGGCCAAGCGGGATTGTCAGCGTCGTGGTCCATCAGATCGTCAATCTTGAGCTTGAGAACGTCAAGGGGTCACAGGGCAAGAGGAAGGGACGTGAGTTCGAGCCTGCCAGGCCCGAAGCTGGAGATATCAAGGAGGAGACAGGGAAGAAACTACCGAGCTCATATTGCACGATTCTAATCAACGATGAACTCGCATACAAGACCCGCACCAAGGTGGTGTCATCGAAACCAATCTTCGAAGCTGGAACAGAGCGATTCATCCGAGACTGGAGAGCTTCGATTATCACTGTCACTGTGCGGGATTCGCGAAACCGGCAGCACGACCCGATCATTGGAGTGGTCCCTCTGAAACTGTCCGACATCCTCCTGACTTCCAGTCAAAGCACACGATGGTATCCTCTTGACGGCGGTATCGGCTTCGGACGTATCCGCATTTCGCTCCTTTTCCGTTCCGTCGATCTCAGGCTGCCACCGCAGCAGCTCGGCTTCGGCGAGATTGGAACATTCGAATTCCTCTCAGACACTCTCACCGCTGTTAATTATGACGGAAGCCCTCGCACAAAGCTCAAGCTTCGCACCGGAGGAAGTTCGGCCACGATCAAGAGCGAGAAATGCACCAAGGCTGAAGACGGCAACCTGGTATGGGATATTACTGAGTCACAGCCTAGGAAAAACGACGATGGAACTACTACCAACGTGGAAGGTCACATTCGACTTCCTGTGCGATATCGCTACCGATCGCCTGTCTTTTTCGAATTTCATCCGGCTGGGAAGCGTCACACTGACACTTATGCTTCTGTATGGCTGCAAGACCTGATTGATCTCGAAGAGAAGGATTTTGATATTCCTATCTGGAGATGCAACAACGGCACACGTCTGAGCCAGAATTACATCACCGAGGCCAACTACCGGGACGTCCCCAATCTGAATATAGAGGAGATTGGAAGACTCAAGTTCCGGGGAAGGTTCAAGCCCGGGACTGATCGCGACCACCTCAAGTTCGTGAGCGACAACGACTCCCGCGAGACGATCGAGAGCTGGGAAGCGTGCTACGCCGAGGGCGTGAGGAAGGAGCTTGTCGTCGCAGAGGTGCCGCCTAGCATTCAGAAACTGCACGATGCCAGTCTCACACAGGGGCGAGACGTCCTCGCCCAGGCGGACGAGAAGGACAAAGAGAAATGGCTCGCCAGGGACGGCACCGACTGGAGCGGAGCGTTCGGAAAGGACCCCGTGGAGACGATGGGCAAGAGCGGCGGCGCCGACGAGGGCTCGGACACCGACGAGTACGACGACGAGGACTCGAGCAACCCCGACCTGGGCATCGCAGATGCCACCACCGACCCTTCCATCTACAGTGGTGGGGACGCCCAGTCCAGTACAGGTGCGCGCCAGTCGGTGGACAGCGGGCACGGCAGCCAGCTGTCGCCTCAGTCGATCAAGAGCAATAGCAGCAAGTCTTCCAGCAGCAAGAACCCCATCAAGGCGCTGAAGGACTACAACACGCGGAGCAGGGACCTGCACCGTCAGCACCGGGGGCTCATGCAATGGTAAAGAGTCCTCACCTTTTATTCTTTTTCTTGGTTCCAGTTCTATCCGATGCTGACTGGACGTGTGACAGGAAACCCATGCGAAATGTCCAATTTGCTAAGAACGAGGCTACCTTCGCAGTTCGTCGGATTACCAAGGTCGGATCCCTGAGCGGTCGGAAGCCTGATGTCGAGACGGAGGTATGAGCGGAGAAGACACGCTGTTTCCTTTTATTCTTCTTTCCGTACGGCGTGGCATATTTGCGTTTTCTCGTCAATTGATGATTTGGGTTTGTGGCATAGGAAGGGTAAAGCAAAACGAATGGGTTCATTGTTGCATGGTCAGTATTGAGGAGTAATGCGTAATTGTATGAAGCATTGATAATGAAACATTTTAAATTCTCTGGAGCCTTGCAGCATACACACGTGTCATGTCATTGAGTGGCAATGGTTCTCTTTCAAATAGGTGTGATAAGTATACGTTGCCTGGATTCTTGGACACAACAGCGGGATCCTTTCCAGTCACGCACCATGCTATGCAGTCACTCAACAGGAGATAGGTCAAGAAAGACTTATGCAAGTCAGGTGGGCAGGGGTTATGTTATGAGATCCTATCAATCGTATAGCTGAGAAATCTCGAGTTTGTTTATGGAAGCCAGCCCACATCAATAAGGGCTGCCCGCCAGCCTGACAACACACATTGTGGCCATGACCGGATCACATCACGAAGGCCAGTTATCCCAACTCGAGGAAAACCCCGAGTTTCAGAGCATGGCACGAGAGATTGTAGAGAAGAAATGGGCATGGATCAAATGATCCTCGCTGGATTCGATATAGAAGTTCCGACAGTCCAGGTGTCATTATGGACATTCGGCTGGCCCGTCCTGCCCACTCCATTGTCCAGCCACTCCAGCATTTCAAGGCCACCCAACCAACACTTGGATATCAACCGAGGGAAACAGCCATAGTCATCCCTGCCACCTAATAGAAGGACTCCCTACCCAATCTGGAAACCACTCCGAGCATTCCTGTACTCCTGAGGCCCATTAAACGCCATGAAAGACACAAAGAGAGACCACCGACGGACCCACGAAAGCGAGGTATACGCCCACGAGATCTCGTGCTACAACCCCCAGCCGTAGCCTTCCCTTCCCCCATGCAACTTCCGTCGACCACCGACCCTGCGTGGCCGGGAGTAATGCAATCAATTTACAAATACGACTTTTTGTTGAAGACTGTAGGCCACCCTGAAGTGACTATAGTTGGGACAGCTGCGCCTTGAGGGTCTCGTTGCCTTCCAGCAGTTCCTCCAGCCACGCGACGGCGGCCTCCAGCATGGCGCTCTTGCTCGGGTTGCCGCCCTTGATAGCAGGCACCATGACGGCCAGGTTCTCAAACCCGGTCTGAATGACCTTTCTTCGCTTCTTTTCGCTGTTAATGTGGTTCTCGCGTTTCTGATCCTCAGTCAAGTTTTCCCTCTTGGCTGCAGCAGACGATTTCCTCCTCTTTCCGGACCCCCCGGCCTCTGCGACACCACCAGGAGAGTGGGCAGGATCGCCTTTCTGTTTCCGTTTTCGTGCCGATGTTTTCGACACTGCGGACTGAGGCTCCTCATCATCTTCATCCTCTTCACGCTTACCCTTGCGCCATTTCTTCCCACCGTCACCGTTCGCCTCAATCTTGATAGGCGGTGGCACGCGGGTTTTGAGGTTGAAAGGGAGCCCCTCGGCGTTCATGGTCGGACTCGCTGGCCGCGTCGGATTTGCGCTCTTCGACAGTTCTATGGCGTGGAAATACCGCATGTGTTCTTTTTGTATTGCTTCTGAGCTGTCCTTCTCGCTTGGGGGTATAAAGGGCTGGTTGTTGTTGAAGTTCTGATCCGTACCGTATTGCAAGTCTATCGGGGCCCGAGGTGGATCATTTCTCTGGCTCGGCTGGGCCCCGGAGCCATAGATCCAGCTGGAAAAGGCCGCTTCTTGCTCGGCTGCGTGAGTAGACTGTGACATGCGCCGTCCTTCTTGCTTGAACTCGCTCCATTGCTGGTGCCTCAGGTGGCCAACTGGAGGCCCCATGGTACTCGTCCTTTGGGAAGCATTTGAGAACATGGTCTCGTGTTGAACGCTGTGCGACCGGCCATGAGATCCGCTGTGGAGAACGTTTGCTGCCGCCAGGACGTCCTCTGATGGCTGTGGCTGATCAATCGGGTGATGATGTACGGGGGAAGCGTCGGTGAGAGGAGCGCCAGCCGATGCGTAAGCGTTTGGGGGTGCGCCTGTCACGGGCGAGGATGTCGAATGTGAAGGACCGGGAGCGGCGGCGTAGCCATTTGACGTCGTTGTTGCGGGTGGAGCGGACGCGAGCAGGGAATCGTTCGTCGCGAATGTCTGAGGGGTGGTGGTCTGAAAGAAGGCGTTGTTGAGAAGATGGTCTGGCATGGATATTTGAGGATGGAGGCCGAAAGACGTAGCGGTGCCCATCAAGTTAGGAGGCATCATCCACTCGTCCCCGGTTACTCCCTCGCCAAAGTTCTGTTCGCCATAGCCATTTGAGACGATTCCAGCCAAGATGTTCGCCAGGCCATTCTCTTCCGCCGTGGTGAGGATGGGGTTGCCGGGGGCAGGATCGGGCGGCGGGTCTGGGAGGAAATCGAAGATGGACGGGTCTGAGTTTGGGTCCTCGGACAAGTCTGTCGTGTTGTTAGCGGGACGAGTGCATTGAAAGACTACTCGGAGGGGTTGAGCGGCGCATACAACCAAATGGCAGTCTGCTGCCGTTATTCGGCTGCGACGAACCCATTCTGGGACGCTGAACGGCCAGCATGAGTGCGTTTTCGATCAGGCCAACGACACCTGTGGTCTGACGGACAGTCGGGAGGGATCTGTGGATGTGCGTGGACAAATGTTCCAACTCTGGCCTGTCACCGTCTCACCCAAAGCAGAACTTTTGAGCCGGATGACTGGAGATGGTGCAAGGTAGTGTCAGGCGTCTGAGGCGTGTGGCATTACAGACGGTGCGAAATACAACTTGTCCGGGCAGCACAGTCCACGGAGGGTTGTGAGGGTGTAGCTGCCAAGATGGAAGGCTGGTCTAGGTCGCAACAATGCAGCGCTGTATATGCTATGACTGGAAACTGAAGTCAAGGATGGAGGTGTTGCGCAGTGCAGTCGCACTCGCACAAAGTGCGGCGACGTAGAAATAGAGCTCGGGTGGGTTTTGTTCGGCCGAGTGACACGGGTGAGCTTCCTCGACACCAGGCGTGGGCTGGTAGCTGTCCAAGATCGCCGCTGCTCCTTTTGCTTTTTTTTATGGCTGTTCGAGCAAGCTTGGTCCAGGGTCTGTCTGACTGACTGTCTCCGCGGTGGGAGTGGTGGTTATGGCGGTGGTGTTGGTCTTTGTGTGCGTCTTGAGCGAGTGGGCATATCAAGACGGCGAGGGGTGCCGGCCTGCATTCTCCATGGGGAAAGCAAGCGTTGAGAAACCGGGATCCTGAGAACGTTGAGAAGGTTGAGAACGCTGTGACAACGTTGCTAAGAAGGAGATAGGAAGGGACTTGGTTTGGGAATCGAAGTCGTCCGGACTGGAGAATGAGACTGGCGCAGGCGCAGTCACCTTTAGCACCAGCACCAACACCAGTGCTGTACCAGAAGCAGAAGCAGGAGCGGTAGTAGTCGACATCGACCAGGGCCCAGGTACCTAGACTGCCTAGCCTCCGGTGGGCAAGTGTGTCCCCGCCTGACTCGAAAGCTGCATGCACCACACAAACCTTGGAACGGGAGGAGCTAAGCCTGGCAGAGGGGCCCGACTATGGCAGAACCGGGGTCATGTGCACCCAGGTATGCACCAAAACGGTGGGCGCCCTGGGTGCGACAGGGGTGTCTCGGCTCAGTTAGAAGCATCTATACCGTTTAACCAGGTGCCCATTGCCGCCATGCAGCAATCCCACATGACGTCCTCTTTCACATGTCAAGCACCCTCAGTCAGTTAGCTGCTCACCCAGTCAGTCACCTAGTGCTGCACCGTACAGCGATGTGCTGCACCACACCGCACTGCACGCTCTTGGTTCATTTCCTTTGGCCGCGGGCACTAACTGTGAGCGGGAGGTGCACCGGCTGGCGGGCTGGTCTGCATGTCTGACAATGGGTGGGCAGGCAAGGCCAAGATCATCCCGACCCTGACCATTCTGCTGTCCGTTCAGTCATTGATGGGCTTTTGGATCTCGACTCGACCGGGGCAGGGGGCATCTCGGCCCAGTCAGTCAGGCAGTCAGTCACACCTCGGCGGCAACTTGACAAATTCCTCGTGTATCGCATCGCTTCGCATCATCGCATCACAACCCCAGCAGCTGCTAAGCACTGCTAAGCAGCGCCCAGAACACACAACAAGAAGAGAGGGAACACCTTCGCCCTCATCTCCCGAGGTCCAAGGCCCAGGGCAAAGACTCCGATGCCGTTCAAAGTCCCCGGTGCTGTTCCCGAGCCCGCATGGGTGGCTGCATTGGGAAATCCCATGAGAGATGGTGAGGGACGAGATGAGCTCTGGAGCTGGGTTGTTTGATGCGCCGCCGGGTCTACTGCAGCAGTAAAACATGACAGGGAGCTAGCAACTTGAACGCCAAGCGCTTGCGGATTCCTAGCCCCCTCCTTGGGTTGTTTGCAGATCTACGGACGAGCAGGCGCACCGAACTACTGTGGTCTTGGGATGGCATGGATGGCCAATCCGACGAACGTGGCAAGGTTTGGGGCGCATGTTGACACCGTGTGTGCTGTAACTGTATGAGGGAGAAGAGACGGGGAGAAGGGACAAGGGACCACGCGCACAGGGAGGCAGGGGAAGGAAAAACAAGACGAAGAGGAGGCGGCACTTCGGGAAACGCCGCATCTGCTGCAGACCACGGACTGACTGCAGAGTGCAGAGTGCAGAGCGCAGACTGCAGTCTGCAGGCTGCATGCGCAGTGCTGATGTTTCGATGCTTGCCGGATGTTGTGCCTCGCCCTGCCCCCCTGTCCATCCGTTTCAACGTCCCGACGTTGCATTTTGTCCTACTGGTTCCCTTTCTGGCCGCATCGTTGCGAGAACGACGGCCTCAGTCCCCCTTGATCCTCGCCCGTGTCAGATGCCCACCGACCCCGTCGACGCAGTCGAGTCCCATCTTTGAGCATCACTTCAAGACCCTTTAGACTTTGGCCTCGTCTGGCCGTCCGATCATTCCACATAGCGCCCACGGCCACGGCCACTGCCCACGCATTGCCGCCAACCGTACGTTCCTCTCGGCCTCGTTGTATGTTTACCCGTCCCGTCAAAGTCTTAGCATCCGTCATCGACAGTCCCATATATCCTCCTCGGTCTTCCTGTATACCCCTCACCCTTCTTCCCGCCCTGGTCATGATGTCTGCCGCGCGGTGTATCTCCCGCCGGCGACGCGATGGACGGTGCACACGCATCCGCCCAGTGCATTCTCTCGGGGCACACTCCATCCTCCGCTTTACCTGCGAGGCCCAGAGGTGACAGCCAATATGTCTGTCCCCTCCTGCGATGCCTTCGACATCCGCCCCAGGTTTCCAAATTGTTGGAAAGTGCGACTGACTGACCTTTGACACACACATGGTCATCGAGAGGTTCCAGCGACTCAATGGACTACCATCCATTGATGTATCAGTCCCTACATCGTTAGGCGTCTCTGGCGATTTTCGAGTGAATCATCGTCGTCCAAGACACAGATCTGCTACCACCTCGGAACTCCTCATTGTATCCAGTATTCTTCGGATCCGAACCTTCGGGAAGCTGATGATAGCGCAGGGGCCCAACAGTGCAACACGTAATCTGGGATCTCACGCGTCACAATCACATGTCACGTCCCACTCAACCTCCCTCGCCCAACAGCTTTTCAAGGTTTCTGTAACTTTTTTTTTGGCCTTGCTCTGTCAATGTCTTCACCACAACCGTCACACCATGGTTCTGTCTCAACCAGGCTCAGAACTAGGTCGGTAAGATGGGATAAGGCCGTCCCGCCCTTGTTCAGACCTCTCCTTCGTGCATACCTACTTGGCTACGCTTTCTCCGTTGGCCCAAGGCTGTTGGCCTTGGTCCTCCATCACGCCTTGAAGCTTGCGCGGAAGCGACACAAGGCTGCAGATGGCCCTGCAGAAGACAAACCTGAGCCTCAGCTGCTCGAGTCTCTAAGCAAGACGGTGCGAGCTGGGCTTGAATTGCAACGGTTTCCTACTTTCTGTGCTGCTCTTGTTGGCGGCAGTACCTTGCTGGAGGTATGGCCTCGCATAGACGAGAATGTCAATAATCTCTCGTTGACCGCCTACTGACCACACACTTGGTAGCCCGTCCTTCGCAAAGCAATCGCTCGCATATTGCACGGTATAGCAGAAACAGCCAGGACCAGGTGAGTCGAGATAAAAACGTGTCGGCATATGCCAGATCATTCCCATACTGTCTGTCCATGCTGAAACAGGATGCACCTAGATTAACAAGATGGCTGTCCTCATTCATCGCGGCATGGCTCAGCCTGCGACTGCTCCAGTCCAAACAGAGCATCCCGTCCACCACCACGCTCGCCACAGCTGCAACTCCCCTCGGGTCGCCCAGACCAGACCAGAGACCGAGGCCCCAAGCCGGCCGCACCCTAGATCTCACGCTCTTCGCCGCAACCCGCGCCTTGGATGTGTTAGTCGGGGAGATTTGGTCCCGCCGTCGGACTTTCCGCTCTCCTTCTGCTAGCACGACAACCAAGGCCCTCGACCACTTTGCGTCCAGCCTGGCCGACCCCCTGATCTTCGCCGCCTCATCAAGCCTCATCATGTGGAACTGGTTCTACAACCCCTCGGCGCTTCCCCGCGCCTACAACAAGTGGATCGCAAGCGCTGCCTCCGTCGACCGGCGCCTCGTAATTGCCCTCCAACGCGTCAGGGACGGCATCATGCGCTACGGCGAGGACACGGGGCACGCTCCTCTCCTGCAGGAGATGTGTGAGGAGTACCGCTGGCCCATGCAGTGGGGAGACCCTGCCGTCAGCGTCCCGTTCCCTTGTGAGATGGTCCACATGGGAGTCGGGCCATCTTGCGAGCTGCACGCCCTGAGCAGGTTTCGCAGGGCCTGGCTGTGGAGCATGAGGACGTACCTGCCGCTGCAGATGGCGGTGCTGCTCCTGAGGCTCCGGTCGCTCAGGACTCTGAGGCGTGACGTGGTCCGCGCCTTCCTGTCCGCGTCGCGATCGTCTGCGTTCTTGGGATCGTTCATCACACTGTTCTACTACGGTGTGTGCCTGTCGCGGACGCGCGTTGGGCCGCACATCGTGGGGAGGGACACCAAAGCGCGGCAGAAGATCGATGGTGGGATATGCATCGGGACAGGGTGTTTCCTATGCGGGTGGAGCGTTCTGCTTGAGCCGTCCAGCAGGCGCAGAGAACTGGCCTTGTTCGTCGCCCCAAGGGCTGTGGCGACGGTGCTGCCGCGCAAGTACGATGCGGACAAGCAGTGGAGAGAGACGCTTGTCTTCGCAGCCAGCACGGCGGTAGTGTTTACATGTGTGTTGGAGAACAAGAGGAGAGTTAGAGGAGTCCTCGGGGGTCTGCTGAGGACCGTGCTTGCGGCTTAGAATGACAATTCTAATGATTCAACGGTGTAACCTGTTCTCTTAGATCTAGAACACGAGATACAAGAACAGGAAAATACAAGGTTGTCCGCCTGTCTGGGGTGGCTTTACTTCGCATTTGCGCCCGATGACCTCGAGTTGTGCTAGACTAGTAGATATACTTGACTGGACTCGTCTTCGAAATGTTCCATATACTTCGGGTATGGGCGAGCAGCGTAGCATATACATGTAGACACAGACAGAGATTGAAACAATTTCGAATGTGCAGTTCAAGCTAATTGCGTCAGGTTCGCGGGCAAACAGTTGTTTCCAAACCTAAAGGTGGCGCAGCGTCCCAAGTAAACAAGATGGGCAGCCAATTTGATGCATGTGAGTGACACCCGAGTCCGGAGCTCTGTGCTCTCTTGCATCACTGTAAACACACGACTTCACAGAAGGTTTGATGACATCACACCAGCACCATCGAACCGGCACCGAGCCACCTTCCGGTCGTACAGCTCACACGGGGACGTGTGCCAATGCTTCGGCCGCGGTCGAATTGTCTTCATGATCTCGGCATAACTCACCGCGACCATGAACGCCAACGCGACCATCCTGGGTCCCAATGTCTTCGTCTTCGACCAGAGCATGCCCGCGGCCGCGGTGCAGGCCCAAGCGACAGACATCTTCAAGCGCATGGAGGCCAATGAGTTCGGCCCCGAGCGCTACGCCCTCCTCTTCAAGCCCGGCGTGTACGATGTCCTCTTCGACGTCGGCTTCTACACCTCGGTCTGCGGGCTGGGCCGGAACCCAGATGATGTCTTGATCCGTGGTGGAGCCAATGTCCCGGCCTACTGGATGCCCAACCGGAACGCCACGTGCAACTTCTGGAGGTCCTTTGAGAACCTAGCCATCGAGGCGTCCGACGCGACCAACAAGACGACCACCATCGCCGTGTCGCAGGCCGCGCCCCTCCGGAGGCTGCATATCAGGAGCCCCAACGGCCTCTGGCTGTTCCAGGTCGACCCTGCCACCGGTGCGGGTGGCTGGGCCAGCGGGGGATACATGGCCGACACGGTCGTCGACGGACAGGTCCTCCCTGGGTCGCAACAGCAGTGGCTGTCGAGGAACAGCAAGTGGGGCAGCTGGGCTAATGGCGTGTGGAATATGGTCTTTGTCGGCTGCGACAATGCTCCCAGCCAGGACAATTGGCCCAAGGAGCCATATACAACGGTGGACCAGACACCCATTATCCGAGAGAAGCCGTACCTCTATGTCGACGGGCAGGATAAGCTGGCTGTGTTCAAACCAGCTCTACAGAGGGATACCAGGGGGCCGACCTGGACGGGCGGTGCGACCCAGGGCGAATCAATTCCCCTTGAGGCTTTCTACGTGGTCCAGGCTGGCGTGGATGCGGCAGCCATCAACGCGGCACTCAGCTCGGGCAAGCACATCTTGTTCACGCCAGGCGTCTACAATCTCGATGATGCTCTGAGAGTGTCTCACCCAAACACAATCATCTTCGGCCTAGGTTATCCCTCTCTGGTACCAGTCAATGGGCAATCAGCCATCTCCGTGGAAGATATCGACGGTGTCACTGTAGCAGGCTTGATCATCGACGCCGGACCTGTCAACTCACCGTCCCTCCTAGAGGTAGGGCCCCCAGGTAGCTCCGCCGGGCACTCCTCCAACCCGACCTTCCTGTACGACCTCACAATCCGCACGGGCGGTGTCCAGCCCGGCAGGAACAGCGCCGGCATCGTCATCAACAGCCACGACGTCGTGTGCGACCAGCTATGGCTGTGGCGCGCCGACCACGGGCCCGCGACCTGCGCCGGCTGGGACGTCAACCCGACCAAGAACGGCCTGGTCGTCAACGGGGACCGCGTCACGGCGTACGGGCTTTTCAACGAGCACCATGAGGAGTACCAGACGCTGTGGAACGGGGAACAGGGCCGCGTGTACTTCTACCAGAGCGAGATCCCGTACGACCCGCCTCGCCAGGAAGCATACAAGTCGGAGCAGGGCACGCGCAACGGGTATGCGTCTTACAAGGTGTCGGATTCGGTGGGCAGCCATGAGGCCTGGGGCCTGGGCGTGTACTCGTACTTGCGCGACGCGCCGGTCAAGGTGGAGAACGCGATCGAGGTCCCTGAGGCGGCGAGGGTGCACCGCATGACTACCATCTGGCTCAACGGGACCAGCGGGAGCGAGATCACGCACGTCGTCAACGGGAGGGGAGGGAGGGTGTACGCGAACAGCCCGGAGGAGGCGATGCGGCAGACCGTGGATGAGTACCCCTGATGAAGTCAGGGCGAGGATCTCTTGCTCGGCAGGCATGACTGCGGCTGCGGCTGCGGGGCCAGGGATTGTGCATCCGACTGCAATGCATCGCAGACTTCGCCAATGCGCCGACATGGCCAATATTTTGGCGTCGAGGACATCTTGGATCATGCGGAGAACACAACTAGATACCGTGATTCCGAAGACATGCCTTGGCCATATTGGAACATTGAAGTGATTACGTAGCATATATTGGGCTGGTTTTGAAGCTCACCTACTGGCAGCGATACTAGGACTGACGGCTGTAAGTAGATCTGTTCTGGTCATGTACTACTGAGCTTCATCTGTGGCCTATGAGTGAGTACTGAGAGAACTGGCTGGGTCTGAATTCACTCTAATCAAATGGCATACATTTGTAGAATGAATACTAATTACCAAGTCAGTTTGAGACTGTCCGCAAAAGTATCGTTCGGTGTCACATAGGTGCAGTGACCCTTACTGCCCAACAGTACCTCACGTGGAATTAATATCGCTGGTTCTCAGGCGCGGTATGCCGTTCTGCCGGGACTTCAAGCTTGCCGAATATATTCAGACTTTGAGTACTTGGTATGTAGGCAACACTGAATTACCCCGGAAGAGCCGGAAGGGGAAATTCAGCATGTTTCGAAGGCGGGATAGATGGCTTATGCGAAGAGAATCCAGAGTTTGCGGATCTATGTGCACTCTGTCACATACGCTTGCATCGGGGGACCAAATCCTGTAGTTGCAGGTCACTTTTCAAAGCCGTTGCATTGATGATACTTTTTTACTGCGGTGCGACTTGAAGCCAGGCACGGCATGAACACAGGCCAATTACAGCCTCATGGTCATTTTCCGTTCACAATGCATAAATATTGGCATGCATTCCTGATGCCACCGCTGCAATTTAACGTCCTGTCCTACCCACGAGAATGATGACCTAGCTACAGGTGGTTACCAGGTTCACGGACGGACGTCTGCTGTGAGACCGGGAGCTATGCATCGCCAGTTACACACTCCATCGTGAAGCCAAGGGTCCCCGCGGTGTGTGACACTGGGACCAAAAGTTGCAAGGGACCTCCTGTTGTAATTGTGCAACGCCAGAAGCACGCCAGATAATCCCTCCAAGAAGCTGATTGTTACCTTTGCAGTGTCACTGTCACGATCCCACGTGGTTACCGTTACCTAGTAGATCTAATGCGAGCCAGTTCGATCTCAAATACTGCATGATCGCAAACTACCCCCTTCCCTCGACATCACGAGACTTGTCACTCATTCTCGTAGGACTCACCGGTGTGAATCATAGTGTGATGTATCCCTTAGGACTCAGGAGTCCCATCTACTTCCGCGAAAAGTTTCTTGATGAATTTTGCCACTCTATCCAGGACCTCGATACCATCTCTAAAGAGTCTTGGCTAAATATTGTCCCACAAAGCCCGTTTAAATGCACATTGCAGTTTTCTCAGGCTGCGAATAAGATCGTATTTGGGTCATTTTGGGTAATATCAGTTACCCAAAAACGTCGGATAGCGGCGTTCTCCTGCTCAGCATGACAGAGGACGGGTGCGCCTGAACAATTAAGTTCTTCATGCATGGCGTTGACATGAAATGTATATAGCGTTTGATTCGATTAGAACTTTGAGAACATCTTAGTTCCTACCAAGGAAGTAGAAAATTGGAAGACTGATGACGTTCCCAACACGTAATCAAAAATTTGATATTTTTGTCCGTAATGGGACCACTATTGGAGCAGATGAGCTGCTATTAACAAAACTCCTCATACTGCATGTTAGACGACAAAATAGTCTCTCAAGCGATTTGGCCAAGTTTAGGAGCGCCTCAACCAGGCATCGTAGACGAGACATTACAACTCAGTTCAGCAAATAGGAGTATGCACAATTGAAAGTTCTCAGAAGCAATGTGTGAAAATTTCGTGTCAGCTTTTTCGAATTGGAATATAATCCAGGAATAGTCCTGCCAGCTCACAGTCAGGGAATTCCACGCAGTTCTCCAAAAGAAGCAAGTTTGGGAGCGTTGCTGGACTAAGCCAAAGAACCTTGCAAATGGGCTGTCCTTTTTTTCTTCTTCTTTGGGCCTGGAAGTTTTAAACTGTGCCAAAGCTGTAGATCCAGGCTCCTTGAAATCATCCATGTTTGAGGAGAACTCAAATTATAGTGATTACGTCTTGGCACGACAACTTCCCGCGAAACCGAGAGCTGTGGGCAAATGATCTGTAATGACTCGACTTGGTTTGCTTTTGTTCCGAGATCATGATCATTGTAGGTTCAGTCCGGAGCAGAGGAAGTTCAAATAAAATCCATTAGCTCTTTGAGGTGCTGCGGTTCTGAGTTGGGAGCTCGCCGTGTTGAGCTTAGGACAATCAATCGCGCAGCACAGAGAAGACGAAAGAGGCAATCATTGCCGAGGGCTAAGATATGTATCAATTAACTTCAGTCTCTTGTGTGATAGTAAGGGCTAAACAGTCCCTAACCAAGTCGAGGGTTCGCGACATCCAGCTCAAGAGTTCAGCCAAGAAGTCACACCAAGCACAAAGACACAGACAAGTATATCCGAACGGAGAGTGGTGAAGATCCGAGAGTACTTGAGCCCCGTAGTCACCAGCCCCTTCATCCTGCCATCTGGTATGAAGCCCAATATAGTCCACAAGATCCCCGGGGGCGGCGCCCGCCCCTGGTCCAGGAGGAGCCGGCTCGTGAGCAGGATGGTCTCGGCGGTGGCGAACGTCCAGAAGAAATACCTGCGCCCGTCGTCGTCGGCAGAGTGGCCGGTACTGGCGGCGAACGCGCCCCTCTCCCTCTCGATCTTGGTGCCCGTGAAGCCCGCCGTCAGCGCGATGTACAGCCCCAGCCCGGTCGCGAGCAGGAAGTGCATCAAGCGCCAGAAGGCGGAGTAGGGGTCGAATGCCGCGGCTTGCTGCTGCTGCTGCGGCTGCATGCCTCCCGCGAAGGGATTAGCACCTGCGAAGGGGTTGCTGCCGGGGCCGCTGGGGCCGCCGCCCTGTCCCATACCGGGCGGCATGCCGCCAGCCCCACCGAGCATCTGCGACAGCATCTTCATCATGGGGTCCTCCTCGCCATTCGCACCGCCGAACATGGCCGCCGGGTCGAAGAGAGGGTTCGCGGGCCCGACGCCGTTGGCGCCCGGCGTGGCCGAGCGGTCGAAGCCGAGCATCATCTGCCGTAGCTGGTCCTCCGACACGTTGCCGGCAGGCGATGGGGAGGGAATCCGGGTTGACTTCTGCGGCTCGTAGTAGTGCTCAGATATGTCGACCTCGTCCGGGTCGCCGTGTTGTGGGTCCTCGCCAGCCTCCGGTTTGGCTGCCGCGGCAGGGGCAGGCGAGGACGCTGCCGATTGGGGATTGCTTGGTATTGGATCTGTGGGCGGGGATGTCAGCCAGAACTAAGTGAATTTTACGGGGTTGGCAGGGAGACGAACCCCTCTGAACACCTCCTCCCAGCCCGGTGATCCTGTTCAAGCGAGCGTTGCCACCGGCCTTGATCTTTGCCTCGCGGCGTTCCTTGCGCAAGCGGGCCTGCTCAGCTGCTCGCGCAGCGGCCGCAGCCTCATCAGGGTTCAGTCCTGCTGTCTCGGTCATTGCTCAGGAGAGGTGGCGATGCTGGTCCACCGGTTGGTGTGGTGTGCGTGTTCAGTGACAAAGCTTGGGCCGTGGGACGAAGGACTGACGTGACCGTTGGCTGGAGCTTTTTGGAAGCCGGGCCAACAAGGCTTATCTTATCAGAGCTGGCCTCTGCTTTGCACCACGTAGGTCACCGACCCCCTTTTGGGACGAGTAACTTCAGAATTCACAGTTGTATTTGTCCATCGCAACGAGCGAATCTAACGTGAGATATTTTACAAGTTGTTCAAAGCCACAAGTGCGTTTCTATCGGCATGCCCAGTGGCAAATTCTCAAGACGGCTACCACAGAGTGTTACCTGGCGAAATACTAATGTCTTTTCAATTCTCCTCTAGGCTATTCTACTTTTCCCGCCTGACTATGGCCAATTTCATGAAACAGGCATTACCAATGCCCTCTCTCTTCAGGGAGTGGCCTTGCTCATACTGATCAGCCTCTTGATTCCGACCTGCAACGTAGTTAGCACACCGACCCAGTCATCATGCGGATTATGTGTATGTAAACTTACCATCCAATTACCACACTCCTCCGTCTTGTTCTCATGAATGTTCACCTGGATCTGATGGGCCTCGCCGTAGTTTTTGGCCTCGAGTGCGTCGGCCAGCTGGGAGAGCTGTGCGATCGTGTCCGGTTTGACCAGCTCCTCGTTGTTCAGATGGTCGAACAGGAGGTTCAGCCGCTTCTGGGTGTCCTTCACTTGAGGGGCAAAGTTCTGCGGCGCCTTCGATGCGACTCTTTGCATGTCGCGGCTGAGGACATCAACCATACTTTGGGCGCTGGCTGGGATGTGTGAACGGTCACCAGCCGGGTGCCTGGCCTTGGGAGGGGCAGCAGCCGACGACGGCGCGGATCTTGGGGGCGGCGGCGTCGCGGCTGATTGAGCAGTTGGCGGAGGGCCGAACGATGATGGTGGCGGCGCCACGGGCGGCTGGCCTGTTGGGGTGCCAGCCGGGGCGTATGGTGAAGGCGCGAACTGGCCTGGCCCGGCCGGGGGCGCCGCATAGGGGTTGGCTGGTGGCGGCCGGCTGGCGGCAGCAGGAGGAGGCATCGATGCGGCTGGCGGCTGAGAAAACTGCTGGGCAGCTGGTGCCGGAGCGTATCGACTTGACTGCGGCGGCCCAGCTGGGGGTGCGCCGTACGGAGACGCAGTCCGTGGCGCAGCTCCGCCTGGTGCAGGGGCATACGCATTGGTGGCCGTGGGCGGCGGTCGCGCCTGCGGAGGTCCTGCCAGAGGTGAGGTCACACGGGGAGGGCCAGCCTGGCCAGCCTTTGGTGGCGGAGGAGGAGGAGTCGGCGTAGCACGAGGTGGAGCCCCATAAGGACTTTGAGGTGGTGGTGGCACCCCAGAGCCCTGCTGGCCAGGGAATGGTGCTGTGATGGGAGCCGTTCGCGGTGTGGACTTCCGGGGCGGCGCTTTGGTGACCATCGGCACATCGTTCCAGTCACCCACGTCCTTGGCCCGAAGAAGAGGCGGGTTGGAGCCCGGTGTCCCCGCTCTCGGGGGGCCAGCCATTGGTGGTAGTGCTATCGGCGGTTGCCCAAACGCCCCGTAGCCTTGCTGAGGTTGACCAAACGTCGCGGACGGAGACGGCGCATACGGGTTGGCCGCTGGAGCGACTCCAGGCGGCGCGTAAGGATTCGCAGCGGGTATCGTCGAAGGCGGAGCATATGGGTTCGCAGATGGCGTCTGGACTGATGCCGGCGGCGCGTACGGGTTTGCAGATGGACTCTGAACCGGTGCGGGTGGAGCATACGGGTTCGCAGCAACTGGGGCGGCAGGCTGTGGCGGCTGATAGCCGACAGGCTGTGCCCGAGAAGGCTGTGCCCGAGAAGCTGTCCGTGACGCTGTCGCTGGCTGGCGAGCAGCTGTCTGGGCAGTGCTCTTCTGAGTTGCCAGTCTGACGCGGTTCCTGGCAACCTCTGCTGCAGAATAGCTCGCCGGCAAAAGATCGAGATACTTCTGAGCCACAGGCAGGAGGCCGTGGGCCGCAACAATGTCTGCGTACTCGACATACTTGTCGTATAACGCCGATAGCTTCCAGTCCGAGGAGAGACCAGTCTCGGAGTCCTGGAACTTGGTCACCTGCCTGAAGATCGTGACCTTCTCAATGAACTGCTGTAGAGATCTGGCGTGCACCGAGAAAGTTGAGTCCTCGCTAGGCTCCATCATCTCGGCCTGTTCAGTCTCCGAGAGCTCTTCGATCCAGATGGAAACAACCTTCTCTAGTTTTGAGCCAACCAGGTAGCAGAAAGAGGCGTCTTTACGCGAGCCTGACTCAAGAATACGGTCGCCGAGCGCCTCGCAGAGGTCAGGGAACTCATTTGGCTGCGCAAAGGTGCACAGCGTGGCCATGGTCTCCTTCCAGTTGGCCAGATCCGCATTGTAAACAACATCCCAAAGGTTGCCAGCAATGACCGAGCTCAGGAGACGAAGATAGCTGGGGCTACCCTTCCTGTTAGAGAGGTAAGCTGCCTGCACTTTATCAACGAGCTCCTTTCCACCACAGTTAGCAATGATGAAAGCATCTGCGATGCGGTCTTCCTTCAGACAGGTTTCCGCAGCTTTGGCAAAGTTGCCGAGCATGAGAGCCTTGGTGACCTGATCCTCCAGGGCAGTGTTGCCTTCGCTAAGGAGATGGAATGGGTCCTCCGTCTTGGCGCCCTTGTTGGCGGCCAAGCCCGACAGGAAGTCATCACCATCTGCGCCATCGAAAATGCTCGTCATCCTCTTGTGCGAGGACTTCTTGATGCCATTCTCTTTGGGTGCTTCTGCTTCCTCACCCTCCAGTGTCTCCTTCTCTTCGTCGCCATTGGTCACTTGTTCGTCCTTCGAAAAGCCGAGGTGGCTTATGACTTGCTGACGAGGATCCTCCGCAACGAGCGTGTCCATGACAAGCCAGTCGGCCTTCTCATCATCGGTCTTGGCCTGCTCCAAGTGCGACTGACAGATCTGCTTGAGATCCCCGCTCTGGACCGCGGTCTCAAACTTCTCGGCCTGGGCGGAAACTTCGGAATCCACGGAAAACTGGGAGATCGAAATCTTTGATGAGCGAGGGTGACCACTCGCAACGGCATTCTTCCTAAAAACGACGACCTTTCCGCCGAAACCAAACGAAGCGCCGATTGGTCTCTGCATCCACACTGGAGCCTTGGGAAGGGAGAACGATGACCCCTGAGGCTGTGTTTGCGCGCTGGTGAAGAAATCCTCGCCGTCGAGATTGTCTTGTGCGGCAGTCTGCGCGGTCGAAGCATTGGTGTTCTGAAGTGTCTGGATGGCAATCTTGCCGTCAAAGGACGCTGTAGCCGACAGCGAGGGGTTATGAGGGTTGAACCGAGTCAAAAAGGTCCAGTTCGTAACTTCTGGAAACTCTCCGTAGCGCTCACCAGTCTGGGGGTTCCAAACAACGGTTCGGTTGTCCTTGCCAGAGGAAATCAACAGATCGCTGTCTTGTTCACACCACGACAGAGATAGCACTCCCTGCTCATGTCCCTGCAACGTCCGCTCTGGCGCGTTGGAGTTCCTCAGATCCCAGAGGAGAATGACTGGCGCACTGTCGTCAGGGGTCGCCGTCAGGAGCTTGGTGGAGTTCTGCGGATCCCATGCTATGGCGCTCACTCGCTTGCGGTTGTTGTTGAGCGTCAGGGACGCCTTCTTGGTCTTCAAGTCCCACACGGTGACGAAGCCTCCAGAGCCCCCGGTTGCCAGGATATGCGAGACTTTTCTGTTCCATGCCACACACTCGATATCGTCCGACCGGGCCGCAGCATTACCCAGGCGCAGCGGGTTCTCAATATCGTTGACATCGTGGATCCATAGCTCGCCCTTGTCGCCGGCGGTAGCTATGATTTGGGGCTTCAACGGGTTGAATTGGAGGGACTTGATCGCGCCGCTGTGCTTCGAGGTATGTGCTATTTCGGCATCTGATGCTCCGGAAATCAGCTTCTCGGCATCCCAAAGATGCAATGACCCATTCTCAAGTCCTCCAGCGATGATGCCTCGAGGGTGCGTGTCGTCTGGTGGGCCCCAGGCCAGGTCGTGGAATCTAGCATTGCCAGGTCAGCTGATGCGGGCAAATGAACTGTGTGTTACCACATACTTTGAATCTGCGGCGATGCTAGCAATGGGCTGCAGCTCGAGTCCCTGCGCCTGGTCGTCCAGGTTCAGGTCCCACAGCTCAAGCTTGACCTCGTCGGAGAAGCTATCGTCGACGGCTCCAGCACGAGTGCCAGTAACAAGAAGCGGTTTGGCCGGCCCGGAGGACCAGGCCAGGGCTGCCGTGCGAGGGATTTCTCTAAGTCGTACCATGTTTGTAGGAATGATTAAGTCGAAGGAGGCAAGGAGGCCTGAAGGCGCTACACTCGAGGGACCGCGGCCTCTTCACAGAGGCGCAATGTGGTGTCTGTTGATCTTTCAGCCAGACTACTGGGCGGGCATTAGATGATGGTGTGAACTGGTTGACGGTATGCCAATGGAGAGTGCAGAAGTGAGTCTGCCAGAGATTTATTACTGTAACATCGGCATGTGTCCTTGGGGGAGGTTGTTGCATCGGGTGTAATAAAGGCCACTCTAACACTGATACCAATCGTTAGGCCAGATCGCGCTGGGCGGGCGCACTCACAAGGGGGCCTGGCTGGCACAGAGCGGCTACTGATTGGCCCACTCGGAACTGTGTGCCCCTCTAAGCATTCCAAGGTCTTACGTAGCTGTCGTACAAAGTTCTGGTCGCGGCAATGTACCTAGGCTAACACTCTAGATGCGGCGTCTGCAGTTTCTTCGTGATAACCTCTGCTTTCACGTCCTCAATTTCCCACCCGGTCTCGTAACCTCCCCTGAACACTAACGTTACAAATCTCGCCACCTAATCTCGTGCTGCTTGGAGGTCGCTCTTTTTTACGCGCCAGGGAAGAACACAAGGATTCGGCAGCTCGTAACTGAACCAGCCTTGCGCGGGGATCTGGAACTTGCAAGAGGCACACCGCTCTCAACATGACGGATACAGCGCGTTGGAAGGCCACGGTCCATGTCAGCGGCCTCGCGACGTTAGCCACAGTTGCGACACTTCATGACGCATTCCTACCCTTTGGCGATATCGCAGACGTCACCCTTCCAAAGAACGAAAACCCAAACTCGAGCGCAACAGAACCACATCGCGGCTTCGCCTACGTCGAGTTTGAGAATGCAGACGACGCAAAGGAGGCAATAGACAACATGGATCAGTCCGAATTCTTTGGGCGGGTTATCAAAGTCACAGCAGCCAAAATACCCAAGAGTGCCGACGAGGGCTTGGGGAGCAAAAAGGCCGTCTGGGAGCAGGTCCGTTGTCCTGCCCATCACCTTGACCTTGCTGATTACGAAACTGACCATCACCACTTTAACAGGAGAGCTGGCTTGCAAAACATGCCGTCAGCGAGGAAGATAGGCTGGCAGCAGAGCAAGCCCAAGGCTCTGGAGAAACGAGAGCTGAGGATCCAATGCAGGGCCTCGAGGGATTGGACGTCGCTGGTCCTCGACCGGCCTAGGTGAATAGCGGAATGCATGAAGATACCCAAATGTACAATAACTGCACTGCGAAGGCGTTCGGAAACATGGGAAACGGGGGTTGAAAATGGACTTTGCATCAAAATGATATTGCTGTTTCAGAGCCGGAACACTGGGGCGTTCTGGTGATATTGGTCACCTCTATATCTCGCCAATGTACAGTATGCCCGACCAACCATGCTTTGCCCCCGCCGATTTTCCTGATCGCAACGACGGTCTAGTGGTGCTGCTCGGCAGCGGCATCCGCAGCTCGGTTCTGGCGCTTGAGGCGGATGGTCTTGTCGACGAACAAGTGGCGAGTGATCGAGTAGCCGGCAGCGAGGACGGCGAAGCCAACGACAACACCTGGACATATGTGAGTTTTTGTAATGCTTCTTCAACAACCAATGATCATGACGAACCGAGAGGGATCAACTCAGCGGGGATCTTTCGGAGTCGTCGGAGGCGTTGCGAGACGGTGTGAGCTGTAAATAATCGGTTGTGTTAGCCTTGTCCTCGGCTGGGAGGCCGCGGAGGTGCGCATTGTCGACGCAGTGCGACAGCCTCGCGGCGCCCGAGTCATCACGTACCAGCCTGCTCCTCGTTCTATTATCACATTAGCTGATTAGGCCACTGATGTCACGCCACATGTACGGCTGGAGAGGAGTAACTTACGGGCACCGGGCGCATCAAGCGGCGCGTGGGCTGGAAGGCAGATCGCATGGCTCTTGTGGCATACATGTTGGCCGGAAGGTTGAGTGGAGATTGATTTGGATGGGTACGGTCCGTGGAATGGATGCTGGAGCTTCGTGGATCGGTTCGGTCAAAGGGCCAGTTTTGATGCTTGTTGCACTTCGTCAGATGCAGAGCCGGTTGCTTCTTCCCCGGGTTGGAGCTCCACCCGGCCAGTCAAATCACTCAATTTGCAAGCCTGCCGAGCGGCCTTGCTTAGGTAACGGACCCGAGCCGGCCAACATTCCAATCATCATCGACGCATTTCCGGTGAACCGCCCAGCTCCATCACTTGCCCACGAAGAACTCCCAATCCATCCTCCGACAGCCATTGAGCACCCCAAACCCTTTCTCACCCAGTCGCAGCATACACGACAGCCAAAATGTCGGACAGCGATCGCGAGACCAAGCCCTTCAAGTTCGTCACTGGTATGTCAACCGCCCCATTCCCGCCAACCTCCATCGTATGATTTTCTCCCGCAAGGCTAACAGTGGACACCAGCTGGTATGATATAACCTTTGAACCCCACGAACGCAGGCCGCGACGATGCGACTGTCACATGCCGGCATGGACTGGATAGACATGACCTAACACGATCCCTCCTTCACACAGGTGTCGACGCCCGGTTCCCCAACATGAACCAGACCAAGCACTGCTGGCAGAACTACGTCGACTACCACAAGTGCATCCTCGCCAAGGGTGAGGACTTTGCTCCTTGCCGTCAGTTCTGGCTGGCCTACCGATCCCTGTGCCCCAGCGGATGGTACCAGCGATGGGATGAGCAGAGAGGTATGACAGGTCCTGCGTTGATTATGGCCAGGGCACCTGCTGACACCTTTTCAAGAGGCCGGAAACTTCCCTGCGCGCTTGGAGTAAGGGAACTGGATACATGGCGGATCACACGACACGATAGACAAGGGGGATCTCTCGAATTGGCGACTACGGCTGTTCTACTAGACGATGTTCATAGGGCCGAAATCGCATACATTCCGACTCTGATCGTACCAAGCGTCCACGGTGAACATAAACTCACATTGCACGGGTCACTCCAGGGTCCCGATGAGAGACGTCAGGTATACTGCTGCAGGACGGACAATGGTCTACGCTATGAAGTAGTCACCGTCCGAATGACCCATGGCGTCCTTGTGTATTCCTTATGAGCTGGTACTTGCTCTATCAGAATTCCTTGCGGCCAAACTGGTACCATGCTACACGCAAGCAGGTGGAAAGGCTAAGGCTGTGGTAATGCAGCACTTTCGGGAGAAATTGTTTGTTTCGAACTACTTCTCTTGGTCTTGGACCATTGTAACGTTTGCACCAGGGAGGTGTATCGCTGTTGGGGCCGGCTTATTAGAGCAACACTCCGGCCTTGATCACAGCCACCAGCAGACTGGTCCATGGTTGATCGACTGATTTCAACACGAATTGTATTGTATATGACTTGACTGCCATGTTCAGTGTTCTTACTGGTCGCCAGGCTGGGACTCGATACGCCCAACTCTGTAGAAAACGCGGAAAACCAGTGTCAAGAGCACAGCTTAGAGGGTATTTCTCAGAGGGATTAAATCGAACCGCAGAGATGTCATCGTTAGTTTTACGATTGTCGGGGTATGTAAATGATTAAAATAGCTTCAGTTTTCTTGCAACAGCAAAAACGCCGCGTAGAAGGGACCCCTAGGGGCCCTCCATTAATGTTTTGTAGTTTCAACCAGCAACGGCGCTCTTCCTCACTTTGCCAGTGATGATAAAAATCCCCTCAGCGCCAGCTATTTCCCGTCCAATGCCTTGACCGTGCTACCGAATTCAGCGACAGATTTTTGGAAGGTAGCAATTATTTCTTTCCAGCCACGCCCTCACCCTCCTCATCAGAACTCATGAACTCGTCATCCTCCTCGAAACCAAAGAACGACCTGGGTTTGGCGCTGCCCTTTGAATTCGCGGGCTCTTTTCCCTTGCCCTTTTCTGAGACTGGTGTCGTCGCTCCAGAGCTTCCCTCTCCTGCACCTGCCTCCTCATCGTCCGAATCTTCCTCTATTGCCTCAGCCGAGGCCGATGAGGATCCTTCCGACGTCCCAAGGAGATTGTCCTTGTAGCTTCCTGACTTCATAGCAGCGAGGACGGCATCTCGTGTCCGCTCGCCGGCCTCCTCCTTATCCTCGACCCACTTGCCGTCCAGCCGGCCCTTGTTGCCGTTCTTGATCTCCTCCTCACGCCGCTCAGCAGCCTCGACAATGGCTGTCCACCGCTCTCTTCGCTTATCCTTCTCCTTCTGCTCCATCTCCGGCTTAATGGCGAGGAACTCAGCCAGCGCCTTCGCCTCTGTCACCGTGCGCAGCCTCCGACCGTCGAGGTTCCTGCTCGAGCCGTTTTCGTCGCCCCGATTCTTCTTGCGCTTGGAAGACATGCGCCCTCCAGCAGCACGGAGTTGCGAGCCGAAGCCACCCTTTCCGCCGAGGGTGGGATGCGAGAGATGGAGGGGAAGGAGGTCATCTTCTGGTGTGGCGAAAGAGGAGATGGGAAGGCGTGCGAGGTGAGGAATGCCGACATTCGCGTTCGTAGTGAGTACCAGGGAGCCAAAGGTTTCGTCGTCTAGGTCCTGAGGTATGCGACCGTCCAGCTCGCTCCACAGGTCATGGGCGGATGCCGAGGGTGGCAGAGGCAGGCACAGCGTCTTGGGCAGACCGAGACCGCTGAAGCTTGTGATAAGCACATTGATATGACTGGAAGCCATGATGTGCTTTGCGAGTTTCGGTACTATGAGGTGTGTGCGTAATGAGAGTGCGCGATTTGGATGAGATGGAGCGGAGCACGCTTTTATTCGTGTTGAAGGTTGACACCGGGTTAAGCGGAAGGTTGTTGTTGATGTTAATGTTCAGTCGCACGACGGCGCAAAGTGAGTACGTAGAGACCGACTAGGCGATCATGGTGCCTGCGTAGCGCTGGCGATAAGGGAATTGATTGATAAATGGAGACCAAACCAGAACCAAAGGGATCGGGTTAGGAGCCAAACTGGATTTAGCCGCCTAGCCACCTAGCAGCCTGCCTAAGCATGCCTGCCTCCCCAAATTTCCAACAGTACGGAGTTTTGTAGCGCCGTCCCGCTGCCGAAAAAATAAGTGGGCACTTGCTCGAAAAGGGCCGCACAACTGGGGACCTGGCATCCCATACCCGTCCAGAGAAATCATTCCCGCCCATCGCGACAACGACTGCCCACCTCGCCTTGAGTCTCGATCCTCCGACCCAAACACATCACCCACGTCGTCGGCAGATAAATCGCAATCATGCTTATTCCCAAGGCCGACCGCAAGGCGATCCACGAGGTAAGACGACATTCCATTCCTCAACACCGAAAACCGATTCCGCGATCCGCAATTCCAAACAACGAAACGATATCGAAAACTTGGTCCACACGGCCACGACAACTTTTGCGATGATTGATGATGCCGAGAATTCGAAAAGACACCGCCACTGTCATGCTATAATTCAGCCGCGTTGGGAAAGAACTCATGGCTGACTTTTTAATACATAGGCCCTCTTCCGTGAGGGAGTCCTCGTGGCTGCGAAGGAGTAAGGATCATCACATGGAAACCTCGAACACCACAGGACCCGGACTGACCATTCGCCTTGTACAGCTTCAACCTCGAGCAGCACCCCGAGATCCCCGTCAAGAACCTCTACGTCATCAAGGCCATGCAGTCCCTGAACAGCCGTGGCCTGGTCAAGACTCAGTTCTCTTGGCAGTACTGTGGGTGCCCCCGACCGAGCGAGCAGTTGGTGTTTTGGGATCGCGGCGAGGCGCAATAAGAATATGGGGCTGACCGTGGTTCTCTTCGCTTTAGACTACTACACCCTCACCCCTGAGGGTCTCGACTACCTCCGCGAGTGGCTCCACCTCCCCGCCGAGATCGTCCCCGCCACCCACATCAAGCAGCAGCGATCGCACGCCCCTCCCCGTGGCATGCTCGGTGACGAGGAGCGCCGCCGACCCTTCGGTGGCCGTGGCCGTGGTGGCGACCGTGGTGACCGTGAGGGTGGATACCGACGACGTGACGCTGGTGAGGGCAAGGAGGGTGGTGCCCCCGGCGAGTTCAACCCTCAATTGTGAGAACACCCGAGCCCGACGAACGAACGATGTGCAGGGACTAAATTACTAACCCAATTCTAGCCGTGGTGGTTTCGGCCGTGGCCGCGGTGCCGCTCCCCCATCTTAAGTCGACCCGGTTCCCCGGGAAAGGAGTTTGCATGGACGCTCGGCCCACGGTGTTTCTCTATGGACAATGACATAAGGGCCGAAAATGGATCAATGCCACGCCGGCCCGCAGATGGTTGGACGTGCAGTCTGTTTGCTTTTGGAGTTAGGAGGTTAGATCTCCTCGGAAAACATAGCATCAAGGGATTCATCTACCACGACTGGGTTTCGGGTGCGATATGCTGTGACGGACGAATCAAAAGGTCACGACGTTCAGAAACACAATTGCCTCTCATCTGGAAGTTCTCGTGATTCCAACTCGGGTGGACGACCAATGTCCGCACTGCGGATGCCGACGGTCAAGCAGGATCCGGTAAACCAACCTACGGAGACGGTTGGGCGCAGTTGCTACACAGGGGTAGAAGACATGCAGATGTCATCTCCAAAGTTGAATAACTTAATTCTCGCCAATCTGCCCGTGGATTCTTTGAGAGTGAGCCGCTTGCCAGCAGAAAACCTGCCGTACTGGTTTCTGAGACAAGAGGAGTAATTCTCCATTGCCTCGTTGATCATCGCCCAGATTTGACCTAATTGTACTTTGGAACACTGCGATACTTGACCCTTTCGGATCCGGAGAGAAAGCTCAAGGTGTTCAACTTCAGTCTATCAGACCACTTCGCACTGACCGCGTGATATATAGTTCCCCGTGGGGATCTTGTACTAACATTTACGGGGTACGAAGCTGTCATCATGTAATCCGGGCGGGCTGGTCTGGAAGCAAACACAACGAACATGTAGAATGAGCTGATCCGCTGGCAAGGATGCCAAGATCTGCGTTGAAATGTTGCATTCCCACTGTGGGTTCTGGGCAAATTCTCGCAGCTTCAGCTCTGTATAGCTTCCGGGCTAGTCAAGTAGGCCAGAGCAATCCCACAAGCCACGACCGCATGGGCCTGCATCAAGAATTGGAGAACGTTTGTGGTAGCATAGAGACTAGCTCCTCGAGTTGTGAGTGTCTTACAGGATGCGTGAAGAAAGTCAACCCACCCACAATATCTGTATCCAGGCACGTTGTCCAGCGATCCGGGTGGTATGTTTCTTGCACACGGCCCACCTCTCCGGGTTCGTGACACCTCGGACGGGCCTCACGGTGCGGGCTTTGACCGGCGATTTCCGGATTTGTCTCAAAAGCCCCACCGGCCCAGGTCAATAGTGCCTGCACATATCTGACAGCCTCTACCAAGTGCATCTCAACAACGCCCCAACACCCGAGCATCTGTCGAGCGAACGCCTGATCATCATGAGGGGGGTCGTGAAATGCAGAAACTCAATCTAGACCAGGGCTGACCCTGGGCGTGCCTTGGGGGCGCGCCGGGGCTTACAGCCCTCCAGGGTGGGGCGACAGTCCACCTGGAGCTTGGAATGCTGCAGCGTGACGACGATCCGGCCCCCTGTGGACCCGCAAATTACCGCGATTGATAGTTCGAGCGAGGGGCAGCTGTCAAGTTCAACCCCGCCTTTCTTGTGAGGCGATCGTTCTGGGCAGAGTCTCATCGACACTTTTTCGTTGCTTCGGAGGAGGCATCATGCTCGGAAATGGGCGGTCAGGCGGGATGCCGCTCGCATGGGGGCAAGCTGTGAGGAGCTATGAGGAGGAGGAAGGACCTGGGGGGCTGGATCAAGAATGAGACTGTAGATATTTTCCTCGTGTTGAGGCCGTCCAATTTGTTGATTTTGTCTTCCTTCCTTCCTTTTCTCATCCTGGCTCAACCGCTCCTGGAACTATATCTATCACACTCCAGCCTCTAGTCAGCACCTCTTGGGTTTACCCACACCTCAAAGAAGCTCACCTCCAGTCTAACAGTCAAGATGGCGAACCTCCCGAAGACCATGAAGGCTTTGCAGTGCGTTGGCCCTTTTCTTCTACAGTTTGCGGTTGAATAAGTGCATAAATAGCTTGAGGATTCTCGGGACTCGGTCGGAGATGCAAGCTGCCATGGATCTCCGATAGCGACCTTGACAGCCCCAGTTCCATGCTGACCAGACTACGTCCAGGTACTCAAAGCCCGAGAACTTCTCCATTGTGGAGATTCCTCTTCCCGAGCTTCGAGACGACGACGTTCTCGTGAAGGTGAAGGCTTGTGGTGTGTGCGGGACGGACTTGGTAAGAACCTGTCGGGTTCCTCTTCTTGTTGATGTGGCTGCACCCACCAGCAGAAGCTCCGAGGTAGTTTCCTGAAGCTGTCGAACTAAATTTGAGTAGCACATCCACGAGGGCGAGTTTATTGCTAAGTTCCCTCTTATTCCTGGCCACGAGACTGTCGGTGTTATTGCTGCCGTGGGCAAGGTGAGTGCCTACCCGGACCCAAACTCAGGAAAGCCAAGCGTATACTTACAAAACCGGGAAGAATGTCAAGAAGTTCCAGATCGGTGACCGCGTAGCGGCGGACAACTCTGAGCTCTGTGGCCACTGCTTCTACTGCCAGCGTGGCGAGCCACTGCTCTGTGAGAACGTAGGAGGGACTTCTCACAATATGGTCCTGGTGTCTTGATTACTGACAGTTTATCACAGTGGTCAGGCCACGGAACGACCCTGCCGGGCGGCTTCGCGGAGTACTGCGCGTATCCTCAGCATCAAATCTTCAAATTCCACAACATGACCGACGTGGAGGCAACCCTCATTGAGCCTGCCTCATGTGCGTGCCACGGCCTCGACAAGATCAGACCCCGTCTGGGATCGTCTGTCCTCATGTTCGGCGCCGGCCCCACTGGCCTCATGCTTGCACAGCTGCTGAGGCAGAACGGCGGCTGCTCCGTCACCATTGCCGCCCCCGGCGGTCTGAAGATGAATCTTGCCAAGAGCCTCGACGCCGCCGACCACTATGTTGAGCTTTCCCGCACCGACCCTTCAGCCCAATTCGACGCGCTCAAGAAGGACAACCCGTACGGCTTCGACGTTGTCGTCGAGGCCACCGGCTCAGTCAAGCTGCTCGAGGACGCGATCAACTACGTCCGCCGCGGCGGTACGCTCGTCGTGTACGGAGTCTATGCCAGCTCGGCCCGTGTGTCGTGGCCACCAGCCAAGATTTTTGGCGATGAAATTCGCATCCTTGGTTCGTTCAGCGAGACGTTCATGTTCCCCGCTACCATTGAGTACCTGGACTCCGGCAAGATCAAGACTAAAGGCATCGTCAATAAAACCTTCAAGCTCGAGCAGTTCCAGGAGGCTCTTGACTCCATCAAGAACAAGAGCGCCATCAAGGCCGCTATTATCTTTGACTAGATAATCTCTATTGTCTTTGACTAGATGGCATGGCGTGGTGTTTGATCAGAGGCTTGGGAGGGCCATCTGCGGAGTTGAGCGACTGCTAGGTGTCTTTGAGGCACATTGATGATTGACGAAGTATGGGTACATGGGCAATGGAAAAGTGACACGCTGGGTTGGGAATGATATACCAGAAAATTAAAAAGGCAGACATTGGGAATTGAACTAGGAGTTTCTGTCTAGGTACCTTGTGTGGCGTCGTGTGCGGTGCAAATTGCGTGTTCTCTATCGTGTCGAAGATTTGTCTGGGTGTCTAGTTATTTTGCCCTCATGGCTGTTTTGCGACAGGATTTGCGAGATATGTCTACCGACAGCAACACTTTGGGACCAATTCGGATATGTGTGTAGAGACTCGTCCCAAATAGTATGGCCGTGGCAGTTTCCCCGTGGACCTTCGGATCTTCGTAGCATCGGTTTCCTAAAAGGGAAAGTAGCAACAGGTTCGTTTCGGGGCTGGGGTAGCTTCGACTCCCAGCCCTGACATCCCTGCAGGCGTCCATCGCTTCGTCAATGCCATCCTCTCCCATGAGGAGCCACTTCCTCCAACAAGCCAAGACCAGGTCGATTCATCTGTACCGAGGCAGCGGGCCTGGCCACAGAGCACATGCCTCTGGGAAGCTGGCCATCCAGCCGCACTGCGCCCTGATGACGCCCACGCGCCCACATGTGAAATGCGCTTTCTCCTTCCTCAGCATCACAATTAGGTGGGCAGAGCTGGGAGAATGAGGTAATGACTAGCGAGCTGTCGTCTCAAGATTTCGCGCCCAGGTCGGCAGCATCCAGATATAAGATCAAGCTTGTGTCCCCCTAAGCATGTCGATGACCATAATCATCATTTCCCTAGAACCTCGTGAGAATTTTAAACTAATCCCTGAATACTTGCCGACACTCTCCTAAATCCCTAAACGTTCTTATTTTCCGTAGCACTCTTTACCTGAGAAGGCATTACCTCTTGTTCAAAATGGATTCCATAGTGAACTTGATCCTGAACCGGTCCGTAGTGACGGTTGAGCACATCAAAATTACCCAGGCGACACCAGAGTAAGTCCCATTGCTCCTAATCACCGGTGCTCAAGAGTCACCTGAAGGAACACCACGTAAGGTAGGACACTGTAGCTTTACTAACCGGCCCACCTCTAGCACCCTTACAATGTCACTCGTCAATCGCGTAACAGGCACTGGGCCCATGGGCGCAACAATGTCGCCAATGATCGTCGACATGGTCTTCAACGACCAGCCGTGGGGCAAGCTCCAGCTGCCCGAAGTGAACACCAAGTCGGGCGGCACGGACGTGATCGTGCAGGAGCAGGAGGTCAAGATCACGAACCAGGAGTCGTTCCGCGCGTTCGTCAAGGCACTGATGTTGGACGAGGAGCTCGTGCTGGTGCTGGACAACGGCGACTGCCACATCACGGCCAAGGTCATGGGCTGGCCACTCAAGAGCAACGTGACGTACAAGAAGAAGCTGATCATCAAGGGCATGAGGGGCCCCAAGCTCAGCCTCGTCGACACCACGGCCGACAAGAACACCATGAAGGTCTACAACCCTAGCCCGCTTGAGATCGATCACGGAGTTAGTATGTTCGACATCATCGACGCCGACGGCCAGGTAGTCGCCGAGGAGAAGGGCCAGCTGAACATAGTGAGGGGCGACTTCGACAGCACCCTGGGTATCACATTCAAGTCCGGGAAGAAAGTTGCGCCGGGGACAAAGCTGAGGCTTGTGGGCAAGGGGACGGAGAAGGACTCGTGGATGAACGACACTTTGAAATACATCAATTCGGAGTTCGAGGCCAAGGACCAGTTTTCTTCGTTCCTTACTGGCTAGCCTGTGCAAGATATCTTCGGTTTTTAGATGGACGCATTGAGTCGCTGTGTTAGATGACAAGTGCGCGGAAGTGAGCGAGCTTTTTCTGGGTAGTCGCCATATATCCCTTGGTCTATTGGGTTAACATCAGCAATATTATTTACACCTTTTTCTCTCTCATATCTTGGGCAGAGCTGGCCTCATCAACGCCGTGCTCTCTTGAAACTGTGCACGGTGCTGAATCCCCAGGCTTCCGTCTTCCTTCCCCTCGGCCATCCCTCATAGATCGCCAACTCCTCAGCGACCGCTTCTCTACCTAATCATCCGCCAGCGAATGGCTATCTGGGTCTGGTGCTCATTCCTTGATCGATTGGAAAGCGAATCTACTTCCTCGACGCTGTCAAACTCGTGCAATCGGTCGATGACACAGGCGAACTACATGATAGGCAAGCCCTTTAGCTTATTACTTGCTACCTAGGTATCGCAATCTCCAAGTCTTACTCAGATACGGCACCGTTTTTTTGGACACGGTTGGTTCATGGCATGGATCCCCGGAGCGTAGCATGCTGCCGCTGGACGACGGGCTGCTTCGGCTTGGGGACGAGCCAGCCGTCGCCCGCCACGGGTAAACTGGTGTCGCAGAGGCAAACTTGGGTGTAGTCTTACAGCTTGTTGTGTTTTTGCGAAGTTTAAAATTATCTGGTGATGCTGGCACGGATTACTTCGTTTCAGTCTCCACAAACGTGCTGAGCATGCTTTTGGTTGGATCACCCAGTCTCACTGTCGGCTGGGAGCATTGAAGGCATATCTCGGGATAGGTCGAAGTAGAACGCCAAATTTGAATGGGACGAGCGATTTGGAATATATGCATATTTGGCATTTGGTGAAGCATTTCTCGATTTGCCCACACCTCGGGCAGTTTGACTCTGGCGGT
The DNA here is from genome assembly GCA_039880775.1 of Diaporthe vaccinii. Classification (NCBI taxonomy): domain Eukaryota; kingdom Fungi; phylum Ascomycota; class Sordariomycetes; order Diaporthales; family Diaporthaceae; genus Diaporthe; species Diaporthe vaccinii. The sequence continues at coordinate 89,160 of JBCEDN010000002.1, forward strand.
GACAGCCCGCGCAGGGGCCTGAGGAGTGTCCTAAGGTTATTTCTCATGCCGTTAACAGCTACGGGACGTGAAGACCAGCCCATGGCGCTGGTCTGGATTCGTTCCGAGGGTGATGTTGAATTGTAACCTTGGTTGGATGTCCATTAAGAGTATCCCCAACGACATTTGGCCACTCAACTCGACCATCCCAGGACCTCCTTGATTTCTCTGCCCAGGAATGCATCTAGGTGCGTGGGAAATACCGCAACAACTTCATAGCCGCGGAACTTATACTTTTGATCCTCCTTAACCCAGGTTGACTTCTTGGGGCAGGTTATGGGCGGATGGGCAGAGCCAACAGACAACGGAGTGGGATGATGAGGCTATTGGAACTGTGAGAGAGACCCGCTCCTAGCATCTCAAGGCTGCACTATATTGAGCTTCTATAAATCGAGCCTGCTTGATTGATAACCGTTACGACCGCACAGCAGGAGGGAATGTCTGCTAAACTCCACAACATACGATTAGTGCCCATGATGCAAATAATGCAATTTCGATGCAAGAACTTGTTGTGGACGAGATGTATGCACAAGACACATGCTGCCAGGCACATCCATCTCATTTAACAGTAAGTCACAAGGTGGAGGGAGTGTAGTACCGCAGCAGAAATCCCCTGCCCCTAGCATGTTTATAACCCGGCGATCTGGATCCACTGCTAAGCTGGGCTAGCGCACAATGGGGATCTGCAGGCTTGTCAAACAAGGGGGCCATGGGGGTTACTGCACTACAAGGCCGCTCGGCATTTCGGTACGAGACCCTTTGTTTCAAGGCAGGTACCACGTACCACTTACCATTCCGCTCGCACCTGCCAGTGTCAAACGACAGTCTGGCTGGGTGTCCGTTTGTCCCCCTGCATCCCAATCCCAACGTCGACGACCACAGCTCAAGTCTCTGGACCAGAGCAAAGCAGAACAGACCTCCCCGGGCATGCGAATCGCCCTGCACGAAACACGCACACGCATCTTCGTCAATTCTTTGCGCGTCATCCTCGAGGCGGACCACCTGCAGGGTGTCGGACCTGGCGTCTGCGCCCTCGTCTCCAGCAGCTTCAGCTCCCAAGCCTTGGTCTGGGCAGTGCAATTCGCAGTCACACGCACCCCTGAGCGACCAGAGATATAATCTGTGCCCAACACTGCACCGCAACCATCTCTCGTCGACGCCCTGGCCTATTTTGTTTTGCTCTGCTCTGCTCATGCTCGTACACACTCATACGTACACCTACACGCACGAACCTGTTCCTTGACCAACGTCCCGATCGGCCCGTCCCACTTCGAAAGGCTGTGCTGGCTGTGCTGTACTGGGCCTTCGCGTCTCAGCTCGAGTGCCGTGTCACCCACGCCGGGTCCTTGTGACAGGCCCATCCATTTGCGACGTCATTGTGGTGACTTCTGTGTGGCTGTCGACACATTGGAAGCTGCTACCCACCTGCACTTAATAAGCCGGCCAAGCAGGCGTCGCACACTTCGGCAGCTTGAGTTTCTAGACTAGATGCTCGTCGACGTTGTCTCGCTCTCTCAAAAGCCAGCCAGTGCCATGCCAAGCCTCACAAGATACCCCCTTTCACCACGTCCGCCCCCTCGCACACACCAATACGAACATGGCGCCCTGGCCCTCTCGACTCAACGACCCTCTGCCGCTTCCGCCCTCGCGAGAGCCCCCACTGCCACCACTGCCACCACTGCCACGGCCAGAGCTTGAGGATGTTCGCCAGCAGCTGTCTAGACCGCCGGCGCGCAGACCGGTTGCAAGCTCCTTGCGACCCAGCGACCCGAACCTCGTGGATGTCGCCCAGGTTCCCCCAGATTTGGTACCCACACTTCCTGCTGAGCATCGTACCGCGCCCAACCCAAGGCCATCAAGCCATGGCCGCTCCATGAGCCATCCCTTCCCGTCTTTGTTTTCCTCCAAGAGGAAGACGGCCCAAAAGAACCCGTCCCCCGATGATTTCGACTCGGACTCGGACTCGGATGCTGAGATGTTGGGTTTGGGGCCTGGGTCCAAGCAGAGAAGGCCTACGCAGCCTGCGGGTCCGTCAAAGGTAAATGGTAGGCCCTCTACGGACAAGGACTTCGCATCGGGTAACTGCATGACATGTGGTGCAATGTCGAGATGGCCTAAGGGGCTCAAGGTCTTCAAGTGCACCCTTTGCATGACCATCAACGACCTCGTCGACATTAACAGTGTGGTCGAGACGAACAACCATGCTGTAGGCTACAGGCGATCATCAGAGGACGCCACCCCCAGCTCAAAGTGTGAGTGTATGCATCATCATATGTTCAAAAGTTTAAGGGGATCTAAATCATCGTTGCTAGCGCCCATATCGCCTGAAGGCACGAAACACCTGGTGAGAGACTGCCTGAAGAATTACTTGGTCGCAGCTCTGGCGGCTAAGCGCACATCGACGGACTCGAGGGATGGCAGCCGTCCTCTGGAGACGTACAGGCCGCCCGGAGCCGCAAGTAACATCGATACGACAGCCGCTGGGCGACATGGATTTGGCAGGGACGGGGTGACTATGCCGAAAACTGGACCATCGAATCCAGCTCCTGGAACTACCGAGGACCGAAGCGCCCACGTGAATTTCTCACGACCGGCAATGTTTTCACAGAGATCCTATTCCTCCTCGTACCCAGAAACGAGACCGGAGATGGGAGGTTTCGGGAGGCTCTCAATCGATCAGAACGCCAGATGTGTGGATCCGGATGGGAAAAGGCTTTTCAGGCCGCTTGAGGACTATCTCATCACTTGCTTTTCTCCACCACTAACCTGCGTCAACTCGTCTTTCATGCTGCGACATCCACGCTACACCAATCGTCGAGCTCCTCAGCCGTCTAGGCGACGACCCTCTGAGCCTCTAAAGGAAGTTCCATCGCAGGAGCAGTCTATAGCCGAGCTTGATCCCAAAATGCTGATGGTTGGGGATTTTGCCGAAAATGGTTCATGGTGGACTGGCCGAAAGGAGAAAGCGGCACCCAAGCGGACCCCTTCATACCGCAGCGACGAGGACTCGACTGTTACAAGCAGGAACCCTAATATCGACTGGGCAGAGGTAGACAATTGGTACCAAACTGTCATAAACGCAGGGGAGCGTTGGGCGGATGTTTACGACGGGCTCACGCAGACTTTGGTGTTCGATGAGCCTACGGACCCGGAGCTGATGCAAATCGAGGGACACATTCTCGAAGCGCAGGAGCACCTACGAAAGACCCTTCTCAAAGTCACAGAAAACATCCTTAAACGACCTGGAAGACCAGTCAGCAGCCCTGAAGATCTCCGCTTCTTGCTCATAATAGCGGCAAACCCGCTCCTGCACGCCTCATTCCATAATTTCACGGGGCGCTTACCTCATGCGCAAAATAGCCAAACAAATGGCCCATACACATCTGGGCCGTTGCGCGGTTCAGGACCGGTCTCTGGGCAGCACTCGCCCATCATCAAACGCATCCTTGGCCTCTTGTCTAACACACCGGCTGACTGTCACAATCACCTCATTTCCTGGTTTGCGAGGCTGCCAGAGCCTCGCTTTATCCAGTTGAAGGACTTTGCGGGGGGTTTCCTAGCGTACAGGTTAATTCGACAACACGACAAGAAGCACGAGGTCAAGGTTGACGTGACAGCCGGCCTTATTCCAAATATGGCTGCTGGACGATCCCCAGCGACCCTTCATGCTGCGGTTGGCCAGCCGCGCCAATCTAGATCAAAGAAGCCTAAGGAGCAACCCAAGATCGTGTACCATGACGACTGGCAAACCAAGGCTGCTGCTCGTGTCATTGGTCTCCTTTTCGCCGCAAACAACAACGCGCATCATCGAAGACACATCGCAGGTACTCCGTCTTCACAGGACGAGGTCTTGAACAGCACAAGCGTTAGGGATCAGGTTCAAGCGAGGGGCCAAATAGTGCCTACAAGCGACTTCTACATCACCCTGCTGGACGACTCGGATCTCGTCGCTGACTTTGAGGCTTGGGAACGCAAGAGGAGCAAGTTCTCGTTCTGCCAATTTCCGTTCCTTCTCAGCATCGGCGCCAAGATACAAATTTTGGAACACGACGCCAAACGACAAATGCATAACAAAGCGAGGGATGCCTTCTTTGATAGCATATTGAGTCGGAGAAACGTCGAACAGTACTTGACACTAAACGTGAGACGCGATTGTCTTGTCGAGGACAGTCTGACAGGGGTAAGCGAAGTCATTGGCGGTGGCGGCGAGGATATCAAGAAGGGACTGCGTATCGTGTTCCAAGGCGAAGAAGGAGTTGACGCTGGAGGCTTGAAGAAAGAGTGGTTCCTGCTGCTTGTCAGGGAAGTCTTCAACCCAGACCATGGTATGTTCAAAGTTGTGCCTGTCAGATATCTCCGCAATGCTAACGAGTGGCGCAAGGGATGTTCGTATATGACGAAGACTCGCAGTATTGTTACTTCAACCCCAACTCTTTCGAGACGTCAGACCAATTCTTCCTGGTGGGCGTAGTCTTCGGCCTTGCAATCTACAACTCCACCATTCTCGATGTTGCATTCCCACCGTTCGCCTTCCGCAAGCTTTTAACAGCCGCGCCGCCGCCTGCTCCAGGTCTTTCGACCCAACCCAGGCCGGTTATGGCGTATACCCTTGACGACCTGGCGGAGTTCCGTCCACGCCTCGCCAAGGGGCTGCGCCAACTACTCGATTTCGATGGTGACGTTGAGTCTACTTTCTGTCTCGACTTCGTCATTGACGTCGAGAAGTACGGCTACACAGAGCGAGTGCCTCTCTGCCCCGGTGGCCTCACCCGGCCCGTCACTAATTCCAACCGCCGTGAGTATGTCGATTTATATGTCAAGTACCTTCTCGACGCTGCCGTGACCCGCCAGTTCGAGCCATTCAAGCGTGGTTTCTTTACTGTCTGCGGCGGCAATGCTCTCTCCCTCTTTCGACCAGAGGAGATCGAGCTCCTGGTCCGGGGCTCCGACGAGCCGTTGGACATCACATCGCTGCGTGTGTCGGCGGAGTATGAGAATTGGGGGAATAAAACCAGCAACCCCGACCAGACGGAACCAACGCTTAGGTGGTTCTGGGAGTCGTTCGAGCGTGCGAACCCAAGAGACCAGAGAAGGCTATTGGCATTCATCACAGGCAGTGACCGCATCCCAGCTATGGGCGCTGCGTCGCTGACCATCAGGATTTCGTGTCTTGGTGATGATAGTGGCAGATATCCAACGGCTAGAACATGTTTCAATGCGCTGCAGCTGTGGAGGTATAATTCGAGGGAGAGGCTAGAGAAGCTGTTGTGGGATTCTGTGCACGAGAGCGAAGGCTTCGGGCTAAAGTAATGCCCGGCATGTATGCATGGGAAGGAGCATTATTTCATTATGACTTTCTTGGATCACAGGAGACGAGGCTGTCCACAGAGAGCATGATGGGACAGGGCTTGTAATGCATTACTTGGCGAACTCTTCTTGGGTATTAGCTGTCCCAATGGATAAGGACACAAAAATGCAAGATAGACAGGCATGCTGCAACATGCCTACAATCAAACTCACATTCCGTTACATGATGCCTGCAGTGATCGTTTCCAAGGTTCAGGCCAAGACTGTGTCACCCTGAAAGAAGGGGAAGAGGACCAAAAAATAGAAGAAGAAAAAAGAATAGAAAAAGGCCACCACTCGAGTAATCAACTAGCCGGTGGGTGTCCCCCAGGCAGCAGTTGTGGGCCATGGTTTATTATTTGTGCACTCTATTCAAGTACGGAGGAAACCTGTTGAGACGATACAGAACACAGCACTGAACAAGGATGATGCTTCATGCAGGAGAGATTTGGGGCGATGCCTTTGTACAGAGCCATTATTGTTTCGAGCGCGCAGGCATGCGCTTCGACTACATACGACACGTATCGTATCATGGACCAGCCGAGTCTTCTCGCCGTGGTCGTCCAACCCGAAAAGTCCGGGTGAGGCCCTCACTTGTCCGCCTTGAGCGCATCCACCTCCTGCCTCGCCCTCTCCAGTAACCTCTTCTCGGACTGGATCTTCTCGCGGTACCTCCTCTGCACCTCCTTGTCGTACACAGCGCGCTCCTGCAGCTCCAGCAGCCTCGCCATCTCCTCCTGGTCCTCGGGTGACGGCTCCACCTCGGTTGCGCCCGTTTTCTCCAGAAACTGCTTTAGTATCTCGTCCGACCGGACGTTCTTCATGTTGATCGTGACCACCGTCTCCCCCTCCGCCGGCGGCGGCGCCCTCGCGTTCCCCGTGCTCGAGCTCGCGATGGTGCGCCATGCGTCGGTCGTGGCGACGGCGTGCTTCGGCGCCGCCCCCGTGGGCCCTTCTATCTGCGCCGGCTGCTGTGGCGCGTCGCCACTCATGTAGATGCTCAGCGTCGCCGGGCCCGTCTGCTCGTGCGTCCGGTTCACGATCATCGGCACCTCTGGGTTGTGGTACTTTAACCGCGGCAGGTTTTCCCTCCAGAACTTGCGGCTGCCCATGTGTCCGTCGTTCCACTTGTGGGCGAATTCCAGGTGTATCTTGGTCACGTTCGTGGGGAGTTTTGCTGCGCCAGGCCCGTTCCTCACGCTGACAAGCTGTTGTTCGTGTGGCGATTAGTATCATGGGGGATTCAGCTGGAGTCAAAGTGTGGCATCGTCGTTCGGGAGCTCTTTACCTGCTATAAGGAGCGTCAGTTGGTCCAGTCGGTCGCATGAGCACGCTGCATAGGTGAAGGCTTACAGATTTCAGCTTGTTCATTCGCATCCCTACTCTCGACATCTTGAGCAGCGGAATTGAGCCTTGATGAGGCTCAAAAGTCACAGTGTAGGAGAAGGATGTTGGGCAAGCGCCGTGTGATTGCTTTCGCCGTCGTCGCCGTCAAATGTCAACAGATCCGGGCTGTTCATCGATCTCGAAATTTCATGTCGTTGAATGCGACCAGGGCCAATTGAGGTCCTGCCGCGGCGGCAGCGGGCCCCTGCTCAAGGCTTATCTCGCGGCTGGCAGGCCTTATCGCAGCTCAGGGGGTCAAAAAAAAAAGTCCCGAAGGCTTGCATCATGCCCAAGATTTGATCTCACTCCGTCCAGAGTCGGATAGACCTCACTCATCTAACTCTATGCGCCGCTGCGAACAGTGATGCCTTGACGCAATGAAACCTGGGGCCAAGCAGATATCGTGTTCGCGACTGCTGCGGGGCTTTGTCAACATTGACCATGGCACCTCGCTGGGCTCTACTTTACCATTATACCTTTGTCCCGCAGCGGCTAGATGCCAAACCTTGCACAGGTCGGGCCATGCCACAAGGGTAGGCAATCCAGGGCATCGACTTCTGCCACTGCGCCAGGCTAGAAAGCTGCACTTAACAAGCCGACCAAAGCAAGATGAGGACTTCATCCAACCTAATCCGGCCCGGACACTACCAGTGCAGTGTGCCGGCTGTGGTGCTCTCTCGCAGACGGCCGTCCCAGACGAACCAGGGTATTTCAACCTAGACAGGAGAGCCGTCAAGGCTTACTTGGGCCTTCTGAAGGAAGAACAGCGCCAAAGTAGCGAGGATGGGATTCTTCAAGACGCCCTGCAGAACCGTGGTGATCTCCTGGAGCACCTTGGCCTCGCGAACGCAGCGCTCCCACAGCGTCCCAAGGCCGAGAGCAGCGAGACGCCTGATGTGCCGTTCTGTGACCGCTGTCATAACCTCATCCACCACCACACCGGGACTCCTATCTATCACCCCACCATAGAGGCCATCCGTGAGACGATCCAAGAATCGCCTTACAAGTATAACCATGTCTATCACGTCCTTGACGCCGCCGATTTCCCCATGTCCCTCCTACCACAGGTTCACCGGCTGCTCGACCTGATGCCCTTACGCACCAAAAACCGCCGCTCGCAATCCGGCAAGTTCTTCAAGGGAAAGAAGACCGAGATGAGCTTTATCATTACCAGATCTGATCTCCTGGCGCCAAAGAAGGAACAGGTGGACAGGCTGATGCCCACCCTGGTCGACATCCTGAGACATGCGCTCCCACGTGACTCGAGGCATGTGAGGTTGGGCAATGTGAGGTGCGTGAGTGCCAAGCGGAGCTGGTGGACCCAGGAGGTCAAGGAGGACATATGGAAACGAGGAGGCGCTGGGTGGATGGTAGGCAAGGTGAATGTCGGCAAGAGCCAGCTCTTCGATGCCGTGTTCCCGAAAGGCCGTATGGATTGGAAGGAATCCAAGCACGATATCTCAGTGGCTGTCCAACCTCGGGAGGAACACGCCCTCGAACCAGTAATCGACGACCAGGAGGATGTCAGGCACGCTGTGCTACCGGACATTGACGACCTTGGCGATGATTCTTTGTTGCCACCACCGCAAGAAGAGACGAATTTTCCTCGTATGCCGGTAGTTTCGCCGTTACCGGGGACTACCGCGTCTCCCATTCGGGTCCCCTTCGGCGGTGGGAAGGGCGAGCTCATCGATCTACCCGGGCTCGAACGCAGCGAACTGGAGACTTGGGTCCGTGAAGAGCATCGGCCTTCACTTGTCATGAAGGCTCGTGCAAGCCCCGAGCAACATGTCATCAAGCCTGGCCAGTCGCTTCTGATCGGTGGCTTCATCAGGATTACACCGCGCACGCCGGATCTCATATTCCTTGGCTATGCTTTTACACCCATCGAACCACATCTGACGGCGACGGAAAAGGCAATTGAGATACAGCAACAGATGTCTGGTATCAATGCTGGAAACATATCTGTCCCAGGCACTGGAGAGAAGATCAAGCATGCCGGATCGTTCAAATTACAGTGGGACGTCACCAAGAAACGCGCCGGCCCCATCACCAGGAAAGACGCCGCTGGAATCAAGGTCGACCGTCTCCCATATCGTGTCCTGTCGCTTGATATCCTCATTGAGGGGTGTGGCTGGGTGGAGATCACTGCACAGGCCCGGACGAAGAACTTGTTCGCACCTCCACCTAGTACCCCCATGAAACCCAGGCCATCTTCCAAGAAGGCCATCAAGGCGGGCAGGGAAGAGGTTCTCCAGGAATTGGACTTGTCGGATCCAGACGTGGGAGATGAGAATCGTCAGCATGCTGACTCCGGCGAACCGGAGCCCAACTGGCCAGTCGTGGACGTCTTTTCTCCGGAGGGCCGCTTCATCGGGAGCCGACCGCCCCTGAATGCATGGCTGTACAATAAGGTCCGCAAGACTGCTGAGACAAGCAAGAAGCGGCCACGGAAGAGCATGACGGGGGCTAAGAGAAGGGATAAGGACACTGGGAGGGCCAGAATTGCTGAGGCATGGTAGGCTCGAATGGAACAATAGATACGGCGTACCATAAAAGTACAATATAGCATGCCAATATACCACTCCAACACTAGTCATGTATAAGAGAAGGAATGGGGTGTTGAAAACTGGAATGCAACCTGGCCAGCGGCCGGGCGACCGGCCCTATGGTGAGCCTCAAAGCTTAGCTACCCCACCGAGACAGCGACCTGATAGCTGCCGGCCTCAGCTCCATACTTTTTTCACAACACCCAGGCTGAGACAGCTCGGGCTACGAAGAGGGTGTACCAGGTTGGCGGAGGGGCGCTCAACGTAGCCCGTCTATCACATCCTAGATGATACAACCCTGTATTTTGAGTTCCTTTACATGGTCCTTAGCGGGAAGGAGCTGGCTGATAGCAAGGCTAACTACTTCCCTGCCTCCCTCAGGAGCGTGGCCTAAGACGATCCCTACACAGCCGTGGCTGCAGCGTCAGCTAAGACGAGCTTCATCAGCAACGACTTGGTGATGGCAGCGGACGATAGTATCTGGGAGCAAATAGGTCAGGCGCTCAGCGCCTCTCCTGAGTTTGCAGGGCTGCAGATTGGTCGGCGGTAAGTTTGATTTGAGAGTTTGGATATCTTCTTTGCGTCCCTTTTTCTACTTCTGGCCTGCCTAGGTAAGCGCTAGTAAACGAAGGCCCTTATCAGCCAGTGGAAAGAGGTAGCCCCCATTACATGCGAGGCACTTGGTGCAGTACTCATCTTGGTTTATGATATTTATTAAAGACATTCAGTCCCTCATCTTATGTCCAGAATAATGTCCCACCTTCTCAACCAGCTGATCGGCTTTGATATGAGGCAAATACAATATGGCTAACTCTAACAACCAGCGTCATGTGTCTACCGAACATTTGTACCAGATGAATACTTTGGCCCAGCCGCAGCGTGGTTCAAATTCAGAACACCATGATGAGAGGACAAATGTGCATCCACAGAGCAAAGAACGCTTGTTGCAAAGTGATGAGACCAAGACCAGGGTGATGCTCACTAAGACGGTAGAAACCTCAGTCACACGTCTGGTTCTAGCTTGGCTTCCAGAAATAATCGCCTCGGTGTTCTCCGTGGGCATACTCGTCGGCCTGTCTATGGTTCTAGGTCACTACAACGGCAGTGCCCTCAACGAGATCGACCTCCCAAACGGCCTCACGCTCAACGGCTTGGCGTCCATCTTGTCGACGCTGGCACGCATCTGTGTCATGGTGCCAATCGCGTCGGTTCTGAGCCAGGAGGCTTGGCTGTGGTCCTCAAACCCCAAGGAACCGCGGCGTCTAAGGGATCTTGTGAGGTCGGAGGCGGCCACGCGAGGCGGTTTAGGTAGCTTGACTTTTCTCTTAACTTCGCCGCGGCGGTATCTTGTTCTTGACCCCCTCTCCGCGATCTCGCCATAGGTGAGCACTGGCTGATTACGTTTGGGCATAGCATCACGGCTAGTCTTGCGGCCCTGGTCACGCTGCTGTCGCTAGCATTCGGCACATTTACACAGCAAATGTTAGCGAACGCCTACGTTGATGTCACGGACCCGGCGTTGTTGCCAGGTGAGCTTCCACGCGGCGAGACCTTCGTCTACCACGAGGGAGATCCCCTTGAACCAGCTCCCGAGATCCCCCAAGCGCCGGTTCCCTGGCGCGCCGCTCTCTACAACGGCATGATGGCCGATATCCCTCAGCTGGCCGCCGATTGCGCCACGGGAAACTGCACGTGGCCGGTAACCACCTCGCTAGCCGTCTGCGGTGCCTGCTCGCCCTCCGAATTCACCAAGAGCGAGTCCTGCGATACAGACGTCGGGCCTCCCTACGACGGTAAAGGGTGCAACTATACTCTTCCCGATGGGAGCGTCTTTTCCTTCACCACTGACATCCAAGTCGCCGCATATACTGGTTTTGGACTTGTGCCTTCTTCAGTAGGGCACATATACAACGCTTCCTTGATGGACAAGGCGTACATCGCCAACTTCTTTACGATCGGCTACTCCATGTTGTCGGACCTATCCCACCCGACCAACTTCTCCGCCTACGAGTGCGCACTCTGGTGGTGTGTTAACGCATACGAGGTCTCCAGCAAGGCGTCCGTACAGACGACCACCATCGTCTACACCCAGGACACTCTTAATGCATCGGGTTATCGGCCCGAGGGCTACAGTGGCAGTCCCGGAAACGAGATCATGTTCCACAACTTGACCTTCCCGCCCCTCCCCGCCGAAGTCCAGACTCAGCTCAACCTCTCCGCGCCGGCGGCGTCTATCGAGTTCAGCATTATGACAATCAGCCTCGTATCGCTGCGGGCGTACATGAAAAGTATTTTCAAAGGCACAGGAACGATGGAAAGCCACGCCACATCCGCCAGCAACGACATCGTCGAGGCCGTGTGGACCGCGGCCTCGGGCGACTCGGTGGGCGCCATGACAGACTGGATCGCGCGTGTGGCGCTGTCGCTGAGCAACTACGTCCGGGACCCATCGCCGTCGGCGTACGTTGGCCGTGGGATCGCAGGCGCGCCCGGCCGAATTTGCGGGCCACGCGACTATCCTCGGCGTCGTGGTGCGGTGGCGGTGGTTCGTGCTCCCGGTTGGGATAGTGGCGGTTGCGATCGCGCTGCTTGTGGCCATTATAGTGCAGTCGGCAGGCAGCTCCGTCGGGGTGTGGAAGGGAAGCTGGCTTATGTATCTGTTTTGCGAGCTTAGTCCGGATATAAGGAGCCTGGTGGAGGGACGACGGCTTGGAGTCGGGAGTCTGGGGTGGACCGCGAGCGATGGTAAGGAGCCTCAGAGGGGAAACATGTCTGTGGTAGAATTTGTTGGGGATGTACCTGTACGATTGACGCAAAGTGAGGACGGGGGATGGACTTTTGAGGGCCTTCGGGGTTAATAAGACAAGAAAACCGTCTTGGACGTCTGGTCGCCGCCAGTAGATAGACAAACGGCCCGGGGAAAGAATCCAGCTCGCCATCCGAATCGAACTCGCTGGCTCAGACCTACACACATATCTTTCTATTTCCCAAGAATCCAAGATAATGGTTGGCGGTAATTTAGTAGAGCAGGACATCTTTCTCTTTTATGGCACGAAATACGCGTGAGAAAGAATGAAGCGAGGAATCTTCTTCTATTTTCTGTCCGCCTGACTGATTAGATATATACCCATTGACGTCCCCAGCCCACATCTGCTACACCCCCTGATTTCCTGAGTTTTTCCCACACAAACACCCACTTTTACACCCCCCTGACAAAGTCCAAATGAATACTTAAAGATCCAGGGTGTGGCAGGCACCGTAGGGTGTACGGTGAATGGTCAATTGAATGGGTTGAGGGAAGGGCCAAGTGACTGGCGTTACAGGGGCTCCTTTTTAAAGAGACAGCTGCCAAGCATTCTGCTAAGAAACCTACTCCTTGGACTGCTCTTCTTACAATGCAAACCACATAACTTGCCCACCTACAGCTGTCTCCCACATAGATTTTAAATCTTCCTTTATTACCATTTTTATAATAAGGAGATTAAACAAAGTTTTTATTTCTTGAAAGAGCTTTTTTTCACATTAAAAATGGGCCACTCAAAGATGAGCAGCGACTACGTTCTGCTGGACTCGTCTTTGAGAAGAAGAGAAGAGGGAGCTTTAATATGAAGAGTTGACCCAAGAAGAATGGTGAGCCTCAAGCTTAGCTACCCCACCGAGACAGCGACCTAGTAGCTGCCGGCCCTAGGGAGCGGGATGACGCGGGGGTCAGAAAACGTCCGAGCGGTCCCGCGCCACCCCTCACTGACTGCAGGTGTTGACAAAGCGTTCCAGACCGTACCCAAGCTCATCAAGGGTCACAGGACGTAATTTGACATCCGCGCCAGGCACGAACAACACCGAAAAGTAGCCGCTTCCTGGGGACCGTCATCACCACCTACTACGAACGACCTACACCGACAGTCCGCGCCATACCTAGGGAATAAGTACAACGAGCGCCTTTGTTTGGGAACCGCAGCGCACTGCCTACCCACCCCTCCGTTGCTCTTGGTAGCATTCTATCAGTAAACGACAAAGGGCCCTAGGCGAGGCACAGAACCAGCTCCCTCAAGGTTGACCTGCTCCCAGCTGCCGCGCTCCACCTCTCGCCAGCGAGGTTCGACTGTGGACTTTGGTGCTCATACTTTCCCACACGACCTACGCTCCCTTCCACAGTTCACCATGGCCCAGGGTTCATCAGATCAACAGACATCCGGCGGCGGCAGCGGTGCCGGCGGATCCTCGCAGGCGACGAGAAGCGCAGGGCCAGGCATAGCGTCACAGACCCAGACGCAGGCACAGACACAATCACCCATCCTACGGCTGCGCGGCGCGCAGAGGAACCGGGGCCCTCGGGTGCAGTGGGCGGAGAGCGTGGTGGACAACGAGGGCATGGGCAAGAAGTCGTCAAAGGGTGAGAAGCAAAGCTCGGCTCAAAGTTTCCTGTTTCGAATCTGCTAATCAGCGAGACAGTGTGCTGCATCTACCATGCGCCTAAGGCGGTGGACGAGTCGAGCGACGAGTCCTCGTCTGACTCTTCCAGCTCCTCGTCCGACGACTCCGACTCCGACTCGGGCGAGGGCCCCTCGCGCCGGGTGAACAGCGACCAGGCGGGCAAGGGCTGCGGGCACAAGCACAAGCACGGGCGCGGCCGGCGGAGAGACGACGACGGGCGTGGGAAGAGGAAGCCCAGCCCGAATGCATACGAGAAGGTGCCCAAGCCGAAACCCAAGGATGGCGGGCCTGGTGGCTCAGGCCCTGTCGGGACGGGCTGAGCTTGGAAGCGGCGGGGGGGGGATGATGTGTGGATTTGGGGTCGTGAGCGAGGATGACGACTTGGATAGAGAGGCATAGCCTTCTGTGAGGAGGATGATGATGATACCCACGAATGAGATGCATTACTCAGGCAATCTGGGATTTTCCGGGCAGAACCCAGATGACTGCCGCCCAGGCCACCGGCCCAGAGTCCTGGAAGGTCTCGAGTCACGAACGATCTGCTCACAAATTCCCGGAAATAGAGGAAGTCGTTCAGGCCTACCTCGGCATGTGTATCAAAAGGGGCAAGATCCTGAAGAGCATCATGTCGGCCTTCACACACAAGAGCAAGGAGATTCATACAGTGGCACAGTTTCACAGTAGTACCGTATCACTTGGTAATACAGCGAAGTCTCCATAAACAAAGCATCCGGCCTGATACTTCCATCCCTGAGCCTCATTACAGGCACATGAGTACCACCCGTGGCATCTTCCGTTACCTACGCTGACGACGAACGTGGCTGAGTGGCACATGAAGCCGTCGATCCGTCAAGGTCTTGCCCCCCACTAGTACGAGTCACCCATGAAACAAGCTTTAGCAGCGACCCCAACTTTTGCTCTCCTTGGCAACCCACGACAAACAGAGACAAGAGTCGCCTCCTCCACGTGGGAGATCGGCGCGAGTCACGCGTCGCGTCGTCTGGGTCATTCAGAACGGTAAAACTCAGCCTGCTTTATTAGGAGTTGCCAATCCAGGCCCGGACCGGTTCCAACCCCTGGCCCTGCGCCCGGCGGCCACGGTGATATAAATACGTCCCCGTATGCGCACGCTGCGGTCGGTGACCCGACCGCCCGGTCTGGCGCCTTGAACCTGGACAAGATAGAAGGAGGTGGGAAACGGAGGTGAAGAAGAGAAGGGCCTAGATCAGTCCATCGTCCACATACACCCCAGAGTTGCAGAGTTCATAATTTAACCCCCCACCACAGGGGGTTTAAGTCCAATCCAAGATAATTATTGTATGGTTTCGACGACCGGCGGCAGCCGAGCCCCGATGGACTGCTATGTCGTACTGATGAAATGCGCAACATGAGGAATCTCGGGCAGGGGGGAGGGGTGTGGGGGAATCGTCGCGGATGGTAAACAAGCAAGAGAACAACGGCGCGGGGCGGTTGTTCGTGGCGTCACTTTGCAACCAACAAAAGTCTCCATGGCTGTCCGGTACCGTGTAACACGTGCGGCCGATCTCGCACTAGACAAAAAGAAGAAAAAACCGACACCAGTAGCATGTGAACTTGGCCAAGCTACCAATAGCCGGAAGCGAGATCCGGGAAAGGGAACCACCTGCTCACCAAAAAAAAAAAAGGTCGGAGAGGGTCCGGGGGTCGGGGGTCGCATCGGTGCGAGTATTAAACTTTCCGGCGTCCCCTGCGAGGTCGTATATGAGCCTCATGCAGTGCGATGCGGGCTCTCAGCCTCGCGCAAAGGCTAAATGGGAAGGGGAGGGAAGGGAAAGGGAAAAAAATTCTTCTCGGCCTATAGCATCCGGGATATATTGGCGGCACAGGACAGAAGGAGAGCTCTCGTAACACGACATTGACCGGCCGCTGGCGGCCTGGCAACTTACATGAGCTTCACCTATTATGTTGTGGGCAGCTGAAACTGTAACACCAACAGCGGGAAACCGGCGGCAGAGGTTGTGGCACCGGAAGAGCTTGCCCGGGCACGCAACTCGCCTGGTCAAACAAATATGCTGCAGCAGAGACTTCTGTTATCCCGGAAACCGGATTGTGTGCCGTGTTGTCTTAGGAGCTCCATGGACAAGTCTGTATGTGTGAGGAAATATTGCGGCATGCTGTCTTATGTCATGGTGTGTGGTGCGGGCGGCTTTCCGATGGAACGTAATCACTGTAGTTACTATCACACTATTTGGTTTTTTTGTTCTCTCCCAAGGGCAAATTTAGCCAGAACACGCATCGGCATTTGCTGTGCGATGTACGCGCTCGTGGTGTCTAGGGCCGTTCGCGTCTGAGGTTATAGACTAGGAAGTGCTTGCCAAGAGACAAGGCTGAACTTAGTTCATATAGGACAAATATCAGATATAGTCTTATGTAACGGAGGGAGGACGAAAACCCTGGTGCTGTAGACCTGACAGAGTTCTTATCCGGATGCAAGATTCCTTGTGGCGGAGGAGGGGTTTAGACCTGCAGGTCATGGCCGTCTGTTCCCCTTGGCACGAGAGCCGCATTTGCACACAGACGTTTTCCCTCTCCGTGTCTGTGCCTTTCCCTCGGCTTGCTAGCCCGGAGAATAACAGCAATACGACCCAGATTGGGTAACCTCCGGCAGGGGTTGGCCTTTGGAGAAAGGCAAGCCGGGATTTGGAGGGAATCTCGATATCAAGGGTTCCCCAGTGACAATGGCCAGTGCAGGCGACAAACCCCCGTATTCCTGTAATGAGAGAAAATGAGAAGTGACCGGCAATGGGTACCAAAATAGATGCGAAGAGGAAGGCCACGATGGAGTGATTGTCTGGTTCGCGAAGTGTGGTTGACGGGTGTTGGGGTAGCGTCTGGCACCTGCGCCAGAGCCTGCGCCCGTCGTTTATCCCCTTCTTGTTGCCCCTGAGCTAGCGCGAAAGTTGACGCGGTGTCGGGAGATGGCCTCCGGGGACATGGGGGTGGGGGGGGCAAGAGAAGCAATCTGATGATCTGAATTGGACAAGCTCGCGCAACCTGCGCTGCACAGCGTGCCATCGGAGGTTGAAAGGCGTGTTGCGTGCAGATGAAACAAGACGACTCGTACCGCTGCACAGGCTACTCTCCGCTGTGCTGAAAAGGGCAGCAGAGCA
This sequence comes from Diaporthe vaccinii, assembly GCA_039880775.1. Taxonomy (NCBI): domain Eukaryota; kingdom Fungi; phylum Ascomycota; class Sordariomycetes; order Diaporthales; family Diaporthaceae; genus Diaporthe; species Diaporthe vaccinii. Next base: position 106,063 of record JBCEDN010000002.1, read on the forward strand.
GAAGCTGTCATGTAACGGTACCGTGCCATACCGGAGGCCATCACAGACAGATGACAGCGACGATTGATGAGCATGGATTAGCATGTGAGACCTTGGCCCACACCACGCCCATCACCAGCACGCATCGCAACCACGCACAATGGCTTCCCCAAGGCTCGGCTTCGTGCTCGGGAAGGCTGGGATGGCTGGATGGCTGGATGACTGGCTGGCGGGCTGGCTGACTGAGTGACCGACGGGGTGTGGAGGATGCTGAGGACTTTCTTTGTTTGTGCAGCATTGCAGTTAGATCTCACCGTGATCTGCAAGCCTGACTGCCGTTCTGGGGCGGCGGTTGCCAACCTGGGCAGCCTGGGGCGCGTGTTGGGCCCACCATCACATTCTCTCACTTGCCATTCCTGGAGTGCTGCAGGAGCGGTGCTGGGATGGATCGACGATCCAGGGCGTGCATGCTACTGCATACACGGTACGCGGAAGTAGTCGAAGTTGGCCAGATTGTGGGCGCCCGAAACACGGCCCAGCACCAAAACATGCAGAGGGAAGAATGCCACCAGGGCACAGTGGACTGGGGGTCTCGTGTCTTCGAGTCATCGCCAAAAGGATGCGCCCTGTCAATGGGGGAAAAAAGAATGAAGATGGAACAGCCCAGCAGCACGGCAGCACGGGGGAGATGCATGGAGGTTGGAGCAAGCCGGACCTGGTCGCTTGGGCACGAGAATTGGGCATTGACAAGCTCCAAGATCTCTCTACCCACATCTACCAGCGTCATGTCACAACAGGGTACTTGCTTCTGCACAATAAAGGAACTGTCCAGATGCAAATGAGAGTGAGAGATCGAAATGAGAACAAGATGCACATCATAAAAAAAGAAGCAAGGAGGGGACGGGATGAACACCAATCTCGGTGGCTCGATGGCCCTGATGGCTCTTCCTAGATGGGATGAGACGGAATATCGCCAACAACAAACAGCTGTCAGAACTGCAAGGCAGGGGGGGTGGGAGAAGGAGGGAAGGAGAGAGGTCGGTCCACGAAGCTTGCCCCTGCCTTCCTTTGTTGCCCTATGGAGGTGCGTGCGGGCGTATACTGTACTTGAGAAAGAGCGACTAACAGTAGACTACATCCCCTTTGAAGGTATGCAGCGTATCTCTCGTCTAACAGACTCTGGACCAGTACCGTATATGCTGCAGCCCCTGAATTGAGCTGCCCTAGAACTACACGTAATGACCTGCCCCAGGTACCTGGGTAATTAGGCTGGTGGTGTGCAGACTGAGATGCCCACTTGGGGCCACATCCATACAACATCCATTCATAGTCTACACAGTACAAGTACATGTATGATCTGGTGTGTGGAGGTACCCAGTGCTTTTCATCTACGAGGTCCTGCTGGCAGAAAGGCAGATTGGGTTTCGAGACCGTGCCGCGCAGACCACCTCAACAAAGCAAGCAGATGGGATGGATTGGTGTGTATAGGATGAGCCTTCCAGTGAAGGTCCTTCCAGTGAAGGTCCTTCCAAGCGTGCTTTTTTGCCTATCCGGGTATCCTTGGGTCCTTGGGTGGCATTCAGGAACGGCGGCGGGCTGTGGTGTTTGGTGGGGCTGGAAGTTGCCAGTACGAATCAATTATCCAGCGCATTGTCCAACTGAGCTGCACCGCAACCGCACCGCACTGCACTACACTGCACTACACTGCATTGCGCATCCAGACCTGCGCTCTGGATGGACGGACAGACAGACAGATAGATAGACAGAAAGACAGACACAGGACACACAGCAGACACGGACGACTAGTGTGGAGTGGAGCATTCATCAGACCCCCCGACCCCCACCGTTGCTTCTCCGATTTGCCCACCGCCCCTCAGGGACCGTTCAAGGGACCGAAGCCCAGAGAAAAGACCCACAGGGATTTCATTGAACCCTGGACTGGCCTGGGACCCGGGACTGGCCTGTCTCCTCCGCCGGCCACCAATGGCTACGCCCCTCGGTCGACTTGCATCTTTCCAGACTGCCCAGAGAAAAAGGTGCGCGCCCTCAGTTTGCTTGCCCGGCTTTACCAACAAGTCCAACTCCTCCTGCTCCTGCTAGGACCGTAGGTAGACCTGAATACGGACGGGACTGTGTGGCGTGAATTTTCCTTCCTCGACCCCGACACGGACAGCCGGCGCCCACTCTGTTACTTTTTCCTCTCCACGCTTCATTTGACAGCAGTTGTTGTTTGTTCTTGAACGGCGTGCCTGTGCCAGCCCAGCCCAGCCCAGTCCCTGACTCCAGTCCCTGCTGCTGCTGGTCTTGTTGCCGACTCTCACGTTCACCCTCGTCCTCGCCCTCGCCCTCACGTTCGACCCTCAGCTCAGTGTCGCCCAGTTTGCTGCGCACCCCTTACTTTGGCCAGCTCCTGTCGCCGGGCATTGATCCGAGGCGCACCTGCGAGAAATCTCAGCAGCGCTCGTCTCCTCTGGCCTCCCCTCCCGCACTCAACCTCACACCACCCCCACCTCGCGTCACACATCCCTTCACCTCCATCCACGCCCAGCTGCTTTCCACAGCTCCCAGTCTTGAGACACCACCTGCGACGACTGTCTCCCAGCCCCTACAGCTCGGCCTGCATCCGCCACAGTACCTGCCCAAGGTTCTTCTGCCCAAGGTCCTTCTCCCTTCTCTTAGGGGGCACCAGGCCCACGCCCCCGCCCCAGCAGCCGCGTGTCGCAAGCGCTCCTGCTAGCTCCCGTCGCCCGTCCAAGACCTGGTCTCGCCGTCCAAGTCCCGCCCCAATCCGGGGCCCTGACCAGAACGCACCCTCTGGCCGACCAATGACCCCATGAAGGAGCGAGCGCAGTGGTTTAGAGAAGTGCAAGCTAGCTAGTAGCAGACCAGTGGCCATGGACGCCTCCTCAGCTCCCCTCGCCGACTACTTCTGGATCGCCGGCATAGAAGACATATCCTACCATGACAATGACCCCGATCCACGACCTCTGAGCTCCCTGCAGCTCAACGACACCATCAGAGAGGATGCTGAGAACGAGACTTCCGATATACTTGCCCAGACCCCCACCAAGGAGACTGCCCGCCATTCTCGACGGAGTTCAATCAACCGAATCTCCAGGATTCCTTCCAACGAGAACAACCGCTTTTCTATACAGACGCTGGGGGAAGAAAATGAGGGCACCAGGAGTAATAGAAGCAGCGCGACCATAAGGGCAGTGCCGCCTATCAACGGTGGTAGTGGCACAGACGAAAGCCCCTTCAGTCCCATAGAGCCCAGCCTTGGCGAGGGCTCGTCCGCGACCAATGGTGGTGGACAAGGCGTGGGTTTCACTGGTCTGCCAGATTTCGACTTCGACAAGGCTCTTATGAAGTTCGCCGCAGAGCGAGAGATCTTTTTGGATGACCTGAGTTTCACCGCTGGGGCCAAGCTGCAAGCGCGGCCCCCGATGGTGAACAATCCGCGCGCGGAGAGGATCAAGGCCGAGGAGGGCGAGCTCAGCGGGAGGATGAGTCCCTTGAAGAGCATCAAGGGAAGCATCCGACGCAAGATCAGTTTTAGGGACATGAACAGCGTCAAGAGGCAGACTGCTCCTCCTCGAGCACGACCAGGTAAGGGCTCTCGCTCCAAAATTGTCACGACTGGTCATTGATGAGAGGCCATACGCTAACATTATTCCAGCCTCTGTCCGGACCACGAAGCGGTTGAGCAATTATAATTCAGTCATTCCGCCCCCAGAACCCCTGAATATGGACCCGGACATGCACCCCCTCAAGAGACGTTTTGAGCCCAAATTATTGGACAGATATCCCAAAGCTTCACCAGATGAAAAGACTCGAAGGGGCAAATTCCCGGACTACGTGCCCATGTTCGCCTTTCCCAACGATATTCAGGTTGTCTCATCCGACGAGCGCCCGCGTGCCACGTGGCACGGCTTCACCATGACCTCTGACGACAACTCGAAGCTCTACGGGATCACTGTGATAGTGTGGACCGCGTTGACTGCTGACGTCGCTGATCAAGTCGAGAAGAAGTGCGAATCGTGGAGGCAGAAACACATGTCAGACGAGGAGAGAGAACTGGCCGCTAGTCTGGGAGCCCGCCTCGCGGCGGAGCGTGCGCATCTCTCGCAGCTTCTCGCAAAACTCCCCACCATCCCGTCTGGTTCTCCCGCTAGGGACCTTCTCGACGATCAGATCAGCACCGTGGAGGAGAAGATCAGCCTCATGACCGAGATGTTGCGACCGCTCAGGCACGGTGCCGCGTCCAAAATCGATGGCCTCACGGCAGGGGACACCGGATTGTGGACACCACGGGCTTACGGCATCTTGGGCCGGGATGTGACCAAGATCACGTTTTGGAAGGATTGGCTCCGGTCCATCATCGTGCCCATGACCGACGGTGCGGTATTGAGGGTGCCGCCGAGCTCGCCCAAGGTCGGACGGTGGCAGCCGCTTGAACACTACGTCGTCAACCTCTGCATCGAAGCCGTCAGCCCCATCAGCTCCAAGACCCAGGTCGAGCTTGGCGTCAGAGAGCTTCGTCTCTACTGCCGTAAGGAGGCAGTCAACGAGCTACCCGGCTCACGCAACATCGATATCTACGCCCTCTTCAGATGCCTGTCTCTTGAGAACATCGTGGCTTTGTTCGAGTATGCCATGTCCGAATCGCGGATCATTTTTATATCATCTTACACGGCGATGCTGCACCTTGCATGCCATGCTCTTGTCAACTTGCTGTACCCCCTGAAATGGGCTAGCGTTTTCATCCCGGTGTTACCGGCAAGACTGCTCTCCGCGCTCGATGCCCCGTGTCCATACATCGTGGGTATTGAGAGACGGTACGACAACATCGAACTCCCGGAGGATGACTACGTTCTTGTGGATCTGGACAGAGACACCATCGACGCCACGTCGCAGCCCCATCGCCTACCCCGGCAGCATCGCAGAAAGCTCTTCTCCCTCTTGCAAATCGCCGCGCCCCACAAGTTACGCTATGGTGTTACTACTGGTGCCCCCCCTTACGCCATCGAGGCATTCCCCTATGACGCTTATTCGGCAGAGAACGATGGCGTCTTCAACGCCAGACCTGCGCCTGCCACACTGGGCAAATGGGTGTCCCAGAACTCATCGACATTCGGCGAACCAGAACCGCCAAACAGCATCCGAAAGCCAATTTTCAATGCCTTTTGTCACGCCAAGCCTGACCACTCGAGGTCTGACAGGCCGGCGACAGCACGATCCGGGAAGACGAGCCCCAACTCTTCCGTCTCGCCAGTCTCCATGACGTTCCCACCGATGCCGACCACGCCAGTGTCACGAACTGACTCAGGGTTCGCGGCGTCGAACACTCTGAAGGAGCAGCGTCCTGGCCATTTTGATACCAAATCGCGACGTAGTTCGTCCTTTGGTGTGGAACAGCACCCTCCACTTCACAGGCCCAGCATTCCGGTCCTCAATGGCCACTCACAAAACCTGTCCGTGTCATCCACTTCTGGGGACTCTCAGTCGTCATACCACACTGGCTATGCGCCGTCCTCGTATGCACAATCGACAATTGCGGCCTCGACTGTGATGCCTAACATGCTTGTTCAGCCCGTTGAAAACACGGACACGACGGTATGGGTAGAAGGGCACTGTATGGAATGGAACGTCGCAGAGCGGGATTCAGTTTGCGACATTTGCGACGAACGGTCCGAGGGCGATGGACTATTCAAATGCAAGGGTTGTGGCTGTCTCGCTCACAATCGCTGTTTGGGCTTCGTCTGCCTTGTCTGCCCTGTCGCCTTCCACGCAGACCGTGTTCGCGCCGCCTTTGTTCGCTGTCTTGCTAGCCTGCTGTATACATATAGGAAGTATATGAGTCGACCGAACAAGCAGCAGAAGGAAAATGGCCAGCTTTACGCCTTTGACATGAGTGGCTTTATTAGGAGCTTGCCGTATGACCAACAGGAGTACGCGACGATGATGAAAGATACGCAAGGTAAGCACCTCAGGGAATCAACCTAACGGCAATGGCAAGTTATGCTGACGGAACAAAGCTTTCAATGAGTTCATCCATGAGCGAGAGCGGCAGCCCGCGAGCCACCCTGACAACCGACTCTTCGATGAGATTTTGATTGCCAAAAAGGCTCGCGGGCGGCCGATGTTATCGGCTGGCCTATCACGACTTTCGACCCTCAGAGCGAGCCACGGTGCTTCTGGAGGCTTACCGCCCCCGCGACAGCCCAAGCTTACAGGGTTCATGGCCGACACATCGGACCACATATGGAGGACTGCAGCTGTCCCTGTTCCCAACTCGAAATTTCAGGGCGACTACCGTTCAATCATAACCAGGATCCCTGATAAGCTTGACCCAACTCTCTTGAAGGAGCCGCGGTCCATCGCCGGTGCACCGAAACCTGAGTCGCGGGGCAAGGGGTTTTTAAGGAAGGCGATTGGGAGCAGCAACAAGGGCTGATTAATTGCGGCACTAACTCGCAACGTCTGTAAACTATTGAAAGGAGACGACAATCGATGTGCCGTCCTCGCGAATGGGGTTTCTGGGAGGCAACGCCCAGCCTCGGAGAGACCTGTCTCATGGTTGCTGAAAAAGGGGCACGGTCTCGGAAAGCCGAGCCCGTCAAGTTGCTTTGCACGAAAGGGTTGTTTGGATCAGAGCCAGGCTAAGAGAACGGCATTGTCATTTAAGAAGTGCCCATGTACAAGTAGGTGGATATTTTAAAAGAGGGAGGTGGCCTTTGGAAGGCTGGAAAGGGAGATCGCCATCTGTTGAATAAAATGCATTCAGGCAGGCTGGATTCCGGTAGTATGGCAATGATCAGAGCCGAGAGAGTTCGGCCATTCTGTCACACGAGCTTCAGCTATGCATTGTGACTCTATTTTGACCTGGAACGAGTAATACAACCGGTAGAGTACTAGGCTGTGTTACGCTCATGCGCGAAGTTGCCCGTGGTCTCATCTAAGGCTGTCATGTGATATGCCTGGTCCCCAGCTTGTTTGTAGCAAGATAGCCCCTCTGGCCCATCTCGGTCCTCCAGCCGATGCCCAGGATGCCGAACAGGATCTTGCCGTCCTGCTCCTCCACCCCGGGGCCGCCGTCCGGCGACCCCCCCCGCTCCTCCTCGATCACGAAGCACACCTGCTCCACCTCGCCCGGGTGCAGCACCGGCCGCGGGGACCCGCCCGCCTCCCAGTTGCAATCGCGATACGACAGCCCGGGCTCGAGCTGGAGGACCACACGCTCCAGCTCCGTCGTGTCCTCTGAGCAGTTCTCTAGCTGCGCCTCAAGGACCCAGCGCCTCCGCTTCCTCCTCCCGATCTCCTTCTCCTCTCCGCCGGCTGGCACCTCGTCACCACCTTCCTCCGGCGGCGGCGTTGGAGGTGCGCCCACTGATGTCTTGGGCACCGCGGGGGCAAGCGGCGAAGCCTTGGTCCGCACGATCAGGCTGGGCTTGCAGATGAACTGGTACAGCTTGCGGAACGTGCGCGTCCGACCGGACGTGTCGGTCGCCTCGTAGTACGACACCGTCACGCCCAAGACGTGGTTGCCCTCCTCCTTAAGGTCGAAGTTGACGATCCGCTGCAGCGTCCGGCCCGGCTCCAGGTCCACGCCCCCGGGCTTGCCCTGGTCATCGGCGGGGGCAGCGGTGGTGGTGTTGGGCGAGAGGTCCAGCTTGGTGACGGCTGTCGAGTTCGGGGTCTTCATCTCCGCCTCTATGCGCACGTCGCGGATGTACTTCCTCTGTGGCTGTTGGGCCGCCTGGGCGCCTGCCGGCTCGGGCGCTGGCGGCGCCTCGTGGTTGGCGCATAGCGTGCAGCTGAAGGTCTCGCCCACGTATGCGGATCCGAAGCTTGGTGGGAGATTGAGGATAGGGCTGAGAAGGAAGGGCGAGGGGTTAGTGTCGTGGGTTGTGCTGTATGCGAGAGAGGCCGGGACGGGCGGTTGGCGAGGCGTTGTTGATGGTGCTGCGCTTAGAGGTATGGGGTGCTGGGCGACTAGCGATGGGCGGGAGAGTCTGGAGAATATCAGCCTGGCTCCGGAATCAAGGAAACTGGAGGGTGCCGGTGGATTACCTACCGTAGGACCTTCAAGGAGATGGAGTGAGGTTCCTTGACGGGATCGTGCGAGGCATAGCGTTGGTGGCTCATGCTTGCGTGATCATGACATTGAGAATAACTAGATATGGTCTATTGTTAAGGCTTGTGTCGATACAAAGCCAGCTTTCAAGGACCACAAACAATGGTCAGATCCACGAGTCGACCGACCTGAGGTCATCGCCATGCTCCTTATCGATAAAAGCTCCGTGGCTGCTGGACCCCTATTCCAACCTCGGAGGTCCTAACCCCGCAAAGAGAGATCCGTGTGGGGTCCCCCCACCCCTGATACTCATGGGGGAAATGCGTTGTTCTCTGACTTCACAACATCCACACGCTACACCCAGTATCACAACATGGGGCTGCCAAGGCCTGCCGGCCCAATTTGGCCACTCATGGGCATCGATTCCTCCAAGGAGACTGAGTTGTACAACCAGGCACATGCGAACTGTTTGTGATCCATCTGCATGAGCAGGCACGACGCCCGGTCTGAAAGGCCGTGAGCAAGCCAGACCACCTGACCACCTCGCTTGTCGAAGGTGTGCCGTCCCTTGGCCACCGTCTATCTTGTTCGGTTCTCAAGATGCCTGATGAGCTCATGAAATGGGGTGTGGCAGAAGAAGTCAGCCAATGCCGCAGCCTGCTGCAATGCAGGCTGTGAGCAGCACAATCCCGATGCCCTTCACCACCTGGGTGATCATCCTGGCTCGCCCGCCTCACCAGGAGAGAGCCAGCAGAACTTGCAGCTGCCCGGGTGTCATCTTGCGGCCCCCATCTCAGCCGAGGACGGCAGGAGGGCAATGAAGTTGAGGCTCAAGTGCCCCCTCTTTCTGCCTCAGACGCAGTCTTGTGGTACGGTACACAGTACAGCCCAGGGGAATAAATACGCGGGCAAGGCATACTGCTACAGAGCCTTGCGCTTGTGCTCGACATCCCCCAAATTTCTTGGAAGCTCGCTACACGAATTCGAATCTTGCAATACTGAAACGTTTATTGGCTTCGCTAGGATGGTTGTCCAGATTATATACCGCTACAGGCTCACCCAAGACGCCTTGAGGAGGTACCTCCAGGAGAAATTCCCCACCACTGCCATCAACGTTCAGGTAGGTAGAGACGGCTGAGCTCCCAGTATGCCTTGCCCCAGTAGTGCCAACAGAAACCCAATCAAGGAACGAGATGACGACACGTACGCGGTGGAGCTTCCAAGTCGGCTGTCACAGGTTTGTTTACCTTCGTTCATTTTGTTCTGTGCTGAACCCAGCCGATGAGGCCATGCTAAGAATTGGAAGGACCAACAAGACGAGATCGAGAAGCTTCGGACCTAGGGCGGAGGGTGTCCGTCCCCTTGCCGCCCAGGCTTTATCAACAGATAGCCTAAGGTTCCCCTGCAGCTGAAAGCCTTGCAGGGCGTTGGATCTTCCCGCAGTTCTTGGGGGCACTTTGGCAAGTGTGGGAAAACTTCCATGGGTCATGATCCCTACAATTCCTGTTTAATGGTCTTGTTTTGGAAACTTGGAGCAAGAAGCAGCTGATACCGGCTGGATGAAGTGGTCAAGGCTGTGTTGCGGGGGCATTGTCAGGCTCCGGGGCCGTTGTCAGGCTCCTTCGCTGTGGGAGATCTCCTACCTGGTGTGGTTACACGGGCAAGGTGCCACTGCAGAGGCCTGACCAAACGGCCTGCAGGACAGCTTGACCGGTTTCGTGGCGGGCACTCGTGGACTCCCCCTTCGCGGTCTAGAGCTGTGGTCTGTGATTTTTATACATGTACCTCCTGACCACCTGGAAACCGGCATTGCACAATTTTACGATCGCCTTTCCAAGCCTCGTGTCCATCGTCTTATTCACTCACCTGCTCCTTCACAAGCCATTCAGGGTCATCACAATGAGCCTGGAGTACTTGGATGGCTACACTGATTCTAAGCCATGCTGTTTCGCCCCTGAAGGCCGAATACTTGACCTCCCAAAATTTATGCGCAGACCCAGATGAGCCTCAAGTAAGAATGATAAGTAGGATGAGAGTGCCAGCAATGTAAGTCTCACTGCGAGCTAGAACACACCCTTTATCACTACAAGTTACCGGCACAACCAGAGATGGCCATCAATATGTATGATCAGCTCGTCGAAGCCTGTCGCGAGGCCGAGACATGGCCTCTGAACCTATTACACAAGCAGCAATTGAACCGCGTCCTCTACAACTACCAACAGAGGCTACATGCAGACGAAAACCGGCTCTTGGACAGAAAACAAGCATCTGTCGAATTCTGGGAATCCCCGTTTGGCGCAGAAAGTAAGGTTCTTGACCCTGACGCGCTGCAGATGAGCTCTTGCTGAAAGTCCGGACAGAATTTCAGGGAAAGTCTGTCAAAAGTATCGAAGAGCTTGTGCAGCACTTCCATGAGCACATCTACCACCGTGTTAAGGACCCACGAAGCCGTCACGTGTAAGTTGAGGATAGATACAGTATTCTGAGCAAAAAGAATAGCTGACTCGGTCTCAGTTTTATTTCTGCTCCTCACTCTTGGGCGGCGCTGAGATGTACGCCACAAATGCTTCGCTATCTTTGCACTTACGAGCAGGTTTCGCCAATACTCATAGATGTGTTGACTTCATTTGGGAAGCAGAAGGCACCTCTAGGTTTCCACTCTGCATCCTTCTGTCAGGATGATTTGACAAAGCCAAGTCAATCGACTCTCGTTGAGATCCCAGAGTTCGAAAGATCAGGCTGGGAGTTGAGGCATTGCTACAAGTTACATGGCTTAGAGACCTCGAGCCCCAACTCCAAGGCAAAATGGTCTATGCGCCAAACTGCTATATATCATTCTTTCGATATTGAAAATGGTCGCGCAATGTGGCTGGCTGTGAAAGCCAACAATGAGATCCGGGACAGGATCAAGGAAGGTACCGAATATCTCGAAGCCATGCGAGCCTCAAACTCTTCCAGCCCTGGTTCATCCTTCGTGGCCTGTCTAACCACTCATCTTATCGCCTTTGACTGGTGTACTGAGGGCTGGAGGTTTCACTTGGGTGACATCGAAAGTGACGTTCGGGAAATCCTCGTGAAAGTGAAAAGCACTCCTCTCGAGCCCCTGGGTGACGAGCTTAACTTCACTCCTCGAATAATCACCGCCGCCACTATGCCGTCACTCAGAGACAGAGAAGGCTCCATGGTATCGCGACAGAACACTTTACAAGCACACGAAGGTCCTATGCAAGCTTTCAACGCGACAAAGGCTGGGATTACAAATCTATGCAAAGCCATGAAAGGGATCGTACCTGAAGCCGAGGCCGAGAAGACTCGGGAGACAAACCCACCATTGGATGCTCAAGCCGACCAGCGGGAAAGAATATCGAACCATCTGGAGAAGCTGAAGGGCTTCTCATTCGCCGAATTTCAGAGACTCAACTTTTTTACGGGAAAATTGCAGGAAGCAAAATTGGCTATTAACCTCAACATCGGTGTGCTGAGAAGCACTCGAGAATATTACCGACAAAGGTATCAGTCAGCCCAGTTCCCATCTGCGATCAAGGATTTTTCAGAGTCGTGTGGATCATTCGAGCACTTCATCCAACGCGTCACGAGCCTCGAGAAAGATCTTGAGGCAGATACGGCCAGGATTGAAGCCCTCATCCTTCTCATCGAAGATGGAAAACGCTTAGTGAGTACTGTTCTGCCCATGTGTGGCTTTGTTTAGTGCAATGAGCTGAGACAACATCTTAGTATGATACTATTCTCCAGTCATACAACATGGAAATAAATAAACTTTTCACGCTCAGTGGGCACGGAATTTCTGAGAGAATGGAGGATTCCTCCATGAGGATGGAGAAAGTGACAGACAGCATGCTCGAAATCGCCCGCGCAACAGCGAGAGATTCCGCATCCATGAGCGTCATCACTTTCGTTACTCTAGTTCTTCTGCCAGGCACCTTCCTAGGGGTAAGACTGATGACTTCAAGAATGAGGTCGTCGACCGATTCTCTGACATCTAACCAGACATTCTTCAGTACCCCTATCATCGATACTCCCCAGGACAATGCCTAATCGTGGGAAATCAATCGGGGCGCATTCGTGCTATTTATTGAGATCTGTGTGCCTATGACGGTGCTTGTCATGCTGATATGGACAGTGTACATGGCCATTTCCAGGCGCAGGAGGCTAGGGCCTCGGAGGGAGGGTTCTTTAGGGGAAGGCATTTGTTGATTCCTGTACCTCACTTAGACTTCACAGTGAGCATTTGGAGAGGATTCATTCATATGAGCTGTGCATCAGCAGCTGGATCTCTGTTTCAATTTTGGAACAGGTTTGTGTTAGATTCTGACGCAGCGAAGACTTATACAGTGGGAAATGCCCTAGGCAGTAAATCGGTAATTTCGCCTGTATTCTTTTATTCAACAGGTCGTACTTCTTTAGCTTCTACCTCCTTTTAGAATCGATTTTCTTTGATTTCAGAATTGGTCAATTCGCAATGGAGTTGTTATGTGGGAAGGTTTCACACTTGAGATCCTGTTGGTCCATCTCATTGTGGATGCCTGGTGCTCATGTCCGGAGTGATGGTGGCACTGTCACTCCTCAAGTTTGCCTATGTTTCGTTTTCGCGCTCCTTATGGGGAACACCGAGCGTTTACTGTTGATGTAAGTATGACTTCATGGTTTTCGGGAGGTACTTATGTACAAGGCTCGGGGCTCTCGAGCTGCCCTGGGAGAGGGTGTGAGCACGCGTGTTTGCATGCGAGCACTCCTGAATCCAACGCAAGGCAGATCTCATCAAAATTTGCCTTGTCTTGAACGCTCAAGACTTGCGATCGCACCGTGGCTCAGGGTCTGGGCAAGGCGAAGTTGACAAACTGGCAAGCCATAGGGTTTGACTGCCCTGCTCGAGTCCAGCGTTGGCTGTAACTTGCATCAAAATCTGCCATCATCGGCTTTGCCGTCTGTAACTTGCAGCACTGTTATTCTGCTTACAGGGGCTGAGCTTTAGATGCCTATGGCCCGCCGATGGGCCGCATATGGCACCGCTCGTGCACCCAATGGATGTATTCTTCAACCCTCCACAGAGCATGCAGATACTGCTGGCACAGCCCTCCTGGAGGCCGCCCACTGTACTCATCTGTGGATCAAGGCAGACTGGTGCCAACTGTCTGCATTTCCTGTCAAATTCGATGGACCTCTGCTACAGCATCAGGGACTTGCTTCAGACGGCGTGGACTGCGAGCTCAGGAGTACTCGGTTCGACATTGACCAGTCGTTCCTTGGACTCGATCGAATCAGATGTGCCTGGCATGCACATCACAAAATGCTGTGTAACACTACTTATAGAGTGGGTTGAGGCCGGTGCCCATCATTCTGGCTGTCAGTCAGCTCCCCCTTTTCCTCTTTCTCTATCAATCTAGACTGCCCACCTCTGTGTGAGCCCTACGGGACCCATGAGTTACTACTGAAGCACACAGCCACTCTTTTCCTTCCATGTCCCTAGTACCCCTCTCACACTCCTCAAATTCGAGCAATATATCAGCTCGTGCTGGTACTGGACAAGACTGCGACCAAGTCTCGAACGTTGCTGGATTCGACTTTGCTCCCTCTTACCCTGGAATGGCATCGCTAGAAGGAGACCACGGAGAAAGTAGCTACGACCTATTCAAAGAACATGTCGAGAGAAACTTTGAAACCGGCCATGAGGCTCAAGGACCACCCGCCAGGTTCGCCACTATCCACTTTTTGACCCAATACTGGACCACAGACCATGTCCAAGAGATTGTGTTTGACACGGAAGGATTGGACTGTCAGGTCCAGGATATCCGCAACCGATATTTGCGCATATTGTCTGTCCTTGTATGGATATCCATGACTGGTCGATCATATGTCCGATACCTGAGACACTTCGTGCGAAACGATAGAGACGATCACATCTTGCCACTTCGGGAACGCCCAGCATTCATTCCCAGCACCAATGACGGCGAAATCTTCTGGACAACCTTCTTCAAGAACCAATGGAAGTTTTGCCCGGTCCAGCTTGGACCAAGTCGGATGTACAACAGAGATCTACACCCGAATCAAATACTGCCATTCACAATTAGTTGTGATCTCGGCTCCCAAAACATAGGCAGGCCAGCGAATGTCCGGTTCGCGAAGGTTCATGCCTCAGACACGCTCTCGCAGACACATTTGGTGAATTTCCCAACGATTCTCCGCGTGATTCCGGAAACACGAAGCTAACCTTGAAATGCTTTAGGCAGGCGAAAATATTGTGCTCAAGTCATATGATTCTCCCTATGAGAGAAACTATCGAAACGAGATCAATGCCTATCATGCTCTCGACGACGCTAAGAAGCCGTGCGATCATATCCTCAAATATATTGGAAGCTACCAGGTCCGACCGCTGGCTCCAGGAAGTGGATTACAGTATACAATCATGCTCGAGTACGCCGATCGAGGCTCTCTTTTGCAGCTTTACGGGGAGAACGACCCTCCTCTTACACTTGAAGAGACAAAGGCTTTCTGGTCAAGCCTACTACAAGTAGCGAAGGGACTCCTGGTCGCCCACAATACATACCCGAAAAGGACGGGGGCCAGCTGGTATGTTCTTAACTTTGCTCTTACTTGCATACGACTTACTGATCAGCTGTTCCTACCAGCGTGCATCAGGATCTCAAACCATCGAACATATTCGTTTTTGAACATGGAGATGTCTCTGCGGCCGAATTTGACTTGACCTTCAAGATCGGTGACTTTGGGAACAGCCATACGAGAAAGACTGCGCCCTATAATTCAGGAAGACTTGGCTATGACAGTGGGAGTACCCGGACTTACTGTGAGTCGATCTAGGGGCATTCTCTCTGTTATTCGACAGTAACTGACATCATTCAGGCCCACCCGAGCTTTACTGGAATCATGAAGTTGATTTCATAGTGGGTCCCCTTCAAGACATGTGGTCCCTCGGATGTGTTCTCATCGAAGCTGCTGTATGGGTCTGCTTTGGCCGTCGCGGTCGCCTTAAATTTCAGCAACAACGCCGGGACGAGAACAACGAGGTTTCTCCAGAGCATCGTGATCTTGGGCGCAGCGACTGCTTCCATAATGGCAAGGCAAGGTTGAACACAGTCGAAGAAGTCTTTGATCTTGTCCAGAGAGATGGCCGAAGGTCTGACGAACTCACCCCTCGAATCGTCAGACTTGTACTAGACCATCTTCTAGTCGATGAAAACTCGCGATATGACGCCCGATTACTCTCGAGCGAATTAGGAAATATGATTCGGACCACCACTGACTGGCCACGCGACCGTCTGTCCCGCTGTATCTCAACGGCATCATCCGCATCTCGTAGCCACAGAAGTCAAGAATTCCGTCATTCGCAGCACGATGGGATCGACGACCCGCAGAACATGTCCTCAAGACCTCAATATCGGATCCACACACCTTGCACGACCATCGATTCGATAGAACAGGACCAGACACCACCCGCGGAGAGGGTTCAAACAATGGGGCTGCTTCCTAGCCGAAGCACCAGTTTTCGCAGCCAAAACGGTGCCGCAGAGCCGTGGAACCATAACGATGGAAATCAGGGGTTGCAGAGGATGGAGAGCGGGCAGCTGCCAATTACACTGCCGGAACGGAACGGAAGACACTCAACGTACTCCGCGATATCTTTGATGGAAGGATTTCATCCTGATACCCCTACACATGCACCAACGGAGACGATTAGGCCAGACCATACTCAAGGACAAACTGGGCACGTGCGACCCCCAGACCAGCCATGGTCGGCTCAGGAAGTGGAAACGAGTTTGACGAACAGCTCACACACTACGATCACTCACTCACAGCCCAGGGATTATAAGAGGACCACATTCCCGGACATCTCCATGGAAGATGTGACTACACGGAGAGCACGGGGTAAACCTCCAAAACTCCGTCCGTTGCTGCAAGGCGAGGACCAGGCAATGATGTTCTTGAAGAAACGAGATCATGTGAGTCTGCGAACAAGATTCCGACGGGAAATCCCCGGCTATGGTTAAGGAAATATCTACTAACACACACCTGAGCAGATTCTCGTCATTGATAATTCACAGCATATGCGAGAATTCAAGGTTCAGGTCCTGGAAACGTTCGCCAATCTGGCCCACATCCTCGAGGCCGCTGACCCGAACGGTCTTGAGGTGCTATGCACTTCAGATCCTGAGAAATTGCAGCAGAACAAGGCTACAGAGAGACTCGTTCAGTTTGTACAAAGCAACTTCGACAAGGGCGCCTCTTCCGCCTGTTTCATTGAGACAGCGCTGAAAGCATTAGCTGCAGAAGTCATTGGCAGGTTGCCCTCTGGACCGGGTGAGAAGAAAAGGCTGATACCCTGGGGCAAGAATGGCAAAGTCCGCCCGATCAGCATCTACGTCTTGACAAGTGGTGTCTGGGACTCCTCTGCAGGAGCCAGAGAAGGCACTTGTGGCGCAGAGCGACCTATTCGTCAAATCATCACAGAGCTCCAGAACCGTAATCTTCACAAGAGCCAGGTGGCTATCCAGTTCATCCGTTTCGGGAACCATCCGACTGGGATAGAACGACTGAAACACTTGGACGATAGGTTGGGGAAGCCAGACTAGTGAGTGGCACACCGTCACATGCCCCAGACTGACACGCGTCAATTCTGAGACTGACAATCATCAGTGATATCGTTGACCACAAGCCTAGCAACTGCAGTGTATGGCCTATGCTCATCGGGAGTCTTGATGAAGGGAATGACAGAGAGGACAACACCTCCTGATTTTGTCGTCTTTTTCTTTCCAGAAGACACTCAAGCTTCTCAGTACGAAGATAACCCGTGGCTTACGGGTCGTCAATTCAAGGAAAAGATTCAAAGGGTGATTCATATCAGGTATACTGAATGGTTCTGACCAATGATCCTAGAGTCAACGTGATGGAGTTGTGGCGGGCCTTTCGGGGATCATGGAGGGAAACTTTCTTACTTTCACGTTTTCTCAAGTGGATAAGGTTTTGTTCGGAATTCTATAGGGGCTCAAGACCAGTATCTCTTACATTCCCTTCTGATACCCCCCTTCAAAATTGTATATACCACGATAATTAGATATTGTATAAAGGAGTAAACCTCATTATTTACGGCTGTAGCCGCTATACTTCTCCAAGTAAGTACCAAAGTCTATCATTCCAGGATATTCTCCTCTCAGCTCCTCAACATTAGCCCCAAATCCTTCACTGTCCATCCACTTGAACATAATACCAATATCATTCAGAGCCCATAGTGTAAGAGAACCAACCACACCGTAGGTCGTCGGCATATCACTGCCGATCTTGTGCTTGAACACTGCAGCGGCTTGGTCAAATGTCAACTCGTCGCCCGCAAGAGAGATCGCTCGACCCCTGTACTTGTCTGGATTCATCAGAGCCTGAGCGGAAAAGTGCCCAATGTCGGCGCAGGCGATCAGTTGCAGCGGTCGGTCCTTGTTAATGGCCACCTTCCAAGCCGTGAAGAAGACTTTGGCCATGGAACCGGGGACATAGTTGTCCATGAAGCCGGCTGGCCGGAGTATAGTCCAGCCCATGCTGCCGCAAGACGTCTTCTCGAGCAGGTACTGCTCCACCTTGTGTTTGCTGGCAAAGTGTGGCACTGGTGTTGGGTTTTCGAACGACCTTTTCTCGCCGCCTCGGTCCACTGAGCTGTATACGAAGTGTTTCACTCCGTTCAGCAGAGAAGCGTCGATGAGTGCTTTGCCTTGCTGAACTTCGATATTGACTGTTTGGCCTTTCTCCATTGGGTTCTAATTATCTGGAGTCAGCGACTGAGACGAAAAGCCCAGTGCAGGTTGGTAGGCGTACTTGTATACTGTAAACGCCCCAGATTGGGCCAGGTGCTACCTTCTTGGCATTTGTAAAGATAGCTCTTTGTGCGTCGCTGAGGTCACCCTGAACCAATGAGATATTTGGCGCCGAAGCTTTGAGCTTTTGTGCTGCTGGAGAGCCGGGGTTGCGGGTGATGGCGAGGATTGTGAAATCTGCTTTGGCTTGCACTAGACTCTTCACAACTGCACCTCCTTGCTTTCCAGTTGCACCGGTTATAAGAACAGCTCGAGACATATTGACTGGTCAACGATTGAGGTAGCGAACAGACAACAGAGAACCTTGAGATCTTGTCGATGCAGAAAGCCACGTGTAAATCGTACCTATCTCTAGTTTATAGTCTATTCTATTCTGGAAGAGAAAAAAAACCTATTGCTTCGCCTGTCGGCTACTCTGATACCGTCATGTCCGAGTGCCGTGGCCGTCGTGACCACAGAGACATCAGCCACCACATTTGTGCGGCTATAACGGTGCAGCATCACCAGCGAAGCAAGTGAAGTAGTGCGTGTCATGACCATCCAGGCACTTACTAGACTACATACCAGGGAGGTAGTCGTATAAATACGGGGAAGCCAATTATGCCAAGCCGCCAATTTGGGACAGGGCTGATGAAACTCACTCGTGCAGGGTTCGGTCAGTGCGTGAAACTCTGAGAAGAGCCGTATTTATACGAAAGCGGATGGGAAACGGCGTGCGAGAACTTTCTTGGACAACAACACCTCCAAAGTCCAAAAGTGGAGACCGTCATCGCCATCAATATGGGCAGGCAGCGCAAGCCCCATCGCAAGTCTCACGAGGGCTGCGAGCAGTGCAAGGACAGACATATCAAGGTAAGAAGGCGACGTGCCGTCTTGATCCCGTTATCTCCGGCCGCGACGCGACAGCCATGGCATCAACTGGCTGAGCCACATCACTTTAGTGCAATGAGGTCCACCCACCGTGTCGGAACTGCGAACGCTACAGCCTGGCATGCAGCTTTTCTTCCCCGTCTTTGACGAGAACGCCGCTCAACGAGGAACAGTCTAGCTGATCTCGAGCTGCTGGAGTTCTGGCACCGGCGTCCGGTGACGGCCGACTACTCGGATGGAGCCCGTGATTTCCAATACGACTTCGTGCGGTTGGGCATTTCTCATCATTATTTGCTGAACAGCATCCTCGCCCTCGCAGCGCTTCAGCTCTGTGACCAGGACCGGTCTCATTCAAGATGGTATATCCGGGCGACGGCCCACCAGCACGCCGCTCTAACTCGGGCGGGCCCGCACTTGCAGCACCTCGATGAGTGCCAGCAAGAGGCTCTCCTGGGATTTGCTGCCTTCACTACGCTATACGCTGTTGCAGAGCCCATTCTCCGACCGGTCCGCCGGGAAGGTGAGCCAGCCGGCTTTGACCCCGTGGCAGAGCTCATACACGCAATCAAGCTTGGCAGAAGTACGACAGCCTTCGTTCAAAACAATCTTGTATCACAACCCTGGGAGGATTCAATGGTGGTGTCGAAATTCAGTCCCATCCGACGTGAGCCAGTCAACGACGTACAAGGGCGGTTTCCACAGCTTGCTCTACTCCACGACCTGGTAGAACGCAACTGCGAGAGCCAGCAGAAGCAGGCATGTCTCTATGCTATCGAAACACTATTTACCAGTATTGCCTATCTTATGGACAACCCAGGGTCTTCTCGGCAGATGAGGCTTATTTGGGGACGGGGAAACGAGGTGGACTCTGTGTTTCTGGACATGGGCTCAGCACGTCACGCGGTGGCACTTGTGGTTTTGGCGCACTATGGGGTCCTCATGAGTCTGAACGCTGGCCTTTGGCACTTGCGATGCTGGCCTGCGGCGCTTCTGAAACATATCGAGAGTCTCCTTGATGAGAAATGGCACGAAGGACTTGGCTGGCCCACGCAGGTGATATCTGCACCAGCCGTCTCGCCGTACAGCATCGTTCCTTCACCTTCTCTGACCACAGTGTAGTGCTACCTCAGGTACAGACATAATTTCAATGAACTGTCAAGCATGATGATCGCGAGATGCCATGTATTAGATTTTGCTGCATCAGGAGCAGTAGCTCGAGCTCAAGCTCGAGCTTCCTGAAGCCCTTTTTATCGCCGGCTTGAGTGATCTGCCAAAGATGTATGGACTGACGGCCCAGACAGCCACGGCGCCCCAACATGGGACGACTCCGGACCGATGGGAGTCAAAATATCCGTGACCAATAGAGTTCGCTTAGCCTCATGCAGGGAGGGTTGCTCCCGCTTGCCGCGTCCCATGGGGGAGAAGCAGAGCAACAACTGCACCTTACCGGCATGGCCGTCACCCCTCATCCGCTGCAACAAGCATGAAGTTGATACAAGACGCCCGAATATTGCCTCGGCTGACCCACTCTTTTGGCATTCCCCCAACTCTAGAAGGCCACCACCACACAGCATTCGCAGAATATGATATAGTTGTTTGCCAGTACGCAGTATTTTCCACACAGACTGTCGCAATAGAGGAAGGAACGATAGGCACCTGCTGCAGCATTTAGCCGAAGCCCTCCTTCAAAGGGCTTCCCCTCTAGATTCTAAGCAGAATAATACCAATATACGCGATCATTACCCCTATATATATATATATAATCTTACTAACACTAATCAATAATCTCTTAGATCATAGATAATAAGGTAAAAGAGGTATATTAATAAAGATTTCCCTATTAATATATATCCTCCTTAATAATTATACGCTATATAGCAGCTTAATCACTTCTAAGCCTCCTTATTTCAAACCCCTAAGCATTAATTATAAAGATTACTTAATATTTTAACTTTCCTTATAACCCTTATATATCTATCATCACCTAAACTAATATATATTATTTATATATAAATTTTATATTTAAAAATATTTAAAATTAACTTAAAAATACCCTAGATTTAACCTTAAATAATTATAAGCTATTTTTCTTTTAATTATTTAGCTATTAATATCTATAATATTTATAATTATTATAAGGGGTTAGCTTATAAATAATATATTATTATAATAAGCTATAAATTATAGCAACTTCTTTATATATTAATTAATAAGCTAATAATTAATATTAATATCTATTATTAATCCTTTTTATAAAGCTTTTAATTTTCTTTAATAATATTAATTTCTTAAGTTTTATTATTACTTTACTAAATCTATTTATTTAAATTATATATTTAAATATCTCCTTATATATAATAAATATTAATATATAATAATTATTATTATAATATTCCTTTTATTTAAAATATAACTTTAATTAAATATATTAATAAGGATGTTAATAATAAGAATATAAATTTTATTAAAGGCTATAAATTAAATACCTTATTAATTAATTACTTAACCCTTAACCTAGTTTATTATAGATATATTAAAGTAAAACTTTAATTTATACCCTTATTATAAAATACCTTAATTAAATATCTTATTATAAACCTTATAAGCTATTTAATAAATTATAATTAATAAAACTTATATAATAATAATTTATTTTATATATATTAAGAGGATTTTATAATATAAATAAAGGATATATTTATAAGATTATTATCTTTATATAAGTAAATATTAAAGATCTTTTTATAAATCTAAGAAGTATATATTAGATATAATAATTAACTTATTACCTTATAATTATATATCTTAATATAAGCTAAGGAAAGGCTATTATAAAATAATATTAAACTTTATTTCATTCCTTTAATATTTAAATCTTTAATAAATAAATATTATATATAATTATTAATAGCGATTTTATTAATTAAACCTTAATTATCTTAATTACTTTAATTATAACTACCTTAACTACCTTTAGCTAAACCCTTAAACCTATTAAAAAACCTATAAGATATAATTAAATAATTATTATAACCCCTTTTAATTCTTATATTACCATAGTTATAATTATAACCTCTTCCTTTATAAGGAGCATAAGGAATTATATAATTTATAAAAGTATTCTCTAGATTTATTATATTAGGATTATAAGATAAATAAAGATAGAATTTATTTTAAAGATATATATTATATTTAATATAATTATAAATATAAGAACTAATATAATCTTTATATATATTAATTATTAAATATAATCTTTATAAGATATTCCTTTTATAATAAGTATTTAATAAGAGATTAGAATTAATAAAATCTATATAATTTATTAAAACCTTTAAATCTTTTTAAAAGTATTTAAGGGATTTATATAACTTATTAAATAATAAGATAAAGATATTTTTTAATATCTATTATTATATTAAAATTTAATTAAGTTAATTTTATATAATATTTCCTTAGATATTAAAGGATTAAATAAAGGTATATTACTTTTATTTTATAAGCTAAACTAATATCTTTATAATAATATACCTTAAGATTAAGATATACTTTAATATAAACTTAAATCATTAGTATTATTATATTAATTAAATAATTATAATATTTATAAAAATAAAAATATAAAATTTAAATATAAACTTATATAAAGTATTATATATAATATTTAATAAACTTTAGTTATATTAATATATATTAAGAATAGATTATATTAAAAAGGATAACCTTTAGATTATAATTATTAAGGCTTATAAAGGAATATTAGAATTTAAAATGGCTTTATTTAAACTTATATAGCTATATAAAGAATTATTTTTAGATTTAAGATCTGCAATAGAAACCTAGCTTAATTAAAATTATATCTTAATAATTTATATAATAGATAATACTTAAGATTAATATTATATTAATTAAAGATATAATAGATAATTTAAAAGTTAAAAAGAATGATTATTATAAAGTTCCTATTAAGGGAGCTAAGGGTTTAAATATAGCTGCGGAAATTTTAATAATTATAAAGGATTTAAAAGATAATTATAAAAGAAGAGATATTTTATTTATAAAAAGGAAGGATGTTAATTAATAAAATATACTATTAATAAATAATAAGTAATCAAGGTAAACTATCTTTTATAATATAAATATAAAGGTTATAAAGATAATAATTTTAAAAACTATTTATTTAACTTTAAAAATTATAATATAAATAAAGAAGAATATAATAATTATAAGGATAAGGAGAATAATAATAAAAGTTATAAAGCTAAGGCTTAATTCTTTAAGGTAAATATTAATTTCTTAATTAATAAATCTTTCCTATATAAATTAACTAAGATAGATATATTTAAAGATATAATAGCTATATTAGCTAGCTAATTTATATTAAAAGATAAATATTTTAAATTATATTTTCAAGGGATTTTCCTTAATATAAAAGTATTAATAATTTTTATTATAAGATAGGAGTAATTTCTTACCTTATAATAGAAAGACCTAAAGCATTAAATAGATATAAAATCTATAGCTATAATAAAGGTTAAATTTAATAATAGGATAGTTATTAAATCTTTAAGAATAATAAATATATAAACCTTAATTAATTTAATAATATTCTATATTATAAAAATATAAACCCCTTTTTTATTTTCCTTAGTTAATATAAATTACCTTAATATTTATTATAATAATATTATAAATAAATTAATTTCCTATAATAATATAATTATTATACCTATCTTAAGAAAATAAGGATATTTATAGTTTTTCCTTAATAAGATAATTAATATTATTTATTTTCTTTTTAAAATAAAATTAAAGCGCCTTTATTATTATTTTAAATATTTAGCGATAAATTACTTATATTAAATACTTAAGAAAGCCAGACATATAAATATAGATAAATAAGCCTTAATAAAGATTAAAAAGATATACTATTAATACTAGATGAATGGATTAATATTAAGATAATTTAAATTCACTCTCTATAATAATTATAAATTTAATTATAAAATCTTAATTAATATAATATACCTAAATAAATACCCAATCCTATATATTATAAACTAGGTAATAAGTTTTTAAAAGGTTAAATTTCTAAAATTAATAATAATAAAGTATATTTAATAAATATTATAAGCCTTATAAATTAATACCTATTAAAGATTATTAGATATTATTATCTATAATATAGGTATAAACTTTGCTTTATTAGAATTTTATATTAAGGTAAAGGTAATAGAAATCTTATATAAATAAGTTTTAATTAAAGCATATTAATTAATTAATAAAGTTAAGAGATACCATTACCCACTTAAATATACCTATAATATCTTATATATAAACCTTATAAATAATATAAACGATAAGATAATTTTATAAATAGCTATAAAGGCTATAAATAATATAGCTAAACTAAATAGATTAATACCTACGCTTTTTATCTTTAATACCTACCTATAAATATTATATAATTTATCACCATCCCAGCTTATTTAAAAAAGAATTAAGATAGTAAATAAGGTTATAAAGATATTAAGAAAGATTATAGCTAAGAAATAAATTTAAGATGCACTTAATATTAAAAATAAACCTATTAATAATACTACTTTCCCGCTTTAATATAACGTTTATATATAATAAGAAAAAGAAAGCTAAATAAGATTATATAAAATTATCTTAATTAATAAATATAATATAACCTTAGATATATTAAATAGGCCTATTATATTTAAATCAATAATTATTTAGCTATATTATAAAGATAAAAAAGAGGAGATATAATATTCATCTTTAATAAAAACTTCTATTAAGGGATAAATATCTAAGATTATATAACTATTATTACTAATAATTAAGAATTATATTATTATAATATATATATTAAAAAAGGAGGATAATAATTATACCTTAGCTATAAAATTAAAATAAGATAATATTATTATAATACCTAGATTATCCTTTAAGAAATCTAATAAGATAAAGATTAATAACTTAATTATTAAGGGAATCTTTAAATTTAAGAAATAATCTTAGATAATATATAATAATCATCATTTATTTAAATCTTATATAATTTAGGAAATAAAAGGTAAGATAATAAAGCTATATAAAAAATCTTAATTAATTATCTAAGGTTATAATAATAATAATAAAGAATTTATTTTAACTTAAAGCCTTATAATTTAATAAATAAGCTAATATATAATTATTGTAATTATTTTATTATTAATATAATATTAAAATATATCCTTAAAACTTTAAGATATAATTTAAATATACCCTTAATTAAAATTAAAGCTATAATAAACGATCCTTATAGAGTTATTAAAGGAGTTAAGGAGTAAATATCTAAATAGTATAATTATATAAGTTATAAAATTATTATATAAAATCGCAAAAGTTAAAATATACTAGTTTAATATATATTAAAAATATTATTAAGAGAAGCTTAATATAAACTACTCTATATATAATCCCTGCCTATTAATTATAAAGCTTATAAAACCCTTTAAAATAATAAATATATAAATAGATAATACTTTATTATTAACTAAAAAGGAATTCCAAGATAAAGAAGACGCAATATTAAAAATAACGAAATTATAAAAGAAATCAAAATCTAAACTAACACCTAGAAAGCCAATAGATTATAATAGCGCTTATATAACTATAAATATTAATAGATTAATCACAACCCATTAAAAAAGCTAAAAAGATAAGCTTATATTCATTAACATAATAGCTAAAGATAAATTATAATAATATTTAAAATAAAGAGCTTAAGGAGTATATATTGCCTTTATTTATCAACCTAAGGTATTATATAATCTCTTAATAGCTATATAAATATAAAGCTTAGAAGAAGATTATTATAAATATTTAAATAAATAACTATTATAATAAATAAATAATACCCTAAGGGGAATTAAATATATACCCCTAAACTTATAAATAGCTAAGCTTTTTATATTTATAGATAATTCCTTTATAAACAACCAGGATTTAATATTTTAACTTAATTATATAGTTATTTTAAATAATAAAGGTTATATAAATAAAGATAAGGGATTTATTATAATTAATAATATCCTTTATTAATCTTTAATAAAATATAAATAAATTATTTAAAGCATATTAATAAGTAAGATTTATAATATAATAAATAATATAAATATTAAAATTACATTAAGGATAATAATTAAGATAATTATAAGATAATTATCATTATTAAATATACCCTTGATTATTTATATAAACTTATATAACTTATATAAATATCTTATAAAGCTTAAGATAATTAAAGAAAAGCACCTTATGATTAACATTATATTATTATAATAATTATATAAAATAAAGGATATTATAAAGGTAAAATAGATTAATAAGAAAGATAATTTAATAAATACCTTAATAAAAAGAATATTAAATTCTACCTTATAAAAGTTAATTAATAAAAATAAACTTTATATATATATAAAAGGGTTTATAAAAAGGCTTAAAGGAAAGATTATTCTTTTTTAATAAGGAAGGTATAAGCTAATAAAAACTTAAAAGACCCTAAACCTTATTATTATTAACTTTAAAACTTTCTTCCTCTTAATATATCATAAAGCCTAAACTTTAATAGCTTTTCCTAAGCTTATATTATAATTAATTTAATTAAAAATAAGCCTATTATTATCTCTTAAATATTATAATTATTATCATTATCTTTTTAACCCTTATTATTATTATTATTAATAATAAGAAAAGATTTTAACTTATAATATCATTAGATATATTTTATTTATACCCTATTTATTAATTTTTAATTAAAAAGATTAGATAATAACTTTTATATAATTTTATCTTAAATTCTTTTATTTTCTATCTTAACTCTCTTAAATAAACTTTTTATATTAAAAAATCTTAACCCTACTTAATTATAAATAATAAATATAATCTAATATAGCCTTTAAAAAGAACGATAAAGCTAATAAGCATATAAAGCTTATTAATTATAAGAAACTCCTTAATATTAATAAAAATAATATAACCTTTAATATTAATAATATATATATAAAACTTATTAATTATAAAGGCATAGAATTTTTCAATTATAAAAGCTATTATCATAATTAAGAAATATTTATAAAGGCTATTACTATTATTAAAGATTATAAATATAATTAATATATATTTATAAAGGCTATAAATAATACCTTTATAACTAATACCCCTTAGGTAAGCTATAATATAAATAAAATAAAGCTAACTTCTATTATAACTATTAATCCTAAAAATATAACTTTTATATAAGTAAAAACTATATCAGCTAACCCTATAAAAGAAAAAGATATAATTATTATCTTTTTTATAATAAATAAAGATAATAAAGAGGATAATAAGGATAATAAAGATAATAATAAAAATAATAAAGATAATAATAAGGATAATAAAGATAATAATAAAAATAATAAAAATAATAATAAAAATAGCAAAGATAATTATAAAGATAATAATAATAAAGATTATAAGGAGAAAATTAAAGATAAGAAGAAAGTATAAGCTTAAGCTAAGCTAATAATTTAAGCTTTAAAAGGCATTATAAGATTATATATAAGCAAACCTTATAAGCCTAGCCTTTATAAGGCAGCTTATTTAACTTATAAGGCTATTTAATTAAAGAAGGAAGTTAAAATAATTATTAAAAAAAAATAAACCTTATAAGCCTTTCCTATAAAAAAAGAAACCTAATCCCTATATATTAAATTAAATATAATAACTTACCATTAAAGCAAAGGAGGATACTATTAAAGCAGCTATTAAAGAAAATAAAATTCATAAGCCTCTCTTATAAAAAAAGCTTAACCCTTATAAATTAACTTAAATAACTAACTTAACTATTAAGATAATTATAAAAGTAAGAATAGTTAATAATATTTATAAAAAGGCTAAAATAGAAATAATAATAAATAATAATATTTATAATAATATAAATAAAGGCAAAGACTTTAAAATCATAAAAGATAAAGATAAAGATAATAGAATATAATTTATAAATAATACTTAAAACTTTTTTAATATTAATACCTTAGATAATAATAATATTAAGGTTAATAATAACCTAGAAAATAATAATAATATTTATATTATAAGAGATATTATTAATAATATTAATATTAAAGCTAATAATAACCTAGATAATAATAATAATAATCACGCCTTTAATAAAAATAAAAATCCTATTAATAAAGATAACTAAGCTTTAATTAAAAAGATATTTATAAAGCTTATAAAAACTACACCCTTTATAATAAAGGGACTTAGAAAAGATAAGTTAGCAATAAAAGAGGGTTTTAGAAATATACTTAATTTCAACATCTTTAAAGCAAGGGTTAAAACCTAAATAAAAACATTTTATCTTAATAAAGATATTAAGAATATTATATTTAAGATTATTAATAATATATATTATTAAGATAAATATCATTCCTTTATTACTTTAATTAAAAATTTAAAATGATATATTAAAGAAATTAAGATAATAATTATAAGGATAAAATATATTAAAGATAATAATAATTATTAAAATAATTACCACTTAAGATATAAGATTATTATAATTATTATAATAATTAATTTAAGTAGAATTTCCATCCTATATATCTTTTATTCTTATTAAATAAGTAAAGAAAAGATTTTTAAAGAATGAATTAATATATTAATTTAGATTTAAAACTTATTTTATTAAATTAAAAATAAATATATATAACCATTATATATTAAAAGCCTTATAACCCCTTATAAGAAACCAGCTTAATATAAATAAAAGCTAATTTAATAAAACCTTTAAAAGATATAAAAGGCTAAATATATAGAAAAGAAAGTTAGGGCTAAGGAATTTAATAAGGAATATTAATAATTAAATAAATAAAACTTAAATTATTATAAAGATTATAAGGTAATAAAAAACCTTAACGCCTCCCTTATAATTAAAAATAAGATAAGCCTTATAAAACCTTAATTAAAAAATACCTTTATTAAAGCTTTAAAATTAATTATTATAAAAAAGAAGCCTTTTAACTTTAATAATAATAATAATAATAATTATCATAAGAGGGAATATAGAGATAAGGTAGCTATCCTTAATACATTAATTTAAAATAAAATGGCGCTACCTTTTATATAAGGAAGAGGTTTTATAGAAATTACCAGGCAGAGGTTTTATACTTAGAAGGGTATGGGGCCTAAAGCCTTAATAAATATAGTTAATTAATAGGGCCTAAGCATATATATACTTATATTACTCCCCCCTTTTCTTATAAGTAAAAAGTATTAATATAAAAATTAACTTAAATAAGAATTAAACTTAATATTAATAAAAAAGATCGCTTTCCAAATAGGAAAAGGATATCCTTAGCTATATCGCTATATTAAGGGCCCTTATATTCTAATGTATAATTATATACGATCATTTAAAAAAGGCTATAAAGGGTTGTTTATAAAGCATTATTATACTCAACCCTTCTTTATAATACAACTATTATACCTTAATTTCATTATAGCCATACCTTTTTTTAAGATCAGGAATTTATCCTTAAGATAATCTTTATTATATCTATCCTTTATTACAGCTCTTTCTTATACATTTAATCGCTTTAACGGGTCTTCTTAATTAAAGTTCTTATCATAAAATTAATATAGCTTCATTAATATATTTTTAAAATCTAATATAGGATAATAAGCAGGATTAGGGTCCTATTTAATCTACTTTATTTAATATTTAAGATAATTATAAATTAAATAAGAAGATAGAATATAATAAACCTCTTATTCCTTTTTTTCATTATATACTTTAAAATCTAATTAAGGGTAATCTTAATTAAGTAGAGGATTTTTAAAATCTTTTCATAACCTATTAATATAAAAGATATCCATTATATATTATCCCTTAAGGATAATAAGATGATAAAAATATTTATATATTTTTATAATCTTATATAAATATCTAATAAAGAGGAAATTTAATTTATCACTAAGCCAACTTATAATCTAGGATTTCTTAATAATAAAGATATAATTATCAACATTAAAATTAAGCTCTTAGCAATGATGATTCACTTATTCCATCATTTGCTTTTATAATTCCATTAAGGCTTGACGTATAATCTCCATATATCTTTATAAAGTCTTAATTATATATTAAATATCCTTATAATTAAGCCATTCCTTAATAGGTAGGCCCTTTATATTAATCTACTAAGTTTAATCATATTTAAATAATATTAAATAGCTACGTATAACTTTAAAAAGGGATATATTATCTAGCATTTTATAAGGAAGCAAGGCTTATATTATATTAAGCGTAGGTAATATAAGGTTTTAATCATCTTAATAATAATTAATATATATTTTTAAGTATTAGTTTATCTATTGATAATAATTCTCTATTTAGCCTAAGGTTTATAAGTATTTAAAGGATATAAGCTTTCATTTAATATTTAAGATATAGGAGACTTTATTAATAAAGTTTGCTATAAACTATAATCCTTTATTAAATATTATAAATTAAAATAATCTATAAATATAAAATGGTTCTTAATAATATATCTAAGTAATATTTTTCATAATAATTATCTTAAAGCAAATAATTAATTAAAGGAGCTTAAAGAAATAATTAATTATATTAAAGGTATTATTATAACTTCTTTTATTCTTAAGCATCTCCTTAAAGTCCATCATAATATATTACTAGGCCTTTTTAGGTATAGGGAGGGGATAGAGTAATTCAAGGGTTTTATTATATAGGTATTTAATAGAAAAATAAGGGTAATTTATTATAAAAATATCTATATCTTTATATAAATTAAGCTATTAATAAAGCTTAATAATTATAGTTTATATCTTATATATTTTAAAGTGTGCAGATATTATATAGTTATAGAGTTCCTGGATAATATAAGTATATAAATAATTATATATAGGGACTATTAACTATCCTTTATAAATAAAATATTTATTATTTAATATTTATTAATTATCATATTTAATGTATATTTTAACGCAGTTATCTTTTAAAGAAGGATATATTATATTTATATTTAAGATTATATTTATAAATAGTATTTTTAAAAGCAAGGGTAGTTTATTATTATAATTTAAAACATTTAGCTAGGTTATAATATCTATATCAATAATCTCTAATATATAGATATTTATATTTATTGGCTGGAAGATAATTATAATATATTCTGTTTCTTATTTATCCTTTAATATTTATATCTTTTAGGTTTTATATAAAAGGAGGTTAAGAATTATATTATTAGCACCTAGCTTATATATAATAGTGAAGTGGAAATTAATTAATGCTATTACTTAATTTGCTTATTATATATTTAAAAGGTGCTTTATTAAGAAATATTCTAAAGGCTAATAATTAATTATAATCTTAAAAGATTCACTTTATTATAAGCCAATTAATTCTAATCTTTACTTTTAAAAGGAATAGATAATAGTTATTAATTCTTTATTATAAATAAAGTAGTTTAACTTAACTCTATATATAAACCATAAATAAGAAACAATTAAGTATTATTTATCCTTATATTCTTAATATATAGTACTAGCTAACACCTTATTAAATATATCAGTTTCTATATAAATCCATTTTATATAATTGAAATACTTAAATATAAATATAGAAATCATCATCACCTTAAGTTTTATAAATACTATATATAGCTTTTCATTAAATTCCTATAAGATACCCTTTTAAGTTAGATTTATTAATAGCTTAACTATTTAATTATAAGCATAGATAAAGCAATAATAAAAGTTATAAAATCTAAGAAATACTTAAATCACCTTAATAGATTTTAGCTCCTCTTAATCTTTAATAGCCTTAATCTTAAAGGAATTTATAAATATATCATTAATATTAATAATGAAGTTAAGATATTTAGTTTTTATAATATGGAATTTATATTTAGTAATATTAGCCTATAGACCTATATCTCTTAGCTTCTTTAAGACTCATTAAATATACTTTTTATACTCCTTAAGTGATTTTAAATAAATTAAGATATCATTTAAATATATATAGCAGAAAATATCAAGGTTTTCCTACAATTAATTATTAATAAATATCTGAAATATCGCTAGCCTATTAATAAGTTTAAAAGGAACCACTTTATATTTAAATGATTTATATTTTATTTAGAACATAGTTAAATCTATACTCTTATTTATTATTCATACTCAATAGAAAGCTTATTATATATTAATCTTAGAAAAGATTTTAACCTTAATAATCTTATTTAAAGTCTTATTAATTAAGGATAATAGGTATTAATTTCATTTTATAAATATATTTAGCTTTTAATAATCTATATAGAATCACAATCCTTTATTAAACTTCTTAATAAATAGGATTAATATTATTTAAAGAGTATTATTTATTTTAATGAACCCCTTCTATAGGGCTCTAGTAATATACTTCTAATATTCCTTTAGCTCCTTTAAAGAGAGTTTATAAAGCAGGGTAAAGCTAAGATCTTTTAATTATTTATTATTTATTAGTTTAATCTTATAATTATAATAATAATAAAGAGTTAAGATATTAAAATTATATTTATTGAATATATTAAGGAAGTTATGATATTTTAATAAGATTATCTTATATACCTTTTATTATAATTTATCCTTATTATATAATAACTCCTTTATATATTACTTTTATTTCTTATTTTAAATATACTTTTTAATTTAAAAAAGTATAATAATACTTATAATATCATCTTATATTAATTTAATAAAGGATTTTAGGTAGATAATAGTAATATTAATATATTCTTTATATTAAGTTAAGCCTTTCTTTAATATATATTTTTATCTTATAATATCTTTTAAGACTTTTAAAGCTAACTTTTCTTTTTCCTCCCTTTTATTAAAGTTATAATTATTTATTATAAAGGTTAATAAAGGAAAACTATAATTACTTATATATAATTATTAATTTATCTTTACTTCTTTAATAATAATGCTTTTAAATAGATGAGAAAGGATCTTGAAAGAAGGTTATATTAATATTAATTCTAATATATCATTAGAAGTAATAATAGGTTTTAGAGTAGTTACTTTACTTATTATTAAGCTTTATTGTTTATATATGCATATATCTTATAGCTTATATATACGATTTTCTATTTAATAAATAATAATTTAGTTTAGCTATGGTTAATAGCTATTATTTTTTCACTTCTTATTATTTATAAATACTTTATCATATTAATTAGCATTAACTTAATAAATTAGATTAAGTAGAAGTAGGTTAATTATATCATTTATAAGGATATTATATAATATTAAATCTAGCATCTAGGAATTAAGGAATAACAATTACTATTATTATATATTAACTTAAATATTATATATTTCCAATTATTTATAATTAAGGATTATATTATATTTTATATTTAAAATTAATAGCTTTATATATTTAATTTATTAATTAATCTTTAAAGTTATATTAAAGGCTATATTAATTAATTATAAGGGTTTATTATTAAAGCCACTTATTCCTTATAAAGTAAAGTTTATATCTTATAAAATATATAAATATTTAATAGCCTTTTTTTATTAATTATATACTTATAAATATAAAACCACCTGCTCCTATATTAATTAAAGCATTATCTATTATTAAAGATAATCCATTATATATTATATTATATGAGATTATGAAAGGTGAGCCTTTAAGATATTCTTTTAACTTATCTTTAGGAATATCTTTTTACTTTAATAATATTTCCTTTAAAAGGGAATTAATCTATCTTAAGATAAGGCATTTCTTACCTTATTAATAAAGGTATTAAACTTCTTATAATTAAATATTAAATTAGATATGGCTTATTCTTTATTATAGAGCTTATTATATAGGTTATTAATATATACCTTATGCTCCTTATTAACCTTATTAATAGTATTATTTAAAACCTTAGGATAATTCTTAAAAAGGTATCTTTTTTTATAATAATAGAAATAATTATTATCTTTTATATCTTTATTAAATTACTCTTAAGAAGGAGGGTTATTAATATAAACTATTCCTTAATTACCACCTCTTCCCTTATAATTACTTTTATAATTATTTATTTATTTACTATAACCTCTGTATTTAGCATTAAAAGAGGAGGAATTAAATATATTTTTACTAGCTTTATAATAAGCATAAGCTTTAGTATTAATATTTTAATTAATATATTTAACCTTTTATATTAAAATAATAATTATATTAAAGTTTATCTTATTATTAAGAAACTAAATAATAAGAGCTTTTATGAAAGTTAATATTAAGTAGTATTTAAATTCATCCTTTTATTATTCCTTAAGCTTTTATAATTAAGCTGTTAGATATATAAAAGTATTTTGAAACTTCTGGTAGTTGATAATCTTCTTTTCAATATCCTTAAGATAATATATCTTAGGGTTTAATATTTATAGCTTTTTAAATTAAATAATAGCCTTTTGCTAATAATTAATATTATAATAGATATTCTTTAAATGCTTGATTATCTTAATAGCAAAATGGATAGTTATTAAGTTCTTAAAATTAATATATAAGAGGATATTTAAAGTAGGCTAACTTATTAAATATTTAATTATATATTAAGCCTTAGCTTATAAAGAATTAAACTAATCCTAATTAATCTCAAGCTTATAATAGATCTATATAATCCATAACTTAAAAGGTATATTATCTTCCTTAGGATTATTATAAAACTTTAGAGGATTATTAACCTTTAAGGTATACTTAACTTTAATTCTACCTATAATAAACTAATTAATAACTTAGGAAGCAGGTATTATATAACGGCTTCTATAGTCACCGCTACCACTTATATATCAGTTAAGATCATTATTAAGGTTAAAGCCATTATTGCTAGGATTTAAAGCAGGTTTACTACCACCATTATTATTTCTATTAAAACCATTATTACCAGCATTTATATTTAGTTTTAAATCTTTTTTATTTCTTAGTAACTTAATAATAAGATTAGTGATAATTTAATTAAATTATATAATCTTAACATCCTTTTTCTTAAGTTCTTTATCCTTTATATTAATAATTTCCTATACCTTAAAGGAGATCTTAATATTCTTTTTAATAAGCTTATCATCTAATTAATATATCTATTGATATAATATAAATATATTTAAGTCCACTTATTTAGCTATGATATAGAAGTTTGCAGTTTAAATTATAGCAGCATATATTTTAAAAAAGTAGGCTTTAAATTCAATGAAGAGTGCCTTAAGATCTTTCTTAATTATATTATTAAAAGCAACTTAATTAAGTATTTTATTAAAGTTTAACTATATTGCTTTTCTCTTAATAATTAAAGCTTTAAATAAATATAATAGGCTAATTTTAATCTTATTAAAATATATAGTAAGGTAATCAAGTTTCTCTTAAAAATCCTTTATAATATCAAGCGTATTATAAGGGTATTATTAATCTATAAAATTTATAGGCAGCTTCTTTATTAATTAATTATATATAATTTATTTATTAACCTTATAATCTTTATCACCCTTAGGCGTAATAATAATATTAGTTATTATCTCTTATAGGTTAGGTACCTTATAACCTAATAATTTAGCAATTAACGTAGATAGTAGAGTTTCTTTTAATATCTTATTAATTATCTTATAGGCTAAGATAACATCATGATATTTAAAATAAGCCTTATCCTAAGCTTTTATTAAACGCTCTTTCTTCTTAATGTATTCTTAATCAGCATGCTTTTAATTAGCACGCTCCTACCTACTTATATTATCATTATCTACTATTATAATAATGATCTATATTTATCATTCATTTATTTATCTTTATTATATTAGATAATATCATGCTTCCTTTTTATTCATTTAGTTGGGGATGGTTTATATCTTCTTAAATAAAGAGAATAAAATAAAGTAAACGCAGGTATTTTAAATTATATCATAAGAGGGAATATAGAGATAAGGCAGCTATCCTTAATATATTAATTTAAAGTAAGATGGCGCTACCTTTTATATAAGGAAGAGATCTTATAGAAATTACTAGGCAGAGGTTTTATACTTAGAGGGGTGTGGGGCCTAGAGCCTTAGTAAATACAGTCAGTTAATAGGGCCTAAACATATATATACTTACAGTAATATAATAAAGGTTTAAATAATATTAAGATATAAATATTATTATAATCTAGATATTAATAAAAATAATAGGATATAAAGATATAAATATTATTTAAATAATAAAATATAAAGATATAAATATTATTTAATCTAGATATTAATAAAAATAATAAGATATAAAGATATAAATATTATTTAAATAATAAGATATAAAGATATAAATATTATTTAGTTTAGATATTAATTAAGAATTATTAAAAAGGGTTGATAATACTTATATAAAGATAAATATTTTAAAGGCTTTTTATATTTATTATATTATTATTTACTTTTAGAAGATTATAAATATCATAATAAAGGAAGGAATAATAGGCACCTACTGCAGCACTTAGCCGAAGCCCTCCTTTAGAAGGCTTCCCCTTTAGATTCTAAGCAGAATAACACTAATATACGCGATCGTTACCCCTACGTATATATATACAGTCCTACCGACATAGACAGATACAGACAAATCATTCCTTCCTCAGACTCAATAATATGATACACAATGGTCTATCAATATAAAGACGCAGGCAACAACCAACGCATCTACAACGAGGTCGGTTCTGTGAAGAAATTGAAATGGGACGCAACACAAGTCGATCCCGACACCCAAAAGCTGATTGACCAAGTTGTGGCCCAAGGTTTCGTGATCATCAAAAACGCATTCACTGATGCGGAAGTCGACGAGGCACTCGAGGAGCTCCGGCGCCTGTCCGCCTCCCCCGACGCCGGCCCGGCCGCCACCGGCGGTCGAAACCCGTTCGAGGGTTTCAAGACGCACCGTATCTACTCCCTGCTCAACAAGTCCAGGGTCTTCGACAGGTTTGCTGCGCACCCTAGTGTTGTTGCCCTGAACGACTACTTTATGGATCCGGGGTGGCTTCTCAGCGTCATGCACAGCATCAGCATCCAGCCGGGCGAAAACCCCCAGACCTTGCACCACGACGATGGCCAGATTACTATACCAAGGCCTCACCGGCCACTGGGATCTGTAGGCGCCAGAAGCCCCTGAGAGTATCCGTTGCTTTGGGGCGTGGCGCTGATAACTTGTTCCAGGCAATCATGGTGGCGCTTGATCCATACACCGAGACGAACGGCGCGACCGTTGTCGTACCTGGGTCCCACACCTGGGGCGCCGAGCCTATACCGCAGCCATCCAAAGCCAAGCCGGTGGTCATGCCCAGGGGGAGCATCGTGTATTTTCTGGGGACTCTATGGCACGGCGGGGGCCACAACAGGTCTGACGCGGCTCGACGCGCATTGACGGTCCAGTATTGCCAGCCGTGGCTGCGCCAGCTCGAGAACCATTTCATTGCCGTAGACTGGGAGAAGCTCCCGCAGATCCCAAAGCAGATTATTGACATGATGGGGTATCAGGTCGGGTCTCCGTTTATCGGGTTTGTGGATGGGCTAAGTCCTCGGAAGGCTGTGGAGAGGCGTCTGCAAGACAAGGAGGAAGAAAAGAAGGTCCAGAGGAACAAGCTATAGGCGCAAAATATAGAAGGCGATTTTTTTTTTTTATTCTTTTATTTTTTTTGATAACTTACCGCCTACAGCTCTGGGCTGTGCTTTATTTGTACTTGCTGATCAGTAAAGCTACACTATGAGATGTTCAGTTATGGCGGCGTCTGTTCGAAGCTTCCACAGTCTGCATACTTGAGCGGATCTGCACCTCATAGTTCCCAAGGCAGCTGGGTTTGGTGTTGAAATGTAAGAATTTTCGCTCTTGATTGAACTGCTACTGTCCCGGCTCACATTGCAGGTAAGGACTGGAGCCTCTCTTCTGGCCCGGGACAGGCGGTCAGTAATTGGTGTAAGACGAACTCCTTCAGGCTGGGAAGACCCCATGGAATGACCCGAGTGATTACCAGTGTATCCACGCGCGTCCATGGTCTTGACGAGATTTTGAAAACGCCGCCTTGCCTATTGTGACAACGAGCGCATCAAAGCGGTGAGATTGGGAGAATGTGGCGCTCATGGCTGGCTGCAGGAATCTCGATATGTCTAAACAAACCAGAGGTTGTTTTCGTGAATCTCTGCAGTCCTTCCAATAGCCAATCCCCATGCTATGCAGTAGGCTTGCACAACTGGAGATCCTCAAGGTGCAGGGTCGTACAAAGCATGTCTTGCAACTCACTTAACCTATAAGAGGCAGTGATCATGCAAAAGTAAAGAGCTGAGCCACCTTTGCAGAACCGCAGTGATGCAGCTTTCTTATTCATCAACTTCAGGTCGCTGCCAGCGCTGCAGCTTCAATTTAGCACCATCCATTGTTCCACACTCATCAGTAAGTGTGTACATAAGGTACCCCAGCGCTGATAAAAGTTCTTGTGACGGTATAGTTATTCTCTCAAATATTGGCTTCCCAATTAACGGCCACTTCTACTTGGACTTCCACTTCCACATCTCAAGCCTCAAAGAGCAACATCACCACGATGTCTCAACAACCTAAGACTTGCTCGGATCCACCTCCCTTCCCTCTACCGACAGAGGCCGACCCATGGATTATACAAACACTTGTGAAGGGCGTCTTCATGGACAATATTGATCCGCTGAGCCAAGCCGTTGAGTCCGCAAAATCTAATGATATCCCTCAGATGAATGACTGGGGGGTGCTCAATGCCCAGGACTTCTTGCTGTTTGCAAGTGGAATGCTGAAATGGGTTCCGTCTGAGACTTGTGACGGAAAACTCATCTACAACACGCTGTGCTTGTTCTACTTCATCCTGGACCAACCTCCGCTCAATGCCCCTCTCTACTCAACGCAGATTACTCCAGAATCTGTGGGCAAACCTCTGGCTCCCCTGAGCCAGTGGACTGTCGATTTCGCAAACAAGATCGGCGACTGGATGAACACCAATGATTCCATCACAGAACAAGCCGTCCAATCTTTCCAGGATTCGCCCAAGTACAGCTACGGCGAAGCCGTGGTGCCGTCAGATGGCTGGAACAACTTCAATCAGCTCTTCGCTCGGCACCTTAAGAAGGGAATGCGCCCCATCAGCGCGGGCGACCCAAACAACGCCAATTACGACCGGGTCGTGGTCTACCCTGCCGATAGCACTTTTGACGGCGCGTGGCCGATCGATCAGAATGAGCAGGTCAACATCAAGGACCTGGAGTGGAACATCAGCGACCTGCTGCAATCTAGCGAGTACGCAAGCCACTTCAAGGGCGGGACCTGGATGCACGCCTTCCTCAACACCTTCGACTACCACAGGCAGCACGCACCGGTGGGCGGCACGGTTGTCGAGGCCAACGTCATCCAGGGCCTTGCCTACCTCCAGGTCGTGGCGGACCCCGACACGGGCAAGTTGAAGCCACACCGCAGCTACATGCCCAAGGAGCCAAAGAAGAGCCGTGGGAATCAGCTCTTCGACACCCTCGACGCTCCTGATGAGGCAGGATACCAGTTCCTCCAGGCCCGCGGCTGCGTCATCATCAAGAATGAGCTTCTCGGCTATGTCGCGGTGTTGCCCATCGGTATGGCCCAGGTCTCCTCCGTCAAGTTGGCCTGGGAGCCCAAGCAGGGCGAAAATTACCCCATCCAGCCGAATGTGAACATCAAGAAGGGAGACGAGATCTCGCACTTTGAATTCGGAGGCTCTGATATCGTGCTGGTCTTCCAGAAGGATGCGGACATCCAGATTCTTGGGGCCCAGGGTGTTGATTCTCAGGGCACAGTCACGAGCAAGCAGAAGTACTTGGTGGGTATGCCACTTGGATACTCTACCAAGGGCTTGTCGACCATGGATGGAAAACGCTGAGGACTGATCAAAGACTCTGGATAGTGCTTAATGAAGTGCGTTACACCAGTTGCGCGGACAGAAATGATAATACGATCACCACTTAAGGTGCAGTTCAGAGCGCTCGAGATTGTGAGACTCGACCGGGGGCCTTCAGAATGTAACCAGACCTTCTTGTCTTCACTCAGGCGCACATGTAAGCACTTGGTAGACATTGTATAGTCGGACTGCCCCGCGATATGCTAGTACGTTACAAATTACCTAGGTATTGTCAGCCAATGATCACAAACCAAGGTGAGCACACAGAATGAGTGTGAAAAGCTCTAGAATACAAACTCCTTCGGAATAGCACACAATTAAAAACCCCCAGTCAAATTAGCTCGTTGAGAAAAGAGTATCGCAGGGAAACATTCAGCAGAAGATGGATCGTATTGGCACCGATTTCCAGGAAGGTCATTGCCAACATGTCACCAGGTGACCAGTATCATTAGATCTGGGCCCTCTTCACGTGCAATGACCATTCTTCATTTCCGCACAGCATCATTCGAACCGTTAGAGGTCTGGACATCCCGTTGGGTAAGACTAGAAAATGCTAATGTGTGCCTGCGGCGTCTGGCGACACCGCAGCCTTCTCAGGCTGTTTCGAGTGGCCAGAAACTTCTCTTGCAACCAACACAGCGGCGTAAATATGGAGCTAAAAACTCCAAGCACATCCCCATAGCATCATCGTGCGGTAGTTGTCCAGTGGCACGTCGTCCCGAAGACTCGGGATGCAGAAGCCTTCGGCGTGCCGAGCTGAGCAAGCGGCGAGGCACAGTCGACGATGATGATGCAGCTCGCGCATGAGATCCTGCAGGAGGAGTAGGGCTGAGGACGTTGTTGGTGATTTTGATGTCACGTCGCATGCAGGATCGGTCTCTGACCCATGTTTTTGGGGCTCCTAGGCACATCCACCTCAGCACTTGTGATAGCTGAACTCGGTACGTGATGTGCTGAACGCTGTTGTCTATACTCGGAAAGGTGCGGAGGGGCTGACAAGTTACCTAGGTAGTGAGAGGGCAGTTATCACCTGGTCGTATTCCGTGCCGTAGAGACCGTGCCAAACAAACATTGGCTCCAGTATGGTGGAGATAGCTGGGCTGATTGGAAGCCTGCCCGTCAAAGGATCGCTCACAGTACAGAAAATGCCCGGTGATCATCGCGTGGCCTCCACACGTCACATCTGCCTTTCAACTGAGGCAAGTCACCCTTGCTCAGGCGTGATGATAAGAAACCGTTTGTGCATTGCTGCTGACTACATGTCACCACTCTATACTCTGCTCGCTACCCCTGGCGCCCACCCTGAAAGCAAATCCCGGTGGCTAGTGTATCCCCGCCCAGCATGGCGTTTATTAGACGCGCTACAGCTCTCGGGACCCGGTGCCAGTGTGATAGGAAGGACTCTGCGAGCCAATGGGGTCCATGAACCCACCTCGCCACAACCAACAACCACAAAGTATCAATCCAATGTGTTCACGACTTCACCTCGGATTGATACCACTTCCAGACCATCCCTCAAACCGACAAGCAGCGCTGGTTACAGTTCTAGTTGTAACCTGATCGGCCGTCTGTCTCCGCTTCGGTAGTCAACGTCCTCTCGACGACTTCCACAGAGTTGTAGCCAGACCTCCCCGCCGTCTCAGCGTTCGTGGTGCTGTCGCGCTCCGCGTTCTCGATGGAATTATAGCCAGACCTTCCGTCCGTTTCAGCATCGGCCGTGTTTCCACGAGCTGCGACCTCTACGGAGTTGTAGCCAGAGCGGCCATCAGTGGAGAGCTCATCCCGAGCAGCAGCACCAATATAGTGGTTGTAACCAGACTGGCCCAGCTCCACGGCAGCGATGGAGACAGGGACGGGAGCTGAAATGGCCCCGCGAAGGAGCAGAGGCGTCACAAAGGCGAGAAAGATGGTGGACTGGTGCGCTTGTCAACAGGGAAAGGAGATCCGAGTGGTTGCGACATAGATAACTGACCTTCATCTTAATGTTGAGAAAGATGTTAAGGAAGGCGAGTAATTGATTTCTAGGGCTCTCGAAATTCGATTCCCTAAATATTGAGCTGTAATTCAGGAGGCTGCTTGTGAGGGAATGATCTGTTCTCCTGGACTCCAACTTCAATGCCTGAAACCCACCAGCCTTTTATATTCTCGCCGTCGACACCCATCTTGCGCCGTGAAGACCGTCATGGTGTGGATACTCTGCATCGTTGTCTCTTCCACCTCGTCGTCCTGCACGATTCGGTCACTGTCACAACTGGGGGCCAGAAGACTGAGCCTCCCAACAGTGTCGGAAGCCTCCAACAAGAGTTAGGGGCGCGGCTGCGCAATAAGCAGGCAGAGACCATCGTGGGTTAGCTCTTCCGGACTTGGGCATCGCCACGACGTTCACCTCTGACCGTCGATCCGCACCCCCTATCACGCCACTCACTCATCCCAGGTGAAGCAAATCAGGTCTGGCAGACCGAAAGCAATGCTGACCCAACAGGCAGTCTCGTCGTTGAGGAATGGATTTGGTTGGCAGTGAGCGCGGCGAGTTGTGACCCGAGGTGTTGGAAGCGCGACAGTTGCCTTCACAGATGCACGTCACACGGAGTCTGACCCACAAGGCTGACTTCGTGTGATATCCGTGAGGCTGCCCTGGCTCTGGTGCCTGACGGAGGGTATATTATCAGTCTCTGTATTACACCGCTGGCGGATGCCGCCGAATAAGCAAGAACTCCTAGTTCAGAAAATGTGAGTGTTGTTCTGTTCAGCTCAGGTAATGGTGGAGACAACAAAAGGGTTGATGCTGAATGTGCATCGTTCATTTCCCGGATTGCCCGAGAAGATGGGGAGCAAAATATCCCAAACCAATTTCGCAACGATGATGAGATAAGAAAAGGAGAGAAATGAGCCCAGCAGCAATTCAGCTTCGACTTTCTGGAGGCAGCTTGAAACCCAGCAGCTGCGAATAACCAGCTGGGCCCAAACACTAGGCGTGTCCTTTGTGGCCTTTTGGTGCACTGGAGGCCAGAGATTGAGTAACCCAGTCTTCGCATGTACAAATAGAAAGGCAGAAAGAAAGTATGTAAACTCTGGTAGCAATACGTGGTGGATACAGAAGTGAGGTTCTGGGGATGATGCCGCCGTATCGGCCGAACAGTCGGACCGTGCTCTCCGTCAGGGTGCCTGTGTCCGTTGAGCTGGTGTCACGAGGCTGTCCGTCTCGGCCGATATATAAGCGTCATGCCCGCAAATAAGAGACAGGGTCATGACGAGGCGAAAGGGGCTCGGGAGGCTAGGAGAAGGAGTGCGGCTTCTCCCTCTCGTCTCAACAAGGGAGGCAGGACCCTAGTCCCCTTTGCTGGAATGCGGGGGACCAGGGTGTCTCAGCGCTAGAACGGTACCCCAGGAACGGAATGCAGGCGAATGGGACCCCGATGGAGACCAGTGGGACGGGGAGCAGGCCTCCCCTGACGAGCAACGGAGTTGCTGCTGCGGCTTGGGCATGGCACGTGGACGAAGTGGGCGGTTTTGTCGACAAAGCGTTACCTAATGGCCAGACAAGCCGGGGCGGCTGGCTGCGGCTGCCCCCGGCCCATGGGAATGGAGGAGTCAATTCGCCTTCGTCTTCTTGAAACTTTGCACCGATAGTATTAGCGGCTGGTGATACTTCCAGTCTGCGACCCAAGGAGAAGCTTGGGAGAGCCTGGAACAGCCCTGACAGCTTGGGTACTGTGAGTGTGCGACATCGCTGTGATTGTCGCCGCAGCGGGTCTCCTGACATCGGAGTGAGATGGGTGGTTCCAGAGACGGCGTCGGGAAGATGCGGGTGTCAGGCGGATGGCGCAGGGCGGGTGTCGCGCGCCAGCGGCCAGCGGCCAGCGGCCAGCGGCCAGCGGCCACGCCAGCCACGCCATGCCCGTGCCATAGCGCGACCACGCGAGGCTGTGGTCGTGTCAGCAGCCGTGGGAGACGTTCGAGGACGATGCGATATCGCAGCTGCCGGCGACGGTGGGAAATGACTGGAGACCTGAGCGTCAGCAAAACCTGGAAATGTGTCCTCTGTCCCGTCAGCTCCGGTATCTGGGTCTGCCTGGCTTAGCACTGGAATTTCGCCCAGGTGCTAGCATGCCATACATGCAGAGGAGCCAACGGCTGGCGTCTGGCGTGTCTGGGGCCACGAGGCTGCTGGGCGGCCATGACGAGCCGCTAGTCTACGGTGGTCGACCCATGTGCAGCTCACCACACACTACCTAGGTACCTAGGTACCGTGCTGTGGTCTGCGGTAGAGTGGCCGGGAATGCTGCTACCTGTGAAACCAACTGGAGGTTGCGCTTTGTCATGGAAATGCCCGGCTGCATTGCAAAGACGTAATGAGATGTGAGGTTACGAGGTATGCAAATGGAAGCGAGGGAGAGGGACAGAGCGAGAGAGTGAGGGATCGAGCGGCTAGATTGGTGTTTGGGGTTGATCTCATTGCTCGTCATTATTGTGGCATCTTGCTGGATGCTGGACACCTGTGGGCAGCCAGCGCATCAGAAGCAACAGCTCAGCACAGCACAGCGCAGCAAAGCAAAAGCATGCAGCAGATCTCGACAAGGAGAAGCTTCAAAGCGCAGAGTCCCATCTGGTTGGAAGCTTTCTCGCCAACTTGCGCCGTGGCCACTCACAATTGCTACCGAACACCCCGCATGACAGCAGAAGTAAGAAGGTGCATGTACATGTAGCACTGTTGCCAGCATGGTGTACCCATGTCATGTAGCGTATTGTACACATTCAACGCTAATAAAAGCGACGGGGGGCGAAAAAAAAGTGCAAAGAAATTTCCTCTGGCTGGTCGTGCCGTCGCACATTACCTAGGTACGGACGGAGTACGTACTATGGACCTGGACCTACACGTGTAGGGACCAGATGAGAGCTGCTTCTCCAACGGGAAACCTACCAACCAACAGCAACTCATCAATTCTTCTCTCTACCGACACTGATCTCCAACCCCAAGCCGCTTGGACACGAT
Organism: Diaporthe vaccinii; assembly: GCA_039880775.1. Lineage (NCBI taxonomy): Eukaryota > Fungi > Ascomycota > Sordariomycetes > Diaporthales > Diaporthaceae > Diaporthe > Diaporthe vaccinii. Next base: position 150,802 of record JBCEDN010000002.1, read on the forward strand.
CAGCCTCATCCACCCACTACATGCGACAAACACGCACATCAGTTGTCCAAGCAGGGAGCGCTCATTTTCCATTACTTCACAGAATTCAAATCCCCGGATTGCGTCTGGTCACACGGGCAGGCGAGGATGCGAGACAGGGACCCTTTTGGACGACCCTGCAACAGCTAGGCTCGACTCGGGCGTTCAGGTGACAAAGAAATACTCGCTGCTTGGATCCGCATCTGTTTCCATTACCCAATCCACAGGTAACGCGCCATGGCATGCGAGAACATGGCAACGCCTGCCTTCTGCCGCCCTGCCGCCTCTTTGCCTCTCTAGCCGTCCTAAATATACATAATACGGTAATCAAAAATCCCTTTTTTTCTTCTCCTTCGCTTCCCGTCTGTCACGCTACCTGCTCTGTACTCCGTGGTACCTGCACCTGAGTTGCTCGTCGCCCTTTTTTAAAGTCCCTCCTCCTTCTTGCTACCGGCTGCTACTACCTGCTGGTTCGCTTTCTAGCAGCCGTCCAGTCATAATTCGTGCTAGACTAGCCGGTTGCAACCTTTTGCCCACACACCGGTCGCCATTGCCCTGGTCTTGTTGTGCCTTACCTCGCCTCGCACTGCCTTGCCTTGCCGTGCCTCGCCCTGTGTCCTGACTTGCCCATTTGCCCTATTATTATACAGGACCACCGCCTGCTTGCACCACACCTCAACTCACCCTTCAAACACCATATTACGAGGCTATCACCGAAGCCCATACTATACACCATCCCTTCCCCGCAACGCTCTTGATTGCTTTTACCTAAGATCCTCCTCCCATTGACTAATAAAAATATTCACCTGGTCATCAACGCTCACGTGAAGCTATCCACCGACTACCTCTCTCCTTTTCTGCCCCGGAGGGCCCCAGAGGGTGGTACCTACTCATCCTACTTGCTCCGTACCACATTCCAGAGACTTTTTATTCCGAGAGTCCCACTATGGCCGTCCCAACAGCTGCGACCGCGGCACCAGCCAAGGTCAAGGACCGCTCCACCACCTACAAAATCTCTCCTGGGAGCTCCAAGCCTCCCTCGCCCAACCTCGCCAACTCTCGCACGTCTTTCTCGTCTATAAGGGAGGACGACACCGACTTGGCCCAGACCTTCACCTCATCCAAAGTCTCCTGCTACACCCTGCAACAGGAGCAAGCAGTAAGCGACGACGAGTCCCCCGGTACTATGGTTTCCCAGGCCCAGTTCTTCGCACCCGTCACTCAGCCTGGCAGTCGGCTGCACGGCAACTGGGTCCCTGCAGACGACTTTAAGGGATGGAAGCAGATCAATGTCCGTGGGAGGCTGGCGAGCCGGAGCTTTGGCGACCTCGCGTCGCTGACCCTCGCCTGGGAGCCCAGGCCCGCCCCCGTCAAGCGCAGGCCGTCCAAGGTCACGGGCGACTCTGCCCTTGAGAGCCTGCCTCTGGAGCTGCTCAGTTCTATCATCAACCTCCTGCTTCTGGACATTCCGCCCAATGGTATTACGAAGCGGAACATGGACCTGATGTCCCTCCTGCTCACGTCCAAGAAGCTCCACGGCGCGACCTTGCTCACCCTCTACCGGCAAATCACGATCCCGCACTCGAGGATTTTCCAGAAATTCCTCGCACATGTCACCGAGCACCCGTCACTCGGCACTCTGGTGCGGCGGTTCGATTTCTGCCACTTCAACCCAACCACTTTGTTCATGACAGCCAGCGAGCGGTCCCAGGCCCGCAATCTGACCTCTGACACTCTTCTCCAGGCACTGGAGCTCACGCCGCACCTGCACGAGTTCCTGGCCCAGGAGCACATCGACGACGAGCTGGATGCCAAGGTGCTGCAGAAGCTGTTCTTCAAGTTGGACAGGGTCCAGGCCCTGGACTTCTGCGGCTGCTCATGTGCGTCCTTCCGCGACGCCTTCACCGCCACCATCTGCTCGGCTGAGTGGAAGAAACCGCTCGGGCTCAAGAGGCTGTCCCTGCACAAGTGTACGACGCTTCCTGTGGCGGTCTTCGAGACGCTCCTGCCCAACCTCCCCAACCTCACCCACCTCGACATCGCCGGCACACAGGTCACGGACGCGGCGCTGGCTTCCCTCCCCAGCTCAGCGCGCATCACCCACCTCAACATCGCCAAGTGCAACAAGCTCTCCGCAGACGCAATCATTGATTTTATCTCGACACACCCGGCCGTCACCCAGTCGCTCGTCTGGCTGTCCCTCGCGACGGACGCCCGGGTCCACGAGACCTTCGACGCCGACGCCATCACGAGGCTCCTGCCGCTCCTGCCCGCGACGCTCAAGTCGCTCTCCCTCAAGGGCAGCAGCATGAACGAGTCCCACATCCCACTGATGCGGCCACTAACCAAGCACCTGGAGGAGCTCGCCCTGGGCCGCGGCCTCGGCGTGAGCGACACCAACGGCCTCTTCGTCCCGGACGTCGATGGGGAGGAAACCGACGCCGACGGCGACCGCGTGATGGCGACCATTGACGCGTGGGAGCCGCACACGCTGCGGTACCTCGACCTCTCGGACATGTGGAACGGCGACTTCGACCTGCCGACGCTGTACAACACCTCGGGCTGCGCGCTGCTGACGGGCCAGACGGTCCCGCTCGAGGTCATCGAGGTGCCCGAGGACGTCGCCCGCCGGCTGGCCAAGGGCCACGCCCCGCTGACCCGCCTGGGATGGCGGGTCAGCGAGCTGGGCAGCCGCACGTGGGTCGTGCGCGCGTCCGTCCCCGGCGCCCAGGGCCAGGACCAGGCACAGCCCCATGATAACGGCAGCAGGGGCTGGAAGATGGGAGCCGAGAACTGGGGGATGCGCAAGGTGCCCATGGCCAGGGCCGAGGTCGGAGGCATGTACGGGAGCTACATGTTCAGCAAGCTGTAAAGATACTAGGCATTGCATTTGTCACCAGGGTTATTCAGCCGGGCCACTCAGGAGAATTACTTGCATCTTGCCCTTTCTTATCTCCTTATGGCTTTTGGTCATCGTTGGGAGTTTTGCTAAAAAAGCATTTGGGGGTCACGATCGTCACGAAAATTACTCTTCCCAAAGCAAGCATCACATTTCCCTTGTTCTTTGTTTTCCTGTCTACTGGATCTTGGAGTTTAGCTGAAGACGTTGGCTCGGGGCAAAATCATCTTTTTTTCTTTCTCTTTTTCGGAATGTGTTATAGGGGTTCTTTTGAAACGAACAAAGCATCAGGGCGATGGATATGGATACCCAAGGGAATTGCGAGCGAGAATACGTCTTTCTTGTCATTTAAACCTGGATCGTCTGTCATGCCTTTTCATACCCTCGAGATACCAAAAAAGCCTTGTTCTTCCGTTACTGCCACTCCCGCCATTCCCCGGCAAATAGTCACTCAGCCTGTATTGATGCACAGAGAGTATGTATATAGAGTTCAGCGATAAAATTGTATTCAGTTTCGGCCATTGTGCCTCGCCGCAGTGCTGCAAGTGATGGTAGATGTCCGGAGCCTCGTAAAGCCGTTACGCCCGATCGGATGGATGATTTTTGGGCCCGTCGGTGCCGCTAGTTGCGGATATCGCGGTCGCTGAAGTGGAGCTGTGCGGATCCCATAATTGCTGGACGTGCTGGAAATTGAAGGAGCCTGTTCTGTACGGTATTCGTAAGAAGGGGTTCAAACCTGTAGAAAAAGCCGGCTGCGGCAACATCCGCCATGAGAAGACGCCCATGACCATAATGCATGGGAGTGCGACCACACAGGCACTAGGCATGCATATACGATGTGCTTTTGACTCCCTACCAAAAAGCAGGTGGGATGTAACGATCCTTGAGGTTCCGCCGCAGAGGCCTGGATTCAAATACAACATCTACCCGAGGTCACCCATATATTAGACCTTCTTCCTCGGGAGCATGTCGCTTTATCTCCCGCTGCTATAATTCCTGGACGTCCTGTCCGTCCTGTCCTACCGTCATTCCGCACATTCCGTGACCTCCACGGGTATCTCTGGCGTGGAAACTACCACCGCGAAAACAAGGGTCATCAACGGCCGTCGTGCAGAAACATCCGAGATTGCCATCGCCATATAACGCGCTCATGTAGGCACCACCCTCTCCAGGCTGCTCCGTACTCAGGACAAATCTAGTTGTCTTGACGGTCTCCTCCGTTCTTCGCAAGGTCCCCGCAGCGTCGGGTCGCCCAGCGGTATCCTGCCGAGGAGCACCTTGGCCTCAGCCACTCGTTATCGCCCGTTGACCTTCTTCCCGCTGGCCGCCACTTGCTTTTTACAGTCATCGCAGTACCATTTCACTGTTCCAGTTGTCAAAATCGTTTCTCTCAGAGCTGGTGTCCTTGTTCAAAAGTCCTGGGACAAGGAGGACGAGTGACTTACCGCTCTTTCCGGGCGCAACCTTCAAGCCCACACATCCTAGATGGAACCACTCTCTCGTGCAGTGCTCGCCGTCACAGCCCACCATCTGACCAAAGGATACTCGCTCGCAGTAACAATACGTCGGCTCGTCAGGGTCGTACACGTCGTTCTCGTCCGTCGGGACGGTATGGTCCTCGTCCGCGGTGGGCTGCACCAGGGCTTTTTGAACCGCCGCCGCGTGTGCTGCGGAGGCTCCCTTCTTGTGTGACCTCTTGGGCACCACGGGCGCTTCTGAATTTCTTGACGGGCGAGAGCGGGCGATGTTGTTATTGTTGTTACTGTTAGTGGGAGGATTGTCCGGGAAGCTACCGATTGCGGGCGTAGAGGGCTTGCTTGCTCGGCCACTTTTCGTGGTAGTGACCTGCTGCAACGTCGGCGGCGCGGTTGCTGGAGTAGGCTCTTTCCGCGCCTCGATCTCTTCAGCGGGCTTCGCAGAACCCTCTTTTGGACCCGTAGCTGGCACCGCAGATTTCGGTGTTGGTGCCGTTTCACTCTGCTGTCTTACAGGTTCGGCCTTGGGACCTGCGCTCGGTGGTTCCATTTGAGTCTTCACGTTCTCACTGGCAGCGACGCGAGAGCCATTGCTAGGCGGTGGGATCTCGATCGGCGCCGGCACGTTTCCGTTTGGCTTGTTCGAGGCAACGGAGGGCGGTCGCTTGTCTGCAATTGAGGCGGTAGAATTTTGACGGGCTCTCGAAGAAGCTGGACGAGCGTTGGCAGGGGGTGCTGGCGAGGCCCTTGGAGGCTTGGAAGTGTCGGGGAAAGCTCCGATGACTGGTGACGATGCGACGGATGGCGGTTGGGCGGGTCCGGCCCTGCTTCGAGTTCGTGTTAGCTTCCATCTTCATTGTGATCTAAGGGGCTTTGGTGAACACTTGCCTCTTTTTGGCCTGTCCTGTAGAATTGGGCAGTGCCTTCCGCTTCTTCGGCGCTGGCTGTTCAGGTGCTGGAGTCGCCCGGGGACTCTCCGAAGCCTTGGCCTTGGAGTTCTTCCCGTTCTGTAAGACTGTTGCCATTGAACCTGTGGGAGTTCCCCCGTTGGGAGGAGGCTTCTCGACCTTGCGCCTTTTTGGAGCGGGTGTGTTGCTGGCTGGTGTCTGGCCGGTGATACCCAAGCCAACATTGGCAGGCGACTCGGCATTCGCCGCCGCCGCCGCCGCAGTCTTTCGTTTCGTATTACTCTGGGTCTTCTTGTTGCTTGCCTCTGCCTTGCTCTTGTTGTCGTGATCGACGTGCTCAGACTCGTGCGTGTGATTCTTCTGGCTCTTCTTGGCGGCTACGGCTTGCTTTCGCGACTCACTACGCGCAGCGGCCTCCTCTGCGACAAACTGAGCGGCCGCGGACAAGTGAGCGGCACCCTCTCTTCTAGTGCGCTCTGCCTGGGTATTGAGCGCGCGCGCTGCTCTGTTCTCTGGGTATGCCCAATGTGAGTCGCTTCCCCACTTCGCCTCCTCGCTGAACTCGTCCGAGAGGTGAGGCCATATGTCATCAATGCGGTTAAGCTGTTTGCGGAGCGCATCGTTCGCGGTAGATATGACGTGGTTTTTCTCCTCTAGCGAGTTGAGCATTTCTTGTATCTTGACGGCGGTCGATCGGAAGAGGTGACGGCGCGCCAGATTGCTGTCGTCAAAGACGCTTGACGCAGTCGAGCCATTTGCTGAGAACTCGGGTAGAGCATTGCCATGAGGCGGTGCTCCGCTAGAACTGTTCGCGGCGCTCATAGGCGCCGAGGCTGGGGCGGCGGAGCTCGTGGCATCGTTCAGCGATCGTGCTGGTCCCGGTGGTGGGCTGTCGAGGGCGTCTTGCACAAACTGGAAGAGCTGTTCTTGCGGGGCAAAGACCTTGGCGTCGACCTCCTTAAGCAAAGTGAAATGTCGCACGAGCTCTTTCGGAAGGGCCGTGATAGCATCGGCGAAGTGTGTTACGCCCGGGAAAATGTCTATAGGCTGTTCGGCGGTATTGGCGCTGGACAGAGAGTCCCGTGCGGCGAGGCGGTTGAGGCCCGCATTCGATCTGGGAGGGTTTGTTCGAGTCTGGCGAACGGGTTGAGATCTCCGATTGGAAGATGATGGCTCCCCCGAGGCAACCTTCGCGGTCCTCATATTGGACGTCGGTCGCGGAGAAGAGGGAGGGAGGGAAGGACGAGGTGGGAGGTCGTAGTGGAATTGTGGTCTGCGGATTCTGAGCCGAGAAGGAAGATCCCACTCTGCGACAGCGTGGGCACGTCTTATCGGTTCCCTGGCAGAGTCTTGAGAGTAATAAGAATAGAAGACGCGGGTCTAGAAGTTCATCCAATCAGCCATTCTCTTCCAAGAACAGAGGGCCCGGTAGCTCGAGGGGTTCTGGCCATATGCAGTCGAGGGGAAGAGAAAACAGCCGGTAGGAGAGGGCCAGGAGGGAACAAGACCAAGAACAGACCGGGCGTGTCGAGCGGCCGGCATTGGGGCGGGCCAGAGCACTCAGAGCTCTCTAGCGCCACAGGGGGCTTTTCGATTTGTGCAGTGACGCACCTTCGGCACCGAAGCGGCGAGTGATAGTCGTGCGGGAAGATAAGCTCAATTCCTGAGCATAGGATTGTTGCCGTACAGTACTGTAGTCTACATGACCTTGTCCGACCGCCTTGTGAGACCCGACCATAATCGAGTCTCATCGCAGACCGCAATGCATGATCTAATTGTATTTATAATAATGAAGCATGCAGAATCCGAATATCTCTCTTCCTCCCTCTTTCACGCTTCCCCGCCCCCGCCCCCTCTGGATATCATTGTCAAAAGACCGCAGAAAATATGCAGTAAAATAGATTTATGCCACACGCCGCCGGCGCGCCATTTCTTAAAATCTGTCTGGAATCAACGCTGCTTGATGCCTCGCCGGGGCTTTTCATCTCTCTCCTTCTGCTTCTGTCGCCACTGCCACTCGATCAAGACCGGCAGGAAATGCCACAGATCGAAGTCTGGCCACATGCACTTGAGGAAGAAAAGCTGAGTGTCCTGGTGGCACTGCCACAGCATGAAGTCGCTCAGCCTCTCGACTCCGCTCGTACGAACAAACATGTCCAGGGGTGGATCTCCAGCTGTGTACATGTGGTCTGTCAAGGTCTCCGTGGTGATGGTCTCGGGGTCGGGATATCTCGTAGTATGCGACGAGGACGGCCTGGAAGGCGTGTCGGGCAGATGCAACGTCGATGCTGTGGACGAGACGGAGTCGTCGGGGCCATCACCGTCGTGTCCTGATTGTTCCGCCGCCGACGGCGTCTCATCTATTGACGGCAGAGTGTCGGGCCTGGCCAGTTTCTTGGACTTGATGCTCTGAGAGATGCGAGTTTGAGAGAAAGTCGAGTTCTTTGGTGGCGGAGTTGTCAAGTAGTCCTGGACTGTCGTCCGGACTGCGTGCGTCATTTCTTCCCGTGATCCGTAGGGGAAGCAGATGTTGAGGACGGCACTGGACTGAAGTCAGCTGGCGGTCCTATCGAAATGATGCTCGCCAAACAAGCTTACCCAGTATTCTTGCTCGTGCTCTCCACGGCTTTGTCCACGTACTCCAGGACGTCCTTTGGGATCAGCTCTCGCTTTCCGCATATCTTGATCCTGGCACCATATCTGTCCAGGACCTCTCCATGCTGCATGAGTTGTGAGAGCTTAGTCTTGGCCAGCAACATCAAGCCCTCAACCTCACGTTGTGGTCTGTTGAAGTTCTCAATTGCAAACGCATACACAGTGACAACCTTGACACCAGTCTTGTAGCAGACCTCTAGGATCTGGAAGCTGGTTAGATGGCGTGCCATAGTGGTGGGCAGGGAACGACTACATACCTTGGCCAGGGCCTCAAACCCAAGATGGTGTCCTTCCAGGCTCTCAATTTTATGGTTCTTGGCATATCGCCTGTTACCGTCCATAACAAAAGCAACGTGCTGGGGTACTGGCCCCTGCTTGAGTGCTCCGATGAGCAGCTCATGCGTCTGTCGGAGAATCCATTCGGCTGGTGGTGAGCTCAGAAGCCAGCTCCGAAAATGTGCTAGGTACAGGTCCGACATGGCAAGACAGGAGGTGGTGGTAGCTGGACGGATGAGGAGGGTCAAAGACGGGAGAGAGTAGGACCAACACCCATCGAGCGCTTCTATCACAGTACAGACGTACGGGGATGAACAGAGCTTATAAACGGACGAAAAGAGGCTGTACTCAGAAATCGCCTTCCTGCCAAGACGACGACGCAGGAGCTTACGAAAGGACGGACAAGTGAGATCAGGATGTTGAACGTCGGACTGGAGGCAACGGAAATGCCCAGTATCCTCAGCCACTGTAGCAAATGGATCGGCCGTTTTCCATGGGTTGGCCCTGATCCCTGCCAGAATTTGCAGCTGGGCAGGGATCATAGGAGTTGGGTGACACGAGCCGCTGGGCTGAATGACATACTGGCCACTTCAACCTCCCGAGCTCCGTCCGCCGGGGTCACCTTTAACTCGTAAAGACCAAAGCCGTTTTTTAATGACAACTCCCAACCGGACACGACAGTTGATTCGATCTAAGTGGTGTCACTAAACTTTCATGCTTGTAGCCTCAAGACCACAGGCAGAAAAGCGCCAGGCCAGCCACGGACAGCCTGCCCTGCCCGCCGTGATGCATCGGTAGGAACCGACCGACCTTGGCAGCTCTATCCTCAAAACATGTCCTTCACCAATGCGCCCGTGACGAGAACGCTCGTTGTCGGGCTCGTTTCCTCCTCCGTCGCGGCGAGTCTCTTCGATTTGAAACATTACTTCTACATCCTAGTCGACACACACATCTGGAAGTATCACCAACCATGGCGGGCCCTCATATTCCAGCTCTGCTACACCAACTCATCCGAGGTGCTTTTCGCCGCCATGACACTCTACAATATGCGTGTCGTTGAGCGGATGTGGGGGTCGAGAAAATACGCCGTACGTTCCTCTCCCCATGGATCCAGTTCCAAGGTTCCGAAGTGTATGCTGACATTGGCCAATGCGACAGTCCTTCCTCGTCGTCTCCGGCTTGTTAACAAGCGTCCTCACCCCCGCCGCCATCATCCTCCTGCTCCGCCCTCTCACCGGCGGCATGTTTAACTATCTTCCGGCTGGTCCGACCCCGATCATCTTCGCTATCCTTGCGCAGTACCACGCCATGATCCCGCACATTTACAAGTACCGCATGGCCCTGACTGCCTCATCCCCCAGCACGAGCAACGACGCGGCGGGCCTCACCTTCAGCGACAAGTCCTACCGGTACTTCCTGGCCATGCAGCTCGCGCTTTTCCAGTGGCCCGGGTCGCTGTTGGGCGCGGCAATCGGGTGGGTTGTGGGGTACGTGTGGAGGAACGACATGTTGCCGACCAGGGTGACGACGTGGCGGCTGCCCGGCTGGATGGTCGGCATGAGGACGCACAAGAGAAGCCAGGAGTTCGAGGGGCTGAGGAGGCGGTTGGAGGGGGAGAATGCGCCGAGCGCGACTGCGACGGGCGCCCAGGGCCAGGGAGCAGACGGTGATGCCGGCAGGAGGAGGACACTTGGACAACAGGTTCTGGACCAGGTGTCCGGCGCAATCTGAAGGCTGAGCGAAAAGTTAGACGCGAATTGAAAAGGAGTATTCCCAGCCAACAGTATGGGTTTTCTGTGTTCAATGAGAACTATCTTGAATCAAAGAAGCATTTCGTTAGCACAAGGCCCACATATGGTGCCACCTGCAGTGTCTCTTACAACTCACAATTGACCTTGTTTCTTGGGGCGATGTTGAACCTTGACAAAGAGAAGATGGCTGTTATGTCAGTAGTCACCTGCTGAGCCAACACGTAACAGCATGAGCGTGGCCTCGATTGTGCAATCTGTTCAAGTCTGTGGTTTGTGCAGTTCCCGTCTACTGGCATGTCTGCCTGGAGGCTTCCACTTCTCGCTTCAAGGTTTCGGTTTCCTTTTGCCGCCTGCTCATTGCATCTAACCAGGCACTCCGATAATCAGACTAACGGCGGAGCCCGTGGTGGTGCAGCTACGCCCGCAATCTTGATCCACTCATCATCTTCAGATCCCTCTTCTTGTCTTCGTCCGAATAGGTCATCCAATCCTCCACCTTGTGCTTCTTAAAACCCTTCTGCACCCACCTACCGATGTCCGCATGGTCAATTTTGTGAAGAGGGACCCCGAGGTCTTTCGATATGGTATCCCTCACTATACTGTACCAAATGGGATCCTTTCCAGATAGTTTCTCCTTGGCTTCCTCAAAATCCTCGAAGAAGGCCTCAATGGTATGCTCGTCCAAGGTCTTCGCTTTGGCAACCCTGTTCTCCATACCTTTTAGCATCCGCTGCTTGTTGTACGGCACAGGTTTGAACCACTCCCCGACTTTGTCATAATCCAGTCGGAACCCAGCCGTGTCATACGTCGGAGGGCCATTAGGCCCCCTGTCGTAACAAACACGGAGATGGTGGGAAATTGCAGCTGGATCCTTGCGGGCTTGCTCCTTATATAAGGCGTCGTTCTGCATGGCATTCAGGCGCCCCTTTGGCTTCTCTGGAGACGGTGGGCGACGAGCAGCCAGCTCAGAAGGTATGTCGTGTTCGTCGTACCGTGGACGTCTTTCCCGCCCAGGGGTAGGACGCGGGTCCTTGAGTTTACTCCTGTCCCAGTCAAATTCAAGGTCTGGGGTGGTCAGACGTGGAAGAGGCTGCTGTTCTTCGGCCTCTTGCGGCTCTGAAGGCTCAGGATTGTCGTTGGACGGCTCGGGAGACTTCTTGCGCTTCTTCTTCGCTGGCACTTGATGTTGGGCCTTGGAGTCAGACGCGCCTCTCTTCTTTGTCGGAGCTTGCTTGAGCTCCCTGACTGTTGAATTGTCCGAGGTACTGCTTTTGGTGGAAGCAGCAGCTCCCTGACGCGTTCGGACCATTGCAATGTGTGTGGGGTTTGAGTTTTCCTTTCAAGTGTCCAGAGAAGAAATCGGCAGGAAAGAAAGATGAGGTTACTATATACGCGACGCTGATCTCAGTGTTGACTAACAAGGGGGTACTACGTTGGTTTCTTGGCTTGAGAACATCTGAAGACAACGAACTGCGTCCGTAATAAACTCGACATACACGGTATATTACTACTCCAAGCCTGTAATAGATGGAACGTCACTGACTCCACCCGGGCCTGTCACCCACGTCTCTGCAGGACGAATGAATGAGTGAGTGAGACCAGGGTGAAGGAGGTCTTTACTGTACTTCTTGTCTTATCTCACAGGTGGGGTGGTTCTAGAACTTGCTAGCCGCGGTTTTCTCCACCAGGCCGAGCCTTGCACGAAAAAGATCCCAGCCTTCCAACCTTCCAAACCCAGTCCCGACCTTACGACCACTTTTCTTCCAGAACAGCATCGGCTACCCACATGGTTGCCGTCAATCCAGTCGCCCACAATGGATGACTCCGAACGAAGAACTTCCAAGCGATCCCGCTTCGACCAAAAGGAGCCTGAACCTCGAAGGACCTCCAGATTCGACCGGCGTTCTCGGTCTCCCTCGGCTCGCAAGGACGACTCGGTTCGCGACAGAAGCCCATTGTCCAAGGACCGAGACATTGGCGCATCTCCCACGAAGTCTCCAGTAGACCCTGCTGCTGCTGCAGGTAAGGCTCAGGGCGATGATGGTCCTATTCCGTGGTTTTATCATTCTCGCCAGCGTGCTAATCTGACAATAGCTGCCGCCGCGGCCAAGATCAATGCTCAACTCCAGGCGCGCAAGGGCATCCAGCATGTCGACGTCCCTCCAATCCGCTCCGAGGCCTCCACGGGCAGCACCTCGGGCCCTGCAGCAGCTGCGCACCAGATCAACGGCGACATGTACATCGCGGATGGTGACTACATCAAGGACATCGAAGTCAACGACCTGCGCAACCGATACCTCTTGACCAAGGGCTCCACACAGAAAATGGTAAATACTTGTCTTGGTCATTCCTGCTGATACACAGTCAGACACAGCTGCATCAATCCCTCCCTCACCCTGCCACCGTATGCGAGAACAGTCTTGCTTACTCGAAGCTCGACAGTTTCCATACAGGCCATCTCTGTGTCCGCTGCTGACCTCCCCTGCTTGATCTAGATTAAAGATGAGACCGGCGCCGGTATGCTACCACCTACCACCTACCACCTAATTTTATCACAGTGACTCGTCGTTTGAAGACTGGAAGTTGACGCTTTTATTCTCATCAAGATGTCACCACCCGAGGGAACTACTACCCCGACAAGAGCATGGCTACCGCAGCAGTAAGAGACGCACGCCCCGGTGCAGGGTTGGGCATGGTGGCTAACCGATGGATCCAGAACCCCCCTCTTTACCTTCACGTCACGAGCACTTCGAAGGACGGACTCGAGCAGGCCGTTGCTAAGATCGAAGAGATGATGAAGCAAGAACTCCCCCAACTCGTTGACGAGCGCCGTTTCCGCCGCCGAGAGCAAGAGCAGGTTGAACGGGATGAGTACGGTAGAGTATGTTGCAGGTTGCCCATGCTGGACCTCGTGTGTGTTTGCTGACCTCCCTCATCAGCGGAAATGGCCTGAGGAGAAGATCCCTATCGACCTTGACCCTGTCCCTGGCTTCAACCTCCGTGCGCAGGTAGTCGGCCATGGAGGCGCTTATGTCAAGCATATTCAACAAGAGACAGGATGCCGTGTACAGATCAAGGGCCGTGGCTCTGGCTACATAGAGAACTCTACTGGACGTGAGGCCGAAGAGGACATGTACCTCCACGTCGCCGGTCCCGATCCCAAGATGGTCCAGCAAGCCAAGGAGCTCTGCGAGGATTTATTGAGCAACGTGAAGGAGCAGTACGAAGAGTTCAAGAGCCGCCCACCACGTCAAAGCTATGGCGGCGGTGGACACTACGGCGGTGACCGTTACAACGGTGGCGACCGGCACGGAGGTGGAGATCGGTATGGCGGCGGCGGCGATCGATATGGTGGCGACAGGCATGGAGACCGGTACGGTGACAGGCAGGGCAGCAGGGACCACGGGTACAATAACAACTACAACAACTCCCCGAGAGCTCAGGCCTCGTCAGCATCGCCGGCCCCGGGTGCTAATAGCACACCATCGGCCGCCGACTACACGGCGCAGTACGCGCAGTACTACGCCCAGAATCCTGGCGCGGACCCTTACGCGGCTTACGGTGGCTACGCTGCGTACGCGCAGTACTACCAGCAGTACATGGCCGCAGCGCAAGCCCAACAGCAACAGCAAAGCCCCGGTGCGCCGGGTGCGCCTAGTGCACAAGGTGCCTCAGCATCTCCACCGCCGCCTCCACCAGACAACCAGCCTCCTCCGCCGCCTCCACCATCCAATCCCGCACCGCCTCCTCCGCCCTCAGGGTCTCCCCCAGGCGTGGCTGGCTATAACGCAGTATGTCCCGCCTCCTATATCTGGTTAATGTGAACAGTATTGACCCATATTGCAGATGCCCCCTCCACCTGGACTGTGAGCACTCAAAAATCATGTAGCGGGATGCGATGTGACGCGGATCGGGAAACTAGGCGCATTGATAGCATTTCAAAGTATTAGAGCCGCGCTGAAATTTTGAGGAATGAAAGCTTGTGTTAGGTTGCTTATTTGGCTATTCAGGACGGCTGTGACGAGACGGAGAGTGGATTTGCCAGAAGCTGCGTTAGCTCCACATGGGCACCGATTTCCCTCTCGAGTCTCAGCATTATGACCCTCGGAAGCATGGGCTGACTGCACTGGTCTACAAGATCGCAGGAATCAAGATTGAAAAGATCGACTCGGATCATCAACGTGCACTTTATATCTGTGTTGAATCGTGAACTCGTGAGAACATGAGTACAATATGGGAACATGTTCTCCCTATGTCATTTGCAACCTGATGTCCCCATTGGATTTCCCCAGACTCGCCATGGAATTACCAGAATTTTCCATCCCGACGCAGTGATGCTCGCTTGCTATATGCTGAATGAATTGCCGATGAACCAACTACCGGGACATGCCATTGAAATCAAGTCTCGTCATGTACACGAACGTCTGCGTATCTGCACTCTCTGCCCAAATTGTCGATGCTGCCTCTGTGACATCAAGTCATATATACTATCTACCTCTCCAGCCCTAGTCCGCGTGCGAGATCAGATCCGCAGGGATCGGCGTGTCCCGCCGGCTCCCCGTCTCCGAGTTGAACAGGCCCTCCGAGTCCTGCCTCACCGACCTCAGGTGGGCGTTGTTCCTGCGCGCCACCGTCGGCGTCACCATGTCGACCTCCATGTCGGTGCTCACGGCCAGCGCGCGTCCGCCGCCGCCGCCTTCTTCTGCGGCTTCTGCCTCTGTCTCTGCCTCTGCGTCGGACTCGGACATGACCACATCCTCATGGGCCGCCTCGTCGAACGTCTCAATGCTGGGCGTTGGGATCTCCATCGGCGACTGTGCAACTGGCTCCACGACGACCGGTGGTGGGGCCATGGGGGCGGCGACAGGAGCAGGGGCAGCACCGCCGCCCGTGGTGCTCCTGGGCTGACCCTCGGCCTGCGCCTGCGCCCTGGCCGCCGCCCGTATGGCGGCGATGGCACCGCCCACCTCCCTGTCGTCGGCGTCATCCTCCTGCGTGCCGATGGTCCACACCCAGCGCCTCTTGGTCTCTTTAGTCTTGCGCCTCTTGCGAATTCCGCCCGACGGCGACGACGTCGACGGTACTGTCGGCGACGTCGGCGTCCTGGTCACCAGCCCGGCCATGCGCCGTCTCATCTCCTCAAATGGGCCCGGGGTCTGGCCGCCGTCGCGGGTCTCGTCGCCCGTGTAGGCCATGGTCGTGTCGAGGACCATCTGGTCCATTGGCGACGACACCCCGGCGGAGGCGCCCGCGGCCGCGGTGCCCGGGGTGGTGATGCCCGAGGGGGAGGTCGCCGACCGCGGCGAGACCTCGTCGGCCAGCAGGTCGATGTGCGACCTGACGTACTCGTTGGTGGTGATCTCCTGCTCGATGGGGCTCCCGTAACCGACGCGGCGGGCGGCCTTTTCGGCGAGGCGCAGCGACTGGCGGCGGGGCGAGATGGGCGTTTTGGCCGTCGGCGGCGGCAGTGGCGAGTTCCGCAGGATGCTGTGTAGGGAGCGGTTGCGCACGTAGGGGAGAGACAGTCCGGAGGAGTTCGCAACGCTGAGGGGCAGCGTAGCCCGCCGCCGTGAGGTCCCCGTCGGCGTCGAGGCGGACGACGGGGGGAAGCCGCCTTGTGCCCAGGAGAGGCCTGAGGCTCCTCCCGCCGGTGTGCC
The DNA here is from genome assembly GCA_039880775.1 of Diaporthe vaccinii. Taxonomy (NCBI): domain Eukaryota; kingdom Fungi; phylum Ascomycota; class Sordariomycetes; order Diaporthales; family Diaporthaceae; genus Diaporthe; species Diaporthe vaccinii. The sequence continues at coordinate 166,441 of JBCEDN010000002.1, forward strand.
GGCTGTGTCCTCGGCCGAGAAGGAAAATGGCTTCGGGTCTTTGTCGTCGACGGGCCCGGACGACAGGGGCGGAGTGGCTGTCATGGTGCTGGGAAATTGCACCGGGGCCGGTGCCATCGCTCCTGGCGACAGCGGTTGGGCCGTCAGTGGCGTGTCAGGGTACGTCGAAGCGTAGGGCGTGTGCGAGCCATGGTGCTGCTCCTTGTTGAGGTCCTGTGTCTGGATCTTCAGAGACTGGTTGGCCGAGGTGTTGATGGCTGTGACGGGCGTGGCCCTGTCAATGGCGGTGACGTATACATTGGACAGCGTGTTGAAGGCAGTCGGCGAGGTCGGGTTGACTGCTGCTGCCACCGTCCTGGAGCCCCTCAGGTTGGGGCCATTGGCTATGGTCTTGATCTGGAGGGACAGCCTCGGTCTCTTTGGAGGGTTCTGGTGAGCCGACATGCTGGATGCGAAGAGGAGAAAGTCGAGGCGGAGGCGAAACACCGCGGCGGCTTGGCCAGGGATCGGGTGGATTTATTACGAGGAGAGGGAGTGGCAGTGAAAGGGCAAGTGGAAACGCAGGAACAGGTTTAACAGGGTGTGATTGATTCGAAACTTTGCGTGTGAAACATTAGAGGCTTCGTTTGCCGAGGATGCTCAACATCGACTCTGTAACAAGCCCAGCGACTTCGCTCCCGGGTTCTGTCGCGAGACTGGACAGGACTGGAACGAGGTGGGTGAAATTGGCTGAAGCAATTCTGAAGGCGGGAAAAGAGCAGCGACAGAGTATTTTTGGGCGAGTGTTGGGACAGAGTCGCATGCAGAAGCGAAGAAGCGGCGGCTATATACAGATGTAGTGCTGGAAACAGTCAGGAAACAAGCAGGGGGGGGGGCTGGCTGACTGGCGGCAATCTCGCGCGTGAGGAGACACAAGAACAAGAAAGAAAGAGAGAAGAAGCGAAGCATGCGAGGTCTTTCAAGGATGGAAGCGCCGTCAGGCTAATGCACCCACGGACGGAGAAGCACACACAATAGACGCGTTGGGAGAGGTCGAGACATAGTCACACACGCAGTAAGACTCGACTGAGTGAGACCAGGCGAGGAGGGAGGGGGCGACCGGGGCGACCGGGGCAGAGCAGCCAAAGTCCCCGCGGCAGACGAGCCATCAGCCACCAGCCTTCGGGCCAGACAAGCACCTCGTCTGCTGTCGCCTGCTGTCGCCTGCTGCAGCTGCTGCTACCCCTTCCCATGCCCCATGCCCCCATCATCGACCCCATCATCGACCCCATCATCGACCCCATCATCGACCCCATCATCGACCCCATCGGCATCGTCGTCGTCGAGACGGCAGGGCCGTTGTGGTTGGCTGTGGGCAGAGCTGAATGTGGCCTAGGTCGCTGCAGAGTGCGAGCGTAAGCGCCGTGCCCATGCAGAGACGGGCGGGCAAGCCGCCAATCATGGCCTCGACATGCACACTGCTCGCTGCCAGATCACAATGGCGTCTACTAACACGCTGGGTCTCGATGCCGTGAGCCCCTCTTTTCCCTTCCTTTTTTCCCCTCGTCTTGTTCCAATGTTCCCTCCCCTGCCGGAGGGGTTGCTTCGTCTCGTCCGAAGCAATGAGTCGACGGCTCGACCCTCGCTGCCTCCCTCGCCCCGTCTGCCCCGCCCGGCTTCATCCCCCCTGTCGGGTTCCGCTTCCAAGTATGGGACGAAAGGATCCCAACGTCAAGCCAGCACGATGCATGGTGTGTGCATGGGAATGAACAGAGTGCAGTACACAGCAGTGACTGGGGTCCACGGCAAAAGGCGGTGATGATGACTGACTGCGGAGCGATCCGCCGACGTCCTGAGGGATCAGGTGCCAGCACACTTGCCGCGGAACACGCGGGTCATCCAAGCGGGTGATGTTGGCGCAACTAAGCGGGCGTCAGACGCTTATTCGCCGCGGCTATTTGGTCCAGACTGGAGAGTCTCAGCTGCCTAGTTCCGTCCCTACTTATTAGCCTTGCAACTATGATCTACTAGCCCGCGACGGCTGTCAATCAACACTCGGCCGGAAGACGGGCGCATTCCGCAAGAGTGTCAGTCAGCCTTCTTCTAGCCCGGCCCGCATCCTCTAGTAGACTTCCACCAAGCACTCGAGGACTACATTCGCACCACACAACGCGCAAAGTCAGCGAGAGGGGACCCGTAGTCATGATGACAAGGTCTCACAGTACTCTTGCTGTCTACCCCACTCATAAAGTCCATGGATCGTTCCATCAGATTTCCAGCCTCTAGGCATGATTCCAAAGTGTGAACGGGCAACGGTTTGCTACTTATCAAGTACACTCCGATGACTGTACATCCAGCAAGCCTCTTCTCTCACGCTTCTCTGCTTCCGGTCTAGCACAGCTGCAACGCCCTGTCTTATTCATGGACCCGCACCTACTGTGGTACAAGACAAAAGGGCGTGGGCGGTGATTGGCTAGCACGGCAGGCATGGACCGCCCGAGGCTCTTCTACTCCAGCTGATATTGTATTTATCAATAATTTTGGTATTCAATTCCAGGAACACAGTTCAATAGTCAAGATCCGTTGATCGCCTGCCTCACTGCTTTTCGTTGTCTCTCTGCTCTGACTAAACTCTACCCATGCCCACGCTGAGTAATAACCGCCCATGGCCGACAACACACAAAGTACTCGGAAGTGTCTAGGAGCAGACTGTGCAAACGATGCCGGTAATCTGCAATGCCCAACATGTCTAAAGACGGGTGTCAAGGATAGCTACTTCTGCTCCCAGGATTGCTTCAAGAGGAACTGGGTTTGTTCAATTATCCTCTGCACCCCAACCAGGATCCAGGCTGACCCGATCGCCCGGCCCAGAGCCAACACAAAACCACCCACAAGCCAACACAAGGTAAGGAACAATATGGCACCAACAACATCATGTCCCTAGTCCTCGATTCTGATTAGGTCTAGTCACCCGATTGCACAATCCATTCCCAGTATTTCCCTTTACCGGTTCCGTGCGGCCCGTCTATCCTCTTTCGCCCAGGCGCACTCTCCCCAAGTCCATAAAGCACCCTGACTGGGCCGAGACGGGAATACCAGCGCGCGAGAATCGCCTCGATAGATTCAAAATCGATATTCTGGACGCCAAGGGCCAGGATGCGATGCGCAAGGTTTGTCGGCTGGCTCGCGAGGTTCTGGATATCACAGCTGCGGAGCTCAAGCCAGGCATCACCACAGACTACCTTGACGAGGTGTGCCACAAAGCCTGTGTGGAACGAGATGTGAGCACAGACACATTTCACATTCAGACGAGGATGCTTGTTACTGACCCTACCAGGCGTACCCGTCTCCATTGAACTACAATCACTTTCCGAAATCACTATGCACTTCGCCAAATGAGGTCATCTGTCACGGGATACCTGATCAGCGAGTCCTTCTCGATGGTGATATCCTCAACCTCGACATCTCCTTGTATCACAGTGGTTACCACGCTGACCTCAACGAGACTTACTATATTGGCGATCGGGCCAGAGCCAACCCAGATGCGGTCCGGGTGGTTGAAACCACACGCGAGTGTCTAGATAAGGCGATCGAGATTATAAAGCCTGGCACTCCAATACGGGAATTTGGAAAGGTCATCGAGAAGCATGCCCGGTCCAGAGGCTGCAATATAGTCACCACCTGGGGCGGCCACGGCATCAACACCGAGTTCCACCCCCCGCCCTGGATACCACACTATGCCAAGAACAAGGCCGTCGGGGTGTGCAAGCCCGGCATGACTTTCACAATCGAGCCTATAGTCACGCTGGGGAATCCCCGCGAGGTCTACTGGCCGGACGACTGGACGAATACGACGGTTGATGGCGAGTGGACTGCTCAGTTTGGTATGTGCAAGAAATTACCGAATCCATGGCTCAACGCTGATGTAGATACGGACAGAACATACCTTGCTTGTCACGGAGACCGGCGTCGAGGTCTTGACTGCGGGTAACGACAACTCGCCAGGAGGCCCCGTGCCAATGCCAGTGTCAACGGATGGGGCCAAGTCGACGGGTTCGGAAAATGGAGGTGGCGGTGCTCCCAGTTGAGGATTTAGAGGAACGAGTAGACTATTTGAAGAGTCGACAGTGTAGGGAAAAACCACCTGCATAAGCTGCAGCCCCAAGAAAGCTTTGCTTAGGGACTCAACTTGTAATTGATCGAAGCAGTTTGCACAGCTAGGGACAGTTAGTGTTACAGCTTGAACACATTTAGTTGTAGCCGCACGGTGTCGTCGCCTTGCAGCCTGGACTAAGCTTCACGGGTCAGTACTAGAAAGGTCTACCGGTGTCCCTATGTACGTGCGTCATGCGTTCATGTCTTTCCCTTCGGTACCTAGGTAGTAAACCCAGTCTAGATGGGCCCACTCGGCTCAGTGTCCAACCTTAGTGATCCAACAAATCGACATAGATCATAGTCAGGCGGGTAAATTTGAGCTTTTGAAGACCGAATAGCATCAGCAGACGGAGATCAGAAAGCCCTTGAAGTTTCTGGACTGTCAATCCATTGAAAAAGGTGCCGAGTGTGGTTTAGAGTCTCAGTCCTCTTTTTTTGGGACGGTCTCACTTCATCTAATCGTGTGGAATTGCTAAGCTTCCAAGAAGCATAAATGTGCCCATCTTTGAAGCGATCCGAGCATGGTTGTATGCTGATGCATCTGCTTCTGAAATTGGGCGCTAGCTACGGGTTCACTTACTCTCCGAGCCCAGAAGAAGGAGGTAAACATTGAGAGGGAGGCAAGACTTATGCCTGGCTATAAGTAGCCGCGGTGATGAGTCAGCAAAGGAAGCTTACAGGGCCCCCACATCCACTTCAACCGCGTCAAAGTCGACGCGTCCCCGTTCCATCAACAGCCATCAGTCTGCGTTGTCCTGGGACCAGCCCCCGCAGATCAGCTCTATTCTTTGTCGACTCGGGAACCTTGCTACCTGTTGAACATCGCAGCGTCATGGGGCTCGGGATTAGGCTCGGATACGACAGGACACGATGGAACATGCGGTGAGGAGGAGATCACCTCGAAGGAAGCAAGATAGGATCATCCTGCATTTCGTGAGGATCTACCCGCATACAATCTCGCCACAGGCCGTCGCGCTGACTCCCGTCAGGATTACGACTGCTTCTACGCACAGGTTGTTGAGAATGCCCAGCCTGCGTTGAGGTCACTCCCGCTTGGCATCAAGCAGAAGAGCATCCTGGCGACATGCAATTACGAGGCCCGGAGGCGCGGTGTCAAGAAGCTGCAGCTCATCTCTGATGCCAAGAGGCTCTGCCCGGACCTGGTCCTTGCCGATGGCGAGGACCTGTCTTCGTTCCGGGATGTTTCCAAGAAGCTGTACGGCCTTATGAGGTCGTACTCGTGGAATAAGAAGGTTGAGCGTCTGGGACTGGATGAAGTCTTCCTGGATGTCACCGACCTGGTCGAGTTCAACGTCGGTCTCCTGAACCGGAACGCGTTGCAGGACTCGTTCTTCTGCCTGTCCCGAGACGACCCTGAGAAGGGCTTTAGCTTCGACGCTACCGCTATCGCGGGCTGTGTTACTGGCAATGGCCATGGGGAAGATAATTATGACAACCTGCTTTTCGTCAAACTTGTACTTGCATCACACCTGGCAAGATATATCCGCCTGAAGATAGAGGAAGAGGGCTACACATCGGCGTGTGGCATCTCAACCAATAAGGTCTTGAGTAAGCTGGCAGGCACTGTGAACAAGCCGAGAAATCAGACGACACTACTGTCACTTCATGAAGATGAGGTCCTCAAATTCATGGACTCGTACGGCCTCCGTAAAGTTCCCGGAATAGGAGGCAGGATAACACACACGCTGGAGAGCTACTTTCTTGGAAGAGACGCAGACACGGACACATTCGTCAACGGGTCCGCCGTGACAGTAGGGGAGTTCAGGAATCGACATGAGGTCTCTCCCCATATGCTAGAGAAGTTACTGGGCAGTCGTCCCGGGGCCGAGAAAGGCATAGGGGAGAAGGTGTGGGCTCTTCTGCACGGCGTTGATGACACAGACGTCAAGGTAGCGAGCCTCATTCCAACACAGATCTCGATCGAGGACACTTATCCCAGGCCAAAGGGCGGACTCAACACATCTACAGAGGTTGAACGGGAACTGTTAAAGCTGGCGGCGTCTCTGTTGCGGCGCATGCATGTTGACCTGACTGAAGTCGATGAACCAGACCAAGACTCCGCAGTGTCAGTAGAGGGTGCCAGGCGTACGAAGTGGCTGGCCCACCCTAAGACCCTCCGATTGTCAACACGCCCAAAGACGTCGCCCAACGAGGGCACGCCTTACAGCTGGGGCAGAGCCAGTCGAAGTCAATCACTGCCGTCATTCGTCTTCCACGATGTCGACCATGAGATTATCGTCGGGAGGCTTGTAAAAGAGGCGCTGTTCCCGATGTTCTACCAGCTAAATCCAGACAAGGCCGAGGGGTGGAACATTGGCATGATAAATATCTGCGTAGCAAACATGACCCCCACGGCAACCGAGGACGCAGCCGGGAGTGGGAGGGACATCTCGCGGATGTTCAAGAGGCAGGATGAGGTTCTGCGCGAGTTCAGGGTCTACGACGACGGTAGCGAGGCGCAGCCAAAAGCGACCCAGACTGCAAATCTGGGAGAGAGTAGTGAAAAATCAGGCTTTAGTCTCACGGTGGCGGACGGTAATGACATGGATATCGGGGACGGCTATGTGTCCGAGTCTGAATCGGAAGCCTGGGGTGATCAGGATGGAAGCCAGGCATGTCCTAGATGCGGTCACTACCTGCCCTTGTTCGCAGTGTCCGCGCATCAGCGGTATCACGCCTTAGAGGAGCCATAGAAATATAGAGAACCACCACAACCTCATGTTGGACATGTAGGGCTTGGACAGCAGGCATGTCTTCCGGTTTGGAACGTGGCGCGGTCGCATGTGATGGTGACTTTGGCTTACCTGATGACGGAGGTGAGGGTGTGGATCGAGGAGGATGTGACTTGGGAGAGCAGTCTGGTGCGACTGCATGCGATGATGGATTTGGTTTGATTGATGGTTGGGGTACAAGTGCATCTGCTGAACCTGTTGGAGCACTTGCAGAAGACATTTTCCTGGGCATTGGCCGCTGCTGAGTTTCCGCATCTCGCTGTGCCTTACAAAACAGGAGCTTCATAGTGTACTAGGAATCGTTACCTCCATTGTGAAGTGGGGCTTGTTTCTCGATCTCGATGTTGAACTCGCGGAGGCCATCTTCCAGTTTCACGCCTCTGCTTTTTAGCGTGAAAGTCTTGCAAATATGCTGAGCATCAAGGACCACCGTCTCCTGATTGGGTCGCCAGCCAGCATCCACGTCGAGGCACTTGAGGTCATTACCAATGTCGAAACCTACGAGTACCACTTTGTGGTTCCGCATTTCTGGTCTCTGAAGAGCTTGTAGAGTATCGGAAACAGATCGCTTGATTTCTTGACGTATTCTGAACTGCCAAACCCGAAGCGTTTGTTGTTGTTGAGAAAATGTGCCGCTAGACTATGCGTACAAAAGGGTGATCACCCCCAATCGCCACAGGGCTCCTAAGGTCTTATATTTCTCTACACACCCCCCAGTTTACTAAGATTCAACTGATCGAAGTGAACTGCATACATTATTCTAAGCGGGTCTTATACCTTCTTTAAGTGGTTAATCTCTGGCTGTAGTGGGGTTTAAACTCAGCATCTTCGCAGAAATGGGGAATCTTTTAATGTAATAGGGGAAGTTACAGACTAACGCTGGGATAGATTTCACCTCCCGGGCTCATAACTATTGAGAAAATGTGCCGCTAGACTATGCGTATAAAAGGGTGATCACCCCCAATCGCCATAGGGCTCCTAGGGTCTTATATTTCTCCACAGTTGTCTTCCTTGCTGCGGCGGTCTGCGCTGACGATGATGTTGCGGCGAATGGGCTCCTCGTTCTTTGTCTGAACGGTCAAGCCAAGTTCGCAGATTTTGGTGTTGTCATATTCGCAGTTAATGGAAATGAAGGTGGTCGACTCGGTGTCTGCCTTCTGCCAGAGCTCACGGAGCAGATGACGATGGCAGCTGTTGTTGGCCCAAAGAGGCCAGCTCCCTTCCAAGGGGTCACTAGGCTTCCACATGATGCTCTGATGTGAATTGTACTTCAAGCAGATGGTTAGGAGAGTTGAGGTCACTGGCTGATTGTAGGTGTGAGAGGAGGAGTGACTCACCACTAATTCGTTTGATAGAGGGAAGTCACGCCTCATGGTTCGTCGCCTTGTCATAGGCCGACTCTTCATGGACGATGGTATGCCATCACCACACCTGACTCGGTATGATCTTGTTGTAGAAGACTGATTGATTCACACTGTACTACAGCCCTGATCGTCGCTGCCAGCTTATTTACGTTGGCATTCTGCGGAATCATCCTCACTGGTACGATCTCTCCCTCCACCAATTTCGTCGCAGGACGCCACTTGTTCGGACTTGGGCAGCATGTGTGGAATTTGGATTTTACGACAATACTTCCTACGGTCAAACATTGCATCCTCCTCATGTTTGTCGGCAACTCTCTCTCGGCCTGCGCCGTCGCTTTCACGAAACTGTCTATCATCAGCTCCTTCCTACGAGTGTTTCCCCATCAAAGCTTGCGCATCACCATGTTCATAACGATGGCTATTACAATTGGCTTGATGCTAGCATCTATACCGGTCACCGTATTCCAGTGTGAGCCAGTAAGAGCAGCATGGGATTTCACCATCACGAACGGACGGGTGAGTGGTGACCAAGTCTTTGACATCTTACCTTCTCGTCGAGAGTTTTATGCTTTTGATGACAAACCTGATACTCTGTCCTTTTGTGAAGGATGCTGAATTTTGGACCTGTCCTGCCTGTTCATCACAATGTAATGACAAGCGTTTATAGTGCTACGATTTCGTCGACTTCCTCTATGCTAGCACAGCGATCAATACGGCGACTGACGTCATACTATGCACCGTACCTATTCGGTTTTTATGGTCTCTCAAGATACCCAAAAAGCAAAGGATTTTTGTATCCTTCTTGTTCTTCGTGAGAGGACTGTGAGTGTAATCTGATCTTTACGACATGTCGAGAGAAAGACTGAGTTGACATTCCCCAGGGCGTGTGTTGCGAGTATTGTTAGACTGGCATTCTTGGATCAGTTGCGGAAGCCAGTCGATGTATTGTGTAAGTATTCAGTGACCCTTGTGCCATCTTCTCTCAAGTCTCGTCAGTTCATTGTCTTTGCTAAGTACGTTTTGTAGACAACTTGGTCACCTCTCTCCTGCTGACGATAACCGAATGTACAATCGGAGTCGTGTGTGTGTCCCTGCCCTCTCTGCGACCAATGTTTGCCAAATGTCTTCCTGGAGTCTTCAACTCAACTAGCCACACTACACTGAAGTCTTCTGTCGCAAGAAGGCAGGCTTACGCGTTGGGCGATCTATCTTCTAAGCCGACATCACAACGAAGACTGGATACCAACGATTTCGACGAAACCGAGAGCCAGACGGAAGTCACAGCCAGCCCTCCTCTCGAAACGCCGTGGACAGGGTTACACTACCTGCACGCGGATCATAAGAGAGACTCTTTAACGTCATCGGACCATAGGACGGGGATAGCGATCTAAGCCGGATACTTGGCTCCAAGGCCCTTGGTTGGATTCAATTTTCTTTTGGGGGTTTGAAAAAGAATAGTGCGATCTGGAGCAACGGGCGTATGATGGTCTCGGCGCTGGAGCATGGAGTCTGGTGGTTCCACTTTTGTGGCCAGAGAGCATTTTGGTACTATATGGCATTACACCTATATTCAGGCACACTTAGATACAATTCCCACGATGACAAACTTATGAGCAGCGCTCAACTCACTCATCCCAAAGCATACAGCTGAAGCTGTAATAGTGAAACCGTATGTAAGCTTGACCCCCTGCGAATCTTCTCCATACAACCAGCTGAAAGTGGTATATGATGCCCTCTACACTGAACAACTCAACCATTACATTTTTGGTTGTTAACATCATGAAGACAGTGGGATCAGAATATCACATTAGGTATCATCTACACAGAGTCCTACCTTGTCCAGTACTGTCACCAGTCGACCTTACACCTACTAGTGTTCAAAAATGGTCAGTACCTGTATAGTGAAAACCACAGAGACGCTGCACACAGCTGTCTCAAGTATCTCAAGTATCATGGGAGGACAAGGATATGATGAAAATTATACAAGTTGCACCTGACCAACATTCAATTCCTACTAGCCTTGTGTTAGCTGCCTTGCTTCTTCACTTGTGTGCTGTGACGAGGTCCGTTCATGTGATAAGGAGACATGCGCAATGAATACTAAGTCAAACTGCATCCATTGATCAGTGACTGCCAAGGATGCAAATTCACTCGAAGTCTATGGAAGTTCAACATTCACTACTCACCTTCTACTATTAAAAGCCACCAAGCCTCTAGATCTCTTGAATTTAAATCTCCCTCCATGTACTCCTTCTCAACATCTGAGACCTATCTCTCACATCTCCAGGTTGCCTCTCCACACAACAACAAGACCTCACGAGCCAGCCATCGCTACCACACTTCCTCAATCCTGAGTTGATAACTCCTTGCCAACATGGGTCCCATCATTCAGCCCCTCATCCTTGCCCTCTTCGCCCTTACTGCTGGCGCCGCATCTGTTGCCCGTCAGATGATCAACTACGGTCAGCTCAAGGTGGTTGGCTATGGCAATTTCTCCGACTACTGCACCTATCCGATGTACATCGCTAAGGATGGCAGTTCCGAGGCGACCTTTGATGCCGACTGCTCCTCCAAGGTGGGCGGAGCCAACAACCCAGGAGCCCAGCTGGCCAATTCCCAGCTCAATTTCAACGACTGCTTTGCCAACGATAATGGAAAACTGATTCCTTCAAAGGGGTAAGCCTGTCCTCTCCAGATACCCAGGTAGAAACAACTGGAGTTATCACTGCGTTGGAATCTGACATGAGACCATCTGTGTTCTAGTGGAAATGCCATGATGAGCTGCACCTGCAAGATGGGCAACTCAGTCTGTGGTGACCAGTGTGCGGACACGGCCATCCAATGTCAATGCAAGAACGTAGCGGGCGACATGATTACCGGCGACATCTTCGACATCGGTCAGTTGTTTTCCTTGTATCGTGGTGAGGTGTGTTGACATTCAGGGCTGACTCAAATGAAGGTGACGACATCGGCGTTACTTGGTCAGAGGAGCACCAGAACAATTTGTTGGTCTGCGCCTCCCCCACGGGAGACACCGTTGCCAAGTACCAGGGATGCACCAAGAACGGCGTCACCCGGTCCGATCCAGCGTGTCCATCTTGAAGGATCCTTGGAAATCCAGCGCCGGGGTAGGACTTTATGGGACCTGAACGACAACACTGGGCGGCATCAACTCGACAGTGTTGGTCATTGAGGAAAATATAATTAGACCTAGTATTTAGCAGAATGCGCAAACAGAAGTCTCTCTGAAGTTGTGTTTCTATCAAGTTGATCCTTAGTTCCTCCTGTACCACAAGCCAGACCTCTTCGCACCGCCCGCCGTGCCATTGACACTCGCCGGATCAGAGGTTTGGAGAGTCGTCGGCAACAGAGGCTCAAGGACAGCCTCCCAAACCGTCTCGTACAAGCCCGGAGAACCATCGGAAGCCAGGCTGCCAGGTTCGAGGCTGCCGATCTGTGTGGAGTTTGAGCAGCATGGTGCGGATGAGCCCCAGAATGGACCCGCCGCCCATGCTGTCCATCCGATGTACTCCTCGTTCTCCTCCATATATGCCAGCGCATCGCTGAGCATGTCCGCGCAGGCGGTGGTGTTCGAGCCTCCAAACTCCGTGACCATCGCCTTCAGGCCGTACTGCTTCAGCCAAGCCGCCAGAGGCGCGAGGTTGGTATCGAAGGGCTGCGTACACTCGATGTGGCTCCCGCTGTAGTCAACGTCAAGGTACTCGTGGACTGCAGCAAAAGGAGTCAGCTATCAAAGAACTGAGGAGGAAGAAGTTTCATCTTGAAATAGGGAGAACTAGGCCATAGTATGGCCATAGCTTGTTTCAAAACCTGCAGCCTGACAATACCTTTGAGGTACAGGCTACAGATGGGAAATTGCTTTTCTCAGAGGGGTTGAAATTGTATCCGGAAGCTGCTTACTGTCCACGGCCCACTTGTTCGCCGTATCGTTGATCTGGTAGATGTAGTCCGAGCTGGGCAGGTTGTCGCCGCCGTAGTTCTGTGTCCACGAGTGACCACCTGTCCACGCGTTGCCTGGCACGAGGATCAGATTCTTGGCGCCGGCTCGACGAATGGCATCCGCGGCGGCCTGATCGTTCTTCAGGACCAAGGTAGTTGGCATGTCATGTGGCTCGTTCATCAGGCCAAAGATGACGCGAGAATTGTTGGCGAAGCGTGACGCCAGCTCGCCCCAGAAGGCAGCAAAGTCCTCCGTCGTGGCAGCATCGGGGTCGGTCGTGTTGCCAATGACACTCCCGGAGAATGGCTGGGCACTGGGATCATTATATCTCATATAGTTGTGCGGGTCGATGATGGCGTCTGGACATACTAGTATGTGAGCTCCTGAATCTGACGGATGGGTCATGGCATATACATACAGGAGTTCTTGGTAAGTGTGATATAATCGATAGCTTGCTTGTAGTACCCAAAATGCTGTACATGTACCATGAGCGATACTATCCGGCAGTCAGGTAAAGAACCCTTAATTGCGGCTTACCGTTTCGTTGAACTTGGAGCCCAGGCCGTACTCGAGAGGGGCCATCCGTTCCAGCAGAAAGGCAACCCGGAACAAGTTGACCTACAATATCATTAGCTGCGGTCCGTCACGTCCTGTCAAGTAGGCACAGACCTATTCTGGTCCACGTATGTATCGATTGCTGCCTCGCTGATGAACGCGTAGTCCACTCCAAACGTGCCTGGCAGACCCTGACCCTTTGTCCCGTACACTCCAAATTCGCCGCCAGACTCGGCTACACCAGCATAGTAGATGGTAGCTTGTGCCCCTAGGAGGGACGAGACAAGAGTAAGGAACGACTTCATCGTGCTCCTTCAAGACAACGATGAATACAAGCGTGGAAGACAATGTGCACTACATCGTCACAACATGCCGAATGCATCGGTGGCATACACTTATATACGCACCACATACGGGTATCAAGCGGGTGATACTGGCGGAGGCGTAATCTCCTTCACGAATCTAGAATGTGATCCGCCCGGGACGCTGGTCAATGCTGATGCCAGACTCACGGGGCCGCTGTTCAACGGGAAGATTCCATTACTACGGTGACAACGCTTGCCAAGGATGGGATAGTACAATGGTGGTTGATCAGCCGTGTTGTGGGCAGAGGAGGGACGGGGGCGGTGGACGTGGCCACAGCACCGGAACGCTCAAATATGGAGACGAGGCCCGAAGGATGATGAGAAAGAATCTAATTTACCGCGATCCGGCAAGCCATCCCGCAGAGCAGCTGCAGGTACAGTGCTGCGCTGGACACAGGCAGTACAGAGGGTGCTTTACCTGTGGCGAGCCAAGGAACCCGTCCCCTGACGAAGCTGTCTGCCCCTGACTGGGGCACCGTGGGATAAGCCTTTAGCTCTGACGGCACCTGTCGATGGTGCCCGGTGGAGGTGTTACCATTTATGCACGTGGTTACGTTATGCACACCTAGCATTCCCATTACAGCGGTATCCCACGGCAGCCAAGCGTAGGGCCTAGTATCCCTGCTTAAAATGTCTCGGAGGCTTTGTCGCCTAGCGGGACTCTGATAGCAGGAGATACAGTTCTTCATCGAAGCCCCCCATCGCAGGGCAAGTATAGCTTGGAGGCGAATTCTATGAATGAAAGAGCTGGGTGGAGATGATGTCATATGGCACTCAGCCCGCCAGCTCAGGATTTCCGTCGACCCAGACCACGATGTTGGGCGGCGGGTTGGGCAATTCGTCGAAGAACTGTCTTACCGCTTCATCACTGTACCGCAAGCTGAAGTGCGTCAACACAAAGGTTGTCTTCGGCCACTTGCGTACGACCTTCTCGAGGTCCTGCCAGATGGTGTGCTTCGTCTTGACGGACTGCTCTCTGTGGGCCTCGTACAGGAAACTACACTCGGTGATGACCACAGGGATGCCGTCCTTCAGCCACTGGGGCTCCGAGGCAAGCGTGGCCGCTGTTGTGTCACCGAGAAAAGCAAAGACAGGTGTGGACTGCGGCGCAGTGATCTCGACACCTGACTCCCGGAGCTGCTTGAGCTCGACTCCTTTTCTGCCCATGTATTCTGGCTTTAGTTTCTGGGAGTTCACTTTGAAGACATAGCCTAGACAGGGAACCTGATGGTCGCAGTGGAACGCTTCGGCGGTAAAGTCGACGGTTCGCCGCAGCGGGACGGTGTCACCTGCTCGGATGCCGTGGGTTTCGTGCGTCTGAAGCCAGTGTCTCTTGTGGCTGCTCGGCTGCAAAGGTTCCCCGTCGAGAGCATCGCTATCTTCATCCTCGTCAACGGATGTAGGAGCAGCCTGCTCGGAGTTGTTTGCCGTCACAAGGCCGCCCTTGTTAAGGATCGTCTTTGCTTGAAGGAAATCGTCAAGGGCTTTCTTCATCTCGACAGGGCAGAATATGTCGGGAGGGTCATCGCGCTTGATGAAGGCTGGTGTGAGGAGGGTATGGTCGCTGTGGCCGTGAGTCAGGAAGATGTGCTTCGGCCGCAGCCTGTTGATGATCATTCCAGCGTCGAGGAGTAGGTTAAGTTGCGGGATGACGAAAGATGTGTGCCATGCTGCTCGAGATTTGCCTGTGAGAACATATTGCTTGTGTTTACCTGGGAATCGCCATTCGAGGATTTCCGAATGCGTGGATTGGGGAAGGGGAGTCGCAAAACTTGGTCCCGCCATGTTGGAGAAACCGAAGTCGATGATAGCTGCATGAGTCGATGTCTTTTGGAGAACAGAGGTTGGACGCCCAGTAATCAGCGCTTCTAGGCAAGCGGCAGTAATCACTGAGACAGGCACTTAGGTCTGCGTGACTCAGAGGCACAGGTTGACCGCAGAAGTTTGTTGATTTCCGTTAAGTGCCCTGGGGAAAAAGAAGCCCTCGCCGCATTTCCTCGGCGAAAAGGATGTTATTAAACCGTTATTCCAAGGTGCAAGGTTAATGAGGATAACCTTGTTAATAAGCGCCTTACCCGCTAGGCCTATTAATATATAGCTTTCTATCCTTATATAAAAATTATAAATAAAAATCTAATCTTAATTTTCTTTAAAGTAAAATAAAATAATCCTTCTTTTATTAAGCTTAGTTAATTATTCTTTAATATCTCATAAGTATATATCTAGTGGTGAGGTTTAAATGTTATTAAGGGGGTTTACTAGCGTGTTTTTTTCTCTAGAACCCCTAGAGTAGGCTTGTTCTTCTAGTTTGACATCCTACGTTTTATGCTTAACAGCGACATTCTTTCGCGGCAAACCCACTCCTACGAGCTCGATATGTCCTGACGAGCAACAATTAAGATGAACCAAAGTAGGTGCATTACTCTCGCTGCTGATTGAGTTGCTTTCAAGGAGGGAGGCTGGAAGCGGATGGAGCAAACACGAGAAGAAGCGCCGGGAGCGCCAGGAGCACCTAAGTGGCCTCAAAAGCGTTTAAGTGGCTCGAAACCGCTCTCGTACTCGAGACATAATGCGAAGGCAACTCAATTCGAGCCCCAAGAGCCTCGCAAGCAGAGCCGAGACGATTCCAGCCATCTTATTGCTGCTTCTCATGGAGGGCAGACGCCGATTGAGGCTGCCTCAAGCTTCGATTCGCCTGAGGGCGCGAACCCCGTTTCGGCTGCGTCGCACGCGTCGGCCGCGTTCCTCAACAGCAGCGGTGCACAACCCCGCTCACCCTCGTTCGCTTTGCCGCCGGTAGCAAACGGCCAGCCACACTATGGCGCTCAGCTCAAGTCCAATCACGGGCAGCAGCTTACTTCTGCGGTTCCGGCACCACAGAAGGCCTCTGTTGCCAGTTCTTGTGATGCCCAGAAGGCTGTGGCGTCTGTAGGCGCCGCCCAGCCAATGTCGGTCATAGCAAATGGGACTCATCCTCGTCCTCCAAATCCCGACGCAGACAGGCATAGCGGCACCCTTGCGCCGCAGACAGGGCATCCTGTTGCTAAACACTCGACGCAGGCTGCTTCGTCCGCAGATGCCTTTAAATCTTTGCCTAGCCTTATAACTTCTGCGCCACCTGTCAATGGCAGACCTGGCAGCAATTCCAACCGTCAGCCCGGCTCTTCAGGCGACGATCTCCATGGCTCAACAACCAGACAGTCACCCACTGGGCAGCTTTCCGCGGAAAGTCCTCCCGTCAGTAAGCCGATCTTGAAGATGAAGAGGACCGGCCAGAACTTCCCTTTATCGTCCCCTAGGTCACCTTTGCGGGCGCCCGCATCATTGCATCAGAGGAAGGCCCCTTCGCCAAATAGGAAAACGGCTTCTGTACCCCAGGGCAGCATCAACTTGTCGAAGGCACCTGAAAGCCCTCAAAGCAGTGTGCTTGGCTTGCCAACAGTAGTAAATGGTCCAGAAATTGGCGAGAAGAAAGGGTTGAACTCATCCGTCCAACTGTCAACCAACTGTATGACAAACGCCTTTGATCGCCAGTACAGAAGCGCTGACATGGGATTTAGCAATTGAGAACTCGACACGTGGGCGCCCCATAGATGAATCGACAGTCAAGCATAAAGCTCCTCTTGATGGACTATCGAAACCAGCATCATCCCCAATCGGGAGCAAAATAGAGGCCACCTCGACGGAGAGCCTTTCTATGGGCCAAACCACTGAGTCCGTACCTCGTTCTGCCCATGTACTCGATGAAGCATCAGATGATGATATCAAGTACGAGACCGCTCCCAAGACAGTGATTTCAGACGACGCACTCGAGGCCGGCATGGAAGACGATACTTCCGAGGACGACACCGGGTCTGGCGGTGATGATGACGAGGCACTGGAATCAACTCCGTCGCGTGGCGCGGGCGCATCACCTCGACAACTATTCCATCCACCCGAGGAGTCTGACTACGGAGATGAGACTAACGATGACGACGGAACGGTCTCTTCGTCATCGTCCTCAGAGTCATCGCCAGCTGCGGATAAGGAGCCCATGGTCGCGCTGCCATCTGCCAATATCCAACACCAACAAGATTATCCTGAGCATATCTTGAAGACGGCCAAGTCCGGCCGTCCGTACCATGCTTGGTTTGGTACGCAATACCCACCCATTGAAATTCGAAAGAGTCACTATTTCTACAGCCTGACTGACAATTCCACATTCAGAGGGGAAGATTTCCTTTGATAAGAGCGGCGGTGCACTCTTCCCCGATGGGTACCAGAGATGCGCCGAAATCCCCGGTTATTCTTGGATTTGTGCTGTGCGCTCATGCAGACAAGTATACAAGACCCATTTCGGTCTAGGCAACCATTTCAAGATGACGCACAAGAGATTCATGCTCAACGACAATTTGGACGGAACCTTGTCAGTGGTTGGGTCGTACAGCAAGAGGAGCCAACCCGGAACCTGCTTCCCTGTTGTTGTAAGTCGACGGCCTCTGGACCCAAAAGAGCCGCCGATGGTGGAGCCCACGGAGCCGACAGGGAAGGGAAGACACGCCCCTACAGCATTTCGAACGAAGGCAGAATCTGAGAGCGAGGACATCGACGCTGACAACCTCGTGACTGGGGATATCGACGTTCCGGCTCGACCTGCGGTGCCGCCCAAAGTCATCCAATCAGGTAATGCTGATGAGATGTGGAAATATATCCGCCCCTTTCTCACCAAACACCAAGATTCCATTCCGGTATTGAATTGGGTATGCCATGTCATACATCTCCCTCGCGTTCGTGACATCAAATGGAACGAACCTAGGACAAAGGACCTACCATATCACGATTCTCACCCACGAGACATAACGGCACTCATTGTTCAGGTGACGGGCGTAGAGGCCCCAACGCCATGCACGGCTTGCCTGCAAGGCAGAGGACCCTTCGAGGGCTGCATTATGATCTCGCCGCAGGCAAGCCAAGAATCACGGGATCACGTATTGGCGTGTGCGAACTGCTACTATCACTGTGGGCAATCCTCGTGTAGTCACTGCAGTGGCCTCGTGTCGCGCCGCAGAGACAGACATGAGCGGCTAACACATAAGAAAAAGATTTACAATGTGAAAGTCCTTTCAGACAGGGCCCGTGGAGCCGTCAAGGCTCCCAAGACAGGCCAGCAGCAGCAGGTATCTCGAACAACGGGGGACAATTCATTGGAAGAAGCCTCTCAGCTCAACGGGAGGGTCTACCAGCCGTCTGAGGTCCACAGTCTTGAGATGGCAAGCAAGGATCGCGCATACAAGGTGATCACGGGCAAGGACGGGGAATCCATATCTATGTGCGGGGCCCTGATTCCCGAGGGCTATGACCTGGATCGAGCGGTTCCTGGTCGTCCTTGGGTGTGCCCAATTCGTTCCTGCCGAGCCGTATTCAAGAAGATTGCAGGCTTGGGATCTCACTTTTCTGTAAGTCTTATCCATTGAACCATATGCTTCACCGCGATGCTCACAACTCATCCTAAAGGTCAAACACCGGGGGGAATTGTTGAATGACAACCAAGATGGTACGCTGTCGATTGTAGGAGCCTACAACAGGCCACTGCCAGGCCACAACCACTGTGCCTCTATGGTTATATCTCAAAACCCCCTGGACAAGAATGAACCTCCGATGGCAGCATCAAAAGTACCCGGCTATGTACGAGTGGACAGCACAAATGCCAAACCGCAGCCCCAGCCTACGAACCACACAGCTTCGGTCCCATCTAGACCAGCACAAGCTACACAGATGAACGGAGTTGGACCCCCGAACAGCGACACTCACAGTGAGGCGAAACGAATCTGGAACTACATACTACCCTTCCTGCCTCTCTCTCTGGACCCCGATATCTTTGATACAGAGGTTGTCAGACTGTTTGCCCTGCCACTGCTCCAGAGTGTTCAGTGGAGGAAGACGTGGATGAAACGCCGGCTGGACAATGATCGATCCCAGATATTTGGAATCCTTGTGCATGTTCTTGGTGTTGATCGAAAGACTGGGAGTGGCGAAAAGCCGTGCTCCCTCTGCACCAGAGGCGAGGGTCCGTTTGAGGGATGTTGGACTCTGTCAAAGGGCGCCGCATGGGAGTCACACAAGTCTGCAATGTGCTGTGCTAATTGCCTGTTCAATCATAAGAAGAGCCAATGCAGTGTGAAGTATGGCTGGGAACGAAGGTGTGATAAGAAACCAGGTGAAAAGACATTCACCGGGTCGCCTCCACCCGTCGGTGAATGGGCTGCGTCTGCTGCTGCTGCTAGTGCAAGCAGCAGTGGCCAAAGCAAGAAACGCCAACTGTCCGCCTCTGATATCAACGATCAGTCTCGGGCACAACGTCGACGGCACGAGCGCAACGAAGGTGCCGACAACCAAGAACAGGCTGAAGTTGGGAAGAAACTTGTCCCATTGCCTTTGCCTTCACCGAAAAGAAACACTCGTGCATCGGACTCCCCAACAAGGAGAAATACATCGCCCGAACCACAGACGGCGCACAGCATATCCTTCCCCTCAATGTCTTCTTCGGCGCTGGTCATGGCGGGGCAGCAAACCTCAGACGAACTCCTCGAGATGGAAGATTGGGAGATCGCGCCTGGGCGCATTCGTGAAGAAGACGTCGACCAGCCAAACAGTAAGTCGACACTTTCCTCATTGATGTACCCTTTTCAGCTCTGCAAACCCGACGGGGGCGCAGATAAACCTCAGTTCATACCGTGCATACGGTTTCCTCATCAGACTCCAATTCCCCAGCCTTGAAAACCATTACGGTTTGCTGACCCCGAAGCTTAGACATCGCCTTTTCGAAATCATACCTCGAAAACAATCAGAGTATTCCGGTAGCTGCCGACGTCTCTTTCCGCGTCGAAACGATCAAGTCCGGACACAAGCTGGAGTTCGAGGCCATAACGTCCAGAGCCCGCTACTGCTCCGTCGCCAGCGGCAAGCTTCGTGTCTCGATCGCAGGCCAGCCTGAGTTTGTCATCGGGCCCCATGGCGTGTTCAAGATTAAGCCTGGTGTGAAGGCGTGGGCACAAAATCGTCTTTACGTCGATTCGGTGGTGCACGTGGTTTCAGTCGAGGACGGTGCGTGAGACCGAGGCGCTGTTGGCTAAGACACTTACACAGACGAGTGCGGCCGGCCATTTGAAGTGGATTTATCAAGGGATTGGGGCGCAACTCAGGAGTTGGAAGCAACAAAATGCGTTCTCCCATGTACTCCAATGTACATCAGTCACGTATCAGAGGCAAGGGAGGGAAGGTGTAGAGACTATTGAATGTAAAATAATCACCCTAGTTTTGTTGGGTCAAGTACTTGGAGATACTGAATCTACAGAAACCACTTCGCATGATCACCAAAAACGAGCTGCCATCAGGGCATAGCAGTGGAAACCAAACGCCCAAGCGCAGACAATCCTTGTCATGAGGCATCAACATGTATCCCACTCCACCAACTCTTCAAACCCTCCACATCGCACCACTTGACATCCGTCGGATTCTCGAACCACCAGTTCGTACCGGGCTTGGGCTTCTCGTTTCCGTACTTCTTCAAGCTGCCGCCATCGAACCTATGATTCTTGACGCCGAGCAACAGCGCCACACTGCCAACCTCGGGGGTGAATTCGTCCGGGTCCAGGAAGACAGTCAGCAGCACCTGCTTGTCGGTCGACGGGTCTGCCAGCCTCGCCGTCCGCTGTCTGCCGACATAGCCAGGCAGAAGCGCCGGTTCCACGTCGGAGAGCCAAACAATCACCGCAAGGACATTAACAGCCCAATTCTGCTTATAAGGCAGGTAAGGGATGGACTTGAGCGGAGTCAGCTTCAGGGGTTTGCTGAGGGTGCTCGGCGCCCAGGGGAGGTTGTCGCTGGGCTGCTGCTTGAGGAGCTCTGCTTCATGGCGGCGGTCTTTGACGGTCTGCTCGGGTACCTTGTGGCTCTCAAATGCGTCTTCCTCGTCCGAATTGGGTTCCTCGTCCTGCTTGGCGGTCGATGAGTGCGTTGCCTCGAGGTGTTGACGAGTGGTATTTATGTCGTGACTCTGTAGGCCAGATCTCATGCTGGCTTTGTGCCTTGTCATTGATGCGTTATCGGGTCCAAGGGTGGCATGTGATTGCTCTTGTCCTGTCGTGCCAGCCATCTGCATGTATGCAGTGTTCCACCCGACAGTAGCCATGTCCTTCACCACTAGATAGACCATTTCCACCGTATTACCCGAGTCATCATCACCACCTGGATTCAACTCAATGGACTGTACATCAAATCTGCTCAATCGCACGTAGCATCCCACAAATATGCGACCAGTATCTACAAACCGGTGCATTTCAGACCGGACCAGCGCCTGGACGCATAACTCCCCATCGCCTAACAGCAGGCGGACGGTGCGGTAACGCTTTGAGACGGCAATGTGCGCCTCGACACCTTCCACAAGAAATATGGAGCCGGGGATGCAGTGGCGAGTACGGAGGACCTCAGCTATCAACGGACGAGGCTCGAACGGCTCGGTTGGATCGGCCGCTACCACCACGGTCTCAGGAGGCACGTCGGAGGCGGACATGGACAGGACGACCCATGGATCGGGAGGACATGACTGCAGATCTCAAAGAATTGCGAAATGCGCAAGACCTGGCGATCAAGGACCAATTCGTCGAGTTAACGAAGCCAGGCTAAAGCCCGTCAATCACCATAAAAGTGTAGGTATGGAGTGAATCGGAGCTGAGCGCGTCTCTCTTAGACCCGGGAAGGCAAGGGACGCGTCGTGCCCTCTGACCCGGACCCTTGGGGTGCTGACCTGACCGCTTACCACATCTAGAGAATCCGCTGATACTGCCGGCGTCCCACTCCATCAGGGTCCCTCGAAACAGTCACAAGTGCTGGGCATCATGCATGCATGTATTGAGCGGCGAGGACTGCGTGTGCACTAGGTCAGCCAATTGACACCCTGACTCAACGGCTTGCTCATGCTGCCCCGTATCGCTCGAACAGTTGCCAACTCAGCACGCTCATCTCGATCTCCTCGAGCCTGCCTGACCGCACAAGCAACCAAAACATTCGCCTCCCCTCTCACCTGCGCCCACAGCACCAAAGCCCGCACCATGGCCCCCGACCTCCCGCCCGACCGCCGCCCGATCGTCATCTCGGGCCCCTCAGGCGTCGGCAAGGGCACTCTGTTCAAGATGCTCTTCGCGCAGCACCCGGACACCTTCACCCTCTCCGTCAGCCACACGACGCGGTCGCCCCGCGAGGGCGAGCAGCACGCCGTCGACTACCACTTCGTCAGCCACGCCGACTTCGAGTCGCTGATCGCCGCGGACGGCTTCGTCGAGCACGCCAAGTTCGGCGGCAACCGCTACGGCACGTCCAAGTCGACAATCCGCGAGCAGGGCGAGAAGGGCAAGGTCGTCGTGCTGGACATCGAGATGGAGGGCGTCAAGCAGATCAAGGCGAGCAGCATCCCCGCGCGCTTCGTCTTCGTCGCCCCGCCCGGCGAGGAGGAGCTTGAGAAGCGCCTCAGGGGCCGCGGCACCGAGAAGGAGGAGAGCATCCAGAAGAGGCTCGCGCAGGCGAAGTATGTTCATCCTGAAAGGCTTGGAGCGCGCTGCCGCCTGCTCTTTCGTTCGCTGGGCTGCTTGTACTGACATTGGAACGCAGACTGGAGCTCGAGTACTCGAAGACCCCCGGGGTCCATGACATAATTGTAAGTCTAAACTATACTACGTTTCCTGGTGCAATTGAAAAGCTCGTGAGGTGGTTGGCAGACTTGCGTCTCCCCAGTGTGATGCCCTGTCTACGTTAGTAGCTCTACATACTTATCTGGGCCCCATAGATCGTCAACGATGACCTCGACACGGCGTACAAGGAGCTGGAAGAATTTGTCTATAAGCCTCTAGACTCGTAGTCGGGCCTCCTAGGATTCTGCAGCCCTTCAAGGTACCTCTAACACCAGAGCCACAAAACAGTATCTCATTCAGGATCATGCAAGGGACCGTCACTGTTGAAAAGAACAAATGCGTCTGTTCAACATCTCAATATGTATTTCCATCAGGTATCAAGACTAGACTCTAATTAGAGCACAAAATGGGGGCTGGATTAAGAAATAGAGAAAGAGAGAAAAAGAAGTCTGGATGGAAGTTCTGGAGTACTAAAAAGGAAATAAAGCGTAATAGTCCAGTCCGGTGGGAAATATGTTCGTCCCTCATGCGCCCAACAACCACTCGCAGCAAACAAAAGCATCGGGTTGAGGGGCAGGTGACCAGCAATCTGCGGATGCGCCATCAGTAGCCGAGATCCTGTCAGCCAAACGCGCCGTTTGCTCCTTCATACCCCAACGTAGCTGGATTTGACACTCTCATCGATCGTTCGCTTCCGAAGCGGCTCCTCCTAGTAGCCGTTCATGGTCATGCGTTGAGAGCTGCGGCTCAGCTCCCGGTCCGCCGCCGGGCTGATCGGCCTGCTGCTGCTGTGGCCTTGTGCGCTTCCCTCCTTCAGTGCCAGTAGCTGCTTAGCACGGAAGGTCTCGTAGTGGATCTGGGATGTCGTTTCGATAAGGTCCTGAAGGTGTGTTCGGAGGAGGAAGTTTCGCAGGTAGATAAATTCGCAGTGGTTCTCGTCCTCGACGTTGATGACGCCCCATCGGTTCTGGCGACCTCGGACCTGGTTACCATTGACGATGATGGACTTCTCGGATCCCACGACGGCAAAGGGAATCAGGTTCTGTGAACGCGTGTTAGCATATGCAGGATGCACATTGATGAGTCGGCACAGCTAGCTCCGTACCTTGATCTGAGTGTTGACAGCGCGCTCCTCGTCGTCGAACTCGTCGTTGTCATAAGGGTACATCTTCAGGTTGTGGAAAGCAAACTCCTCCTTGATGCGCTCCTTGAACGCCTGGCGCTCCTCCAGGGTCATTGTGTCAGCCTTGGCAATGACCGGGACGACATTGACAACATCGGACAGCTTCTTCAGCACGACAATATCGATGGGCTTGAGGGAGTGGCCGGTGGGCTGGATGAAGAACAGGCAGCAGTGGATGCGGGTGTCCTGGATGTAGCGCTCACGCTGAGCCGTGAGCTCCTTTCGCAGGTAGGCAGAGTGCTGGTCCTTGATGTACTTGACGATGGGGTCCCAGCAGCGGTCGTTGTTGATCAGGTCACCATAGCCAGGGGTATCGACAATGTTGAGCCTAAGACGGACGCCATTCTCCTCGATGATGTGCGACACGGGGTGGATCTCGGTGGTGGATCGAATAACCTCGTCGGGAACAAGACGACCCTTGGACTCAATGAGGTGGGAAGCGAAGATGGTGTTGATGAGGGTGGACTTTCCGAGACCAGTTTGGCCTGTGACCAAGGGAACACGAGACACGTTAGCCCGGCCGTTTGCTGCTCGACACCGAGGCCTGCAATTGAGGGGAGAAGGCCAACTTACCGACGCAGATAACGTTGAACTGGAAACCACGCTTCAGGAGCTTGCGCTCGATCTGGCTGGTGATGCTGTCGAAACCAACGTGGCTCTGGGGGTAGATGGACGCCGCAGGCATGGCCGCCATTTTCGCGAGAGGGATGGGTTTAGATTAGATGGGCAAGGGCCAGGTCGATGGGAGGACGTTGTTAAGTCGGGCGAGAAGAAGAATTGAGGCCGTATGACCGAATGTAGGGGGTATCTTGGGATGGTTTGTCAAGCCACAAGAGAACAGGAAGAAGAAAAAAGTTAAGGAACGAGTGAGAGTGGATTGGTTGATGGTCGAAGGTTGAAGGTTGAATGGCGATGGTGATCCCTCCCAGCTGTGTGCAATCCGTGGAGATGAGAGTCAGCCAGTCAGGTCTGGTTGGGAGGAATTGCTGCCAAACAATAATTTCCGCCTCTCCCCAGTCGAGCCAGAAAGGGGGTCGCATCTCACAGGAAAGGGGCTAGGAACCGACCCTGCCTCCAATTGGCTCGAAAACGTCCAAGCGCCATAAACTGGAGCTTTGCATGGTTGAAGGGTGGCCTGAGCTTCACTGGCACCTCCCCCTGGCAGTTTTCGGGCTGGGGAAGCAGCTCTTCGACGAAGACTCGCGCTAGCAATTTTTCTGGGCGACGGCCTCACCAGATATCGCGACGGCACCACATCAGCGCCCCAGTGACAACATTTCGATTGCCTTGCGCCAGCCGCACCGAATCCGATACCCCCCACCTTTCTTGCGGTACACGCTGCCCCGTCTGTAAACTCTCAGCCTGCGTCAACGACACACTGCAGACACCGAGCGTCTCGATCGAAAATCGGCAGCATGGCTGGCGCAATGTTGCCCACACGGGCGGCTTCTTCTTTCCTCCCTCGACTGGCCTCCCCACCATTTCTCTCGCCATACAAATTCACATCTCTCTACACGAGGCAAATATCGCTACCATTTCTCCCGAGATTTTCGCTTGCCGTACCTGCCATCTCTCTGAATCTCCCCTCCATCCCGGACATGCTTGAAGGAATTTGGGAGGGCATCTTGAAGGCTGTACCCAAGAAGAAGACATCACATTCCAAAAAGAGGCATAGGCAGATGGCAGGGAAAGCGCTCAAGGATGTCAACAATCTATGCAAATGCCCAGTGTGTGGGGGAACTAAGAGAATGCACCACCTTTGCGAGACATGTATGAACAGTAAGAATATACCTTTTTTCAGCTCTGGGGGCCCAAAATCAGCACTGACGCGCATATGCAGAGATGAAGAACATGATGGACAAGAAGAGCCAGGAGAAGCAGGCGGAGAAGACGATAGAAAAGACGATCGATGTGGAATGAAAACCATTGCAACCAACGTGGTAACAGGCATTGGAGTCAACGGACATGCGAACGAAGCTCATGCTTACGAATTGACGCAGCCCCGCTAGGAATTTAAGGTCCGTACGGGCTGTCGCGAAAGTTGAAACTCAACACGGTCTGGATTTGACATTTGGGAGGCAATAGCGTGTATAGTCTCACGCGAAGGCCATGAGAAGGTCACAGCACCAGGACACCAGTAGCGCTGTCAGTATCAGCGCGACGAGGAACATGATCTCGAGGCCGATGAAATGCTCCTTGGATAGCGGGCAGGAAAGAATAGCTGCCCAGCCCATCATTTGAAGTTGGGAAGGACGCCGAGCAGGACCGTTGTGGTAGACCACTATTTTCTACCTGGGTTCAGCAGAAGACAAACATCCAAACCTCGAGTGAAAATGTAAAATGTAAAATCAAAAGTTCAAGAGCGTTCCGTGCGAACAGTGATAAAATCGTATGTGGTGTCAAATAGAGAGCTCATTCACCTTCCGTGTTTGTACCACTCGCCTCAAAGGCTGCTGTGGACTCGCTTGAGAGCTTCCTTGGTGACATCACCCGTACCCTACCAAAACTTCCCACCCATCCAAGCTTCCCCCTCGTAACAACGACTCACATATGGACCGGTAGCGATGGTGAGGACCTCAATTTTCAGCGATTGACCTTGTGCGACAGGCAAGCTGACATTGTTCCAAGTCCAAGCAGTACCTTACCACCCATACGGTGGACAATGGTTCGTTCCCAGGCCTCGCAGCCCACCAACTGCCCCTCGAGCTGTAGCTGCTGATGCTCACGTCACCGTTGCAGCCCACACCACCGACATCTTCACCCTAGCGGCAACACCTTCTGTCCTCTTCTCTGCCAGCGGTTCCTCCACAATCAACGTTCACCGAATCAACGACGCCTCGGGGACCTTTCCCATCTCCCAGTCCCTATCGGCACACAAGCTCGGCTGCCACCATGTCGCAACTGCCCCCCGCGGCTCAAATGGCACTGTAGCCGCGTCCGTCGGCTTTGCCGGCGACATCAAAATATGGCGGTCAAACCCGGACAGCGGCGACTTCTCGCTCGACTACGAGATCACGCCATCCGAGGCGAAGACCAGGGGTGTCGGTGATTCCTGGGCTGTGGCACTCAGCTCTGACGAGAACTACATGGCGTGCACAACCCACGATGGAAAAATACACGTGTGGGACCTGCGGTCCAAGAGCGTCGTGCAGACCTACGAGACGGGAGGCAGCGGGAACGGCAGCTTTGGCCTGTCCGTAGCCTTGAGCGCTGACGGCCGCCTCACTGCGAGCGGACACCAGAATGGATCGGTCTACGTGTTCAACAACGACGCGGGACATTTGAAATACTCGCTATCTGGTAAGATTCTCGTATGTGTGAAGACATGAGTTTCTTGGCTAAAGACTTAAACCAGGCCTCGCAAAGCCCGTGAGAGCAGTCGCCTTCTCGCCAGGAAACACTCGTCTCGCGGCGGCAGGCGATGCAGGCATTATCGCCATCTACGACGTCACAACCGGAGAGCACGTGGGCATCCTGAACAGCGGCGGCTCGTCATCGGCGTGGATCACCTCCCTGGACTGGTCGGACACGGGCGAGTATCTGCTCTCCGGATCTACGGACGGCAGGGTCAAGGTGTGGTCGATAGACCGTGGTGCTTGTGTAGCAACGCACAGCGAGACGGAAAAGATTCTCTGGAGCGTGCGATGGTTACCCAAGGCGGCGGCGCATCGTGGGGAAATGTTCTGTACAGCGGGTGCGAATCGCAGCCTGACTTTCTACCGCGAGGGTGGAAAGGTCTGAGTGTGCAACCTGGTGATTATGAGCTGACCTTGCACTGATATCCGGCAGGAAGTATTCTCATAAGAAGCTGTCGCCGAGGATGCAATCATAATGGCGATGTTGCAGGAAGTGTGGAGGATACAAAGATGCAGATCCAAAAATTTGGAAGGCATGACATGAAGTGCCTGGTGTTGCTCAGTCCTAGATCACTTATAGAAAGGTCCAAAGGTGGCTCATGTACCTTTTCGGTGCTCTCTTTACTGGTCATCGGTCCGCATTCTGATGAACAACATTCTACTCATGATCACTCGTGTGAAGACAATAATAATACACCATTACCATGGAATATTGAGACCTAGGAGCTTTGCTGTCAAAGTGCGACATGCGTCTGGGGTAATCGGGGGGGGGGGCGGGGGGTGGCTGCTTTTGCGCCGGGGATCCAAGGGTCCGGGTTCCAAGGTCAGATGCTTTCGTGACAGTTTCGAGTTGCCCTGCCAGCACTAGGCGTCTGTAGGCGTAAAGTGCCTGCATCATTTATTACCCCCAGATTTCCAATACCAGCATCGGTGCCAACCTCCCAATTTCCAGGCACATAACCAAACAAAGACCCGAGATCGTATTTGTGATCTTCTTTCTCCAATACCCTCTAATAAAAGAAGCCTCTACACCTCTGTTTTTCGCATTCTCACACACTCTTTCCTTTAGTCGACCTTACACATTACGTCGACGTCATCGCAGCTCGTCTCACGATGCCAGCAACCCGCAAATCCACCCGCGGTGCTGCCGCCCGAGCCGCGGCGAGCAAGCAACAGTCAACCCTCAGCTTCAACCACAAAATCACCAAGAGCGTCACGACCAAATCAGGCAAAGTCAGCAAGCTCTCCACACCCGCTGCCACCAAGGTCGAGCCCGAACCACAACCACAAACCCCCACCAACGAGGACGTAGAGGAAATCGAGGCGCAGCAGCCAGAGGAGGCCGCAGTAGCGCAGCCAGAGGCCGAGAAGAGCGCTGCGGAGCTGAGCGCAGAGAAGGTCACCGATGCGCAAATCAAGCGCTACTGGAAGGGGGTCGAGGCGGCGCGTATCTCGAAGCGGGTGCACCAGGAGGACCTGAGCCAGGCGGAGAAGGTGCTGCGGTACTTCGACGTCAGCTCGCAGTACGGGCCGTGCATTGGCATCCCCCGCGCGAAGCGGTGGTACCGCGCCGAGAAGCTGGGCCTCAATCCTCCGATTGAGGTCCTTGCAGTGCTATTGAGGGAGGAGGGGCAGGGCAACAAGGAGGTTGAGAGGGCTGCTATGGATCGGCTCATGGAGTCTACGGCCATCGGAAGTGGTTGATTGGCTCTCGGAGATGGATTACTATCCTTTGATTGTTTGGAGTTGCGGCACGAGGGAACATGCGAACTTTACGCTGTCTGGAACTGTGCTGAGGGGACCACAGATGGGCCATACGACACGAAGGGTTGGAGCGAACGGCGTTTGCTACCAGGATATGATTCTATGGCTTTGGTTTGGATTTGGAAAAACGAAAAGAGCCAGTCTGGCCGGGTATTCTAAGTCTTTCGCAATACGGCAGCAGCTTCGCTACGACATGCGCACAGCAGCATGAGCGGTCACGAGCGCATAAGCTGCTAAATAGAAGGCAGTTCCTCCTCGTTTAATACCAGATGCTCCTTGTCCGGTGGTGCGGAATCGTTTCCTGACCCCGGGACTCCAGGTCCTTCATGAGGTCGTACAAGAAAAAGTCTATCAAGATGGCGTTGATCTCGACGTCTGGATGAGTCCGTTTAATATCTCTGCGAATAAGCTCAACGCACCAGATGCTGCAAGCTTCACGGACTGTCAGCCAACACGCCCAGGGCCAAGGTTAGAGAGCGCCGTCTTACCTCTCAGCTGAGCCTCCCAGCTACTCCCGCTTTCGATGATCTTCTTCTCCTTGACAACCTCGTTCAGGGTAGGGCTGTAGAATATACAGCCCATAGTACTCAAGATCTGTGGGACTCGATAGTCGGCGAACATGGTGATCTTGTCAATATCTCTGAAGGTGCCATAGTCTTCACCTTGGAAGCAGGCCCAGATGTCAGCTACGAGTATCTGCGCTCGCTTTAGGAAGCGGACGGGTTTCCGCCGCCCTTCAAACTTGGTCTCGTCTCGGAAGCAGGTGAAGTCATCGGCCAGTAGGTTCACGAGACCAGCTGCTGACCCATTGGCGGCTTTGATGCAGTTGGTGAAGCAACATGAATATTTCTGTTGGGCGCCGTCAGCATTGCGTCAGGGGTGCATTTTCCGAAACGGCTCTGGCATAGGTTTGATGCATGTCAGAAGCAACATCACCCCTCACTGTGAGCAATGTGGCGTGGAACCTTTACCACACTGGTGGACTCTTGAGGAGACTTCCAGAAAGCAAGAGATGCATCCCAGCGATGCCAGCATTCCCCCCGACGATTTATGGTGCATACACAGGAAAGGGATCAGCATTACCTCGTAAAGCACCTTTCCAGCCTCACGTAGACAGGCGAGGCGCTCCTCGAGCAAGGGTATCTCCTCATCTGTCGTGGACCGAAAGACATGTCTCAGGAGGTCCAGCGTGCATTCGTCCTCGCTCTGCCAGAAGTCGGAACTGGTTATAGGGATGTCTGGCAGCAAAGAAACACACAGTCAACCGCCACGGCCAGAAAGAGCGGTCACGAGGCCTCCAAACCAACCTTCATCGAGAGCCCGCTGCAGGGCGGCCACCAAGCTCCAGTACCCGGTCCAAGTCTTGTCCTTGTACGAGATAGCGAAGCGCTTGTCGTCGGGTAGTTCCGACCAGAATGAGAAGTTCAGAAGGTCCATTGTGAAGATGAAGTCAACGGTGGCCTCGTCTTTGGCCTTCGGATGCAGCTCATGCTCGGACCATGTGGCCGTGGAGTAGCTCTTCTCCTGCATCTGCTTATAGATGGCGTTGGCGGCCGTCTTGCATGACCACATGTCCAGCGCCACGTCGATGGAGTTGTCGTAGACATACTCGGCGCCCTCGAGCACGCCTGTCTCAGGGTCGGCGATTGCGCTGGGCTTGCCCAGGATATGCGCGCGGAGGAGCTCCAAGAGCTCGGGATCGGCTTCATCGTCAGACATGATGGCCCTGCTGGTTCTGTTGTGTGCAGGCTGGGGCTTTATTGCGCTGAAATGTGGCGTTGAACACGACAATGGTCTCGAATGTAGTGATTGAAAGCGCGGAGAACGTTTGAAGGTCTTGGATGAAAAGATGTTTGCCCACTTGCGATTTTTGTTAAGGAGAAACCGGGAGTGGTGATAATGAGCCTTTGGCAGCATTGGCCATCTGAGAGAACTGGCTGGGCTCTACTTTTATTGATGTCGATCCTCTTCAGTTATCACTACAAGGCAGAAAGTCAGTCCAATATTACTACTCCCTTCTTCGTTGGCATTACTACTCCCTTCTCCGTTGTCAGACCCAAGAATTTTGTTGCAGAGCCGCAACAGCTGCCGAAGCCCTGCCGAAGCGTTCGTTGACTGCTATTTCTCGACAGCAGCACAGGAGCTGCTCCTAGGCAAACGGCAGCTCTTACGTACCTGCCTCAGGAAGGTGGGCAGGTACAGTACATACTGCACCGTACCTGGTTCCGGTACAGGGTACATAGGTACGTCAAGGCCCTCAGCGTGCCAGACCCCTGTCGGCTAACAGGGCTAGCTAGCTTCGGCCTGAGAGCTCCAGACCAGACCAGCCTTGGGAATCTGCAGACGTCGGGTCCGGGCTTTGGCCCCTCGAGGTTGGGGCAGAGGGATCATCAATACAAAGCGTGATGCGAACCAACACTCTGCATAGAGGACAGACCTCTGCTGACAGCTCTCCTTCCGATTGACTTTTTATCTGAGACCCCGACTTGCGACGAGTCGACTCGATCCTTGTCTTGTCACCTGGCACACGACATCGTTTCGCTCTAGCGCATTGCGAGAGACCTACATACATCCCATCCGTCTTGCTTCGACACCCTCCTCAGCCTGAACCGTACCACCATCAACTGGGTGCGCGTTTGATGCGCCGATTGCAACACAATGAGCGCTCCCACGTGTGAAGCTCCTCCAGCTTCTGCTGCTACTGCAGAACAGCAACCAGCGCCTCCTGCAGCTACTCAAGCGACCGCCGCCCAGCCTCCAGGTGCAGGTGCAGCTGCTTCCCCGAATGTGCCTCGCCCTGCCACGACTCACACTGTTCCGATTGCCCAAGGCCAACCCCCTCCAGCCGGTGTGGCACGGCAGCCTGCAGCGGTGACCCGTGACATCTTCAACCAACGATCGCTCGGTAAAGCGCTCAATTCTCAGGTTAAAGGCGTGCGTAATCCCCTCTGGCATTGCTCCCTTCTCACACATGACTTTGCGGCCCTTCCTCATACACATTGGGCGCTACCTTGACGCAGTCGCAGTGGCTGCGAGACGGACTTCTGCTCGCCCTCGTTCTCTCCAGCGGCCCCTCACGCGCTTACCAGCACAATGGTTCAAGCTGACGCGCAATTTGTGTATTCCATCAAGCTAATATGGTTGCAGTCTCGGGCCCTGATGGTCGGCGCTGGTGGTATCGGCTGCGAACTCCTCAAGAATCTAGTCCTCCAAGGCTTTGGCGAAATACACGTCGTTGACCTCGACACGATCGATCTGAGCAATCTCAACCGGCAATTCCTCTTCCGCACCGATCACATTGGAAAGCCAAAAGCCCTGGTTGCAAAGGATGTCGCGCAGACTTTCAACCCCCAGGCGAAGATCGAGGCCCACCATGCAAACATCAAGGAAGCACAATTCAACGTCGAGTGGTTCCGAGGGTTCAACATTGTTTTCAATGCGCTCGACAACATGGAAGCGAGACGGCATGTGAACAAGATGTGCTTGGCGGCAGACGTGCCCTTGATCGAGAGCGGGACTACGGGGTTCAATGGCCAGGTTCAGGTCATCAAAAAGGGCGTCACCGCCTGCTATGATTGCACTCCAAAAGATGCGCCAAAGTCATTCCCTGTGTGCACAATCCGAAGCACGCCCAGTCAGCCGATCCATTGTATAGTCTGGGCCAAGAGCTACTTGCTGAACGAGATGTTCGGTGCCAGTGAAGATGAGTCTGCCTTTGATCATTCAGACGACCAAGATAACGCGAAGGAGATCGAGGAGCTGAAGAAGGAATCCGAGGCGCTGAAGTCTATTCGCGAGTCTGTTGGCTCGGAAAAGTTCCCTCAGTTGCTGTTCGACAAGGTGTTCAAGACTGATATCGAGCGCCTTCGCTCAATGGAAGATATGTGGAAGTCGAGGCAAGCACCCCAGTCATTGGACTACCAAACCTTGCTTGAAAAGGCAGGCGAGGCCCTAGCGGCCAAAGACACGATTCTTCAGGATGGCCAAAAGGTCTGGAGTCTTGAGGAGAGTCTCGTCGTCTTCAACGATAGCTTGGACCGGCTCAGTAAGCGCATGGCCGACTTGAGGAGGTCACACGACGGGTCCGGACCTGCGCCTATGATTGAGTTCGACAAGGATGACGAGGACACACTCGACTTCGTTGCGGCCAGCGCGAACATCCGATCCACCATCTTCGGCATTGATTGCAAGTCCCGATTCGATATTAAACAGATGGCTGGAAATATCATACCAGCCATTGCGACCACCAATGCTATCGTCGCTGGTCTTTGTGTGCTTCAGGCCTACAAAGTGCTCAAAGGCGAGTACAACAAAGTCAAAGAGGTAAGCAGCTGACGACGACGCCCTCTTGTTCCTAATATGCATAAGTTGATGGACATATCTAGGCCTTCCTGTCACCATTCTCATCGGGCTTGCCAGCCCGACTCATCTCAGCTGACAGACCGCAACCACCAAACCCGCACTGTCCCGTCTGCAGTGTGTTCCAGGCTAGCGCATACGTCGATCTCTCTCGGGCGACCCTGAAGGACTTGGTCGAAGATTTCTTGAGACTGCAGCTGGGCTATGGCGAGAAGGAGATAGCTGTGTCTACTGACGCAGGCATCTTGTACGACCCCGACGAGACGGAGCACCTTTCGAAGAAATTGACCGACCTGGGTATGCGCTTTCCCTCAAACTCTATCCTCATGGTCGCTAACCCACCCTAGGGGTCAAACCCGGCACTTTCTTGACTATCACCGATGAGGACGACGCCGAGCCATTCGTCAACCTAGTCCTCAACATTCAGGAAACGTAGGTTTCTCGATTCACAGCGCGCTGTACAGCTTACTGACAGCTCCGTAGCAAGGAAGAACAGCCTGAAAAGCCGGTCAAGGCTCTCTCAGACGACAAGCCTGAGATACCCAAAAAGCCAAAGAAAGAGCCTGCAGAAACCTCGATAGCTGCGCTCTCGTCGAACGGGAAGCATGAGCCCGATGAAAGCAGCCGGGGGAACAAGAGGGAGCACGAAGACGAGCTGGAGGAGCCAGGTCCGAAGAAGATCAGAAAGACTGGCGACTCGAGCGCAAAGGGCAAGGACGCGGTCGTTGTGGATGACGACGGTGGCAGCGGTGCCATCTTGATCGATGATGACTGAGCGCTGCCTCTTGAAATGCGCCCCTTGGGTTTACGCTGGGCATCTTGACTCGGTGCCGACAAAAGACATGGCTCACAAACTGCCGCGGCTTACGAAACCCTGATTGGCTGCGCTCAACCCACCGTCAATGTTGAGGACGCAGTTGTTTGCATACGAGTTTGTGGCCAAGAAACAGGCGGCGTCTGCGACCTCTTCGGCTCGGCCTACCCTTCCAAGTGGAATCTGGCTGCTGAGCTTGCCTTCATTGAGGTCTGATAGAGCATGTACATTAGCACTGAATAACTTGTAATTATATGATGAGGAGGCTAGATGGCCTATGGCATGGAGGATGAAGGCTATTGGGCACTTGGGTTGTCCTAGACACGGCGGTTCAATGCTACTTTAAGTAGAGCTCCAGGTCATGGCCAAGGATGGACATGAGCAGAGCATTGGAAACAAGGAACAGGAGTCAAGCAAAAAAGGACACATGAAAGCCATCTCTGGGGAGGTCGAAGTACATCAACTTACTCTCAATCATCTGGGTCTGAATGTAGCCCGGGACGAGGGCGTTCACTCGGATTTGGAACTGGCCCAGCTCTTGGGAGAGGGCGGATGTGAGGCCTGAGAGGGGAGTTTGTTTTCTGCTTAGCAATAGATCACAGACAGGTAGATCAAGGCCCAACCACGCCATTGAATCTCCCGGGCAAAAACTGCAAGCTACAATTACAAGGTCAAAGAAGGCATCTCACCAAGAAGACCGGCCTTGCTCGCCGCGTAGACGGACGCGCCGGTGCCGCCCCGGGAGGCCATGACGCTCGAGACGTTGATGATGCTGCAGCCCCGGCGGGCGGCGGCCGCCCTGCGCATCATCTGCTTGCCGACGAGCCTGCAAGCCAGTACTGCGGCGCGCAGGTTGGTATCGAGGATGGCGGCGATGTCGGCCGGGTCGGTTCGTGCGAGCAGCGAGTTCTGCGAGACGCCGGCCGCGTTCACGAGGACGTCGACCTCGCGCCCATCTGCCGCGAGCTGGCGCCCGATGGCGTCCCAGGTGCCCGGGTCGCCAGCCTCACCCGCGAAGAAGGAATGCGGCCGGAATGGCGATGCTGCTCCTGCTGCTGGTTTCTGGGCCGAGTGAGGCAGCTGGGAGCATGCTGTCTTGAGCGTGTCGGCGTTGCGGGCGACCAGGAAGCATGAGGCACCCTCGTTGGTCAGACGGGTGGCTATGGCCAGGCCGATGCCACGGCTCCCGCCCGTGATGAGGGCGGATTTCCCTGCGAGGGAGATCATGGCTGATATACGCCTGAGATTGACTTGCAGTCAGTCTGGCGGGTATGCTTCAAGGTATTTGTGAGGCCCGTGTCTCTATTAAACGCACCACCTAGGTACCCAGAGACTTACTGTGCCCGGCCAGCTGTGTCTGTCTCGGCCCCGCGGACAGGTCGCGAAAGCTCCACCGGGCTGGGCAAACCCGCGGGGAGCGCATCAGTCTCGCTCTCAGGAACGATTGCTTACTTTTCAGGGGTCCTACCGCCAAAAAGAACCGACGGGCCCCAACTGACGTGACAGGGCAGGGAGCCTTGGAAGACTGCTCCTCTTCATCCTTGCCCACCACGCCTTTTCTCACACGTCACGAGTAGTAGGCAGATTATGGACTGGGGTTGCGGGCCTGGTCAACAGCTGTTTCCTCTCCTCTCTTGACGCCCCCATCGTTCGTTTCGTTTTCCAACCGTGGGGGACCGCACTGCGCTGCACTGCACTGCACGGCTCGAACCAGGCCGACTCGACACAACTCAACTCGGTCGGACCATCTTATCGATACCGTCCGTATCAGCAGCCCTCACCAGCTAGACTATCTTCCCAGGTGTCCCACGCTCGTCAAGCGCTGCCGCCTGGCTTCACGTCACTCCTCTCGACCCGGTCAATGCCTCTTCGACCCGTGTCTCTGAAGCGCAGCATCACGCACCGAGGCAGGCTGGACACATGAGGAGGAGGGAACCCATCTGTGGCCCATGAATCGAACAAACCATGGCTCCGGCCCAGGCTCAGAGCTCCACGATGCCCCGCCCAACTCTAATCTGCACAGCGCAGACTCGGATCTGCCCAACGGCCACGAGCCCAAGGGCGAGGTCATCGACGCCGGCTTGAGGAGCCTGGACCACTGTATGTCGCCGTCTACCTGCCCGTCCTGGTGCACTTCGCTTCTGGCTCCCGCCATGCGCTCGCCTGCATGCTTCCCGCACGGCGAGCGCATCGTCGTGCACTCCCCGCCGTCGCATGCTCGCCAGCTCCGGGCCTCGGCTCGGGACGATGGGGTCAACAGGCGCAGCAATTTGGTCTAGGACCACTTGGCTAACACTCCTGCGACAAAGACAGACAGACACTCCCATCATGGCGGTACGACCTACGGCAAGCCATGCTCCCTCTCATACGGTGGGAGACGCCCTACCTAGCATACTTTCAGGACGCCGTGCGCACGCCTGCCCTCGATAGCTATTTCGCAATCACGGCCAACCTCGGCACCCATACATTTTTCATGATCGGCCTGCCTATCTTGTTCTGGTGTGGGTTCCCAGCGTTCGGCAAGGGACTGGTACACATCCTGGCCGAGGGGGTCTTCTTCACAGGCTTCATTAAGGACATGTTCTCGCTGCCCCGGCCGCTGTCCCCCCCTCTGAACCGGATTACTATGTCAGGCTCCGCCGCCCTCGAGTACGGCTTCCCTTCCACGCATTCTGCAAACGCCGTCTCTGTTGCCGTGTATGCTGTGCTGTGCCTAAGGTCCGGCGAGAGCCCCCTCTCCCCGACGACTGCTCTGATGCTTGAGCTCCTGGGGTATTTCTACGCCGCATCGATCATCATCGGTCGCCTGTACTGTGGCATGCATGGATTCCTCGACGTCATCATTGGTTCCGCTATGGGGGCTGCCATTTCGCTGGTCGAGTTCTATTACGGCCCGCCCTTTGACGCGTACCTCCAAGCTAGTGGCTGGACCGCGCCCTTGCTCGTCGCCTTGACTATTATTGTCCTGGTGCGGGTTCACCCCGAGCCCGCGGATGACTGCCCCTGTTTCGATGACTCAGTTGCCTTTGCCGGTGTCATGATAGGACTCGAGGCCGGCCTGTGGCACCTGGGCGCTGCGAACCTGGACGGGCCCTTCCCGGGCCTCAGCTGGCCCATGACAATTGGGCGCATCGTGTTCGGCGTGCTGACGATCATAGTATGGCGGGAAACCATGAAGCCCTTCCTGCTCAAGTCGCTACCGTACGTTTTCCGCGTCGTCGAGCGGCTGGGCGTGTCGCTCCCGAGACGCTTCTTCGTGCCCGCGTCCGAGTATAAGAACATCCCCAACCTCCTCAGGCTGCGCACGGACAACGTCTTGCCCACTATGAGGGACTTCCCCGGCTTCGTCAAGACGCTGCGGGCGCCCACGAGGGGGAGGAGCGTGTCGATTGGGCCGCAGAGCGCGGCGGACGCGTACGAGGCGCTTGCGTACAGGGAGCGCAGGCGGCGCGAGAGCATCGGGTCCAACGGGAGCATGAAGAGCCACGGGGACCTGCGCGAGAGGTTCCAGGCGGACGAGGCGGCGCTCTCCATCACGAGCAGTGAGGATAAGGACCACCACGCCGCGGGGAGGTCGACCGCCCTGGCCGACTATGAGCAGCAGATGGGCCACACGGTGGCGCGGGTCATGATCACCCGCGCGAGCCCGGACCTGCGGAGGTCGCCCAGCCCGAGCACGCCCATGGTGAGAGAGGAGCCGGAGGAGGAGCAGGGAGACATGATCTTTGTGCAGCAGGACCAGGAGGATGAGCTGGGCGAGAAGGAGATGTTCTCGCGGCTGGTCAAGCCGAGAGTCAAGTATGACGTGGAGGTTGTCACGAAGCTGGTGGTCTACACAGGTGAGTTCTGGCCTGTTTTTATCCCTCCTACACTGTGTGACATCAGCGCATGTAGACTGACATGTTACGCGCCGCAGGCATCGCTTGGCTCGCAGTGGAGGGAATACCTTCATTGCACGAGCTCTTAGGTATTGGTATCAGGCACTTGCAGGTGAAATAGACCAACGCCTGCCTGCCAGCAACCGAAAAGCCCCGTTCTGTAGGCGCAGGGTCGTATGGTGCTGGACCCCGTTGTGACCCGGGCACGCGATGCCCGCCTGGTCAGGGTGATTGTAATCATTAATGTACGATGCATGAAGATACGCTTGTCTATATCAATTCTCTCGACATCGAGTGTCGAGCCTGGACTTGGCCCGCCATTCGGTGCATTCCAAGGAGTTTTAAATTCTTGAAAAATGGTGTCTGCTTTTTGGTTTCTTTACGGTTGTGATTTCTGATTCGTTGGACAAGTAATCATCACTTCCCGCAGCTCATGCCAGGTTAGTGGCCGTGTACAGGCTCAGATACCGACATCACGGTCCGAGCTTCAGCCCCTGACCCAGCGTCGTACACTAGATCTTCATACCGTCGTACTTGTGGGGAGTTCGGCAGCAAAGACGGGGAAGCTCGTTCATTCCCCACCATGTCTCTTATTTGGTTTATTTGTACGCCTTCCCTGTTGATCCGGTTTGCCTTCTTGCACTGGCGCGTTTACGCATGTATGCGACGTGATGCCCTGCGGCTTGATACACCCACCTTGTGTAAAGGCTTGCTGTGCTCACATTAAAGGCCTAAGCAGGATGCCCCGCCGCGGTTGGCTTCGTTGACCCTTGACATATTTTGTCTATGCGATCCTGATGCCGTGTGATTCATAGCTACCGGCCAGGAGGGAGTTTTCATCCTGAAGAACAGCAATCCTACTACTGATGGGAGATCTACGCAGAACGACTAATGGCAGGAGGCGGATCGAGACAAATCAAGTGTACACGGGTCACAGGGAGCTGGAGGTACTAGCAACAAACAAATGGGGAATTTTCATTCTCAACACACATGAGATCACCTAGTCGGCCTTGGCCTTGACGACCCGATCCCACCGCCTGTACGCCGGCACGCCCTCAAGGAAGGCGTTGCCTACCCACAGGAGCCAGACCCCTGAGCCGCGGGCCACGCCGGCCGGGGCAAGGCGCGAGCGGTCCATCCACCAGGCCTCGGCGACGTGGATGGCCAGCACGGGCAGGAAGAGCGCCTCGACGAGCCAGATGAAGCCCACGGGACCCTGGGGGAAGCGGACGGCCTCGAGGGCGCGCCAGGCGGGGGACCCCGGGGTCACGAGCTTGCTGTAGACAAGGCCCGCGCAGAGGAAGTAGAAGGAGACGCCCGCAAAGCTGATCCAGTCTGTGCCTTGGGGAGGGACGTAGCGCGGGGCTGCGGGCTGGGCGCCGGAAGCGGAACCGGAGCCCGTGCTCGTCTTCTCGGCAGCTGGGGCGGCGGCGGCGTGACCGTCACCATCGTCGTCGAGCCCCAGGGCCTTGCGTGCGTCGGCTGTCATGGCCACCAGCCTCGCCCGGCGGTCGTCCCAGGTGTTCATAGGAGGTGTGACGGGGACAGTGTGCACGCCCGACGCGGAGCGGATGGTCATGGCAGTGAGGTCAAGGTCCAGCATCTCGGCGCCGTCGGCCTGCGAGACGGACAGGTGGGAGTAGTGCTGCAGGATGGCGGACATGTCGTCTGTGTGGTCCTTGTTCATGTGGGCTATAGTGCGCTTTTTGGTGACGGGGTCGATGCTGGGGGTTGCTGTTTTGGCTGTGGCCGGCGTGGGCTGGGTGGCCGGTGTGCCTGATCGTGAGCGCGCCTGAGCTGCGGCTGAAGAGCGAGTGGTGACCATCCTGGCGGCTCAGCTGATGATGATAGATGCGAAGACGCGGGTTTGCAATCAATTGGACATGGAGTGGTCTGACAGCCTTGTGCACTGAGATCAGGCTCAAGGTGAGAGGTGAGAGGTGAGAGGTGAGAGGTGAGAGGTGAGACCTGTCAGGATGGGGAATCAGAGATGTGCAGAGTGATGGTCTGTTGGCGATGTCGACGATGCTGATGATGCTATTGATGGTGGTGATGGATGAGCTAGTTGCATGGATGGCCTGCTCCGGATGAGCTGAGCTGCTCACGGGTGCAGTCGGGTGGTGTTCTGTAAAATCTGCGGCGACCCCTGTCTGGTGCGCTGCTTGCTCCATGTGGGGATGCAGCTGGGCGACCTTTGGGAAGTGTGGGGGTTCCTGGGGTTGCCCACCCACCAGTTCGTTCGCCATTCATCAGCGCGGCTCAACCACTCGATGCCTTCAACACACACGACGGCAGTCACCCCA
Source organism: Diaporthe vaccinii (assembly GCA_039880775.1). NCBI lineage: Eukaryota > Fungi > Ascomycota > Sordariomycetes > Diaporthales > Diaporthaceae > Diaporthe > Diaporthe vaccinii. Next base: position 206,895 of record JBCEDN010000002.1, read on the forward strand.
ATCCCGGCATTACAACCCCCCAAGAGCACGGATGAACGTGTTAGCATCAAGATTCGAGTACTCTGTGTGTCAATTGGCCCTCTCGCACATGAACACGGGTCGTTGTCATACGTTTCCTTGCCGCAAGAATCTCGTCTCGAGGACTTCGCACAAATATAAAAATGCTGGAGGAAATTACTGCTAGCCCTCCTCACGCTGCGCCCCCAGGCGAAGGTTGGCTCAGAATCACCTCGAGCGCCGCTTGAAGCTGGGAGAATTTGCCAGGCCGGCCAGTCTGGCGACGCTGCCACGGCCTGTCCGGCCATCTGCCTGTATTCCACCACAGTTCCGAGGCAACCTGGTAGGAATGCCGAGCCCAGGTAAAAGGACATTTCCTCGTGTAATATAAAGAAAGCCCCCACGTTCTAGAGCACAACACCCCGGCCGGGGTTGGCTCTCGGTTCACTCTCGACCTGGGGCTCTGCCAACTTCCCCAGAATTTCAAGCACGACGACTGGTTCCCGACTTTGTGCCCCAGACATTACTAGACACTGGTTTCTTCCTGCTCACGCGACCTTGCTCATCACCTCCACCGTTCTTCTTCTCTGCCCAGCTGTGTTGTGTTCTGGTCTGCTCTTTCCTTCCCTTCTCTTTCGTGTTCGTCTGGCGCCCGCATCCTCCTTTCCATGCTTGCCATCCCACGATGCTCTTCCCAACGTCGTCATCTCACAAGACAACCGTGAGAAGGCAGCTCGTCCATTCTCCTAATTGAACCACAGTTCATCCATCTGCCTGTTTCTTTCTCCCAGACACTAAACACTTGGTTCTGAAGGCACACAACCATCGTGTGGTATCGTGCAATGGAGCCCTGCACCAGGATGATACCTCCCCGTTAGCCACCTCAGCCACTCACTTGAGTGGCATCCTTTGGCCCGGCATTGTCAGGGAGCCATTTCCTTCGTCGACCAGAACCAAGGAGACACCACACAGCAAGCAGCAGACTGCACGCATGGCGATGTCGTCAAATATGATGACAGCCTCGGCAGTCGTTCCTCCGCAAGTGTGTTTGGTTCGAAAAGGAGCAGGCGAGGCGCTGCGGCCTGTACAGTCTCTCCATGGAGTAAACTGACCTCAAGACCACTGAGGGATTGCGTCGGATCATGGCCTCAACTGTGGGGACCACTCAAGCATCAACATGAACACTTCATGCGTACGATAAGAGAAAGTTTTGATCGAACGCAACAGCAAATCACAGCCCTGCGCAGTATGGGCCCACACGGGCAACCTGGTGCGCGCAAGAGATCTGAGCTGCAGACTCACATCGCAAATCAGAAAATCAGGCTTCAGTACTGATATCTCCTCAACATAAACCCTTGGAGTGCAAGTTCTTGGGTCGCTGCCCACCTTTCTTGCCTTTAAGGAAAGATGAAGCTGACCGTGGACAGAAGTGGTACTTCAAAGAACACACCTTATTTGAGGACGAAGTCCAAGTATACCGCGAGATCGCCGTTGAATGCCACTTTCTCCGCTAATGTATGCATCCAGTGATGGCAGACCCCAGCGAAGCCAGTCAGCAAGCTGCTCCACTCCAGCGGCAGACTCGATCATCAGGATGAGATGAGGAAGTTCGATCGCTCACTGCGGTAGAATACAAACCACCGGGTCTTGGAAACCCGCGTCGAGAATCGATGTCATCACCAGCAGAGACTTGCATGTCCCGTTTCGAGATGAGAGTTGGCTCTAGGCATGCCGAGCAATGTGACAGCCTCGGGATTCAAGGGCGATATCCTTTGACTACGCATCGACCGACCGCCGACGACACCCATACCAAAGGCTGAGGTCGAAATCACGGGAAATCAGCTATAAAGACGGCCTACATATGATATGACGCAGCAGCTGATGGGTGGACACTTTATACATGCTACCATTGGTACTGCTTGGAACGACCGGTTGCGACACGGACAGCACAGCCGACCACATCTCACCAGCAAGCTTGACGACTCCGCGGGGAGCCCACCTTATCACTGTGATAGTCCTGTCAAGGTCGCATCTGGTCCTGACGAAAATTGGGTCAAAAACACCGGTGGAGCTCGCTGTGCAACGCGGCCATATTCCGTGGATTCTGGCAGCGCAAGCCGCAGCGACGGATCAGGGTGAAGATCCTTGCGGCTTCATGACTATCAACACCATACATAGCCTTTGCAGCCGTGCTGGGCAAACAGTATTCGCCATGTTGTCCTCGTATGCTCTGCAGATTCGTGGAATGATGATTACCTCCAGAAGTCGAGCAATCTTGGCCAGAGAGAAGGGGCCTCAGCTGACGTTACGTGCAGGATGGGCATTATCTTCACCGTGCTGGGGCTGAGTTGTTCGAATCTCGCAATCGAGTACGACAGGGTTTCACTCAAGACCCGCATCAACCAAGCAGTGCAACGAGAACCTTCGTGGAGGGCAGGGAAAACTCAGAGATAAGGTTCAGCACCCAGTTATGATATTATACGCCGTTCCACAATGTCCAGCACGACGCTGCATCAGGTCTCCACGTGTGTTCGAACGCTGTCGACCTCAACGCATTTTGACTCATTCGGGGTATCTATAAAGAGGGTGCGAGTCCTCGCATCGCTCGGAGAAGGCTCACGGTGGCTGCAAAGCAAATCACCCTTGCCTAAGCAGCACGGACAACTGCTGGCAGCAATGACGAAGGCTCGACCACGATGCAGCCTACACCTGATCTACCGTTATTGAAGCGATTCCTGGGCCATACCATGCAGCCCCTACAAGAGGAAATGACGTTTCGGACACTCCTACTCAACTACGACGATTGAGGCAGCATGTGTCATAGGAAGCCTGGATGCCCGGAGCATTTGCCTGGCGAAACCGAGCAAGCTACTACAATCGAATCTTGGGCCTGGAATTGGTGACCGTTGGCTGTGGGAATTGGCTGCTGGCCTGCTGGCCAGTTCTGGTCTCTCTCTGCCTGGGTCATTCCATCTCGCGGCCTCTCCGTTCCTCTTCCGGGTCAGCTCGTCCGGCTCCAATCCAACCACGCGAGGTCGCTATCACTCCCCGCAAGTATAGGTACTTACTTGCACAGGCGATGTCGGGCAATTTCCGCCCAAGGCGTCCAGCAAGCGCAGGGCGTACCTCGGGACAATCGCCCTGGTTTGCTGTCGCTGCTCAGTTCTGGGGACAAGATCAGAGGGGCAGGAATCATGACAGCATTCCGCGGCTTCATCAATCCTCACCATCACGAAAGCTAGCCATGTCTCTGATTGGAAAGGGACAAGGGCTCTGCAAGTGCAGAAGCATTGATGTGCCGCTGTCGGTCAGACGGGCAGTCCACCTTGAAAAGGGGTTAGGGATCGGCGAATCTTTCGCAGCGACGCTCGGCGGGATGCAACGTCGGCGGAATATGTATGCACTGTCTCCCAACAGTTTTCTCTCTATCTCGCGCGGTCAACCTCGCTGGATCAACATTGCGGGATTTCAGATATAATGCTTAACCTCAATGCGAGGGTGGCATTCTGTTGAAGAGAAGGTGGCCAAGGAATATCAATCTCCTACGTCAGCCAGGTTTTGTTGTTTCTTGGAAACGGGCGGCATTTTGTTCGTCTTCATGACGATGTAATATTCAATGGAGCCGGCCGCGTTTTCCCGGACTCATTCGACCTGGACCACCATCGTATTGACAGCCCAGGACAGGGAGGTGCCTGCTGGCGTGGCGCTGCCGTCGACCTCGCTCTTCCGAGCCTCAGGCGAAGGACGTACCATCTCGGAGGCTCTGCGGCTCAAAATTTGATCCTCATGGGTCCCTAGCGAGATCCGACTTTCCCGACCAAACGGCCCGTTTGACGGGTCCTAACAGTGGGTACCTGCACACGGCACCTGGTCCTCTCTGATGTAATATTCAGGCCGCTGGCTGGCGGGAGCCGCCTCGGCATTCGTGACTTGGCGGCTTGGCCCCACGCAGCGACATATCTCTGTGCCCCAGTTTAATCAGCCGGTCTCGTTGTTTCTTCCAAGGACGGCGATCGTCCGAGTCCAGATCGGACGACTCGCAGTCGACTCGCAGTAGCCACTCCCGTCTCTCGTCCCATGCCGGCGTAACTTCGTGAGGAACCTGAGCAAGCTCTTCGAACTACCTCGAGTCAGTCAGTGGCGCGCGAAAAGTTGGACAGCCCTCGCGCCCTCACAGACTGCACCGTGTCTCCAGAGCTGCACGCTGGCTGGTTACGTCACTGTCTCGTCCGCCCGGTGCCATGCTGCAATGGACGGCTCGTGCTTGGGGCTGGTGATTTTTCGGCCGTTCCTCGTAGTGCCGCCCCCCGGACCCTGGCGATGGAACCGTGGGGTGTCGTCGAGATGAGGCTGATCTAATCAAGCCACCGTCTGGAGAAGCACGCCTCTGCTGCACGATGGCCGCTCGGCTAAGTCTCCGAGCTACTGGGACTAGATGCAACCAGCCACGATCGCCTCGTCCGGCCTCAACAACGGACTCCTATTCCCGTGATGGCACGTCGTGTCGCATTCCCTGGCAGGATGGCATCCTCCTCTACGGGGAGGTTGGCGAGCAATCAGGCGACCGTCGCCGGCCCATGGCCAGAGGTTGCGGTTTATTCTCTCTCTTTCGGGCGTACTCTCGGCGCGGACATTTTGCGGATGATGAGAGATCTCCAGGTGCAGCTCCGCAAAAAGATTCGTGCATCTCCACAAGGTTCATCACCCAGACCGTGACGATCATTCCAGGCCTTTGGCTCTCGAGCGTGGCCCCCCGATGGCCCCCGGGTCGCACGCCAAACCACCACCGCGCCCAGGAGGGTTCCGCTGGACCCGCCCGAGATACCTGTGGTGACAATACAATGTTTTGTCACCCCACGATACCCAGAACCTGGTCGGTCACGCTCCCCAAGCTGGACACCCCGGCGTTTGTTCTCCAGTGTCTCCATGCCACTAGCCCATGGAGAAGACTACGGAGGTCTGGAGTCACCCTCGTGACATGCCCACAGAAGCCACCATGGAACCGTTCCCCAGCCCATAAAAGCTCTTGATCCCGCTATGGTCTTGGTGCTTGGACATCATTACGATCAGGCTTCACACCTCGTATATCTAAGCATCTTATCCCCAGATCTAAATCTACATCTTTCCCCTCGAGTCCTACTCGACATCCCCCTGCTTTGCGACACCTCCAATACCAACAACGCGTGTATCGCACGGCCAATATCACACCAACAAATATGTCTGCGGCAGAAACACCGGCCAGCGGTGCCTCAACACCACCAAATGGCCACGAGAAGGAGACCGCCGCCAGCGATTATGCCGGCAACTACCCTCCCGTCAAGGTCCTCAACTTCCGGGTCATCGTCATGGGCCTGCTCGTCTCTCTCGGTGGTTTCATCTTTGGATGGGAAGGTGGTTCCATCTCGGGTTACACACAAATGGCAAACTTCAGGGAACACTTTGGCGACACGCAGAAGAACGGCGTCCTGAGTCTCGGTAATGTTCGGCAAGGTCTGATGGTCGCCATGCTCTGCGCTGGTTGCCTGGTTGGCGCCCTGGTCTCTGCTCCCGTCGCCGACAAGTTCGGCCGCAAGTACTCCATCACCTTCTGGTGCATCGTCTACATCGTCGGCAACGTCGTCTGCATTACCACCACAGACAAGTGGTACCAGATCGTCATTGGCCGTCTTATTGACGGTTTCGGCATCGGTGCGCTCTCCGTCCTGACGCCAATGTACCAGTCCGAGACCGCGCCCCGCCAGGCCCGTGGTGCTCTCGTCTCCGCCTACCAGCTGTTCATCACCCTCGGTATCTTTGTCTCCTACTGTGTCAACTTCGGCACCGAGGCCATCGAGTCCGAGAGCTCGTGGCGCATTACCATGGGCATCGGTTTCATCGCCCCCGCCATCATGGCTGCCGGCATGCTGATCATGCGAGAGTCTCCCCGCTGGCAGTACCGCCGTGGTGGAGAGGCCGAGGCCGCCCAGACCCTGGCTCTTATCTCGTGCGTCTCACCCGACCACCCGGAGGTCCAGCACGAGCTGGCCGAGATTCGCGAGAAGTACGAGGCTGAGGTTGCCGGTGGCGAGCCCAAGTGGTTCGAGATCTTCACTGCCCCTGCTATGCTCCGTCGTGTCCTCGTCGGCATGGCCCTGCAGGCCCTGCAGCAGCTCACCGGCGCCAACTTCTTCTTCTACTACGGTACCCAGATCTTCTCGTCCGTCGGTATCTCGAACCCGTACATCACCTCCATGATCCTCGGCGCCGTCAACGTCTTCTCCACCTTCGGTGGTCTGTACGTCGGCCAGAAGTTCGGCCGCCGTATCTCCATGATCGTCGGCGGTGTCTGGATGTTCCTGTGGCTCATCGTCTTCGCCTCGCTGGGCTCCTTCGCCCTGTACCCCGATGGCAACCCCAACGACCCCAACGCCCGGACCAACTCCTCCGTTGGCTCTGCTATGATTGCCTCTGCTTGTTTCTTCATCGTCGGCTTTGCTGTTACCGTAAGTTTCTACATACCCCACAACACACTTTCTTGAGATCGACTCCGCTAACCCGCACTCGAATAGTGGGGACCTCTTGTCTGGGCCATCGTCGGCGAAATGTTCCCGTCCCGCTACCGTGCCGTCGCCATGGCGCTCTGCACCGCCGCCAACTGGCTGTGGAACTTCCTCATCTCCTTCTTCACCCCCTGGATCACCGCCGCCATCAGCTACCGCTACGGCTACGTCTTCGCCGGCTGCTGCTTCCTCGGTGTCCTCATCACATTCTTCTTCGTCAACGAGTCCCAGGGCCGCTCCCTCGAGGAGGTCGACTCCATGTACGTCCTGGGCGTCATCCCCTGGAAGTCAAAGGCCTGGAAGCCCCTCGACGAGCCCGTCACCACCGACAGGATGCACTTCAAGCCCGGCGCGCGCGACTTCTCCAAGCCCGAGACCCCCGCTGCTGGACACCACGATGGTGAGCCCTCTGGGCCCAGCAATGCTGTCTAAGGGACAGTACTCGAGAGCAAGAATGTGTGTGCGTGTGTGGGTTAATGAACGATGCGACCGCAAAACCGGTCCTCTGGAGCTGAGGATCACATCATGAATCAACGAGTGGAAAGAAACCATCAAGAGGAGGAGTGATGAGAAGTCCAGAAGGGGACTTGTATGTATATATGTATATTTGGGAGACGAGTTACTACTACTGTGTTTTATAATGGTCCTGTACCACCAGACACTGCCTACTAGGCAAATCAGATACCCCTTTGAAAATGATATCTGGCTTTGAGTCACTGCTGCTGCAGAGAACAAATTCTCGCTGTTTCTGTCTTCGTGCTGATCCCATTTTATCTCGCGTGCTTTGGCCAGAACCCCATCGCCGGCCCCGAGTGCCTGGTGGTGATAAGAGTTTCTGACAGCTCCCAAACGTTGTGGTTGGTCAAGAACGTGTGGTCCCCCCTCTGACGTGCTCGAGTGTGCCCTCGCGCTGTTGAATAGCCGCGCGAGCGCGCACGGATGGGTGATGCTTGGTCGACGCGTGCCTTCTATGTACCTGACACGGTCCGGGTAGATTCCGGTGAGACTCATCTTTCGGGGACCGTATGTGGCAGCCAAAATATCTGTGAGAACGGGACTTGCATCTGATGTGTGTGCATGAATCTAATTATCATACTGTGCGTCGCGTCTTCGTGGTCTCGGAGATAACCCGAGCGGGCCCACTTCAGCCCTACACTAAAAGGCGCCGAAACAGGTTGACAGGCTAGGCGGCTGGACTCTTTTCGGACAGACTGTGTGGGTCGTCAGACCCCTTTTGGACAGGCGTGGCGTGGCGTCGCTCGCCCCGGTCAAGAACTCGCCCGGTGCTGTAATGGATGCTGTGCTGTATGCTGCCCGCCTTGACCGCCCGTAAAGATATTGTCAGCCAAAGTCAAGATTGGGTGGGATGTGAGCTCCCCCTGACTGGTTGCTGCAGTGATTTGGTCCTGCAACCCAGAAACCCAGGAGAGAATAAGTTTGGGGCCTGACATCTGTCGTCACGCAGTGGTTTTGAGACTCTCTGGGTGAGCTACTTGAGAATTAAAAGATCACAAGAGCCCTGTTGTGCCCCAGTATATAGCTGTTTCTTCCAAGCAACACAGGCCGGGCTCAGCTGTCGTTAATTCTGCAAGCTGCTGGCATTACCCGGTTTAGTATCACGGGCTAAAGTTCTCCCTATGACAATCATCCCGTCATATCAGAAAGCCAACCGGTCTACAACACCAAGGCGCCCAAATATCTTAGCTCATGGGGGTACCATATCATCCCAGCTGTGTCCAAACATTCTCTTGCGGCGGCGATTTCCCTCATGTTACGTCTCCCGGATTTGAGAGCATATTATATGCAGGAATGGTACCGGGGCAGCTGGAGAGTGTGTGTAAATTGAAAAACTGTTTCTAAAGTCAATGCCAGGCTACCTAGAAAATGTAAAGTAAACATATCGAAACTGCACCCGAGAGCTTCTAAACTTTGTCAACAAGGCTCAAAGGTCATGACGACAATGTGTGCAACTATAACGCAACGCCGATACTGGATAATGCATAATGCAAAGTCCTAGGCCTAGCTTTCCAGCTCCTACATCACAAACTGCCGCTTTTTAATATGCACGACCAACGGCGGCTTATTCCACACAACCCAGGACTTGTGCTGCGAGTACGGCAGAGTCCACTCGCGGGACGACGGGTCCAGCCTCATGTCGAACTCCCAGAGCAGCCGGGCCATGATCAGGCGCATCTCGTTGTAAGCCAGGTGCTTGCCCACACAGTTGCGAGGGCCGTACGAAAATGGCTGGATCGCGTCCCGCTTGTCCGCGTAGAAGGGGGACGACGGGTCTTGAGAAGAGCTGGGCAGCCATCTCTCCGGCGCGAAGGACTCCGGCTGCGCAAAGTTGGAAGCCGACAGGCCTGCAGACGACTGGTGCACGCCAACGCGGGTCTTCACGGGGGGTTCATGGTCGTCAGTATTAGCACTTGAGACTTCGCGAAAGACTAGGAGACTGAAAGGGAGGGGGGGCCGGGGGCTGCCTCGAAGACTCCCGGGGTTAATGGAATGTGGTCCAAGATGGGTCGCTTACCCCGGGTGGAAGAAATATCCCGCCGATGTGGATCGGCTCCCCAGTCTGTGGGAAAACCCTCTCGAGCGTTGTCGCCACAGGCGGGTAAATCCTGGCTGTCTCGTTGAGCACGGCAAGCATGTAAGGCAGGCGTGCGGTGGCATTGGTGAAGTTGATGTCGGCCGCTGATTCAAAAGCATTCCGCACTTCTTCCACCGCTCTCTTGTGCGCGTGGGGAGTTGCCAGGAGGTAAAACGTGCAAGCTGTCAACGATGTGGCGGTGGTGTCGCTGCCGGCCACGAAAAGCGTGTTCGCATTCGTCATGAGCTCCTCGGTAGAGGTGATGGCCTTCTCGTCTCTTCCCCGCAGCAGGCCTGACATGAAATCCTTACGAGACACGTCTGAGTCGTTTTCCAGCCGCTTGGCGACCGCCGTCCTGGTGAAATTGAGCTGATTTAAGAATCCCTCCGCCACGCCTGGCGCAATCACCGGTCCGACGAGCCGTGCCAGCGGGCCGAGTAAATCATCGAGGACAAACATTTTCTTGCCTCTCTCTATGAACAAGAGCACAGAGGTCACCACGTGGTGCAGGCTGTTGTTCTCGAGACCGCCCAGAGACTCGCCGAAGGTCAAATCGGCAATGATATCAAAGGACGCGATGTGGAACCACCTCCCCATCTCCGCCGGCGTACGGGACTCTGCCACGCCCGATAACTTTTGTATCAGCAAGTCGACGTAGCTGAGGACCAGTGGCTCTTGTTCCGCCAGCGATCTTGGGGAGAAGGCGTGGGCAACACCACGGCGGATTCGGGCGTGGTTCCCATCGTCCGCACTGAGGATGTTGGACTGAGGTTCGGGTATTGTGCTGGTCATGAATTTGGGGAATTGCCCGTGTGCTGGACCGTAGATTATCTTCCAGGCCTGGCTCGTGGTGAAAGACATGGCGTCTGGCGCATAGCGCACTACGCTGCCATATTTTTGGTGGAAGCGGCGAACATCTTGGTCAAAAGTGCCGAGGAGGGTCTTGACCTTGGGTATGACTGGAAATATGGTCCAGGACTTGGGACCCGGAATATGATGTAAAGGGCTGAAGTATGTCTGGTATATACCCTTGGCAAGATGATAAAGGAACCACGAGCTCGCCGCGAATAAAGCAATCTGAGGGAGTGATTCTGCAAAGAAGACAGTGCCTGGGGTCATGGCGACGGAATACAAGGAGCTGTCGCGAAGAATTGCTGGACTATGTCAGGCGAAGGCAATGATGGGTCTAGGGATTTCGATGACTAGCGAAAGAAGTCGCATTCCATTCTTATGAGATCTTCTTTGTCTTTTTATGCGAGTCCTCGAAATGGTCTGTGGAGTTAGTATGTGCCATGGTGGTGATTCTCAACGTCGCGGCTGAGATCACCCCCTAATCGGAGCCGAATCATTGCCATGACCGAGACCCAACCAACACAGCTGCAAAGAGTCCTGATGTCGCATCACCCTGCCAAGTTCAGACTTTGTCTTGCTGCGCTGACATAAAAACCATCCAGCCGGGGCCTATTATTGCCCCGCTGCACGGTGGCACGGGTTTAACGCCCTCGCATAAACGGCGTTAAGGCCCATGCTGAGACGTCGGAATCTTTTTTTCGTCCAGTGCTTCCGTTCGTACGGCTTCGCACAAGTACGCGTCTGTCCATGACCCTCGCGCTCCCACGATTTCAATCGTCCACAGCGCTTACTTCGCGATGAACAATGGCTTGCTTTGAACGGAGCCAAAGTCAGTACAAGCAACCAAAGTTTAGACTGTTCTAGGTATGTGACCATACCACGACTACTTTGCAGTGAGCATATTGACCCAGTCCGCTGCTGCTGGTGACAAGAGATGCCGATAATTCTGAGCAATATGCTTAGGGACCGGCGCTGTCACCGCTGTGGTTCACAGAGGAGGGCAGGGGCTGAATTCCAATCGGAGCGGCCGAACTGAAGGTTGGTGATTGAACAGACGGTGATGACGGTCATAACTATGCTGTGACTCGACCGATTACCGTGACGAGTTGCCAATGCATAGCCCCAGGAATATGGATACCAACTCGCCTTGGACTTGGGAGGAGTATGCTAATCTTCGGTGCATGGATGGGCTCTCGGGCCTGGAAGAGTCGCGGAGGATGAAGGCTCCCGACATTCGATGTTCTTTCCCTCTCTTCCGCTTTTGTTTTCCAACCTTTAATTTTATTCTAACTTCCATTCTATTTTCCTTCTATGAGGCATCATGAAATTCTATTACATGTAATCGTCCTGGTCTCTGTATATTTCTTCCCCTTCCAATCACTCGAATACGCTGTTATATTTGATCAAGCAATGAAGTGCAGTTGCATCGAAGGATCTAGTGGCTTGATAAAAATGCAGTTGGTTCTACCCTACGCTGCCATTAGACGAAAGAGAGTAGCGCCAGCCCTGGCTGAGTTAAGTCCCTTGGACTCCTGAATCCTTCACCCTAGGGACGCACCAATGCTCATGAAGATGCGAGGAAATCTGCCAGCTAGCTAGGTTACATATTCCTCGCTGCTCATTTTCGACCAAAAGCGAAAACTCATTCACTTTTATTCCTTATTCTCTGACCAACCTCGAGTGCCATCCTGCATTACGTACATACAACTTCTTTCCTCTCCTTCTAGTCCGACATGATGGAGGGACCTCCTAAATTCGACATCACTCCCGAGCAGCAAGCGAGTTATATAGAGTATTTCCGTCACCAGCTCTTCGATACCTGCCCTGCCGTCACCCTGGAAGACGTCGATCTCAGTGGCAAAACAGCAATATTGACGGGCGCCAATGGCGGCATCGGAGTGGAGTGTGCCCGCCAGCTTCTTGATCTGGGATTGGGCAAGCTCGGCAAGTGAAAATCGTTGCCTCATGTCGACCACCGCTTACAACAGCCTTCCTAGTACTTGCTGTGCGAGGAAGCTTCCAAAGGCGAGGCCGCTCTCGAGAACATTATCACCGGACGGAAGCTCTCACAGGGCCAGGTCGAAGTGTGGAGTCTCGATATGTCATGTTATAGATCGATCACGGCTTTCGCGGAGCGCGCAAATACTCTCCAACGACTGGACATCGTGATTCTAAACGCTGGTGTGTACAGAGTCAACATGTCATTTCAACCCCTCGACAGGCCACGAAGAAGATGTCCAAACCAATTATCTGTCAACTATCCTCCTCGTCCTGTTGTTTATCCGTCTCTTTAAGTTGAAGAGAGATTCCGGGCTGCTCTCTACAGCTGGGCGCGTCGTTATTGTGACCTCGGATCTGGCCGCATTCGCGAAATTCCCAGAGAGGCACGCGGATCCTTTGCTTCCCGCCTTCGACAAGAAACCACAAAAGTGGGACATGGCCGAGCGGTATAGCACCTCAAAGCTCCTGGTCCAGCTCTTCCTATCCGAGCTGATCAAGGTCGTGCCCTCCTCTACTGTTATTATCAACGCAGCCAACCCCGGCTTCTGCTACGGAACCAGCTTAGCTCGTGATGCGAAAGGTACCCTATTGGGCCTAATTGTCTTCATAATGTCCCATTTTATCGGCCATGCGCCGGCAATTGGTGCTCGAGCGGTAGTTGATGCTGCTGTGAAGAAGGGACGGGATTCTCACGGCCAGTACGTGGAAGGTGGCAAGCTAAGACCGTAAGCATTTCCCTATCACATGAGCGGTTGCACAGTCTGTCGATGCTGACAATTGTTTTGGTTCCTAGATCGGCCCCAATCGTTTACACCGCGGAAGGCGGGCAAATTGCAAAGCGGCTCTGGAGAGAGACAATGGAAGAGCTATCATTTGCTGGGGTTCAAGATATCGTGGACGGCTTTGACATCTCCTGATGCAATTACTACACAGTGAAATCCTGCTGTCTCAGCAACTATTGCTCAAGAATCATTCGAAGTCTCAGCTTGGAAGATTCAGTGCGTTTGGTAGCAAGGTCCCGACCTTGACTTATAGCGTGTTCTTTACTATTGTGCCAACTGTCTTTTAGCAGACCATTCAGCACTCAGCCGCCTACTTTCAAATATAACTATGGGTTGAAATCCAAAACCATGTGAGACAGTTGTGCCGAACGTGCCTGGGTGGGGGTCAAAGAGCATCCGGACCAGCGTGCCCGGAGCTGCATTGCGTGTTGTTGGTCCAATGTTGGTCCTGCTCGGGTGATTTCATGGGCAGCTGGACATACCAGGAGCCGTTCAGAGCATCGAAGTTCCGTAATTTAAAATTATTCTTTTGGGCTGCGAAGGAATAATTAGCCAGATCCAGCGCCAAGAGCCAAGGATCGAGGGAGCGCTGTAGGCTACATGCAGGAACCGGGGCCATGGAAAGCCGACACACTGCTTTCAGAGGGATCCTTTTTTGCTATTCTAGACTGCCAGTCAAAGTGGTAAAATAAGAACGTTGGAAGTCTTGACTGCTTCTGACACCCCAAAGACGGAGCCGGGCTGCAACTGCATAGGCAAGAACGGCCTCTCAGGACCCGACGAGGACCACAAATGTGACGACCGCGGTAGACACAAGCGTGCTCGTCAATATTCAGGAAAGGTAACGGAAGCCAGCCCCCTGGTGTATCATACGCCGCCTTCATCCCAGGGATATAAATCCATTGACCCATACCCTCAAAGCTCAGGGGTAATAAATGTCAGCCAGGCGCTAGTGATGGGAAGGAGGTGCTAGTGTCAGCGTCAGAGATATCTGTTGATGCACACAGTCAACACTCGATATTAGCGCCATCCTAACATTTATTACCCATAACCGTTGTAGATACAATCAGACTCTCCCAGGGAGTCTGACGCACACCTCGCTCTTTCTAATAGCAATCTCAATCTATAGGCTATTGGTTCAGTTCAGCTTTCAAAGGAGATAATTTCCATTTTAAGTAAATCCCCTCTTATAATACCTACTTAAAAGGTAAAGTAATAATTATTAATATAAATATATACTGCTAAAGTCTTTATATATCTTAAGCATAATCAATAAAAATTAAAAATAAATGGCTTAAATAAATATATAAACTACTTAAAGGCTTAAAATATAATAATATTATTTATAACCTACCTAAATAAAGAGCTACTTAAATTATACCCTAATAAGATTAATTATAAATATTTATCCTCTAAATAATAATATATATATATAGATTTTATAAGCATTTATCCTTTAAATAATGATATTTACTTATAATAATTTTATTAAATTAAATATTAGAAAATATAAGTTTATTTAATAATAGCTTCTTATTTATTAATTAACCTTAATAAATAAAGATAAGCATAATCCTTATATTAATAATATAATAATAATAATAATAAAGGATAATAATTAACTTAAATATAAGCTAACGGTAATTATTATAATAAGGCGGATTAAAGTAACTATTATAAATATAAATAAAGCTAAATATATCAATTAACCTAAGAATACTCATCTATATAAAAAAGCTAATAAATAATAATATATATAAATAATTATTTACTTAATTAAATAACTTATAATATTATATATATATTTAATATTAAAGAGATAATTAAAAGTGTAGTCTTATATTTATTTATATTATACTTAAATTAAATAAGAAACTTTAAAAAAAACATAATTATTTCATCCTTATTAATATCTTATATAAGATAAAAACTATATTATAATATCGCGCTACCACCTTATTTAAAGAAATCATAACCATTAAAAGTATAAAAGGCTACCTATATAATAATAAAAAAGTAATATATAACCTCCCCCTATTATTATACCTTATAAAGCTATCCTAAGCAATATTAAAATAACAGCGTGCTATTATATAGCTTACCTAAGGCATAAGGGAAATAGTGATTAAAGCTATTATGCAATTAATAGGCAATTAAGGCCTAAACCTAAATTATACTGCTTCCTACCTTTTTATATTTATAAAATAAAGGGCATATAATCCCTAATAATTTATCCACTTATTTATATATAAAGATTACTTATATATAAGGTTTAAATAATTAAAGCTAAAGATTAATAATTATTAAATTACTTTTATAAAAGTATTATCTTAATTTAAGGATTAAAAGCTACCCAGAAGAGGAATTAACTTTAATAACTTCCTTAAAATTAAGGTATAATGCCGCCATAGTAATAACCACCTTTATAATTATAGCCTATATATAAATTAAAATTATATCTTATATAAGTTAGTATTTATTAATTATAAATAAGAGCTATACTTTAAAAAGATATGCTAGCTATATTAAGCTAGGTAGCTTATATTATAAGGCTATAAATATTATAAAAAGCTATATCTATTATAACTAGCAACCTTAATAAACTATAAAATTACCTTCATTTAATATTATATCTTATTATAATAAATAAATATTATATTTATAAAGTGAAAATAGCTATATAATTATTAGCTATTAATCTTTAAAACCTACCTTTTATTAAGCTTTATAGCTACCGCCTTAAAGGTAATGGTAGATATACTAGGTGCTATAATAACTAGGAAGAAGATCCTTAAGTTAAAAACTTATTATATAATCTATCAGCTAAAGAAGAAATTTAATAATGCTATTAGCCTTTAAAGCTATCTTATATATAAATACTTAAATTATAATAGTAAAGCATACCTTATAGCTATTAAGTTAATAGCTATATAATAAAGGAGCTATTAAAAGAATATAGAGATACTCCCGTTAAGCTGCTAATTAATAATATCTAAGATTAAATAGGTATTAAGGTAAAGGTTATTATAAAATAATATCTTAATATAAAAATTAAGGCTTTAAGGTAGCTTAAATAATAATTAATATAATAAAATATTATATATTTTTAATAATCTTTATATCATCCCTTTAACTAATCCTTAAAATATAAATAGTGAAATATTTTATATAATAGTTATTTAAAATAAAAAACCTTTATTCTTAATAATAATTTCTATTATTTATATAACTTATAAAAGGTAAATTAAAATGATTAATATTATAATTTATCCTTTATATTAGCCGGGTTATAAATTATAAATAATAATATAGCTAAAAGGCTAATATAATTAACTAATTAGCTATAGCGCTATTTATTATATTATTTATTATCTTTACCATAAGAAATAAAGTTATTAATATATTAAATTAAATTCTTATTAAGATTTAAAAGGATAAATAAAAAGAATAGTAAATATATTTAAGGGATAAGGAAGTTAAAGGTCGGTTCTAATATAAAGTTATTAAATAAAGTAAGATAAAGCCCTTTTTTCTTTCTTACTTAAATAATAAATATAGGTAGAGTTATTAATAAGAATAAAAAGCTAAAGTATTGCTCTTATAAATTAGCAATCAATCTTATAATTTATTATTAAAGGTACTTAAGGCGCAATAAATATAGATATAACTATAATAAAGTAGTTCTTTAAAAGATTAATATTTATAAGAATTATATAATGGTTATTATAAGCGTTATATATTATATTACGTAGATTTTTATTATACTTAAGAAGCAATTAATATAACTATCTTCTTAAAAATAAAAATCTTATTTTTTCAAGCCTTATTAATTTATAATTACCTTTATATTAATTCGTTTTAATAAATAATAAGTTAATTATAATAGAAAAATATATAAAATTAATGGTAATAAAAAAGTTATTTAAATAATTTTATTTTATTAAAGTTAAAATATTAAATTAAGGAAGGTAATTTTAAAAGCATTAATTATAACTTAATATTATTATAATAGCTTCTTTAAAGTTATCTTAACTTTTTAATATATTAAAAGCTAAAGAAGCTATAATTAAATACTTAACTTATATAAATTAATATATTAATTTAATAAATTTAAAAATAAGGCATTTAAAAGATTATTAATATTTAAAATATAAAATACCTACCTTTTATAAATATATATTTATTTATTATAATTAATATTATTAATAACTTTATTTATTTTATTAATATTACTTTATTAATATTATTTTATTAATATTATTTTATTATTATTATTTAATTATATTATATTAAAGTTATTAATTAAAATATTTAATAAATAATATTAACTTATTATAATAATTAAACTTTTTAAAAAGCTTATATATAATATTATATATAATATAAGGGTTAGATTTAATAATAAGGATAAATATAATAACTTAAAAAATATTTATAAAAAGTATTAATATAATATTAATAAAAATAATAATAAAAAGAATAATAATAATAAACTTTAAATTAATATTATAATTTAATAATATAATTAAATTAAAGTTATTTATATTATAAGAATAAATTAAAGAAAGGGGTTATAAATTAATATTATTAATAAATAATATTATCTTAAAGTAATTAAGCTTTTTTACTTAAAGTTAAAATATTAAGCTGGAATTAATTAATAAAGAAAGTAAAAGGTAAATCTTAATTTAATTCCGCCTCTACTTAATCCCACTCCTCCGCCCAATCCCATTCCTCTGCCCAATCCCATTCCTCTACTTAATCTTAATCCCAGTCTTATTATTAATAAATTAAGCTTAGCACTAATAATAGGAATAAGATTAAGAGTAGGATTAAAAATAGGATTATAATTAAAATAAAGTTAATATATAAAAATAATTAACCTTATTAATAATAAAAGTAATAATAATAAAAAAGTATTATAAATAAAAGATCTCCCTTTTAAAATAATATTATTTAACTTTATTTATTATTAAGGCTTAAAATTTATTAAAATAATAATATAAAGATTATAAAGGTATTTAAAGGTAAAGGTAAGTGAAATTAATATATATTAAAGTTAAGATAATATTAATAAAGATAAATAGCATTTTATAAGCCTTATAATTTTATTATTATAATTAAATCTTTAATTTTTAAGGATTTTAAATATAAGGAATTTTAAATAAAGAGAATTTTAAATATAAGAAATATACCTATAATATAATATAATAGCATTATAATAATTATCTTAGCATTAATTTAAAATAAATATTAATTATAATTATATCTTAATATAGCCTTATAACCTAAGGAGAAAATATAAATAAAGATAGCTTTTATAATAATATATAAAAACATCCCCCTTAAATACCGCCTAAAGAAAAAAAGGAGTGTAATATAAAAAGGCTTAATGTATTAAAGAAAGCTAAGAGCCTATATAGTTGTAAATATATAGCAGCTTAATTAACACTATTTATTATAATATTAACTTATAACTTATTATATCGCTTTAAAATCCACTAAATTCTTCCTACCTTAATTATATTATTATAATAAATATTATATTATATAAGCAATATAACCTACGATATACCTCAGCCCCTAGTAAAATATATATATTACCGTTATAAATAATAATATATTATATAGCTTATTATTAAAGCCTATTATTAAAGATTATATATAACTTTTAATATAATCCAGCTTAATTATTAATATAACCCTTTATAATGAATAATACTTTAAAGAGGATATATATTAATATAAACCTTAATAAATAATATACTTTAAAATTAACTAAACTATTAATATAAAGCTTAAAGGGGAGATATATTTAAATAATTAAATACTTAAAGAAGATATAATTAGATCTAGGAATTTATAAATAATATACTTTAATATTAATTAAATTATTAATAAAGTAGCTATTAAAAAATTAAAAAATAAAAGCAAATTATTTAAAAAGGATATAATTAATTTTAAGAATTTATAAATAATATATTTTAGTATTAGCTAGATTATTAATAATATAATTATTAAAGAATTAAAAAGTAAAAGTGAATTATTTAAGGAAGATATAATTAATTCTAGGAATTTATAAATAATATACTTTAATATTAATTAAATTACCTTTATTAAGTTTATAAAAGTAATAAATATTAATAATTTATTATTTAAGGAAGATATATATCGTTATAAGTGCTATTAAATAATAAGTTATAATATTAACTTAATTAATAGAATTATTACCTTAAGGTATAAAGATAAAAGAAATATATAAAGATAATCCTTTAATAATAACCTATTTAAATATAAAAATAAGTTATTAATATATATTAATATTAAGCGGCTTATTAAAATTAATATAAAATAGTTAATTAATAATATTATATATATAATTATAAAGATTAAGTAAAGTAGGCAGTAATTAAAGGAGATAGTTTTATAAAAATAAGATATTAAATAATTATATAAACTTACCCCTTAATTTATTAAAAGGTTAATAAATATATTAAAGATTATATAAAAATTAATATTAATAAACTTTAAAATATTTAAGGATTTAGCTATTAAGGCCTTTAAGGTTAAAGATGATTATTATAAAATATATAAGGATATTAATAAAATAAAACTTAAATATAAATAGCTAGCCTTTAAGATATTAAGGATAAAATAATATATATTTATAAAAAAATATAAGATAAAAAAGCTTAAAAAATTAATATAAGAAGAAATATAAAAGCTTTATAAAAAGCTAAGGAAGTTAAAGGCTTATAATTATAAGCTAAAGATATAAATATAAAAAATTAAAATAAAGGAGGAAAAATATAAGAAAATTATAAAGGATATAAAAGATAAATTAAATATAAGATAAGATAAAGTTAATAAGCTTAATTAGGATATAATAATTATAAGGCCCTAACTTAAGTAAGGTTTATAATTAAAAGCCTTAAATAATATTTAATTAACTTAAAAATAGATAATTATATTACTTTATATCTTAAAACTTAATAATAAAAAGAATATTTATAATATAAAGCTATTTATTTTAAATTCTTATAAATATCTTATAAGTTAATATAATTATATTTATTTAATATTATAAGTATTTATATAATAATAAATTATTTATAATATTATTATAAATATTTATATAGCCTAAATTAAATATTTAATATAAGAGTTCTTAAGAATTAAATTTATTTTATAGATATTAGCTATTTTATTACCTTTAAATACCTTATAATATTTATCTTTTATTACTATAAGCTATAATTATATATATCTATATTTAAAGATTTATAATCAAAGATCCTAATTAAAAAGGAGAAAGAAAAGCTAAAAAGGAAAAAAAAAAGGAAGGTTATTAATAAATACTTATAAAACTATACTGCTCTTTACCCCTTTAGATTTCATTAAGGATAGCAGCTATTGCACCTATTATATTCAAGGTCTTTTAAGCCTTAAAGGTAGCTTAATCCTATGCTTCCTCTTTAATTTAAGGATCTAAGCTATTTACTTAAGCTATAAAAGTAATTAATACCTAAATATAATAATATTCACCTTAAGAGCTCACTTATTTATTTAAATATAAATATACTTAATTCTTATATAATGCATCGCTAAATAATGTAAAATAAAGGGATTTAAATAGGGTAAATAGGTTATTATTTAATATTAAGCTGGTATTAATATTAAGACCGTTATTACTTAACTTTAATAAGGGATATAAATTATCATTATTTAACTTTAAAAAAGGCCGCTAGTAACTATTATTCACAATAAATAAAGGTGATAAATTATTATCACTTATAATAAATAAAGGCTAAGGATTATTATTAATTATAATTAATAATGATTCACTAGCCTACCTTATTAATAATAGCTTATTATTATTATATTAACGCTTTAAATCCTATATAAAGATATATATATTATAATAATTCCTACCCTTCTTTATTACCTTAAATATATTATAAAACGTAAAATACTCTTAAATTAATAAATCTACCTTATAATCCCTCCTCTTATCTTAAATATCCTCCCTTTAATAATTTATATTAATGGGTTAATAAGTTTATTTAATGTTATTATTATTAATATAAATAATAATATTATTATTATAATAGAACTTAAGGAGCTTTTACCTTAAGGATAATTTAATCTTTAGCTATATTATATCCTTAAAGCTAGAATATATATAATCTATTAATTATATTAAATTTTAAATATCTTTATTATAATTATAAGGGCAGTGCTTATAAATGGTAAGAAATTAAAATATAATGTAATTATAATAATTATATTATAAGATCTACTTAATTAAGCTTATTAAGAGGTAGTGGAGCTATATCCCTTTAATAAATTATTAAGTTTAAGTTAATATATTATTTAAGCTAAGAAGCATTACTTTCTTACCTTAAGTATAATATTATATATTCTTAATATAATATTAACTTAATAAAATTAATGCTTATATATAATAATAAGCTTAATTTATATAAAAAACCTAAAGGCTAAGGATTTAAAGTTAATAATAATCTTTATAATAAATGAAAGAAATAAAGGATTATAATTAAAGTATTAAAATAAATAAATAAAAATTAAAAATATTTAAAATTAAATAAAAAGACTTTTTTTTAAAAAAGCTTAATATAAAGATTCCTTCACCTTATAAGGCGTTTAAATCTTATCCCTATCTTTAATAATATAGCTTTATATATAATAATAATGAGTAAATATATATATAGAAGTTAATTAGCTTAATAGCTAAAGGCTAGCCAGCCTTAGCTTCTTATCATTAAGTAAGGCTTTAAAAAAAAGCTAAGCTTCTTTTTAAATAAATATATCTTTAATAATTATATATAATAATATTAGAGCGACTATTATATATAAAAACTTATTAACTTAATACCCTGCTATTAATAAAAAAGCTTATATCATCTCCTTATTATTAAATTTATTTATTAATATAATTAAATCTCTTTATTTATTAAAAAGGCTTTTAATAGCTATATATAAATAAAAATATAAAAATTTATAATTATTATAAGCGGATTTCTTTTCTTACCCTTATACCTTAAATATTATAAGCTATCACTTATTATATATAATTTAGCCTTATTACGATAAAGGCTAATAAGATAATCACCTTATAGCTATATTAATTTAAATATTTTAAAGATATATAAGATAAAGAAAGGGGAGGCTTAAAGGTTAAATATAATCTGTTTTATTAATCTTTATATTTATTTATATAAGAATAGATTAATAGGGCTTTTATATAATTACATTTAATCTAAATTAATTATCACCTTTTATTTATATTTAATATTATATTTAACCTTAATCTTAATATTAAAAGATTATTATTAACTTTTAAATTAATTATAAACTTTTTATATAAACCTTTATTAATATATTTTATAAGTTCCCTTTAATATACTTATTAAGTTATCTTAATAATATTTATTATAAAAGGTGATGGGGTTAAGAAGGTAAGGCTGGGTTATAATAAAATGCCTAGGTTATAAATAATACCTTATTGTGATGCTATAGCTAAGGGGCTATTATTTATTTATATTTAATAAAAGTAAATATACTGGGGGTTTATAATAGTATGCTTATCGCTAATGCTAATTTATATAATACCTATCTATATAATTATATATAGCTATTATTATATATAAAAGAGGAAGGTAAGAAGTTTAACCCCTTTATAAATCTTATCTTAATATCTTTATAATATTTAATATATAGCTTAATAATTTAATTTTTATTTAGCGAGGCTTATTAGTTAATAAAAAGAGTATTATATTAAATAAAGGTAGAAATCTTAAAATTAAAGTTAAAATATATATTATATAAGTAATGCTTAGCTTATAAATATAAAGATAAATCTTTATTTAATTTTAAGTAAGATATCTTTTTATTTTTTAATTAGATATTCTTATATAATCTTTTCCTTTTAATTAAGTAATGATAAATATTATTAATATTATAATTTATTAATTTTATAATTTAATATTATTATAATTTAAATATTTATTTATTATTAACCTCTTTATTATATAATAATAAAAAATTAGTTAATATATTTAATTATTAAGATTATGGATTATTATTTAGCTATAAAGTTAATATATAAAGCTTAGGCTGCTTAAAAGGTATATAGCGATAAGGTAAATAATAAATCGCAGCCTTGATTTTATATCTTAAGATAGTGAGGCTATCTTAATTATTATAATTTAATATATTAAAATATAGGAATATATCCGCCTTTATACCTTAGGATAATGAGATATTAAAGTAATTAGCCCTTAATAGATAAGAGAGAGCATATTATCCCTCATCTATAGGAAATTAAGTGTAATTATAAATATTAGCCCTACCTTTAATGCAATATTGTGTTTTATTATATAGCTATTTAATATAATAATTAATAGGGTATAATTAAAAGATTTATTTATAAAGGGCTTTATAAAAAAAATAAAAATATATATAAATATATCTAACTATTATTTTTATTATTAAGAAAATCTATTTATTTATATATACCTCTATTTATAAAAATATAAATATTTAATATTATTTTTTATTAAATAACTTATAAACTTTTATTTATAAAAGCCTTCTCCTTTTTATATAAAGCTATAAATATAAATTAATATTTATTACTTATAGTTTAATTATTCTTTCATTATTTTATTTATATATTTATAAAAATATAAATATCTAATATTACTTTTTATTAAGCAATTTATAAACTTTTATTTATAAGAGCCTTCTCCCCTTTATATTAAGCTATATATATGAATTAATATTTATTCCTTAAGGTTATAATCATCCCTTTATTATAACTTTAAAGAAGTGTATATTCTAAAAGCGTAAAGTAATCTCTTATAAGCTTAAAGTACCTAAGATTAATAATAATGATTATAATAATAAAAGTCTTGATATTTAAAAATATAATAATACCCTTAATGATAAAGTGACTTTTTAAAATGATTCTTATAATTTTAATAAAGATTCTAATGGCTTTAAAGATAACTTTAATGATTCTTTTAATTTTAATAACGATTTTAATAGCTTTAATGATGGCATTAATAGCTCTCAAGAAGATTTAAATAGCTATAAGTAGGAAAATTCTAGTAAGGAAAGCTTTATTTATTAAAAGGCTAAACTTAAAAATATTAAAAATAATAATAAAAAAAGCAATTAAGCTATAATTAATTATAAGATTAAGATTATAATATCCTCCTTAATTAAATATATTAATAAGATATTTAATATAAATATCTTTAATATAATAATGGATAAGGCTAATTAGTTTATTAAAAAAAGGTTAAGTATTAATAAGTATTAAAAGAATTTTAAGCTTAAAGTAAGCTAATATAATCCTAGGATTTCCAAGCATATACTTATTCTTATAAAGCTTCCTTAGCTTAAATAATATCCCCGCTAGCCTTATTAAACTCCTCTTTCTAAATAATATTATTAAGTAAGCTACTAGTACCTAAAAGTAATCTTTTTAAATGCTAGTGATTTAATAATATTAAAAAATTACTAACTTAAGCTAAAAATATATTAATTGTAATGGTTATAAAGAGCAAAACCTTTATATATCCTATTAACTATTCCTTTATATAAGATATAGCTTTACCTTACCTTACTTAATTATAATTAAGATCCTATTAATATAATTATTAAGATATAGCGATAAATATAAATTCCGGTTCTTATTTAAATAAGATGATATATTAAAATATATTTAGATATTTAAAGATATTATTAACCCTTTCTTAAGATTAGGTAGGGAAGAATACTTTTAACTTATAAAAGAGGTAAGGTATTTATTTACCTTTAATAATAATATTTATATTATTACGCTATTTAATTTTAATATTAAAGCTAATAAGATATTCTCTTTTTATATAAATTAATTATAAGTTAATAAGATAATTAATTATAAATAAAAATTAAAAAAAAAAGGTTTAATAATAATAAAGATATAATTTATAAAAAATAATATATTAATAAGGTTATTAAAAGCTATATAGCTTAATTTAAAAGATATTAAATCTTAAAGGAAGATATATTAAAGTTTAGGCTTAATACCCTTATAAGCCTCCTCACTTAAATTCTTAATAGCGCCCTTAACTTATTTATTAAAGCAATCACTTTTATTACCTTCTTCCGCTACCTACTTATATATTATAGCTTAATTATAATAATTATCACTCTTAAGTTTTTAAATAATATTAAAAAAATAAACCTTTTTATTATTAATATAACGCTTATTATAAAGTAGAAAAGGGTTTTAAGTAATATTATAATACCTTAGGAAGAATATTATAAAAGGTTATAATAACTTAAATTATAATAAATAACCTTATTATTACCTATTAACTCTTAAGTTTTATTAAAAAATATAATAAATATTATAAAGAATAAAAGAAATTAAGTAAAAAAAACCTTATAATACTCCTTAAGATAATATTTATAAGATGGAATATATCTTTATTATAAAAAAAGATTATTAAGGTTAAATAAGATAATAGGTAGATTCTTTTATTAGTTATTTAATAAGGTAAGACTTAGATTAAAGTTTAAGCTAATGATAAAAAGTGAATTAAAAAAAACTATTTAAATATTATTAAATATTATAAGTTTTTTAAAAAAAAATTTAAGGCCTACCTCTACCTTAATAGTAAAATCTGCCCCTTTTATATCCTTAATTATAAAGATCTTTAAAAGAGATATTATAATATCTAGATATTATATATAATTCTAAAAGGCTCCTATTTTTATATAAAATATAATAAAATAACTATTAATCTTAATATCCATAAGTTTAATATTAATAAATATTAAGACTAGCTTTTAAATATAATCATTTATAAAATATATTAATTAATTTAAGATATTATTAAAAAGGTTAAATAAAGGTATCTATCCTTAAAATTAAAATTAAAGGCTTTTATTAATAAGATAAAGTAATAAATTATAAATTATTATAATAACCCCCATTTATTATATTAATCTTATATATTTAAATATATCTTAATAAAAAGGGGCCCCTTAAATATTAAAATATTTAGCGGCTTATAAGGCATCTTACCTATAGTGGAAAGGGCCTGCCACCTTAAAAACTACCATTATATTAACTTATATATTAATATATATTAAATATTATATTATAAAGTATATATTAATAATAAAATAAAAAAGTCCTTAATACCTACCTTATAAGATATACTTTTTAATATCCTTATGATAATATTAATTAATAGTATATATTGGAAGATTAATTAAGCCTTAGGTAATTAAAGGCTTAATTATAGCGACTCGCTACTTAATATTACCCCCTTGGATTACTTATATTATAATCTTAAGCTAGATAAGCTGCTTATTAGCCAGCTGCTTAGCAGCTAAAAGGGGCTTTTTATATTTACCTGCTTTAATAAAGGATATAATATAAAGGGTATATATATAAGGGAATATTAGCTCTACCTAAATTAATGCTATTTAATATAAAAGCAGGAATATAGAAAATATAATTATTATTTCCTTAATATTACTATTATAAAAGCTTATAAAGCTATTAATTCCTATTTAAAAGATGATATTATAAATAATATAGTAGGCTTTTTTAAAGAATATCTTTTTTATAAGGAAGATAGTTATTTATAAAAATATAAAAATCTATTTAATTTTTTATAATATAAAGAAACCTATAAAGTAATTAAAGAATAGAAATTGCTAAGATTTTAATATATTTATAGTTGTTATTAATTAAATTAACTTTTAAGGATTCTAATATATTAAAAAAATATAAAATATAAGAAAGCTATAATTATTAAAAAGGAAAATAATTTAAAGATATAATAAAGAGGTATCTTTAAAGCTAATCATACTTAGAGTGAATTTTACTTTAAGCTAAAGTAATCACTATTTTATATTATTATAGAAGAATAGATCTTTCAGTAAGGTTCCAGCTTTAAATTAAGGGATAAAGAGAAATATAAAAAGTAGCTTATTAAAAGGGAAAGAAATATTAAGAAAACCATTTATAAATAAGAAAAAACGGGGAAATATAAGGGTAAAAAGTATTATAAAAGGTATTTTACTCTTTTTAAAATTAAATAATAAAGGATTAAATATCTTATAAATTAATCTTATAAGATTATTATTAAAACTTTTATATTTATAAATTAAAGATAAGCTAATAAAAATAACTTAATGATAAGGTATTACCTAGATTATAAAAAGTATTATAAAAAGTTAAGCGTATATAAAAAGATTTAAAAATATTGTAATTAGGTTATAAAAAATGTAATAAATATAATAAACCTATTTAATATAGCTATTAAAAAGCTAAAAAGTAATATATTTAAGTAATTTTAAATACCGCTAGATATTATTAAGGGTTAATAATAATATAATATATATTTAAAATTAATTAAGGAATATAAGGCTTATTTAATTTATTATTAAGATATTAAAGGTTATAAGGAAATAAATAATATCCTTAAGTTAATTAATATTAATATAAAAACTACTTATAAGAAGATTTATAAATAACTTATTAATTAACCTACCTAAATATTATATATATAGTTATAATCCTTATTAATAATTAAAGTTAATAATGCTAAAGATAGAGGGTTAGGGCCTGGGCTATTTATAGTAATGATTAGGAAATAACGTTAATATAAGGAGGATATTAAGATTGCAAGATAACCCTTGAAATAGCAGCGTAGTATATAAGGGTTATTTAATAATATAAGCTTAACTATTAGCGGGGATAATAATGATAATAAAGCTAATATTATAAATATTAATATTAATATATTATTTAATATAAGCAGATTTAATATCTAGTTAAGATAAATATATAAAAAGGATATTAATATAATAGATTTTATAAATAGGGATGGGAAGGGGAAGGGGAAGGGGAAAAGAAAGAGAAAGATTAAGGGTTAAATTAATTAAGTTAATAAAGATCCGAAAATAATAATATTAATAATAATAGGAAAAACAGCCTATTTAATTAATAAATTAAGCTAATTAAAGCCCATTATTTAACCTCACTTTACCACCTTATAATATTTATAGATAATAAATAATGCTTTATATAACTTTCATCACTATTAAATTAAGCTTAAATATTTTATATTAAAACCATATTAACTTAATTATTTAACTATTATAATTAATTAATTTAATATTATATATTTCCTAGTTATTTAAGTTTTATTTTTTTAATATAAATCTTAAATTACCCTTACTTTAAGGCTTAATATAAGCTAGCTGCTATAATTAAATGCGGCTAATAGCAAAAGAGAGCATATATAAGCTACAAGGAATTTAACTAGCTATTATAAATAGGCCTAACTATTAAATCCCCTATTAATAATAAGGATAAAAAGAGGAAAGTTAAGGTAAAACCAATATTAAAGGCTGCATTAATAAATATCCTTTATTTATATAAGTATAAACCCTTATCTCCTTTTATAATTAATATATTCCTTATATTAATAAGTAAGGAAGGAGAGGTAAGGTGCATCCAATATACTTTTATAGCGTTAAAATTAAGAGTAAATGATAAAAGCATTATTAAATCCCAGATAACTCCTAGGCTTCCAATAAAGCAGTAAGCTTTAGCCGTAGCTAAGAATGGAAAGGCTTAATAAGGGTAGTATTAATAATAATAAACATCTATATTATTACGCTTTATTTCCCTCCTTAATATATATTTTTTTCTTCATTTTTATATATTATTATCTACTTATTTATATAAATATATATTTATTTATAACTTTATATTATCGCTATATATATTATTTAACTAACCTTTAATATAATCTTATTTTAATAATTATAATGAAAGGTAATAAGGTTAATTATATATTCTTTTACTTCAACCCATTTAAGCTAATTATTATTAATACTTAATATAACCATTAAATAAACCTAATAGGCAGCTTTTTATATAGCAAGGGTTTAGTTAATCCACCCTAGAAACTTTTATTTTCCACCCTTTTTTTCATAATTAGCCCTTTTATTTTTAAAATCCTATATTTAAAAAATATTAATACCCTTATACTCCTATATATAAGATAACCTCTTATATTCTTAATTAAGATATAAGAAACTATTTATATATTTACTTTTTTACTTTCCTTATTAATCTTTTTAATACTTTAAATAATTATAAACTTACTTTTATTATAAATATACCCTTTAATATTATTAATATTATAAATATTAAGCTATTTATTAATAAAAGATATATTTTTTTTAAAAAGGCTTAAAAGTAAAATAATAAGTTTAAAGATATATATATTTTTAATAGGTATATATAAGATAAGTTAAAAACGCTTATACTCGCTATATATAATCGCATTAATGAAGTAGCCGCTATATTAATTAAATATATCAACTAATATAGCTAAATAGGAAACGACCTTATATATATAGGCCTTATTAATAAATATTCTTTTATTTATATCAATCTATATAAATATATATATAACCTTATTAAGCTCCGCAATTATATTAAACTTATAATAATAATAGCCTTAATATTCTTAATTAATACCCTATATTAGCTATCCCTAGATATTATTATTAAAAAAGGCTTAATATGCTTATTTAAGGGATATAATATATACTTCTTTATTATCCTTAAGGATATATATATATTTAAATAAATAGGAGCTTAATAGGGTGAAGAATATATCTTTATTTATATAATTACTTTAATATTAAATATTAATATTAATATTAATTTATATTTATAAGTATAAAATATTTATATTATAATAGTATTTAAGTTTAAATATTTACCTTAAGGCTTATATTAAATTAAGAGAAAAAAGAGATAATTTTTCCTATTAATAAAGTTACTATTATTATAAAATATCTTATAAAATATTATTATTATTTATATTTAAGATAAAGATATAAGGTAGGCTAAATATTAATAAAGGTAGTTTAATCTTATAATTATAAGGATTTACCGTATTAGCCTTATAATTAAATATTAATATATCTTAATATTAAAACTTAAATATATACCCTTAAAGGGATAAAATATATTTATTAATAAAAACTTATTAAGAATTATTATTAATTACCTTATAATTAATTATTTTATATTCCCCCTTTTTAACCCAACCCTTTTATTCTTAACCCTTCTTAATATTTACCTTAAGTAGCTAATTTTAAGATTAATAAGCCCCCTTATCTTTAACCTAATATTAATTAACCGCTATACCTATTTAATAACCTTATTATCTTATAAATTAAATTATATTAGTATTATATATATTTTATTATAATTAAAGTATATTATTATTATTATTATAAATAAAGATTAAGGATTTCTTTTAACTTATATTATTAATACCTTATGGCTTATCTTTTTACCCTTTATCTATTAACTTAACTACTTTTTCTTTAACCTCGCCCTTAAAATAATATTTTTTTAAATATTATTTATTATAATTAAGCGCCCCCTTCTTCTTTTTTACCTTACCACCTTATTCCCCCTCTCTTAATGCGTTAATTATTTAAGGCGAAGTAAAACCTATATAATCACCGCTTATATTTAAAATAAATATTATATTAATAGTAAAGTTATTATCAGCCTCCTTTTTATCAACTTATATTTAAATAGCTATATTAACTTTAGCTAAACCTTAATAGTAATAAACTTATTTATATATCTTAAATTATTTTAAGGTTAATATATATTATTAATAGATAATAAAATATATTTATATAAATCGTTATATTTAATAGCTTATTTAAGTTAAGTTATAACTTTAAGCGCTTTAAATATAGGAACGTTAACTTTTTAAAAAAGATATCCTTTTTAATATTATAAAGGCAGCTAAAAGTTTTTAGCTTTGAAAAGATATATTTAAAGAATAATATAATTAGGCTATATTTAAGCTAGATAAGGGCTAAGTATGTTTAAAAGCTATTTATTCTATAGTTTAAGTCTTACTATTACTTTATAATCGCCTTATATTATAATATATACTTATTTAAAGATTATCCCACCAGGTTTATCTAGCTCTTATATATTAAATTATCCAATACCGCCTAAAACGTTTCTCTTTTAAATTTAATAATAGCTATTCCAGACTTAATAATAACATCTCTAGGCTTAATATCATCTCTTATAGATATAATAATAACTTTTATAAGGATATTAATAAATAAAGATAACTGGCTAAGAGAATTAAGTAGGAGGAATGATTTATATTTAATATTTAGATAATATTTAGCCCTTTAATATAAAGTTATATTATAAAAAGGCTAACTCTTATATATTTATAAGTATTCCATAGATTTAAGAGATTATAATAAGTAGTAATACTGCTTTACTTAAATTATTATCTATTAAAACCTTTTACATTATAAGCTTTTATATATACCTTTATTTTCTTTTATTATAATAAACTTTTTTTTAATATACTTTTATATATATATTTATTCTCTTTTATTATAATAATCATTTTTTCAATAAACTTTTATATATATATTTATTATCTTTTATTATAATAGGCTTTTTTAAATATAAATAATATTTAATAATAATTAATATTAAAAGGCTTATTAATAACTTTATATAAATATTTATCTGGAAAAGGCTTATTTTTTTTAAGCTTATAAAGAGCATTTAATTAAATATTTACTTAAAAATATATTAAAAAGGCTGCTTAAAGGTATATATATATTTTAGATATCTATCATTATAATATATATATAAAAACCTAATCTACCTTAAAGCTTATAAGGTTAGTTATAAAGTTAACCTTAATAAGCCTATTTATATAATCTTATCCGCCTTAAAATATATCTTCTATCTTATAGCCTTTATTTAACTTTAACTTTAATCTTTATACCTATTAATTAATAGGATCCTAGTTAACTATAATAGTAATATATTAAATAGGGATTTATATTCCCGTTTATATTATTAGCGAATTTTATCTAAGTTAATAATAATAAGATTTAAAGCTTTATTAGCTACCACCTTATCATTAATTATTTAATTAATTATAATTTCTTAATAGTTATTAAATAAGCTTGAAATATTATAAAAAGTAAATATCTTAAGGGAATAATTATATATATATATTTTATAAATAAATAATTAATAAAAGGGGTATTAAGTATTAAGGTAATAAAAATATAAGATAATAAAAATATAAGATAAGAAAAATATAAGATAATAAAAGTAGAAAATAATCTTTCTTATAAAGATTAAGGGGCTAGGGTAATCTAAGTCTTAAGATTTTCTTTATTATTTAAAAAGCATTATTTATAAATAAATAGCTATTATTCTTAAGGTATAATACCTTTCTTAGCTTATAATATCTTATATAATAAGGATGCTATATAAAAAAATATTATCTTCCGATATATATACTTATATTATTGCTTAATATTAATAGTTATAATTAATTAAGATTATTAAGCTTATCTTCGCCTATTATTAATTTTAGCTATTAATCGCAGCTTACTTATTATTATTAAAAGAGGATAAAAGGTATATAAGTATGTTGATGTTGGCAGGGAAGGCTACAGGCTAAGATTCTTACGGTTAAAAGTTTACAAGCAGCTTATTAAGCTTATAATAGGAAGTTAAATATTAGAAGGGAGAGTTATAAGCTGAGATTCTTATAGTTAAAAGTTAATAGGTAGCCTATTAGGCTTATAAAATATAGCTAAATATTAAAGGGGAAAGTTATAAGCTAAGGCTTTAATTATAAAGTGAAACTTTTATAATTAAAAGTTTATAAATATATTATTAAGTTAATTAAAAGGAGATAAATATTAAAGGAGAAAGTTATAAAATAAGACTTTTATTATAAATTAAGAGTTATATAATTAATAATTTATAGATATATTATTAAGTTAATAAGAGGGAGATAAAATATAGGGTAAGCTATAAATATATATATCTTTATATTTCTACCTTTTTTTATATTATCATTATTAATTATACTCTTAATCTTATATATATCCTTTCTTATTTATTTAATATTAATATAGTTAAAAGCTTAGATAAATTTATCTACCCTTTTAAATTTATTATTTATTCCAAGCTATTATTATATTTTTAAATATAAATTATTATAATATCGGCTTTATTTATAAGTTAATACCCTCTTTTCTTAAATATTATACCTTTTTAATTATTAAAAATACTATCAACCTTTACCTTAATTAATAGCTCTTTTAAATAGATAAAATATATACCTTAAAGTAGATTTATAATAATAAATTAAATATAAATATCTATATTATTATAAATAAAAATACTTATAGCGGGTCTTTAACAGTACTTATAGCTATTATAATCGCTTATTTATTCCAACCTAAATATATTATTAAGATTTATATTATTAAGGTAAATATAATTAAGCTAATAATATTTTCCCTTTATTTAAATTAATTTTAAGCTTAAATCTATAAATATAATAATATTTAGTAAAAGGTAAATAAAGGAAATAAAGATAATAAAGGTAATAAAGATAATAAGGGATTTAATAAATAAGCTAAATCTAAATATAAATTCCCCCTTAGCCTTTTTATTAAACGCTAAGACTAACTATATCAAGCCATGCTTATTAAAGATAGCTCCTTTAAAAAAAGCTTTATTAAATAAAATGCTTAAGCTAACTTTATAATTAACTATCTTATTAATAAAAAGGTTTTATATATTTAATAATGATAAATAATATACTTATAAATCAATTTAGCTTATTTAAGGGCTTAAAGAATAGGGCGAAATAACTTTTAATAGCGGCAATAGTAGCAATAATTTAATAGCGGCTGGTTATAATAAATATAAAAATAAGCTTAAGGTAGCTTTCTTTTATAATATTTATTCTTTAACTTTTTTTATATTTAAAATTATCTTATATAGCTTATAAAACTATTTATAAATATTCCTATATTAATATTAATTTATATTTATTACCTCCTTTTTAAAAACGCCTTATATCTTCTTATTAAAGTATAATATAAGCTATAAAAAGACTTTTAAGATAAGAGATTTAGCAGCTTTCTTTTTATATAGGCGGCTAATAAGCTAGATATAAATCGGTAATTTAAAAATATAAGAAGGGGGTTAGGCATACCTATCTTATATTAATCGATATTTTTATCTTTATTTAAAATTACTTTAAAATCCTTATCTTAAGCGCCTCCCATAGTTAACTAAGATATACTTATTATATTATAAGTGAAAATATATAAAAAATAACGCCCTTTTATAAATTTAGTTATATTAATAGCTATATTAACTTTAAAAAGTTTAAAGAGATATAATAATTTAATAAGTTAGCTTAATTATATTTTAAACTTTTAAGGTGCTTAATTATAATAATTATATATATATCCTTAAAGCTATATTTATTCATATTTTAAATTATTAAAGCTACGCTATTAATACCATTATATTATTATATAATAAGTTTGCATTTATATATAATTAGCTTTATAAGTTTAATTTTAATTTAACTAAATTTAATATAAAAAAATAAAGGGCATTCTTAGCTATTTAATGCTTCTTTTTATATTAATGTTGGAAGTCTAGCTATTTTATAATTTATATTATGAATTTTATTTAAAATAATTATTAGGTAATTAATTTAATATTTTAAATAAATATATATAAATAATGAACGTAAATGTAGTATTTTTAATGGAAATACTATCCTTATATATCTTAAAGGATAATAAATATCATTTAAATTATACTTTTAATATAAATCATTTTATTATTAAATATTTAAATTAATAAGGAAAAGACTTTTTAATAATTATAAATACCCTTTATCTTTTCATATTAAATTTAATTTATTTAAAATTAAACTTATAATATTATAATTAAAAATATATTAACTTTAATTATATTATTTAAAATCACCCTTTTAATATATATTACTTCACAATTAAACCTAAATTAAAGCTAGATATATATATCATTCTTAACTTAAATTTAAGCTTAAAATCATTCTCCCTTATATATTAAAATTTTATATAAGGAGAAGGTTTAAAGAAAGTAAGTATTATTTATTAATATAAGGGTTAAATGAATTAATATTAAGTTTATAAACTTAAAAAGAATGGTTTATAACAAAGTGGTATTTTTAATATAATTTTAATATGATTAATTATATATAAGAATAATAGGTAAAAGATAAATAAACTTAATGAACCGCTTTAAATCACCTTAATTTAAATTACTCCTCTTAAAGCCCCTTTAAAGCAGCTAAGCTATATATAATTATATTTAAAACTTATTATTATTAATATTATATTTTTTCATTAAATAATAAATATTTAAATATTTATTATTATATAAAGAGATTAAATATATATTGCTTAAAAGGTATATATATATAGATTAAAAATAAGATTACTTTAAGGCAGTTTTAAAAAGGATTGCTACCTACCGCACCTATATTATGCCTCCTTTTTATTTAATGCCTTTTTATCTACCACCTATCTAAGCTATAATAATATATAGCAAGCTATTTAGCATTATTATACCTTTAGCTATATCCCTTAAGCTTTATAAAAAGTTAAAATAGATACCATTAAGCTTATTATTAATATTATTTATATTATTTAACGTTATATTAAGCTTATTACTAATTATAAATATAAATTCATCTTTAAACTCCATCCCCCTATATAATTTATAGCTAATTAAGCGATATATTTTAAAGGTTATTACCTAAAGGTAGCTTTATTATCTATTTATATAAATATTATTATATATAAACTTAAGGCTGCTTATTTAAATAACATAATATTACGATATAAGGTTATTATAGGTATTATTAATATCTAAAAATATATTCCTTACCTCCCTTATCTTATATATTATTATTATAGCTAAATAGTTTAAATAAAGGGGAATATATATAATAAGGTTATATAAGATATAGTTAAATTAAAGCAGCCGCAGCTATATAATATCTTAATAAAAGTATACTTTATTAAGCCTTTAAAAGAGCCTCGCTTTTAAATATTATAGCCTGCTAACCTTATTTAAGCTTAATATCTTAAATTTATTCTTTAATATAGCTATATTTAAGGCTAAGTGGCTAATCTTCTCTATAATCTCTATTACTCTCGCCATTATAAGAGCATTATCTTCCTTAGAATTTAACTTAGCCTAGCCCTGGAAGTAATATAGCTATTTTATAATATTAAAATATATATTAATAGCCTTTTTATATTATACCGCCTATTTATTATCTTAGTTTTAAGGTAGTAATATATTAAAATTACTGCTAAGGTAGATTTATAATATTATAGGCTAGATAATGGTAGTGAATATAATAAAGATAAAGATTAAGATAATTATATTATTAGCTATTTATATTAAGTGGGATATTACTTATATCTATTTTATAAGATGCTTTAAGCTTTATAATAGCTAAGTTGAATTTCCAGCCTTATAGGTAGTAAAGGTATTAAGATTTAGCTATAAGTTAAGGTTTAATTATAGGTTTAAATTTAATTATAGATTTAGATTTAGTTAAGTATTTAAATTAAGTTATAGGTTTAAATAAGGTTATAGGTTAGGTTTAAGATAAGCGCTTAAATTAAATAAGGGCTTAAAGCTATAAGTTTTCTTTATTAAATTTAAGAATCCTTTTAAGCTTAATATATTATCCTTAAGTTTCTTATAATAAATAATATAAAAGATATAAATAAAGGAGTTATTTATAAGTATAGGTTAATAATATAAATAAAATAGGATTATATATAAAAGATTAAATGCCCTTATTATTTAAAAATAAAATAAAGCCCCCCTTTTATTAATTTAAATTACTTATTATCTTCTTATAATAAATAATCTATATAAGTTATAAAAATAAATATTAAAAGGAAAATAAAGGAAATTTAAAAGGAAATTAAAGG
The DNA here is from genome assembly GCA_039880775.1 of Diaporthe vaccinii. NCBI lineage: Eukaryota > Fungi > Ascomycota > Sordariomycetes > Diaporthales > Diaporthaceae > Diaporthe > Diaporthe vaccinii. Next base: position 243,605 of record JBCEDN010000002.1, read on the forward strand.
CTGAAATAAGGCGGTATATTATATTAATATATATATAAGTATATTTATTTTTATATATAAAAAAAAGATTAACTTAAGCTAATAAGGGTATTATTTTATTTATAAATAATAACTGCTTTAAGCCTTAATTATTTTAAGTTAGCCTTTATAAAACCTTAATTATAATTATAACCTCGCAGGTTAATATATTTTATAAAATATAAAATATATGGCCTTAATAAAATTATAATATTATATTTATTACTATAAGTGGGGTAGCTATTATCTTATTATATCTTTAATATAATTTTAATATAAGCCTTATTTAAAGTTAATATAAATATAAGAAGTTTAATAAAGATAAGCTAAGGTAATTATAAGCTTAAGATTTAAATTTATATATTTATAATCTTATTTAACCTTTTCCTTATATTCTTATTTTATAATTATTTTTTAACTTAATAAACTTCCCTTAAGCTTACTTTTTTCTTATCTTACTATCTTTAAAGCCTCCTTTTATTTATTACCTTATATTATTTATTATAAATTCCATTAAAAATATTACTTATATAATTATTAATATCTTTACCCTCCTCTTTTTATAAGAAGGATATAATTAAATAATAGCCCTAGCCCTTATAATGATTACTTTTATTAAATTAATATAAGTTAAGGATTAAATTATAAGCATATTTATAAGTAATAAGGCTATAAGTTATATATATAAGGTATATTAAATTTATACCCATTAGTTAAGCATTAATAATACCTATATTACTTATTTTAACTTTTTTAATATTCTTTAAATTAATAATATCTTATTCTCTATAAATATTAATACCTTTATTATTATAATAAGCCTTGCTATAAATAAAAACCCTAAATATATATATAATATTTATTATTTATATATTATAAAGCTTTAATTAATAAGGTATTAAGAAATAATAATAATAATAAAAAGGTTTAAGCCTTATTATTTTTTTATAAATATCTTTATAATAATAATAAATAGGAGGTTTATAAAATATAATTTATATCGCTTATTATTAAATAAAAGCAGGCTTTAAAGCTAAATTATAATATTTATATCCCTTTCCTTACCTACTTATATAAGTTATAATATATATTAAGCCTTAATATAATAAACTAAGCTTATAAATAATAAATTAAAAGGTAATATAATTTAATTAATAAATATATAATGCTACTCTTAATATAGTTATTATTATTTTATTAACTTTAACTTAAATTTAGCTTAAGAAAAATATTATAATAATTAATTTAATTTTATTTTCTTTTTTTTAATAATTATAAGATTAAAATAATTACTTTATTAATATCTTAACTTTTAAAATCTTAGCGTTTTTAATTCATTACTTAATAATAAATATAATATATAAGTTAGAATTTAAGAATTAAGCATTTAAATCTATCATCTATTTTCTCTTAATATATTATTTTTTAATATTTAGCCTTAACCTTTAAATATATTATTTATTAAAACCTTATCCCTTAATCTTTATTTTAATATTAAAGCTTTTATATACTTTTATCTTTTAAGATATTATATCTTTATTTAAGATAATCTATCCTTATTCATAATATTATATTTTTATTTTTAATATTATATCTTTATTTATAAATATTATATTTTTATTTTTAATATTATATCTTTAATTATTAATATTATATCTCTATATTAATATTATATCTTTATTTATAAATATTATATTTTTATTTTTAATATTATATCTTTCTTTATTAATATTATATCATTATTTTTAATATTATATCTTTATCTATTAATATTACTTAATATTATATCTTTATTTATCAACATTACTTAATATTATATCCTTATATATCAATATTACTTAATATTATATCTTTATTTATTAATATTATATTTCTATTTTCAATATTATACCTTTATTTTTCAATATTATTTAATAATATATCTTTATTTATTAACATTACTTAATATTATATCTTTATTTATTAATATTATATTTTTATTTTTAATATTATACCTTTATCTTTTAATATTACTTGATAATATGTCTTTATTTATTAATATTACTTAATATTATATCTTTATTTATTAATATTATATCCCTATTTTTAATATTATATCTTTATCTTTCTATGCTTACTTAATAATTTATTTATTAATATTTAGCCTTTTAATATTAGGCCCCTTAAAACCTTAGATTTCAAACCTTACTCATTATATTATATCTACCTACCTTCCCTTATTTATTAATATAACTAAGGCTATAATTCGCTATAATAAGCTATATATAAATAAAGAGCTTAAAAAGATATAAATCTAATACTTATAATACCCACTTTAGCATATTTTAACTTATATATTTATATAAAGATTTATTTCAACCTATAAATTATATAATTATACTCTTTAATAAGCTAATTATAAGCTTCTTCTTACCGCTTTATTAGATTATAAAGGGCTATAAGTAGAAATCAAGCCCGTTAAATAAATAAAAGGATAAAAAGAATAATAAAGAATAGTAATATTAACTTATCTATTACTTCATAAAAATAAATTTAGGATATAAATTAAATATCTACCCTACTATCCACCTTATTACATTAAAACTTAATATTAAAAGCAACCTATTAAGCATTAAGGAAAAAATTATAACGAAAATCCTATCCTATATTCTTAAATTTTATAATAAATAATCTATTAATTAAATCCAGCTCATTAAATAAGAACCTAAAACCTATGATAAGAAAAGGTGCCTTATCACCTTTATAAATATTTATAAAGATATTATTTAAAAGCATATAAAATAAAAGAATAATATTATAATTATTAATAAGATTTATAGCCTCCTTAATTAACTTAAGATTAAAATAAAGGAAGATAAATATATAAAGGTGTTATAAAATATATATTATAATATAATAACTAACAAACTTATTTAAGCGATATATATTATATTTGATGATATTTATTTAAGGGTAAATAATATCTTTATAAGATTATAAGATGAAAAGGCTTAGGATTTAATAAGCTCCTAATTATGCTTATATATGGTCTGCTAGCTTCTCATTTCAATGCAGCAGCTAGACCCAAATAAGCTTAATATATAGTTATTTTAATATTTCAAGTCTTAGGTTGCTTTATAATAGATAATAAGAACTAATGGCTCTCTTTAGGACCTCTTAAATAAGATTATAACCCGCTTAAAGGTTGGTAATAATATATAATTCTATATTAAGAAGAAGCTTAATAGAAAGCATATATAAATATATATAGCTATTAATAATAATAATAAGATAATATTTTAATAATAATTAAAATAAGGTATTAACTATATATATATTTATAATAATAGCATATTTATAAATATATTAGCTTAATATATTAATAGGGTATTTACCGCTAATATAAATAGCCTTAAATTATTTATATTTATAATCTTAAATAATAAGATGGTTATATAAGACTTAAACTTAGATGTAATCCTTTTATATATTACTTATATATTAAGCTTATATTATAAAGCCTTAATATAGCCCTTATATTATATATTTAATATTATATAACTAAATAAAAAAATCTTTATTAATTATCTATTTAAAAAATATTATAAGGTAATAGTTAAATATCTTAAAAAGGTTAATCATTATCTTAAATAGCATCTTAACGCTTTTATTATTATAATTAAAGAGCTAAAGGGGTCCTTTATAAATATAATACTTAATAATCGCAAAGGCCTTATTATTAAAAACCTTTCCTCCCTTTATTAACTAGATATTTAAGATAGCTTTTAAATAAAAGTTAAATTTAAATATTTATTTAAATATAACCAGCCTTTAATCTATATAATTATTAATGTATTATATAATAAGGGGGTGAACTTTAAAAAGCTTATAAGGTATTTATATAATATCTATAAAGGCAATATATTATACCGTTAACTTAACTTCTATTACCTTAAAAACGGCATTTTAAGGTTTATTTATTAAAAAATTAACTTTAAAATTAAAGGGAAATAGCATAATTAAAACGATAATATAGCTATTTTTAAATTTATTTAACTTAAAAGCATTAATTATAAATAACCCAACTAATAGATTAAGCTTAATAAATCCATCATTATCATAATAAAGGCTTTTATAATTAATTATTCCAATATATATATAATAGAGATTAAGCTTTTATACCTTTAGCTTAATTAATTACTTATACTTAAGCCTACCTAAACCTTATTTAAAGCTAATATTAAAGCCTTAAATCCAATTTAATCCATTTATAACTTAATAATAACCATTAAGCCTATTAAGAAATACATAAGTAAATAAATCCTTACCATTAATAGCTTATACTTAGATATAGTAATAACAATATTTATTAAAAAGGACTTATTTAATTAAACAACCTTTTTTATTAAGGCCGCTTATAATAATTTAATATTATTTAAGGATAAGATAATAATATTAATTAGGAAAAATAATAATATTATCTCCTATTATAGCTATAAATTTAATTATATTATTAATAATAAGATTACCTTGCTTATATTATAGCGCATTAAGGTAATTAATAAGGGTATAATTTATTTAAGGTAGTTAATAGATTATAATAAGTAGCAACAAGTTATAAAGCTTAAAGAGAGCCATTATATATATTAAGATAATAGCGGCGATAGTGATATTAGCAATAATAATAATAATAATTATTTTAAATTTATATAAAGGCTTAATTAATAATATATCGCTTAAGCAGCTATCTTAATAATGATTAAGGGGAAGGTAGAAAACCAATATTTTTTTTTTAAAGGAGGGATTTAATAATAATAAAATCTTATTAATTTATATTTAAAGGTATTAAGAACACACTAATAATATAGATGTATTAATATACTAGATTTATATTTATATAAATCAAGTTAATTATATTAATTTAATTTTAATATAAATATTTAAGATTATAATGAAAAGAAAAAGGGCATTACTAATACCCCTTATAACTCTCTTTTATATTAATATTTAATGCCTAATTATAAAATAAATCTATTAAAGTATTATTTAAAAAAACTAAGTTAGCTTTATAATTTTAAAGGTAGTAATTTAAATATAAATTCCTCCTTACCCATATACTTAATTTAATAATAAAGGGAGGAAATAAAATTATTAAATATAAAGGTAATTACCTTTTTCTCGCAAACCCTTAAATAAACTAAGGTTAAATTAATAAATCTAATTTAACTATATATAAAAAAGGGTTATAAAGGTATATTATATAGCCCGCTAAGGTAAAAATAAAACCATTAATTATATATAAAAATACTATACTTTAACACCTTAACGCCTAAATAATATTCGCTATTATTAACTCCTTACACTTAAATATATAATAATAGCAATAATAACTATAATAACAAATAACTTAATTAAGATTATATATAAAGAATAATTAAGAAGATTATATATAACCCAGCTAGGCTTAATTTATTACTAAGCTATAAGGAGGTAGCTATAGGGCTTATTTAAAGGGGAAGGTTAAGGGTTTAATATAAAAATCTTATACTTAATTAGCTAATGCATATAATAGCTAGCTCTACCCTTAATACCTTATTTATAAGCTTTATAAAGCTTATAAGCCGCTTTAAGATTTATATAAGCATAGCCTTATATAAAGATAAGAACCTTAATATTAAATTATAAATATTATATTAAATTAATATCTTATTAATAAGCTTATTAATAAAGTTAAATAAATAGCTTTAAAGCAAGCTTTAATTATAAATATTAAACTTAATATTAACAGGGTTTTTTATAAAGATATTAAGATTAATATATATATTTTAATTAAGTAACTTACCTTTATATATATAATAAAACTACTTTATATTAATATTCTTAAGGTAAGGCTAATCTTTACCTTTAAATCTATATTATTTATATCTTATATTTTATCCTTATAAATTTAATATACCTTACTTTCCTCCTCTTATAAAACCCTTAATATAATTATTTAATAAAGGGGTATTCCTATATAATAAATATATTAAGAGCAATAGATACTCTTAAGGTATTTCTTAGGCGGGACTAAATTATTTAATCTTAAATAATAAACCTTTATTATATAAATATTATTATTAATATATTTTTAATCGATATCTACCTTTTAATAATGCTTAGATAGGAAAAGCCCTTAAAGACTTAAATATTTAAATATTATCTTAAGGGGATGGCTTATTTATAATTAATTTTAATATATTAAGCATTTTATAAGTAAAGAATAATAATATATATAATACTAGCAATACGAATATAAGTAGCCCCCTTCCTTATTATTATAACCCTTATTAAAATATAAATAAGCTATATATAATATATTCATAACCTAAATTAATATTAATACTTATATTAAAGATAACTTTATTATATTATTTTACATTTAAAAGATAGTAATAATTTTAATCTTACTTTATACTTTTAAATTATATTTAAGTAATATTAAAGAAAACTTATATCTAAGAAATATTTTTAATATAATATAAGAAGCTACTTGAAATAATATGCTATATATTATAATAAAGGCACCTAATCACCTAACATAAATATATATTATTATATAATTTAAGTAGCTTATAAAGGCATTAATTAACTTTATATATATTCATAATATTATAATCCTTTGCAATAAGATATATTCTTAAAATATTATATTATTTATATAAATATATCGCCCAGCTATTATTAAATAATAACTTAAAAATAAAGGCTATTTAATTAAGAATTATTATTAATTCCGCCCTTATTAATAGCTAATAACCTTTATAAAGTTAAACTTAAATAGCTTAAAGTAGTATATAAAAGGGGGAATAAATAAAGAGGTAAGCCCTTAAAATACTTTATATAAGGGAAAGTCTAAATTAATATTACCGCTAGGCCTTATTAACGGTAGCCTTAGCTATTAACTCCTTAACCTTATTAATTATTTAAATAAAGTTTATAATATAAGTAATAAAAATAGTATCAAGAAAGCAATCTATATTCTTCACTGCTTCTTTTTAAGTAAAAGGGCTGCTAGGTAATAATTATAAATATCTATTATTAGGCCATATAATGGGTAATTTGTTAGCTTAAAATTAACTTTCTTTCATTAATATTTTTAAAAGATTAAGGGATGTTTTTATTAATTTATAATTATTAAATAATTAATAAATTAATTTTAATCCTTTATTTTTAAATAATAGTAATAAGGAGGGTAAGCTAATATATTAAGGCGATAATATATTAAGGTAATATAAGGCGTTAGTAGTTAGTATTAATAAATAGGTAAGTTATTAAATAGCTTAAATAAATCTTATTAATTATGATTAGGTTTTAAGCCTGATATATCTTTATCTTTTATATTATAATTCTCTTAATTTATATATTAATTAACTGAATTTTCTTTTATTATTTATAACTTAATAATATAAAATACTTATAAATATTAATTATAAAAATATAATAATTTTATTTATTTTATTTTTTTCTTATAATATAAATTATAATCCCTTATTTAATAGGCCTTTTATTTATATTTACTTAATTTAACTCTTTAATGTTAAATCTTTTTATTATAATTAATATCATTAAATTATAAAGTAAATTATATAATTAAATATATAAATAATCTTAATCATATAGCCTTAATTGCAGCTAAGGATAGCCTTTAAGATAATAAAGCTTAGTAATAACGCGTAAGTTTAATTTCAATTAAGCATCCCCTTAATATAAATAATATTTAAAAGGTAATCTTTTTAAAGCTTTATTAATAATACTTAATAATAATATATATTACCTATAATCTAAATACCCTATTTAGGTTTATTATTATTAACTACTTAATACTTATCGCTATCTTTAATAATATCCCTCCTTTAATTAAAATTATTACCCTTATTATTAATTAATAAATTAAATTAATTCTCAACCTTTACTTACCGCTCTTAAGCGTTAACTTACTACTCTTAAGCCTATATTATATAATTAAAGTATTTTATGGTATAAATAAGGCTAATTTTAAGGCTAAAAGCTAGATCCTTTATTTATTAAGGAGTAAGGCTTAAATAATCTATATCTTATAATTATAATATAGCCTTAGCTTAGTTATTAACTTTTTAAATATATATAAAGGGCTTTTTAAGTAACTTTAATATATTAAGAAGAAGTATTATAAAATAGCTAGCTCCTTAGCTAGCTTATATAGGGATAAGCTATAAATAAATAAGATTAGCTTTAACTTTTTAAACTTCCTTACCAGCCTTAAAGCCACTATTATATAACTATATATCACCCTTTATTATAAGATAAATAAAAATATATTAATAAGGCTTGCTCTTAATAAAATAGCTATAAATATATTAAATATTAAGATTAACTAAATGCTAAGGCTCCTTATCGTAAAATAAGGCTCCTAGCAGTTATTTAATAATATCATCCAGTATAATCTACTTTTATTAAAGGAAGATTATATATAAATAGTTAAAACTTTAGAATTATTATCTTAAGCCTATATTTTAAAAGGTAATCCCTTTAATAAATCTAAATATTCTTTTACCTTTAATATAACCTTAAGCAAGGCCTTTAATCTTATATTATATATTAAATAAATAATTTTAATAATTAATAATAATATTATAGCCTTAAATATTATTAATAGGGGTATTATAACGCTTAAAACTATATTAAATATAATAATAAAAGGCGGGTAAAACTCTAAGGAGTATATTAATAAGGAAGATTAAAAGATCCTCTTTAAATTACCTCCGCCATAAGATATCTCTTAATTTATAAGTGAGCGGTTAGAAAAGATATATATAAATACTTTAAGGATATATAAGGTAAAGGTGCTATTAAATTACCTACTTATATTAAAGGCTTCCTGATATAATTAAAAGGATAATAAAAATAATAATAAAGTAAAATAGCTTATATATTTATATTTAATATAATTAAATATCTTTATATATTAAAGTATAATATAAGTTATAAAAGAACTTTTAAGATAAAGGAGTTATTAATTAATATAAATATAATAATAAAGGGGATATATAATTATTATTCTTTATTATTAAATTTAAAACTATTTAATATACCCTTAGTTATAAATAAAAACCTCGCTATCCTTATATTTAAAGCCTTAAATATCTATCCTCTTAATACTAATTATATAATATAATTTATTATTATTATTATTATTATCATCTTTATTAACTTTATTATTATTATTAGCTTAATTATTATTAATATTATTATTAATACTTAACTTATAACTTCCTTTATTATTATTATTAATACTTTCACTCCGCTTTATGGTAATTAAAGTATCCTTAGCTATATATATAGATTTTAAGGCAATAAATACTTAAATAATATAAGCTTTTACTTTAAAGATCTTTATATTATAAGGCTTACCTATATTATAAAGGTAGCCCTTATTAATTCATACCGCTTATTTAAGGTATTTAATCATATTTTATAATATTAAAATTATAATATTAAAGGATTCCTAGATTAAAATAAATATAAATAATATATATTTAAGTATAACTATAGTATTTATATTATAAAATATTTATTTTTATATATTTAATTAATTAATAAAGAATCTTTAGCGCTAAGGCTAAGATTTAAGGTTTAATAGGTTAATAATTAAGTATTTAGCCAGAATATACCTTATAGCTATTAATACTTATTTTACTATAAAGTATAAAAAGCTATTAAGCTTATTTCCTATTATAAAAGGTTATCTATTAATAATATAAGTATTTTTTAAAATTATTTTATTATTAATATAATATTAATTAATAATAATCCTATTATTATATCTTACGCATATTATTAAATATTTATTAATAAGATTAACCTAATATTTAAAGTTAATCTAAATATATTAGCATTTTTTTAAATCTTCCTTAATAATAAAATCTTAAATAAAAAAGGTAATATAATTTAAAAAGGAATTAATATAATTATTATATTATAATAAATAATTCTTTTCACCTCCTTATTTATAATCCTAATCTTTATCAATATTATTATTATAATAGCTTTAACTTAATTTATTTAATTTATAAATAAAAATATTTAAAGAATAAATATTCTTATAATCTTTTATAATTATATCTATTATATCCTTAAGATATAAACTTTATTTTTTTAATTCTTTATAAATCTTTATATATTTTAATTATAACTTAATATCTTAAATAAATAAATAGGTTTATTTATTAAAGGGGTAGTTAAATTTATTAAAGTTATAGCTAACCATGGTAATATAAGTAATAATTAACTTAAAAACTTATTTAATTACTTAATTATAAAAATAATAAGTAATAAGGTAAAGCTTAAGCTTTTTATAATAAAAAGCGCCTATTAAATAAAGATTTAAAATCTTATTTAAAATCTTAATTAAGAAAGCCTTAATCTTAATTAAAAGATTTAAGATCTTAATTAAAAGGCTTATAATAAAATATAATTAATAATTATATTTAATATTAAAATAATAATAATATTAATATTAATAAGTAAATCTTAATAAGCCTTAATTTAAATAATTATTTATTATAAAAAGATAAATAAAGGTAAGATAAATAATATTATTAGCCAATAATAAATTACTTAAAAGCTTAAGGCAGTTAAATAGTAATATTCCTTATTTAAGAAAGATACTTAGCAAATCAAGGCAGCTATAAAATATAAAAGCAATATTATTTTTTTATTATAAGGCACTTAAAAAGTTAATATAATTATAAAATATAAAAGTAATATTATTCTATTATAAGGTATTTAAAAAGTCTAAGTAATTATATAAAGAAAGCCTTTATTTAATTATATATAATTCTTTAATTTAAAATATAAAATTATTATCCTTAATTAAGAAATCTACTAGATATATAAGATATTAAAAGGAATAAATCCTTATTAATAATATTCTTATTAAGGCTAATTTAAAAAAAGAAATATTCCCCCTTAACTACTTTTATTAATATATTTATATAAATAATAGCCACCCTATTTCTATATATACCTTTATAAATAATAATAATAAAAGTTATTATAATTATAATTCTAAATTATATAAAGTATTTATAACTCTTTTTAAATAACTTAGTTAATATATATATATAAAAGCTAATAAGGCTTATCTTTATTATTTAAATATTAAGTATTAATATTAATAAATAAAAAAATATAACCCCTTTCATTAGCTATAAATATATAGGTTAAGCCTATATTAGCCTACTTAACCATATAAACCATTAAAATCCTATATATATCTTATATATAATAATATATAGCCTTTTATAAATATAATTAATTATAAAACTAAAATAAAGTAACTTTATAAAATATAAATCTTTATCTAGCTAGGAAAAGTATTATATAAAGGTATTATAATCCCTATTTATTATTAACCTAAAAATATTAACCTAAATCTTATATTTAGCCTTATATACCTCACCTTTAAAATATTATTTAAAAATATACCTTTTAAAAGACTTTAAATATATTATAATAACATCCTTAAACCATTTATATATTTATAATATAACTTTAGTAATATTTAAACCAAGCATTTATATATCAATATTATTAAAAAAGCCATTTAATATATTATTAACTTCAGCTTACCTATAAATATAATAATAAATAGCAATAATATTTTCCATATATCTATATTTAAGTTTTAAAGGCTTATTAATTTAAAGGTTAGCCTTATTACTATATATATTACTTTCTACCGCTAATAAAGCATTAAAATATAACAGATAAATAAATAGGCGGATAGATATTAAGAGTAGATATTAAGATTACCTAAAAATAAATTAGATGAATTAAAAAAGAGAAATATAGGGTGATTAATTAATAAGCTTCTATTAATAAATATTTCATTCCTCCTAATTACCTAATTCTGCTAAAAATAGAAATTATTTCCTCTAAAAGCTAAATATGATATTATAGCAAATGTTTATAGGTATAAAGGCCGGCAACAAGATAGTGACCAGTGTCTCATCGCGAAATATGCTTCACATCTCCAGCTTCTACATCTCTGCGGTCCCTGCTTATGCCTAGTTTGCTACTCTCACTTCGCTATCCACAAGTACTATTCTCAACAAACTACTCTTTCGTGATATCCAACACAATGCAACTGTCAACCCTGATTAATACCACAGTCCTGGCCCTGTCCTCGTTCCGGGTTGCTGGGGAAGCCTACTGCGGTGCTCTAGAACAGTCCAACCCCAACTCGCCATCGATCACGAGTGTCTCGGGCACAGTCACAGTACCATCCGACCTTTCCCAATTTGATGGTTCTGGCTTCCGGGTATATGTTGGCGTCACGGGCAAGTCATGCATTGATGACTACGTCCAAGTCAATTTAGACATTAACGTGAGTCAAAAGCATCTGCCCCGTCCGAAATGTGCCAGAGACTCGAGTTTGTACCCAAACTTGGAAAGGCTGGAGCACGCGGTTGTGTTAAACAAACATCAGGTTGCCAATGGTGTCCCCTCGTATAAGGTAATTTTCGACAAGCATGACTTCGATGCTACCAAGCGATATTTGGATACAATCACAGATATGTGGTGTGAGTTTTGGGGTCCGATTAGCTGCGCTCGGTGCAGCTAGCACAATTACTTGCTGACGGGAGCAGTCCAACCAGGTGATCTTGTTCAGCTAAGCTTGACAATCAGTCTTGATGGCACTGAGGGCACCATGTTCGTGAAACCCCACTTCCAATGGTTAATGCACTGTATTCGTGTCGCTGCTGGGACCGCTGGGACCACACCAAGTGCTATGTACCTCCGAATGACTGACTTAATTACTGAACGCAAAGGACCGCACGAAACTTGAACAGCAGCCAATCAAGGACCGCCACTCTGTCGAACAACAGATTCACCTGTCGCTCATTTGCCACATGGATGTTTGACGCTTGGTCGCAGACAGACCTCACTGGCCTCGAGATGCAATTTGACGAGTGCATGTATTCGCGGAACGGAGGGACGCCGATGGCAGGCATCAGCAGCTCCACTTTGGTTAGTGAGAGCTGTACTGTTGAAAGACAGGGAGATGACGGTCTCTTCATCACCAACTGATGCCGAGGCTCGGCGACCCCTTGAAGAGACATCAAGGGGGAAGAAGCGACAGTATGTTAAGCCGCTCACTCTGGGAAGAGTTGTGACACATTTGATAGCGCGGACTAATATCGCTCTCCCAGACATGAATCGTGTCACATATGTCAGGATATAGAATGTAATACAATGCATATAATTATCCAGTCGATTCTCTCTTCCCAGCCTGGTTACGCAGCGAGAGAAAACCCGGGCTTCACTGATTTCGTCTTCTCAGCCTCCCCAGAAGAAAATCAGGAACTCAATCAAAAAGAGTGTGTTCCAAAAGATTCCTGCTAACAACAAGGATACAGCAAACAAACAAACTACGGCGCAGGTCCGGACATGAGCACCAGGCAAGAAATGGCTATCTATCAACATCGCTCTTGTGACTACAATGGGCCTGGAAGAGTGATGCAAAAAGGATCGACGCCGGCATGATTCGAACATGCGCCTCCGAAGAGAATAGATGGCCAGAAGTACTGAGAGTATTTCTAGTCTATCGCATTAGACCACTCTGCCACGGCGCCTGGTGATAGAAATATGGCGCACTGGAGGGCTCAAGATTGTATGCGCAGAGAGGCGGTGTGGAAAGCTCGATCGTTGATGGAGACCAATTTAGACTGGTTTGTGGATGAGCAAATTGCTGTCATGCAGATGACTACACCGATTGGTTCAGTAGTGCGTGAAATGGGGGTGGGTGGAGCTGACGTTGTTCCCGGAGAGGGGGGCCAGCAAATAACGAGGCTAGATACTGTCAATGACGAATATCACGAGTGCAGCTGTGAACGGCTTGTGATATACCTACGGAACGCAGACATAGCGGCGGGAGAGTCCATGTAAAAGCCTTTGGTTACAAGTCTGGTGTTTGCCAGCTCAATTGCGATACACAACATATGCGTGCCCCGTCATGCCACGCTGGCAAATTGTGTCTGGTGCGAGCCACCCGTCATGAGAAACGGGCACCCGTTGCAGTTAGACCAGTATGATTGGTGAGTTGAGGTTATCACTTTGATACGTGAGGATTCAAGCTGATAGATCGAAGGTTACGGGAATGGCACTACCGATGGCTTCTATGGGCACGATTGCAGAAAGGTCTTTGGTAATTAATTTTCAACTATTGTTTGCGGCCCAGACTTTGAGAGTAAGGCAATTTCACTACCGTCTACACCAACAACCGGCAGCAGTTTGTCTGGTAATTATTGTGTAATTCTCAGATCTGAACTTGGGCCGTGTTTTCCAAATGGCCACACGCAGACAGCCAGAGTTCCGAGATATTGAACTTTATTTGAAAGCTTCCAACCCTCACGTAAGATTCATGATAACCCCCAGAAGCGGGATTGGTCTCTCATCCATTTAACTTGGGATTAACCTTGACGAAGCTTAACACTGCCGGTAACCTTCGTCAGCTGTATGACAGCATCCAACAGATCTGATTCGCGATGAAGCATAAAGTCTCATAATTCGGAATTAAACCGCCCCAACACCCCGATGCCAAAGACGAGGGAGGATACCCCTATGTCCGAGTTGTGAAGTATAAAGTTCAGAGCAGCTGCATTTCAATCTCAAGCCATATCATCATCTCACCAAGTCAGTGGCACGTCACATCCGCTACTCACCATGGAGTCCCAGTCACCGTCAGATGTCGTCACCGTCGACATCTTGCTTCGGCGATTGGCAGAAACTGTCCCAGACAAGGTGATGATTTCCTACCCAGAACATGAGCTCGATTTCAGAGACTACACAGCCAAGGACTTGGATCGCCTGACGAGGAGTGCAATAAGCACGTTCCCGAAGTCCCTCAGAGAGTCTGCACAGAATGCAAAGCCCGGCGAAGCGCCCGCAGCCGCCATTGTCGGGGTCTCCAGCCTCGAATACTATATCCACCTCTTTGCCCTCAGTCGAATGGGCATGTCAACTGTGGTTTTATCACCACGGCTGTCCGAACAAGGGTTAGCGCACCTCATCCGGCTTCAACATTGCATGGCAGTGTTCGCATCTGGCCCTTCCATGCAAGCCATGGGAAGAGTGCAAGCTACCGGTGAAGACCCGCTAGAATTCGATCTCCTTCCGATGGCGAGAACGGAGGACCTTGAAGCTATTTCACGTCACGGGGACCCCATCGACCTCCCCATGATTGAGTACAAAAACGATACCGACACTCCCTTGTTCGTTATCCACAGCGGAGGCACAACCGGCCTGCCAAAGCCTGTCGTCCGCTGCGTGGGTCAGGAACTGAGGCATATGGGAAGACGCATTTCCGAGACTGTTCCAGATCTACTCGCGACCCTTCCCGTTTTTCACAGTTTCGGCTTCGGCCTTTTCGTTGCTACACTGTGGGGGACGTTCAGAATGAGTCTTCTCAACGCCTACCGTCCCATGACAGCATCAGTCATCTTGAAAGCACTAGACATCACGAGGTGCAAGGCTCTGGCAACGGTACCACATTTGCTCAAGTTCATCAACGACACTCCAGGTGGTGCCGAGAGGCTCGCCCAGCTGCAGTGCGTTGCCGCAGCGGGCGCGGCCACGCCCGAGGTGCTGGGGAACGAGTTGGTTGAGAAGGGCGTGAATATAATCTCTCCATACGGGCAGTCAGAGAGCGGTGGTCTGATGGTTAATTGCCCGGGAAGGGACTGGATCTGGCTCACGGCCATGCCGATTGCAGAGCCCTATCTGAAATTCGAGCCATACGGAGAAGATGATCAAGGTCTGTGGCACTTGATTGTGCTCCCTGGAATGCCGACCCTGGTGACGTCCAACAGGCCTGATGGCTCGTACGCAAGCCAGGATCTCTTTGTGCGCCACCCCACAGATCCCAAGAAGTGGAAGTTTTCCCACAGAGCCGACGACATAATCGTGCTCGTGAACGGCCTGAAAGCGGACCCACATCTACTAGAGGAGGCCGTGGAGAAGAATCGCTACGTGGACACCGCAATGGCCTTTGGTGCAGGGCGGGACTCCCTCGGCTTGATGGTGGTTCCGTCGGCCAGCTCAGAGGGGCTGTCCAAGGAAGAGCTGGCTGCCCGCATTGCTCCTGACCTCGAGCTGGGAAACTCCAGAGTCTCCGCCTATGCGCGAGTCTCCCTTGATTCCGTCATCTTCAGAGAAGCCGGCAGTGAAGTCCCGAGAACGGCCAAGGACACACTGATACGCTCGAAATTCCTCGAACTGTGCAAAGAGGACATCGACGCGCACTACGCCGCCAGGGAGGCGCAAAGCAACGCACAGATATCCGTCACAGATGACGAGGTCGAGGGCATCGTGCGCGAAGTCGTGAGCTCGGTGGTGTCAGCTGGAGACGTCGAACTGGGCCCTGACACCGACTTCTTCGGCCTGGGCATGGACTCGTTGCAGGCTTCGTACGTGCGCTCGTGGCTACTAAGGCGCGTGAACGTCGGCGGACGTCTCCCGCCGACCAATGTCGTCTTTGAGCATCCCACCGTGCGCCAGCTCACCGACAACCTACTGGCGTTGAGAAACGGAAAAGATTTTAAAGATGCGAAGAGTTCTGAAGAACTCATTGCACAAGGGCTTGTGCAGAAGTACACGCAATTCCACCGCTTCGAAGATCGAGCCATTCAGGCTGGCCCTGGGCGCGTTGTTGTAAGTTGCCACAATTGGAATTATCCTCTGAAGCATCAATGCTGAATTTTCTAGCTGCTCACCGGGGCGACCGGTGTCATTGGCCGCCACGTAGTCCATCGTCTCATCTCATGGCACAATGTGGACCGAGTTTATTGCCTTGTGCGAGCGGAGTCGGATGAGGCGGCAGACTTGCGCATCACTGAGTCCCTTCACGCGGCTCGTCTGGAAGTGGCAGATGTCGAAACAAGATTGAAAATTGTCTCACTTGCCTCCGACCTGGGACAACCTCGCCTCGGTCTCAACGGCCAACAGTACGAGGCATTGCGCACTTCGGTCACAGACATCATTCATGGTGCATGGGCTGTGAACTTCAACCTGTCGCTGTCATCATTCGAGAACCCTTGCATTGCCTCGGTCTCCCACTTGCTGGACCTGGCGATTTGTTCCCCCCTACACCCTAAACCAAGGTTCTCATTCATCTCCAGTCTCGCTACTGTGGCTTTTGCAAAGGCCCAAGTTGGAGTCAAGGAGATCAGGTACGGACTGGAAGCCGCAGTCCAAATGGGTTACGGACAGTCGAAATGGGTTGCAGAGGAGATCTGCTCCGCAGCGGCCAAGTATGCTGCGCAGGAGGGCGTCAATTTCCCAGTCCAGATACTCCGCGTGGGCCAGGTTGTCGGTGATACGAAGCACGGAATATGGAACCCCAAAGAGGCAATTCCATTGACCGTACAGACCGCCTTGAGCACCGGCGCGCTTCCCGTCAGGGATGGAGTCGATGCGCATTTCTGGCTGCCGGTTGACATAGCTGCGGCTGCCATCGTCGAGCTTGCCTTCCGCAGCCGATCCGACGACGAGGGTAGAGAAGCCCGAGTGTTCAATGTTTCAAATGCGATTCCGCTACGCTGGAACACTGAGTTCCTACCTGCTCTGGCCAGCAACAATCTCTCTTTCGAAAAAGTCCCGCCGCAGGAGTGGTTGCAACGGCTGGAAAGCGCAGTTCCCAACCATCGACTGCTTCAATTCTTCAAGAGGGCGTACGGTGTCCCTCGTGACGAACAGGCACCCAAACGTGCAGGAGGCCCAGTGGATATGTCTGAAGCGTGGAAGTATTCCAGCGCTTTGAGGGGCGTTACGAAAATTGACGAGGAGCTGGCCGGCAAGTTTTTGAAGTACTGGCTAGGACTGGAGGCATGGAGGTCTATCCAGAGACCCCCAGACATTGTCGGTCAACCCAGAGCACCGGGGGGAGGACGGAGAGATAGTGGGGTTGGCATAGGCACGATTTAGTTATTCACTAGACTGCCGAGAGGGAGAAGGAAGTCTTGTGTCTTACTGCTGCAGAGTATCAGAAGAGTTCTATTAGAAATATTATTGCAGGTTTATCGTACACAGTGGTGTGACTTGGTTCCACCGAGGACCGACTTGTCCTAGACCCCGAACAACTACCGTACAGAGTATTAATATGCAACAAAGTGTAGGGTAGGCAGGAAATGGTGTACACCCAAACCTCCACTCAAGCAAAAGCTGATCATCCTCAAACGGCAATTGAGTACCTTCTAGGTCCAGCAAATCACCTCCAATTAGGTGACAACAGCAATATCAGCCATCGCAAGCCAGCCAAGTGTACCTACTCATACCAGCACCTGATTACCTCTCGACCTCCAATTTGGATAAGACAAGAGGCATAGTCTCGGGCAAGGATTGGTTTTCTTTGCCTCTTGCCGCAGTGGTTCTCTCTGAGATCTCCCGGCCATCGATGTCTTCCATACAGCTCGGCTCTTGACAGGCGTCCTGTTGCTCGAAAATGAGGCTGTCCTTGAAAGGGCCAACTCCGTCGCCGATATGATTCTGGTGCTCGGAAGACCGGCCCCGCATACTCTCGCGCATCTTCCCCTGGATGATGGCTCTGAGCGGCTCCCGGATGCTCTGCATCATCCATTCGGCTCCACCACAGCCGTTGGTGCTCCCTGTTGTCTTATCATCCCCGACATATATGTGGATCTCATCGGCTGCGATCCAAAGCTTGTCAGAGTGTCCGGCGAGAAGGTGAAGGGGTACGATTCCAAAGCCGGGGGCCATGTCATGGCCGTCGAGCAACTCGCGATGTGCGGACCGCAATTGCATTTCTAGCTTCCACAGGACGGTCGTGCACTGGATGTTGAGGCAGATGTATGGGAAGGAAATCAGGAGCACTTCCTGGTCAAGTCCTAAGCTGAGGTCAGCAAGCAGCTGGGCGACCGACTTGGGCTTTACGGCGCCGGGGCGAGGTGTCTTCGACTTTGTGGTCCTGCTGTACTTGTCTGTCCTACTACACTTGTAGGCTGCCGCACGCTCCGTGATGGCTTGCAGATCGTCCTCGTTGACTTCGTACCGGTCACCAGCTCTGCAGAACCTGTCTTCAAACATCAACGAGACCGGGCCGAGTTTCTGCAAGACCTTGCCTTGGCTGTTCTTGCGGGACTTGAGCGGTTCTTCGGGCAGTTTTCTACCTCGTCTCCCCTTTCGGTCTCGACAATCCGGCGCAGTGTAAGCTAATGACATTGCTCCAACTGCAAATAAGAACGCCTTGCCGAAGCCGTTCTCCGTTTCTTTTCCTGGTGGTTTTCCTGACATGAAGAGATTGGGGCCCTGCAGCTCTGTCATGCAGTGTTCCAAGTCAAACCAGCTACCCTTGATGAGGTTGTGGGCGGAACAGGCGTTATGAAAATGCGCCATCTTCATTATGGATCGAGTGCAAGATTCGACAGCAATCCCGTATTCTTGCATCATCAACCGCGCCGTGTGCAGTAAGATACCGCAGAGGATGGGATGCTGGCTCATCAGGTAGCACTTGTTCAGGTTCGGGTAACTGGTGTGTCCCATCTCCTGCATCTCCTCGTCAAGTCGCTTCGGGAGCAAGCATGTGAGCACAGTGTATCCCTGTTGAGCTGCCTTCACAGGATCGTCGATCTTACCGCCGACATCTCGTTCCGGATTGACGCCCAAAACAGCTGTGTAGAGCTCTTCGGCATTCTGAAAAAGTCCGAGTCCGCCGCGGAGGAAACGTTGCAGAACTTGAAGCGGCAGGGACTTGGTGTTTTCTCCAAGC
This sequence comes from Diaporthe vaccinii, assembly GCA_039880775.1. Lineage (NCBI taxonomy): Eukaryota > Fungi > Ascomycota > Sordariomycetes > Diaporthales > Diaporthaceae > Diaporthe > Diaporthe vaccinii. The sequence continues at coordinate 263,409 of JBCEDN010000002.1, forward strand.
ATCTCTTTCACTTCCCAGAATAACTGGACACCGAATATGGCCCATAGCTTGATGTCGACGTCTTCATTCACTAAAGAGCCCGGAGTCAGCTATCAAAGAATCAAAGAACAGTAAACAAATCTAGCCACGCGCAAGCTGTGCTTGATCACATTATTGACACACGGCTGGAATATGGCGGTTCAATGCCAGATCTTGTTTTCATGGTGGGACTCACTGACGCGAAAGCCTCGAGAAACTTCGTCGAGGAAAGGAAATATGGGACCGACCCCGTAGTTGCCCAAGAAGGAGAGCTCGTACAGCCACTGAATGTCCTTGCCGCGGCAAGTCCGCACTTGCTCGAGCAATTTGGCGTCATCTGGGCGCGCGCCGTGACCCAAACGCACCGGCTCGTGGCCAGGAGGTCTCTTGAATGCTGGATTCGTCTTGGTGAAGAACTCCATGCAATACAGCTGTCCTAGTGTGTAAGCCCATCGAAAGCTCTGCGAGTCAGAAAGCCACTCTTCCATTTTTTGGTCCTCCACTTTGGCAGCGCCGTGTAAATCGAAGTCCGCAGGGTGGCTTGCTTGGCTGTCGGTGTCTGTTCCTAGGAGCGGTGCATAGATGTTCGTTCCGCAAGTCTTGCCGTTGATGTCCTTGATCCAGCTACCCAAAGAGTACCAGTAGACTGGCAGCCGAGTCTCCTTGGCGTCGAGGGTATTGGTGTAAGACTCTATGACGGGTCTGGCTTGCTTCTCCAGAGAACGGACGATGTCGATGGCAGTGTTGGTGGTGACTGCGGCAGCTGCGAGGTCGACTTTTCCCTTCTTCCATCCGGCCCATTGCTCCAACACCGCCCGTCTTATCGACATCATGTCATCTCGCAAAGACCCAAGTGCAAGCCATGCTTCGTCACGAGAGGCTTCGGGGTAAGCTGCAAACACCTGGGAAGGGGCTACATTTGTTGCTCAAAGGTCAGCAATTTACCATAACAGAGCCTGGACTAGATCATATGACAGGAGTCTGAACGTCGTAGTACTCACGAAGAGAAGTTCTCCAGGCATCAGCCTTCTCCATATCATCGGCTTCAATCGCAGGGCTTGATTCGCCAGCATCGCCATTCGAGGAAGGGGAGCCCTCGGGAGTCTTCATCCTCAGCTCAGCAAACATGTTGGCGACGTTCCCCGCGTTGACATTGCCAGAGATTTCACCGAGTACTTTCTTGCTGGGTGTCTTGGGTTGCCTCCCGTTCTGAGCGGTCGCCACTTGCTCCGCGTACTTTGGGAGCAAGATGGACCGTACACGCCCTAACATGTTGATTGGGTGGGCGTGACCGTCCTGCTGGCCCTTTGCAAGGAAAGCCCTCACGTCCTCACCGTTTATGTGTCGAAAACAGTCCTCGCGATCGCTGATGATTTTGTCGATGACGGTGACAACCCATTTGGGGATCCTTGCGTGCACACTGCGTGACTTGGCAATGATTTCGGCCAGGGGAATGTAACTACTCAGTGCGAGCTTCGGGGTTCTCTGGCGCGTCGACTCGTCGATGATGGGGCCAGCAGCGCGCTGCTTGGCCAACTTGCGATCTTTGCCCTTGGGCCGGGTCGAATTGGCGTCGGCGGACGATGCGTTTCCTGGCCTGGTGAGGGTGGCAGGGGCACCGCAGAGGTTTCCTGTGACGGCAAGGAAGGTGGCCAGGTCATCTTGATTCGTCTTGTACCGACCATACTTGGTCGACAGGATCGTGGGCAACATGGCCGGCCCGGCGCATCAACGCGAGACAATGTTGTTGCGAAACGGAGCCTGAAATTGTGGCTCAAGGAGGTGAGGGTCGATCTGTCGGTCAAGGGTTGATTGGATGCGAGAGACTGGAATAACAGACAGAGGCAGATCGTGCAGAAGCGAATGGAAGAAGTGAATGATGGCCAGGAGGCTAATAACATCAACGTGGTGCGTGTTGCCCCAGAGATTAACACATGAAACCCACGTGGATGGAGTAGGAAGAGCGAAGGCTAGGTGGATTTGATGCAAATTACGGATGCTCCAAGGCCTGTCGCTGTCTTGTTTTGATGTCAAATGATGCGCGTCTGGACGCACCAAAAGCGTGTCCTAGGAGTGAAGGTCTGATTCTTATCACACAAGCAGAACAGATGCGCCAGTCCACTTGTTCAAATCAAACGCCACTGCGATTTTCCAGATTTCTCAGTCTACTCTAGCTAGCCTAGACTGTATTATTCTCTTCACAGCACTGAGGGGAGGTTTGGAGGGGAACGTGCTGGCACAAAAATGCTACTCAATTTCCAAGCATCGGCCTGCCATCCAACATTGACCTCTCCAATCTGTTACATCCGAAGCCACAGTAACAGTTGCTGTAATTCAAACGCTTCTGGGGAACTCCCAGCTCCAGACCGAAGATCACAGCTGCAAAATGGACATTATTGACCGTCTTGATGCATCAGTCTAGACCGGTCCCGCATTTCCCTCCTCGATGTCGGCAAGATCGTCCCTGTACTCCTCGTTCAGAAGCGTATATTCTGCAGCCAGGGACGAAAACGGGCTCCGATTAGTGGTGATAATGTGCAGAGCCTCGGCGGCTGCGAAGTAGAAATGTATGCCCCTAGATACACTCGAGGTTAGCAAAGAGAGCTAGAGGAGACGGCGATAGATCAGGGAGACGAACAAGTTCACCATGAGGAATACCGAGCCGTACGTGCCGAGAATAATCAACTCTTCATCCGAAGGCCTGCCCAGGAACACCCATGTCGGAATCAGGAAAGCAAAATACCAGACTGCAAGGGCCGAATCGGCATAGAATATGTTTTCTGCCGACAATGCCTGTATTGGTGACCCGAGAGCTGCCACGCGGTCACGATGGAGGAGCAGGGCGCCCAACACGGCCGAGACCGCGAGCGGTAATATTCCCAGAGCCGGAAATGCCCAGCTGCTGCTAATTCCATGGATGAGAAGGACTAAGAAAGCCGGTGCAAACGACAGTATCGTGATACGGCGCAAGAAAACGGTCGAGCTCATGGTGCTGTCGTTCGGATAGGTGGGCATGATGCTGAATGCTGAATGCTGAAGAATTATAATTGTTTGATGTCTATGATAAACTTCGATTTTCTATCACCAAAGTTTCGAGACAGCACATCATTTTAAACATCTTTGGAGTCGAGCGGGAAATGTGATTGTTAATCAAGCTTGGTAGAAGATCAAGCATTGTTTGGATCGGCAGTTGCCTTGTGTAAGTCTGCCTGGAGGATTACATGACACAGGCTACAGCCACATCGGGATCAGCGAGTTCGTCCCGGTGCTGGAGCACGGGGATCCTTCGTGGCATAGCGGCTGAGTAGGGGGGCTTGGCATAAGCACTCAGCCTGCCATGTCTGCATCGAGACGCGCATCCTTGATGGACCCACGCGTGGCGTTTGCGTATTGGGTTCTTGCGGTCAAGAACCAAATTCCAGTACTCGACACGACCATTTGGAGACAGAACAAAGCTGACGTTCGATACCTGTCTGTCCAACTGTTCCGTGAAGGATGCGAAGCAAATCATGGCGCCACAATCAGGACAGTGCAGTAGGCAGATTTGGGACGATCAGCCACCCCTGTCCACTCTGGTGACTACGCACAAGACCGATCTCAGGGACTTGCATACAGTAAGTAACCAGACAGAATAAGACATGTCCAGCTCATAGTACTAAATGAGTATCGATTGTCGGCGGCCGGACGTGTTTCGCGCAAGGCTTTAACTTGGGCAATAGTAGATATCTCAACATTGGATGCTTGGTCCTTTGGCAGACATGATAGCAGTTCGTCAGGGAATGATGGAGCAAAAGTAAGACCGAGTAGCATGATATTCTAGAACATGCAAGACATTGGTACTGCGTCGTATTTCAACCGGCTCTTAAGCACCCCAGCATCATTCCGTACCAAACACTCACCACGTGGCCGGTCCAAACGTCTGCCCCTCATCAACTGTCTTGACGATAGCCGTGTATTCCGCATCCTAGAGCAAAGATGAATCAGCATCAAGTCTTTATGGAATATACTGAGAGGGAGTTGTGACATACCATGGTTTTATAAACACCAACGTTGCCCCACCACTGGGGTATTGTTGCTCCAGGGAAAGTCTGCAGCAGGCCATATTAGTTACGAAATTTGTGTTGCAAGTCGAGTCGATCGAGTCCTGTGAACTGGTGCTTACAATGGCAAAGAATATGACAATGGTCGAGATGATAAGCCCAGCGTCAAGAGCAGCTGCAGTGACATAGTTGTACTGGCGCCACCAGCCGTGGAATCGTTTCTTGATGAAGTGGTTGAAAATCAACGCGACCATTCCCCAGGTCGAGAAAGACAACGGCGTCGCCGGTGGCAACCAGCCCATTGCTCCCAGCATGACTGGCGCATGGAGCGTGCGGCCGATCCAGCTCAGGCGCCCGCCGTATTTGACAAGGGCGTAGAGAATGCAAGGAAGTATCGCTCCGATCACCCAGAAGACGTTGAAATACTGATATATGGAACCAGTTCCAAACATCCTGTAAGGACCGATGACTCCCCAGACGATCGATGATGAGAAGAAGGCACGACCGTTGGGGCACGAGAATTTGGCTGGTTGATCACTAGAGAGATGAGTCAGTATGGGGGCCCGAGAGTATTGCCAACAATGGTCCTGTGCCCTCGAGGCAACTCACATATCGCAAACACCTTCGATATTGAGTGTGTAGTTCATGACGGTAATCTGCACAAAAGTAGCCCATGCAGTCGCTACCACTTGACACCAGAAGGTTATTCTGGGCGGGATCTTCATATAGTGTCCCAGCTTCAAGTCACCAGCATATGTCTGAGCCTGACCGAGTACGATAGTGCTGTAAACTTTGAAGATCATCACACCAATAGGCTGGCCCGGTATCATGAACCCGGCCAAGAACGGGGACAGAACATTCAGCGCCAAGGCGAGATTCGATATAGCCAAGATTGTTGTGGACGGGATCATGAAGACGACGGCAAGTATGATGGCCACGAAGAACGCCCACCAAGGTAGTTGAGAGTCGTATCCCAAGGCGGTGGCGAGACCGAGACCCATGGAGATGGCGAAAAGTGCGAGATACCACCAGTCAGGTGCATCCTGGTATTTCCTCATTAGCTTCATGTGAATGTCCGGCTCTTGGTCTCTGGCTGCCTTGAGCCGGTACAGGATTTCCTTTCCGTGGAACAGGCCGCAGTGGACCAGCGCCGCCGTCAAGGCAGCAAAGGATAAACCATAATTCAGGGCGAATGTGGGTGGCAGGAAGAGTGGCGAGTATTCCTGATACTTCTTCAGGTCGAAAGTGAAGTTGTCTCCCAGTATCCTGCTCACGTTGTATTTACTCTGTGTATTGTCGTAGGTCTGAGACGTGTTGATCGGTAGGTACTGGCTGTAGATAGCGCCAGAATACGTGATGCCGATTGTTGCGAGGATGACGAACACGAAGAGCCCCGTGAGCTCAGATATGGCTGTATGTACTGGAGCAAGCAGAGGGTCGCCTAAATATGCGGTAACATATGTCCAATCGAAGGTGATTGGGATCAAAGAGAGGCCAGTATAGCCACCGAATAATTGGTTAACGACGACATTGCTGGGCTTAATCCAGGTGATAAAGGCGAAGACCGAGAGTCCCTGCCACAGAACGGCCGGAATCCACTTACAATCCTCCAGTCAGCAATTTCCAAAGGGGTCCGGTGGACCAGAGTCTGGGTACTGGGTTATTGCTTACGTAGTAGCAGAACATGCCAACAAGGACATAGAAAAAGTATCTATAGCGGCTGATGGTCCAACCATTGCTTTCGGATCCGTCACTTTTGCTCTTATCGTGCAACGCAAAGAAGAGAGATGTGCTACTGAACTGGTTGGGCCCTGTGTCGACGTCAGAATCGGTGGCAAGGCGTTGCCAATTCACTAATTAAGCAAGAAGTGGTTGCGATTCCTAAGAAAGGATTTAGTCTTACATATCATCGCGGCCGGCCAGACGAGAAATCTCCTGGACAGCCCTGCCAGACCAATGCCAATGAGCTGGGAGCTTAGTGTGAAAAGAAGCTGGAACCCCCATCCAAGATTGACGTCGTAGAATGGCTTCCCCTGTAGTGCCAGCAGAGCATCGGTGCTGTAGGCGTAGCCAATCGAGACGTTCGACATCAGCGTGACAACGACGTGTTCCTTGATTGTGAACGGCCCGGTATTGAAAGTCCACTTCAAACCAAATGTGTTGAAGACCCTGGTGGGCACAACCTTCGCCCAGAAACAGCCAAGGGGGTAGACTAAAAGCTGGACCACGAGGGCTGGAAAATTTATGGCTGGGCTCCTCATACTCAAGAACATATTCAGGCCACTTCCGATCGTCACGAAGACCATGCCCAGAATCCAGGCCCGCACAGTGTTGGCAAGTTCTCCGGAATCCGTGGCCCTCACCGCTGCTCGAACCTCGTCGTACGGAGAGTCCTCGGTAAAAAGGGCATCGGCCTCAATGATTTCTCCTGCATCGCCATCGTGCGGGGCTTTGTTGATGAAGTCGAGTTTCTCCTGCGGCAGGTTTGGGTCGAATTGATGTGCGTGCTTGATCTTCTCGAGATCGGATGTTGCTTGGCTCACGTCGACCGCAGTGGACAAGGCGCCTTCCTTCTCTGGGACAGGAGAGCCAGCTGATTTTGTCGTTTCAATATCAGCCATGCTCACAACGGCGACTCGAATCCAAAATTGGAAAACCGATGCCAAGTTAGAAGGTCATGGACAAAGGACGTCTAGGAACGCTCATATTATCAGTTCAATGAGATGGGTAGTTATTTCTTTGCAGAGGGTTGATGGGAGGTGCTGTTCGTCTTGTCTTTGTGGCCAGGCCAGCCGACGGTTTATTGCCTTGATGCGACGTAACATTGTACCCCAACAGATACCTCCTCCTCTTATGAGCCGATCTGGCCATGTTGGAGTTGATAACCAGGGGCGACTTATCTGAGTTATACCTCCCATATCTAGCCATGCCACCCATGGCAAGATAAGGCCACGAGGCACGACTCCACTTTAGGATCGCCAACACTGGCAGCTGTGCTAAGTTCTAAGAGCTCCAATGGGCAGACTGCGTTCAAGGGGTGCTGTTCTGGCCCTCACCTGATATCAAATGTAGAGAATCAGAACAAATCGATTATGAGCCTCGACAACCCTGTAGCAACACGGCTGTGTTCTTGTGAGGAGAGTCCTGGCTGGGCTACAGTGGGCCGGATCCAACAATGCGGACCTAGAGCCCTGTCATGCTGTCTTGGCGAATCCGGGGTAAAAGGCATTACCTCTCCCGAGTCATATTTTGGGATGAACAAGCATTGGGGGCTTGATAAGAAGAGTTGGCATCGAGTCAGTTGTTCCGTCAGCCACATTCCCGGGCAAATTCCCGTCGCAGGTCCATCGTTCTTGACGTACATATGTATTGCGCGATGGTGCAGGTCGGCTGGAGGCGGCTAATTATTCCAGAGTGACATCCCGGACACCGGGACAATCGGAGCCGAATACCACCAGAGTGAGACCTCACTTTCCCGAGTCACGATTTTGGAGGCTATGTTGTGTGTCTGCTTACTGTGTATGGCAGAATCATCAGTGCTGACAAGTAAGGCCGTCCCTCTGCCCAGTAGAAAGAGGTTCCACCGGACGCACAGCAGACTGACTACGTTCTAGTCAGCTAATATTGTTAGCAACACCGCTTTGCCGAGTTCAATGTGATGCACTTAGGCATGTGTGCAGCCGTCCCAGCAAGCCCGAGTTGCTCAGAGCTTCACCCCTGGGCAGTCAGTTCCAGCCATTAAATCATCGGGCGGACCCGACCTGTGCTTAAGTCTTGGACGCCCTGAACATCCATTTGGACAATTCCTAACAGGACTCCTTTCTTCTCTACCAAGTGCCTTCAGCTTATGTTCCCTCACGAATGCATTCTTCAGCGGAGACTGCTCAAGTGGGTCACGACACGCGGAGTCACACGAAAGCATCAGTTCAACGTCGCGGCAGTTGCTTTTATTCGGCTCCTTGCGCCTCGGCAGGCCCTGGAACCCCACGCTGGAAATGATTGATCAATTATCGTCTGGACCTTGACCCACCTGTGCATATGAGTAGACTGATCGAGAATTCGTGCAAAGTTTCACCCTGAAATGATCACCCCTTTGTACTGTTTCCGAGCCCTGATCTATATGCGCTCAGGTGGGTATTTCTCAAAAAGCTGGACAGGCCTTCGCAAAGCACTCTTATCGGTGGTGGAACCTAGACAGCAGCTCCCAGCCCAGACTGCACAGTCCCGTGTGGTACGAGATCATCATGGCGTCGGATCCAGGAACGATCAAATAAGATTTTGGCCCCCAATAGTGCTGTGGCGTAGTTCTTGGGTGGCCACGCTTCCAAGTATTTACGACGGATTTAGCTGCGCCTTTCTGCATCATTGCGGCGCTGACCATGTGCGTGACTAGCCCTATTGAGGACCCCGGTCTCGCGACAGGCTGACTGATTGGGTAGCAATGGGCAGAAGCAGGCATCTCCATCCTTCAAGATGACTGTCCAAAACATAAAGTCATCGGCACTTCCGCACGTTCCTTGAACAATCCAACACCCACAAGCATTTGAGGCGTTCTCCTCAGCAAGCCATAAGGCCAACTGGTCTTTGGAGCCCTTGCATAATCAACCTCAAGAATGTCACTCTGTCTTTGCAAAAGCTCGCTGAAGGACGGCCAAGGCGGAGAAGGGTTCGCTTTCCATCCCCTGTATTTCTTCCTTTCCTGCCCGGTTCATCCAACTTCTAGTGAGCGCCTCCGGCAATCCGATATCCGTGGATTGGATTTCGCACCACCTCTTATCCGAGTTTGGTCACTAGATGACTACTTTGACGATGCGATTGATGATACCGATCACGAGCTCTCGGAGCCGCCTTTCGCATCGGATGCAAGCTCGAGCCCCGAGCAGTCTGGAAGTCAACCAAAGACGCCGGAACCTTTCCCGACCCACCCGGTGAAAGTGAAAGAAACGCCGGTTGATGTTAGGTTTGGGAAGGAACGACAAAGCGATAGTCCAGAGACAGGCTTAATTGACAAGGCGTATCATCCGTACCATGCGACGGGTTCACTTCGAACAACAGCACCTGACCAGCGGATTATCCCGGATCAGGACGACTGGGAACGATACAAGAGTGTGATTGAGGATCTTTATATGCGACAAAACCTTAACTTGGCCCAGGTTCGGGATGTAATGGAAAGCAATTATGGAATCAGAGCAACGTAAGTCAATACAAAAAAGTCTCCTTTCTTTTCTACATCTAAAATAGAATGCTATGCCAGATCTAAAATGTACAAATACCGCTTCAAGAAATGGAACTGGGCGAAGTACAGTTCAAAAGGACACAGGGCAGCTATCGAGGCTGGCCAGGTTGTCTTCCAGCCCGCTGGAAAGTCACGAACCAAGCCTTCCGAGCTCGACAACTTTAGACTGAAAGCTGTGAGAGAGTTGCGGAGAGCACGTCGGCAAGAGCGTGCCCTTGCCTACCCGCTACTGCACCAAAACGATCAAGCGCGTGATTTCAACACGATCCTAACGATGACAAAGCAGTTCATCGTGGGTGAGACAGAGACAAGCATCGTCTACTGTTCGAGCCACCCGACTCTGGACACCACCAGGCGCTTTTCCAGTGGCAGTGGGCAAGACATGTATCAGACATTTGTGAGCGCCCTGGCAGCCTTCAGCCTTAATGACTTTATGCTTGGCGGCAGGCTCCTGCGCCGAGCTTTCCGCGCGCTCGACAGCGAGATAGACCATCTCGGACTCATCCGATCCGTCGAGTACTGTTTCAGCATCCCACACCTCTTCGTATCGTACGGGCGCAACGACTTGGCCACGCTGTTACTCAAGTACATGGCGCCTAGGCTACAGATGATCCCGAAGAGGCACCCGCTCGCGATCATCTGTGGCCCACTGCTAAGCATCATCCAGACCTCGAGGGAGCCCAGCCGGGACTCCCTGGACCGTGTGCTGCAGCTCGGCGCCGATACATTTGCCGAGGCGCACTCGGACGACCTTCGCGCCGTGCTCTACTTCCGCGCCAGGTTCTGCAATATCGACTTCAAGGCTGCCGAGGATATATTCGTGGAATACCAGGGCCTCGTGGCGGAGTACGCAGCGCGGTTCGGCGAGATGCACCCCAGGACGCTCAGCACCGAGCGGGAGATGTTGGATTTCGGGGCAAGATACAGGATCAAGCCCGCAGTGACGAAGGAGTCGTGCGAGCTCGCGATCTCTAAAATCGAGGACTACTATGCAGAACGCAATCTACCCACCCAGAGCTGGAGCCATTCCCACCAGAAGCTCTGGATGGACCTCGAGTGTCTGCTGACCGAGGTCGTCGCGACGGGTGGCGAGCTCCCGCGGGCTATCGAGATGTCTCGTGATATATACGGCTATGTGGCCAACACGAGCGGCTGCTTGCCCTCAAATAGATGGTATGCAATCAATTCTTTCCAAATATGGCTGGAGATGATGCTGTATTCCGTTGGGCAGGTGGATGTGGGCGACGAATTCAGGAGTCGTCGGCTGAGTTCGGAGCAGTATCTTGTGCTAGACAAGGAATCTATCGATGAAGAGGAAGATTTTTTGAATAGTCATAATTGAGCTTACTAAACAGTAGATGCCACTAGGGCGGTCTAAATGTGTGTAAATGGAAATCGAATCGTAGTTGTGCCTTGGCTGGGCTTGTGGGATAATCTCATAACGCCCTGCATGTCATGATAAAACTCAACCCAGCTCTTCTTGACCCGCTTGACCCTGAACACCCTACTTCTTGAAATGAATGCAATCTTGAAAAGAGCTGGCAAACAGTCAATTTCAAGCAGCCACTGTTGGGGCCTGGTGGGATATGAACTGTATGAAGTGGTCAGCGTGCGAAGCCTCTCGGATTATTTGGTACAAGATTTAGGGATTGTGTTACCTTGGAGAAGACCTCGGCCTGTTTGATCCCCATAGCTTCTGACATGCCCATCAACCGGCCGCAAAGCCACTTTTTCTGCCTCGGCGTCACGAACTCACTCAGCCCAGTGCAAAGAAGCGGGTACAAGGCCGTCACGCCGCTGTATGCCTTGGGGCTGGTTGGCGCACCGCACGGGAAGAACGGAGTAGTCGTATGGTCGCCCTGCCAAGTGACAAAGTACGGCACGCTGGCGATCACGTTGGTGACCTCCTCGCAGCCGATGCGCATGGCGTCGGCGTAGTCGTCAGTCTTGGTGTGGTCGGACGGGGCGCATATCCACCGCACACACCGGACGATGATCCCGGCGAGCAGAATCCTCGAGGCGTTGGTGTTGAGGTGCTTCCCTGCCACCCAGACGTTGGGAAACGTATACAAGGGCCCGGGGAAGGTGGCGGCCTTGTCGAGCCTGTCGTCGGAGACCTCCTTGGCCCACCCGGAGACGAACTTTGGCCAGGTCGGGTGGCAGTTCTCAAGCCAGCGGCCGAGCTCGGTTACTATCTCCCGGGCTCTGCGGAGGAGGTCCAGGGCCTTGTCGATCTTCCCCGCCGTCTTGGGACCGGACGTGAGGAGCGCGTCGGCTTCCGCCCGGATGAGCGTTGTCTTCATGTTGAGGATGAGGGCGATGTGGCCGGACTTGTCGGAGACTACATGCTGGCCCCACCATTCTACGTCGCTAACCGAAGGGTTGGAGACGAAGCCAAACATGTTTTGTCGGATCTGTTCATAAGATTAGTTCTCTGCCATTCATATTTATTTGCGAAACTTGTGGTTTTCATGATGCGCCAAGAGCTGAGCGTTGGTACTCCAACATTGAATACATACCGACATTGACCGCACCAGTTGAAACATTTCAAGTCCCTCCGGAGTCGACTCCGTAATGACATCTTTGCCGCGAAGGCGGATGAGCGCTTTCGCGCCGTCCAAGTGATTTGACCAGCCGGCCATACTCTCGTTGTCGCTCGCCAACCCCTAGTTACTGTTAGCACATATTATATATGCCCTACGTGTTAAGTATCCATCCTACCTCATAAAAAGACAACAAAATCGCCGTGGCCAGCGTCGTGTCATCCGTGGCGCGTTGCTTGTCTTGTAGTACTTCCTTTAGCTGCACCAAAGCTGTGCTATAGTAAATTTGAGATTTGGGGAGCAGATGTCTCGAATTTGGCCTCCCGGCCAAAGCCGCCAGCGAGACGGCGGTGAATGCCATTGGGAAAGGTGTCTCCTTGATTCCAGGTGCTTGCAGGATCTTAAGCACGAAGCTGAATAGACCAGGGTTCTGGCCGGTCGAGAGAGTCAGGACAAAATTCGACAGGAAAAAACAAGTAGCTTGCTCGTCGAGTGGCGTTTGCAATCCCGGACAGACCGGGGCGACGCTTGAGCCCACGCCATTGAAGCTGTCACTGCATCCCCAGGTCGTGCCGTCGAAGGAGCGGCTGAAGTCCCAGGACCCGAGAGCCTCGGCGACTCTTTTGATCGGGATCGAGTAGCCTGCTGCCGGCAACGACCATGCCGAGTTGAAGTCGAACGAATTGTCCTGGGTCGGCGACGAGTAAGTAAAGTCGAATACTCCGAAGCCGTTACTGAGAGTCGGAGACCTGGATGACCTGTTTATGCTGGCCACCTGTGAGGACGGCGAAGACCAGGCTGACTGGGTGAGCGTTTCCCACGAGCCGTCGGAGGCGTGCGGCGATCCTCTGCCCCGTGCGAAGCTGCCGCTCGCAGAATGGGTTGACTTGGTCGGGGACTCATCCGACGACGTCTCTCTGTCGTCCTGCCGGCTTGTCCTCCTCTGCGCTGCAGCGGCCTTTGCCTTCCTGATGGTCGACTGGGTCTCATCACGCAGGTTGATCTCGAAGGGGTCTCTGTACCCAGGGCACTGCCGTTTGGATTTCCTGCACTTGATGCAGTGCGGCTTTGTCTCGTCACACTTGATTCTGCGGGCCCGGCAAAGCTTGCAGGCCCTGCTCGGATGTCCGGTGTTTACCATGGTGGCCGGATGGTAAGGAAAGAGGGACTCGTAGGAGCGGCTGAACGACAAGACGTCGCAAACGCTGTAGGTCAGGTAGGATATATCGGGCAGACGTGCGATCACGAGTCCGATTGAAACTAGATGCTCGCAACCAGCTCCGTGGGCTCGGTTTTTCCCTCTTTGGATGTCCTCGGCCCAGAACTGTCTTAACGCAAGCCCAATCGGCGCTGCGCGGTGGTGCCAGCGTGTCAGACTAAATTTAGGGCGCTGAGCTAGAACGCATGAAACTTCCAGAGAGCTTACGCCAGGCTGATGATCTTGGGACGTTGTGGCAAAGCGCGTACAAGGACGAAGGAAAAAGACGATTGCAGCAGGCGATGGTGTTCTTGGTGACAGGCCCCGCCAAGCAAAGTGCTCCCTAGTTCCGCCCTGCTCTCGCTCTGGCCGATGCGCATTGGGTTCCAGGATGCCGGTGGTTCGGGTGGTGGGAAAGTTGTAACCCCAACATCGGTTGAAACAGTCTCAGAGATCCCTCCGCCGCATGTCCTCTCTTGCGTCCGCTCCCTTTTGCCTGTGATTCGTCCTGTGTCGTTTCTAGCCGTTGGAAGTCCACCCTAGAAACAGGACAGGGTCTGGCAGTTGCGACTAATGAGACCCAGCATTGAATTGCAGACCTGTCAATAAGTCAGCTGGCATGTCTAAGCGGCGGCCAACACGGACGGGGTCCTGAGCCATGAGAAGAAAAACTTCCGCCGATGGCGTCCCCTTACCCGCGCTTAGTGCATCAAGCTCAGCCGTCGCCGTTGCAGAATTAAGTTCCACCCAGGAGGATGCACAAAAGGCATTCTTCTGCTAGTGCATAGCAAAAGTGTAATACGTTGAATCGTGAAGTACGAGGCGCAATAAGGCGTCTTCCGGGCCTCTTCCGGACTTCTAATGAGCACTTCAAGGTCTATCCGAGGCAACTCGTGTCAACGACTGCGGCTCTGACGACGATAATAGCCATCTAGCTTTCCATGCCCGCAAGATCGGGCTTCAAGAGGTTAGCCATCGTCCCTTCTCCGCGGGCTGCGAAGGGCGCAGAATCGGGCTGATCTTGATATCGGCCGATCCCGCGTGCCTCTGCCGTAGTTAAAGCGGCCTTGCGAGCTTCTGGAGCGCGAGAAAGGATGACGTTGATGTGCATTGCATTGGCAAGATCCGAGATCGCATTTTGACAGCCTGTCGTCACGACTTGACATGATGCCAGGCGCGAGCTACTTGTGGCCCCGACGTCAAAGCAATGGCAGGCTGCGTGTAAGAGGCAGAAAAATGAGTGGGGGCAGTCGGAGCGTTGGCATCTCTACGATGTGGGCGTGTACGGCCAAAGTCTTGTATGGGCAGGGCCTCGCGTGACATGACCGGAAATGGGAAAAGTCTTGCGAGAATGCGCCCACTGTCAAGGCTGGGGCCGTTTGGAGTGAGAGCCGGCCGGCCGGAAAACAACGTTGCGCTAACCGTTGCCATCAGGGCTGTTGTACTCGCTGGGGCTAAGCTGTTTCGCGCAATTTCCATGCGACTCGCTGGGTTTTGCTGTGTGGACAGCAGGCGCCCCGGATGGCTAGGGAACGAGCGAAACATGTTTCTCTGAGCTTGCAGGCCGCAGCAATACTGGTAAGCGCAGGCGCCTGTAGACCAACTTATCGTCTATCTCGACGGGCAGACACAACTGACCAGATCGGTAAGGTTTGCACCATGATTCTGGGCAACACCATTCCTCAGTTCTGACACACGAGGGCTACGGGATAGTCGGCTGACACAACCCAATTCCGATTTCGAATGCATTTGTATGCTACGCCATCGGACTTGATGCGAGGGCAGTCAAATCCGACGGTCCTTGCGGGCCTTCCATCCAACTCCCACCGTTGGGCAGGTGTGGGCAAGTCAAGGTAGGACTAGTGCACCGGCGGGCAAGGTAGTAGAAAGCTGGGGTGGACGGTTACGCATTTTACTCCATAAATATAGCCTTATGCGCTGCGGTATGGTCATTATGACCAAGGAAGACAGGCGGATAAATCGTGGGCCGGTCTGCTGTGGCATTGTGTGGCCACGCTCGGTCAGGAGGCATGGACGGACTGGCGGATTCTCTCGCAATCCCGCAGGATTTGTTGCGACGATAACGTCACATACGCGATTCGTATAAATATTCATCGAGTTGGGCGGACGAGATTGGTGGCAGCCGGGAGGCCCCTTCTTTAATAGCGCAAGGCTTCGACGGGTGTCCGCCCAAGGCTCACACTCGAGGCAGTGAGTTACAGGGTCGTCTCCTCGGACTCCTCCACCACCCTACCGGTCGATTGAAACAGGAACGCAGTCATTACATGTTCCGTCTGATCTTCACAGCCCATGGCAACTGGAGTATGCTCGAGGAATTCCTTGTCTCGTCCATGTGCCTTCCCTTCTCAGCCGTAGGCCCGTCTAATCTATCAATGTGGCTGGACCAGTTGACAGCCGTCGAGAATTTTGGATGGTATGAGCGAGTCAAAGACTTCCTTTCTTGGCAACTGGATTCCGGCAGAGCCGTCTCAGCCTCGCGTCTGTCCTGTCCACCGTAGGCAATGTTGCATGCAGGCGGAGGTGGTCTTGCCTGCGGTGTCCTTTCTAGGTATCATGCCGCATGTAGGAAAGCATGCGCAAAACACGAACGTACTTGTCCCAGGAGTGAGGACTTGGGATGACCTCAGAACCTCCCGTGGATCCGGGAACGTGGAGATATAGTCCTCTGATCTTGGGTAATTGAATGCTATAACCCATGCCGAGTATTGCAGCCGCCCCAAAGTTGCAGGAGTTTATTCCAAGACCTGATATCTACCGTCACCCGGCTCGGGCTTTCTCACCAGCATCTATCGACCTATGGGACCTTGATCGACGTCGGGATTTGGCTCTTTAATATGAGGCTGGTAACTCTATATCGCGTTATAGCCACAGTGTGCGTCCTGGTGGCGGATAATGGTGTGCGAGGTGACCACGACCACGACGACGATAAGACAGTCACGGTCACAAAAACAACAGCACAAACTCTCAGCACTACTTCAGTACGTGTTGAAGCGACGCCTGTTGCAGTCCCGAATATCCCGCCATCCGCACCACCACCAGCGATACCAACACCGTCCCCCGGGCCCTCCTCTCAACAGGGCACACCCGAATCCAACGATGGCAACTCAACAATGCAGGCGGCTGGTCCGCCAGCGGCGGCCGAGAATCCAGCATCCGGGGGAGAGATGACGCCAGCGACGAACCCCGGTGCATCGGCTCCAGAGCCGGATAACAACTCAGCCCAGGGCGGCTCACCATCCGCAGCGGCCCAGATGGAAGCGCCCAGTGCCAATCAGGTCCCCAACCGGGCCCCGACTCTCGCGGCAGTGCAGGCACCGGGTATGAAAATGGAGATAGATCCAGCAGCTGGGGACCTACTCGGCGGCAACCCGCCGAACAAGAATGTCGACCTGCCTGTCACGATCGTCTTCCTACTTCTCTTCCTCCTAGGGGCATTCACACACATCTCCATCTACAGGGCCAATGCAAAACGAGGGCACAAGTTCTTACTGTCAGATCTTATGTTCGACTTCTGTATGATTCGATCAGTAACATGCATATTCCGGATCATATGGGTCTTCAGCCAGCTCCGAGGAATCGTCCTCGCGGCTCAGATATTCTTCAATGGAGGGTAAGGTTTATCCATTACTGCCGAACACTTTAAGATTTGGTTTGCTAACTGCCAATCAAACAGAGCGGCTGTCATATTTGTAGTCAACATATTCTTCGCCCAGCGCATTGTCCGCTCGATGCATCCCGGCGTGGGCTGGTCTGTCCCCTTCAGTCTGGGCACAGTCATCCTTGCTATATCCGTCCCGCCAGTTATTATCCTGCAGATCGCATCAATCAGTGTGTTCTTCCTCTCCACGGACAACCCGGACCGCGCAGACGTTGCCGTAGCCCTCCTGAAGACCGGCTCATCATGGAACATCTGGCTCGTCTCCTTCCCCTTCCTGGTCATCTTCCTATCATGTTCCATCCCAGGACCGAAGCCAGAAAAATTCGGAAGTGGCAGCTTGAGGGTCAAGACATCGCTGGCCATGCTCGGCGCCGCGCTGCTGGCCGCGGGCGCGACAGTGCGGACATATGCCACCTTCAACCCGCGCCCTCCAAACAGCGGCGACGTGCTCTACAGCAAGCCGATCTTCTACGTCACGCAGTTCTCATTTGAAATAATCGTCGTCGCGCTGTACGCATTCGCCCGGATCGACCTGCTCTTCCACGTCCCCAACGGGTCGTCAAAGCCAGGCGACTACTCGGCGAACAGGGGAGGCGACACAGAAAAGGCCGTGGTGCTGTCCCGCGGCGAGATCCGCGACAAGCTCGAGGAGACGGGCCTCCACCACCAGATCCTCAAGCCTTCGTACACCTCATCGTTCATGCAGACCGGCGCGGAGCCCGTCTTCGCCGTTTTTTACCCGTCAGCCCCTGACGCTGCGTCGCTGGTGAGGATGGCGCAGGACATGGCCAACGAGGGCAAGCTGCCCCCGAGGCCGGCCGACAGGGTCAGCCGGCGGCAGTCTGTCGCGGAGGTGTTCTGGTCCACATCGAGCGCGTCGAGACGACCTCTGCAGGGCAACTTTGGACTGCCGGCTCAGCCTCGACCGCCACGGCCCCCGAGGATGACACAGTCCATGTACCGCACATCTGACGACAGCAGCGATGCTTCAACGCCTCCTGCGTATCAAAATTGAACCGTCGGGACTCGGTGATGAATAGGCTGGGGATGCTTCACTGTCCATACTTGTAATATCACAATCATGACAGACCGGTTCTGGTGTTTTGTGCGTTAACGTGGATCCTTGTAACAATACTGGTGGCGCATAAGCCGCGAGGTCTCTGGAATTCAGCGGCATCTACAGTGTCTGATTATATAGAATGTACAATCTAGGTACCTATATGTATATCTTTCTATAGTCTATAGTAACTTTCCTCCTCTCATTTGCATATGAAAACCCATAATTAGCATGATCTGTGGCATCTACACACACGTGAGGACCAGAGGAAGTAGTTGTCCAACCACTGGTCCCGGAGGAGATGGCGTCCACATCAATCTTGGTTCTGCATGGCACTATTAATATGCGGAAACAATGGAACCTCATGTCCAATCATCAAACAACGTCTTCGTGGCTCAGTTGTAAGTTAACGTTGCTCCAAAGCAGCAAAATCACAGTCACTAATCCTCTCCTAGGGTTAGAGCGTTGGTCTCATACTCGGTATGATTCTCTAGATTACTAGAGGAAAATCCAATCCAAAGGTCGTGAGTTCGAGTCTCACCGAGGACAATTACTTTTTGCTGTTTGATCGCGGCGATGGTGGAGTTTGGCTGTGCTGGGTGCACTGGCCACCCGGCCACTACCTACATTCTGCCCCCTGGGCTGTTCACCCTCTGTCTTGCTGTGATAGACACTGCCTCTTCAATAACTTTTGCCTTTTGATGTACGAAGTAGCGTCATGCGATTGAGGAAGCAGAGTGAAGTGTGATGCACCCAAGCTTGGGTTAGACCGCCTATAGGGCCGGTGCCGCTAGCGTCCTACCATGATTAATGGCGTGCAATAGGTCCACGCTTAATCGACCTGGGAGACCAAGCGGTGCTTGCTTCATTTACAATGTGAGATTGTGCTGACCTATGTATCTATTCAAGTGACAGAATCCACTCACCATGACTTGCTACGGCTTGTTGTTTCCTTTTTTTTGACACGGAAGCTGATGAGAGTACGCATCGCGTGCTCTACTTGAATACACACAGGACCGATGCCTCGGACATACATTCTAAAACATGGCTGATCTCCAGAACCCCAAACTCTTCAGAACTTCGTTAACATTCTCGAGCACAATAATCACCTGCTCACATGCAGAAGTCGACTATGAGACACCCCCAGCCCGTTTGAATTCCTAATACCTCCTACTGCATCCCACTGCCCCTCCCGCCCAACTCACCTCCAGTCATTCTCATCATACTGGTCCCTCCAGAAGCCCCGGAAGTGCTTCTTAAGTCCCAGGTCCGAGATCTCCTTGACCTCCTCGGGCGTGAGCTCGAACGCGGGCAGCTTGCCCATGTACTCCTTGAGCCTGTCCTCCCGCGAGCTTGTCGTGATGGCCACGACGCCCTGGTCCAGCGTCCACCGCAGGGCCACATCACCCTCAGTGACGTTGTACTTCTCCGCAAGCCTGGCATACGCGCCGTCAACTGGGCCTGGCGCCGCTTTGGTGATCGCCGTGAGCCCGGCATACCCACTGACGGCGATACCCTTCTCCCGGTGGTAGTCGAAGAGCCTCGTCTTGCCGCCGTCGGTGATGTGCTGCAGGTACGGGTGGAACTCGATCTGGTTGATGGCCGGCTTGACGGTCGCCGTCTCCAGCACCGCGTCGAGGTCCTCCTGGATGTAGTTGGACACGCCGATGGACCTGGCGCGCCCCGAGGCCCGGATCGCCTCCACCTCTGCCCACTTGGCCTGGAGGACCTTGGCGTCGCCACCTGCGAAGAAGGGCGAGTGGATCAGGTACAGGTCGACGTAGTCCAGGCCCAGCTTCTTGAGCGACGCGGAGAAGTTCTCCTCGATCGGCTTGTCCGCCTTTACGGTCGCCTTGGTGGTGACAAAGAGCTTCTCGCGGGCGATCCCGGATGACTTGATCGCGGCGCCGAGCTCCTCCTCGTTGTTGTAGGCTGGCTCATTCGGTTAGATTTTCCATTTTGAAAATGACAGCAGTGTGGGTGCAGCTTGCCCTCGGCCCCGTCCAGGTGTGTGAAGCCAGCTGACAGTGCCTTTAATGTCACATCAACAATGTCCTGATTGAAGTCATCGCCGTTTTTATAATTCTTGGTGCCCAGGCCGTAGGCGATCTATTGTTTGTTGCATCAGTACATGGCTTGATCTTGCTGGAGAGCTATGAACAATGTACCGTGGGAATTTCGTGCCCGTCGTTGAGCCTTAGGCTGGGCAACTTGTGAGCTGAAGATTCTTCATCGTCCTGGAGAGGCCGCTGCAGACCGTCCAGGTCCTGACTGGTCTGTTCCCAGATCGATGCAGCAGCAGCACAGAGTGCTGGCAAAGCCAGCAGGGACAGTCGAGACATGGTCACAGGTCCGAGGAGCCGTGCACAGACGAATCACGGCACCAAGTTCTTCTGGTGGTGAGGCTTGGATGAATTGGTACTGTGGTGAGAATTGGGTGCGCTTCTGAATTTATTCATTGAACACCAGCCGAAATAATGATCTTACTCACGAGCGACATATTCCGGGAGGGTGCTCAAGATCTGAACTTGATGTCCAACAGTTTCGTGGTCTGCGGGGCTGGTGACGTGATCGATCTTTGTGGCAGCCCGGCATGGTTCAGCGCCCGGGGTTCATAACCTTCCGTGCTCGTCGGAGAGGATGACACAACAAACCTTGCGTGTAGAAGCTTGCCCGTTTTCATCATGCCATGACGCAAAAGAAGCAGCCGATCCTATAGAAACATTGCTCAAATGGGTATCAAACGCCTGATGCCATCAACTGGAAACCTCCTTGGGCCTCTGGTCTATTTAAGGCAGTGAGCACTACCAAGAAAGTCTATGGTCAATTTTCACAGGGGAATAAAACCCTCCCTTGGAACATTGAAGTGGCCTCAAGGACCTGGACTTAGCGCTGCCAAGGCCGCCTGTGCGACGGAGCCCCCCTGTACGCGCAGTGCCCAACGGAGCATGCAGGGTCCTGGCCAGAATGCCGGCCCTACGCCAATTCCCAATGTTATTTTGACATCGTCAGTGCTGCTAGTTTGATCTCCCTCCACATCATCAACCCTCAAGGCAGCGTGTCAGGCCATAAAACCTCTTCACATTCCCCCTGTTCTTCAATCCATCGCTCAATCTTCTCAACAGGCCAGCCACTGATCATGCGCTCTTTGTCTTCCTGTGGTCTTTTCACCGGCCTGCCTAGCTGGAAGCTCGCTTTCATGCCGCAGCATTCGTTCGCGTGAGTCCATTGGAAGCAGTCCACGTGTTCGTCGCATGCCCTGGCGCAGTCGTCAGGACTTAGATGGGCCAGCTTTTGTAGCTCGGACTTATTCTCCTCGTTGGTCGATCTGCTGATCCGCCATTCCTCCCAGTCGTGGTCTGGTGAATCCAAGTCGACGTAGTACCAGCCGTCGGAATAGTTGTCCCAGTCCTCGCGCACCGGTATCAGCTTCGGCTCAAAGTACTCGTGGTAGACTTCCTTGAGCAGCAAGGGCTCTTGGGTCTCGGTGTATCGTTTGCGCTCGAACTCCCAAAATTCTGAGACCTCCTCGCTGCTCATATGGTGCATTGTCCCAACGGCGTGGCACCACTGCCTGTTCCCGAAAGGAAACATGGATGGTTTCTCGCCATTGGTTATGGGCCACTGCTCGGAAGATATCAGTTAGAAGAAGCCCGTCAGACAACATCGCGTCACGGTAAATTAGGCTACAGCGGCACCTGAGCTCGTCACTCACAAGGCTCTCCACAGTGATACCGATGGTGTCGTTGAGAGAAACTGCGAACATGTAGTCCCCGCAGCACACGTCCTTGATCTTCGGGTCGTATTTATTCGCGATCCCAGGGTTCTGCCCTGCAAATTCCATCATTGCTGCACTGGAGACCACATACCCACTGCCGCCATGGGCGAAAGGGTACCCTCCGATTATAGTTGGGCTGCCTAAGTAGCGCGGCTTGGAGGGATCGAGCTTGCGAAGCACCTGGACAAGGTTGGGCCAGCAAACATACGTGTCGGCATCGACGAAGAAGTACCAGTCGTACCCAGGTCGTAGCCTGTGGGCCTTTTCGGCCATGTGAATGTTCTTGTACTTGTCCAGATTCCAACCCGCGTCTTGGGCCCCGTCTAGAGTCTTGGAACACATATCCTGGTCAATGACACAGTCCTTCTGTTGGCGATAGAGGTTGAAATCGGAATTGTCGTCCTTGGCGGTGTTGAGAACCGTCTCGAGGCTATCACGGACATGATATCCGGCAATGTGCTGGTCCAGATCGGAGAAGAGGAGGAAATCCGGGAGACATCGGAGGATGGTGATCAACTGAGTGGGCAATTTGTCGAACGCCTCGGTGGCGCCAGTCTTCATAACCAGAAGGATGCCAGAGGTGTCTGGAAAGCCGTCGCAGATGGGATCGTGGTCAGGGCGCAGTGACTGCAGTCCTTGACTGGTGGTTGGTATCGCTACTGGCGTTGGACCAACGCTGGCGCTCTCGGGTGACGCTGTGGCTGTCCCATTCGAGTTGACAACAACATTTTGGCTGAACTCGCCTGTGTGGTAATGGCCACCTTCACGCTCCCATTGAGGGAGGCGCTTGGCCGTGATGAGAAGAACGACTATGGAGATAAAACTCAAGAATATGAGGTTGAGAGACCTATTGAATATCATGGTGAATGGCTGCGATGCGATGGGACGCGACGCGACGCGCTGGCGACATGTGGTTTAAATCCGTGCAAGCAAAGGTCAGGATTCTGGGTCCTGAGGTCGCATCTCAGCAACGATCACCTGCTCATAGGTCGGCTATGATGTGGTGTTGACGAGCTGGTCAGTGACAAAGGGACAGAGGAGAAATGACAGGAGTGACGGGCAGACTGGCCAGGTGGGAAGGGGAGAAGGGGGAGCAACGCGTTGGAGACGGTCAGAGGGATTGACGACAGCCGTGCTACCTAGGTATCTACCTAGGAACACCGGGCACCTGGCCCAGATCTTTTAGTACGGAGATCTGTCAGGTTTGCCTGGCATATGGAAGGCGCGTGTCAGGGGAGCCTAAGTGCCTCCGTGTCGGAATTAATTGCGGCGTGGCGCGTGGCCACAGTAGGACAGGACAGGACGTGAGGCAAGACACTCGAATATGCCGATGTCCGTGTGTGAATCAACATGGCTGAGACCTTACAAAGATAATTTTTTTTTAAAAAAAGCCGCTGTTGACCAAGATTGGAGAGGCAGGAACCAGCAAGGCAGTAGGTAGCCGGGGCAATCAACATTGGGTTTGATTACTGGCAGGTGCTCGTGCACCGAGACCTGCCACTTTTCACTGCCAGTATTAGCAGCCGATGACCTGCAGCTCATGCATCAGCCATGATTTCCTAGGCTCATTGATTTATTCCTGGCCGATCTAGTTTGGCTGTCAAGCAGTTCAAGTAGTCGCAAGCCAGACATCGGTTCCTCCCTTGGCTGGTTGGCGATCGCCAGCTAAGGGCGCAAGGGTGGGTGAGACACATAATGGGATCACCCCAAGCCTGAAGTACACTCTCTCGTATCTTGTAGCCACGTTCCCATCATGTCTTTGCTAAATGATTCTAGTGTCTCCTTCCCGTCTCGTACCTTGCCAGAGCATTCGCCTCGAGTGCCCCCACTCTTCTGCAAACTATCGCCAATGCTATTCCATATCCGTCTTTCCGACTGAATAAATGAGTAAGACATATCAGAAGTTGCATGAGAATACTAGTGGTGTGCGGCAGAGACCAACCAGACTCAGCAAGACAGAGTCATCCCAGATTTGGCAACCCGTGGCTTCAAAACTTCCATGAAGACCTTAGGGTCGTTTCTACTCACATGTGTGGCAGCTGAAGTCTGTTGAGAAAAATATCAAAGACTATAAAAGATAAAGAATTCATCATTCTTCGCTTGATACAAGAAAATAGTACTAACAGGCTGTGGTTCACCTCCAACACATTCTCCCAATGCCAGATCAAGTCCAATATGTGACATACTGAACTAGTTTCCTTTCTCAAATCTGAAACTGGAATCTCTGATCTCCATGGTATCTGTTCTGTCGTGCCTTGTTCTTTGCCGCCGGATCTACTCCACTAACTACTTTGCCTTGGAAGCTGTGACAACTTCTACGATGGGCTCCTCCACGCAATCTTTCCATAACTCCGGATCCTCTCGGATGATTTCCGTCTTCTCAATGGGTACGACTCTGACGTCAACTAGTCCGAACTTCTTGTACATTTCCAAAGACCCAGAGTAAAGAACCTCGAGTGATGTTCCTCCGAACTTGACCGGTGGATCGGTTGCCCACAGTGTCACCGAGTACTTCAGTCCTCCAGGCATCTCCTCGAGATCCGTGTGAGAAACCCCGTATTTTTTCCCTTTGAGGAGGGACCCCTTCGGGTTGACGACATGGACGCAGATAAACAGGCCGCCGGGCTTCAAATGAGCCAGCGCATTCGTAAACATCTTCTCCAAGGTCTCGATATCCTTGGCATGGTCGAACACCCAATTGGCTTGCACGATGTCATAAGACTCCCTCAGGCCCAGATTGCCCAAGTTCTGCGACACATCCGCCTCGGTCCAACGGATGCGCTCGCCAAGCCCTGTCTTTGCAGCCTCCTTCTTGCCGACATGGAGCATCTCGGCGGAGATGTCAACCACGTCCACCGAGGCTGCGCCTCGCTCAACGGCCTGCCGGGCCCTGAGGCCAGTCCCACCACCGAGATCAAGGACGGTGAGACCGGTCGGGTCGCCGAGCGCCGTGAGGTAGAGCTCGGACTCGAGGCGGCCGATCGGCGTGGTGACTGTGAAGGCCTCATCTGCGAGTATTAATCATGTCAGACGGAGCTTAGCGCGGTGGAATTGGCTCCATGAATTGCCAGAGGCATTATAGCAGGGGTGGAGCTGTACGTACAATCCGAAGCTACTGTCCTGTACTCCTCTATAACATTTGGCCTGGCCATCTTGAGCAAATTGAGTTGGAAAGCGCAAGATCCCAGTTTCTCGGGATCAAATTGAAATAATATGAACAAGTTCACGAAGCGATTTTCTCATCTCAGCGATGATGCGGGGTTGCCTCGACTTCAGATACCTGTGTTGGATTAAGTTTGAGTATGCTGACTGCATGCTCAACACCAAGATGATTGGGACAACTATCTTGAGTGCAACGTGATGAGCACGCGCTTGCTATTAGTTTACCCCCACAGGTCTGAGCTCTCGGGTTGGTTCATTGTGCCATCGGTCAAGTAAGGAGACTAAGGCGTATTACAAACGCTGCTAGTCCTCGGAAAACGACGGCCGCTCGGGTTTCAGCTTCGGGAAAGTCGATTCTTGAGCAACCTGACCTCGGAAGCTTCAGAGACATCATGTGCTACCTGGATTCTCCCATGGCATGCCTCCTTGAAGGACACATTCACGGAGAAAACCATGTCACCCTGTCTGAACCTGACAGCAACAAAGAGGCCATCATTCTCAATAATTTGTTCGTCTTCAATGACTGCCCCCTCAAAACTCAGAATTTTACCTAATACTTGCAGTAAATGTGCATTTTCTGAAGGCGTAGAGCCATTTGCGTCTTCGGTGCTATGTCGATTTGTTGAACCTCAACCACGCTGTGGAGAAGTGGAGTCGATATGCATGATGTAGCTTCATCGCCTGGGTCTTGTCTAACAGTCACAACCTTAGTCTTACAAGCTGATTAACTACCTTGAATATACTTTGGTAGTTGGGGCTTTGATCTAGGGTTTTAATTTGGGAGGCATCCTGAAAGTATTGTGTTGAAGGCGCCATCACGCCGGATACCAAGGTGTGAGAGTGCTCGCCGTAAGGGTACGACCGCGCGAATATAGACTGGTCCTCCGTCTTCTGTATGATCGCTTGTTGCAGACGCGGGAATGCTTTCTGCCGTGGCCGTATGATAGAGATATGCTGACATTGAACAGGCCCATAAGGCAGTAATCCACATCCTCCAACCGTGTGGTCTGGCGGGAGGTGGGCCAAGACATCTTCCGTGTAACACTGTACTCGTCCAAGCGACAATCCTGCAACACCTTCTCACAGATACGAGCGACACGAGACACAGTTCTCCGCAGCGAATTCTTTGCACCGGTCTCCGACCAGTCTGAGGCCAGGAAGATGATATCGGATACTACACATGTACCGCGGGCTCTTGCATAAACGTCGTGTTCAGCACAGGTGTTCGTTAGAATCAAATCAACTATACGACATTTTGCAACATCGAGAGGAAAAAGTCGGAGGGAAGGCCTAACGTTCATGAGACGGGCGAAGTAGGCCAAGTGGCCTGGTTGATAGACCATTAAAAAAGCGTTTCTGTACCGGGGATATGGGGTCCTTCTAAACGGTTCATTTACCGCTCAGAGGGTCTAAACCGCGGGCGTTTTGGGAGGGGAAGTTGGACCGTTTATTCTTCTCAGCGTTTTAAAATCCCTGAACGTTTAAACCACAGTAAACGGTTTAGCCACACATAAGCAGGTTTAGCGTGGTTTGCACACACAGTGGGCGTAGGAGGAAGTCGCTCCTTCCGCGCAGAATATCACCAACTTAACCAGTAGGGCAGAAGAGGGGGAAAGGACAGGGAAGGGGAGGGGAGGGAAAGCAATTCCAGAGAGAACCTCTAAAAGGGCTTCAGAAGAACTTAAAAGGATCTCCAGAACATCATCTCAGCTCAGAATTTGATTCCTTCTCAGACAGAATTGATGCCAAAGGCCCTCTAGCTGAAATGCCCTCCTGCCCTCTGCCAACCGTTCCTTCCTCTAAACCGCTTGAGCAGGTCTAAACCGCCCAGGGATTTTAAACCGTTCAGGGATTTTAAACCGCTCAGAAGAACAAACGGTCCAACTTCCCCTCCTGATTTTAAACCGCTTACATACACCTAATCTGGCCGGTATAGTTTATCATAAACAAATGAAATATAGCACATGGGGAACAAGAAATGCCTTTTGGTTTTCCATTATCCGTATGTTTCAATCCAGTAAATCAATCAGTTAAAGGATCACTTCAACCGTTTGGTTCCTGGTATTTGTCAAACCTTGTTAGAGACGGTCCAAATCCTGGGGCAGACCCTCAAGTGCTTCGGATCTGTATTGTTACAGTGCCTACCCCAATGATCTTCGGGGGCTAGCGGGTTTCACAGCCTGCTGGTCGTTTGATCGCGCCCACATGGATGGCCCCCAACCCCGGCCAAGACCACGGAGGTAGTGGTAAGGGCGTTCCTACATGTGCGTGTTGTTCACAATGTTCCTAGGCCATAGTAACTCACAAAAGACCCAGAGGCATCTCAGATTGACCCAAGACCTGTAATCTCATAGTACGAAAATAAGACATCTTCTGCAATCACTTCTGTTGACGCTTCATCGCACGGCGCAGACTTGATTTCCAACAGTCGCCCCGTTCTAGATAGTGAAGAAAAACTGCTGGGTGGGCCAAGTACGTCGGCGTCACAACATCTAAAATCCAATTCTTGGTTTTAGGCGTCGAACAGGCCGTGACAAATTCGGGTAGCATTTTATATAATCGCATTCTTCTGCCGTAACAAGGATGCCAAGTTTACTCAATGGGAGAAAATATCGACGACGGCCTACGACATCGAGCCGAGGAGACTGGGCAGTCTTGCCAGTAAGAGAAAGCAAGCCGCTCGTGGTGCGTGGCTCCAGGGCAGGGAGACGGGGTTGGCGACGCAGGATTAGGGGAAGAGGTGTGGAGTGCACACCCCGCGAGGCGGGAGCCGGAAAGAAAGAGGGGCCCGCCCCATGGGTTCATCACGAAGGAAAAGGTCCCCGGAGAAGATGGTGTGAGATTAAGATTAAGCTTAATACCTGTTGTGGGCCGATGCTAGTATCTTGGCTGGCCGGGTCTTCCTCGTCCCTGTGCCGGCAAACATGGAGGCAGTTGGACCCCGTCTGGCTTGAGTCATGTCTTGACCATGATTGGATTCCGATCTGGGATTTCATTGCGAACACTAACTTCTTCTGAAGAAATTCCCCGTCGTACCATACTCGGTGGTACACGGCTGCGTACCTCTTGTCCCGATTCCCCAGGGTACATGCTCAGTCGGGGACAACTTGGTTGCCACGTCCTCGCCTTTTTGCCCTCTCTAATAAACGTAGAATCTTCGGAAAATGCAAACTATGATCAGGAACCCAGACTTGTGTTCCGCGGCCCAATTGGAGATTTCTTGGAGGGAGACAAAAATGGAAGAAAGGCAATTAAAAGTAAAAGTACTGGCTTGGCTTGTGACTCTATCTCTTGGCCTTCGCACCGCAGTGTGCTAATGTCTCGCAAAATGTACTTCCGAAGACGTCGAACACACGTCTCCTTCTCTTTCTCTCTCTGGAGCTTCGCTGGTGTCATCGCTGTCGCGGGCACCGTGGTGCGGTCGCGATTGGGTGTGTATCGTAATCTCAGTCGTCTTCGTCGGATAAGCATGCGGCGCAGGCATGGCATTGATCTCTCCTTTCCCAATGCGAATCTCATACTCGGGCTCATCAGTTACTGTGAAGTGCCTCGAGCGCTCGCCGTTGAACGTCTCCAACGCGACACCGTTCCCATATCCGCGTCTTTGGCTGCGCGTGTAGACGCTGCTGTTCGAGGTGCCGCGCGTGAGGTTGACGAGTTGGTTGAGGATGCTGAACTCGAGCTTGAGCTTGATACTGTAAACCAGCGGCTTCCAGGCTGTCTGGATCTCGAAGAGATTGGTGAACTCGAGGGCCAGGATTGTCACGTCGAGGAGGACGACCAGGATATTAACCCAGATCAGATGGTTCATGATCTTGCGGGTTCGCGTATCGCCGAGGCTTTTCTCGAGGCGAAGACGTTTGGTTGTTTCCCAGACATAGAGGGCAGAGATTATGATTTCTTGCACAAAGAAGACGCTGAGTTGGATTTTTTCAAAGATGACATAAGGGTTGTGGAACGGCTCCGGGTTTGCAGAATTGGTCCCATAAACCAGGATGATGATGGGGAGATGGAGCCAAGTTGCGTTGGCGATGATCATGTACAGCACCAGTCGGAGGCGCTTCTGGTGACGCATAACAATATGCAAACGGGAGTATAACACAACCGACTGGCCCGTGACCATGGAGCACCAGCCGATCAGAATAAGCGTGGCATAGAGATTCGCCTCCGTTGTCAACGATAGGTGCATCAAGAGGTAGCCCGCCCCATTGAATGCGATTCCCCACGTCGCGATGAGAATGCTCCAAAAATATAGACCCGAGCGCTTTTTGAACGAAGTGAAGATCGAAATAGTGAGCTCCAGAACGTTATAGAAAGCGATACCAATGAAAACGCAGATGATGATTTTGACAATAAACCTTTCGGTGTCGGGGTCGATCTCTGCCATGGTTGCTAGCTGTCTATGACAAGACGATGGGATGGCGCAGCGTGTCTAGCAGGACGTAGGTCGACCAGAGATAGAAGTAATAGATTTTGAAAGCCAAAAGCGGCGAAGAATCGATCTTTGAAGAGGAGCTGGCATTCAAATGTCTTCGTTCAGTCTGTGTGGTCGTTCAGGTTGCGTTTCATGGCGTCCCTACCGACACATCCTGAAGTCGCAGGACGTACAGGAGATACGAAGCCGCAGGCCTGGAAACTCCGTCACTACCATGCCGCGAAGTAACATCTTGGCACATACCCTCGCTTTGTGAATGCCGTGGCCTGTGTTAAGTGCATCAAACCCGGAAGACGGATGAAATTGCCAGAAGCAGCCAAATCTGCGAGTGCCAAGGTGAAGTCGCCGGCATAGGAACACCACATCACAATAGCCAAGATTCGGACTGAAGCTTCTCGACAAGCTTCACTAGTCTTCTATATGTTCCTCCTTTAAGCCTCATTTATCGATGGTTCATCCCATTAATTTTAATATGCCGACCGCCGCGGCTTTATAATTTGAATGCAGCAAGGATGCGTGACCCGACGGATCTTGGCTGTAGCATAGAAAGCCCTCCGCACCCAGCTTTTCTGGAATTTTGCCTTCGCCTCGTCCCATCAAGCACACTCCTAGAAATTCCAAAATGTCCTTCTCTCTAGCTTTGCTATCTGCAGGGTGTGTCATCCCCTTCGGTATTAGCCGTGCTGCCTCAGTGCCTGCTGCCTCAGTGCCTGCTGCGGCTCAGCTCGTTGACTGGAAGAGCTTCAATGTCCTTGCGACCGTGCCCCCTCCCGCGGAGGCGAACGATTCGACGGTCTGTCAGTCCCACTCCCATGTGACTGGCTGTTGCTTACTCATATGTAGATATTCCTTTGGCCTGGTGTGACTCAAGAGTCCCTCGAAGCTAAGCCCTTCCACATATACGACAACGAGTTCTACGATGTCATTGGAAAGGATCCTTCCCTGACCCTCATTGCTACTTCCGAGACCGACCCTATCTTTCACGAGGCTGTCGTGTGGCACCCTCCTAAAGACGAGGTCTTTTTCGTCCAGAATGCTGGTGCTCCTGCTGCAGGTACTGGTTTGAACAAGTCCTCCATCATCCAGAAGATCTCACTAGCAGAGGCCGAGGCTGTGCGCAAGGGTGAAAGGGACAACGCGACCGTTACGGTGGTGCCTTCACACCCCCAGGTCATCAACCCCAACGGTATGCTACTTCATTCGATACCTGAGAACATCAGCTCACGGCCTTATAGGTGGCACAAATTACAAGGGCAACATTGTCTTTGCTGGAGAGGGCCAGGGTGAAGATATCACCTCCACGATGTTTCTCATGAACCCCGAGGCTCCATTTAACACTACAGGTGAGTTCGCTTTATCTAGACCGACGTATCAAGAGCTCATGCTTTTAGTCCTCTTCAACAACTATTTTGGTCGCCAATTCAACTCGCTCAACGACGTTGTCATCAACCCTCGTAATGGAGAACTGTACTTCACCGATACCCTCTACGGCTTCCTGCAGGACTTTCGCCCTCCTCCCGGCCTGCGCAACCAAGTCTACCGCTACAACTTCGAGACCGGCGCTATCGCAGTCGTCGCCGACGACTTCACTTTGCCCA
Organism: Diaporthe vaccinii; assembly: GCA_039880775.1. NCBI lineage: Eukaryota > Fungi > Ascomycota > Sordariomycetes > Diaporthales > Diaporthaceae > Diaporthe > Diaporthe vaccinii. The sequence continues at coordinate 294,153 of JBCEDN010000002.1, forward strand.
ATGGTGAGGCCGGCGCTCGTGCTCTTGCTGTAGAACTGGCTAACAACAGACAGGTCTCACCTTCTCACCTGATGGCAAGAAGGCTTACGTCACCGACACCGGAATTGCACTGGGATTTTACGGCCGCAACCTCTCGTCTCCCGCCTCTGTCTACTCTTTCGACGTGAACGAAGACGGTACCTGGGAGAACCGCAAGACTTTTGCCTACACTGCTTCCTTCATCCCCGATGGTACGCTCTCTGTCAATTCTTGGTTTTCACAAGCTGATTCTCCATAGGTGTTCACACTGACTCTGCTGGCCGAGTCTACTCCGGCTGTGGCGACGGTGTTCACGTCTGGAACGCGTCCGGCAAGCTTATCGGCAAGATTTACACCGGCGCCGTTGCTGCTAATTTTCAGTTCGCTGGAAATGGTCGGATGATTATTACTGGGCAGACAAAGCTGTTCTACGTTACTCTCGCTGCTTCCGGCGTGGGGATACAGTAGTTTCAGAATACATAACTGGCTTGTTGGGATATCTTAGATTCTATGGGACACACCCGTTATTTTAGAACTGTTTGATAGAGGGCTCTCGCCCAACCCATAGCCATATTAGCCTAGTAGACAAAACATTCTTCGCCATGAATTCAAGATGCGTCGAGTGAGCTTGGCTTCCCGTGACGATTCATGAACCCTAGTGGAGACATTAGTCAATGAACCCATGCTTTCACACTTTTTTGTGCTACATTTGATCCACTAGCCACTGTCCTGTTCAAAGTTACGCAAATTTCTTTCATTCTATCGCCCTTACGCCCTTGATACTCGGCGGTATGATATGTTATTTACTGTTACATACTGTGTCAAGGATAGTGCCAACTTCCTCGTTAAAATGATCGTCGCACCTGATAAGCTTCCAGCATCGCAGATCATACTACTTAGAGATATTCCATATAGAACCTAAAGATGCAACCATACTGATACGTTATGACTCCTATTATAGCAAAGCAGGGATGAATAAAACTGTATTGAACCAGACAAGTATACTTCCAAGCGGCTTATGAAGTACTTCTCGCCACTTAATATTGAAAGGGCCAGATTATGTCGCTGGGCAAAGATGACCCATGAACTTAAAATGCGTGACCCGAGAGTATGCAAAAAACGACAGCCTTAATGCATTGTTTCATTAGACTAAAATGGCCCGAAAAATGCTTCCAGATCATGTTCGACATTACTATATGTATGGGTTAGATCTTGACAAGGCAGCGTTACTACAGCGCAAGCCGCGCAATGTGGTCGAGGGCGAGCAACGATATCGCCAGGAACTGTGAAGCCAGATGCCACTGTGAACCGCAGCTCTGTCTTTGAGTGTTTACACTGACTTGGACTTCACACAAATGAGGAAATTTGGAATGGACCGTGGCAAGAAATCATCTACTATGAAAATGGAAACATCTCGGGACCTGTCGCCCAAGTCGAATCCGCATCTCAACAATTATCACATATTTGATTTCGAATCAAATGACTATTAAACCCTGATTGGTCTGCTTACAGATTCTCTTCTCGAGGAGACACTTTGCTACAGCTCAGGGTGAGCCTCGAAGTAGGCCCGCAAGGAGGTAGGCTTCACGTTCGGAAAGCGTTTCGCGTCCACTGGCTCGTGGTCCCATGATCCTTTGAGCAAGTGCTCAGCATAACCCAGACCAATGTACTTCTCATGATCGATCGGGTCTATTGTCGCCCTTGCCTTGGTGAGCATGGAGACAACATCGTCCAAAGTCCCTTCGCACTTCACATGCGCCTTGACTTTGCCGCCGCGCGCCTTCTCATATTCCTCGGCCAGCTGCGCCGGCGTGAACCGGAAGCTTTCGATGCGTATAAACCCTCCCTGCTCGGCCGTTGGGCTCGCAACCGCCTCGATCGTGTAGGCAGCGAGGTCGTCGGCCGTGGTACATATCCATTCCTTCTTGCCGTCTCCGAAGTACGACATGGTTTTGGTCTCTCGGTTCCAAATCTGATCACGGCGGCCTGAGAAAAGCCACTCGGCTATAACCCCCGTGAACATGTAGAGTGGCTTGATGCGCGAGCTGATGCGCGCTTGAGCGGCGAAGGCGATGAACGGGTCATAAGACTCATGCTGTCCCAGATATCCCAGAGTCCAATCAGCATTCCACGAGGCGGCATGATAGATCTATGTAACTTGTCAGAACATCAGGCCGTTCTTCAGTATTTGTTGCGATACATTCCCCATATCAGAAGTACTTACCTTGACTCCGGCACGCTCGGCGGCTCTCAACAGCAACAGTTGCCCCTCAAGCACGACCTCAGGCGAGAAGCCGTAGGCACAGACAATCGCGTCCACACCAGAAACGGCTTTATCGAGAGCCGGTATGTCGTAGATGCCCGAAGAGGCCACGAAACCCTCCAGCTTTTCGCGGAGCGGTGCAGGCACCTTGGCGGGATCACGCCCCATTCCCCTGACACGGTGGCCCTTGGAAATGGCGTACTCAGCGCAAGGCTGGCCCACCATCCCGGTTATTCCGGTAATCAAGATCAACATGACGATGGATGAGAAATATGAGATTGCGGGAAAGACGCTTATTCCTGTATAATCTGTGACTGAATCAACACATGGCTCTACTTTTAAGAGCTTTGTGACGGGCTTGGCGACATCACTTGTTGTGCTTGATTATCAATGTCTAGCCACAGGGTATACGCCCAGTGGTGATTGATAATCTTTGTGCCAGCTCGGTCTCGCGAAGACGCGAGGGGGGCCACATAGTCATCACAATTACCGGCCCAAACAAAGCACACCAAATGATGAGGCCAGGCCCATGGAATCATTTCATCACACGATACAACTCAGAACCCCGCCCACCGCGTGTGGTCCAATAGACCGTCAGCTATCGTGCGGGGACTTATCATCAAGGCATCTCGGACAGATTCGGACATTCAATTGAGGGTTGGCCCGTGCGGAGCACTTCACTCATCAGCCGATAGCTCCGCAAATATAGCAATACCCCCAAAAGACATGCGTGGCCAAGGTGTACCTCCAGCTACGTGGGCTCAGTGTCGAACAGGATATCACGTTCGAATCCGCCTTTGCACACCGGGGTCGAGCTATCAGTCCGCTGTGCTGGAGGGGATGTCAGTCCCACTCTTTTTGGGATGGACGCTCGGGATTTAGTCTCACATACCAAGAGAGGAAAAATATCTCTTAGATGAGGACTCTGCCATCATAGCCTGGCTGAGAGTAATTACTCACTAGATTTGTACATACTCTCAGATATACTATTGGACTGCCTAGGCCCAGCGTCAACTCTCTTGGACGCCAAGAACAGGTCGAAGGGCAGTCAACAACGAGGGGGTATCATCCAGGCTTGCAGGATTGCAAGATAAGCCAGAAGAAGGTTGTTGTCCATCATAAATAAGAGAGCAAGCATTTCGCATCTGCAATCAACTCTGGTTCATTAAGCTACCAAATGAGACGCACCACCAACTGCGTCCCACTTACTGTTCCACTTTGGATGAGTTTCAGAATGACGGGCCAGAATCGGCCCACGTACGGTTTTAATTCGGCCCACCTGCGCTTTTCTGTCCACCCACCTACATACTTAGAAATAGGTGCGCTGCACGCCAAAAAAGAGGTATTTGCTAAGATTGCTCCACTATTTACCATTTATACCCTTACGCCCCTACTCTTTATAGCCTCTATAGCCCTCCGCAGCCTCTGCAGCCTCTGCAGCCTCTGCAGCCCTCCATAGCCCTTTAAAGCTGCAGAGGCTGCAGAGGCTACAAAAAGCTATAGAGTGCTACAGAGGCTATAAAGGCTGCAGAGGGCTATAGAGTGCTATAGAGGCTGCAGAGGCTATAGAGGCTGCAGAGGCTACGGAGGGCGTATATATATAAAGAGTAAAATTGGAGAATTTTGAAATTTTACCCCGCAATACTTATTTTCTGGTGTGCAGTGCAGCTATTTTGAAGTATGTAGGTGGGTGGATAGAAAAGCGCAGGTGGGCCGAATGAAAACCGTACGTGGGCCGATTCTGGCCCAGAATGACTTGTGATGTGAGTCTATAGTCAAGATTGAGATGCTGTTAGTTGACAGAGTGATCCGAACATTTTACGATGAGAACTAGGACGAGCGTAATCAGGCTTTCTGTTTTGTTTGAATTTGTTTCCCCCTCGCTACATATATATCAACGTGTCTTGAAAAGGGCAACTCAAGAACGTAACAATAGTCTTTAATAATACCTATACATAGAAAGGGGTGACTGATTTTGATTTGTATAGGTAGACAGCTGCAGCAAGTTTAGGGATGACGATAATGGCTGTGAGAGGTATGAACGTGTATACGAGCAGAAAATGTCTTGAACAGAATTGAAGATGAAAGTAGGTAGTAAAGGAACGGTGCTGAAACCGAGCTAGTGAGCACATCAACTAAATACTGTCTAGACTCAACATCGAATGGATTGCGATAACACTCTGATTCAAGGCACCTCCCTAATGGACATTACTTCGGGAGAGCAGAAGGTCGATAGCGGGTGGGATGGGCCAGATGTAACTCTAAATTGAAGTCACCATGTGGCACCCTTGCGACCAGTGGTGGGTTTGATATTCACACTACACCTATCTGGGAAGGTGAATCGGAACGCCCTGCTACAATAATAGCAGTCACCTACGTCTTTCATATCGCCCGTGGTGTCCTGCCACGAGCAACAGAATCTGCACCACAGTGCAGAAAATGGCAGAGGCGTTGTCAATTGAACAGCCTGAGGCCTCAGCCGACAGCAACCATTGGCCAAGCACAACACATGGCGAGTACATAATTGAAGACTTCTCTTTCAGCTCCGGCGAAGCGATCCCACAACTGCGGCTTCACTACCAAACCCTCGGCACCCTGAAGACCTCAGACGATGGCAAGACCACCAACGCCGTGCTCATAATGCACGGGACCGGCGGGTCCAGCGAGCAATTCCTCAACGCCCAGTTCGCCGGGGAGCTCTTCAACCCGGGGCAGCCGCTGGACGCGCAGAAGTACTTCATAATCCTCCGCGACGGCATCGGCCACGGGCGCTCCAGCAAGCCGAGCAGCAGCGGCCTGGGGGCGGGGTTCCCGAGATACCGCTACGGCGACATGGTCGGCGCCGATTGCCGCCTGCTGACAGAGCACCTGGGCGTCGCGCACCTGCGGCTGGTCATGGGTACTTCGATGGGCGGGATGCAGAGCTGGCTCTGGGGCGAGGCGTACCCGGGCTTCATGGACGCGCTGATGCCGCTCGCGTCGCTCCCCGTCCAGATCTCAGGGCGGAATCGCATGTGGCGCAAGATGGCTATGGACTCGATCAGGGCCGACCCCGCGTGGAAAGGAGGAGCCTACGCGTCCGACGAGCAGCCGCGCGCAGGGCTTACTACAGCACTGGACATCTTGACGCTGATGTCATCGAGCCCGCTGCAGTACCAGGCCGAGGCTCCCACGCGGGACGCGGCGGACTCCTTCCTCGAGGGCAAGATCCGGTCCGGCCTGGGGTCGACGGACGCGAATGATCTGCTGTTTGCGCTGGACTCGTCGTTTGATTACGACCCCAGGCCGGACTTGCACAAGATCACTGTGCCGCTGATCGCGGTCAACACGGCGGACGACCAGATCAATCCGCCTGAGCTGGGGATACTGGAGAGGGAAGCACGAGCCGGACTCAAGGACGGTCTGGGCAAGGTTGTCGTGTTGCCTATCACGGAGGAGACGAGAGGTCATGGATCGCATACTGTGGCTAAGCTATGGAAACATCTTCTTGAAGAACTGTTGCTCAAGACCGAGAAGAGCTGATGTCGGAAACCATATCTTTGCAATACTGAAAGACACATTGCAACGTAATACTGTTGCGGACAGTTGGGCGTTTAATGTTTAGAAACGGGATAAGAATAATGTGCCGAAAGTTGCAAGGATTCAACACCGAAGTATACCCGTCTGCCAAGAAAGCAAATCGACGCTGTCAATATCCTTGAGAAAATCGTGCCTGTTTCAAGACTCTGACGGGGGCACTCGCTTGGCCAAATATACAACGGCCGGTGCTAAGCTTTATTCAGACAGAAAACAAATGTTTGCACGCATGAAAAGGCCCACCTTTGGATAGGATAACGGCCCTCAGTCCCGACTGGGCTTTCGGGTTCCCCTTACCAGGACTGCCAAATTTGAGGTTGATTTCCCGGCATTTGCTTTTTTTTTGCCCTCCTTCCTGATAACCATGCCAGTGCGGTGAGCGAAGAAGGAATGGCTGCGGATCAACCGCGGTCCGTGCTTGGGAAGGACCGAATTATTGGTTGAGCCGCACGTTGATATAATCTAATCTAGACATTCCTCCCGAGAGGCATCAATGGCATAACCCTGCCGCCGCGTATGTCGGTCGTAATCAGGACGTACTGAGTACGACCCTGGACTGCTTTGGTAACTGCGTTGTGATTTCTCAGTACCAAGACGATGGAAGGATGGCTCACCTAATCTATCGGTAACAGCGGACAGCGAAGCCAAGGGCGCTGGCCAAGGCGCGATCAGATATTTCACACAGAGCACCTCACAGCAGAGCTAGACACAATCGTTTTGTTTTGAGACGTACTCATTGTATTGACTCTCGACCACACTATGAATACAAGGCAATTACTGCTCCAAAGCAGGAGGAACCAAACGCTCCAGCGCCATCTTGAGACCAAGCCCGAGGATGGCGCGTGAAGTGCCGGTAATCCCCTCCGCTGTAGAACAACGCCCGAGAAATATTATACAAGAATTGTAAAAGGTCCAGTCAGAAAGACGGTGGAAAGCATGGTCTAGGTAATCCCTGGTATCAATCCGTCACTCCTCTATAGCAAAAAAAAAAGCCACAGCGAACCTCCCACTACTTCCCAAGGGGAAGCAGCAGTAGAAACCGTGAAGGCAGCTTAGGCCTTGACGTCACGGGCGTGGCGGCGCTTCTTGCAAGCAGCCTTGGTGGCGACAGGGGCAGTAGCGCTGGTGGTGGCAGCAGCGCTGGTGGTGGCAGCTGTCGTCTCAGCGGCGACCGGGGCGGCGGAGGAGGAAGCAGCCGCGGAGGGGGTAGCGGCAGCGGCGCTGGAGGCGACCGCGGAGGAGGCAGAGCCGGAAGAGGAGCCACCCTGGGAAGCACCAGAGGAGCTGAAGCCCAGAGCGGGGCCAGGGATGGGGTACGAGGAGAAGTCCTGGTAGATGTTGAAGACAATACCCTCCTCATCGGCGGTGTACAGGGCCGTACCCTTGGTTCCCTCAGGGAAGGAGCCGCTGCCACCAGTGACCTGGATGTTGACACACTGGGGGTAGTTCTGGGCACCGTTGGCCTGGCCGGCAGAGTGCAGGGCGATGATCTCGTGGCGGAGAACGTAGTTACCCGCGGGGGTGCCCTCGGGGATGGTGATCTCCCAGGCGAGGTTGTTGGCGAGGATCTCGTCAGAAGCCCACTTGCCGGGGTTGGAGCCGGAGATGAGACCAGCCTCCTGGATCTTGACGAAAGACAGAGTAGTCTTGTCGACGGAGGTGGGGTCGTCAGCGGGGGCAAGGTAGTCAATGACGGGGCCGTGGTGGGAGTCGGGCCAGGTGTTCCAGACGGCCTTGACGGTCTGGCCAGCGGCAACGGTGGCGTTGTTCAGGGCACCGTTGGCGGCATCACGGTGGCAGATGATGTCGGGGTCAGCGTAGGCATCGGGGGCAACGAAGCCGTTGTCAGAGGCGGAGGTGCTCCAGGCAATGAACTCGTTGCCGGTCTTGGTGCCCTGGCTGATAGCCCACTGCTCATCGAAACCCTTGTAGGTGACTCCGCCGATCTCCCACGAGGAGACGAATCCGTGGGCGGAGACGAGGCTGGCGCCAGCGGCCAGAGCAAGAGCGAGGGGGGACTTGGCAGGCATTTTGGATGGTGGGTTTGGTAGGACTGAAGGGACCTGAACAAATCGATGTACAGAGTGGTGCGATGTGACGAATAACCGGCTGGCGGAATGAATGAATCTACTGCAATCAATACAGCGACGAGCGAAAGAATGAAGCCCGAAGGAGTGTCTTCGAAAGAATGAATGTGGTGAGTTGATGACGAGAGAGTCTGGAGAGAAGGCAAGAGAATCAGACCTAACTCGGCCGACGACGTGCCCTTCTTATGATGACCGTGGGCGACGGGACCCTCGTCTGCCCATGTTCACGCCGGGGTCGATTCATGGGCCTTGATTGCCTCGTAGTAGCCTCGCTGCCTCGCTGCCTCCCCGCTGCAGTCGCACGCAGGGCCATGAAAGGAGAGGGGGGCTGCAATCGTGGGTCCAGGCGAGGCCCCCAAGAATTACCGATATGGTGTAAACAAGATGAACAGGACCAGGCTCGGCCGTCTTGGCAACAAGGTTTCCGACAAGGTTGAGGCTCTTGATGGAGTCACTCGCGCTGACAGGGCTGTTCCCACCTATCGCTTATTCGTTTGACGGCAAGGCGGGATCCAGTCCTCCCAAGCTTGCAGCATATCGGCTCAGGGGGCGGCTCCAGCCAGACACTCGTCGACCTTGGGCCTTGTTTCATTTCCACGAGACTCGTGGTTGGCCGGCCTAGGCAGCCCAGGCTGGCTGCAGGCTGGCTGCTTGCGATGTCACCTTGAGGCTGCAGCTCTGGTCGCGCCGCACTTACCGCTCAGGGGCAATCCGAGGGGCGTGGCAGACGACATCGTCAGTGCCTGCCCCTGAATCCTTGGCCGGATAAAAAATCCTCAAATTGGGATTGGGGGTTGTTTGGTCTGCTGAAGGGATTTCTGGGAAATTTCCGTGTGGCCCCTCCTTGTGTTTCAAGCAGAAAGCCTTGGCGCCTCGGTAGGCCTTTTGCAGGAACTCGTGCCCGTGGCCTAGCAGACCACCTATGCACAACGCGGCATCGCGTGCTGGAGGCATGGATCTGATGCGAACTAGCCTGTCATTAGCATGCGTTGTGAACATTGAGGTTTATGCTGCAGGAAGTGATGCGCAAAACGATCTACTTTACCCGCGTGGCCGGGGTTCCATCATCGTGCCAAGTCCCAAGATCGACAGGATCTCCAGAGCTTGGCCGCAGGTCGTGGGCCATAGAGTTCAGAGGCTCAGCACTGACTATACTGTAATGTTCTATCTCTGTATTCCCTGACAGATTTGACTTGGCTCACCGTAATGGCGCAAAAATGAACAGCGCGCGAGCGAGGGCGCTTCTGACGATGGAACATTCCTTCCACGGCGCTCACTCCTGTTCACCTGCATCCGTCAAGTTTCACAGACCTGCACCGATCCCGAAAGAAAGCTCGGCCAGCCGCAATGTCGACAACCGAGATGAGAATGTCGAGTAACCGCTTAGTCGGTCTTGGCGTTGACACCAACATCCGCCCCCTTTGGCGCCCACTCCACCAGATCCCTTGCCGTGTAAAGCTGTGCACTGACGGCTTGAGGACTGACGGTGAGCCAACATCTCGTCCAATGGACTTCTTACAAAATCTGGGTCTGAAATGAGAGATCTAGATTGTGGGTTACAAGGTCGATCAATTGACGGCCAGCCCGAGTAGGTCCCCGGTCACTTTCACGACTGGTCGGGAGATCGCTGTCAACAACCACAATCCGTGGCCGGCCAGGCTCTCCTCTCACCAAAAGCTGTTTATCGGACGATGTCAGGGCTGCAAAGACGACGCAGCAGAGGAGTGCCGAGAATCACGCGGTGATGATGAATTCCGGTTTGACCTCGGTTGGTTGGCTTGTCGCTAAATTGTTGTATCTGAATTTTGAAATGTCTGTTGTCTTTTTATGTATTGTATAAATCCGGGATTGTTTCCGGCTCCGCATCTCTGCATTTTCGTTCAGGCTGTGCTTTTGGATGCTTCGGCGATCCAATGTTCCTTCTCTCTCTTCAACTCCCTCTTCACATACCAGATGGTAGCCAATGCCCAGACCCCAGCCCATCCGAAGGGTACCGACCAGCCGATGGCGTAGGCTGCATCTTCGCTGACCGTGAAGATGAGGATGGTGCAAACAACCGCCATCGCTTGGGCGCCAACGGCCCAGAATACCCCCAGCCGCCGCAGCATGGTGCGGAAAATGTGACTGGCTTCATATCTCCTGTTGAGAGCCTCCCGGAAGTCCGTTCCTCCAGACCCGTCCACGGCACAGATATCCTCGATCAGGGTGTATACACATGGTCGCAGCTGGGCGCCTTTGGGTATGGAGGAGAGGCGAAAGGGGGCCGGGACACGGAAGACACGGAGAATATCGACGATGAGCATTTCAGTGCCAAAGGTGTAGAGCATGGTAGTCAAAGGCATGGCGACTAATCGGATTGGCGGCCACTCTTGGACAGTGCCTCTGTTGAAAAGGACCTGGGTCAGCTTGGTGCAAACGCATGTGACAGGCGAGCGAGAACTCGGCAGGACTTACACTATCAACTCGACCATGATGATCAGCCAAGCCAGGGTGTAGTTCCAGTGGAAGGCATCGAGATACCATCTGTGAGCCCCTATAACCCGGCAAACACTGTTTTTCTTCCACAACCTCCAGAACCGCACAAAGTATTCGAGGATACTGGCACCGCCAATGGCAGCGGTGACAACGGTATAGACCGTGTTGGCGGACATAGTCGGCTTTTCGCCCTCTCTCACACTCCCCGGGCCGACGCCGTACCACAACCCATAGTACAAGGCGATGGGCATGACGACGGAGTCGAAGATGATGAAGAACCAGAAAATAAAGATGGCCCAGTACCGCGTGTGAAGGGTGTAGTTGAGCGGCGGTGGCCTGGGCTCGAGCAGCCGGGGCGCCGCACCGGATGTGGCTGAGGCATCCGAGCCCGGCTCGTGGCCCTCGACGGCTTCGATAACGTGCTCGGCGTCGAGGCGGGCCTGTTGGGATGACTTCCGCCGTGCGATAGATATGCTAGGTCTTGCGTAGGGTCCATCGAAGCGCCTGTCGAATTCAACGCTGGATCGTACTGCTCGCTGGCGTGAGGAGTTGGCATTGGTAGGAGCATGGGTCGGCGGCGGCGACTGGGGCGACCGGGGCTGGTCATTGAGGGCCGGTAGACTGTGTGATCTCTCGTCTTTGGTTTGAATGGGCTGGTCGGGCTTCCTGCCGACATCCAGAGAGTGTCGCCCGAGTGGACCCGGTTTCTGGTCCGAGTGCAGGCCGGCCCTTGGCTTCTCGTCAACGGCCTCGTCGTCTACGGGCTTGACGGCCACTCCCTTCTCCCTTTGTGCCGGGTCATAGTTGTCGTCCATGATGTTGCAATCGTGTGGACAATTGCGGACGATGAGGGACGGACTCAATGTAAAGTTGGGAAGGGGGATTGTCGCTTCATAAACATGTCTAGATGGGACAGATTGTGTTTACTCTTGGGCTGGGGTGAAGTTTAGCACATAGTAGGCGCAGGTAGGGTTGTCCGCCAAAGGACAAGTACGGGGCCAGAGGTAACGTGCACACAGGGGTCATAGGTGAAGTGACGTGTGTATGGGACAAGCCAAGAGCTGGATCATCATCGAAGGGGTTATCAATAGCACGCAGAGCAGAGAGAATGGAGCGGAGTCGATGATCAGGCCGTTCCTGCTCTGCTGTTGTGGTTCTGGCCGGTGCTCGGGGAGTCGGGACGTAATTCTGGTTTCGACGGGTTTGGGCTTGTGATATCATACCTTCCGTAGGGGCCGTGAGAGTGTGATGTCATAACGCTGGCGTGGACCCACTCGCCCTTGTCCGCAAACCGACCTCACACTGCTCTGCAGCCGCATGTCGTGAGACAATGCGAAACGCGGACACGGGCTCAGCATTGGGACATTGGAAGGAATTGAAAAGAACTGGTGGGCAACGTGTTGGATGCAGTTGAGTTGATGCAGCATCGAACCGAAGCAACGGGAAGCACCGGTGCGCAAGCAAGAACAAGCAACTAGCCCACTGCTAAGCTGCCAATGTTCCTGCCAACCTTAATCCGCAGCCAGGCCAAGCAGCGCAAAGACAACCGAAGCTATCCTGGGCAGCAATCAAGAGCAACAGCAATACAAGCACGGCCTAGGGGCGGAAGCTTGGTTGTGTACCTGTCCCCAGGGGAATACCACGCGCGCACACAAGCGCGCACACAGGCACGCATGCAGGCGGGCTAATCTAAGGCCCAAGAGGGAGAAGTGCTGCTTTTGGTGGCCACCGAGAATCGAAACTTGGGCGCGCTCGGTGGCTGCCGCTCGACTACTAAGATATGCCGAGGAGTCTGATCTGGGCTAGGGCCCCAAGGTTAGCCAGTGCTTACGAACGGGCATCTCGATTCCCTCCCCTCGGTCAACTCGCCGCCTGTCTCGATCAGAAGGCGCGGTTCCAAAGCCCAACCGCCACAATGCACACCATCGATCCATCTTGACACCGGTGCTCACCAGCCGACCAGCTCTTGACCTACAATGGCTTGAGTCAATTGACTCTGCTAGGTCACTAGCAGGGCGGAACGCATTCAGCCCCTGAGGATCCGTCACAAGATCCCAGCCAAGGTTGCACCGTCGAGCTGCAGCCAACGACCATGGCGCCGAGTGTCAACGCTCCGCGCCGCGCCGCTGTCCAGCTCTCGTTTGTTGTGGCGTTGACTATCAGCCCTCCTGGCCCTCATGACCACTGACTGATGCTGTCTCTGTATGTGTGTGTGCCGTCGATCCTTCAACCTGGCCAGCCATTGGGACCGCTTCGATTCCCCAATGCTGCCCTGATGCACGTCCCTGTGTATGATGCACTATGGCTGGGCAAACCTAATGTAACCCCCCAAACCTGGGCCTGTTGCTTGTCACTACGAAACAGGCAACTGCAATAATACCGAGTGCGGCACTTCTGTGCCAGTATAATACTGCAGGGCCCGCCAATGCCAAATTTGGAATTGCTGTTATGAGCATCAAACCATTTGACACCTGTCAGCCAGCTTCATATCAAGTCAATGAGCCCCAATTGCCTGCAAACGTCCTATTCTTTCGAGACCATCGTTCATCATGAATCCGAGACATGACCAAAGGTGCCAATATAAACCAAAGCGGATATTCATATGCTGTGATGGAACATGGGTCAATTCTCTAGGCCCGAAGGACGAGCCTCCATCTAACGTGTGAGTTCACACATGTGAAATATCATCAAACAATTGCTCCCAAGGGCTGCTCATGAGGCCTATGCGAAGCACCCCGTTGTCCTAGCATGGCGCGCCAATTCCTGGGAAATGTAGTGCTTCGGAGACAAGACCTTCTAGGACTATGCCTATCCCAACTATCACATAGATATTTGGAAGGACTACTAACACGAACGCTGCCTAGGACAAAACTCTCAAGAGGCCTCAAGCGATTTTGTACAGATGGGACCAGTCAGATCATCATGTACTCACCAGGTGTAGGAACCGGACCTTCCAAGCTCGACATGCTCACCGGTGGTGCATTTGGTGAAGGACTCGATCAAGTGAGCTTCAATGACCGAGAACAGCCTGCAGATAATCAGACGAATTTGATCTGACAGAGGCCAGGACATTCGCGAATGTTACAATTTCGCCTGCGCCAACTACATTGATGGAGACTCGATCATCCTAGTTGGATTCTCAAGAGGGGCTTTCACTGCTCGCTCAGTAGCAGACTTGATTGCTTCGGTAGGATTGCTGACTACTGAGGGCATGGACCAGTTCTTTCCGATTTTCAGGGATTACGAGAACATTGGCGATGAGAAACGATCCGCGAGCGAGTTCCTGTTTCACGACCTAATCCCTTACCAAGGTGAGAAGGGCAAGACCAAGATTCTGTGGGAAAATCAACGGAAGGAGCAATACAAACAATGGCTAAAATCAGTGAGCTGTGACTGTTCAATACATTGCGCCGCATCTCCAGGCTAACCCATGTGCAGAAATCGTGGACCCGCGATACATATCAGGATAGCTCGACCGAAATCAGAATAAAAGCCGTTGCAGTCTGGGACACTGTTGGTTCACTAGGGATTCCGCCTGTGCCCATATTTGGCATCCGGGGATCGGCCGACCAGTGGAAGTTCACGAGCACCCATGTCTCCAGCAAGGTCGAGAATGCGTTTCAGGCCTTATCACTGGACGAACCCAGGGCGGCCTTCCGTCCTGCCCTATGGGAGCGACTCGAAGACAACAATGTGACCAATTTGAAGCAGGTGTGGTTCCCAGGAAACCACGGTGACGTCGGAGGTGGCTGGTACGACCAGCAGATGGCAAATATCTCTCTCTCCTGTGAGCGCAAGTGCCCAAATTGGCCACGAGGGGGGCAGGCTAACAGTTGTGTCCATAGGGATTTGCGATCAGCTAAGCACTCTCGGCATCGAGTTCAGCGCCCGTCGCCTCACAAGAACTTTCGTCGACGGCCTGCGCTACAACGCGGCCCACCCTTACCCTTACGTCCCACCACCATCATTCCTAATACCCAACTTCATCTGGAAACCGCTCCTGCGACACGGACACCCACGCCCCAAGCCCTGGGCCTCCACGCAAGCTCTCTGCCCCCCGCCAGCCAAGGGCCAAACCATAGACACAGAGAACTGCACGGGCAAAGACCACCACCCAGACGGCAGCCCGCAGTGCCTATGGGAAGTTGGGCCGCCCCGCTCATGGTCGCTAGGGCAGACCCGCTACCCCGATAGCAGGCTGCAGCTCGCGACGGGGACGATCGTCCGGCACCCGGGCTGCTTCACGCGAGCGGACCCGGATACAAACCAAGATACGGACGAGGCACTCGTGAACACAAATGAGCGCATCCATAGCTGCGTGCGCGTGCGGCTCGTGTGCGGGGGAATGGGCATGGACGACAGCGGCGTGTGGTCGTGCCCGTCGCTGCTACGTGACGATAGCGGCGGGGACAGGCCCGTCTGGAGGCTCGAGAAGGCGGGTGCGGCTGAGGTGGGGCGGGCGACTGGGCCTCAAGCGGCGTGGTGGGAGGAGGAGCTCGAGAGGACCGGGATGGGGTACGACGAGAACTGGCTGTATAGGTTTCAGAACGACGATGGGCACTGGCGGTGGGTGTTTGAGTCAGACGCGGTGGTCAAGAACGCGGCTGGGACTGCAATTAAACCTCCTGTGAGGGTGATTCCTGAGGAGCCTGTGACGGGCTACTGGGAGAGGCATCTGTTGGCTTTGACGAGGGGCCAGACGGACGTCTGGAGGTGGGCAGAGGTAAACTCAACTGAGTGGGCTGCGGTGAGCGATGGCAACCAAGTCGGTTCGAAAGGGGTTTGATTCGACTAATTACTGATTAATCTGTTGCCCTCATACGCGCAAGCTCACACATAATGCAAAGCGCCTTTTCCTCAGGTCAGTGGCGTTCCATGTCTTCTTACTCGAGACTAGAGTTGGAAACTTTACAGACTGGAATTGACCTGGTTCGCTTCGTGATTTGCGTACATCGTCGGACGTAGCCATGAGTGCGTTACATTTCACAAAATTTGAAGCATGCGCAAAAGTCGACCCAGAGTTCTCAGGCGACCACGAAAATCCCGAATCTGCTCTCCTGTTGACTCAAACGTTGGCTCATCTTCTCCTCGCTCTACATCTCTTATGACTCCTGGGGGGCTCCGAGCCAAGTGCCACCTCTTAAAGTTTTGAAGCTGAACACACACGTGTGGTGCTCCTGATTTGTAGATGAAGTCATGGAGTAATTTTTCTAGCTAAATGCTTTGAGGCTCGCAACAGTGATGGTGTGCCTTGAGAAGGAAGTTAGCTTGCCAGACATGCTCGAGTGCGGATGAGATGCTCAATCACAGACAAGGGCCTAGTTTTCCCTTACTGCACCGTCAGAATTGAAAGTCCCAGGTCAATATCGCAGGGACTCTTGGAGCCTTGAAGTACGGGTGAGTAAGGAAGAGTTAGCTTCTTCCTCGCATCACCAGCAAGCTGACGGCTGCAATGAAAAAGAGTAAGCTCGCCATTAGGACGAATGGTTCCAAAAAATTGAAAAATGACCGCCACGAGTATCTTGGTCGCCATGATCCGAGAACACGAGGGACGGCTGAGCCGCCCTTGACTGAAGTGCCAGGAATTTGTTCTCAAAGGACCAGTTGTTTCTCGCCAGCAACCCAGTGTCTCCCCCCGCGGACCCTTGGAACAGGGAGAAACCCAACATCGCACGGCTTTGAAAAGCTCAGGACAGGTACGCAGGCTGTGAGGAATCACCCTATCGCCAGTATAAGCGCGTAGCAAGTCCAGGGGAGCTGTGATCGATCGCGAGCTCCTGATCAGCAGGCTCCGAGCCAAGCACCAGGCCCCAGCTACCGACCCGATGGGCACCGCGTGCTGCCGTGTTGAAACGGCAGTCGCTGCTGTGACGTGTGGGAGTTGGACCCTCCGCCACGGATGCCCCGCAAATGGCCGCAGAGGTGAAGTACGGCTTTGTGAAAAGTGAGGCCAGACTCGCATGCGTCACCAAATCGGCGTGTCGCACCAAAAGGCTCCCCAGCAGCCCTGTGATGGTACGACAGTGTTCTGATGGTCCCAATCGCACGCGCCCCACCGGGCACGCCCAACTTCAAGAGTGAACGCGTTAAGAAGTGATGATTTCGTCTTTGCAAGCAGTGAGCCTCAATCAGAGCACCTCAAAGGGGTGGTCGGTCATGACCAGACCCACCACGAAAGGAGTGAATCTGGTCGTGCCCTCGATAGGGGAGGAGCAGAAACAAGCAAACGGCCAACCCCCCCAAAGTGAATGCTAGATAGGTAGTGGGCAGCTCCCCCAGATCAGACAGCTAAGCTCTCGGCCAATCAAATCATCTCCCCTCTAGGTGGTCAAGAAAAGGGTAACTGAGTTGGATGCTGTGCCCTTCCTCCCGCCGACACCGCATCCCCTTTCGACGGACTCGCTCCTCGACGGACTCCCCTCCACGATAGTTAGCAAGTGTAAATCCAAAGTGAATTATTGGTGTAGAGCTCAAATGACCGCAAGCTACAAGTGATTAAGCGACTGGCGACACCGTTTGTCCGAGTCCTTTAGCAAAGTGAAGTCACAAGCACTTGAGTGACTAATCATACTGTTTGCCTTTGACGTATTGTGGGTATTTAAAGCAAGTGAAGAGACTCTTTGGTGAACCCGAAGTAGCAAAACGTCCAACTTTCTTGGCGCTAGCGAGAAGTGAATAGCTTCACTTCTGCTAGCAATAGTAATTATAAATAGGCCCCCAACTAAATCTTCCTCGCATCTCAATTCTGATTCTGTCCTTCAACCGATCAACCTTCCATCTGCTCTCTACCATCCAAGATCGCCATAACAGTCCTGCGGTCTCCATATCACAACAGTCCCCTATATGTCATCTACTTAGACAAACTACCCAAACTTACACAAGACCACAATGTCTTCTGCCCGTGGCGATCTTGCCTTTACCAACCCTCTCCAGGAGAACACCTATTCCTCGAAGAATCTCGCCGCTTCTCGTTGGGCTCCCGGCGGCTTCGAAGACCAGTCAATGGACAACCAGAAGACTGCCAAAGAGCAGGCGCCGAACAACAAGGCGACCACCCCACTCGTCAAGGGCATCCACAGTTCTCGATGGGCCACATGCCCCGCCGAGCGCAACCAGACCTGGCGCAAGCAGAAGACAAACTTCAATCAGAAGGGATCCAAGATCAGCGAGAAGAATCACTCGAACTTGATCTTGAATCAACCACGCCGTGGTACCAGCAACTACGAACCTCCCTCCACCACGAATACCATGGTCACTCCGCGCCGAATCATTGGCCCGCTCTCGGAGGAAGAAAAGACGGTCCACATGGAGAACCCGTTCTTTGATCCCGAGAAGCACAAGGGCCTTGACAGCTCCCGCTGGGCCAACAACAACGACGCCTCTACCAGTCAGACCACGGTCACACCGAAACTAATCATCGGTCCGCTCTCCGAGGAGGAGATGACAGTCAAGGTGGAGAACCCGTTCTTCGACCCTAAGAAACACAAGGGCCTGGGAAGCTCCCGCTGGGCCAACGAGTAAAGGTCGGGGAACGCATCGCGTGATGGAAGACGAGAATACTCTGGAAGATGGAACCACCCCGAACACGAACACAGGTCGAGGGTTGGATAATTTGCCGATAGGCACACTAGCTACACAATGACAATGTGTTGGCCATCAAGAGCTGCATGTCCCAATCGTGACTGTGATGTATGTGAAATGAAATATCCTGATAGTATGACTTCATCAGGAAGACTTGCACGTAAACGAATACCACTGGACGTCCCTCGCGCATGATACTGAGACGAATGTAGGAGTATTTGCTCAAATACTGACATCGACGTGTTTGAGTTAATTGGTCTATCCAGGATTTTAGTACGCCATAGCCCACAGGCCCAGCTAGGGAAGTCGTTATGCCCGGCAGAATATCTTTGCAAATCTACCGTCCGAAAGGAAATGGCTCCCTTTCAAAGTACCACGCAGCGTGACACAACACTCTGGAATTGAAATAAAATCTATTTTGTCTACCACCCGCCAACGGGAAATTCTATTCTTAAGTCTATAAATCCAAGCTCGCTCGACTCTTACCCAAGCTCCGCCTAATCTCAGCATCCTCATCCTGCTTCTTCACATTGTCCCACCCAGGAAGCTTGACGGCATGGTCCAACGCGACCGGCAGGCCCCTGTGCCTCCCACGGATCATCATCGCAATCATGACCAGCTTCGACCCGGTGTACCAGCCCCCGGAGAAGCTGTACGAGTGGTCCGGCAGCCCCATCGACAAGCCGATGTTCGTGTACCCAGACACGATCTCGAACATGAAGTTGAACACGCTGTAGGAGCGCGGGTCCGCGATCGAGTGCGACGTCTCGATGAGCGTGATGAGGAACAGCGCAAAAGCGATGGCCCAGATGTCGTGCGATAGCTGGCCGCGGAGGTGTTGCGACACGAGGCTGACGTGGCCCTCGGGCGTCGAGTTGGAGCCCGCCGGCGCCCCGGGCTTCTCGTCGTCGAAGTTGATCTCCTCGGAGCGCTTGAGCCGCGGCCGGGCCGTCACGCCCACGCCCTGGAAGTTGTTCATCCGGTTCTGGATCTGCTTGCCCACGAATGAGGTGCCCCGCCTGCCGACGGCGGCCAGCTTCTTGACGGACCTGGTGGACATGCGGGATTTTGCTTGTGATACGCCTGACGCAGAGACGGCTGTCCGCTCTGGGCCAAGGGCATGGCCGAACGTCGGTGGGGATAAGAGGGGTCCAGAGATTGGTAGAAGCTCATCTGTCGATTCGTTGCCTGTCGAGCCACTGTCCTCGCCTTTTTCGGGTTCGGTGGTGTAAATTCCTAGCGATCGTTCTTCGTACACCTAGATGATATTAGTGAGTGTTCACGGTCTGCAGGAAATATATGGCCGGAGACCACAAATACAGTTCAGACGAAAGGGAAGAGTCCGTCAGGACCGATGGAGTTAAAACAGAGATGGCACTTACATTTGAATTACGCATAACAATAATCTCTGGGTAGGCAGAGATGTACATTACAATGACCCATAATACCAGAACGTCGAAATAGAGACTGGAGACCGGGACAACAGCGAAACCTCCCGAGGGAATGGCTGAAGGCATGAAGGTCAGCAAAAGTTTCTCCACGAGGCAATCCACTTGCGTGTGGAGCGGTATTCAGCAGCATGTGGTAACTTACTCAGTGCTTGGAAGACAGCCAGCCCAACTCGCTTCGCAACCGGGTACGCCTCGATGGCAGAGTTGCCGATGCTGAGAACCAACAATAAGACCCAGTCCATGACCGCGATGGTGGAGAACATGGTGACGAAGACAAAGTTGGCCTTGGCAGGGAACATCATGATGTACAGACGACGCGGGTACTTCAGAATGAAATCGAAGGCTTCCTTCCAGACAGTGTAGTCCTCGTCATCAACCGATATCTTCAACACGATGCTGCAGAAGTAGACGGTAGCCCTGAGGAACGCAGGGAACGCAGCATTTCCAGCAAGAGACAGGATCGTCACGATGGTCAAGACGAAGGCATCGTTGTCGAAGGCGGCTACGCCTGCATCGAGGAGCGTCATTCCGGCGTTGTTGAACGAGGAGATGGCCAGGAAGATGCCGCCCCACCACGAGTTCTGAGTATTGACTGCCGTGATGCTTTGGCTGTGCACATAGAGCCATGCGCCCAGCGCGATGGCCCCGAGGAGCTGCCAGAGGACGAAGTAGACGCAGACGATGGTGAAGAGAATCTTCAAGGCCCGATACTCGACACCGCCCAAGTACTCGCGCTGTTCCTCCGTGAGGTCGAAGAACTGGCCGTTCCTACCGACAGACTTCTTGTTCTCGTGGATAAAGGTCCTGAAGTCGAAGCCCTCCGACATGGACTGGCGGCCATCGTCACGACTGAAAGGCCTCCGCCTGGTGGTGGTGTTTGACTTGGGCGACAGAGGCTCGGCGGAGCCGGTGGAGACGGCGAGTTTCTGGCCTTCCTGGATGGGATCCAGCATGCCGGATCCTAGTGCAGCCTCCTGGTCCTCGTTCCGGGTTTGGTCCTGGCTCTTATCGTGGGATTTAAAACCGGAGAGATGGAACGCGTCCGCCTCGGCGCGCCGCTCATGTCTGCCCTTCTTGGCCTTCCGTTTGGAGCCCTTGAAGGACGACATGACGGGCAAACCAATCATTGCGCCGGCCATACCGACAATGGTGCCCGTCTTCTTCATCCTCCTGTTCCGCTCGGCCTGTACAATGTCCTCAAATCGCTTCTCGAAGACGCGGGCGCGGAGCCAGATTGTGAAGATGGAGACGAATACGGGACTGCCCAAGACCATCATCAAGGCCATGATGACCTGCTGGGCGGTTGAGAGCTTGCTGATGTCGACTGTATTGAGGCCGGACGTGGTGAAGGCGGACAAGACGAGGAAAAGGCTGTCGACGAAGCTGACGCTGTGGGTTGGGTTTGACAGGCCGTAGAAGATGGCGGCAAAGATCAGCCCCACAAAGATGAAGTAGGCGTAGTGCATGGTGATGAAGTTGACCGGAGGCAGGTAAGGCCGGACGGCGGCCCATGAATCAACCATGCGGTCCGCCGGGGCGGGGTGGTCGGCCTTGAACTTCTCCCATGGTTGCCATGTCATCGCTGCCGATGCTCACCACAGCGGTGGTGAGAATGAGCGGGCAAGCGGGCGGGCATGGGCGGATTGTTGCCCCAAGGTCGTTCGGTTGGTCAGTTCGACTGTGTTGTCTGCTTTCTATTTGGCGTGGAAGGTAAGAAACAAAGGATTGACCTTGGAGGAGGGGAGAAGCTTGGACAGGAGGTCAGATCATCATATTGCCAATGCCCAGAGGCAACCAACGCCCTGAGGGTGAGTCGTGCATCGACGACCGAGGTAGCGATATGCTCGCCCCTGATCGACTCGTTTCGGCATCTCAAGGGCTAGGAATCTAAGCAGGGCGTGCAGGGCTAGCCAGGGCGCGCTGAGGGTGAATTGGAATCGAATCCGGTTGGCAGTCTGCAGGGACGGCCTGTCCCGGGCCCACATGTTCTAATGACAGCTCATTACCCGTCGACAGGGGCAAGGGCCGTATTGGACCTCAGGGCATCCCGCCGTTTCAGCCCCCATCGGCCTCAATCGGTCCCCAGGCCCACGGGAGCCAACGGGCGCCGAAGCTAAAGTTATGGGCCACCCAATTCAACATCAAATAACATTCCCTCTCGCGTATCGATGACGTGGCCGGGCCCACGGTGGTCTCATCAACGCCGGCGCCACACCAGACTTTGCATCGTAATCTTTCAAAAGCATCGTCACCCCCCCTTCCACCCATCAGGTGCTCACTGCCGGGGCACCACTACTACTTGTGCCTGTGCCAGCACCACCAGCCAAGTCCGGCGTCCTCACCGCCTATACCGATCTGCTCACTCAGTGCATCAAAGCACCACCGCAAACCCGAAGAAACATTATGAACTTTTTGAGGATGAGAGCATGTCGGTTGTGTTGAACCCAGGAACTCAGCTTGGCGACCTCGACCCCTCGTTCAACAGCGCGATAAATCCCTCTGTGGAGTCAGGCCGAGTCAGCGCCCACGAGCAGCATCAATTGTCCCCAGAACAGCGATTCTAGATCGAGCACATATGTTCCGTCGTATTCTAACACCTGCTGGTACAAAACTTCTGAGCATGTCTCTGTTCGTTGAAGGAGAAGACAGCCTAATCTGTCCGTGGCTTTACTCAACCCGATGGACATTTTCGAGACACAGTAACCACTGACGATTGCGAGAACCTGACCACCCTCTGTTTCAACCTCTATATACATTTCAAGTTTACTCCTGAAATACTTCAGCAGATTTGTGGCACAGTCTCCGACGACTCAATGTTTGGTATTGGTGTCCGATGTCGAGCCTTCTTTGTTTTATGCCCGAGTTCTTGAGAAGTCCCAGGAACTCAGGTAGTGAGTGCGAATCAGCCTGGTACGTGCATCTCTGGGACTTTGGAGCTTGTGCGAGGCTGGGAAGGATCGCACCAGCCCACAGCGTCAACATACACAAAACCAGCAGATACCAACCAGTCGTTTCAAGATCTGAGGAATTTTGGATATCAAGCAACAGACTTACTGGGCATCCCATTCGACAGCTTCCGCATCTATGCCGTTTTCGAAGTTACGGTATTCTTTCTGAAAGCAGTTCCAAATGTAGCTTGATGACTGGAAGAAAGCTTATTTGTTCGTGTTAGATGGTGTGAAGAGAAAATATCCACACGTCACTTGGAACAGCATCAAGCCAGTGCTTAGATGCTTCAGGACCAATCTACTATCATGCCATACATTCCGTCTTCCCGTTTTGTGGCATGTCTTCATCACGCCCGTTGCACCTCACCTTACACTGTATGCAAACCTGCAGGCTCTCATATCCACAAGCAGAGGATTGGAAGCCTGGGGTGGACCGTGGAACGAATTCCAGGCAACCAATGCATACCGCATCTTGGAGTCCAGTGACAACACATGACTTTCACTGTCCATGCCTCGTCATACGCTGGTCTGCTGGAGGCAAATGGTTGCTTTCAAACTGCCCTATACTACCCATGTTTTGCTATCCTGATGGTCTCAAGCATATGATGTTAGTTACTACACTTCAGATTTGGCCAATCCCAGGTGACTTTGCCTGGTCGCTCAGCCCTTGAGTTGTGGGCCAAATCCGCCCTCGCAGGCAGCAGCCTGCAGCTATCCGCAATGTTTCATGACGATCCAACCTCATTGGGACCTAGTGCTGATGCTGCACCCATGTCTTAGTTTTCTTGACGTGAATGGTAAACCTATGGACGTGCAGCTGTTGCCTTGCCAGCATGCTTTGACGAGTTGAATGCTGCCAGCTGGAGTCAAAGGATCACTGAGGCCAAATCAGAAACGAGGCAGATGTGCTAAAATGTGGCTCGCTGCAAATATAAATACCAGGTGAAGGAGGGTTGTTGGGGAACTTGACATCTGGGGAGACTTTGCAGCCGGCTTTTGGGTTGCACCTTCCCTCAACTCGGCCCTGAAAAAGCGAACCCTCGACTTGTGACTTTCAACTTGTCACACAACCTTGATTCTCCTGCCATACTCGGCCTTGATTTCGCAACCATGGCAGACACCAAGCCGAAGGTTGCTGTTTACTACAGCAAGGATGGGTCTCCCAGTATGCTCAGCCTCGAGGAGCTGTCCGTATTGATGAAAACGACCGACGTCAACGAGGAGGTCGAGGAGAGCTCGGAAGGCGAGGAAGGTGCCGACACCCCCGAGGAAAATGAAAAAGATAAGGAAAAGGAGACAACGAACGCTCCAGTGGGATCCGTCAGTGAGGTCAAGAACATCTACAAGTCGTCGAAAGACAAAGACGGCGTCTGGACCTGGGTCAACAAGTACCCCGAGGACGCAGCGGAGCCAGCAGAGAACGCCGTGACGGACACTTATGCGGTGCTCGTGCGCAACGTCAAGAGCCAGGACGGCCGCAAGAAGCTCGAGGCCCACTCCATCGTCGTGCAAAGCCCTTGGTTGCAGAAGGCCCTTGGCGACGTCATCTTGAAGGACTATCCTGGTGTGGCGTGCGAGCTGAAGCGATTGACTTTTGAGGCACCCTTCAAGCCCTTCATCCACCGCTGGTTTGAGCTTCTCGAGTACATGAAGCGCTCTGACCTGGACACAACAACCAAGGACCACCTTGTCGTTCTCCACGACATCCTCCAGTATGAAATTGGTGACAGCATCAAGGCTTACGAGGACTATGTTCTCAACGGCGTCATCACTTTCGAGCATCTCTGGTGAGTCTTCCTGGTTATTCACCAGAATACATCTTACTAATTGACAACACAGGATGATCTTCCAGCCAGGCTCCGTCATCCTCGCCGCCCACAAGGGACCCCTCTCCGCTTTCGAGCTGGGCGAAGCGCAATACTTGGAGAACAAGTGTGGCAAGTTCATGGGTCTCTTTTCCGACTGCGTCGATTACAGCGGAAAGGAGTTTGGTCGTGCGACGGAGCGCATTGATGTCCCTGAGTTCATCGGCGCCAAGAAGATCACTGGCTTGACTGCCTTCCCTCTGACTTTCCATGAGGATGAAAGAGCGGTGGCGGCGAGCCTGATAGACAGGGGTAAGCTTTTTGAAGAGCTGGCTGGTCACCATTACAAAGCGTAAGTAATTGCACGTTCGATGAGACGATTTTATGAAACTTATACCGACTCGATGTCCCTTTTGGCAGATACGATGGCACCGCGATCACCTGGGACCAGCAAGGAAACGAGGTCCCGATCCAGCTCAGTGGCCGCGTAGTCGTGGATATCCATTCTTTCAACCGCAGCAACATGTGGCGTCGCCGTCGCCTGAGGGACTGGAAAGCCAAGGACCTCGAACATCTACACGAACATGGACGGAAGCACGGCCTTTCTGAGCATGGTCAACTCAGACTCACACCATACTACCAGATGCTCGCACGGTCCCGGACCCGTGGGTATTCCCTCAAGCGCAAAGAGTGGCTAGAGTTCTACGTTGAGCAGGTCGACGAGATCGAGTGGAACCGAGACGCATTCGAGAAGCTCGTGCTTCCAGCTGATCAGAAGGAGCTGATCATGGCCTTCTCAGAGTCGCAGTTGGACGGGGGAGACACTTTCGATGATGTTATCTCCGGCAAGGGCCGAGGAATAATATGCCTGCTATCCGGCCCGCCGGGCGTGGGCAAGACCTTGACAGCAGAGGCGGTGGCCGAGAACCTTCGGGTGCCGCTGCACACGCTCAGCTCGGGCGACCTGGGCTCGAGGCCCGGGGAGGTCGAGCAGGGCCTTTCGGAGATCCTCGAGCTTGTCGCGCGTTGGAACGCCATCCTGTTACTGGACGAGTGCGATGTCTTCCTTGAAGCGCGGTCGACGCACGACCTCGAGCGCAACAAGGTCGTCTCCATCTTCCTGCGCACGCTTGAGTACTACGAGGGCATCCTGTTCATGACGACCAACCGCGTGGACAACATCGATCAGGCGTTCCAGTCCCGTATCCACGTCTCGCTCGAGTACCCGGATCTCACAGCCGAGTCGCGGGCTCACATCTGGCGCAACTTCCTCTCTGCTGCCAAGCAGAAGCCCGAGATCACGGACCAGGATGTGGAGGAGCTGGCGAAGCTGGAGCTCAACGGCCGGCAGATTAAGAACATACTCAAGACGGCACAGCTGCTGGCAAGACGGAAGAAGAGTGTGCTCAAGCGCAGCTTCATCGAGACGGTCTTGGGGATTGAGAAGCGCCGCCCCGTGGTCAATGGCACTGCCGACTGGATTGGAAAAGCGGGTGTCAAGAGTCTGGTAAACTAGAAAATTAGACCTGCAAGTGGCCTGACATGGCTGCGAAAGCCGCTCGTAAATCAAGCCCATAGCTCCACAAACTTGAATTCTTTGGTACACAGGCTGGAATATTACGTGATCTGGCCGCGTGTTATATGTCTTTTCGATATGCCGCACTGATACTACAACCCCTCGTTCCCGAGTACTCCAAAGCCTTAATGGAATCATCTGCAAAGGTGCTGTCTTCAACTTGGGAGGATCAAGTCAGCCTTGAAATTGCCTCTCAAAGGGTTGGAATTCGCCGGCCCGGCCCGGCCCAACACATGTCTCTTTGGGTTAAAGTGGATATACTAATTCTTTCCAGATTATCAGATGCAGATGGATTTAGGAATCAGGTGGAAGATAGCATATTACACTTCCACAGCAATATCATAGTGACCTGAGGGTCATGCCATCTCAAAATTGGGGCTGTCTCAAAATTGTGTATAATATCTAATCCCCTCATCACCACCGACACAGGGGATCTATCAGTCCCCTAGCATCCATCGCCCGTCTATCTAGTTCCTAGACCATGCCTCAGGGCAGACAAACGTCTCCCCGGGAGCATCACCAAACAAGGCCTCATCGTCAAAGTAGGCCTGGTTGTAAGGCACGTCGACGCACTTGCCTCCTCCACCGGGGCCGACGTGTGCGCAGTGAACCTGGCGAAACAATCAGTACCACGCTCACCTCAAGGTGCATGTTATTTTGACCTACATCAGGTCGAAGCGGGGTGAGTCGAACGTGCAAGGCTCTGCACCAGACGTTGTCGCCCCACAGGTTGTCAAACGTGCCCATGGGCTTCTGGGTCAGAGTGGCGACGCACTGGTCGACAGAGTCCCACTGCTTGTTGGCTCCAGTGCACTGTCGGGGGAGTGAGTCAGCCATTTGCGTTCTCTGCCGGCAAGGGAGAGTGGAATAAGACACATCGCTTGACGATGGCAGCGGGCAGAGAGCTACTCACCATGGCCTGGGTAGCCTGACAAAGCTGAGTGCGGACCAGCGCCTCGTTGACCGGGAAGTGCGCGACGTCGTGCGTCGTGTTCCACCACTTCTGCAGGGTCGGGATCCAGGCGTCGAACTTGAGCACGGCGCCGTCGTCGTCGAATTGCCAGAACCCGACCTGCTTGATGGTCGAGACCTCCTTCTGGTACGTCGCCGGGACCGAGGTGTTGACGCCCATCGTCTTGCCGTACACCACCGACGCCGCGACCTCGGGGCACTCGGACACGAAGTGGGTGACGGTGGAGTTGGCCCAGGTGGCGTAGGTCGGGGGTGCCGGGTCAGGTGTCAGGGCAAAGAAGTACTCTTCCGTGTCGTTGACTGGGATTTGTTTGTTAGACTTTCAACCGATACACATAGCACCTGTTAGCATTTGGAATGAACTTACTACCACTGAAGTTGCCGATAGGGGTAATGCGGCCGACGACATCTTCTGCGAAGAGGCCAGCAGGTATAGCATCTACACCATTCTGCAGGAAGACCAGGTTGTTCGGATAAGTGCTGAGGTTGTAGATCTGGTTGATGGTGTCGAAGTTTCGCTGCTGGAAGGCAGATGCATCTCGAGGCAGCTGGTAGGGAGTAAACCCCATGGCTGCTGAGAGCAGAAGGAAAACAGAAATGATGTTGGTGATCATTGTTGATCTGTGATCGTCCTTTAGTGGAGTTGTCAAACAGGGAAATACTAGGCTCAATACTGGTGGTGTTGCGGTTGTGATGTTGGTGGAAAGGCAGGCTGCAATCTGGGATATCAAAATTTCTTAAATAATGGTGGAAGAGGAGAGATACGGGCGACCTGCACAGTGAATACATACAGGCATTGAATAACCAATGGATATAGGATTTTTGCTCAAGTCACAGCCATCTCCACTGGTATACGATCACAATGGAAAAGCAACCAGCGTGAAAAAGCAAAGTTACTTGAAATCCCTCCGTCAGCAGCGGCTTATTACTCATTATATCCGGCTCCCGATTTCCACAGAGTGCAAATCTCACAAACGCTTCTGATCATATAGAAGGTGTTTAGCTGTAGAACGATTGGATGTGACTCCTGGCCCAGAACTTGCTCTCTCCCAAGGTTGGCTCGCCTTCTTCTTAAACGGTGGCCACTCAACTGGAGCCTATCATCCATTCCGGAAACGTCTGACAGATACAAACACCTGCAAGCCGGGAGGCTGTTAACTACACATTGATCGCTCTTATTCACTTATGTCGGCCGAGTACTTGGAGTGGCTCGGTGAATCATTGGGCCCATCGGGTACACGTACGTAGGTCATGCGTTTGTCCCAGTAGCACTGAAGCAATTGTATGTACTCTATCTAGTCCTCATCTGCAGCACCGATGATCATTGCATTTCTATAACGGCACCCGGGCCGCTTCTACTTGTCAACATCAGGAGTGGCACGGCTACGCCTGCTTCAAGTCAAGCGTAAGTGCACAAGTAATCCGTGCCTAGATTTCATCGAGTGTGCAAGCATCTAGGTGCATTCCCGCTGCGACGAGAAACGATCTCGTGCTCGCATATAAGCCAAGTGGAGATCGTGACGCGCGAGTGAGCGGACATTTCGCATAAACGTGATCCTCGCGGATGTAATTTGAAGAGGTACCCAGGTGCCACTGGACTAAAGCTCCATTAACATATTGGCTGTGACAACTTTTTTTTTGACACTAGAATTTTCTGCGAAGCTGATTTCTGCTGCCGACCCCGAGGATAATGGAGCTTGATCTTTTAAGCATTTACGTTAATCAGTCAAGGTTCTATCTTGGACAGCCGACGGCTATTCCTGGCCTCCCCTGTCCCTGACCAAAGTAGTGTGGCACAACACGATGCATACCCACTTTTACGATCTCCCCCACTGTTCTTTCACGGCTCACCTGCGAGACTAGCAGGGGCCAGGAAAGGGGCTCACCTAGCGGCCCATGAATGGCTTGGCGACTCAGTCAAGCATGGGACGACGGTTTTGGGCCGCACCGGCTCCGGGCAGTTGGACGCAACGCAGCGCTGCATCCAAACTGTGCTCGTATGAAAGTATACAAAGAGCCCTGATGTCCCTCCACAGGCGGGGATCCAATGATTGACGACTTGAGGAGTGGGTGTGAAGGATGGGTTGCAAGGCATAACTGTCAGAAGAAGCTTTTGATTAAGGTTACTAATAGAGAACAGAAGATCGACCTCGAGCCGGCATAACCGACAAATTTGGTAAAGACTCTTCTCAAGCGAGAAGGTGACCAGGCCCACTGCTTGACACTCACCTCGTATTCCAAGCCGGATGCTACCTGCCGCTATCTGTTGATGTCAGTGTGAGAATACCAGACTTTCAACAAGACATGCAAGTGGGGGAATCATAACACTACATAAATGAGATGGATCCTGTCAGTCCGAGGGCCTTTTTTGTGCAGCCCAGCACACACTCGCTCGTTCCCCTAGTAGTCGTCACTCGTTTTAATCAACTCGTTCAAGATGAAGACTGGGATGATGATCATGTCGGTTGGCGCGGCGGTCGCCCAGACCGTGCCGACCGTACACATTCCTCTCAACCTCCGCTTCGGGGCCAACCACAAGACCTCAACCGATGTGTTCATCCCCTCGCTCAACACCACACTTGAGGTTGTCTACGACCAGGGCAGCGAGAACTTCTTCGTGTTTGGACCTGACTCCATTGCAAACTGGGGCCTGACCTGCCTTGGCTGCCAAGGGCCTTGCAATGCCTCGGTCCCAGCTGGGGACTACCTGGACTACCCACATTCCTCCACAGCGTCGGAGCCGGTGCCATTCAGCTCCTTCTACGCATACGGTGGTTTGGACAAGATCTACGTTGGCAACGTTGCCGTCAACGAGACGTTCGACTTCGTCAACAGTGCGGGACAGTCCACCAAGAGCCCCGATACGACAGTGGCCATTGTGAACTACTTGCAACAACGCATTGGCAGCACTGGCACCTGCAGCCCTGTGCCCATCTATGATCTCGGCATCTTGGGCGTCTCGCCCTACTACCACAGCAACAACGAGACAGGGCGCAACACGACTGGGCCGTCCTTCCGCCAGGACCTGCTTGAGAGTGGACGTATCAATGCGCCTGTCCAGTCGCTGTGGTTCGACGAGGCCCCGGCCGACGTGCGTGGTACCTACACCGGAGGCGGCCTGCAGGGCGGCATCGACACCTCCAAGTTCGAGGGCAGCCTGGTCAAGGTCCCCAACGCCTGGGAGCAGGGCCGCGTCGGCTACTACGTGCCCACCCCCAAGCTGTCGTCCAACGGCATCCCGATCTCCACGGGCAGCGCCAGCGGCGAGGTGACATCCTGCCTCGTCGACTCGGGCACGCACAACGACGACCTCCCCATCGCCGACGAGGCCGCCTTCTTCAACGCGACCGGCATCCGCCGCAGCCCCGCCGGCCACGTCTCGTGGCCCGGCACCTGCGACTCCATCCCCGCCGACAAGACCATCGACCTGACCTTTGACGGCGTCAACGCGGGCGAGTCCGTCACCATCAAGGTGCCGATCCGCTCCTACGTGAGGGTCGACCTCGAGGGCGATGAGGATGCGGGATACTGCAGCCTCAGCCTCGAGCCCAGCGGCTGCCTTCTCGGCTCGCCGTTCGCTACGGCTGCCTTCTTTGCGGCTGACGATGAGCGCGGCGAGATTGCCTTTGCCCAGGGCGCAGTGTCCAAGGCCGGCACTGCTGTGGATGATGCGAGCGTCATCGCTAGGATTCCGTAAATAGCTCAAGCCAAGATTCACTCTGTATATATGAAACAAAGATGAACATTTCTTCAGTCTCTTCAACCCGAACCGCTCAGCTACTTTCCATCCATGTGACGATTTGTACTGTACGTTGCCCACGCCCCGTGATGGTTTGTGTGCAGTGCAGATGGTTCATTTCAACAGCGGAGAGGAATCTTGGATGTGAGTTTTGCGGGAAGTCAGCCGTTGAAACGTTGCCATGATCCCTCATAGATTGGCTGTAAAGGATTGCGGTATGAATGTCTTTGTTCAATTGTTAAATGACACCTCTGGCTTTCACTTTGTTTCATTGTCATGCACCTCATACGTACCGCAATACACTTATGTCACGGTAAGTCAAGGCAAGTGTACATTTGCAGTAAAAAATAAAGACAATGGTCCTTTGTCACAGTCGGACTGGTACTACTGATTTTAGACATGCACAGTAATTACCTGGGCATATAACCAAGTAAACATTGTCATCTCGGACATCCAAAATTGTCAATACCATCAAAACTACTTTTAGAACATCTACACATCGATATTAAACTACTTCAAATCAGTTAAACTACTTCAAATCAGACGCAAAGCTTCACTTCTAGGCAAATATTCACCAAAACCACCACTTCGATCGGAACAAGGAACCATGAATCCATCACAACTCGCATGTCTGTTGGGTATCGCCACTGTGGCCACCGGCCATGGAGTCATGATTGAGCCCCACCCATACAACCTCGAGACAGCGCCTCTACTGCAGGTATCACCGCTCAGTGCCCAGCTGCCCTTCCCCTGCCAAGGACGTACGGAACACGCCGAAAGAAGGACAACTCTGACTGCCGGTACTACCCAGAATGTGAAATTTTGGATAGCCGCCGTTCACGGAGGTGGGAGCTGTCAATTCAGTGTCACTTACGAATATCCGCCGCCGGCCGACCCTGCCAAGTGGAAAACCATCTATACTATCATCGGGGACTGCCCTGCCAAGGCGGCTGGCAACCTGCCAACGGTTGAGAAGGACAAAGACGGGAGGGAGAACGGGCCGCAGTGTGGTAACGACAGCGGCAGCGAGTGCGTGCGGTCATACGATATTCCCATCCCAGCCGGCATTCAAAACGCAGAAAACGCAACTTTTGCCTTCACGTGGTTCAACAAAATAGGCAACCGGGAAATATACATGAACTGTGCTCCTGTAAGCATCGTGGGCGGAACCGACGATGAGGAGTTCATGGACTCACTGCCCCCGGTGTTTCAAGCGAACATCCCAGGCCAGTGCACAACAGGCGAGAGCGGGCAGCTGCTGAACATCCCCAACCCCGGGAAGTTCGGCAAAGTCAACGCGGAGCCCAGTCCCAGCGGCAACGGCTTGTGCCCAGCCGGGGATCCCCCAACCTTTGTCGAGGGCCCGCATGGCAGTGGAACCACCGGCAGCCTGGTGGTTACTCCCACGAGCGTCCCGCAGTCTTCTTCGAGCTCATTCATGACCGTGACAACCTCGGCGCGGACCGTTACCAGTGGACAGCCCAAGTACGGTAACAGGACTATGCCTTCAACAGGCACTGTGACATCAGAGGCAGCCTCTGCTGAGACCAGTCAGCCTTCATGGGCACATGGTATGAAAGCCTGTCCAAGTGCCGACGGCGAGATATTTTGTTACGACGATAACACGTTTGGACTGTGCACCGAGGGCTGGGCAGACCCCATGCCCCTTAATAAGGATCAGGCCTGCAAAAACGGCCAGATACTGTACAATTTTAGCTCCAGCAGCTCGAGCGTCTCAGCACATTAAGCACGTTCTTGAGGGGGGGGGGGTAAGATGAGAAAGGTGAGTTGGGAAGCAGTTAGGTAATATTCTTATTTTCAAAGGCCATATAGAATGCCCAAGCGGCTACCGGCGTAGCTTGAGAAGGCGTAATGGACTTAGGGAGCCCCTTGAGGGCTATAAAGAGTCATAATGTCAAAAACATTTCTCATTTTACTGCCACGCTCAGTTCTACATGCAATGCTCTGCATGAAGCCCTTTCTTTGAACGAGATACTTTTGCTGGGCGATATTGTCCAAATGCGCTTCAAAGAACATGTCCACAGTCTCATCACAGCCCTCCACTCTCTTGCTATCATCTCTCGGAACCGGCCGTGATGTCTTGTGGCGTCCCAAATAATCCCTCGTCATGGCACGAGACTTCATTGAAATGGTAGAATACAGCTTTACATGACCATAAACAGAACAAAAATACCATCTTGCAAACAAAGCCATCGCCACCCACTGTGGTCTCGTATTTCTTGTACCCATGTGATGGGGAAAGACTTGGCTCAAGAAGGAAGACTGGCGAGATATAAGTGCAGTGTCTTTACAGACAGCCAGACTGAACGAACACTTCCGGTCTAGAACTCGGGTACTGTCTCAGCATGACATGCTGATGTGGGGTGATGGACGAAGAAGTTGACGAATAATCGACCAACTGAACCTTGTGTCTTGCTTGTGGGCTCCCTTGCCAAGTATGCGAGGATTTTGGCGTTGTTGAGGTTACAATTGTCTTATAAACCATCAGCATACTGCGCACGAGGAGGGATTATGGCGTCCAAAGAGTATCGACAGTCTGGAAGACGACCGCCACGCCGGATCCTTGGCGTCGATTGCGCCAGGGTCTGGTTCCTTGCCCAGGTTTATATCTCAGACATCAATCCGGCCAGGACTCCAGCCTCACTGAACGCCCTTGCTTCCATGAGGCGATGAGTACGCCAAGGAGAAGCGAGGCTTCTTGTACCTGAATCGACTGAGAGCAGTCAACATCTAGATTCTACATATACATATATATATATATACACACAAATGTGATCCAAATCGAAGCTGATGCTTGTGTGGACAGAGATATTGATTCAAACAAGTTTATCTTGTCCCATTCATTCCGCAACTCCAAATAATAGTCAAATATATTGGATCATGAATCTATTGGCCACCGTCATTTTCATGGCTGCGGCCGTGACAGCCCACGGCCATGTCACCAACATGGTTGTCAATGGCGTATCCTATCGCAACTTTGTCCCAAACACGGACCCTTATAACCCAAACCCACCCAAGGTCATGGGCTGGACGGCTGTGAATACGGACAATGGCTATGTGGCACCCGATGCCTTCCAGTCTCCTGATATAATCTGTCACAGGTCAGCCGCTCCAGGCAAGGCACACGTTGCAGTGCAAGTGGGTGACTCGATCTCAATCCAGTGGGATACTTGGCCCGAGTCTCATCATGGTCCTGTTATCGACTACTTGGCTAGTTGCAACGGGCCTTGCGAAACAGTGGACAAGAACTCGCTCAAGTTCTTTAAGATCGATGGCTTTGGGCTGGTATCAGGCTCCGACCCCGGCTACTGGGCCGACGACGTGCTCATGGCCAACGGCCTGTCCTGGCTGGTCAAGATCCCAGAGGATATCGCCCCGGGAAACTATGTTCTCCGCCACGAGATCATCGCCTTGCACGGAGCGAACCAGGCCAACGGGGCTCAGGCATACCCGCAATGCTTCAAAGTCGAGATCTCCGGAACGGGCACTTCTCAGCCCTCGGGTGTCTATGGCACTGACCTATACAAGGCCACTGACCCGGGCATACTATTCAATCTATACACCAAGTTCACCACATACCCCGTTCCAGGTCCAACCCTAATCCCTGGCGCGGTGAGCTCCGTGGGACAGATCAAGTCGAGTGCCACTGTCACGTCCACTGCCACGACACCGGGTCAGACAGTAGTGGCACCCACAACCTCCAGGACCTCAACCCTGACATCAACTACAGTTCTACCCACGACCTCAGCTGGCAATACCTTCTTGCCAACGTCCACGGTTCCTACGAGCCCGGCCTCCACAACAATGACGACAGTGACAACGGCGACTGCACCAGCCACTATAAACCCTCCAGCGACGGTGGGCCAGACACAGTGGTAGGTCTCCCGTCCCCACGCTGAACATCACGAAGTGGAATCGTTTGCTGACTCGACATCATTAAATGGGGCCAATGTGGCGGATCCAACTACTGCTCGACCGTCAATCCTTACTACGCTCAGTGCGTCCCGGGTCCGGTCGCGGATGGTGACGGGCAGACTCTCTACGGCCAGTGTGGAGGCCAGAACTGGAGCGGGAAGACTTCCTGCCAGCCGCCTGCTACGTGCTCTGTTTTCCACCGGTACTATGCGCAGTGTCTGTACTGAGTCCATGTTTATGCCGGCCGGGGAGGTCTGGAACCGACTGAGCAGCGCTCTATGGGCCTCAAAGGGATGCTATTCGTTGCTTTATTGCTTTATACATCCCGTTATGTATTCACTTGCATCTGGTGGCATATTCTCAATCGAGACTTACAAAGATGCTGTTTCGCTATGTGAAGACTGCTGGATGCTCAACGTGATTTAAATCAAGACGCGGGTTATTTACGCCCCTGGCATGCAAGTTGGGAATAGTATAAATAGGTACAAGAAGAGAATATCGCACGCCGGGTGACTAACTAACGGATTGGGCAACTCAAAACTGTCCGAGCAGCTCGATCACTTCTAAGATTCCCAGCACGTCAGCATGTCCCCGATCTTATCCACAACAGCCTGCTGCACGTCCGCCGCCGCAGTGGTCTTGTCGCTGCAGTCCCCAACGCTGACGCTGACATAACACGCACTCGAGGAATGCACAACCTCCGTCTCCTGCGGGAGCTTGTCCCGCCCGCACAGCTGCACGTCGTCGGACGAGATCAGCGGCGTGCTGGGGTTGATGCGCGTCAGCACCCACCGGTACGCCGCGGGGTCGGCGCACTCCCCGACGGGCGCCGCCATGTTGACGTTGAGGTACGTGTCGCTGGGCAGGTACGGCGCGCCGGACTCGACGATGCGCGACGTGAGGTTGAGCGCCAGCTCCGCGAAGACGGCGCTGCTCGCGGGCGCCGGGTCCGCGTTCCACGCCGCGTTGCCGCCCAGGAGCCCCAGGCTCGAGTTGCTCAGCCCGCTGAAGGCGATGGCGGGGACGCCCGCCTGGTGCGCCGCGTAGCAGGCGGACCCGATGGTGCCGGAGAAGGGGACCTGCGCCCACAGGTTGGACCCCACGTTGGGGCCCGTCACTGCGAGCTCGGCCTCCTGGCCGGCGCCCCACACGCCCGGGCCGATGGTGCTGAGGCCCAGGCGCATCGACGTCGCCGGGAACGAGTTGACCCAGTTGAGCGTCGGGTCTGTCGCGTTGCTGGCGAAGGTCGCATTGGTGCCCGCTGCGCAGCTGTCGTATTCGCAGGCGTCGGTGCGAGGCTCTGGGTCTTCATCGCTGGACCCTATGCGATAGTGGGTCAGCATCGTGCTACCATGGTTGGCGATCCAATATAAAAGGGGTTGGATTTACCTTTACCGGACATGTTCTCAGCCGGCGCCGAGACAACGGCTTCGTGGCCAGCGCTGATGAGCATGTCGTGGAACTGGCGAATGTTCAGTTCGGCCCAGCCGTCGTCATTGGACTGAATAATCCGGATGCCATGGCTGCCTCCAGCCGCAAGGGCGAGCAGCGCTGACTGCTTGACAAATGATCCGACACCCATCGTGGGGCTTGGAAAAAAGTACCGAAGAAGATAGGGTACGTAGAAACGAAAAATCGCAAGGGAGTGGAAGTCTGGCCTTTGTGTAAACTGAACGAAGAAGGGACGAGGTCGCCAACTCTCTCACGATCCGGCGGCACTCCCCAAGTATTAAAACGGCGCGGTGATAATGATATTTCCCACGGAACCGAGTGCTCCCCTCGCATTCAATATCCGAGGGCTCCCATGATCTTCAACACCACCCAGGAGCACAGCCATGCTCCGACCCCTGACCATGAAGCACGCGGAGGCCCACTGGCTTGTTTCGACCATCCCAAACCAGCCTCCAGCCAATCGAACACCTATGCACGTGTCAGCATCGCTGCTTGGTGTCCACATAGGGGTGGGTTGACGGCCAATGTCTAATGGTAGAGACGTAAATCTCCGCCGGCTTGATCCTGGGTAATCTGGACTCACCCGCCAATGGCACGTCGGTGAGGCTCAAGTCACTCACTTCGCCAAGTCGGATCCTGCCGTAAATCCTATGCACTTGCAAACTACAGCATGCATTTCAGCTGCGCATCGTTGCCCGCACTGGTTTATTCGAGGAGTGGCGAACCAGTCCCGTGCCTTAACAGTTACTTTGTTTATGGCACTGCTGCCAGGAGTAGACAAGGTGCCAATGCAACGCTCAACTGCAGGATTGTGTCTCCCCGAGCTCCGGCACCGGCGCAACCTTCCACCGCAGTTCAGATCAAATTACGAGTGCGAGTCTTGTGGCTAATCATTCATTTGTGTATCGCACGCGCGACTGTACAACTACTCCTACATATATAGGTGCGAGCCTGACGCTCACGGGCGCCAAGCAAGGCGCCCACCCAATCGCCCTGGGGTCCTTCCGTTACGCCTGGCATGGCCCTTTTTATCACCAACGCCACCCCGGCGGCTCTAAGAAGCACCCACCGCAAACGCCAGATCAGCCAGTTGTCCATCAAAACTCCGTGAACCAATGCCTGAACCATTGTCTTCCTGCCCCGGTCTTTGCCAAAACCACCGGGGACCATTGATCCACATCCGCACATCTCGCGGCTGGGTTCAGTTGCAACCGCTCTACTTTGATGCAGCCCTCGCTTGAAACATGCGTCTTGACCGAAACCGCCTAAATGCTAAGGGTTCATGGCTGATGGAGATTCTCCGAGCCCATTTAGCGTACCGTCAGTAGCGCTTTGACTCGCCCTCCTCAGATCCAACATCATCTTCTCGACAAAGGCCTTGTTGTCGGCCGCCATCTCGGGAAACTCGCGCACTGAGACGCCATTGGCAGCAAGTTCCGAAGGTGTTGTCGCCTGCGTCGATCCAGACGAGGCCCTGCGTTCGTCCTGTAGGCTCGTGTCTGGAGTCTCGGTGGGAGTCTGCAGTCTTGGAAGCTGATTCACGCTAGACCGTGGAGTATGACCTCGACTCCGAGGCACACGAAATGGTGACTCCTTGGGGTCAGAGATGCGTCGCAACTGCTGCTTCAACTGCTGCGCAGGCGATTCGCTGGTCTCAGGATCCACGTCCATTGGGACTGTTGTACTTGGCGCCGCGGCAGCTTGCACAATTGGTTGTGGCGACGTGTTGAGGAATGTCGGCTGTTGCGAGGGGATCCCAGCTGGGGATATGGGAGGCATCGACGCCTTTGAAGCCTGCGCATCCATCGAGCTGGCCCCTCCCTGGAGGACCATGCCATTAGAACAACTACTAGGCGAGCCCGCTACATTTCCTTGCCCGGTCTGGCCTGCATTAGAATTCGTCTGCGATGATGAGGCGTACTGCGGTCTCATTGCAGGATGGAGTGGAGTGGAGGGGACGGACGGTGTGCGTTGGTGACCCCGAGAGGGGACTGGTGGCGGCGACATGGCCGACGCAAATGACGAGGTAGGAGAAGCCGCGCCGGACTGCGACCTGGCCCGTGGACCGCTAAAAGGCGACGACCGTGAAGAACCGGTCGAGTTGGAGTAACGATGGGATGGTGGCCGGGTGAGACCCTGAAGGCCTCCACCCAGATTGAAGCTCAATCGGCGGTTATTGAATGGCGCTGAATCCGGTTTCTTCATCAGGTGCTTCCGTAGATCGCCCTCATATCCGTTGGTGAAGCCCCCCCAGAGTGCGTATGGTGTCCTGTACCTAGAAGGTTCCCTTCAAAACTCGGTGTTAGTGTCACATATCGTAAAACTGGCATCAGTTCTTCTTACCTGTTGTGGTAGGCCTGGAAGAAGGAAAACTTTTGCCAGGCATGCTGAGGAACAGGGTTTGGAACATGCTGTAGAGGTGCTTGTGGTGCATGGACCCGCGCCTGAGGTGGTTGTTGCATGGGCGATGTGTGTTGCTGCATTTGGAAGCTTGGTGGTTGACCAAGAACAGCAGAGACAGTCGGGACACTCTGCTGCCTCGAAGACGGAGGTGCCTGGAAAGGTATGGCCTGTGGCCTAGGGCTGTTGTTGGCTTGGCCCTGGGATAACCAGGCCGGGTTTATAGACTGAGACTGTTGGTATTGCTGAAGTTGCTGGGGTTGGCGTGGCGGTGGCACAGGCGTAAATTGGGCGCTGCCATGACGCTGGACCTGAGGCTGCGGACTGCTCGCTGGTATCGGCGCAAATTGGTTCGTAGAGTACAACTCAGTGGAGAATCGAGGATCCGTACCAAACGACAGCGGCGGAACCCCGGTTGCTCCTGAAACATTACTCGGCGCAAATTTCTGTGTGGTGAAAGGAGCACCGACTGAAGCATCAACCGGCTTCCTCGGTTTGTAGACGTATGGCTTCTCGGGCTTCGTCGGCATTGGGCCCCTCGCCTGCGATGGGCGGGTGGCACCATACGACGGCTGATGCTGGGGCCTAGGTGGTGGCGGCGGTTTGGGGATGCTGTCAAGGAAGTTGCATTTCGGATTGTGCTGAGGTTTCCGCGGGTCTTCTGTGTACTGGGCCTTCGCTTCGGTTGATGTCTTACCCAAATAGTGCCAGACTTGGTTCTCCCTGGAGAAGTCGATCTTTGTTTGGGCTTTGTTCTTGCACTCGGACGCTTCGCATGTGTGGAACTCTGACCAGACAAAGTCCTTGCCAGGTGAAGGACCTTCGACGAAAATATCGCCCGCCCTCGGAGGCTCGTCCGCGGATCGCTTCGCATTGATCTCTTCCTTGGCCTTTCTGGATGTTGGCATTGGCAAGGCGTTGGCTGAGGCCTTGGGAAGCTTGAAATCTTCAGGGTCGGGGAGAAGCAGCCACTTCCACTCGACTTCGATCCGGGCACTGCGCAGGGTTAGTATGCCTCTCATGTTTGCAGAATGTTTGCTGGTATCATACCCGTTCGGAATTACGTCCAAAAGGAGAGCCTGTTCATCTGAGCGGTTCTCGACCACAATGCCCGCAAAAATCTCCTTCTTGTAATATTGCATCTGAACGATTTCGTTCTTCTTGATGCCCTTGGCGGCTTCCCTGATACGGTTGTTTTCCTCCAGTGCATCGCCATCCAGGCGTCTGTCCCGTTTTGTCCTGTGGAACCGGCAACTGAACTCGAAGGCTTCCTCCTTGTACTCAGTGCCGTCCTTGTCAAAGACTGGAACGTCACCTTGCTCAACAAATACGCCAGCAGCAGCGGCGCAAGTGGCATGGTACGAGCGTGGGCACTTCTTTTGCGAACACTGGAAGCAAGCGCCCCGCTTCGACCGGCAGTAGAGGCATTTGAGCTCGAGGCGGGCCTTTTCGATGTTCTCGACATTGAAGACTGTCTCGTTGCCGTCGACTGTCTCGATGTACGTCTCTGGAAGGTACAACGCACAAAGGCGATGTGCCTTGCGGCCGTCATTGGTTTGCAGGATCTCGGCCCCAGAGATGTCATTCGGACACAGGCAGCAAGGTGGCTCGACGTGGGCCTTAACCCGCAGACGAAGCTTCTTGGCTTTCTCTTTCTTGTCCTTGCTGATCTTCGCTTGCTTCCTCTTGCGAGCAGGAGCCTTGATGCGAACGGCGTGGCTGCCAGGAGGCGAGGGAAGACCTGCCATTTCTTCATCCTCGTCATCATCTTCATCCGAATCTTCCTCGTCTTCCTCCTCGGTCCAGTATTCAGGTGTGGGCTCTCCGCGGAGCTTTCTCTCAATCTCGTACACATCGACCCACACGCTGTCCTGGGCCTGTGCACATTCGCATTTCTTGGCTATCTTGCCCATGGGCAGCCAGGAATCCAGAGCGAAATTGACGGCCTCAGCACAGTTGTATCCCAAGTTATACCCAGAATGGTAGCCGTATGGATAAGTAACGACAAACTCTCCGGGGTACGACAGACACTTGTTGACCTTGATGTTATAGTGCTGCAGGAGATGCGAGGGTGAGATGAGGAAGGCCTTGTGACGCAGGAATTGGTCACAAGCCTTTGCCTCCGTAGGCCAGATACTCTTCATGGCTGCCTCGAACCGTCGAGCGTCAGCCTGCGAGATGCTGTACCACTGCTTTGGAGCACCAAAATGTAGATAGTTGATGCTGTACAGATCGACGTCTTCCAAGTGCCATGCAAATGTGGCCTTCCACATTCCGAGATAGAGGTAGGCCGTGTTGACACCGGGAACCTTTGTACCCAGAACATCCAAGAGATTGGGCAGCTTATTCAGGTTCCACAGCTCGGTTTCTTCATGGAACAGCGTGCCCATGAGATCAGCGCCGTACAGTGGTGTTGCGTATGTCAGGGTCTTCCAGTAGGTCCGCTCCAGCTCCTCGCACCGCTCGGGGGTGTAGTCAGAGATGTCCATCTTGTAATCAAAGTCCTTGAATGCCTCCTCATCAATCATGGCTGATCCCTCCCGTTTGCTGTACTTCCGACGAGCTGACGTCGACTGAACCTTTGGCTTTGCCTGGCGACTGAACCCCATGCGTCGAGGGGTTTCCTCGTCACATTCGTCGTCTTCAACCTTGACACCAGGGTCTTGCTCGATAGAATCTACCACAGCATCGCCCTTCTTGTCGTCATCTGCAGGCCTGGGTGACTCGGGCGTCATCGGCCGGTCTTCCACATCGGTGTCGTCCTGTGCGGTGGGTTTCTTGCCCTTGCCTCGGGCGCCTCCTCGGCCTCGACCTCGCCGTCCGCGACCACCACCAGTTCGCCGCGCGGGGCTGGAAGCGGCAGGTGTGCTTGACTTGGTTGTCGCAGCTGAAGCTCGAGACCGAGTCGCGGGTTTTGGTTTGTCGGCATTGGCGCGGCGCTCACCACGTCTTGCAGGTGGCTGGTGCTCGCTCTGGTCGCAAAGCTGCCTCCACTGAGGCAGGTTATAGGATCGCTGGTGGAGGATATTGACCTGGCGGTAGGTACCGTTGGAGCCCATGATATCCTGCTTGATCGGCTCTCTCACCCGGACGGGTTTCACGAGCTCGCTGAGATCTGGGAGCGAGTCCTTCCACTCTTCTGGAGGTATGATCTTGATGATGCCGGATTTCATACCATAGGAGTCAACGGCTCTCATCTGTAGCAGCGTAGTGTTAGCATGCGCCGTGGTCTCCAGAACAAGGGGCGGTTCGGTGAAGGGGCGCGACGCACAAATTTCTTGAAGTCCTTGAACTGCTCCATGTTGGGCTTGAAGACAGGGACGGTACCAGACCAATGGTCGGGGAAGACCTCGCCAATGTCCTCGTCATCCTGTTCTGGGGTTGGGACTTGCTCGGGCTGAGTGGGCTCCGAGCCAGAACCGGAGGCTGGTGCATCGTCGGGGCCGAGCCTTGGAGCGGTCTGCCGCGGTGTCGCAGTTATGGCCAGTGGCGAGTCGGCGTCGGCAATTGCCTCGTCGAGGTCGCTCAATTCGGAGTCGGTGGCGTCGACATTGTTGGAGTCCGGGGGTGAGTGCAGGCCGGTGGGCTTGGGGGACTTTGTGTCGGCGGGGGGATTGACGACGGCGATGGTGGACTCGTCACGGTCGTGGAGGTTTGGATTGTGGATGCCAGGCGCCGCAGCGCCGGTCGCTTCGGTCGACATGGTGGATTTGTGACCTACATGCGATCGGCCCCGGCCAAGGGCGGGAAAGGCGATTCGACTCGTAATGTCGTCAATCAGGTGTTGTTCGCTCGGTCACAGGCGACGGGGAAAGTCGAAGTTCGGAGGTCTGAGGGAAGAGAGGCGGGAAATGTCGTGGCGGCAGGGTCGAGTTTGACGAGAAGACGTCGAGATTGGCTTCGATGTGGTACGGGAGAGGGCTGTGAGTGCGGGTGGTGAGGTTTGCGGTGCGACAGCAGCTCAAGTGGCGGCAAGCGCAGATGCAAGTGCAGGCGCAAGTATTCAGGTAGACGGGCGGTGCGAGCGTCAGTGTCCAAAGTGAACGGTAGACTACCCGCTCTGTCTGGTGGCCTAACTACTTCCCGATGAGCCAGCTAGCAGAGCGCAACACCGCAAAAGCACACAGGTAATGCAATGCAGGGCAAGGCACGGCAAGGGCAGGACAGGGCAGGCAGGATGATCAGCCGTCGTCGGCCCTTGGGCTGGGGAGATCAAAATCGATTAGATAAAAGTGGAGGCCGGCCGACCGGGCTGCAGGTGATGTCCTCACTAACAAGCTTGGATGAGGACTCGCACGGGGGATGGTTAGGGACACCGACAGGGGAAATGCGGCTTTTGATCAGGGCCAAGGCACGCTGCACAGGCAGGTACCTTGGTGTACTTAGAGAATCTGAAGTGTAGCCCGGTACCTTGGAGTGGTGCTCGGAGTGCTGCAGAAATATGGGTCGATATCGATTGATTCCGCCTGAATCTGGGCTGATAGTGCAGTGTTAGCGCCCTCTTAGCTCGACAGTGCTTGGAGACTTTTGGGAAGGCTCGATGCACTCTGGGGCAGGATCTCACTCTCCGTTTCGTATGCACCGTCTGACCATGCGCTTATCCCCTCCACGCTCACAGTGTGGCGTCCGTGGCCCTGCGACAGTTATCTACCGTCCAGCATTCCACAAGCACTCGCCTCCGTCACGGTCCACAGCTGATTGATTCCAGAACACCGGCTAACAACCAAACAACAATGACTGGGGTTTTCCCAAAGTCATGTGATTATGCTCTCTGACGGAACTTCCTGGCGCTGACCGGTCTCGAGCTGGCTGTGCTCGTTCACGACTGCTGAGTCCACTGTCCGCTGCTGTATCAGAAGAGAGGGGAAGGACACCCGGTAAGCCCAGAAATCCACTAGTCCTATTATGGCTATCGCGGTGGACCAGCCCCTACGTCACAGAATTCCACACCTACAGGGCCCCTCTCCAAGTCGATCCCTTCCTCAGGACGAGCGAAGCCAGAGCCTCCAGTCCATCAGCGTTGCGCTCTAACAACCCATTCTCAAAGATGAACGGAGTTCGGAGGACTCTTGAGGCCATTCGACCGCTTCAAGTCTTTCTTCTGGTTTTCATATTCTGAGCCCCTAACTACCTAGGTAAAATACATGCCGGTATAGGCTGTAGTCATCATGTTTCAGTCAGGCTGAATTGTTACTGCTATCATAATTGAGCAATACACTTCACCCATTCTTTCTTATCCCACCAATCACTCACCATACGCTTCCTACTTTCATTTGTTAGCTCCATTTTACGACTTGCATCTGGGTCTATAGATGATCTTCTATCATAAAGCATGGTCAACACTAGAATGGACAGTGCTTGCAAGGCTTTACTCGTACGCGCAGAATAAAATTTCTGAAGCACCGGATGCTTTTGGTGCATGGCCATCTTTTCCCAGGGTGGCACCTCTGGCATTTTTCCTACGAAATTTGTCCAGGCATGGCCAGGTTGGTCTAACTTACCACAAATTGCTAGCTCAACAAATGAAGTTGGCATCAGATAGGTACTAGGTATGCTCAGAAGGGTGTCGAGTGTCACATGGGAGGACTTGAAATTGCATACTTGTACCGTATAATTATAATTCGGTCTAGATCCGGCCTCTGGCTAAAATCATAGCTCACGGTGTCATGGCAGCAATGGAATTGTCAGAACCCGTAAGCATGGAAGATAAGCGACATCTCACGGCAGGGGCGCCCATAAGACATTCACCGTGGGCTTAAATGTTTATATTGTCCACGGATGAAACGAAGTCCAGAAGACAACGCTGCCGGGCTTCAGCCGGGGAAAACGTCCCAACATCTGGGCATGTGAGGCCATGAGAAGCAAAATGTAGTAGGAAAGGCCAGAGAACAAGCAGCAGTGACTTGGACCCAAGACCTTGCGTGTTCTAATCCCTACTGAGTATCAATTAGTCGAAGAAAAGCCCAGCAATCCTCCACCCTCTTCATCAAAAGAAAATAAAAAATAACAATTGGCCGTACACCTTTTCCGTGGATCTACACAC
The DNA here is from genome assembly GCA_039880775.1 of Diaporthe vaccinii. Lineage (NCBI taxonomy): Eukaryota > Fungi > Ascomycota > Sordariomycetes > Diaporthales > Diaporthaceae > Diaporthe > Diaporthe vaccinii. The sequence goes on from JBCEDN010000002.1 coordinate 338,475, forward strand.
CTACAGGTGTGCTAGAAACTCAACGCAACCCAGTCATCGAGGAAAAGTGGGCAGTAATCCCTACAATATCGCTAAATACCCGAATCCTCTTGATCGATCGGATGCTTCGCATTGTACTCATTCCAATTCTGGCACACACGCTCAGTCTCCGCAAGGGCAGACGGCCCGCCCAAAGCGTCAACAATATCGTTCTGACGCTCGAGGATCTGCATTCCGAGGCCTGATTCGCGCAGTCATCAGCATGTAGTTTCATATAGCACTCACGCAAATGGCGGGGATGGATTAATCCAACAAGGTCGACTAGGACTTACCAGCACTGGCGTGCCATGCGATGTGACAGTGCATCAGCCAGGCACCCGGGTTGTCGGGCTTGAAGGCGATAGCGATATATCCGTTCGCCGGCAACAGCACGACATCCCGCCTCGGTGGATTCTTAAAATTGAACGTGGAGAAGCTCGCGGCTGGGTCGAACGTCGTGTTGCTCTGGGCCAACAGCACGATGTCCATTCCGTGCCAGTGGAGAGGGTGTGCAACTTGGTAGCATATTCGTATCAGTAATTGTCCCTCTTTCTCATTCGGCCATTCTTTTGGTCGAGACGAGGGTTCGCTTACTTGGGATGGTGCTAGTGTTCACCGGCAGAGGGATGGTAGTGTCGTTCGAGGCTTCGATAACCATAAAGATATATCCGGACTCGAAATCATCTGGTAATAAGCATTTTATCAGCCAGGGAAATCCCCAGTATTTCTGTAGACGAGGGGACTTAGACTGACCTTGGACTATGTGGAAGTTCGGATTCTGCTCATATGTCTCATTGTCCAGGTTCAGAATAGTCGGGTTGCCGAATTCAAGCCATAGGAAGTCAGGCGTCAGCATCCAGTGCCGATAGCCACCCGTCTCGTTCGAGCTGAAATCGTTCTGATGGACCACCGCGAACCTGCTGTCGCTGATCTCATTCGCCGGGTGGTGGTCAATGACCCAGGGGATGATGGGCTGGAGCTTCTCGTAAGGCTCGTCGGCACAGTCGCGGCGGTAATCCCAGGGCTGGCTGGTGGGGAGGTTGTTGTCCGGCCCCGAGGATGTGTTGTATCGGATGATACCTGTCCTCACGTCGAACGGGGTGCACGTATCGTCGAATATTCCACCGCAGGGAAGAGAAGCATTAAAGCCATTGCATCCCGTAGCAGGGTGTGTCCTGATCCAATAGTCTCCAGGCTTCTGGTCCGCCTCAACAACGACCATGTAGCGCTGGCCTATGCCGATGCTCAATGCGGTCGTCTGATACGGTGCGATGGGCACCAAGTCCGTTTCGATAACGGTCATAGTATGGTTGTCAATCGTGAAAATAAAGTGTGTGCCCGCTGAGCCGTTGATTAGCCTCAAGACGTGCTTCTTCTTGGGCGCAAACGTTGTCTCGAAGTATGTCCCGGTGCCCGTGGAAGGGTTATGGCCGTGACCGTTGACGACAACAGAATCACCCCGGGCGAAAGAACGAGGGTCAGGATCAACCTCCTGTCGGAAGCGCACAAAAGCTGAATCGTGTACGTAGTCCTGTATGAGCACTGGCCCGAGGTCTATTTCCCAGTTGCTGCTTGAGGGGCCGTGGATGACTAGTGGCCCCGCGAGACCGTCCGGATACTGTTTGAATTTAGCTAAGGAAACCATAGCTTGGTACATAGGCATAGGAGACGCCTGGACGTTACCTGTAATGAGTAGTGGGAATGGTACCACGTGTGGCCATATTGGGTCGCCCGGAATTTATAAGTAAACACATCTCCCTTAGCAATAGGGCACTGTGTGACTCCATTGACACCGTCCATGTGGTTTGTGTTCAACTGGCGGATGCCGTGCCAGTGGACAGTCGTGCCATTCTGGTCATAATTGTTTCGCACATGAATGACAAGCTCGTCACCCCAACAAGCCTCAATGAGCGGTCCAGGAAATTGTTTATTAAAGACCTTACCGCTGGTCTTCTCAAATCCATCCGCAAAGAGGGTCACATTCCCGTCAACCTCGAGGAAGTACTCCCGAGTGATGCCTGGTGGTACGGCGTCGGGATTCTCGTCTATGAGATGTGTAAGAAGGAGGAGTCAAGAACGCAGTACATGGTCACTCACAGTTTGTGTTGATATCAATTTGCGAATATCCTGAGAACCCATCCCCCGATTGAGTATCCTGTAGCCAGCAGTCTCGCGTCTCTGCAGTGTTGCAGCTCTTCCACCTACTGGGGTACACACACTGGAAATCAGGAGATGCGAGCTCGGGTTGGATGATAGTGTCACCAGCTGACGGGATAATGGGATGCTGCGCAGTGTCTTCGGACCCCAAGAGAGGCTGTTGGAGAAGGTCCTCGAAAGGGTTGAAAGGCGCCATGGCAGCAAGCCTGACGAGCTGCTCCAGGCACGATTTGAGGAAGCCCATGGTGACAAAAGCGAGCTGGCGATCTTGGCTTCTTGCACAAGCTTTTCCCAAGACGGGTGAGACGCCAAGTTTGGGCGACGGCGACGGTCCTCGTCCCAGTGGCGCATCTTACTTATACTCTCCAAGAGCCACCTTGCCTTTGTTCCCCCCCCCCCCTCCCACCAATTAGTATTAGTGTGCAAGCGGTATGGCTTGCCAGGATGGTCATGGCACGTGGAGCTCTATCTAGGTAGGCCATCACAGAAATGGGTACAAGTATCGTGATCGGCCCTTCACAGTCTCACCTCAGACCATGTGGCTGAATACCAGAAGCTGAGTCCTTTGTCGTGACTTCACATGGATGTTTCCAGACCGGTTGGTTCGGATGTGTGTGTGGGACGACGCAGGGATAGCATCGGGGTCCGGTGAGATTCGTTAGTGCTAGACTACCATACGAGCATGCTCCTGGGAAGCTGAACACAGTCAGGCAAAGATGACACAGCCCTACCCGCGTTCCCAAGAATCCGGGATTGGTAACAATATTTGAGACATATCGCCCAATGGCAAATGGGAAGGAAAATGCAACGTACGATCTTGATCACTTGCATTCCAACTGCGGTTGTGAAACGTTGACGTGTGTCGGGATAGAAGAAGACATTGGAGTTAAAATAAAGCCGTATTTCCTTTCACAGGGCTATACAGTGCTCAGATGACTCACATGCTCTGCTATTGCCATGTATTTGAACAGCTTTGCAAGCCGACTTGGAACCACAAAGCATTCGACAACATATGTAGGCACATCATTTCAACTATGAGTCTGACCATCGTCATTGTGAGCGACGGCGCAATACGCTCGTACGTTCAAGTCATGCTCACGGGGATGATGATGGAGGGCAAATATCGCACCAATGCAGTGCGGCCGACCCCCCAAGCTGACGGAGCATGGAAAAGGACTAAGATATTCTTGGGACCATTACACACCACGCCAGCCCTGCGGCTGGGAATTTGTGTAAACTAGGTTATAATGGCGGTCTGACTTATCGTCACGCGCAATGCCTGACCCGTATCCGAAATGCTCCGCTACCCGACGCCGGTAAGGCAGCCGGATCGAGGCTCAGATGACGTGCAAACAGAGGTGGTTGCACAGCATTCACTAGATGCATGAAAGACTGCACTTCCAACTGCGGCTCGTCACAGGCTAATGAACGAGGAAACCTTTGCGTCAAAGGTCTGCAGTGCCACCATGCCCCCGGAGCACGGCGGCGGAAGGTGTGCAGGAGATGACAATTTGCAAAAGTCAACGCAATTCTAGAGCCGAGATTCTATTCTAAATAGCCCACACAACAGGAAAAGTCGACGCTAAGATTCTTAGACTTGCTGACCATTTGAAAGCGGAACAGTTAGGTTGAAATAGCTGGGCGAATCGGAGGCTCAAATACTGTAAGACGGCGAAAAACGGCCAACGTATCAGCCCTAGATGCTCAGCTGGCCGGCTGACGAATTTACAAAACGAGGAATATCCTGGACGATTAACATGCTTTAGGACCGAATAAAGCGAGTTTATGGCCGCACCTTCATGTTAGCTGACTTCTTGTCATCATCAACGCCCAACCTGTGGTGGAATGCGCAACGCTGAGTCGTGCTGCACGGCTGCCTGAAGATAGTCGTCGATTAACAAAGAATCTGTATCACATGTGGGCCTATGATAAGAGAACAGATGCGCCTTCACCCATATCTGATGCTCAATATCCCTCCGTCTCGTCCCATTAATGTTGACGGGTTCCAAAATTGTGCTGCTCGCCAACATCATACCAATTGCCTAACAAGGATTATGCTACAATCATCCAGAGGTATTCATTCAACATCCCTAGCTTCAGGGAGACATAACGATGGGATTCAATTATTTGGATGTTGAAAAGTAAAGGCCGCCCAGTCGCTGATCTGGGAACGTTCTCATAACGGATACAGAGCTCTAGTTGTCGAGCCTCGCAGGACGTCCGTGGGCGCAACATCAGGTCGCAGTGCCAGGCCTGTTGCGGAGCATCGCGGAGAACGTAATTGATGGGCTCAGCCAGAAGCACGTGCGGTCAGTATGGGAATTGATCGTCTTCTGGGATCGTTTTGTGATGGCCAGGTAGGAGTTGAGAATGCGCATGTCCCGACGTCTGAGGTCGCACGTAAACTCGCGCGTCTTATGAGCGACTTGGCGCTCTTTACTGAGCTTGGAGAGTTGGAAGAAGGCAGAAGCTTGATGGTCATGCCCGGCGTGCCCGAGCCAGATGCTTCGTTTCCGGTCGAAGAGAGATGACTGAGGGGTGTGGCGTACCTTTCTACCGTGGAGCCGGTTGACTCTTTCGCTCGTGTCGTGTCTGGGTAACGAATTTGAAGAGCAGGAGTCTCTGGTGATCGAATCTGCACGAAGCTGGCCTTTCCCTCAACAAAACTGCCGGTATCACTTGCTTGAGAAAGTTCAGGCTCCGAACACCCGTCTTGTTGTAGCATGGCCGTAGCCACTTGTTCAGCCAAGCTTGGTTTGGGTTTTGAGGTGGCGAAGTTGTCATGAGTTGAACGTGCCTTCGTGTCCATGATTCCCTTCATCTCATGGATCTCGGATTCTAAGGCGCGAAGCTCTCGGTACCCACCCGCTGTTGGCAGAATCTCAAGCTCTGGATACTCTAGGTCGCCAGCAATCTGAATGCTGCTCCTTCGCTCTCCACGAATCGACCTGTCTCGGGATGGTGTCCGTGGACGACCAGGAATGAGCTTGCTCAGACGTGACTTGAAAGTCTGCGAGAACTTGTCCGAGAAAGTGCGGGCAATACCTTTTTGACATGGCGGGCCATCTTCTATTCTGTCCGTAGCCCAAGCGATGTTACCCGATGCTGAAATGTTTCTCACCGCAAAGTCCCTCGGCTTGACCTTGTCGTTGACCCCAGCAGCTGCATTGCGCTCGTCGCGGTTGAATGAAGGGAACTTTGCCCAAGATGCAGGTGGCATATTCATCGTCTTGTAGCGGGAAAAGGACGCAGAAGCGCGTTCTTCACCCTTTTGCTCGGATTCACGCTCTTGGGTTTCGATTTGGTGAGCCCACTCTTTCAGAATAGTTGTAGATCTTCTGAGTGACTCCCTAAAAGCCGCTTCGCCGCCGTGTTCTGGATGTGCTTTGCATAGTGGAGAATGCATATCAGACCTAGATGAACTAAGACTTCCGGCTCCTGAAGGTTGTGGGGCTGTAGGCACTTCGGCATGATCGCTGATCGCTGGAGACAAGCAAATGGCAGGTACGTTGGGTGACATGCTGCCTCTCGGTGATCTGAACTGTGATTCTGCTCTCACTGCCTGCTTCCACAACTCGGCCGTATCATCGCCTTCCCTCGAAGACGAGAAGCCGCGGAGCTGCCGAGATCTCGCGCTACCGTTTGCAAGCACATGACTTGTGTCACCGGCCTTTGTCCTGCTCTTTCCGTGGACAACATCAGGCACCTGGAGATGCCCGCAATCCAAGCCGGTCTCCAAAGAAGTCTTGTTATGCAGAGCGGACGTGCGTAAAGTGCGTGCGCCGGCAAGAGCATGTCTAGAACTGTTGCCGTCAAACGTCTCAATGATTGCGACTTTTCCTCGCTTAGGTACGTTCAAATGGAGCCTGGATAGCAATGACATTCTGTTGTTCGAGCTTGGGTCACCATCGTGGTCGAAGATCTCCCGAAATTTACTCTCCACGGGATTGAAGGATCCCTTCCTGAGATGAGAGTTTCGGAATCGCTCTTCCACATTTTGAAGCACAGCCTCTCTTCGTAGGAAGCTCGAGGTTTCAGAGCCAGCCTCGATGGTCGCTCGTCGGGAATCAAGGTTTCCCAAACATGTGGGTGAGCCTCCCAAAGGAGGAGTCATCGGGTTATTTGGCTCATCGGCATCTTGACTCCTGCCCGCCAGACCAGTCCCTGTTGACGGAAGTCAGTACATACCTCGTACGTGATGTGGAAGGAGCACCCACATTTGAAGGAGGGGAGCCTCAGTCCACTAATACCCCTGCGATGAGGATGCGGCGGCGTGGCTTCATCCGGGTGGGTTTGAGCATCGTCGATCGCCGGCGGCGTGACCGACCGCCGTTGGTGGCCTGGCCCAGGGCTGACCAATCTGGGACCTGAAGGCCTCGCAGCGCAGATGGCATACAGAGGATGAGATTGGCCTTCGTCCTCCTGCGCCGAGTCTCGGCTTGTGTGGACAGGACGCATTGCAGTTTCTAACGACTGTCTTGTCGTGTCGGCACTGTCACGTGAATCCGATGGCGAGCCAGTGAGGCTCAAAGGTCGATTCGTATCAGCATTGCGAAGCCGGCTTGGCTTGGTTGGCGTTTCAGTGAGCTGATTCTCGGGCTCATCTTGAGGGCTCGTCGTGTACATGCAGTTGTGCTCCTCGGATCCGATCTCACTTTGGGGCTGGGATGTGGTAGAGGCGCGAAACGGCATAGTCTGAGTGCGGAGCCACAAACCAACTGGCGATTCGTCTCGAATCAAGGACTTCGAGGCCGGTATTCGACTGTAAAGAGTCGAGTCGAGCGAGGGCTGGCGTGAATGAGGTATCGGCTTGGTATTCAGGTCGCGAACGCCCAAAGGCGAGGACTTGCTTCTTGGACGCGGGAGGGAAACGTCGTCCCTGAGCTCTGCCGTGGAACGAGTGGCGGGAGTGTTTGCAAGGGGCCGGAACAGTGTAAGTCTCTTATCAGGGGTGAAGAGATCGGCCAGCTTGTCCGCACTCAGTGAGAGCCGCCAAGATGCAAGTGACGAGGCGTCGTGGAATACAGAGCTTCGTACTGGGAGGAGCACCGGGGAGTTGGGTATGTCAGGTAGGGAACTGCGCTCGCGGATGCCAACGTGACATTCAATGTGAGATGCCCTCGAGTCGGCATCCATCCAGTCAGGTTCACTGGCCACAAGGCTTGTCGGACGGCGATTCTCATTTTCGGATGACCTGCATGCTGTCGATACCCGTCTGGATGATAATTTTGACCCAGGACGCTCTTCCACCTCGTCTGTCTCCACCACACGGGCCGCACTGATCGGGGTCAGCTCCTTGGACTTGTGACTGTCATCCACAGTGAATTCGATGGTGTCCCGGGGACCATTGCCCGGAAGAGTGGCTGGACCAGGTCCGTGCCGCTGAGGGGTGGAGGAACGGCTTGGAACAATGTCTACCTCGCTCTGGAGCTCCTCCTGGATCCTCTTTCTCATGAGTCGCTTCACCTCTGCTCTGTGGGCGATCTGTTCCTCGGTCTCACTCTGTCGCTGGAGGGAGTCCTGTGACAGATGGCGACGGATGCGTGACTTGACGGCCTGCAAGGTGCTGGTGCTTCTGTTCCTGCTATCGTGAGCAGGGTCCTCATCGACATTGTCATCGTCAGACTCCTCGACCACGAGTTCGGCCAGATGAACTGAGGCGTCTGTGGCAGCTCCAGGCAGGGGGTTGGTCAAAGATGACCTCGCGACCGTGGAGCCCGGCGAAATAGCAGAATGGTGCAAGACCGGGGCTGGTAGCTTAGCAGGCGGAGGAGGGACGGGCAGGCCAGCGTCATCTTCATTCTGGGGCCGCTTCCGTGACCGAAGCTTTCCACAACAACAGAGAATGGCCATTTCTGACCGTCAGAGCTGGGACCGGAGCAGTGGTGCTTCTGTAGTTGGAGGTGATCTGAAGACAACACGGATAGGAGCCAGCCAGCAGAAGCGCAATGCAATGAATTCGGCCCAAGCCTGGGGGCAGAAGAGTGTCGAGCCCGACGCAACAGGCCAAGGGACGTGGGACCGTCCAACACCGAGACAGCAGAGGGTGAAGCTCGTTGAGCAGGCCATAGGTAGTGCGAGACGAGCCTCCCTCCAGGCTGAGGGAAGGCACAAGCCCGAGAAGTGGCAGGCAGAAACAGCTGCACGCTTTCCAGCACTTGTGGAAGGCACAACCCCAGCACACGTATTCACCCACCTTCTTGAACCATTGAGGAATGCCTCACCATTTCCCACGGCATCTTCGACGTCGCTCTGGACCATAGATTTATGTGTCTGACGCCATCACCAGCGCGGCATCCCGGCGCTATTCAAGGGCGAAATGAGGTGGAATTGTCCCATCCATACTGTTCTTTTGCCACCAAGAAGTATCGGAAGCACCTTGCTAATCGCTGGCATCAGGTCAAAAAAGGAAAATGAACAAGCGGCTGGTCGTCAGGAGATTGTGGGCTCGGTATTGCCAGCTCCCTCCATTTCAGGCGGTCCTTGCCTTGTCGTTGTAGGCAGACGCAAGCTTGTGGTCTCTGACGCTGCAATTGCAGTCGACATGCATCCGCTTGGCTGTCGCGATCGAGAAGTGACTGCTGACAGCCCCCGCCACGGTGCGAATATGTGACGGTCGTCAATTTCAATTGTCCTTCATCAAGCTGGCTCTTGTTCATTTCGATCGCTGCCAGACGACGCGTCACGGCTTACACTCCATGACTTGGAACCTCGTAGCTTTTCAGACCAGATTTCTGTCCAAATACGCTTGCAGAGGTGAACTGTACATGCATGGACTGTCGATATACATCGTTAAATCGCACGGCCAGACTTGTTGGTTGTGGTGACCAAGTGCTTGAGCGTCGGAAACCGACCTAATCGCCGAGCCTTGGCGGTTCCTGGACGCCTATTTGGTTCTGGGATGGCCAGCATTGCCAGCCCTGACAGCGCACAGCAGCGCAGTGGCCACAATTCAGCAAGTTGAGAATTGAATGCTTTTCGAAACATTTCCATGAACAAGAGTAGTCCCGGACAAAATGACTAACCGGCTGTGTCATCGCAGCTCCAACGCGTCAGCTAAAGGGCGTGCACAATCGACGATCTCAGAATGACGGCAGGCCACGGTCCAAGGTCTGGTAGCGCAGGCTGGCATGGCGGCCTTGGCCTTCACCACCCAAGTACTTAATGGCCAGCTCGCAGCTCCGAGTGGTCCGAGCAGAGCGCGGGCTGGCTCCGCTCCAAATTGCTCGCACCGATGCCACAGCCTTCCAGAGAGGGTGTGGTCCGTCCCGACTTTTCTCCCAAATCTCAGTCGAGGCCAGAGCCTAGACGATGACATCTTGGCTGCTGGTGGCCAGACTGCAAAGCCCCAGCCTACGTGTTAAGCCTATCACGTCCTCGCGCATCATCCTCTGCGCACTCTGAAGGCCCGCTCAATCGGTGCATGAGGCCCGCTCACCTGACTGCAGGCACTGTCTCGGGGCGCCGGATGGGTGGCTAGAGCCACCGTGCGAGCACTAAGCCTTGACTGCGTCGTACCACTGCCCGCCTGAGTTGAACCTTGGGCCATCTCGGTTTCCGCGTAAACACCTCTCGGCTCGCCGACACGCCCGACCAGCCCACACCCAACAATGTCCGAGTCTGCCAGAGCTGACTCCGAGGCCGCCCACGGAGACGATCACTCAACACCCAGCTCTCCCGGCGGCGACGGGGACCACTCCGAGGACAAGAATGGCGACCAGCCGCCGCGCAAGAGACAGCGAGTCCGTCTCTCCTGCCTGGAATGTCGCCGGAGGAAGTTGTCGTGTGATCGCGGCTACCCGTGCGAGAGATGTCTCAAGTCAGGCACGCCGGACCGCTGCACCTACGAGACCCGGCCAGGTGTCGCCGCGCCCCCAAAGCCCGCCGGCCTCCAGCTCTCTCAGTATGATGGCCGCCTGTCCTTGTCCAACGACAACCTCGTCCGCAAGGACAGCGCCCGGGAATTTGACCGCATACGGCGGCTGGAGATCGAGGTCTCCCAGCTCAAGAACCTGCTGTCGAAGCAGCTGAGCAATGATGGCAGCCTCGCCGTCGACGCCAACTCCCAGGCTGCTGCGAGGCCCGATCCAGACCTGGTGCCAGAGCACAAGCTCCCCGAGTTCATGCAGTACGGCCATGATGCGGGCGACGAGATGCGCTTCTTCCGAGGCAAGGAGTTCCGGACTAGGTACTTTGGACCCCACAACGCCTCCATGGCCTTCAGCCAGTTGACGGGACTGTCGCCGTTCATGAAGGAGACGGCCGAAGAATGGCTCAAGCCGCTGCATGTGGCTGCCCGCACCAAGGACCGCGACCAGAGGAAGGTGGCACGAGAGGCCAAGTTCAAGGCCGCCGACCTCGAGCTCGAACAGCTCCTGCCCTCCAAGATGGAGACGGACATGCTCACCTCGCTATACCTAGACCAGTTCGAGCAACTCCACCGTGTCGTCCACATCCCCAGCTTCAGGCGCCAGTACGAAAGGTTCTGGATACCCACCGAGGTACGACCCGCCGCGCATACCGCCCTCGTCCTCGCCATGATGGCCGTCTCAGCCTGTATGCACAGCAACTCTTCGTCACCGCCCAAGTTCACCGGGATGGTGTCGTGCGCTCATCAGACAGCCGAAAAATGGATCTGGGCATGTGAGGAATGGCACAGGAAGCAGAGCCATAAGCACCGCCGCCTCATTCACTACCAGATAGCGCTCCTCTTGTACCTCGCGAAGAGGGTCAACAATGTGAAGAAGAAGCGCTTCTGGACAAATTCTGGCATCCTGACACGTGAGGGCATTTCTCTGGGCTTGCATCGCGACCCCGACGCGATGATCGGTGCGAGTCGCAACATTTCTGTCTTCAATCAGGAGATGCGAAGGAGGCTGTGGGCAACAATACAGGAGTTTGACTTTCAGGCTTCATTCGACCATGGCCTACCTACCATCGTCAGTTCGCTTCATCTAGACGTCAAACCGCCCAGGAACATCAACGATGACGAGTTCGACGTGGACGTGACCGAGCTGCCACCGTCAAAGCCGGTCTCCGAATACACTGGCTCGTCCTTCCAGCACCTATGCCGGCAGAGCCTGCCCCTTCGGCTAGAGCTGAGCAAGCTGTTGTCAGGCCCGCCCGACGATCTCGACTACGAGCAAGTAATTCGCTACACGAACGAGATAACACAGGAGATCGACGCGCTTCCGTCGTGGGATACATCGGCCAGCATGGACGAACAAGAGTCACCGAAGCCACTACTTGCATATACACTCCTCCACGTGCAGTTGCGACAGTATATCATGCCGCTGCATCAGCCATTCCTACGGATGCGCAAGGTCAACTCGAAGTACCAGTTCTCGGAAGTCATGTTCTACAATGCGGCACGGGATATGGTCCTCCTGCACGACAAACTGACCGAGTTTGGCGTGCGCACGCTGAATTTCTTGCGTGAAGACGCGCTCACCCTCGCGCTGAACCTGACAAGCGTCACTATGCTTCAATCTCGCGGGAGCACAAACATGATTATGGTCAACAGCCCACATACTCTCAAGCTGCTAGACCAGTGCCTCCAGATGAAAGAGGACAGAATATTACGGTGCGGGAACAACGAGCCCTGGGGTTACAGTATCATGTGCGCGGCCTACGGTCTGCTGGAGACGCACCTGGGGATCAAGGACAGCCAGACGGCCAAGAGCTCGAGCGCGGAGAGATTCATCAACCTGCACTACCGCCTGCTTGCAGGCCAGGAGCCGCCAGTGCTGGGACCCCAGCAGCAGCAGCAGATCGCCGCCGCCCAGGCGCAACACTCCCAGCAGGGCGGCGGGTCGAACTTGCAGGTGCGGGCGGAAGGGCCGAGCCTGCTGGAGAGGGCCAAGACCATCACGCCCTACCTGCATCCGGGGTTGTCTACTGCTGCTGCTTCTGCCTCTTCTGGGGCCGGAGGAGGGGGAGGAGGAGGGGTGGCAGTTAGTGGAGGGGGAGACGTGGCCGGGCTGCCGAGCACACCGTGGTGGCTGGCCGCGGCGGATCCCACCGTAAGTCTACCTCCCGATGGGCCCGGGCCTCTCGCCGGGCCTTCTCCGGAACGTCGTAGTAACCGCGACCCCTCACAAATGCAGATGCAGCCCCAAGCGCCGCTCAACCCAGAGTTCAACATGGAGATGCTTGGCTTCAACTTGAATGAGCTGTGGGCGGTGGATACTTGGGACGCATATTAGATGAGACAGCTATTCTGTCATGTAAGTCAAGGGCATGAGCTCCTGACGACGACTTAACGGGTGGATTTAAGGCAAAGGAAGAAGCAAAAAAGGATTATCGAGTATACAAGTTCAGCACATTGTCCTGATACCCTCCTCTCTACAGTATTTGGTCTGGCTCGGTCGGCCTGTGGGTGGCATGAGCAATCCAGAGCAAATTTATGAATATTCTGCAATCTTGGAGAGCATGTATCTTCTGTCTAGTAGCGTGACAATGCAGCCGAATCTAGAAGAGTGCCATAGAGCGTCCGAAGGCACAGTATTGAACAAGGAAGTGTGATAGTTACGGGACGCGGAGCCTTCCGAACCAACAAGGGCCGTGGCCTCCAAGATCGATGCAGGGAGAGGCCAGGAGCCGTGGGGTTCCGCCTGGGCAATCCGGGGTACCGCATAGGGTGGGTCGACCCAAAGTGGGACCGATGGCCAAGAAGCAGCTTGGTTATATCATTGCGGCACATTGGAAGATCATTTGACATTTGGTATTTAAAGCTCTCGCTAGACTCTGGTACAAAATGTAATTGAATCGCCGTTGTCAGGGACGCTCCAATGCTACGGTCTCCAAGCTCTCGACGCCGGACCCTGCAGGCGGGGCACGGATGAAACACGAAACAGCACAGCGCACTGCTGGCCAGAGAGCATCTGGAACGGCCACCTTGGCGCCCTGCGTCACCAAAGATGCAATAACAGTACGCCGCGACGATGCCATCCGCGTACAGATTACTCGTCGGCCTCGCGGGCCTGGCGCCAGCGCTGGCACTGGGCACAGGTCAGAAATTCAAAATTGTCGACGGCGGGCGGTCCTTCGACCGCTTCATCACAATATGGCTGGAGAACCAGGTGCGCCATGCCTTGTCTCGCCTCCCATTCCTTCTGCTTCAGACCGCGCAAAGCTGGATGCATTGCTGACACCCCGAGCAACGACAGGACTTCGACAAAGTCGTCAAGGACGCCCATTTTGCCGACCTGAAGAGGGAGGGCATTTCCCTCACCAAGTTCTATGCCCAGACCCACCCCTCACAACCCAACTACATCGCAGCTATCGGGGGCGACTACTTCGGCATGAACCACGATGACCACGTCCGCATACCGGAGAACGTCTCGACGGTGGTGGACCTGTTAGACACAAAAGAGATCACATGGGGAGGCTACTTCGAAGACCTCCCTGGGCCCGGGTATATGGGCCTGGCGAGCGAGGGAAGCACAGGGAACGGAACCTGGGATTATGTTAGGAAACACAAGTACGTTTCTACAGATGCGCATCCAAGGCGGGCTCCCGTCACTCAAGGCAACCGGCAACTGACTTCCGGACCTCTAGCCCCTTTGTATCCTTTGACAACATCGCCAACAACGGGACCCGCCTCTGGTCCATCGGCTCGTTCGACGACTTCAAGCGAGACCTGGCAGCCAACAAGGTGCCGCAGTTCGTCTTCATGTCGCCCAACATGATGAATGATGGACACAACACCACCCTTGAATACGCAACCTCATGGGCACATCACTTTATCGAGCCCCTGCTGGCCGACGGTGTCTTCAAGGAGCGCACCTTAATCATGCTCACGTACGACGAAAGCGAATCGTACGAGATCCCCAATAAGATTGCCTCCCTCCTCCTCGGCAACGCGGTCCCCAGCGCGCTGAAGGGCTCGGAGGACGACACGTATTATACACATTATTCCATCTTAGCAACACTGCAGAACAATTGGGAGCTACCCTGTCTGGGGCGATACGACGTCGGCGCCAACATCTTCCAGCACGTCGCCACCTCCTCGGGCTACCAGAACCCCGGCGACCCGGACAACTTCGCGGGTATCAACAACAGTGTCTCGTACCCTGGCGCCTTCCACACCGACCCCACGAAGCGCAAGTCTATACCACCGCCGAACCTGAAACTTGTGGGTGCCGGTGGGTTGCCGGTGCTTGAGCAGGTGTATAATAAGTGGCGGTTCCACGAGAATGACTTGAGCCCTTACGATGGTTCTGGCGAGGCATTTGATGGGGCGACGTACCTGCCTGAGTATTTTGCACAGGAGCCGAATATGGTCCTACCTACGTGAGATATATATATGGACGAAAATGAAATCAATATTCTGTTCTAGTGGAGCCTTTCCATCCAGGATTGCCCTGACCCCTGCTTTCTGACATTCTTTCTTTGATATTGCCGATCCTTGGCCAAGCACACAAGAGTTGTCCTGCCCAGCCTTTAGGCTGACTGTAAGCGCTTGGGCTGCTATGTAGCAATGGACGCGGAGCGCGCCACCAACGTCAGGATGATAATCAATTCCAAACTAAATACAAGCATCAATTCCTAGTTGGCAGAAAGGCTATCAAGTGACATTAACTACTGTAATGGTTAATTTCATAAACTTTTAGTAGAACGAGCGTTATTAGAGACGATCAAGGGAAGAACATCACCCACCTATCAGCTTCAGCTCGTGGTGTTTCTCCTCCTAGTCACCCTCAGACGCAAAATTTTCGATATACAGGCAATCCGTTGCTCTGGATGAACATGGTCTATAACATGAAAGCTCATGAGAGTTCCCTTCCTATGTTGGTCCCTCAGGACATCGTCTTCTTTTTGATACCTCGTTTCGGAGAGCTCATGTGCACCGTCACAATTATGCGTGATGTAGATGGTTAGAATATCACCTCTGATTTTAAAACGTAAGATGAGTGAGTATTGGTTCTTATCTGCTTTTCTTCGCGGGTCGCTCGAAGGGATCCAAAATATCCGTCTATTGCTGAGCTACCACATCATTCCGGTAGGATAATCACACGGGATCAGGAATTGAATCTGTCACAAGCTTGTCTTTTATCACTTTGTGACTTTGTATACCTCACCAATTTCCTGCAAGCTTAAGTAACAAGAACCCAGCTTGTGAGAGAATGAAAAGGACGAAAAGCCTTTTGAGCAATTTGTCCACGGCCGCCGGTCCATGTCTGCTTGCATCGAAGTTGCTATAATGAGGAGGACCCATATATCGAAACCAAAATCTAGCCTCGACACTGAATGAAGTTGATGGGCCTGCATTTGATTATGATTAGTGGTATAAACACTTGGCAATAATACCCCTGAGCGGAAAGGTATCCTCAATCTTGAGACATTCCGAGTATGACAAGGGTTCGCCGAAGTCATACCATGATCCAATTTGCGTCCCCACCATAGTTTCCACCATACGGTGGATTACGTTGAGAATCTGGAACGCAAGCACTGGCTTAGTGGCCTTCCAGCCTCTCCTGCCTGGGTACCTAGGTAGCTTCGTAAGACGGCAGACGTGGCAATGCAAGGCTCAAAAGCAGGTAGCCACCGCTGGAATAGTTACCACAAGTTGTTTGAAGATCAATTCTCAACTTGTAACGTTTCGGAGCAGAGAGAATTCAACATCTGATATTTTCTCTGCACGAAGCAGCACCGAGGTCACCAAACTCTGCTTTATTCCAAGATTCAAATTGATATGGTGAAGTGAAAGCTTGCACGCTCATAGCACTTTCGTTTCATCATCCAAATGCTTGAGTAGTTAAGATGGCCGCGGGACATTGCCAGCTGCAAACCTTTCGTAGATGGTTCGAGAAGAGATATTTGCTTCTCAGAAGCAACTGATTGATTCCACTCAAACAATGTCGAGGATTGCATTACCCATTTTTCAGAACGATTTTGTGGCACATGACAATGTTGAACGAGGACTTGATGCCGCACGTTGTCAAGTTAGCCGGCCAAAAATCAACGTCCTCCTGTTCATCGAAGGCAAATCATAGTCTGCATGTACGGACCGGATCGGCGAGGCCTGTGTGATCTTAATCGATCCATTTAGTATCCTATCCAAGTACGTCCATGACCCTCCCACGCCGTAGTCCAGACTCGGCTGCTGGTCGATTTGTCATGGCTTCTCGAGTATCATAACGAAAAGTCTAGCCTCGTACCACCATGAAATGACTGGCCTGTCCGAGCACTTCGGTATCCGGCGATCTGGGAGGGGGCGGATTCCGGGCAGCTCGCGGGCGCTGGACTTTCTAAGAACACATGTACGCCGTTTAATCCAATTCATGGTAGCGTACGACGCAGTCACTGAGCCCCAAGTGACGCGGCGTTCCCGTCACGTAGTGCAAGTCCGGTTGCGTTGGAGATGATGTGGCAAGGAAACGTGCTCGGAAAATCAACGGATGCACGAAATGTGGAGAGCCGAAGCAAGCATAGGTCGACTTTGATGCATGCATATAGGCTTTGCACGACGATACAGCCGCCGATTGGCAGTACTGAGACAGTGCACACATGTGTGCTACATTGAATGTGGGATCATGGACCGCCGGGATCGATGCATAGATTCCGGCGCACCCTTTATCTGCACCCTCCTAGATCCAGATCTCTTTAGGCGGGCCTGGGCCATGATAACGGATGCTTTCCTGCAGTAATACTCGGCAATACTGACATGCCGCCCACAAGGTTTGCGGGAATGAGGTCATGCTAGGCCCACAGAGGTGTCTCGACGGTCTGTGCTACATACGCGCTGTGCTGCACGAAACAGGTGGATCTAATCGTATGACTATCACAACATGATCACAGTCTTTCCAAATATGGTCATACAAGCTTCCAGCCCGGTCGACTGATGGTCCAACAAAACGCCGGGTCGGACGGTTTCGTTCTCGAAAGGACCGCCGCGATGGTTTCAACCACAGCCCCTTCGGCTTGCAGAAGCCACTCCACAACTGAATTGATATCAAGTACATATACTGCTCTCTTCCTGGCCATTGCAGCATGATATTTTCTAGCAGAGACAACACTCATCAATCACACATCAAAGCCAGTGAAAACCATTAAATCTGTCCACCTCACCTACGCAGTTTACAAAGCTCTTCAAACAGCAAAAATATCACCAAAATGAATTCCCAAGTCTGGCAGCCAACTCGTCGCGTTGTGGTTCAAACCGCTCGCTCTGCTCCTTCCATCTCCCGGGGTGCATCATCCGCAACGTCAAACCAGTCCTTCTACCAATACGCATCACACGGGCTCCGCAAGCTTGCCAGGCAACGGCAGGAAGTCCGAGCTCCTGCGGATTGGATGAGCTTGATCCGAAATGCTGGACGTGGCCTCCCAATGTGAGTATATGATCTCTACTCCAAACTAGGACTGCTATTACACATGGTTTGCTGCAGATGTGCTGACACTTAAACAAAGATACATCCCAGCGACGGCAGTTGCAATTTTCTGGCCAGTTGCTGTCATGAAGTACGCGGAGTCGAGAAACAAATGAGGACTCGGAGCTTGAGCAATTCACTCAGTGCCGGTTGATAGACCGGTGCATGGAAACGCTACCGAAATCCCGCCAAAATTGAAGACCGGAACAGTGGATTTTCAAGGAGGGACTTGAACATGGCCCTCGCTCGGAACCAAACACCCGGTTGCTCCTATCGGTGGAATCAGGGGGCCTAGAGTCTGGTAAATTGTGGAACGGTCTTTCTCTTATGTTTATTTCTGGATACATCGTTGGAGTTGGTCTTCATACCATTTCCTTGATGATTTGCCTTTGGGGCTGGACCCGAACAGGACACGGAAATTGAGGAATTCCAAAATTTGCCACTCTAGGACAGACATTGCTCGGAGTGGTTCAATATGAACTAGCGAACAGGGCATTTGCAGCTGGGAACACCATCATGGCGTGTCGTTAGCTAAAAGAGGCGACTCAGACAGCATCGGGAATGCCCAGGGTCCAATGGTAGATGACTCGAGCAAAGACGTGTATTGACAGGGACTTCCGGATTGGTTCTTCATAATGAGACCACAATGTGTTTCCAGTCGCCTATCGGGACTGCAATGTGTCGTTGTCGCTGTCAGCAGGTCGGATATGGTACCTCGCTTCGTGCTGGCCGGCCGCGTCGCTGTGTGCTTTAGCCGGGCAGCCCGGGAATTTCAGTAAGATCCCGAGGACATACTCGGCTGCCGCCTGCCTGGTGAATTGTACGCTGGACACTGTCACGATGGTGATAATCGCGAGAGAAGTCTGTCGCCGCGAGTGCGTCTCTTGCACACATCTGACCACCAAAGCGCTGTGAGTTCTTTGTCTCCTGCAGCTTGAATCCTTGGACCCATCCGCCCTATACTCACGGAGGAGAGGGTCTCCATCTATGAGCCGGCAGAAGGGTCACTTCCAATGGCAGGTGAGATATAAAACACAGCTGTACATAAAACAAGCCGCGTTTAGGAATGGAATACATATGCGGATATCCTCCTAAATTGTAGCCGTAAACTACCTAATGCTCTCTCTCAACTGCTCTACATAGTTTCTGAACAGCTGGCTCTTTACTGCTGCCTCTGCCTCTTCCTTAACCTGTCTATCTCATCCTCTGCCCTAAACCCTGCTCCATCCTGTGCCTCCTCCTCGTCTGAGTAGCCAGGATCCTGGCTGCTATCGTCGTCGTCGGGCTCTGCGTTATCTATATACTCATTTTCATCTACATCCATCATTTCCTGCTCCTCAGCATCATCATTAGCTCCGAGTATGAAATTATACCCTTCCTTCCGGTCATCCAAAGGCACCGTTAACGCCGTCCGCGTCTGCATACGGTGGAAGGTGACAACGTCGACTGGGTTCCCGTCATCGAGCAGCAAGTAGTTGTGTGTGCTACAGGTTTGGCCGTTCCGGTTAATCCGGGCAAACAGCTGTGACTCTTCTGCGCGACTCCTCAGGGGTGAGGTAGCGATACAGTAGTTGCAGCGTATCAGATTGAGGCCGGTCCCTATGAAATTTACCGTGCTGATGAGGGCGATTGGATCGTCTTCCTGGCTGTCTTCTATGCAGACCTTGTTGGTTTTCCGTGAGAATGGCGCCGTCAGTTTGCTCCGTAACACCGCGGACATGCCGGCTCCGACAAATGTAAAGTTGTGTCTACCATATTTCTTGAAGAGAAACGTGATGAGTATGAAGCCCTGCCAGGCATGCGGCACACAAATAACAGCCTTTTTCCTTAGTGGCTCAGCGTTTTTCGGCAGGGATGTATGACGCTCCTTATCTCGTAGCATCTCGTCAATTATTTCACAGATCCTGGCGATCTTGGGCTGGAGCTCTCCCGAACCAGGTCGCTGGCAAAATGCGTCTGGTACCATGTCCCAATATTCTGAACTTCTAACTGCGTCGCGCTGTGGAGTAACAGCGCTGCTAAAGATCTCTTGGACCTCATCAGAACGAAACTTTTTCGTGTTGGCGCTGTCCCTGCGTTTGAGTACTTCTGTGGCCATGCCTGGTGCAAACCCTATCAGGCTTGTATCAATGTGAAACGTGTTCTGTGCTGCACCGACAGATCCATCTAGAATGAACATATGGTCTGCAAACTTTGGCTTTGGCCCTCTGGTGTCCTCTGGTTCCCTTCTCCAGGACCGCGTTATTCCTTGCCACCGGAGCCTTAGGTACTCTTTATAGTTGTTAGCAACTTGCATCTGCACGTTGCCCATAGGCGTGTTGAACCTGCGGATTTTTGGCTTTCTGTTGTAAGCCGTTGAGTATGCAGGGAGGGGGTAGCCAAGGTAGTCGCTTTCGCTGCCGCGCTGGAGCAGGGGCAGGGCATCTGTGTACCTGTGGCAGGCCTCGTCGTAGCGCCTGAGCAGGTTGTGGGCCTCTCTCTTGTCGTTTTCAGCCAATTGATGCCCGTCCTTAGCAAGGTTAAGGTTCTCGTCATTGCGGACCTCCATGGCCAGATCTATAAAGCCCTTCTTATGAAGTTCTAGATTCTCTTTGTATTCAGCCAGAGTATTTTCGCCATACCATGTGCCCATCTTTCCGTGTAAAGCCAGGTCTTCAGCCAGCTTGAAATCTCCAGGGCCATCAGATATGGGGGTGCCTGACATGGCAACAACATGGACTGGCTTCTGGGCTAGTGTCATCAACCCTTTGATCACCTCCATGGCATTGACATCCAGTGACTTTGATTCGTGTATTTCGTCCCAGACAATGATACTGGGTTGATAATAGAGCTGTCGCACCTCCCCTTTCCAAAGCGCCCTGGTGGTATCTGTTAGGCAATTTGTGTTTGCAACCACAAATATGTTACCAAGGCCAGTGTCATTTTGTGCTTTAGTAAGGAGGAACTCCTTAATCTTCGTTCGTTTTTGAGATTGATCCTGCTTGTTGAATACATTGAAGGGTTTACCGTTGTGTGGGAGACGGACTGTGGTGCTTAGAAACTGCTTAATCTCGTCGGTCCATTGTTGTACAATGCTATTTGGAACAATGACCAACATATATCCTGGAGCGAAGGAGTCAAGGTTGACATTTTGCAATGGCGAATTTTTGATACATTGGCATATAAACCCATATTTGGACAATGTGTCTGCGGTACACATTTTGTTGATCTTGAAAAGAGGATGTTCCTCCTTGTGAATGTGGAGGGGTGGATCTTTACTTGATGAGAGGTTCTTTCGTTCGTTCTCAATGGCAATTGCGTTCGAGAGTATCATTGTGACTCTGACCATGAGTTCCACAGCCTCATAGGTCTTACCTAGGCCAGGCATATCGGCTAAGTAATGCAAGATCCTCTTACTATCCCCCAACACCCAGCCTGTAGGGTATGTTTGGTGTGGGTCAAGTTTTATTGTAGAGTATGGCGGCTTATATGCATGTTCTGGCTCTCGTACATCGCGTCTGTTTGTGCTAATCCCGGCAATCTGTGCATATAGGTTATGAAAACGCTCGTCGTGACCGCCCCTCCGTCGGTTGAGCCCTTCGCTAATTTCCTGCTCAGCCCGAACTTCAAACTCGGGCTCTTCCAGGGGCACCACAAGTTGCGGCAACACGGTGTTTGGTGCCTCCTGAGGGGGCCTGTCCCGCTGGGGTGTGCGGGGCGGGTAGTCCTGTG
The DNA here is from genome assembly GCA_039880775.1 of Diaporthe vaccinii. NCBI lineage: Eukaryota > Fungi > Ascomycota > Sordariomycetes > Diaporthales > Diaporthaceae > Diaporthe > Diaporthe vaccinii. The sequence continues at coordinate 359,735 of JBCEDN010000002.1, forward strand.
GACCGTGTTCCCGATGCGGCTGCTGCGGCGCCGGCAGCCGCTGTCTCCGTCGGCGTGGTTCAGGATTGTCGTTGGGGAGACTGGGTAGGTCGGGATCATCAGCCAGGCGCCCAGGCCCGGGAGAAGGATTGAGCTCGCTGAGAGGCCTACGCTCGGGAGAGCCTGTTGGTTTTGCCAGAAAACGAAGCAGAGGTGGATACGTCATTGACGGGTCGTCTCCTGCGTATGCGACAGGAATGCCCCCAAGGTATGTGATGGCCAAGAGGAGCCTGCGAAACGACTGGGCATCAGGAATCTCAACAGACCCGGCGCCAGAATATGCCTCAAACCAGAGGCCGTACTGTTCAAGCCCCCCTGGACCCATTAGCTGTGTTTCAAGCTTTCTGAAGTCATACTGGAGCACTGGGCTCTGGCCAGCTGCCTCTGGGCCGTTTTTGACGATCTCCAGGACATCAAAGGACCTCGGTCCCACCTCATCCTGCGAATAAACACTGATATATAGTTGATCCAACCTGGCCTTTACAATTGACTCTGCAAGGCTTCGACAGTATTCCCATTCGGGTCCTGCAGCTCCATGGTGTGTCTGATCCATACTGCAATATACAATGTGTAGGGGAAAGCAGATTGCAGGATGTTTACCAACTAAAGCATCAATTATGAGACCACGTAATATATATCTTAAAATATAATCAGCTTAAAGCCTGTTGTCCACATACAAACAAACAAATGGCATTTGAAGCAGAATAATAGGGGACAGCTAAGCAGTTATCAATCCAGTAGTTCGTATTTACAGCTGGGGCAGCTTGAGGAGTAGTATCCTGAGCGGGAGCATTCGCGGCCGTACCTTTGAATAAAGGTGGCTGCAAACGTCCCCTTGGCTGCAAACGTCTTTCATGATCCTCCCGTCCGACACGTCCCTGCAACTGCCACAGTCACCTTATTTCCAAATAGGTCTTGCATCCTTGTCGCAAGAACTCGGCCCCCAGCCACTTATAGCAGCCTGATTTGTAGTGTTTCAAATGTACAGATAATGAGCCAGATGGGCATGATCCAGTGGCCATTTCTGGCCTAGTCTCTTCCAGCCACAATAGGGTCATCCCACGGTGCTCTCACATAGTGCCCTATTGTACGACAACTACTAGGCTGTTCAGTGGTTGTATACACAAGTTGAGCCAGTGCAGCAGCGGTGCGAAACTTCACTCACAGTATCACCAACACTTTGTCATTGTTCAAGCATCCGTCGCAGACAGAGGAAATCAGATGGAGTCATTGTCTTCCATTGCAGGACCACGAGGACCACCTCTGTGGGAGATCCCACGAGTGCTCTCTTGCCCCTTGTTGATACTGACCTGTCCGCGGGCGAGATGGGCACGAACATCAACATCGGAGTTCAAGGGCCCAGAAAGGGCTGTGCCAGCCAGAGTGGCAATGAAAATAAGTGTGAGCCTCATTGGTACGGTCGAATGAACAAGATTGTAACGATCGTAGTAAGCCAGATGTTTCAAGCGCTGCAGAGAAAGGACGGGCATACTACAGGTACTGCTGGATTAGGCGGGTTGACCTGGTATATATATAATTTGGATAGCTTTGAAACCACGCACATAGGAAGTATTACCGTGAGTAACTAGCAGATACGAGCAGCGCATGGGGTGTGGCACAAGATTCCTTGAAGCGAGTGACCTTCAACACCTCTGACTGAATGAGGAAAGTAGCCCGGGCCACCCACAAATGATGGCTGCAGGTTAGGGGTACAGTTATCGCTGCTCAAATAGATTCCACAAGGTCGGACTAGAATTCTCCAAGTATGGTTAATCAGATATGCTTGTCTGCGAATCACCGCTGGTTGGGGACTTTCATGCGATATGGCGGCCTGGAATGAGGTGTCACGGCCGCATATCACGAAGACTGTTATCGAGCCTTTTTCTGACTGGATACCAATTTCTCAGAACCTGCTCGGTCATGGGCCGAGGGAATTCAAGGAGGGACACTGGCGTGTTGGCCATCATTAAATGGTTCAGTTTGGCACTGGCCCGTGACGGTCTGGGGTCACAAGCCCCGGGTCAGACGAGCTGCAGCACCCGCCCCTCCATCTCGCATAACAAACGGTTCGCCGATCCTGAGGAGCAACCCAAAGAAAGTTTGCATGAATCGTCGTGGTGCCCCAACACACTTTTCTGCGGGGGTATTGTTTAAATTGTATCAAGACACTAAGGAGGAATGAGTAAAAAATCGGGGTGCTAGGTCAGGAAGTTTGGATAACTCGGAGCAGCCACATTGATCATCGGTTCACATGGTAAAACCCAGGTGCAGATCCAAGATTCACAGTATATTAGATAGCACGTTGCCGGATTTGAACTCTTCTATGTTGATCAGCTGCCAGATGCGTTGCTACGAAAGGCATGGGGGTAGGAAGTCGCATCGGAGCCTGTCCTTGACGAGTACATGAGCAAACTTTCGGAGGTGAGGGTATATACTCAAACCTCGGTCAAAGCTGCCATTACACCTACCTGTAAATACTCTTTCATCAGTCACCATCCCTGGCCCTCCCTGAGACGAAGTTTCATTCTACCAGGAAGTAGGACAAATACGGGTAGCGCACCGCAACTCCCTGCTCGAAGTATGATGTCCCATCCGTCTTTGTAGAACTTGTCTATGAATCTGAGTATCAGCAATACCCAAGTGCTCTAGGTAAAATTGAACATAGAAGATGAATAAATTGTACGGCCTGATATCTGACTATCGGTCTATTACACGATCTATTGGCCAACTTTGTTGACGGGCCCAAGTCTACGTACGATAACCTACATCAAATGTGTGACATTGTTCTACAATGTCATATACAGCCTACGCCAATTGCCTACAGCTTTTGAGCGGGAATTCGTAATCGTTGTTGTTGTACCCTTATTGAGGGAGGTGTCAACTGGGACAGCAGCGAGACAGACAGAAACAAATACGAACTATCACAGTCTTCTTGTAGAAAATCACACGTGTACACTTCGCTGGGCTAGCATCAATTTCGGGAGTCTCCTTCTTGTATATGACGGCGTCTAGTGCAAACTTTGAGAGCGGAGAGATCGACGATCTCCGTCGTTAACCTAAGGTGGCCGTCATTGAGTTTGATGCCTTACCTCGTGCCCACCCACTAGGTAAGTCACAGGATACGGCACTTGAAAGTAGCTCTGGTGAAGCAACTCCGGGCTCACTTTAGACATCTTCGCTCTTTCACCTTTCCTTTTTGGCGTGCCTGTGGCGTACTCAAGTGTCTTCACTCAGCTTGTCTACATGGGGGTGATCAATGTACGACCCAAGAGGCACCACATTCAACGCTCAAGTCACAAGCGGAACTCTTTGACAACAGGCAAACTCATGAATGGAACACCAAGCCTCTGCAATACGGGACATATGTTATGTCCCGTAATCTTGGTCACAGTATCGGCACATTTGCTGTCTTTGGACATGATGTTAATTGCTACATACGTACATAGGTTTGATCGGCGGCCCCTGCTCAATCTGTGTGATCCAGTTTGGAAGTCCGTACAGTCGGTAATCCTCAGGGCAATGGTCGTATTGGGCTCCGAATGTAACAAATGTGAACCACCCCCTCAGGCAAACGTTTCTGTCTGCTCAGCCCTTCGGATTGCCGTTGAAAGCAAGAAGATTGACGGTGTCATTCTTATCCTCGGGATCGGTAATTACCGGGCTTGCTGTCTTCGCCATGTAGTCGCACAACGTCTTTGGGTCCTTATGCTCGGAGGCGAGGAGGCAGGCGGCAAGGCCGGCAATATGAGGAGCGGCCATCGAAGTACCGCCAATAAATTTCTGAAAGTCAGCGTGTCAGCATTGGAGATTCTAAGCACACTTCCTCGTATAATTACGACCATGAGCTCAGGGTGAATGACCTACCGAAGCAGTTGTGCTGGTATTCCAAGCAGAAAGAATATCCACGCCAGGTGCCAAAATATCCACCACAGAACCGTGATTGGAGAACCAGGCCATGCGATTCTGATTATCAGTAGCGCCCACGGTACAGAGACTCGGCTCAGATCCGGGAGAAATGTGGCTCGCGTTTGAGTTATAGTTTCCAGCAGAGACGACGACGAAGACACCAGCGGTGAGGAGGAGATCCCTGGCCAAATCATTGACGGCTTCAGAAAACGGAACTCCCAAAGACATGTTGGCAACGGTTCCATTTGGACAGTGCCGCGTCTGGCTGTCATTTGCAACAAATTCCATTCCTTCCAAGACATCGGAAAGTGTGCCGCCTTGTTCATGCAGCACCTTGACGGAGTATAGCCGAACCTTCTTGGCCACACCGTAGGTTGCTCCACTAAATGATATTGTATTAGCATAGGTTTGCAATTATCACGCACTGAAGTGCGCCTTTCTTGGTTTTGCAAGCTTACTGATGCCGGCAACATGGGTCCCATGTGAGCCAACATCTTCGCCGCCTGCGAAATTCGCCAGAAACTCGGCACGACCTCCGAACTCCTGTGAATCAAAGTTAGATCTCGTGGATGTAAGAAAATGGTAAATACTTACTTCGTGATCGACAAGAACGCCCGTATCGAGGACATAAGCACACACGCCTTCGCCGGCAGAAGCTTCATAGACGTATGTGGTGTTGTCTGTGAAGCTCCTAAGGCCCTTGTGGGAGATCCGTCCAAGGCCCCAGGGGGCTCCATTCTGTGATACGTAGTTGCAGGCTGGAAGTAGCACATCCCTTTCGACGTAGTCGACCTTCGCTGTGGTGTCAGAATCGTTCATACTCCGAGACAAGACTGAAGAAAGACGTATCAATGAACTTACACCTGGATGCGCCCGTACAGACTCGAGAGCAGCATCGTCGAGCTTTCCGGCGAGGCCCTTGAACGAGGTGAGATTGTAGAAGTAGTCGACTTCATCCATGAGGCTCTCAACCTCGCTTGCTGTGCCTGTGCTGATGTCGTTCTTCAACTTCACGACAAACTTGCCCGGAATAAGCGTGGCACCGGGGTCTCGGTCCTCGTAGAGAGGTGCCAACGCCGCAGCAGGGGCTGCGATTGCCGCAGCAAGGGCGAGGATTCTATGGAAATGCATGGTGGAGGTAAAGTGTGCTGAGGGAGCGAAGTTGGGGCTTTCCGGGTAGTCGGACAGGCAGCGATAGAAGATTCTGCAAAGTTGATGTTGGATATCGTTGGTGTGTTTGTTGTTTGTTTGTTTCCAAACTTCGTGTTGACTCCGAAGGGAGGCCGCCGAGTCTCAAATGGTCCTGACCTGCTGGAGGAAAAGTGCCTTCCTACTCGGCCTGCAGTGCATCGACCGGCTCTTGACCTCTGGAGAAAGAGCATGGCAGATAGACAGGGAGCTGTGCTAGTTCAGGCCGTGCCTCAGGACCCGATTCTGTACTGCTCAGGGAGGAACGAGCCAGAAACCTCAGGGCCAGAAACCTCAGGGGAAAGTGCAAGCATACGTCAGCTCAATTGCTTCTCATCCGTCATGTTTATACAAGGCTCCCTTCCCTTTTTGAAGTAGTCAGGGTCCAGGCCCTGGGTCGACTCAAGGAACCGGGAAGTCAAGATGCTCACTGCCCATCACGTCGATGCGACACTTGCTCGTGTGATCGTGTAGTAGAACAATGCAAAAATTAAATAATTAATTCTGATGATTTATCAACTGGTTCGTAGCCATCCTTGCTCTTTCCTTGAACCCAGTACTCATGGCCCAAAGCTGTCCGCAGAGCAAAGTCCTCGCTGTCCCAACCTTCTTAACTAGTGCTTGCTATCTGCGATTTCTCTATGCCACTGCTGAGATTTGAGACGGCTTCAGGTCAACCGTCACTGGTGCACATTCGACGTTCCTGCTCGAGTAAATCTGGCCCAGAGTCCAATTTGTGTTTTGCCAGGTAGTGTCAGTGCAGTCCAGCGTCAGGTTGACTTGCCCAGAGGCAGAAAACGTGATACTGGATCCATAAGATGTCAGCTAGGGGATATCCTTGGGCGGCGGGAAAAGGAGAGTATCTGGGGTACTCACGGGTACTGAGGGTCTTGGTCGCGACAAACCCATTTTTGATCGACAACCAGTTCACCAGAGGGCCTGTTGAAAGTGAACTTTGCCGGAGCTGGCCCTGGCTGACCCACTTGTCCATCGAAGGTGCAGTTGTACTGCATGGTGCCGTAGAAGAAATCCGAGAGCTGGCTGCTTGCCGCGTTGCATGAAGCCAGGAGATCCGGCACTGCAGGGTTCGACAGGTTGAAGTTCACGTAGCCCCATGAGTTCTGGTGTGCAGGGGTAGTGAAGATGTATGAAGCGTGGTAGTCGAAGTCTTGTACCGTCCATTCAAAATCGCCGAACGAGGTCTCTGAGCAGCCGGCCGAGTAGTCTCGGGTGGCCTTTTCGAGGGGTGTGCAAGCAACATACGCGGCGTAGGCTACGAAAGTAGTGATAATCCGATGCATTTTGTGAATCTGCGTGAGAGGGTGGCGAGTAGTGTTTCTGGACGATATAATCAGGCAGTGTGCCTTGCAGTAAACTTTAATACTCAATGTGAGGAACTAAAGCCGATGTGATCATGTCCCAATCTGCACAAACTGAACGTACTTTGACATGAGGATGCGCTTAAATATATTGGTGTCCTTCTCCGCAGCCATCGTGACTCCTACGCAAATGAAGAGTGAGCTGTTGGGTCTCGTAATGGACGACTGAAGCTGCCTGCATGCGGAAAAGCCCTAGAAGCTGATCCCCCCAGCCGTGATTGGCCAGCAGGGTGACGTCGGCCGGTGATCGCTGATGCCAAGGCCTCGTATTCCCTGGCCGCATCCCAATATTCAACGTCACTTGCGGGATCCCGCTCCCATCCTTTCGGGCTCGTAGCTGCCGACAACGCTTTATGGGCATGTCTTAGATTTTTTTGGACTCGTGTCGTATCGCACCTGGCGATTCTTTCATCGTCATACGGCCCATGGACCACGCTTGCATAAGTTGCATCACCGACCAACCTGATGGTGTCTGTCCAGAACGAGTCGAGTCGCACGGGACCAATGATTCCTGACCGCTAATCTAGTGTACCGCTAATTGTACCGCCCTCTTATGGTGGCCATGAGCACTCTGTCGCTCTGGTACCTGCTGTGTACGGGGGAGCCAGGGGCGATTGGTCACACAGATGATCCTCGTAATGGTGCTCCCGAGTCCCGCCGGTCCTGCTCTCCGGGTGTCACGAAATGCAGCTGTGGCGAAGTTATTGCAGTGCCTCTAGCTGACAGCGGCTTAAGTATTGACAATACATTCCTCAAATGTTTCGGCATATCATGGAACGTTGTATTCAGTTAATGCCAACTCTTGCCATCGTCCAGTTCTCGCCTTCGTCCATGTGACGTGCACTTGTGGGAATGGTTCAGGTCGTGATTTCACAGATGGTGAGAATTTCATGCGTGCACCCAACAAATCCCTCATTGCATGTTATACGGGGCTCATGGATGCCTAATATCGACGGGAAAGCCACTTTATGTGTCTCATAAAAATATGACCTGAGATTTATTGCGTATATAATTCCCTGGGCTCAAGTCGCTCCACGATATCGCCACCGCGAGGTTTCAAGAACCACTTCGCCTGGATAGGGCCCAGTAGCATGTTCAGTTGCCCCTTCCATATAGGATATTCTTCCAATCGAAGGACCTGAGACAGTCCTCCACCATGGCCAATTCGTCACCAGTGACGCCGAGATCGTGCGGATACAAAGTCTTGTCCTCTTGCCCAGCATCAACAAATGCGTCGTCCTGCAACTCATAATACTGGAACATAGCAGCCTTTTGTGTGGCTACAGGACCCCAGATAGCCTCATTTTCCTGCAGCTATGTGTTTTCATACGCCACCTGCGTCTCATTTCCGAGCTGCTCTTTGACGACTCTATCGAGTGCCTCTACGTCCCGACTCATTGTCGTTCTGTGCGCTTCGCCCACGACCCATTTGCCGTAGCTCCTCTCTCCGTTGCGAAGAATAGCACGAACAAGAATACCAACGTTCTTGCGCTCGTCTCCAATGCTTTGAAATGAGGCATCGGGGCGAAGGGGTAGCTTCACAACGAATTTCTTGGCAGATGCCTCGCGCAAAGTCAGCGAGTGTAGTCAAGGTACCGGACCAGAACTTACGTCGTAGATAGGTAGTTATCCCGGATTCTTCAAATTAGATCCATACATTCCGACAGCCAACATCGTAGTCTCCTTGGCCAGCTCCGGCTCGTTGCGGATGAATTGAGCCGCGGCAACTTTGGACTGGAAATGGTGGATGTGCAATTTGCCATCAGTCCTCTTTTCGCCGTCTGGCAGGGTGGACCACACCAGGTGATTCAGAGTCGTGACATGTGCGAGTGCGTGGGCCATCCTCACGGCAGTCTTGGACTCTGCCTCCTCCGCAGCTGCAGCACCCTGGGAGACAAAAACGTCTAGAGGAAAGGCAGTATTTGCGAAGACTGCCTCCGCACCGTCTAGTGCTGCTCGAATGCTGGCCTCTGATCCTATATCGACCTCGACCACTTCAATACCGGTTCTCGAGAGCTCCCTGGCCGCGTCACTTGATTTGTTAGAGGTGAGCCCGCGTATGTGGTACGCTGGGCTGTGGGAGGACTGCAAGGCCGGCACCACACTGCGACCCTGGGTACCAGTTGCTCCGAAGACGGCCATTACGGGCATTTCTGGGAGAGCCATCGATATCGACACTTGATCTTGTGAAAGCAAGTGGACCCTTGGAACCTTTGCGACGATGACACAAGCCCTCAGTCAAGGAACAACGAGAGTGTAATTCGCACTTCGTTCTGGTAGACTATACATACTCCTGAGCTTCATCTATAATCAATTTCATGTATGATGAAAGATTGTGTTGTTTATGAATAGCTAGATCGGCTTACCTGATCAGCAGCACAGTGGCCCCACAGAGGGGCCGACTGTAGAACCGCAAAACACGAGGCTGGTTCATAGACAGCTGACCAAATCGTGATATGTGTGCTCCATGTGGGCCTCTTCGTCTCGCTGACCAACACTATCAGTTGGTTGATCTTGTGTTTTGCTAATCTGGTTGGTAATTATATATTCGAAATTACACAGGTGGTTCCCATTTGGGTCTAGTATTTCTTCTCGATCCCAGAGGCGGATGAATTTGCTGAAGTGGGCTGACGCGAGGTATGAAAGTTTTCCCTCATCTGTTTGTCATCACCAAATTAGTCAGTATTGTCGCTGAATGGCGGCTGACCTGGGAGATGCGCGTTATGCTCTCCAACGTTATCAGCTTGGGTCAGGTCCCAGCGGACCAGAATGGCTTAGATAACCACTACATATCTAGGTACATCACGAGCTCGAGTTGTAGAACGGAGTCAAAACCCACCCGCCAATTAAGGCAGGACATATCGTCCTGTACGCAGAAGCCTGTTTTGAGGTGTTTGGGTACAATCTGCAAATAGATATCGAGATACACACAGTAGTAGTGATTGTGACAGATCAGAGTGCCAGCCCCAAGACCTCATCCATGCCGGATTCAGATTAGCATGATCCTTTCCTCTTTCCAGCACAGACACAAGTTCTGGGGCTGTGCTTTATGCTTCGGAGTATTTGCCTCCCACAAACCAAATTCGATACTCTACATGGTGTTGCCATATACCTCACACACATGGCTTGTATCATTTTCCTGCAATTCATGTGCGTGCCAGAGTAATTACGACGCGAGCACATGACACGTCCAATCTGCGAATGTGAATCTTGATGTTTCTGTACCATCCGCTCGCTGCGGTGGTACCGAATGCACGAACGGCAGAGGTAAATCCTCGACAAGGGTGTTTTGAGCTTAAAAAAACCCTGGTGTTTTGAGCTGAATTTGTGACACAGTCCACCCTCGGCAGCCGGAACTGCACGTAGCCAAGGATATGGGGGCCACTTTTCCAGTCGCCATTATCTGTCGGCATTTAAGTTTAGCAGGTCGATGAAGTCGATCATCTGCGTATGCTGCAACTGCTATAGCAGGGTTCTCTGAGGAGGTTTTCAAGCCTTTTCCCCGGCACCTGCAGGTGGGCAGATTGTCTTTGTGATGATTGGTGTATGAATAAGGATGCATTGGAACTCCAAAGCCATTCAAAACGCTCACAAAGTGCTCGCGGTAGTTGGAGCACGCTTCTAGTTTCCGTTGGGTGGGCGCCTTACTTCTTCGAGAATAAGCATGGAAGATCTCCCGACATCGAACACCAGCAAAGATTGGGCAAAGTCACGAACATCAAATGATTAATGCTAGAGTCTAAGAGAGAATGCAAACCTTGGCCCGTTTAGGCCACCAGTTCGAAATCCGTCCAGCTGAGCTGAGGATGTCGCCGTTGGTTCAGCACGGCTGTTCTCATCTGAAGTCGTCCCCAATCACATCTCGCCCACCCAGCGGCAAAAATTCCCCACGATTGGAGTGTGGAGGCGTGTGTGAGACCCACCCCCGGCTGTGCAAACTGGCGCAGCTGCTCGGACACTACACATCCGTGCCCGTGGCTAGTGCTTGGTTTCGTTTGGACTGAAAATTCCACGTTTGGCCCGATGCTTTAGGCCAAAGCTTACCCCATACAAAGTCGGCCTGCCCAGCAGACCCATGCCTGCACACAAGTGCCTGGCGTTTGAGAGTCGAAACGCAGCTGTGCCAGCTGCTGCCAACATCCAGCAGCCTCCAATCACCACCTTTCCCCCCCTGAGTCGGCTTTGCGAACAATCCCAACACGGCAGATCTCCCGTGGGATAGATTGGGTTCCAAAGAGGCCGAACACATATGTCAGTTGACGGGAGTTTAAAGGTTGCATGGCAATGCTGGCAAGGGGGGCACAGACGGGGGGTCAGGAGAAGCGAGCACATCAGCCCAAGTGTGCCAGCGCCAACCCCCCGCCCGCCGAGGATGTTTCACCACCAGGCTCGTCGACAGCAAGCACAGATGCCTTCTGAATCCGGGCCGGCCTGGTTTTTCATATGTTTCTTTCTGCTGCTAGACAAGCCCTTAATGTACTCGGTCCCCAGCAAAGCGCGTTTCCCCGGGCCCGCTTCTCTTCTAAGCCTCCGAGCGCTCGCATCACCGGACACGATGCTTCGATTGTGGTGACGGGATTAATTACGGTATCGAGGATCGATCAGCGTCTGCCGTTATCCTATTTTCCGGAGCTCGCCACAGCGGTCGCGACTCATGTCGATCTGGAGTATGGGAGTCCTTCGACGGCCCCAGGGCAGCTTCATGCCCGCACAACGTCGACAAGAAGGAAGCAAAGAGGGAGGTAGCAAAGACGGGAACGGGGGAGGAGGAGGCGATGGGAAAGGGAATAATGATGGTGGAGGCAACGCCGGCGATGGGCAGCGAGGCGGAGGCGAAGGCCAGCCAAGACCCGACGGCCAAGATCGACAGTCTTCCAACGGCGGTGGACGAGGCCAAGGTCAAGGACGGCCACCATCTCCACAAGGTGGCCAAGGTCCCGATGCTGATCGACAAAGAGATCAGGTCAACGGACCACCGAACGGAGGGCAGCCAGGAGGTCAACAAGACCCAAACCGGAACCAAGGCGGTGGTGGGAACCAAGGCGGTGGTGGGAACCAAGGGCAAGGCCAAGGCCAAGGCCAGGGGCAGAATAATCAGAATGGGAACCAGAATCAAGGCGGCCGAGGACAAGGCCAACAGAGTCAGGGCCAGAAAGGGCAGGGTCAACAAAACCAAGGTCAGAACAACCAAGGCCAGAACAACAACAACCAAGGCCAGAATAAGGATGGGAATCGAGGTCAAGGCCAGCAGAACCAGAACCAGGGTCAGCAAAACCAAGGCGGCAATAGGGGACAAGGACAGACACAAAACCAGGGACAATTTCCGGACAACAACAACAACAACAACAACAACAACAACAACAACAACAATAATAACAATAATAATAATAATGGCAACAACAACCAGTCCAAGTCAGAAGAGTCTAAGTCGACAACCCAGGAGCAGACCTCGACTGCCGAGCAGACCACGACCTCCACCCCCGAGGCCCAACCAACAGAACAACCTCCTCCGCCTCCGCCTCCCGCACCGGAAGCGCCGCCTCTCACTGCCCAACCGCCGCCGCCCCTGGCACCACCACCTCCTCCACCAGAACAAAATACGACCTCTACGACTTTGACGACGACCTCTTCGACCTCAAGCACACCTGCAGCATCAACCAGCACGACGCAGCAGCAACAACCAGCGGTTTCTTCCCCCACCCCCTCAACAGTACCTCTAGCTGCGCAAACCCAAGTCTCACTCTCACCACAAACCACTCCTCCACCTGTGCCACTGCCCATCGTCGTACCGACCCCCGCTGGTGGGTCCCCAGTTGCTGAGCTGGCTCCCCCACCGTCCCTGGCATCAGTACCTATACAATCTGCAGTAGCCGACAATAATGATACCTCCTCACCTGGACCTGTCATGTCATCTGGAAAGATGGCAGGGATAGCCGGTAAGTTCGCTACTGACTCTGAATATCTGTGCAGTTTGGCTGACTCGTCTTGATAGTTGGGAGCGTTTCTGCTGTAGCAATTATTGGAACTTTAATCCTGTTCCTGTTCCGTCTCAGGAGAAGAGGTTATCTGCGATCATTCAAGAGGCCATTCAAGAGCGCCCGAAGTGGGATCACGGGACGTGCCAGGAGGCTTCCAAGCCGGACGTCTACCCCTGAGCCAGAAATGAGCGAGACGCGCATGTCCCCAGCAGAAAGACTGAGCAGGGTCCGGTCACCGTCTGCGTGGGATTACGATGACGACGATGACGACGATGACAGATCGGCTTCCCCTTCGATCCTCGAGAGGCCGCTGCCAGTCATCCAGAAGTCCTTGAAGGGCCTGGTCGGCCGTGGCGGAGCAAAGCCGAGGACCGCGGAACGAGACTTGGACGGCTTCTTCGTCGGGAGCACGCTGTCCCCAGTACCCGAAGCTCGATCGGTCATGTCACAGACCACCGACGCAACCCTCGTCGTACCGCCCTCGCCCGTGCTGCAAGGCACCGAGTCGCGTGAGCCCCTGGCTCAACAGCCCGAGCCTGCACCTTCCGTCAACTGCCCGGTGCAAAAGCTGCAGAACAAGCTCCGCCTGCACAACTCCACCGACCCGCGCCCATGTACGAAACACCTCGGCCACCAGGCAGCAGACCGGGGCAGCGTCTCATCCGTGTCGTCATGTACGACGTGCGGCGGCTCGTCGCCCAGGGAAAGCCGCTTCTCCTTTGCCTTCCTCCTGCAGCCACCCCTGGACTTGTTCAAATCCAAGAGAGGCTCTTCGGATGATGACAGCAGGAAGTCAGGCTGGTCGTTGTGGTTCAGGACAGAGGATAGCAAGAGGGACAAGCCGGAACAAAGTAATATGCAAGAGAAGAAATGAGAGGCTCGCTGGCGTGTCCGTGGAAATAGTGGCTGATTGCAAAGTACCAATGACATATAGTTGTGGAGCCGGCATATTCAAATGATCGAAGTCCTTCAGCGGCTTCGATTCAAATTCATCAGCGCCTCACCTGCGAACGATCTGTTGTGAATCAGTGCCCTAGAAGGCCAATATGCTACTTGCGTAATGCCTCTCCCCAATTACACGCAGAACTCCTTTCCTTAGAGGGAATTGCAACCAGGTCTTCCACGGGCCTGGCACGGTAAGAAGGGCTTGTGCACGAAATCTTGGGCTCCATGAGACTAGGTCTGGGCTGGCGTCTCCATCTGGTAACGTGAATACATGACAATCCCGGCCGATATCCCGGGTCACCGGAGCTTCATTGACGACAAGGGAGCCCCGGTTGAGTTCAAGATCGGTCTTCCGAACGCGATGAGGACGCGATGGAAGACACGCTCCATTATTCCTGGCATGCCAGGGAATACGTCTCATTCAAGCCGGCACAAATTTCTCCGGCGTAAGTTGACGTAGGACTCTTACTACTTTCTTCACAGTGAAGACAGCTTGGCATAGCAGGACGGACCATTAACGCCATGTCAAAGCCGGCAATAAGCAAACCGACCAAGAGCTACGCTAAGATAGGAGGAACGCTCACAGTCACATAAGAAGAGCGAAGGAGAAGCAAGGGGATCTTGAAAACCCCACATTGGCTGTGACAATGCGTACAGTGGGCTGGCGCACCTGAACAACCTCATCAAGGATGAGCCGAAGATTCTTCAGGCCATTCGACCGCTTTAGCGGTGAGCGGATGGATAATTATTCTCGTTTCCCACGTGGATTGGCGTAGGCTGGCCTGTGGGAGACTCCCACGCGACGTGGATGCGAACGTTGAAACGGGCAGTCAGTTTGAGACCCCTATTCATAGCATACACGAGGCCGGGATGGTTCTTGGCAAATACGGCAAGTGCAGTTCAGGCAAGATTTCGTGCTCAGTGGCCACTAAGAATCGTCATGACAATGTAAAGTGTGGATGTCCTTGTCACCACAAGTCTCTCTGACCAGAAGCCCCCGTCGGTCTCAAGGGCCACTCCGTGATCATCCACTAACGCCGTTTCCGAAGATATTTGAGCAGGATTGCGAAGGAACTTTTGCAGTCTTTCTTTCCGAAGAAAGAACTTTCTACTGCCTCTTGTTGGTATGGATCCATGCCCCGGAGCTGCCGCTATACACTCACAAGGACCATTCGAGAGAGAGGTTATTGTACGAGCCAATTGACCCAACAACTTGGATCACTTAAATTATTCTGTTGATGGGCACTTGACGGTAAGGGATAAATGACTCAATCTGACACGCTCATGTCCTATAGATAGGCTGGTATTACGATGTGTACAAGATAAGCTGGCAAAACAATTTTAGAAGGCGAATAACTCCCGAGGCAGGAAGTAATATAGAGATTTTGACGAAAGAGTAGACAGAAAAGTCGGTAGGTATAAGTACAGTTGCCAGAAGAGAAGACTAATGCTCGCACCGGTGCTGTACCGGAACCCGGACGTGAAGGCTGTAAAGATGCTGCCGCCTTCCACAGCATGGGACTCGCCCTCGAAGGTGATGATCATCTTGCTCTCCTGGGGAGTATCACACGAATGAACCCCATCAAATTCTCTGAACTTACCCTGGAATTCTCGGCAGGAAGCGTGTCAATGATCATTGTTGGTCGTTTCGTTTTCGATCTGCATCCGCTAGATTGTCTCGATCTTCGACATGATGACACTCTTTTCTTCTTCTTCTGACTACGCATAGACAAGTTACAGCTGTATTGGTAGAATCTATTTCCAAAGAAAAGAGGAAAGAAAAGAAGAAAAGGACAGCACGGTGGAGGACGGGTAGAGATACTAATCTGTGCTAATGGTACGCGGCCAGCAGCATCAGAAGGCGACAATCCTATCAAGGCTTCACCAGACATAGATATAGTAAGGAGTAATTATACTGAGATAATTGACTGTGGGATATGGGATAGTTGACTGTGGGATATAGGACAGTTGACTATGGGATAATTGACTGTGGGATAATTGACTGTGGGATAATTGACTGTGGGATAGTTGACTGTGGGATAGTTGACTGTGGGGTACTTCACAGTGGGAAAATCGACAGTGGGAAAATCGACAGTGGGAAAATCGACAGTGGGAAAATCGACAGTGGGAAAATCAACTGAGGGATACCGGAAAGGTGACTGTAGTACAAGCTCCTGTAGGTCACCTTGCGTGGAAGAAGTGGCCGTGGAAACATCGGTCTTGTGATAGCGGGCCACAAGATAACCGGCTGTGGGATGATGACCCAAAGGTTACCAACTGTAGTATAATCTGCTGCGGGATAACCGGTTGTATGCTGTGATACCAATATGAATCGAACACTCAGTATAGGCTGCTTGAAATCCATGGGTGTTAATATGCTTCCTTGTGAGCTGGTCCCTCACCCAGATAACCTTCTATGAAAACTGTCCATAGAACCCGGTCTGTGGAAATGATTTGCGTAGCACAGATTACATGAAAAGGTCCAATTAATTTATGTGATCATTCCCGCTGAACCATTCCACTCGGCAAACTTCTTGCGAGTACAATTCTCGCCAAATAGAACTCAACCTCATGTTATCAAACATACTCAGAGCAAATGAGATCTCCACCAAGGTCCATCACATCTGCGATCGTAGCGTTCGGGATGATTCCAACCATCCAAAGCGTGTGATTCAGAGTTGTCGTGTTGCCCCGGGTCTCCATCATAGTCCAGGACCGCGGCGCTGGGATACGGAACCTCGTTCGTCAGTAGAAAGTTTGCCAGAGGCACATTGCGGCCAGTCATGTCTGTCAATCGAGCTGTCAGGTTAACTTGCTGCCATTCCCACCAGAGTCGATCGAGGTTGGTATGGTGCAGGAAGAACAGTGGATCTCCAGGGCTTCCCGATCCGTCAAGCATCTGTGAAAGTTGATTAGAGTCTGAATCTGCGGCGCAGCCAATAAATTGAGCGGAAGAGCCACTTACCGTTCCGCCTATGGCCGCGTGGCCAGCGGTGTGGGGCTTGGACTTGTAGCATTGCCAGGCTTCAGAGTAGTTGGAAGATTCGAAGCAAGCATCAACGTATGTGCTATTGCCGTTCTGAATGGATGTTGGACTGAACTCTCGACTGAGACAATAATCGGCGTAGTTGCTTGTCCGATTCATGTGCAGGGTCAGATTGGAAAACGGGCCATCTGTCACACAGAGGTCGTCACCGGTGCCAGTGCCACCGAATCCGGTAGCAGGATCAAACACTGAGGACTCATTGAAAGCAATCCCGGCAGCGATATCCTCGGTGGTAGACAACTCGTCCCAGTATGGCTGTGCCCCCGTGTAGTTGCACTCAGTTTGCAAGAGTATCTCGTGTGCTCGCATGTACAGTCGGTGCCACGGCAGGAAAGACCCAGTATCGTGGACCACATTCGTCTGTACTATATGCGAGTAATGAAGCTCATCCCATCGCGTGATGGCGCCCTCAATTGTGCCAGTCTTTGGAGGCGAGCTAATAAGGCACAGTTCAGCCTCGATATAAGCTTGCTTTTCTGCGTCGGTCAGGGCAGTCCTGGTAGGGAAGTCAGACGAATCATTCTGGTAAAAATTGGAGTGTGATGATATACCATGACTTTCTTTGGTTGAGCGAGGTACACGTCCCAGTGTCTTGGCGAGGTATGAGGTGTGCTTGGGCACACGAGGAGACCACAAGAAGCCCAGACAGGGCAACATGAGTGAATGACAGAAACGTAGCGAGCGAATGCAGCTAAGACAAAATAAGAAAAAAGAGTGTGTTTGCCAATTCGGGCAACGAGAGTGCAGGCGGTTGCAGTCTACCGAAGGATTGAATGTAAGACATGACAATGTGGACCTGTACTTATATTGTGGTATGCTCTCGCTGCAAGACATCTTGCAGGCCAACAAGACGATGCCGGCTTTGCAACGTGCTGTTGTTGACTTGGAGGTGGAGGTTCTCCTATCCACCCACAATCCGGCACGAACTTCGTCAGCACCAAAACCCTGCCTTGGTGTGTGCCTGTGCTTGGTGTACTACTGTCCAGACAGCTTACGAAGAGCTCTCTCCCAACACAGCATATGCAAGTAAGTGATCGGCCGTCACGTTCTGTGCGATGTGGTCAGTGAGGTCTCGATAGGCCATCAAATGTCCACTACAAGCACAACAAATCCACGTTCATTACCTGGGTTCACTCTGGGACAGAAGGTGCCCAGTAGGTCAGCATCCTAGACATGGATTTGATGCTGTACGCAAGGGGGCTGTGCTGTTACAATGGATGAACAGCCGCTGGCCCTACAGGACGCGATACCCAGGGCCCAGAATTGCGGCACGGGAAAGACGCATTAACGTTGAATGTTCATTGTTTGGCACAAAAATCAGGGACCACGGCAGCACGGCAATTGCACTATTGGATCAGTTTGGTCTGCCCCGGACAGACCCCGGAAGGGCTCCAGCGAGTTCATGGTTGAACCGTATTGCCACGCGGCCCTCCCCACGACGGGCAGATCCAAAAATTGCCCGACCGAGGGCGATCTTCAAGTCGGATGAACTTCGTATTTTGATTTGCCATTTCTATGTACTTGGGGGGAAAGGACTAACAAGACAGCTTGGGGCTGTTTTATTGGTAGCTAAATACGTGTATTTGGTCGCGACAATACATCTGGGTAGACAGACATTGACGAGCTTCTCTCGCCTGAGCAGACGTTGATATCACGTCCATTCATGAGTCCCACAGTGCACCTGGGCTGCTTACATGGAAAGTCATTGTCTACAGCGAATAAACATTCTCCTGGGAGATACGCGAGTCTGCTCGTTTCTGCAATCATACGCAAGTGACCACCCCGTAGCATACGAGGTCAGTAGCGGCGGTCAACTATTGGAAACCTGGGGTTTCTTACTTAGTGCACTGGCAGGTTGCGTAATCAAATCCGATTCGTAAGCTTGGCGCAAGCGGTTCATAAAAAGTGGCATCCACCTGAGATTCGACCCCACCAACAGAGATCTCCAGGACGAATCAGCAAGTAACCAGAGGTAACTCAAGTACCATCGACATGACGAGCAACGTCGACTCGACAAAGCCGCGCACCTTCAACCCGGAAGGGGTGTGGGCGCCGCCTCCGACGTACAATCAAGTCGCCGTTACCCTCCTTCTCCCGTCATCCCGACTCATCACGCTTGCTGGGATGACCGGGTGCGACCCCGCAAGATCGGATAACCCACACACGGTCCAAGAACAAGCCCCTATTGCGTACGAGAATATTCGCAAAGCCCTTGCCGCTGCCGGTGCCACCCCACGCGACATTGTTCAAGTAAGAGCGCCTATTCCTCCGTCCTTGCCTTCGTCCCACTTGAGCTACAGGCAGGCATTGACTAGTGGGCTTCAACCAGGTCAAGCACTACATCGTGAAGGAGACTGGCAATGCAGAAGTCGATCGTCTGGACGTAGTGGATCGCGGTTGGGGGGAATTGTGGATGGAATTCATGGATAGGACTGCTGACGGTCATCGCCCTCCAGACACTGTCGTGGGGGTTGCGAGTCTGGCAAAAAGTGACATCTTGTACGAATGTGAAGTATGGGCTGTCGTGAGTCAGTAACCGGTTCCTCGTGGTAGTTCGAGACTGCCTTTTGTGTACAACAAACTCTGTGAAATAGAGTACACTGCTGCACCGTAGCACTCTGTACAGGCTATTCAGGATACTTTGGATGAAAGGAATGCCGGCCGCTGTCATTTAGGAACAGGCACTTTGTCTCTATTTCCAAGTCTGGGCTTCACATGCGGCAACTTCGAACTTGAGATATCAGATGCAATACGGCGGTGCCCCAAGCACTACAACCAACATGACCAGTAGAGAGGATAGACGTGTCATCCTCAGGCTTTATTTTCTAGGTTACTTGTCTCGAGAGAAGTTAAAAGAACATTCCAGCCTGCAACAATATCATATACATATAAGCATGAGCCACTATGGGTCCAAACCATTCACAAAGCACGGCGGCTCCTTTAAACCTAACGCCGTCAAGACTCAACATCACGGCAGAAAGCGACGCTCACCTATAATCCAAGCACCTTGAGAGTGCATACAAGAGTCCCTAGACATTTTCAGAACATTGCTAATGTCTGCTGAAACTTCTGACTGCTAGTGGCACCATCCCTACTTGAGCCTGAGGCATCGTCAGCGACGATGGCATTGATGTGCGGAAGAAAACCAGGGTCAACCTTTAGCGCCATGATTTCTGTTCATGAAGCTTGACTTCAGATAACTAATGACTGGCGGGAGCCTGGGCATGGCAACGATCGATCTCCTTCAAACCGAACTGAATGCGCAAGGGCAAGCACACCGGGTCGTTGTCCGCGGACCGATAGTTAGCCATCGGAAGCTATCAGACTTCTACTATAGGAGACCACTGGCTTCCATATCAATGTATTTGTTCTTTTTGTCTTCATTGAGGAATCATTCTCGTGATTATTGGTGCGAATTCGATGGAACGACCCCGGCCTCCGAAAACTCTTGTCCATGATAAGGTCAATGAGTTAGTACATCTATAGAAGTATCAATCGATATTGCATTAGGACCTGGACCAAAAGAAGACAGGCCAGCCCATAGCTGAATTTTCCACACGTGGCTGCCTAGGTATCCCTGTTTTTGGCGTCGCAAGAGTTCATCCCACAGAACGATCAGATTCATCCCCAGTCTCTTGGCATCCCTTCGATCTGGATGGTGAACACCCGCAATTGCACACGAGCAGTCGAGGAACGCTCTCCGAAAGCTGGCTGTGAGGCTGTGCGCGCAAATGTGTAAGGAATCAAGTGGTCGTGGATAAGAATAGAGCAATCTGCAATTCCGTTCATCCGGCCATGGACCAGTCCTCACACGTTGGCTCACAACGATGGTGAGGATTTTCCGTCGTCGAGGAAAGCATAAGAGCGTCGTGGTCCAGAACCTTCCCAAGGCTGATTTATACGCTTGCACCTGCAGCTAACGAGTCCATCATTCATCGTGAGACGAGAGTAAATAGAATCGTTTTGACCAAGTCTTCTGGCCAGATCACCAGGTCTTGGCACCCTGCTTGTTCATATCGCAGGCTTGCTCTGTGTTTTCTGGCATCCATGCTTTTACTCACTAAGGCTCTAAATTTAGGCCTCAGGTCAAGATAACGTTTAAAGTGCAAGACAAGCAACGTGCTAAATCACCACAACGCATGAACAGAATTGTTCTTGAACGCAGTAAACTTTTTGGGCGCGGAAAAGGCAAAGACTAACAACAGCTTGGGCTCAGATTGCTGCTTGAGTCGCCCCGATTCGCCACTGTCTGTGGGGACTCGGCGACCAAGGCTTGTTAATGCCTCCACAGGGCCAGAAGCGACTGTCATGACTTGGCGAGATCGCCCGTACGACTCTGGAAGTGACAAGATCATAGGCGAAACTCTTGGTTGTCCTCCAGAGGTGCAGCCTAGCTTTATGCGAAAGCTTGGCCGCGATTAAGCAAAAAATGTGGGCGTCGAGATTTGTGAGGCTCCACGCCCGGGAGTCGTGTGTCTCAGACAGCGCCAGGTCCGCTGATCCCTGCCGGCTAGCCCAAACGTGAGGACTCTTGGCTCGCTCTAAGATATTCTTGGGCCCTGTAGTTCAGACGAAGCTGATCTTTCAAGACCCAGACCCTCGGGCGATGAACATACTTTGGCCTAGGTGACGGGAACAGATTACAATGGGCGCTTATATAGCTCTAGTTTGTTTTGCAGAATACTAGGCATGCTTCAGTGTTGGGCGCGGGTGTCTTGTTTAAGGAGACGCGGCGCTCTGCAGTACCGTGATTGATTGATGCTCTGGCCTTGGTTGGGAGGCGAATTGGGCGTCTGGACTTGAGTCAGCATAAAGGCTGGCAGAACTGCTCTTGGCATCATCGCTACCACCATTACAAGGAATGACTCGGCTGGGTTGGTAGCAAAGGCCATATAGCAATGCTTGATATGGCCTCAGTCTGTAGACCCTCCGGAGGTCGGTCAGACAGCCGGGGCGCTGGATCGCCAAGTTGACTGCAGCCAAGGTCCGCCAAGCTGTCTGAGCAGAGTCCTTCCCCAGAACTTTTCGGCACCATCTGGTCTCGGAGCCCAGGCGTTCCTGTTTCTTGCCTCTTTCCAAGACTTTTTTTCGTAAGGGTGTCAAACACTGACTGATTCACCGGACTGTCTTCACGGACCTCGATTTGGACACCGTTAGCACCGCTCCCACGCCTGCACCCCGGCCTTGGAGCCCCGCGGGAGCACGGCCGAGCCCACTTGAGGCGACACATCCTTGAAGTGGCCCGCGATGTTTCAACGGATGGGTCCTTGATAAAGATCCCCAGTGCTCCCTCGTCCCAACTTACTTCAATCATCTTCAACCTCTATCCTGTCATTCTCTTCTCTTCTTCAAGTCTTCAAGCTGGTCTGGAACCGCTCGCTACCGCGTCTTCCTACATTATAATAAACCTACATATACCCGCATTTTCATCAGCCAAACCCCACAAGATGTATACTCGCAGCATCCTCCTCTACCTGGGCGCACTTGCGTGGTTGACCCAAGGCGCACCCCTTAATATCAACCTTGGTGCTTATTCTCCTGCCTTGGTGGTCGGTGATGGAGAGATATCGTTTGGCGTAAGCATCATTCTTCACCTTTCACGGTCCCCCGTCTGTCATATTCTGAGACTAAGACGCGCGTATTAGGGCGGAGAAGCCGAAGGGGGAGCTGCCGAGGGCGGTGCTGCCGAGGGCGGTGCTGCCGGCGGCGAAGGCGGTGCGGGAGCTGGAGAAGGTGGTGCAGGCGCTGGTGAAGGAGGCGCTGGAGCTGGAGGAGGTGGTGCAGCAGCTGGAGCTGGAGCTGGAGAGGGAGCAGCAGGTGAGCCAAAAACCCTGGAAGTACCAACACAGAAGAGCTTCATACTGACGACCTTTTCTCCAGGCGGAGCAGAGGCAAGTAGCATCCCGGCTGCTCAAGACGTTGCGGCTTTGCAAGGAATGGGTAAACAGCGACTACCAAAATCTCGATCATGAGCACGCTCAGGATCAGCTTTGATTTACGAAGCGAACACAGGCGCGGCAACGACGAACACAAGACACATATCAAGAAGAGGGGTTCTGACATGGCTGCTCCGGCATGTGACCATCTGCAGGCATATCTCTCCCGGTGTGGAGACATACTTGAGGAGTACTTGGGCCTTTACGGGCCTCACGTATGGAAGGAAGGCTTTGACAGCTCGATACCCAGCGCAACAACAGGTCTGGCAGGTTTACAGTGGATACACACAGACTACATACTTAGTATAATAGACAGAGAATATGCGGGGTTTCAGATTTCAAGACACATGAGAAGGCCAACTTCATCTCCGAGATTGTTGTGATCATGTCATTTACCGGCACCCTGCGCGGAACATTCCTGGGAAGCGTCTGTACCTGGTCTACAGACGAGCTTTCCAAGAGGGGGATGAAAGATGATTGGTCCCCCCAAGGAAACACTACATACGTACCAAGAGACCTGTTCTCATGAAACAGTGAGCGAGAATGGCGCCTTGAGTCTCAAATTCCCACGTTGGCGGAAATCACATGCAATTGTGGTGACATCTCACTGGAAGCTTTGCTGCCACACCCCTCATGTATCTCAAAGTGCCACTCTCGGAGTGGAATGACCTCCAGTTGGATGATCTGATGGAGAAGCGTCCTCTTGTGAGATAGTTTCTAGAAGGGAAAGGATTCTGGGTTAGCCTCTTGTGGGAAAATCTCTCGCGTATGATGTAATTAGCCTCTTTGGGACTGTCTCCTGTGGGACAATATTTTCTAAGAAAAATCTCATCCAG
Source organism: Diaporthe vaccinii (assembly GCA_039880775.1). NCBI lineage: Eukaryota > Fungi > Ascomycota > Sordariomycetes > Diaporthales > Diaporthaceae > Diaporthe > Diaporthe vaccinii. The sequence goes on from JBCEDN010000002.1 coordinate 382,988, forward strand.
AATAACCTTATCTGTGATATATTTCTCTGGGGTAACTTTGTCTGGCACAACAGTCTAGCCTTCGTAGGACAACCTCCTCATCAACTAAGCAGAAAATATTGCTTGCCACTCGGACATTGTGCCACATATGGAGCCGTTCCCGATGCTCTGACAGCTCGAGGCTAATGTCATTGTAGATGTGTGATACTACAAATGCAAAATACTGACATGTGCCGGCCGAAAATGTGATGGCTGTACGCCGAGTGAGGCGTCCAAGTGTGCTTTGAAGTATGCGTTCTCGTTCTCGGCACAGAGGTGTACTTATTACATGTCAACCATACTGCAAGCTTCGACAGTACAGACATGTTACGCGATTCTCAATGCAAATTCCAGCCGCTCAATTGCCTTGTTTCATTCTGTGCTCAGAGTTTGGAAAGCTCGAGTACCCTGAGCGCGTTGGTCTCGCCTAGGCGAAGTTTATCGAGTAAAATGCACTCGCTCAACGCGGAACGGAGGATGCACCCGAAGCTACGAATCTCCCGCACATTTTCGAATTTGAATACCTGGTATGTCCACTGTCACATGCCATCTTCTGTCTCCGTCGCATCGACGATACACTCGTCTGAGAGGGTGCCCTACTGCTAGTCCCGGCGAACAGCTTGGTGTTCGGACGCAAGTTGGAGCTGCTCGGAACATACGAATACGACTCGCAAGGTTGTGGACGCTTCGCTACTCAGATGATGTGCAAAGCTGTCTTGTGAATGATTCAAATATGTCTTCTCACGGACGCGCCCGGTAAACACAGCCAGTCAGCTGACGTGTCGACGCTGGAACAGGAAGTATTGGCCGCCGCATTTAAGCCACTTCCCCGCATCGTTGCTGACCTTGGAGGTGTTGTGCGACTCCCAGCCGCAATGCCACGCACCCATGCAGCACTACGCACAGGAACCAGGGCAGCCAGGGGAATATCTAACCTAGACCCAGACACGGATGCTAACCGGTGTCGAGCAATACTAACAAGAGTTCGACCAAGACTGTAACTCGAGGCCCAAGGTGGGGATCGCGTTGAACAGGTCCCATCCAAGCTCACTGTCCCCGCAAGTTCTCGAGAATTCCTCTCCTCACGTTCTCAAGCCCTCTCAGGATTAACCCAGCCGCCCTGGGGGATGGCTTGCAATCATATCTATTTGAGGCGGTGGTCATGATTCGACAAATCCGCCCGTCCCGCTTAGCTGTTCCTGTCGGCAAGCCCCCCCCCCCCGGCCCCCATTTGCCAGCGGAGGAAGCTTGGAAGCTTGCTTACCCTCCATCTTGTCTGCTAGGCGCCAGGACTCCAACGCGTGAGGGGCTGTGGTCTGCATGATCTGCCCGGCAGCCCGAACTATCCAGAAGGTGTGGTTCATCAGGTTGGATGAACCTCTCCACTGCCGAGGTCTAGTCGTGATTTGGGGAGGTATTGGATGAAAAATCTTCACATGTTCGTCTTTCCTTGACCGCTCCAGCCACACACACTTGATCGACTGTCGTATCCGGGCGCCGTTGACGCCCTGTCAGGCTGTGTGGGCTGGCCGGAGCGGACGGTAAACGTGTCGTAGGTTTTGAGTCTGTTCCATCAATCCTCCAGGCGTCCAATTTCAACTGAAAACATTATCGGTGGGCTCTTGTCCTACGGGTGCAAGGTGCTGTTTTTTTATCTTGACCTGCTCCGCATCAATTGTGATGAGGTCATCGACACAACGACTGCCGACGAGCCCCTGCTGCATATGCCGCTGGCGGAAATTGCATAGCAACTTCGTGCCGGCACGCCGGAGTGAAAGCTTGTGCCGCCCATGCAATCTTCCAGAAAAGTTCGTACCCCACGGGGTAGTGAATTGGGATCCCCGCAATCCCCAGCGCAGCGTCGCAGAGATCTAAGCAGCGTGGCAGATAGCCTGCCCGAAAAGGGCAACGGTCCGGCGTGGCACCCGGAGACTACGCCCGTATCGTCAAAACGCCCATTCACTTTGACAGTCAGCTGGCCTTTTTTTGGGCACCACGAATCGGGAATCTATTGAATTCCCATGCAGAGACGGGGTACATCTCACGCGGCTATGATCATCGTGCGTATATGTGGAGAGACGACTCGGCGTCGGAGGGGAACCAATCCGATCAGCAATCTCGTAGATAAAATGGGCAGCCAGGCCTCTCTGTTTTCCACGATGGCTCCCGGCTGAAGCACTGCCAGTCTCGCCTTGGTGAACTTTTCTCGCGCGCCGGCCTGACTCCAGCTTTCTCGGCTTGTGGCTTCTTGCACTTCTTTCAGTCGGTCAACTCAGAGCAACATGAAGGCACTCTCCATCTCCGCTTGGGCCTCTCTGGTGGCCTGCGTCCTGGCCCTGCCAGCTCGCCAGGGCTCTTCTCCCGTGGTCGACGGACGAGCAGTCTCGCCGACTGTCGTCCTCTCCCCGTCCAACACCGTTGTTGGGCTGGCGAGCGGCAATGTTGAAAAGTTTGCAGGTATCCCGTTTGCAGACCCACCCACTGGGTCCCTACGACTCAAGCCCCCCAAGAAGTTGTCAACCAACCTTGGCGATGCGTATGATGCAATCAACCCAGCAGCGGCTTGCCCACAGATGCTTGTCTCGACTGGCGAGAACCAGAGCCTGTTCCTGCAGATTCTTGGTGATCTTGTCACCCTGCCCATCATCCAGGCAGCAACAAACCAAAGCGAGGACTGTTTGACGGTCAGCGTCATCCGCCCGGCAGGTGTGGAGGCCGGTGCGAACTTGCCGGTTCTGTACTGGATCTTTGGGGGTGCGTTCGAGGTAAGGCAAACACCGGCACAGGAATTTTGATTCCGAGATGCTGACCAAAAGATAGCTTGGATGGGCTGCCATGTACGATGGAACAGACCTGCTTGACCAAGCCATCAGCCAAGATCAGCCCTACATTTTTGTAGCGGTCAACTACCGCGTTGCTGGATTCGGCTTTATGCCCGGCAAGGAGATCCTGGCCGATGGCTCTTCCAACCTGGGTCTTCTTGACCAGAGATTGGCTCTGGAGTGGGTAGCTGACAATATCGAGGCGTTTGGAGGCGACCCGACCAAGGTGACACTCTGGGGCGAGTCCGCAGGGGCGATCAGCGTCTTTGACCAGATGGCTCTATACGGAGGGGACAACACATACAACGGCAAGCCACTGTTCCGGGGTGCCATCATGGACTCTGGCAGCATCGTGCCTGCGGACCCTGTGGACTGCCCAAAGGGACAGGTCATCTATGACACCGTTGTGAGTGAGGGAGGCTGCTCCGGAGCGAGCGACACACTGGCGTGTCTCCGGGCTCTTCCGTACGAAAAGTTTCTAGACGCCGCCAATTCGGTTCCAGGCTTCCTTGGATACCAATCCGTGGCTCTGTCATACCTCCCCAGGCCGGATGGCACCGTGCTCCCTGACAGCCCTGACGTGCTCGCGGCTCAAGGTCGATATGCCGCAGTTCCCATGATCAACGGTGACCAAGAGGACGAGGGCACGATATTCACGCTCTTCACCTCAAACTTGACGACAACCCAGGACCTGTTGGAGTACTTGGCGACTTACTACTTCAAGAGTGCATCAAACGAGCAATTAACCGCCCTGCTCGAGACATATCCTCAGGACATCACTCAGGGGTCGCCGTTCAGGACCGGGATCCTCAATGAGGTGTACCCTCAGTTCAAGCGGATATCCGCGTTGCTCGGTGATCTGGTCTTCACCCTGTCCCGCCGGGGATTCCTCGAGAACACAAACGCCGCCAACCCAAGCGTCCCGTCGTGGAGCTACCTGGCAAGCTACAACTACGGAACACCCTTCTTGGGCACGTTCCACGGGAGCGACCTGCTGCAGGTCTTCTTCGGCATCTACGACAACTACGCTGCGAGAAGTATACGGACATACTATTACAACTTCTTGTACAACCTGGACCCCAACGTCGGTTACGGAAGTTACCCGAACTGGCCGCAGTGGAAAGACACCGGGAACGGGAACCAGCTCGTCCAGTTTTATGCATCGTCGCAAAACTACCTGGCCGATGATTTTAGGAGTGATGCTTATGCCTTTATCAAAGAGAACATCGCTTCGCTCCGGATTTAGTCAGTTATTGTAAATAGTATCTGACGCATGGTTTACGAGTAACGAGGACGAGGGCTTAATGTCAGTCAATGTCTCAGCTATGATAACGCCGGAACAAAACAAAAGTCAACTGAGCCATGCCATCTCTTGTCAATGTGAATTTGCCTTGCCCGATGGCCCATGGCAGCAGCTACCCTCTCCATGACTCCATCCCTGACTTGACACATGTGAAGGTGAAGGCGAAGTTGCAGCTAATCTGATATCTTTATTGCCTCCCAGTCACCTACAAGCATACCCCTTAGAGCTGTTACCATTCCAAGACGGAGCTGTGCAACTGGCCGGTGCAGACTCCCCAGAAAAGCCTCCAGATCTCCAGGTATCCCGGTTAGAGAATACGCAGCCTGAGAATTGATCTCGTCGCAGTTGTCTTCCTTGAACCACAAGTTTATGTAAAGAGGCCCCCATACCATCGGCAGTCCTTGTCTTTGGCATCAATTATCTTATAGTTAATTATCCGAAAATTATTATTCTATAGTTAATAATCATATATTTTATAATTAAATATAATATTTTTTTATAATTAATTACCTTATTATTTATAAAATGATTATTATAGATTTTATTTCTATATTTCTATATAAATATTTTATTATTAATTATCTTATAAGGAGTATTTAATATAATAAGTATAAAAATAATAAATTTTAATAAGGATATTATTATGCTATGTTCAAGGTTCTGGGGTTAATCTTTCTCGATAAGAGGATTGCACAATAAATTCCATTTATGCAGAACTGACTATGGTACGAGGAGAACACCAGCTGCTTGACCGTGCCCGAAGAGCCTCCGATCGTGTGGAAGGTTGGCCTGGCCTGTACACGGAACTTGGCAGAGTAAGACCTTCCCAGGCGGCAGACCCGAGCTGGACTTGGTGTATCTCATCACCCTGGGCGAGGGTGATGAAGCTCCGCCAAGAATAATGGTTCTCCTGGCCAATGAAGAAGATAATCTTGGAGTTCTTGATCATCTCCTTGTTGAAACGGAGGCAGCGGGCCTCGATCTGGTCCCAGCTTGGGTACTCAGCCTCCCAGTCCCCTCCGCCTTTGACATATGGGTGGCGGAACGGGAATCGATCATGCGTCCGCACCCAGCCATTTGGCCCGATTTTCCTGTCTTGGAAACCGAGGGACTGGTTAGTCTTGTCGAGGGTGTGGCCAAATGCCTTCTTCTGCGTGTTCCAAGTTGGGTAGTGCCAGAAGAATGTCAAGACGGCACGGAGCGGACCAGACGGCTTGACGAGGTCCTCTCGCTTGATCACGCCCTCCCCGAGTCGGACAATATCGACCACGAACTCGTCCCACAGTGCATCAATATCCCTGTCATGGGATGCCCACTCTTGTCCATTGTCGCGGGCGAGAAAGGCATCGGTCGGCTCGCGTGATTGGCTGAGCTGGCCGGTGCTCATGTCCCCGGAACACTCGTCCTTGAAGGAAGAAAGAGCGGTCCGGTGCTCTTGACTGATGGCACTGATGCCCAGGAGGATGTCTAAGAATGGCACTCCAGTGCCGAATGCGGAAAGGCCGAGTGGTGTCAGCACCCGGTTGATCTCCTCCTCGACGTTCCTCGAGGAAGCAGCAGCTGGTGCGACGATCTCTTGCTCGAGTTCGTCGTCACTTCCGTCATCATCGCTGTCGCAGTCCTCGAAGTCGTCCTCCTCCTCGTCAATGACGCTCTCACCGTCGGAGGCAGGGGGCAGGGAGAAGTCTTCGTCTTCCTCTTCCTCTTCGCGGCGCCTCTTCTTGGAGGCGGCCGACGGCGCAGGCGCAGGTGCAGGTGCAGGTGCAGTGGCAGGGGCAGAAGATCTTTTCTTCGCGTTGGAACCCATCTTTACAGATTGTGAATAAGGACTGTTCGAACAAATTGGCTGTATGACACTGGTGGTGGCTTCACTGGGTGCTGTCTTGCGGGCTTCGGGGCGTCGGTGGTCCAGTCTGGGATATGGACCCGAGTTCTGCCTCGAAGTGCACGCAGTAGGAGTCAGGCGGTTCCATGACTACCATTACTGGAAGGTGCTTGCCTATGTTGTTGAATCGGAAGGCACTGCAGAGAACTCGCACATGGAAGGAGCGCCCTCGTCGTGACTTCCGAATTAGGAAAGACCCAATTCAACGGCCCTGGGAGCCAATTCCATCATTCCAGAGCGCTCATCGCATTTCGAGCATTTCCCGAGATTTGCTGGAGCAGGAATATATGAAGAATTGCCGTGGAAAAGCTGTGGTGTGCTTCTGATTCCGATCCAGGATCTCCTCTTCGCCCCTTGCGGGTAGACTGGAGCACGCCTCACTGTGTGAGACTATCAAATTGGTTGGAGTCAGCGTGCATGCTTTCTCATGCGCCACATGCTCAATCAGAAATTCTCGATTCCTTTCTGTTACGCTGCATTGGTACATATATTCATGTGGAAGACGGAAGACATTTGTCTGCAGAGATACAGAGAACGTTCCCACTTGATGAAATATCCTGCATATCGATTCTGAAGTCTTGCCGGCACCGGGTCATCACCAGAAAAGGTTTCACAACGCTATTATGGACAGCACCATGGTCTGTGGGCGGACAGACGACTTCCACAAGGAGATCCAGTGGGGACATGGAATCCACGGGAGCTCAAGATGGGGACCTCGCCGTCTCCAGCAAAAGTGTTCGGCGTATTTTGATATTCCTGGAGTCTGTTCTTCATGGTGGGATCTGAATTCTCAGCAGTTAAGCCATATGGTGCATCTAATAAGCGGTACCCAAATCATGGTTGATTTGACAATATCCAGTCGCGTGTGACCCACATCTATAGATCGGACTGGATGCCGTAGCCAGGCTCTTTCTTTTTATCTCAACCTTAAATGTGTATGCCGACAAGGAACTCATCCTTTCTATTGACTCGGAAGAAAACCTCAATGCTACACAAATGTTCCACCAACGCTTCATCGTTAGTTTTGCTACCAACTTCTTCGAATTATATCATAATACTTCGCAGATCCCAAGGTCTTTGGGGTCCTTGAACTCAAGCCTTGTCTTCTTCTGTTATATTTAAACTGTAAAGATCCAACCCTTACCCAGGTATACAAATGTGCAAAAATTGCGGGTGTTCAACCGCATTGACAGCATGTATCGTTTCTCTGCTTTTCTGAAAAATGAAGAGGTAAACCTAATACTATGAACTTGTAATAGCTGTCGCCACTTGAGTTAAATGTTAGAGTAGAGAGTACCAGGGAAAGTATCCGGGAAATTTTGACTTGGCCTCTGGGCCTGTGCTAAATGGCGACAAAATCATCAAGTGGTTCATTCGCAAGCCACTGCGTCCAGGTCAAAAGAAACAAATTTCCCAAAGCGTTGGGGTGAGAGCGGTGTTTCTTTCACTTCCGGTCGCCTACAATTTCAGATGCCACTTACGTGGAGGTCTATATTGACCAAGTGGAATTGCCCTTGACTGGAAAATATCCAAACAGCCTGTTTTTATGCCACTTGAAGTGCTGAACTGGCCAGGAATGCCGATATAAGATTAGATCAAAGCTTGTTTATAATAATGCTCTATCCAGAAAAGAATTAGGTCTTCTGTCACACAAGACATGCAGACATGCAGACATGCAGAAGCATGTAGACTACTGAGACTACAGTAGCTCATTTCTCTGATCGTATCTCACGTCGATGAACACCACCTGCTCGCTATTGATTAGGGAGACCATCCTCAACAATACAATTGGTCAATTTTGGTTCCATGGCATTGTCTCTTGAGATCAAATTCATTTCTCAGATTTCCGATTCTCACTCTCATTTGCCGTCTAAACGTCTCATGATTTGTCCGCATTCAGTGCTCTTCGCTTTGCTTGCCATCGTTAGGTTTCGTGAATATAGTCTGCCGTCACACAGACTTCTGCATGTCTTCCTCTGAAATTCTGTGCTAAATACACTCCCGCCCTTGCGCCAGCAACTAGCACGGTCCTCGTCTCGAGCTACATTAGAAGCTTGATTCATTCAACTCTCAACCATGTTTACATACCCCAGATAAGTGAGATTATATCGGCCCTCGTAATTAGCGATGTGCTTTGTGCACACTGTCTGGCAGCCTGCGCGGACGTTACCATAGAAGTGACAGTACGATATAGTCCAATTCCATAGCCCTTCATGGCGGACCGAGCACGATAATATGCAGATTGTCCATTGCTTAGTGGGGCCCTTCTGACGATGTACCTGTTTTGTCGCAGAAAACTATCAAATGATGTTAGGTTTTATAAATATAATCTGCCGTTATACAGACTTCTATATATCTTCCTTTAAAATTTTATATTAAATATATTCCCACCCTTATATTAATAACTATTATAATCCTTATCTTAAGTTATATTAAAAGCTTAATTTATTTAACTTTTAATTATAAATTTATATTTTAAATAAATAATATTATATCAGCCTTTATAATTAGCGATATATTTTATATATATTATTTAATAGCTTATATAAATATTATTATAAAAATAATAATATAATATAATTTAATTCTATAACCCTTTATGGTGGATTAAGCATAATAATATAACTGTTGAAAACATGCCTTGCAAACCTGTTGCGTAAGTCATGTTATGATGAGCTTCGTTGGTATGCTGACTTAGTGGAGGCATTTATTTCTAAACATCTGTGTTCAACCGGCTTCCTGCGCTGGCCACCAAACTGCCCTGACTGACAGACAGAGACTGGTCGACATAAGGAGGTGGATAAGGCGGGTGTTGATAATTGGTGTGGTAGCTCACTAAGGAGAAAATGTAAGGACATAGTGAAGGAAAATTGGCCCTTGTCATAGCAGCCCGGCTAGCTCAATGTAAGAATTCACCATTCCGTTTTATGAGAAAAAGGCTGAGAAATGAAAAAGGGTCAGAGCGTCCGACTTTTAGAATCAAAAAATCTAAATCGGAAGGCTGAGGGTTCGAGTCCCTCGTCGGGCGATTATCCACTATTTTTTTCTTCCCTCTATCTCCTCCACTACATGATCTACTCTTATTTTTAAGAGTTACACATGAGTATATTAGTTGCAATATTCCAGCGGTTAAACTACTCATTATATATAAGTATGTTGTGCTGTCTTACTCCTAGGTGCTAGATATATCCCACGAAAGCTTACTAAGAGTGAACTAGGCAAGTTGGGTTGATTGCTTGTAATAGTGGCTTGACTTCAATTAGAACATATATATGACTTTTGAACGGCTTGATTGCCTTTTTGGGTTACTGGTGACTAACTTAGTGGTATGGAGAATGTGTATGACTTTGGCAGGACGCTGCATGAAGTTATCAAGCTCAAGCTTTATCCTGTTCTTGGGCTGTGATGGGTGTGGTCACCAGCATCAGATTCGGGTCTGTCTTTTTTCCCAAGTTGGTCTCGAGGTTCATCCACAGCCAGGCCTCTGTGGACTTATGAAACCTGTTAGCTGCTGCATGGGCATTGAAGATGCGTTATGAGCAATGTGGGTAAAGCCAACGAAAATTGTGCAAGGAACTGAGACAGCTGTCAATCCCGCGACAGAGTCATTGTCTGCCTAGTGCAGCTTTCAGCGCAGGGCTGACTTGTGGACGGGTTTCGCTTAGACAGAGGACGACTTGGAGTGTGACGAACAGCAGGAAGGAGCGCAGCTTCAAGGCCAGAATTGGTACAGTGAATCTCTATCAAGAAAGTCAGGTAGCTGAGTAGAAATAATCAATGCTATTGACAGGAATTCAGGGCCAGGTCAGATGCCATGTCTGGATCTGGGCTGTCTTTCAAGCACGTCGTGTGGCGCGGACGGTTAACAGCAAATAGTCTTTGCAAATATCATCTGTGGCAGAACCTGATTCTAACTAGTGAGCCTCACTCTGGATGACAAGAGATTTTGGATCTATGGGGAACTGGGTCAACTTACTTGTTCATGAAGAGCATGTGCAGGCAAGACTAGACAAATATCACATACCTTTCCTTAATACCAATTACATTGTGAGGTATGTGAACTTAGTTCTGAATGTCATTCCTAAGTTTCTTATTGATATGGCTATGCGAGCGACGGAGTGGGACACGAGGTAACAGCAATGATTCGAGCGCAAGTCTTGAACACGAACCAGCAGCTGTAATGAATTTCGCCATGCTGGGACCTCAGCGGCATCTTCTGCCATTACTTCCCAACAATTCATTAATCACCAAACCAGTGTCACCTTGTACTTTCTCGCCGAGTAAAAGTGATGAAGCATCTCGAGTGCACACTCAACAGTTCTTCTCATCACATTGAACTAGGTGTTGCTCAATGCTTTTCAGGAACAGGTGGAGGGTTGGCGGACTCACGAGGTTGCCAATGGCTCGGAAATTGAAAAATGCTGAGTGCTTGGTTGTCCAGGTGGTCGATGCTGGCCGTCCGTCTCACAATACCGGCATCTTGACAGCATTCCAAAGGTCTAATACCGTCCCATCAATATCATCACCACCTTGACGTCAACATATGAAACGTCCTGTCAGCACTTATCCGCGGACCACAATTGCAAATTTGCTACTTGATATTTTAGCGGGTCTGGAACTAAACTGGCGAGGCGAGGTTATGATCTCTCGCCTTTGCCTACATCGAATAGTCTTAGACACGACGGTAGTCAGGCTACCGTAGCTGCGATCCAGGCTTCTCATCGGAGACCAAGGGGCGCGTAGGCTGTCATCTCGGCTTAGGGGTGGCTGAGTACGAGAATAGCGTTGCATACTTACTAGTTCCCGGTCTGTTTCTGCCTGAGTGGCTGACATACAAGGCCGTCTCTCCAACTCGACCATCGCATTCAGACCCTCACCTCCCTGGCAGCATTCGATACCATCCAGGGTTTCACAGCAACAAGAACATATGAACGGGCCAGCACCAGGACGCTACCGGACGCAGCAGAGCCTAAAACGGAAGCGGCCGTCTTGTTGCCACGATCGACATCTCAACAAGGTCAAGGTCTCAATCTGCAGGGCTCTCCTCTTGGTCCAGGCAAAGTCGATGCTCAAGCTGAAATCCAGCTCCGACGCTGTCTAGCCCCCGCCTCGACGAGGCAGAGCAATACCGAAGCCAGACAAGGTCTATTCATTTCACATCAGCTTCGTTCCGCTTGGATCGTCGCGCATCAGATCGAAAAGATTTCTGTTGTTAGTAGGAAGGCGTAATTATCCTTCTGGGGTCTCGAAGTTGGGGCCTTCAAACAAGAGCGAAGACGTTCCATAAGAGATGTCTCTATGTCAAGATTTACCGTTAAAATTACATGTGAAATCAGGCAAGCGGACAGATGGAGTTTGGATATTAGATGTATGTATAACTAGTATCAGCCGCCCCTCCCTTCGCCTTTTTTGCTCCTACGTACGTGAGTGGCGGGAAGCTGCCAACATCAAGACCAGTGAGGACATTGTTTCATACTGCCTCGTTATTAGTCCCTTCACCTCTTCCAGTGGCTTCCAATGTAAATATTTTGCTTTCGACTCGAGATATTAGTGACTAAATGCGGGCTACAGCCCCGGAATGCTCAGACACGCTTCTGCGGGTTTCACCTAGATCAAACTCGGCAGCATGTAATTTGAGTGGGTACACGGAGCAAGTTAGCGATGTCGTTGTAATTGGACCTGGGCTTGACTTTCATGTTGGCTATTTCCTGCAACGTGGAGACGAAGTTACCACGAGCTATGCCAAATAGTCTCTACAAGCCGTGTATGCTGCCATGACTCTCAGCTACGGGAGATATATTCTACTTCATGTCCGTGGAGACAGGAACCGGGGGGCTAGGGGTCGGGGAGGAGTCATTTGAGCTTTTTGTCCAATTCAAAATTTAACAAGACAATACGTATAGCAATTAGGCAGGTAGCAATGACTCCGTCATTCATACCATATGGAAACCCACTGGAATGCAGACTTCCTCATTTCCATTGTTTCTTGAAGCCCGTTCCACTTACATAGAGTGACGGGTCAACATGATGTCAGACTCGAAGACTTTCCGACAAATTCGCCTATAGTTTTGACAATATGCAGATCGGGAAACACTGGAAAGTATGAGGTGTATTATAACTAGCGAACTACATGTCCGGGAAGAAAGGATAATGATCCACTGGCAGTGCATCCCTGAAGCGTACGGCGGAAGGATTGGAGTGCCCGTTATGATATGGGTCACATGATTCTCAGTGCTTGAATATGAGCAAAAGATCATACCAATCGCCCCATGCACTGCTCTCTATACAGGAATTTATGGCTTTGTCCGCACGGAGTGTTACAACCACGACCCAAGCCTGAGGTTCTGCGCAAGAATAAACATCCTTGTTTATAAGCCGGCTCAAGAATCTACAGCCGGGCTGCTAGGCATAGAGACGTGTGTGTTGCGCCTCGGATGCTCAATCCTGTCAAACATTTGCGCATCGCGTCGGAGCATTATGTGGCCTTGGCCGAGCTACAAGATAGGCCCTTCTACTACTTAGTACTCTTAGTAGCATCAACGAGGACCACTGGGGCTTCTTTTATCCTCAAAGCACCGTCGATATCGCTACAAGCACCTTCAAACTTTGGCTGTGTGAATTAGTATCATCAGAAAGTCACCATTTCATTGCCATGGTATATGGAAGCTTTTGTGGAGAGAGTGTCTTCCGCTACGGAAATTCAATCTAGGGAAAGATGCATGGACAGTGTCCTAAGATACAAGTTTAACCATAAACAATGTTTCTTGTGTTCTAACGGTGCAACGGACTTCTGGGTTGCTCTACAGAGCGGCAGCGTCTTCAGAAAGTCTATTTCTCAGATACGGACTCCGGCTTCAAAGACCAACTACAAAGGCATGGTGAGACTGGGGTAGCTGAACAATCCCAACACATTTTTGGCAGCGCCTCGTGTCCACGGCCTGGTTGAGGAGATGGACCAAAGGCCTGGTATTATTCCTCTGTTTGATTGAACTCTGGGATCTCCACGGCCAGACTAAACAATATCCTCAAAACAGTTTCCTCTCACGTCGGGCGTATCCGATCATCTTTTTGAACTTTTTGCGCCTCAGACCTCGAGTTCGAACACTCCTGAAGGCCACCTATCAATCGGATTGCAGATTGATTATGTTTTGCTAATTCGAGAAAACAATTTGTGTGGAGTGATTTTGAGTTTATTTCTCTGCCACTGTTCAAGCCTTCCATATTGACCTGGACACGAACACTTGTATGGTAGCTGCATGAGGATGACTTCCTCAGGTAGTGCAGCCCCACTATATGAGAAGGTAAATCCGAAACCTCAAGCCACATCACTTTGCCGGACTCGCTTCTCGGCAAATGTTCCAATATCTGTTTGCTCAGGTAAAAAGGCAAAAGCAAACAAGATCTGAGGTAATTATTTCCATCGTCTACTACCTGAAATTCTCCCAAGTCTGGAAATAGTCGCAGTCGGGCTCAGATAAGCCCTGGGAATTCGGCCGCGTCTACATCCACGCCAAGACACCTTGTTTTGACCGACGACAACCGGCACCCGTGGCGCGTCCAAGCGCACACACGGTTCAAACCCTCATGACTGGCGTGACTCCTTGCCCCAACTTTTCCGCAGTACACAGTTTGACCTAGTGTCAAAGCAGATCCTGTCACGCAAGCCACGTGCGCCCAATAGCAATGAATATCGACGGACCCCATACAGAGGACGAAGCAGCGCGGTTCCGTGCCGGTTTGGAGCGCAACCCTACGCTGATGGAAGTCCTGCGCCGCGCCGCCACAATGAACCTTCCGGGCTGGTACCTAGCAGCCGGCGCTCTGACTCAATCAGTCTGGAACCACATCACAGAGCAGGATCCAGAGAACGGGATTGATGATTACGACCTCATTTACTGCGATGACTCGGACCTGTCCTGGGAAGCGGAGGACTCCGTTATTCAAGAAGGCGCCAGGGTTTTCGCAGGTCTCCCCACGAGGGTCGAGATCCGGAATCAAGCTCGAGTACATCTCTGGTATCCGCAGAAGTTCGGGATCTCATGCCCACAGCATACCTCGACCGAAGGAGCGATATTGTCATGGCTGTCTGGGACAGCCTTGTTCGGCGTCCGGCTGCTGCCGAACGGCGACTGGAAGGTGTTCGCTCCGTGGGGCTTTACCGACATCCTCAACCTCACGGTGCGCCCGAACCCGGCAACTGGGAGTCGTGCAACCTACGAGAAGAAAACAGCAAGGTGGCGAGCCATCTGGCCGGATCTCAAGATCATTCCATGGCCAGTGACTGCGTTGAATGCACAAGAAAGGGAGTAAAAGGACTTGTGTTGAGACGGTATATTTAGCTGCATAGTTACATGATGTAGACAAGATGAAAAATGGATAGACTACACTATGAGACATCCAAATCAAGGCTGGCCACATCTCTTGGTACCTGTATCTCGCGATCAAGCCTAGAAATCAGATACTTGGATCAAATAATGCACCCTTTTTTGGTCAAGAAATGAATGCATTCCATCCTTAAAATGTAGTGGTAGTCTATCTATTCTACGGCACGACGGGGTGCCAACAGTAGCTCATCTCATTGCAGGCCGATATGATGGGGGCATTAATAGAACGTTGCTTAGAACAGAATTATAGTATCTGGAAACGCTCCCCTACATACGCATAAAAGAAAGTCCTCTGGGGCCTTATCTGCAGTCAGATTTCGAGCCACTACGCCCTCTTTGAATACAAACATCGCCAGTTTTTCGGAGCCCAATCCTTTACAGCGAAAAGGAGGGCTCAACATTTGGTCTGGATCTAGAAGTTCCGAACCCTTTGTACTCTTGTGGTTCCGGTCCAAGGGTTAGTGGAGTCATGCCGGGCGTGATAGCATTGGCCTAAGAAGATTTGTTATGAGCGAGTCAAAAAATGACCCTCTTGGCACTGGCAGCGGTTGGATTGCCCATGTTGATGTTCAGCAGGAAATTATCACATCTATACTCCAACTGGCTGTTCCCATGAGTTATCCCCCAAAGGTCTGTCCCACTTACTATAACTCATACTCAATGTCCTAGACTAATGTCATATAGCGGGTTCTCTAAAGGTTTACAATCCTACATAATGTTGTCTCATAACAGATTGTCCCAGTAGGGTGACCAACAGTAGCCACATTTAATTATCCTGCAATCAATTATTTCACCTCCCACAGTCAACTATTCCACAGTCGATAATCCCACAGTTGATAATCCCACAGTTGATAATCCCACAGTCGATAATCCCATAGTTGATAATCCCACAGTCGATAATCCCATAGTCGATAATCCCATAGTCGATAATCCCATAGTCAATAATCCCATAGTTGATAATCCCACAGTTGATAATCCCACAGTCGATAATCTCATAGTCGATGATCCCATATGCCACAAGAGATTGTCCCATAGTAGTTTATCCCACAGTCAATTGTCTCACATTCCACAGGAGGTTATCCCATAGTCTACTATCCCAAAGCAAAGTGTCCCACAGCTGAGTACACCACGGCCTGTTATCCCATGGCAAGTTGTCCTACACTAGGTCCTCCTGCAGGAGGTAACTTACTATCTATTATTATGCGGATGCTCATTGTCGGTTGATTGACCTTTAAACAGTGGAACATCATCCTACTTCTCATCACTCAATAAGATGAAGTTGGTTTCCTTACAGTCCCATCCACTCCTACACCCCTTGCAACAAACATAACCAACAAATATAATATGGCCTCTTTTAGTGAATCTGAACTTCCTGTAATATTTGATGCGTAATATTTGATAATTTTTATGGACAGATTCAACAGCATTACCGACTCGCTACTCGGTTGAGGTTGAGAAATACTGCTTTGGCGAGCATTCAAATTTCCTTGAGCTGTTCCTCAGTATTCCAATGTCGTCATGGAGTACAATTTGATCGGAACACATATCCTCGGGTCGTCTGTTGAGTCTAGCCTCGTGAAGCGGTCCCCTGGATTCGGTCAGCCTTCAGGCTACTGATACAATTATTTCGAGGTCTAGTCTCACAATTTCTCAGCTTACCTGTACGTGTCTCCCTTCTTAGTTTCCTGACATTGCTGTCCCTTGTGTTTTGGGCTGCCAGCAGCCATAGAATATCATGTGAATCAATATTCCGCCAAGTTTTGATGTCTTGCAACATGAAACCTGCATTGGATGAAGGAGTGACTATTCCACGGAAGTTGCTGTATGGAACGGTTCTTTTCGAGAAACTTTTCCTCAGTCTAGGAAGTCTCTGCCGCTGAAATCTCGATTTGTCTTTTAACATGACTGCTTGAGGGAGCCAGAACTCAATACTGGGTCGTTCGTTCCAGTACTATACCGCCTCCGTCGTTGCAGTTGGTACAGCTGATGAATCTGTCGAGGAAGCCGTTTTCTCCGGCTGCTCCAAAAATGGACTTGAGTTGTGTGTTTTCGACATGCCCAGCCCCACGCCGACTCCCACAGCGACCCCGACTCCGATGAGAAATAGAACAAGCACCAGAAGTATGAAGAAATTGGATCGCTTGATTCCACAAAGAACAACTCTTTGCTTCGGCTTCTCTGGTACGTCGTCGTCGAAAGCTGATTTGGGGTTATCTGGTAGCATCGGCGCCGCAGGATCCGATCCCACCGTCCTCCCGGAGTTGTCCGTGGCGCCCGAGAAGCCTGAGACACCAGATATGACGGTGTCTCGAGCGAATGGCGCCCTCGGCGCATCGCGATAGTATTGAGACGGGTGCGTGGCTGGGGGCTGTGCCGTACTGTCCTCGGACGTCGGCGAAAGTGGGACTGTCCCGAAATACCCTGTTTCGTTGTTTCGAGACCCCGGGCTGTCGACGTAGTTCCTTGCATTGTCGCCACCATGGCCACCAGGGCTCAAGGTGCCAGATGGACTGAGGTCGCCAGCGTCTGGAACTGCATCGTATCTCGAGATTGAGATAGACCCCGGTGGTTGTCTAGTGGTCATCCTCGCTTTCCTCATATATTTGCCCAGGTCGAAAGAAGGAAGCCGCAAAAAGAGCTCGGGAGAAGAGTATCGCACGGTGCAAAAAAAAGAGAAAATTGGCAAATATGGTTGTTCGTGATAGAGCTTGGTGTGTTCAACTCAGCAAGGAGTGGCGGTATGGAAAGGATTGATGTTAAAAGACCTTCAGTTGTCAAAGGCAAAAATCTGTGGATCCGCTAATGCTTGTTGAACCGATCTCATGCACACGTCCGTCCCTGGCCCTGGCCCACTTGCCCCTTTGGTTGGAGTCCCCGTGGGCCGTTGTCCAGGGGCACTTGATTCGGTCGTTTTGACGCCGTCAGTTGTCGATCCACACACGTGTCCGGGTAGCCAGGCCAACGATATCTTTGGTCTTTGCTGCTTGCGCCCTCTCCTAATGCAAAGCTGCTCACCGCTTTGCGATCGCGGAGATGCTGATTTTGGCCTTGGTGGCGCAATCATTTCCATAATGAAAGACAACGTGTGCAGGCATGAAGAGAAGCCTCGCTTGCATCAAGTTTGTTGAGTCATGCTTGGCTAGATATTGCCGGACAAGGAGGCATGCAGGTCACATTGAAAATCACAAGCACACATTTCAAGTGATATCAAATATCGGTCTCAATTATGGCACAAAACACATTTTCTAAATACATAATGCCGCTGAAACAATCTGGGCAATGGCTGATGAACATCTCTGACCTCGATCGATCACAACTTGCTCTTCGTCCGCGGCTGACCGCGCTCATCCTTGTAAGTGGCGAGTTGATTCCTCTTGCTGTCACCACCGTGCTCGACGGCAACAGGGGCATCGAAGACGGTGGCCCCGGACTTCTCCCTCCTCTTGTCCGCCTCAACATAGTCCCTCTCGCTCTCACCAAGATAGATCTGTCTTGGCCTCCAAATCTTCACACCCGACGGGTTCAGCATCTGCTGCCTCCAATGAGCGAGCCATCCCACGCATCGTGGCACAGCAAACAGGACGGGGTAGAAATCGAGGGGGAAGCCCATTGCTTGGTAGATCAGGCCGGAGTAGAAGTCAACGTTGGGATACAGGTTCCGCTTCTTCATGAACTCGCTCTTCCTTGCATAATCCGCAAGTGTCAAGGCCGTATCGAGGAGCTTGTTTCGGCCTGTGACCTTGAAGACTTGCTCTGCGAGCTGGCGAATTGCGGTCGACCGCGGGTCGACGTTCTTGTAGACTCTGTGGCCGAAGCCGACCAAGACGCGTTCTCGCTTCTCCACCTTCTCCATGAAGGCCGGGACATTCTCGGGGGAGCCAATCTCCATCAGCATGCGGATGGCGCTCTCTGAAGCTCCTCCGTGCGACGGTCCATATAACGCTGCGCATCCGGCTGCGACCACGGAGTAGGGGTCGACCAAAGAGCTTCCAACTTGCAAGACGGTCGCGGTAGAGCAGTTCACCTCGTGGTCGGCGTGGATGATGAACAGCGCATCCAGGGCCTTTTCCAAGACGGGGTGAGGCTGGTATTCACTGCCTGAGAGATTGTCGAGCATGTATAGGAAGTTGCCGGAGTAGGACAATCCGTGAGCAGGTCGGTTGAACGGCCGACCTTGGCGCATCCTGTATGAAGCAGCTGCCAAGGTCGGCGCCTTGCCGATGATTCTCAGGATTTGCTTATCGAGCAGCTTCAGTGACTCGATGTCCCCTGATGCAGCATTTGTGAACAGCTTCTGGCCAGCCAACGAAGGGTTTGACTCGGGGGCAAAGGCACCGAGGGTTGCAAAAGCGGAGGTCATCATGGCCATGGGATGTGAGTCGTACCGGAACGACTTGAACATCTCCTCGATGTCCGTGTGGACATAGGTGTGGTGCATGACCTCATTCTGCCAGTTCCGAGCCTGGGAAGTTGTCGGCAACTCTCCGTACAAGAGCAGGAATGCGGTCTCGAGGAAGTTGCTCTTGTCGACGAGCTGTTGAATGGGGTAGCCCCGATATCTCAGAATGCCGTCCAGGCCATTGATGTAGGTGATCTTGCTCTGGACGACGGCTGTGTTCATGTACGCCGGGTCATAGACACGGAGCCCCTGCTCGGTCTCATCTTCTGCCCTGTTGCCCTCTGACTGGGCCTTGATGTTCTTGAAATCGGTTGCGAGGATGGAGTTATTCTTGATGGGGACCTCATATGTCTTTCCCGTGCGGTTGTCGACAACGGTCAGGGACGGACGCTTGCTGATGGCGACCATGATGCTCAAGGTTGTTGCTGGGTGCCGAAACGTGAGGGGATTCCTTGGGCCTTCAGTCTCTCCTCGCTGCTCTCGACGGGGACAGACGGTGAGTTGAGACAGGAAGTGATATATCGATGAGCAGGATGTGCAGCGAACCAATTCCCAGCTGGCATGTGAAGACAAGATGAGATGCTACGGCGGTTGGAGGGAGGATCCGGAGACCTGTCAGGGTCGCCGAGCGTAGCCGCTTTTCCCGGACCTCGGCAGAAACTCGATTTGGTTAGGCCGCGGCCTTGACCGGGGCTCGACTTTGAGGCTCCATCTCGACTCCCGACCCATTTCCTTTCCCCACGACTGACATAATGATTTCCGTCCTGTGGCTGAAGGGCATTTTATGCCCGTGCCCTTGGAGCTTCGATATTATGTTCTTTCGGGTGACGTGTCTCCAAGACATCAGCCAACGCGGCAGTGTGGACGTGGGCCAACGAAGGGAGCACCTCTTTCTTAGGGTTTGACCCTCTCACCCGGAATCCGTAATATGCGCAGACACCCTCCCTCCCCGTGCTGGGAATGGAGAGCGGCCGAATAACCTGGTGGATATTATTTTGCATCGGTCACTCTAGCCCAACAACCTCACTTGCCCCCTCGAAACTCCTCACTGAGCGGCGCCTGTCTTGTCCAGATATTCATGCCCGTCTTCTGCCCTGTCGTCACCGGTAACCCAGCGTGAAGCGTCCTCTCATCACCCAAGCCGTTCGGGAACAGATTCTCCCAGTACACCGCGTTGCCCTCGATGGGCCTGAAGGTCACCCCGTTCTCGTACGGCTCATCGCAGTCAAGTGTGGCACACCAGCGAGAATCTCTCGGAGCGTCCAGCATCGGGAAGTTTGTCCCTCCCCCTGTTGTGTCGTTCGACACGTGCACGTAGGCGAAGAAGGACGACACCCGGTTTCCGCCTAGGTCTGCTGTGGCATGTGCAGGGTCGGTAAACCAGTCGGTATGGAAATGATATCGCTGCCCTGTGCCGTATTTGACCAGTTGTAACGGCTCAACGTGGCTACGCCGGACATCGTAGCCTTGGAAGGCAAGTGCCCGGTCCTCGATGCACCGGACAACATCGTCTGGTGTCACGGATGTGGATTGTGACGTCCGCACTGAATGCTCTCCATCGGCGCCCGTGACTCCGGAACGGGAGAAGCTATCCTTACTACTCAGAAATGGTTCAGTATTTGAGCACGAGAAACTTAGATATGGCGAGTGGTCCTCACGTCACTTCTTGCAGGTGAGCCCTCTCACTTGGGGTGATGAAATTGTGTAGATACGCAACCAGCGGCGACTTGGACAGCAACGCGACGGTGTATGGAGGGTGCTCGCAAACGTATTCATCGGTCAAGGGCTTCTGAGTTGCATTGGACCTGCCGAGGATGGCGGCCGCAACGATAAAAGACCCCAATAACTTCATACTCGTGTCTTTGGTCACAAACTGGTGGAATATAAGCAAGCGGTGGGCAGATGTTGGTTGTCGATATCGATTCTTGCCTTGACCGGCTTCTCAGTGCCTTTTTGAAAATAATTTCTCGGCATGGTCAGGGGCCTCAAATGTGTTCCTGCGGTTCCTACGGGTCTCAAGCGAGGTCTGTAGGGATTCAGGGGTGAAACATTGCTGGGCCGCTTGCGCTTGTCCCGAGTTGCGGCCGTGGTCTCATCGCCGCTCCCAAGTCAGCACATCAGGGGTCGGATCCGTCTGATCAACAACTGGCGCGACCCCTGATGCTGCACAATCGTCCAATCTTTGCCTGAACTCCACCCCACCCCCGGATCCTTGCAACCCCACGATTCGCTTCCTAGAAAACAAGCTTCTTTCCAGCGTGGTATTTCTGTATGGTTATGACCTCGGTAAGGTGACTTTATCACCAGACAGTGTTTGTAGTTCATCGCAATGAGAGTCACCAGGACGTATTCACTGATCGGTCTCCTGTCCCAATTCGCCCTGGCGAAATGGCCAACAGTTGACGAGATTGCTTTCCGGGATGCTATCGGCACCAATGAGCAAACCTTGGTAGCATGTAAGTCGTGCACCTGCGGGACATTATCATCCTGGCTGATTCTAACATGTTGCTGTCTACAGATATTTTGGTAAGCCTTTCCTGCCCAAGATTGGTGAATGTGCTCACTGACTGGATCTCCGCACGAAGACAGCTGAGTAAAAAACATGCTTCAGGGCGTCTCTGAAAAGAAAGAAACTCATACTTCACAGTGAAAGCTATGCAACTCTCGAGAGGGAATGGTCGACGGTGCAGAGCTCGGCAGAGAAGGGCATAGTGCTTGCGGTAGACTGCTCCGACCATGCAATGCTATGCCGCGACTTTGACGTCGTCTCCTTCCCTACCATCAGGCTTCACCAGAAAGACGGTACATTTGAACGGTATCGTGGGCCACGGAAAGCCAAAGAGTATGTCACAACACATATCAAATCGCTCGAGTTGCCCTTCGACTGACCCGTTACTAGAATGCAAACTTACCTTGAGCGCATGAAACGATCACCGATATCGGTGGTGGACGAGAACAACATGACCACATTTGCGAGCACAGATGACATAGTTTTCGTTGCGCAGTTCTCGGACGAAGACTACGTCCTCGAAGACCGCTACATGGATGTTGCATTCCAGTACCATGACCGGCACTCCTTTGCTATCAGACTAGTGGCATCCCAGAGCTCGTCCCTGCAGTGTATCAACAACGCGAACCAGGAGCAGTTCTCCACCACACAGTTTTCGAACCCTGTAGCAATCGAGAACTTCATCAAGCAGTGTGCGCGCCCCTTGGTGCCGGAGTTGACTAGGCGCAATGAAGCCGAGTACATGCGGGTGAGTTTGTACCCACCTCTAAACGCTTCATGCATATGGACCGCGGGATCCGGGGTGCCTAACCGTACCATTACAATTTCTAGGTGGGAAAGAGCATTGTGCACTATTTCGTGGCCACCAACGAGGACCGAGACGCCTACGTGGCCGATATCAAACCTCTCGCCAAGAAATTCAAGGACTACCTCATCTTCGCAACCACGGACGTCACCCAGTACCCCGAGATGCCGGCTGTCATGGGCCACCAAGCTGCGTCGGCAAAGGTACTAGCAGTGTCCAGCCCCAGCACCGGCGGCGTCTACCCATACAGAGGCAGCAAAAATTTGACGTCCGCAGTGGTTGAGGCCTTCTTGAACGATATCAGTGCGGGCAAGGTCAAGCCTTGGGACGGGTTGGCTGCACCTGAAGATGGGGCAATCACGCATGAGGAGCTGTGAGTTGAGAATTAGGTGGTGCTGAAAGCCATCTTGGCGTGGTGTGATGGCATAAATTGTTATGGAATTAATTGAAGCGTTTACGTTTGTCAATCCACGTCACATCGAATGGGTACCGTCGCACCCGGAAAATGGAGGGTCGGCACATTTGTGCCTGGCTCCTCTCCTCTCTGTTCCTCCATGATCGCCGAGAAGTCTTTCTATCTACTTCGCCCAACAAATGGGTAATACATCTTTTCTCACGAAAGGACTGTCATCGACCTTTGAGCAAGACCCATACCGATATCTGGAGATCATCCGTGGAACCCCGTCTCGATGGGAAAGCTTCGTTCTCGCTCTCATTAACTGGCCCGGGTGCCCGAGTCTCACCTCGTTTGCCAGCAGGGTGCAATGAACACTATAATTCCAAATTGAGGGTCCCCCAATCTTGTTTCACCTGTCCTCGGAAATACGATGGTCTGTAAACATATCGGCAACTGAACAAAGTCGAAGCTTTCCCAGCCCAGAGTACACACACACTCTCTCTCTCTTGGAGTTTCTGATCGAGTCTTGAGAAGCAGTTTGTGCTCACTAGAAGCCCAGATAGCAGAAGATCTGTGGCATACCAAGTAGCTGATAATTTCATGATTGAAGTGGGAGGAGAGCATAAAAAGCTCTCTACCCGCTGGCCTGTCACCCAAACAAAACGGGTGGTCCCCACTGAGATCACACTGTCAAAGACGCCTCTGGTGTCAGTTCAACATGGGATATCAGCCGTCGACGCTAAATTCCAATCTGAAAGCCGAACCTCTGCCGGTCCATGTGGTCGCCATGGTTTTCTGAACATCAGGGGGAGAACGACCAACTGAAGCACTGTTGAGGGATCCGATAAAAATGTTTCCAGGAATTGAGAAACGTACAAATTGCTACAGCCCATAGGTTGTCTGCACATATATCACGGTCTCTTCGACGGTAACGTTTCATTTTGACAGCAGAAGGCTTCCCAAAACTTGCAGATATTGGTGGCATCCTTACTCTCAGACTTCGCAGCAGAGGCGGCCTGAGCCATGAAGGGACATCTAACAGAAGGTATCCTGCTTCTTCGATTGTGGCCAATTTATACGGTGTATACCATGCTGGTTCCTGTCGAAGTCTGTCTCAGCTCCATCTGCCTTGTTGATTTGGACGTAACATGGACACTGAATAATTAAAAGCTCGTGGTAATTTCGTTGTTCATTATAACTTAAGGGTCCTCCCGCGAGCACAAGCACGCACTCGACTTGAATGATAGAGCGGTAACGATATTAATTAAATCCGAAAAGAGTAAATCTCACAAACTCCTTCGCAAGAGTATTACAACCTTCTACATGGGAACCCATTTTGTGTAGCACCGTGTTACTCGCATCGTGCCAACGACCTCCAACGGAGATATCACCGCACTTTGTTGACGAGACTGTCCAAGACCAAACCTCCAATCGATGCGCCAATCAGAGATCCCTTGCCTCTATCCCTGGGGTCCTTACCCCTGGCCTTGCCTGCAGCGGCATCAATAGCAGCAGCCCCCAGGGCAGCAGTAGCAACCCTCTTCCAAGCGTCAGTCTCCCGCTCCTTGCGCCCCTTTTGCTTGACAGCCTCCATGGCGCCGGCAGCCAGTGCGGTCTTGCCAAGGTTGGCCGCGGTCGCCCGCTTCTTCCCGTGGCCGTCATCGCTGGGCCGCCGGCTGTCGCGCCGGTCCTCACGCCGGTCCTCGCTTCGGCTGCGGGTCTCGCTTGACCTTTCCGATGTGTGCCTCCTCCTGCCCCTGGACTCTTTCGGGACAGACCTCTCAGAGTCTCTGTATTTGTCCGGGCTGTTGGTCTTTGTCGCCTTTGCCGAGCTGCCCGGGCTACGGCGTTCCTCGCTGCGGACGCGTTGGCGGCCCGACGGCGGCTCATAGTACCGGTACTCGTGGTGCCGTCTGCCCTCGCGGCTCGACTCCCGGTGCTTCAGAGACGGGCGAGGGATCTTGTCCCTGTCGTGGACATAGTCGACAAGATCCGGGTCACGGCTGCGGCCGCTGGATCTTTCCTTGTCATGGCGACGGCTCGAGGAACTGGAGCCTGAGCCCGCAGTTGCTGCGGTAGAGTCCGTCTTTCTCATGGTTGGATAGAGACCAGGGATAGGAGGAAGGTCACTGGACATAGAAAGGACTTGTGCTAATGGAGTGGAGCATTTGGACACCGTGGGCTAGGAGGGCTGAGGGGCCCTGCTGGTTTATGATATAGTCGCCGGCTGGGCCAGCAGAGTATAGGCCGGCGAGGTCATGGCTCGCACTTGTCAGCCAGCGTGCAATATGCCGTGCTCGTGTCTCGATTCTTGCGTTTCTCTTTACGGCCTTTGGGCACAAATTGGGTTCGGAGAGTCTCCTTGGGGTGCACCTTGAACGTGCCAACCGGCCCAGTTTCAGAGCTCAACTCCAACTTTTGGACCGTGTGTGGGCGACAGTGGCCCAGGAATTCAAGGGCACTAGCGACCTGTCAACCAGGATACCATGCCCGTACGAACAGCCTGCAGTCGAACATAGGAACTCCCCACGGCAAAACGGCCGATCTTGGATTCGCTACGCAGTGAAAACTCAAAATTCATAATCTTTCGTTAATGGTTCCATCGAATCGCTCCTCTATGCCGAGTGCTGGACCCCGAGCAGCCATATCAAGACTAGCCCGTCGAGATTGAGGTCCCCCTTTCCAAGTTCATCTGCACACCTGACCCACGTTTTGTAGCCGCAAGCCAACTACATCTCGTGTTCGGTGACGTAAGTGGTACCAAGACTCGAGATTATTAACGGAGTCGTTATTTTTGTTATCTCTGCTGGGCGGAGTTGATGTTATCCGGACTCTGAACCTGTATCATTGCATCCTCATGTCAGAACTATGACAGTGACTCCCAGAGCCTCCACCTGCAGCCAGAAACAGTACTGATGCAGTGCAGCGGGAGTCTCGCGGGAAGCCGAATGCAGTCAACCTAGTCAGATGTTTCCCATGATTCGGACGAGTCCTCATCGTTGTGCTGGCAATGTCCATGCTGACTGTATCTCCTGGGATGGACGCGGCCTACGGTAGCTTTCACGGATTGGAAACGTCCGTGCTATGGCCCGATCATCCGCGACGTGAGAAACGAATAAAATTCCGGGTGGCGATAGGCCTGACTGCTCTGCGGCTGGACGAATCATAGCCGCATGCTCCGTCACAGTCGACGTCTCGGGCGCGACACTCTTACACACGAGCAAGGGGCGCATGTGTGTGCATGCTGTCGAATCATAAGCGCACCGAGACTTTTCAATCGGTTGTGTCATTCTTTTCGCAACGCATGATGGGTCCGTGGGACAAGCGTGTTCATAATACCGCATTCCCGAGCCTGCCAACCTTGAAGGTTTGGCACCACTCATGCGCGGTCCATGGCGATAGTAAGTCGGAGAGGAGAGCACACACGTTTGCGTTTCTGGGTATCAGTATCCGAATGCAACATTTAGTGCCACAGTGAGTTTAAAATTGGAACGAAGGTTGAAATTTGCAGCGGTGGAGACTCTCAGATTGCACATGCAAAAAAATCACGGCGCCCAGCACTGCGCCCAGCCCTCTTCAAAGGACCGCCTCGAAATCTAGTGCCATGCTTCCAAGACAGCCGTGGTTTTAACAGCCGGGCAACTGCCTGCGGTAGTCCATGATTCCTATACAAAAATTGGAACTGCAACTGCCTAGTTGAGAGCTTGTGCCTCACACATGCCTTGATATATGCCACCCTGCGCAACCAGCTCGGCATGTGTCCCAACCTCCGCGATCTTGCCATTATAGAAGACACAGATAACATCAGCATCCTTGATAGTGCTCAGACGGTGAGCCACCGCAAAGAAGCGGATATCTTTGAGGTCAATACAGTCTCCACTAACAGGACCACGTGTTTTGTTTTCAGGCGTAGCCCGGACGGTTGGCTGGAGACTGTGCAACCAGAAGACATAGTTGGCCGCGTTCAAGCCCTTGGTGATACCTATCAAAGGCAGTAAGTATGAAGCGGCTTTGGAAGATTTAATTATCTCATAGCTTACTAGTCGAGAATTGAAATATGGCTGAAGATGCTTGGCCTGCGAAGAAAACGCCTAGGAAGGCAATGAGGAATGCACCCAAGTCAACCTGGTTGAACGAGAGAAGTCGACAGCCATACCTGGTGGAAGTTGTGAGTACGGTGCTGCAGTGGTATCAAATCTGGAAAGTAGACCTATCAGAAACCCAGAGCCATGAACCAGTACTCTATACCCTGCATCATGGCAAACCAGATCATAAGCTGAACCAGTGGCGACCTTGACTCCGAAATAGCACGATCTAGCTCCGCACCATATTGCGCCAGGACAGATTTCTCAATGGCAAGCGAGGAGACTGTGCGAATTGCAGTCACAGCTTCGGAGGCGATAGCCGCGCTGGTTGAGTAGCGCTTGGAATTATCGCGGTCCAGCTTCGCATCGAACCGAATCTTGAAATAGCCGACCATTACCGTGGGCGGGAGGCCAGCTAGAACGACGACCAGACCGAGTTTCCAGCTATACGTCAAGGCGAGAATACTGCATACCGCGAGATTCAGCACTGAGATGCCTATCAGGGCTATATTGAACCCCATGAGTTCAAGGATAGACTGAGGAGCAGAGTCAGCCCGGCTGGTCAGAGCACCAATGCTGTTCTCTGGGCGGTCGAAGAACTGTACATCTTGGTGGACGATGTCATGAAAGACCTGTTTTCGGTACTTGTGATTGAGTTGTTGTGCGATGTTGTTTGTTGAATAACCGAGAGAAAAGTAAGACAAGAGGCAACCCGCAGCTAGGACGACGAACATTGAGGAAAAGAAGTCGCCATCCTTGGTAAGTTGAGGCTCCGGGTAATTCAAAACTGTGACCACTTTGGATATTAGGATTGCCTGAGCCGGAAAGGCGGTCGCTAAAACAGCATTAGAACACAGGCACTGACCACAAGATTACGAGTTAACTGACCTCCTCTTAACACGCCCAGCGTAGTGAAGACATACGACCAAGCGGCACCTGGGGTCTCCTTGACGAGCCGGCAGATGACTCCCAAGATACCCAGTTGTTTGTGAAGGTCGTAATTGTCCCGGTCCTTCTTACGCTCCATCAGCTCTTGGGCTGAAGACGGATAACGAGTTAGTAGCTTGTGGCTTTCACCGCCTCTGTCTATCTCAGCCTCAACGTCACTCTCTTTGTCGGTGGTAGCGGCAGACTCTGGATCTGCATTTGTCGTGACAGTGAGACTCTGGATCCGTAAAAGCTTAGCATAGACGCTGTTGTTAGCAACCAGTGAGTCGTGGTCCCCCTGTTCCACGATTCGGCCCTTGCTCATGATGACGATGTTATCCGCCCTGCGGATGGTGGCAAGCTTATGGGCGATCACAATTGTGGTGCGCCCTTCGGATGCCCGGTCGAGAGCTTGCTGAACGACCGTCTCGGCGTGAGGGTCTAGTGCACTCGTGGCTTCGTCAAGAAGGAGGACCTTAGGTTCAGAGACGACGCTGCGAGCAATGGCGATGCGTTGGCGCTGCCCTCCGGAAAGGAGCCCGCCGCGCTGTCCGATCTCGGTATCGTAGCCATCGGGGAGCCCAGTGATGAAGTCGTGCGCGAATGAAAATTTGGCAGCATCTTGGATTTTCTGAAGCTGTTCCTCCCTGGTAGCATGTTCCCATTCGGTACCGACTAGACCCTGCTTGATGTTGTCGAATACGGTGCCGCGAAACAGCACCGGTTCCTAGGCAGATGTTAGGCTTGTGGTTCTTCCCCCATGAGATCCTAAAATTCAACAAATACCTGCTGCACAAGGCGCACCGACATGCGAAGCCAGTTAAGGTTGTATTGGTCAATCGGGCGACCATCTAGCTTGACAGAGCCGAAAAGCGGATTATACCATCGCTCGAGCAGCCCAATGATGGTGCTCTTTCCCGAGCCAGAAGGACCCTGGGTAGATAGCTCAGCTTCTGTGACCGGCTGAAAGCTGGAGGGCAACACTCACCACCAGGCCGTCACCTTGCCCGCGGGAATGGCAAGAGAAAAGTCTTGTAGGACAGTCGTGTTCGGCCTCGTTGGGTAAGCGAACCTCACATTGTTCAACTCAATGACACCGTTGACCTCAGATGGTCTGTCACCGGTCTTGCTAAATGGATCGATGCCAGAGGTACGGCCGATGAGACTAAAAAGCTTGGAAGCAGCAGACGCGGCCTGGCTGAAGTCTACAAAATGGGGTGCAAGCGATGTCAAGTTGGTGGACGCAAGGATGATCGACATCACTACCCTGTGCACGGAGTGATCAATCAGTATGGTAAGATAATAAAGCAAGATGTCAAGGCTCACGTGAAAATTTGCCCAGAGTTCTTGATCTCCCCCCTTGCGAGCATATGGATACCCTGCCAGAAAGCAAGACCAAAGCCGAGTTGGATGATGGTATATTGTGACGAGAACATAATACCCAGCAGGGGAGACTGTCTCTTGCCAACCTGCCGACCTCGCTCCAGAGGCTCGCTGAACTTTTGAACAAGCCTCTCCCTCATCTCGAAGGCGTGGACGGCCCGAATCCCCCCCAGGACCCCTTCTGCGAAGGAGTTAGCGCGCATGTAGATGCTGATTGATTTTATCAGCAAGCCAGTCTGCATAGCCGAGACTGTGCCGATGATGAGGAGAGTAGCTGGGGCGATGCAGAGGCAAATGAGCGTGAGTTTCCACTGAACGGAGAAGGCAACGATGAAGGCGGCAATGAAGGCAGAGATTCCCTGGAATGCAAGGCCAAGCTTCTCAGAGATGCCGCTCTGGATCAAGCGGCCGTTGGAAGTGGCCTGAGTTGCAATTGAGCCGCCAGTACCCAAATCGTAAAAAGCAACCTCCTGGCGAAGGGCAGCACGGAGGAATTCCAAGCGAATGTTGCGGGTGATACGATGCGCTGTGTATGTAAGAAGCAAATTGTATGTATAAGAAATCACAGCTCTTGCAATTCCAAGGTAGACGAAGTAAAGCCTAGGCAGAGGTTGAGCAAACGTGTTACGAGCGACATGATGAAGGCGAAACAAGGGGGGCGGAGGGCTGCTTACGCCAAATTACTGGCACCTCCACGGAATTCAGACGCAGATGACACGCCTGCTACGAAGTCGTTCATTGTCGTGATAAAGCTTCCAAAGATGAGGGTCTGCAGGGCAATGCCGGCCCCGGAGGCAACAGCTGCCACAGCTGCAATGCATTGGAGTATGTGATCGATGTTCGACCCGTATCGGAAGATCCTCTGACGGGGTTGGTCACTTAGGTACTGTTTCAATTTGCTATTGAGTAGGGAGCCTCACCTTGTAGGCTTGAAAGGCACTCATTTCTTGGGGAAGCTCGGCGGTTGGCTCCGGATTAGAGGCATCGGGATGCATTTCCGAGTCCTGGACCATTTTCTCGTCGGGTAATGTGTGGAGCGCCATGGCTTTGTAGATGTCCCCTGAGTCTTCAACATGCAATTTTTAGGGATCAGAAAAATCAATCACCTGTCGGGTACTTGTACGGATGAATGAATATTGGATATCATCAAGAGAGACGACGGAGGTGAGTCGCGTGGGATGGACGAAAAGAGTGCACAGAGAGCATGGATGACCAGAATGAAGAGTCGGAGTTCCTTCAAGGAGATAGAAGGTCTCAGTTTTGTGAGGGAAAAAAGCAGGAGTAGGGGAAGTTTACTGATTTCAGTTGCGGTACCCGTCTCAACTGACTGGAATGTGCAGCCGTCACAAGCGGGATGAGGTGCGGTAGACAGCGAACTCGGCTGCCGAAGGCTAGAGTCATCGTATAATATGATTCGTCAATCCAAGGAATATGTGGGTCTTTGCTGCGTGCTTATTGGCGTCGTCAACGTACTTCTCGAGGCCGACTTTCCCTCGATCCGAGTCCTCACCTTCTCTCACCATTTGCTCACAAAAGTTCAAGCTACGCATTACAATTCTGACCCACTTGTGTGTGACTGGTAGGACATGGCGGATAATCAGGCCGAGATGAGTGGCTGCGAAGATTCCCTTGAGCCACGATCAGGGCCGCCCAGCAGCAGAAGTCGCCGCGCCGTAAAGTCTCCCTGCCTCCGGCCTGCTTTGCAGCAATGCCTCTGGCTGACTACAGACCTAGTGCGATGCCTGTCATTCTCGCAAGGTAAATTTGTTAAATTGATTCCTCATCCGCAGCGACTCCTCGCTGAACAGTGTGAATATCAGATACGATGCAACAAAGAATCGCCTTGCGCGCATTGCTCTCGTGCTGGCATAGTATGCACGTTTACAGCCGACCAACCGAGGGAAAGGCGCACGCGGATTCTGCTTACTCCCCAATAGTGAGACCCACCCTGCCATTGTATTTATTTTGCTTACATTTCGCACAACAGTGAGAAGAAGCTCGATCGCGTGGACCGCCGGCTGGATGATGTTGTGAAAATGCTTGAGGAATTGAAGTACAACATGCATTCACCGAACAAGCCAGCACATACTCCTGAGGACGTTACTCCACCTACAGAGAACCAACATGGTTGCTCTGGCCATTCAGTCGAGCCCAACCGAACCAAATCCAGTAGCCAGTCCGATTCCACCATGGCTGCACATTCTGAATTTGCCCATGACTTTATCCAGAAGACTGTCACAACCGATCCTTTGATGAGCCACAACCCAGAGATGCGCAAAGCCTTCACCGCACTGAAGGATACCATCAGGTCCTTTGGACTAAATGGGTTTCCCACCGAATCGTCCTTCCCCCATGCAATCACAATCCAACGCCCTTCTCTATGTGGCTGTGAGATGCCTCCTATTGAGAAAGTCGTGGAACTCATACGCAACCCCAATTGTAAGCTACGACATCTTTTATCCCTTCCCAAAGCGCACTATTGGTGCAGCTTTTTAATTTCCGCCCTCATTAAAGTAAGATATCAAAGTCGACTAATGCCCTTCCTCGCTCAGATCAACGCATAATCAGAACCATAGGGATGTTTCATTTCTTGCCAATGGACAATCTTGCAGACCTTAGTCTTGGTGTTTATTTCTCTCAAGACTCCGAGACTGATTTTGTAACGGCCAATGTTGGCCTTTATTATCTCTTCCAAGCATACTCGTCAATGGTAACAGAGACAGAGCGAGAAAAATGTCTTCGGTCCGCAGATATGTGCCGCAATAATGTCGATAGCGGCCTTTCAATCCTGCCATTATACCTGCCACCAACTGCTGGAACCATTACCGCTCTCCTTTGTGGTGTAAGTTCCATTAAGAATCGGGATTTACTTTCATTTCGAAAACGGATATTCGCACAGAAGAAAACGGATGGTACACAGATACCACCTACACTAATTCCTAAACCCATACCTAATTTATATATCTACGCTTAATTTATATATTCGTATTAATTGAGCTTAGGTGTATGAATTTGGTGTGGGTGTGCTGGTTGTGGGTGTGTTGGGTGTGGGTGTGTTGGGTGTGGGTGTGCTGGGTGTGGGTGTGTTGAGTGTGGGTGTGTTGAGTGTGGGCACGTAATGTGTCTGTGTACCATCTGTTTCCTTCTGTGCGAATATCCGTATTCTTGATTTCCTCCCCCTCCCCCCTCCCCCCTCCCCCTCCCATTCGCTCTTACTAATTTTCTAATGTCAGATATACTATGCTCTCGACATCTCGGAGCCACACTTGGCGTGGACATTGGTCACCAAAGTCTCCGAACTGTGCCAAACCCTGGGATATCACCACATCGGACACAAGAGCCAAGACACCAAAAGAGAATCGAGTCACAAACAACGTCTATTCTGGTTCCTGTACATCGTGGACAAGGGCTTGTCACTTCGTCTTGGCCGAGCGTCAACTATTCAAGACTGGGACGTGACTATACCTCTGCCAGAATCCACGCCCGACGACCAGGCGTCAGATCAGGTGACCATATCGTTCCTGGAGCTGGGCGTGAAGATTGCTCGTTGTCAGGGGAATATACACGAGCTCTTATACAGCTCGACATCTCTCTCCCTGCCAGACCACGTACGACACTCGCGCGTGCAGATCTTGGAAGGTCAACTGGGCGGAATCGGCCGAGACATCAAAACCAAGGTGGGAAAACTGAACACAGACGCCGGAGTCAAAGATTTAGACGCAATTCTTCTCCGTTCGTGTGACATTGCTCACACGTCACTTCTCACCTTGGTCTGTCGAGCTGCCCCGCGCCTGGCAATGTCCTCAATTTTCCACGGGCAGTGCGTGGAGAACGAGCGGGCCACTCTAGAGCGACTTCATGGATTTCTGGAGCTGATTCAGAAAGAGACCGAATATGTCCCAGCAAATGCATACAAGTGAGTTGACATAAGAGCCTAGCCTTGATGCCCACTACCATTTTCAGAGTTTGTCGATGCTAACAAGGACAGCGTCCTGTTGTATTCCCCGATACCTTTTATTGTCATGTTCTGCAATACCATCGAGACCCTCAATCACGTCGACCTAGCTTGTCTTCGCAACTTCAATACTCTGCTGGCGATGGCTGCACTTAGCTCTGGGCCGATAGCCAAGATGCAACGGCTCTTCCAGGCCCTTTACGACGTGGCACTGCAGTACGTCGAGCTCCGCACAACTCACAGTGGGTCAGAGCAGATCCATGCCAACACAGAGATGGATTCCTGTCTATCAATGCTCGGTATTTCCGTGTCTGATTGGGCGAACCCGCAGCAGCAACCTGATGGTTTGGGTCAATCTTTCGATCATGGTCCTTCAGATAACCTGGAGGGTAGTCGAAATAGACGGGAGAGCACGAACCCTCTGGTGTGAATGGACAATATGTTTCAGCCGGACGATTTGCTTCTGTGGTGATGCCCAGCAGGTAACATGCCACTATACGTGCTTCAAGGTTCCGAAATTGCTTCCACCTCGTGAACCAATTGCCAAATGAACCATGGTATGGAAGGCAAGTCTATGTGTCAATTCAGAATCTCAACCTCAGTCGTGATGGTGACGAGACTCGCTAACTGATACTCCAGGGGAGTGCAGTGTGACGCTGTTAGATTTGTTGTCATGCACTGCATGCAGTACCTTCCAAAGCCTTATTAGTTGGCACAATTAGAGCCCAGAATATCTCGACTGGACCGTGTCGGCTTGCCCACTTCTGTTCGCTCGTCACGCAAACTCTACGAGATCGACCAGCGAAACAAGTCGGAAACAGTCCCGCTCAATTCTCCGCCTCACTGGAGCTTGCCCCTGATTCGAATGCGCATCCAGACTCCCGAGGCCAAGCCACGCTGTGATATCAATGCACGCAAAATGCGATACGCGGCTGTCAGTTAATTCAAGTGAGCTACCAAAGCTTAGATACCCCCCCCCCAAGACCCGGGTTCGTCCTTCCAGATCCCACACAGGCTAGATTTCCGGGACCCGCGAGGCGAAAGGGGGGCAACCCAAGGCGAGGCTTCCGCAACGAAAACCCCTTCAGCTCCCAAGGGAAGACCCTGGCAAAGCGGGACAACGCATTCATGCGTGGCTGTGTAAACACCACAACGAAACTGTGACTTCAGCTGCGCTGTGCATTCCGGTCGCTGCGGAACATTATTTTCATCCTCCGACATTTCTTTTTTTTCTCTTCAATTTCTCCACCAAGAGCTGGCTTGCCATCAGTTGCACCCCGACCCTCATCGGACCCATTTCCCTTTAACCCAAACCTCCCGGACAGAGTAAATTCTGTGGATGATAAGAGCCAAGATGGGCTGGTGGCGGAGAATGAGGAACAAGTTCAACAACCGGAGCTCCAAGAAGAGCGCGCGGCCGACCAGGTTCGCGGGCCACGGGAGCCCCTTCGACGACGTCCCGCGCCTGTCGACCGCGACGTCGCCGCCGAGGACGCCGCCCAAGCAGGCGCTGTTCGAGGAGGACACCATCTCGCTCTTCCGCCCGTCCATGATGTCCGACCGCTCGGGCCCGAACCCGCACCTGATCTTCGACAGGACGCGCGGGTATTAGACTTTGTGTGGCCGGCCCAAGACTACTGCGCCAGGCACTTCCAGCGCCGGAGGGCGTTCTGTGAGAAGATGCGATCGGGTTTGTCGACTCATATCCATCGGATAACAATTGGCAAGGGTTCGATTGCAGCGAGCGAGACAAGCTCCACTAAGATTGAGTTGAAGTTGGTTTCGGCGCGGCGGCTGTTGTTACAGCATGGCGATTACTTTCTGGCGGGGGACAATGTCAAACTTCATCGAGCATCATGGTCGGAGTTGTGGGTTCAACGGCGGCGGCGTCAAATTTGGGACAGATTGCAGGTGCTGATTGAGAGGGACCGTCTCACTGGCTTTGAGCGGTTGAATGGAACATGCACTCAACTGGGTTGTGAAGCAGATATTCAAATACAACAGGTCCGGGTCCGAGGGACCCAGGGATATATTGAGCTCTAGCTTCTATGGTCTATGTCGGTCCGTCCATCTGCTTAACGCCGGCCACACACACGCGCGCGCGCGCAGTCCTTGAAGTGCCACCGGTGTCAGACTCGGGTCGGAGTCGTCGGGGCTGCTCCTCGGTATTGCTCTCACAACAGAATCCATTGTCTCTCATATCACTTGTTTATTGACCTGTCGTGGGAAAACCCTCTACTCAATACGTGGACGCTTCGCAATGGGGGACGCGTCTCCGCTGCTGAGGGGCCGAGACTTACCACCCTGCTTTCCGAAGTACTCGAGGCTGCCCTTGGGGTCAGCCTTCATGGTCTCGCCGCCGGACTGCCAGTCGGCGGGGCAGACCTCGCCGTGCTCGTCGGTGAACTGGAAGGCCTCGACGAGACGGAGGGTCTCGGTGACGTTGCGGCCGACGGGCAGGTCGTTGACGGTGATCTGGCGCAGGGTGCCCTTGGGGTCGATGATGAAGAGACCGCGCAGGGCGATTCCCTCCTCCTCGATCAGGACGCCGTAGTCGCGGGCGATCTTGAAGTTCTTGTCGGCGACCAGGGGCAGCTTCAGGTCCTCACCGAGACCGCCCTGCTTGCGGGGGCGCTCGCGCCATGCCAGGTGGGTGAAGTGGCTGTCGGTGGAGACACCGAGGACGGTGGTGTTGAGCTTCTCGAACTTGGGGAGGGCGTCGTTGAAGGCGAGGATCTCAGTGGGGCACACAAAGGTGAAGTCCATGGGGTAGAACAGGAGGACGACCCTGTGAGTGAGGTGAGCGAGTGTCCATGTGAGGTGAAGAGCTGGCTGGCTGGCAGAGAAGGCAGAGGAGGCAGAGGAGGCAGTTGTCCCAGCCTTGTGGTTGAGGCTCGGGGCCGGTTTGACACGGCGAAGAGGGACAGTGGCAGTAGCCCGCGCAGTTTCTTGTTGGGTGTCGGACTCACCATTGACCCTTGAAGTCAGAGAGGGAGACCTCCTTGAACTCACCGTGCTCAAGGACGGTGGTCGCCGTGAAGGCAGGGGCGGGCTTCTGAACAAATGCCTTGGACATGTTGACTGATGTTGACGGGGCGATGAAGGGGGGAAAGTGTGGTGTAAGGCGTAGTAGTGGGCGAGGAGGCGCTTGAGGTGTTTGCAGTCGCGAGATAAGGCCAAGCTGGACGCTTTTGAGAGAGGCAGGAGGGGTGAAAAACGTTGAGATGCGATTAGATAACGCGTCGATGACAGAAGCGCAGAGAATCGAGCCCACTTTTGAGGGCGTAAAAGTCCGTAATCCCGATCTCGCAAGGCCAGTGTTTGTCCGCTCGGCCAGGCAAGAACTGGGCTCGGCTTGACCAAGGTGATGAAGTGAGGGTCCACGCGGATGGTGAGGGTGGTGGGTACAGGCAGCCGAAACTTCTGGAGCTCCTGACAGAAAAGGAGACAAAGAGCGAGAAAACTTCAGGCCCGGTTTTTTTCGATAAGTGACGATAACGCCATCAGTCGCGCCTTAGTGGGTCGCGTCTTCACATGGTACTGGCAGAATTGTGGGCCTCGCGCCTTGTTTGACCAAATTGCGTTGCACAATCCTTGCCATCTAACATTCCCTCGCACTGAAGCCATGACTGATGTGTTACCGACCTAACAAGTCTATTTTAAACCGTCGTCTCCATTTTGATATCGCAAGTGGTCCCGTCCCGCTGTCCCGGTGGTGTCCCGGGATTTCAGACCTCACGACCCTCTTCTATCTTGACATCTCGAATCCACAGTCTGACAAATGCATCTCTTGTGACATACGCACTCGTCGATCTACTCTACCATGATAGTGAATTTTGTCAGATGGACTTTACAGTGGACGTCCAGACGACAAACGTAGATGCCAATTCGCCCACCCGATTCCAAATCACGACCTCGCTACCCCGGATGACGTTCTGGAGTGGAACCCGCTTCTTGAGCTTCCGGGTGGCCTGATTTCGGGCCAGGCCTCCCAGGGACTCTTCTCGTACCAGCCTGCCACATATGTTGAGCTGACTGCAGCCCAGATCGAGCACTTGAGTCTCATCAAGCCGGACAACGGAGCACACGCGCAGACATCCAAGATGGCCAAGCCGCGGCTAGGAGCATACGTCGTCACCCATCAAGGTTCTCACTCATGGCAGGTCTCAGCTTACTAACAATTAGTATGCGATATCGGCGTATTGCAAAATGCGCCACAGATATCAAAGACTCAATTAGGTCTTCCTCGGTTTGCCGTTTCGGGGTCAGCCTGACCAGTCGACATTATTTCACATGCCATTCTTAAAACCATTGTAGTCATCAAGGATTTGGAAGTGTCTGCGCAGTGGTTCTGTCAGAGCCATCAAGTAAGGCTAGATCTAGACTTGGCTGCCATCAGCCTCGCCAGCAGACTGAAAATGCACCTCTCTCTACAACTCAGCTTAAAAGATCATAACGCCAAGCACAGAATGGAAATAGTGGTTCAACATTGTCAAACAGTGTGCCACCTAACTAGAGTAAATTTAACTTATAGCATCCAAATAAACACGATACCAGATATATTAACTTAAATGGCATGCTAGGTCCCGGATACCTCGTACATTTTCAGCGCTGTTTTTGTCTCTGATTTTGAGCGAAGGGTATTCGAGTCTGTAATGCGCACAAGACTGACTGTATTCGGCAGCTCTCAAGGCCGAGGCTTTACACAATACCAAATCTGCTTGGATGCTCTTAGCTCAACGCACCTCACTGTCTCTAAGTGCTTCAGGCGACTGTCAAGCCGGCCACCCAACCAGTAGCTTCCTAATGAATTCACTCTCCACGTTTTCAAGGCATGAGATGAGCCAGCTATGTGGCCCTAGTCGCCTTATCAGCAGGGAGGCCGGGAGGATTTCAAAAAGGTCAGTGCAAGTGTGTCAAAAGGCCTGCCTAAAGGCCGTTCAATTGGAATAGGATCTGGCTTGATTGTCTTTAAATGCTGCAACCGTTTTTTATGTGATTAACCCAACTGTCTACACAAAAGATCAAGACATGTAATTACCTGGGTATTAAACACCTTACGCGCCGTAAATCTGCCTCCCGTCTATGGATCGTTCACTCGTAAATCATGCCGTCACAACACCCTGACCTCAGTCACAAGTTCCCAACTGATTCTTCAATCTTGTGCCACCTTCTTCGTCACAAAATCCACTCCCTCAGGAATGTCAACTAGCCCGTCCTTGCCCGAGAACCTGTAATAGCTCAGGTCGACACCCATGGACACAAGCACCAGGAACCCGTCACTCATCCCATCTTTATGCCATCCTCTCAACATTTCCAACATCCCCTCCTCCGCAGCTTTCATCTCAGGTGTCTCCAGGGCGTCACCGCTCCCTGGTAGCGTGAAAGTCAGGTTGAACACGACAAGGTTGACGGCAATAAATTTCCTCGGGTTTGCAGGATCCATCGCGACGAAGAACTGCGTATCCTCTGGCCGCAAGTCCTTGCCCAGAAGGCTAATGTCGCCAGGAAAACAGCCCGCGTTCACCACCTGTGCCTCTGGGAAGTTCTGTGTCATCCAGAATTCCGCGGCCCTGTAGGCTGCCGTTCGGGAGATCATGGCGAATCGCTCCGGGTCTGTTGCTGCCAAGTTGTTTAGGTGGTCCTTGACGGCTTGGAACTGTGCCTCCGATTCGAATGGATCAGGTGCGACGAATTGTTGGGGCCCCGACCCAGGCGCTGCGGCATTGGCTCGTGTTTGGGCGGACTGCCGATTTGCGTTCAGGGCCTGGTTCTTGGGCTTGCGCCCGAAAATGCTGCGGAGAGTACTCTTCATGATGAAGGCAGTGTGAGGAACAAAATTGGGGTGATTAGAGCTTGGGCGTTTCGGCTGTTGTTGTCGATCGCCACCGCGACGTGCTTTATATCTCTGCCAAACCATCGTGTGTTCAAGTCGGACGACTCCCAAGCATCTTTTTGAGTCACGCGGCGATACAAAATTAGTACACGAAATGGCGCTTGGAATACGGCACGAAGGATCGAGGCACTGGGGCTACTGAAATGTTGCTGTCCCGTACTAGCCGCTTACAGGTGAGAACTACGTTGTCGGACCGCCCGACCTGGCATTTCAAGAGTCCCGATTTTGAAGGCAGTGGATGATGCACAAACACAGAACTATTAAGGTGGTATCGTGCCCTGGTTTTTTTTTCCTGAAATAACATTATGACTAGTGTTAAACATGTCTAGGGTGGCAGGAAGCGATTTTGTATGGCCGCCGCTGACTCACATCACTATATTCTCACCCACCCTAGTCACGCAAGGCAGGCAGCCGGGCATGTTGCACTGAGTCTTCCTTTGGGGCTTAGGAATTCGTGATAGTGCTAATACGAGCTGATCACTGCATACGCATCGCAAAGCATCCAACATCATTCTTCATGGGCATCATCACTAGGGAGCAGTCGATCACGAAACTATCTCTTCGAGGTATTCGCAAGAAAATTCAATAAGAGCTCAATCAATAGGAAAGCTGTTAGGAAAAGAAAAGACAGCACGGCCAACAACGTTCCAGCACTTCAAACCACATCTCAAAAAGTCTTGCTCCTGGTCATAATGTGAGCGCGTTCTTAAGCACTTCTGGCTTTTATTCATTCACACAATCATAATCCTATATCTGAGTAATTTCTCATTGAAATAAGATCATCGGTATCATTACTGCTTCCGTATGTGTCTGGGTTGAGTTGTAGACTCAACTCTCCCCTTAAGACAACCTAGAGTCATGTTTAAAAATTGCTTGCAGAACACGCGATAAGCTGCTCTGTCGACCACAGTGTTGGGCCTCCTCTGCTTCCTGGAATGCCAGTGATGCTCACAGGGCGACTTTGGCTTAGAGTCGACTATAGACAGCACGCGCGTCCTTAAGCGGGAGTGGGAACCTCGGTTTTTTTGGTTTTCTTTTTCTTTTTCTTTCATGTAATGCACGTATGTAAGTACCCAAGGAATTGCGTTATCAATCGGAAAATAGCAGTTTGCTGCAGGACCAACCCTTACAAGTGATCTCCTATCCCCTATGAGATGTCAGTTAACCTCCTATGGGATAACCTCTTATTGCACATGTGGATGTCTACTGCGGGATGGGTTTTCCTACAGAGTCTCCTTCTGTTCCATCTACTTAGGATGACCTGTGACATTGAATATTGGCATCTCAGTACAGGTCCCTTCCAACACTCTCAATTGCTACCGTATCTAGAAACCGTCGAGATCCCTGCAAGCTATAGATCTTGGCCTAGGGGATCTGGGGCGAAGGTTGTGGGGCGCGTGGACGTCCCCTGTCTCCGACCACGCAAGTCTGGAGCTGGTCTTGACGTCGTCAACATTATTATGGAGCCCGAGCCAGGCAGCTTATCAGCATGCTACTGGCATTGCCACCAAGATCCGATACCACGCCCTCGAAATAGACATCACTTCCTTACCGCAGCACTTCACGTAAAACATCTTATCAGCCCACAGTCGATAACGTGAAGTAAGCTCGGCGCTAGCCTCGGCTTGTTACTCCTCGTGCACAGTTTGGATGCTAGAACGAGCAAGGATATGGTCGGCGTGCCTGTCCCCTCACAGGATCTAGATGCAACACTACAGTAGGCCCCGGCAACGCGGACAGATATCTAGGGTACTTTAATTGCCGCAGCCGTTATCAGGACCCTCACCATGGGGAGCTTAGTGACGTTGGTCCTGGACTGGCCAATTTGTACTTCGGGCCAAAGGCTCATCTTGTGGTGGACACCTGGGCAGCCTTTGATTCTGTTGTCAATACAACGTCAAGCACCTGGGTGGTCAGACATGATGCTACCGTAGCTTAATATCTGTGTTTCCAGTCACACACTGTGACTTGATCATGGACTCAAACAAGCCTCGACCGCTGGAGGAGACATCCGCGCAGCCGGGCCCCAAGGTCGTCGATGCCGTCGATCAGGATGTGGTCGATGCTTGCGACCTGGCCGCTCTGGGCCACGACCAAAGCCTCACTCGCAAGTTCGATATCTGGAGCATACTTGCATTGGCATTCTGTGTGCTGGGAACATGGTCAACATTCGCGCAGGTGAGCACAGACGACCGTTTCTATCGTGGTCTCCGGCTGGTGGCGAAGATTCGGCCTGACAACTGCTTCGACACAAAGTGGCCAAAGAAAAGAGCCGCGAGTGCTAACCCAAGCACTTCCCATGTAGGACCTTAGCAGCGGGTTGACCAACGGCGGCCCCGTCAGCATTCTCTGGGGGTTGTGTCTTGTGACCACCTGCAATGTGTGTGTCGTCGTCTCCCTCGGCGAGCTCTGCAGTAGCATGCCCACGGCACTGGGGCAGGCCTACTGGGTCCTGCGGCTCTGGGACACGCCGTTAGGGAGGTTCGTGTCGTACCTCTGTGCGTGGATCAATACCTTCGGGTGGTGGACGCTCACCGCGTCACAAACTGCGTTTATGACGAGCTTCCTGCTCAACATGAAGGTCATGTTCGAGCCCGAGTGGACGGGCGCGAGCAGCGGCTGGGTGCAATTCCTGGTATACCTCGGTGTGAACGCCCTCTTTACCGTGTTCAACTTGATCGCGTGTAGAAAGGACAAAGTTCTGCCGCTGTTCAACGACTTTGTTGGTATTGGCTTCGTGGGCCTATTTGTGGTACTCAGCCTGGCACTCCTGATTGCTGTGGGCACCAAGCCCGGTCTCGAATTCCAGCCTGGGCGGTTTGTCTTTGGGACTTGGATCAACCAGACGGGTTGGAGCGATGGAGTGACGGTGAGCAAGCCCCTATAATGCTCTCTCCTCTCCTCAGTGGCAAGATATCATACCTTTCATGAGTTTAGAACCTCACTGACGACGCTTCTACAGTGGTTCACAGGCTTGCTCCAGGCTGCCTACGGTCTGACAGCCTTCGACTCGGTTATCCACATGGTCGAGGAAATACCAGCACCACGGCGCAATGCGCCTAGAGCAATGTGGCTCGCCGTAGTCACTGGCGCCATCAGCGGGTTCATCTTCATGCTCGTCTGCTTGTTCTGCATCCAGGACTTGGACTCGGTCATCGGCTCAGACGTGCCCTTCATGCAGCTGGTTCAGGACGCAGTCGGTCTTCAGGGCGCCGCGGTCCTGTTGGCTCTCTTCATCTTTAACGGTCTTGGCCAAGGAATCAGTATCTTCACCACCGGGTCGCGGCTTACCTGGGGCTTTGCAAGAGACGGCGGAATACCGTTCAGTGCCTATTTCGCAAAGGTTGATCCCACTTGGAAGGTCCCAGCGAGGGCCATAGTGCTGCAAGGAGTTATTGTCGCCCTTGTTGGTGTCTTATATCTCTTCGCAAACACTGTATTGGAGGCTATCATCAGCACAGCGACGATCGCACTCACAGTATCATACGCACTGCCGATCTTGACCCTCATGATTGCCGGACGCGATAGACTCCCGCCTGGTGGTTTCCGTCTCGGATCTCTAGGTCCCCTGATAAACTGGACGTCGGTCATATATTGTGCCATCACAACTGTGTTTTTCTTCTTCCCTGGCGAGCCCCGTCCTGCTGCCGCTGACATGAATTACGCGATCGCGGTGTTTGCTGTTATGCTGGTGGTCTCTATTGGTTTCTGGTTCACCAAGGGCCGCATCGCATACATGCGGACTACGGAATCTGCCCAAGCCGTGGTTGAGGCTCAGAGGCGTGAGATGGTAGTCCATGATGGTGTACCAGAAAGTCACTTCGACGAGAGTGACCCGCAGACAATTCCTGGCCAGAAGAAACTCTGGAGTTGGAAACCTGAGCTCTGAAATCGCTGTCCAAAAGTAATCTCAAAGGATTATTTATTGACCAATGTATTTAATTTCTTCAGTATATAACGACCTCTATAATGAACTCATTCATCTGCAACGCTTCAGTCATATTTGTGCATAATCCGACAATTGCCTTTGTCGAAGGCTTGCCGCTGGAGTACACCCATCGCTAGGAGATGGGCCGATGTATCTTGGGGAGACACCGATCTGGCCTGCAGTAAGTCTCTTGCTGAACAAGCTGTGAGGAGGAACTCGTTGGAAGGAGTGCCTTGGAGAACCAACCCGGGCTGACATTCTGCTTCCTCTATCTGGTCGCATCATTGACTACCTGTTTTGCATTCATGTAAGCGCAACGGAAGCCAATGATTAGAGGAAATATATTGCCTAAGGTGTGTTCGAAACCACTAATGAAACCCTAAGTCTTGCCATCGTAGCGTCCGCGCAGCCGTCTTAGCCGTTACCTGTCGATGACAGGCCAGGACGCCTTTTAGTGCCAGTTTGATTCGGCAGTTGGGTAGAGCATCCTGGATTGTGCCCAGGAGAACACCATTCTTGGCTCCCTCTCCTTCGCCTACAATAAGTAGACCTAAGAAGACAATGGGCGAACAAAACGCGACCTTCCAGCCCAACGTGGGCTCAAAGGACAAGAGCGTAGGCTGGTATGATCAGACATTCCATGGGATCGAACCCGCGGCCCGCGCGCTCCTCGAGGAGTACTCCCACATTACCCCGGAAGAGGTTGACCAGTATGTGATCGCAATGGTACGGTACACCGGAACTTTATTCTCCTCTCACCTCAGCCTCCGCGCACACACAGGAAGACAGAGAGACAACTAAACTTCTCACCTCACAGCGCGACAAGGCATGGGACATCTTCCCCTACCCCTGCATAGGGCAGTTCCGTTTCCTCAACCTCAGCCTGAGCAAGAAGCCCTCGTACGAGAGAATCCTGGAGCGCCTCAGGGGCGGCGCGACGTACCTCGACATCGGCTGCTGCATCGGCCAGGACATCCGCAAGCTGGTGCACGACGGCGCGCCCGGAGGAAACCTGCACGGCGCGGAGCTGCAGGGGGGATTCATAGGGCTTGGGTACGACTTCTTCCGGGACAGGGACACCCTCGGGGCGACGCTGGTGCAGGCGGATGTTTTTGACCTCGGCGATGGTAGCTCCCTGAGCGGCATGGTGGGCAAGGCAGACATTCTCCATCTCGGCATGGTGCTGCACCTGTTCGGCTGGGATAAGCAGCGGGAGCTGCTGGAGAATTGTGTTAAGCTGCTCAGGCCTGCGTCTCCCGGCCCGTTGATCCTTGGGCAGGCCGTGGGCGATGTGGAAGGCGGGGTGAGGCCTGGAAGGCATATTTTTTGTCACAATGTCGAGACTTTCAACAAGATGTGGTCCGAGATATCGGAGCGGAGTGGATTAAAATTCGAGT
The DNA here is from genome assembly GCA_039880775.1 of Diaporthe vaccinii. Lineage (NCBI taxonomy): Eukaryota > Fungi > Ascomycota > Sordariomycetes > Diaporthales > Diaporthaceae > Diaporthe > Diaporthe vaccinii. The sequence continues at coordinate 427,081 of JBCEDN010000002.1, forward strand.
GTAGAGCGACCCTTGACGAGGGCTTGGGCATTGCGGAATCGAGACGGGGATGGGATGGTGTCACTAGGAGGCGGTTGTCCTTTGAGGTTGAACGAGTCGGCTGATATATGAGTATACAAATGTCTCATACCGGGCGTCTCATATTCGACAGCAGGTGGCCGAACGAAGATTCGGGACGCACTGTGCGTTAGATAGTGCAGAAGCCTGAGATCCCGAAATGGGAGAATGAAATCAGAAGAAGACTTGTTAGATGATTGAGAAAAGGATTCGATTTGTATATATTTACGCCCACATGTTCGTTAATTATCTATCCGTCAAGATGGAATGAGAAATAAAATGTGCTGTTAACATTAGTATAGGTACGCGGTATGCCAAGCAACATTCAAAAAGAGAGATCAACATCTAAATGTCACTGCCATCCAGTGGACCCCGTCTCTCATATCCATAATGAGAATCCACGTCTTTACATCCGAGCTGCATAGCAGGATACAGGTGGCCTATTCGAACGGAGTACCGAACGCAATACCGGGCTGCCATGCGAACTATTCACTCATAGATTACCAATAGAATATTCATTCAGAATGATATAATCCATGTATTTCTCGTGTCTATCTTGTCTTCATGTCCCTCAACGCCAGCTAGACATTTACTGTCTAATGCGAATTTACCGCTTCCAGGTACTCCAATATAAGCCAACGCGAGTTGGGTAATCCCATACACCCATTACCTCTCTTTCCCATGGTATAAGCAGAATGTCAAATATCAAAGTTCCGCTCCTTCCTGACCCAATGCCTTGCGAATGAATAACGAAGCGGGCCCCCTCTTGTAGCATAATTGATATATAATTGATCCAACATGAAAAGAATTGGGACACGAATAGAGCCATTTGAAAGCCGCAAAAGACAGAAAGGAACCCTCGGCGGTGGCCCCTAACAGGTCGCAGCCTGCTCATCCTTACAATCATTCTTGTCCCCGGGGCTACAGGCGGGCGAGGACCGGCAACTGCAACCCTCGCGAAAACACCGCGGAGGTGTCGGCGAATAAGGCGAGTTTTGCGACTAGCAAACCTCCAATTGCGTGTTCGACTGCGTGCGTCTCCGTTTAGGCGTACGCGGTGAAACTGGGGGTGAGGCGACTGTGATACCTAGACCCGATTCGAGGCCGACAGTGACAGGCGAGGCACCGTCCGTGGATTCAAAGCTTTTGTTGAATACTTCCGACAGTGCCTCTCTCTTCCTCTTGAGGTTACCGAGGCGAAAGGCACGTTCCTGCTCCGTCTCCCACGTCTCGATATCCGTATCAGCCGTGTCGTGGCAAGCCAAGTCACCTGCGATCTCGCTGCCAAGAGCCTTGGCGAGTCTCTCCTTCAGACCGAGGACAGGCCAGATCTGTACTCTGGTAACCTTGATATTCAAGCCGCTGTCCTGCATGTCTGTAGCTTCGGGAGCTTTCGACGGGCAGGCAAATCGCTTGAGAAAGACTGCAGTGACAACACCACTGTAGATGACAAACTCGGCGGCGCCCTGGTCTTGGGTGATGATCTTGACCGGGACATCTCGAAACTCGGGCGGAGGTAGGGATGCCTCTTGACCCGGCTGAGATGCCTGGGATGAGTTCTGTGACGACCATCTCGAAGAATACCTCGAGCGCTGGGGATAGCATTGCCACTGCGCGATGGCCAACATAATGGCGACCAGATAGGAGTCTTCGTCGGCGTTTTGCGGGATGAGGCGTTTACATCGTAGCTTCTGAAGATTGTCGACCGGGACGTTGACGCTGTTGTTCGGGCCGGGCATCACACGGTACAGGTTGCTGCGCACCTGGTGCAGATGGGTTCTGTTAATGAAGGCCAGGACAGGCTGATCTGGCCATGTCTGAGAACCCCTGCGACTCCAATCGGTGTTTTGGCTCGCAAAAGACTGCTGATTGCTGCCAGGTATGCGACCGTAGGAGCTTGCGACCTTGGTGGAGGCGCTGTCAAAGGATCGGCTGTTCTGATCGTACTGTTTCCATACAATGGGGACGCGCACACCGCGTTGCAGCACCTGGTCCCCAAAGCGAATCTCAAGATTGAGTTCGGACCTTGCCCTCGAAAGCGTGGAGGGGAAGAGTGTTGACATGACACTCTTGAGTGCAGCGATCTGAAGCGGGCTGGGATCCGAGGCCAAGACGGTGGTGAGGTCCCTGCTCAAGTCGGTCGCGACCTTTGTCGGACGTGGTGGGTACTTGGAGGACATGGAGTTGAAGTCAGGGACCGGTGTGCGGACGGTATGGTGGTGGTCCCATTGTACGCCGAGGAGACGGGCGTGCTGATCTTGCCAACATATTGGGATGACGAATAGTGACTCCCCCTGGTTCTCGTGCAGAATGTCGTACAGGGAACTAGGCTCGGGCCGGGTGATGCGATTCACGCGTCTTCTCTTCCTAGGTCTTGCGTTGTCGGGAGGCGATATGGGAGCAGCTGGTAATGGGTGGGCAGCGACGGCAGCGCAGTTGTCATCTGCAGACATGGAGTCGGCGCCCTGGGACGAGGGTGGTGTCCGGGGCGCGATCTTGAAATGTGTAAGGCCGGCCATGTCAACAAAGCTGAGCAGCTGGCCAAGAAGAGGACTGCGGTTGAGTAGGGACCTGGGCGCGTCGCGTCAGCAAAGGGGACGGACGGGTCATGGGTGGAAAGCTGCGCGCAGTGTGGGGCAGCCTGGGGTATTTGCTTTGACATGCCGGCCTCTTTGTGATGTGGGCCGCGACAAAGGAGACGGCAGCGCGATGCTGTACTGAAGGCGCAAGGGATAGGAGAATAGGTGACTTACTCTAATAATTGCTGCATTGAGATGGGTCTCTGGACGTGGGTCCTGGCCGATTGAAGAGGAGGACACCCGGATTGCAACAGTGGCCGATGGCCCCTTGCAGGACGGTGCACGTGTTGAATGCTGGATTGCTTCTTCGCAAGGCGACACGGCGATCAAGTGTCAAAGCTGCACGCAAAAGTGGGCCCCTGCACGCTGCAGGCCTGCAGGTGTGCTGGTGGCTCTTTGGCACTTTGGAACAAAGTGCAGGAAATCGCGACGCGTTCGCGGGGTCAAGGCAGTGGGATTAATAAAGATGCAGGCAGTCATGGAGCGGGAGAGTGATAAAATGGTTGACTGAGACTGATGGGACGGTCGCGGAATGGGGCTTGAGACGGGTCGCGCATGGGAAACCAGGCGGCAGAAGTGGTGGCCAGGGGGTCGCGTCGCCCTTTATGAATGCGGTGCAGTAACACCCGTCCACACCAAAAGGATGCGAGGATGCCCAGGATGGAAGGACGGACAACAAGAACATAGGCAGAGTGACGCGCTGACAGCACACAAAACCAGCCCGGCAGCCAATGGACGGGCGGGCAGCGCCTTCGATGTTTGCGACTTGCCACCCCACCTTTTGGGGGCCTCACCCCAAATCCAGTTCTCTCCCCATCCCTCTCCATTCACGACCTTGACGCTAACTCACATGACCACAAGGCACCAGCCTCACACATTATCTGCTGCTGCTCAGGAACGTACCCCGGCAGTTGGAGGGAACCGTGGATTGGGCGAAGCAGCGGCCCCAGCAGCAGGCACTCAGTGTGGCTCATCCTGCCCTCCGAGCCTAGCCGCTGCCGCTGACTCAGATCTGTCCACTCCGATGCTAACCCATGACGGTTAGCTCTTCCGGGTTTCCAGACACGGTTAGCGCATGCCATGTCCGCCCAGGAGAGACGTCAGTCGCTCAGTCGTCAGTCAACTGCTTGTCAGTCGTGTCAGGGGCAGTACGTAGAGAGAGCTACGAAGAGGCATCCAACCCCTCCACAGCTTCACCTTCTCACCATCCCGCCAACGCCTACCACACCTACACCACCAGCAACTGCCTGCCTGGCGGCGCATAAGTCACAATGCCTGTAAGGCTGTCCATCCGTCCATCCATTGTCCTGTCCTGTCCTGCCCACTCCCCGGCCAGATATCAGCCATACACAGCGCAGGCCCAAGACACCAGCTAACTCTCGCCCTCGTTCCGCCACTCGCAGGCCTACAACTCCATCTTCAACGCCGACCCCAACGAGCCGCGCCTGATCGGGAACTTCCCCCTGCTTCCCCTGCGCACAAAGACCCGCGGGCCCGCCTACACCCTCCCCTTCCCCAACCCGCCGCTGCCGGCCCATGAGTCGCCCGACGCCGAGTCCGAGAGCTACGACATCCTCGACGAGGTGCTGGCCCTCTTCCGCGCAAACACCTTCTTCCGCAACTTCGAGCTACAGGGCTATGCCGACCGCCTGCTCGTCTACGGCATCTGGTTCGTCAGCGACTGCCTGACAAAGATCAAGCCCAATGCCGACGTCAGGGCCGCCACCAAGGATGTCATGAACCTGGCCCTGGACCTGCAGTTTGCCATCCCTGGCGACCCGGGCTGGCCTCTGAACCAGGTGCGTTGTGGTCCTCTTTTACCATCAATCGATCGATGCAGCACTCGAGTACCCTTGGGTGAGAGAAAGGGCAAGGTGAGGAAGAGTGAAGCTGACGTGGCTACATAGATGTACGAGCCCCCACGCGACAGGCAAGACGCAGAGCAGCTCAAGCAGTACATGTCCCAGGTGCGTCAGGAGCTGGCCACGAGGTTACTGGCGCGCGTCTACGCCGATCAGGACGACAAGCCGAGCAAGTGGTGGCTGAGCTTCAACAAGAGGAAGTTCATGGGCAAGTCGCTGTGAGCGAGGGAGGTCCAACATGGAACCATGGACGAGTACAGAAACGGAGTGAGCGGGGTCTTTAGAGAAGCGTTTTTTGAAAGTACACCACCGCCATGCGTATCTTGCGGTGCAACGAGCAACCAACCAAATTTCGGCGGGGTACAACGAGAGACCACCCCGGCCAGATCACCTGGCTAGGAGACATCAGGAGGAAAAGTAGCTACCGGTCAATGGCCAGAGAGCGAGAGGCCGCTATGAATTTTATCGCATTGTCTAGACCACTTGCCAGGGTACGAGTTCCGGCGACATTCCGTATCCCAAACCAAACAACCCGGGGGTATCATTCATTCCATGAAATATGTACCTATCTATTTCGTCTGAGGATTCCGAGAGCGCTAGCAACAAGGCAAGCCACTCACTCCTAAGGAGAATATCTCAGGACCACCGCGGCCTCTTAGGCCTCTACGCTCGCTGGGGTCGCAGTCGCCGTCTCGGCGGCAGGCGTGCCCTCGGCCGTGCCGATGCCCGCAGACCTCCCCTTCTTCTGGAACTTGCCCCGGGCGGCGATCTTGCCCTCGGCCGGCCTCGCCTTCCACCCCGTGAGAACGTAGCCCTCGGCGCCACCCTTGGCCGTCATGACGGGGTGTGTCCGCCCGGGGAGGACCTGCCACTTGCGGCCGCGGCTCGTGTGCAGCTGCACGCCGAGCAGCAACGTCGGGTTGAGCGGGAAGTCGTCCGTGCCCTCCCACCGCTCCAGCTCCTCCGCCGTCCGGCCGCCCACCACGTCCGGCTGTGCGTTGAACGCCACCCGCCGCGCCACGCTGAAGCAGTCGGCCAGCTGCGCCAGGGGCTCCACGTGCGGGCTGTAGATGGCCACCGGCGCACCGCTGGCCACCAGCGGCAGAAGGGGCCGCAGCACCGAGATGGGGTCCATGACACTGGCCACCACCAGCCCGCTGAAGTCGCCTGCGCGAGCTGTGTCGGCGATGTACCGCGTACGGGCCCACCTTCTCCGCTTGCGGTGGTAATTTCCCCGCCGGTTGGCCTTCCACGACGCTACCTCCTCGGCAGTCTTGATGACGGGCTCGGTGGCGTAGACGGTGTCGAGTTCGGGCTCGATGAGTTGGAGCCAGCTGAGGGGCAGTAGATGGTTGAGGAGAGGATGGGGTGGGTGATTGGGATTCGTGCTGTCGTAGCCCCAGTAATTGAGAGCAGTGAGATTGGGCTGTCCATTGGTGTGAACCAAGGTCATGGTGTTGGTGGCGGCAAAGGGGATGTGAAAATCAGGTTTCCGCTGTATTGGACGCTTCTTAGGCTTCTCTGCGCCATCCGAGGGCTTGGGTTGGTCGTCGTCCTTTGGATTCCCGTCGCGATCTCGTTTGACAGCCGGTGCCAACTCTGGCTGAGGTACCTCCTGTGTGTTCGCCATGACACTGTCTTTGGCTTCAGATTTCTTGGGTGCGGGAATCGGTTTCTGGACAGCGTCGTGCGTTTGTAGTAAACCGTTTGCCTCCTTCTCTTCGGCCGTTTTTGGGTATAGAACTCCCATCCTCTCGGCCAGCGCCGCGACCAGGAAGCCACCCGTGTCGTCAACTACCAGATACCTCGTTCCCTCGGGTTGTTTCGGCTGCTTTATCTCCTCCATCTCCTCCTGCTCTGTCTTCGCCGGCGTCTGTGGCGCGTCGCCGAGCTCAGCATGGTCCACGCCACTGTAATGGACATTGGCCCAGCAGCCCAAGAGGCCGACCATCTCCTCCCTCATTTCCAAAATCTTGTTGGCGTCCCTCTCGTACAGCGCGTAGCTCCCGAAATTGCTCACGTCCAGTGGCAGCACCGTGAATCTGCGCAGGAACTTCTTCTCCTTCAGCAGCTTGTATTTTGCCATGCTGAACGTCGTCTTCTGGTCCATGCCCGTATGCGACAGCATAAGCTTCGCGATCAAATCCTTGCCCGAATCGGTACCATCGCGTTTCAGAGCCTCGATTTCCTGCCACGTCAAGGTTTGTCGGGCGTTGTCGTCGATAATCTCACGGTTGGACCGCACCACCACTGCGCCGGTCTCGTTGTCAACCAGGCTGTACTCTATGCCATCGGTAGCAGATATTATAGACTCTTCTGGGGCAGCGCTGTCCGGGCGAGACGAGGATGAGGCTGCTGCCTCTTCTTCTGCAAGGACGTCGGCGTGGAGCTCGGAAGCGGGTACGACTCGCAAGCGTGTGAAGGTGTCGCTGGACGGGCTCTTCTCATTGAGCTCATAAGTGAGGTGATAGGGGCGGTGTATCAAGAGATTGCTTGGGAAGGAGCCATATCTGCCAAGCGCGATCATCCTATGTCCGTCGAGGTACTCAGTCAGTTTCATGAAGAGGTTTGGGAGATCTCCAGGGAAGGAACAAGACCGTACATATTGGGAACGACCTGCAGCAGACGATTGGTTCCATTGGGCAGCCGCAATGCTACCCATGAGTTGGGCTCGATCAAGGAGTGTGTCTCCATATTCCACGGCGTCGATTGTGGTGTGAATGCCGTCGTGGACGGCCAACTTGCCTCGAGACGTGCAAAAAAAAAAAGAAATTGGAGCTGAAAGTGAGCTCGGTTGCTTCCGAAGCCCCCTGCTTGGGTGCCCCACCATCCAAGACATCTGGATTGCGGGGGAGCTTCTCAGTGTCCCACAGCGGACGTCATTCCTCTGTTAATGTCACTGTCGCTCTTAGATCTCCAATTGTTCCCTGGACGGTGACACCAACTCGCCTACCTAACTGTTACCCTTTCAGCTTTCAGATCCGACGGCCCTAGAACACTTGACCATGCCTGAGAAAAACACACTGGAAGGCGGCTGTCTCTGTGGCAAGGTTCGGTACAGACTTGCTGCCGCTAAGTCGATCTACAACGTCATGTGCCACTGCTTTAACTGCAAGAAATCAAGCGGCACTCACATGGTCAACTCGAGCATCTTCCCAAGACAGCTCTTTACCTTGACCTCGGGCACACCAAAGACATTCCAGGACAGAGATACGGACTCCGGACAGCCCCTATATAGGCACTTCTGTGGCGATTGTGGCAGCCCGACCCATATCACCACGCCTGTCGTGGAAGAGATCGTCGCCGTCCTCAGCGGCACTCTGGACAGTGGGACTGAGTGGTGGGAGCCGAACAAGGAGCAGTACATCGAAACCAAGTCTCACTGGCTTCACGACCTGTCTGTTTCCAAAAAGGAAGGCATCGTTGAGAGGCACCCCAGAGGACCTTTGAAGGAACAGAGTTACGGAACTTGAATTGCAAAGTGTAAGAAAGAATACTGCAGAATCAGGCCTCTTGCCTGCTTCGACTGTTCCTCGCTGGGGGCCTGGTGTCCTCCCAATGACCTTGCGGTCTCTCTCCGTCTTTTCCATCAATGTACGATCTAATGCAGAATAACAGGACTCGAACAGCAACCGAAATGCAACTTCCCACATAGACCTGTCCAATAAAGCCAACACAGACTTTGACCATCCCATATGCCCACCTCAATCACTCAGCCTCGAACTTGTGGCCATCTCATCCACCAAACTCAATCTCTCCGGTAATTCTTTTGGGAACTTCGCGCCGTCTTCATTGGGAACCGTGGAGTTGAGCGCCACGCGGATGACCTCGATAGAACCGCTCAGACTGGCCATCCTCTTCCATAATTTGGTCGACGCGTCCGCTGAATTATCTCATACCCGTGTATCAGCTCAACCTCCTCAGGTAAACATCTTCTGCGGTTGTCTTGGAGCACCGAATTAGGATCCGGCATCAACGGACAATGAGAGGCACGACTCACCCTTCGAGGTCCAGTATCGCTGTATCACCCACCCAAGTGGCGCGAGGATGGCTGTGAGGATCAGGCTGACCAACGGTATGACGGTCATCACGGTCCATTGCATGTTCACAATGTGAGTTGGGATGCCTCGTCAGGGCACACTTCGGAGGAGGGCCTGGGCGCCGCGTTGAGTCAAGTTAATCAAGATGAAGAGGTCTCGAACGACCAGAGATTCCTGGAGACACAGCCGGCGGCCCTCCCCTCTATAAGATTCCTCTCTTTCCTCGTACTTGGTCATCTTGATCGATTCTCTCTTTTCCACGTCAACACCAAGTCTCACATCGAGGAGGGATGGGCAAGGATGATGGCAGCTGTCCATCCTTCGCTATTGGCGAGACCCAGACGATTTTACAGCAAATCACATCAATCTTTTGGAGCCTCCGGATCACGAATGCAGGTCCCCAACGGCTTGCATTCTGGCTAGGAGGGCATAACTAATCAGATCTGGTCGGATCGGGCCACCCATACCACGACTAAGTACCGGCACTAGGGAAAGCCACCCGACCCAATCACAGCTCCAAGCCAGGAAGCAACGATGCTTTACAGCTGAATCCGGCAACATATGAGACACGGCACACGTTAATGACCTGATGCCAAATATTCTAAGCGCCAACATCGCCTCGTCACCTTCCGTCGATACCCTTTGTGGGTAACATCCCAACACCTCTAACGTGCCATCCACAGCCGAGTCATCACCATGATGACCTTGACGCACTTGAAGAAGGTGTGGCGATTCAGAGGACAGTAGGCAAGAATCACAATTGCCGGGGCAGCCGCCCTTGAGAGCCTAGTGGCCCGTCTCCCATGGTTCGCATATGATCTACTGTGCATACCCTTCCCAGTCGACAAATAGGCCCTACGAGATCCTGTGCCAAGGTGCACGCCACATTCTCTCCCACACGTCTGCACCTCATCTTCGGCAGGATTCCCGTGTCATTTCCTAAGTCAGAGGATGAAAGGGGGGGGGGACCATTGGCGTGGACCGTATTCGAGGCAACCACCCCAAACGAATACTTGTCACGGCTACCTGCGCACAATCCGATCTCGCCCATAGTCTAGGCCGAGTGCCGACATCGCATTTCTTCTCCAGCGACCGTACAGTCGCGTTGTTCCAAGCCGAGACGGACAGGTCTCCGAACACGAGCGGGTATTCACGTCTCTGTGAAATTCGCCCAAGCAAGACCCTCCTGGCACCAGATCAATTCGTCTGGCGTCGGCTTCCTTCAGTCTGAAACACGAATATTGCGAGCCGGACGGGTAGATTTCTTCTCGGGGGCGCTTGGTTTCAAGGCCGATGGGCCGTCTGTTCTCGACTTCTTGGTGGGCGACGTCGAAGCGTAGTGATCGGCCGTCTCGGCTCGGGTTGGTGACCTGGTCTTCTTGCACGAGTCTGTTAGGTGAGTGGATCCACACAAGAGAGGCGATCGAGAGCTTACATCGCCTTGTCCTTGTGGCTTAAGACCCTGCGAATGACCTTTGTAGTTGTCGCCGCTTCCAACCTGGCTGGTCGGCTTTGAAGCCGGTATGCGAGGTGTGACCGACAGTCTCTTGGGATCAGGATCCCTAATGTGGGTGTCAATGTGTAGCGTTCTCGTGTCGTGAGGAGTGACAGGGCTGTGCCTATCAGCTGGAGGTGTCGGCGGCATGGATCTGGGCGGCTCCGCGGCCGGAGCTGTCGAGGCCGTTGTCTTTGACAGCATCCTTCCCACTTCCTCGCCTGACACTTCAATGCTCAAGACCGAGGCAACAGCATGCACAAACTGTGTCTGCTTCTCGAGGGACAGGGCAGACGCAGCGGCGCGCCCATCTAGTCTCTGGCGCGCCCTGTCTGGCTGGAGCTCTGTGACCAGGGCCCGGTCCCAGAGCTCTGCCCGCTCTTTGTGGCTCTCGAGCTCCTCACGGAGCGTTCGTAGGATCTTCTCCAGTATTGCGGTCCCGTTGCTGAGCTCCTCGTCGCGCTTCCTCTTGCACCATCTGATCAGCACCCGGTGTATACGTTCCGACTCTAGGCACTCGTGGAAAATCTTGATTTCCTCGCGAACCAGGTCATGCGGTTTGGCCGCTTCCGAGACGTGATTGCTGGTGCCGGGCTCCTGCTGCTCGCTCGTGATTGCCATGGTCTAGATCGCATGGGACAGCCTGTGCCCTGGGCGGTGGCCTCTACAGATTCGGGCTGTGGTTTGGGCAGATGCAATGTTACTGGCATTCGGGAAAGTACAGAGCAATGTGAGGTGCCAGAGTTTGCGTTGCAGAATTTTGAAGTGTATGAGTTGGCGTGTGGAACACAACAGATCATCTCCAATCGAATATGGTCTATTGGTATGATCTATGGGAACTACAGGGCCAAAGAACAAACTTTAGCAGTCAGTTCAAGCTATTCTGCATGTGAGGAGAGCAAACGGCCGCGGGCAATCTTGCATATTTTCAAACTGGACTGTTCTTCGAGGCTGCATATCTCTGTTGTAGCTAATGCACACTCCCTTGTCTAGGCTTGCCATCGTATATGATTAGTAACCTGCATGAGGTAGCACAGCATTATGGCGCCCAAGATCCTCGTCTGCTTCAACGGTATCTACATCGGTATTGCGGCTTGCCCAACGGTAGCCAACCGTCGTCCCCGTTCGGCTATGCCGTGTTGCTCCACATGTGTAATGTCAAAGACAGGGCTACTGCCCAGGGTTTTTCGGAATACATTACTGAGGCTCAATGTTATGGTATTTGGGAGATGGATGCTAGCTAGATAGTTGCGAGACTGGAGAAAGTTTTCAAGGTGATGCAGAACATCTTCAACTCACCAGCCTTAAATTAAAGAGAAAACATTGTGCCACGACCCTTCTTCACTGTAATGTGCCGTAAAGAACGAGCCTGGCTATTATCTCGATCCCATACTGATACTTGAAACTCAAAATCAAAAGCGCAAAGTTCAAGGTTCCCAGCCTCGAGTAGGACAAGACATTAGTGGTCAGTATCTTCAACCATCAAATATCGGTGTGTGCCCTCGACTCCTTGCTTCTCTATATAATTTTCTTGCCATGGTGGATTTAAAGAGAAGACACGCTACTCCTGGCCTTATAGTGAGTATCATAGCTCTTATACCTGTGATTCCATTCAAATCACACTACCTATCTACAAAACCGCATACTGCCAGCTATTTGGAAATAATATACAAGGTCAAATTTTGCCGACTCTCTATGCTCTTTGAACTGTTGTTCCAAGGCAAAATAGCATAATTTGGACATTATTTAGTAGAGACTGGCCGGAAGCCTACCCATTAATGCTTGATTATCAAACAAAACTGAAAACAGATAAATGATATTTTTGGCGGAGGAATCAAGGAGTCAGTATACTTCGTAGTTGACATTGTACATTTGAGTTTCATGTGTGGTTCATGGCTACCTACAAATATAGATACATGGAGGTAGTTCCTAAATGACCTCCATCGTGCACCATCAAATCTGTTACATATCAGATGGATGAATTTCCAATGCTAGCTCCAGTAACCAGGGGAAACAATTTACACGGAGACTTAGCCCCCAACATGTGCTCACTCAGGTACAGTGACAGTGAATCAGGAAACAGTGAGTCAAGTGGGAGGACAACTCATTGACTGCCCCGACATCTTGTTCATTTAAGAAAGCTTCCAATATACAATCGATTTAGAACTGCGATGTTTCCGCATCTGTCCAGTTTTGTCCTGATCGAGCACCCACCATCGAACAACTGCAATCTGCAGCACCGGAAGACAACCTGTAGACATGTCTCTCAAACAGCTTGAGAGCCTGTTAATTCTGATTGCCGGCCTCCTACTCATGGTTGCAGCAATACCTACTAGTGGTAAACTCAATAACCAAACAGCCTGGCCGGTAAGCAGCATCTGTTGTGGATCTCCACCAACAACCTTACACTGACTCCCCCATAGTATAACGTCGACCGCAATGTTCCTGGCTACCGAGACAGCGGCACGGACCACTACAGCAGCCTGATCCAGCATCTCGAGGGCCTCAAAGGCAATGCTACCCTGGGCCACCAATCTGGCGGAGGCTGGTGCTGGCGCTACAGCTGCGCGTACAACATTGGCGTCTACGCTTGCAATGACAACGAATCCCACGACGTTGGGGTCCTTTGGTCATTTATAGCTGAATACGCGAGACACGTCCACGACAATTGCATTTCTCAGAGGAGGATCCACGGTATATTGACAGAGAGGATTTTGGGTCAAGCATTTCACCCGGACGGCTGGAATGTGATTGTGGGCATCAGCAATGACAAGGGCTGTTGACGAACTGGAAATCCACTGAGGCCTCTCGCCACCTGGACATGCAGATAGGTATCAGGTGCCTTCCGTGCCAGATGACATCCATTGGTGTCCAAGATAGGAAGTCACTGTCCAGATGTGTAGGATGGTAGCTATTTCCAAAGCTGGTCCATCCGTTGCTTCTGCAACACACCCCCTTAGACCCATTATTTGGTTGCACTCGTGATAAATCCAAATGGCTAGGACGAAAACGTATCAGTCACAGATCTTCTTACTTTCATACAAGAAAAGACAACCAAGCTTTCGGAAATTGGATTTGCATCCAAAGCTCCTTCTCCAAACCGCCCCTGCCCACTACACCACTTGCTCTCCATCTATCAGTGTTTGTCCTCGGCAGCAAATCTCAGCAACAGATCAAGAAGAACAAAAGCGAAATGTCTCCCAAGCAGAACATCCTGGCACTGATTGCCGCCCTCCTCTTCTCCATCACAATGGCGTCCATGGACTTTGCCAACACCGCTGCTCTGGCAACTAACGCCTCCCCACCCACCAGCACTACTTGGTCCGCGGCCGACAACACCTTCTCCGAGGCCGATGACCCAGTAAGTGACACCCAGAACCCAGTCCGACATCTCCCTCAGCCATGCTGATCCACCTACAGATTGTCTCCTGCGAGGTCAACAACTACAAGTTGTCCTATCTGAGTTCCTATAACGAGGTCGCCAACCACCTCAGGAATATGCCTGGCAACGCCACCCTGGGCAACAAACCCGGCGGAGGCTGGTGCTTGCGTTACAGCTGTTCAAACAGCCTCGCCATCTATGGCTGCAACGACAACCAGTCCGACACACAGGTCCCTTGGGCCACCATGGCCACGTACGCAGATGCTATCAAGGGGAAGTGCAAGGGTGAGATCAGGGTTCATGGACACTGGAAGGACGTGGTTCTGGGGCAGGCGTTTGACACCGGCGGCTGGAACGTGATACTGGGCCACCAGTCGGGTACCAACTGTTGATGGACCGCTTTTTTTGAGGGGATTCGTTGGGAAGCAGTTCAGGTTTTGGGCAAGCATCCTTCGTGCCAGACTACCGCTTGGGCAGGTTGATGTTGCCAAGATGATTCTGCAAAGGTGATCTCAATAACCAGGCGGCGAAGGCTGGGTAAACTTCTGGATTTACGGATTCGTTGAATCCAAACCACGGCTTGAAGAGGTGCACGTGTTTGCTAAATGCAAGTTCTTGATGTGATGAGGTTGATTTGGATTTTCCAATGCGGTACCGGATCCTCGAGGACGTATAGCCGCCTCATATTGCTAGAGACCCATGGCCTGGACTCGAATTCATCCTCATGAGATGGATGATAATGGTATCATCATGTACAAGTCTATTATTCCCTCAAACTCGGTACCGGTAACCCGTTTTACCTCTTTTTCGAAAAGGAGGATCTGCTCTTTTTCTGTACCTTCGCTGGAGGCGCAACCTCGGCCTCGCTCTCGTCTTCCTCAGCCGAGTCCTCTTCGATGTCGTCATGATCCACCTCATCCTCATCCACTGATTCCTCTGCGAACTCATCGACGTCCATATCGTCCTCATCCTCATCGCCTGACTCCTCCTCGGAATCGGAGGCGACCCCGTTGACCACAGGGAAGTCGTCGTCCTCGTCATCCCCTCTCCGCCGTGGCAGCCCGTTCGATGTGGTATCGTCCTCCTGGCCTTCCACGTAAATGAGACCCGCCTCCTCACCATTCTCCTCGTCGTCATCGCTGTCGCTGTCGTCGTGGTCCTTACCCGATGCTCGGCGAGACTTATTCCCCCGGCGCAGAGTCATCTGTGCCTCCAACATGTCCAGCTTTCCCTTCAGCGCGAGCAAGCTGTTCAGGCCCCGCGTCCTCTCCTCCAGTACCCTGTTCAGCTCGGCAAGCCGTCTCTGGATGTCTGGTTGGGTTGCCAATGCGCCGCCGTGGCCGATCAGCGTCCACTGGACAAAAGTCATGAGGTTGTGTGCACGGCCAGGGCGCCGGTGGAGACGTGAGGTGAGTTGTGTGAGCAGAGCCCCTGCCAGGCTGGAGTCTAGTCGTTGGATGGTGTTGCGAATGACGGTGGCATCGGAGGTGTGCAGGCAGGACTCGAGAAGGTCAGCGTCGTCGGTCCGTAGAGCCTGTGCAAGTACTATGCCGATGGACGAGGTGGAGGGGGGTGCTATTTGTCGCTGAGGCGCGGCTGTCTGGGCGGTGCTCGCATCGGTCGATTGCCTGCCACCCAGTGCAGTGGTAACATCGACGGTCTCATGGTTGCGGATCAGGTCGCCGAATGTCGGCTCCGCATCTGATTCCTCGCCTTGCTCTTGAATCTTGGTGTCTTCATTCCCGTCCAATTGCGGCTCTCCATCGCCTTGCGACCGAGAAGTCTGCTCCTCTGCGACCTCGTCATCGTCCACATCGGAGATGTCGTCGTAGTTGCTCTCAGAGTCACTCGAGATCTCGATTGTCTCGACTTGTTTTGATGATTTGGGCTTTTCAGGTATGGGCACTGTGACTGATGTTCTGGTCTCGTCTATCCTGGTGGAGTTGGGCAGTTTGGTGCTCTGCTGGACTGGTGCAGCAACCTTGGCAAGCTTCCTCTTTGTGGCCATGATTCCTTATGCGGGAGGGGCCCCGAGGGTTGTTAATGGTATCCTCTGTCGTTGATTTCTGAGCACGTCGGGCAATGGGCGCTCAAGACGGAGGAAGGATTAGAGGAGTCCTCGCAGAGATCGCTGTGCGGTTGATTTGCTGATAGGGTGAACGGGCAGTGAGCAGAGTTTGGGGGAGGTCACAGCGGGAACTTTTTTGCAGAGGAACTTTTCTGCCTTCTTCAGGCCTTACCGACTTCCTTTCCCAGTACAGGTGGTCCGCATGGTCCGAGCTCGCCTGCACCAGGCATGGAGCGCCTTTGGTGTGTGTTCACAATTCAGCACGTCGTCTTGACATAGATACATCCAAGTATATCTCAATGAAATGTGTTACAGATATGGATGTGGAAAATTCTAAATGAGCCTTGATGAAATTCTTGGATTCGCTGCTCTGCTTTACCTGGAGGCATTGAATGTGGAGTGTTTGTACCTAGGTATTTCCAGAGAGCATGCATGTGGAAGTACTCTTGATTTGTACTGATCTGCCTGAGTCAGCAGCCCAGGCCTGACGATAAGATAGCAGCAGTATGGTCACCTTGCATTACCGCACGCGTCTCAGTGAGAGTGTGATAGAATGTCTTTGCTCTCCATCCTGTGGCCTACCAGGGTTTGCTGCTGCTTCCAGCCATCTGGCATCTCAGTTTTGATCTACCGTGGCCGCCGGTGCGGATCTAAGGATGGCCCATGTGATACTAAGAAAACGAACCCATCTTTACTAGCAGCCGTCAAAGCGTTTGCACAAACGGTGGCGGGTTGCCGCCGTGGATGCCAGGTTTGTCTCGGGGACTTCGTCTCTGCCTGACCGAGACGTCTGCCTGCATCACTTGCCGCGCAAGCCCTCCGGACATACATAGTCTGTTGACCTACCTAGACTGATGGTTGCTGTTATGATGCTGCACACAGGTTTGGCCATGCCTTCTTGTCCTTTGTATGTTACTGTTGTTCCGCGAAGTCGAATCAGGGCCTCCGTGCGCTCGGCTGCAACTTCGAGTCAGACCGGGCAGAGAGAGACCCGATGCCACAAGCTGGTACCGTAAACTGGATTATTAGAGACTCACGGAGGTCGTCAGTGCTGCATTTCCTTGAGAACTGCATAGACGGGCGGTCTAGGTAGCACCAAGTAGGGCCAAAAAAATGCAGGTATTGAGGCCTTGCAGATGTATCTTGGCAGCCTGGTGTGAGAGAGGTGCTAGTTGCTAGTCGAAATGAGAAGTTGCACCCAGAACAAGACGGTCTGCAGGGACCACCCTTTCCCGGCTCTGTCAAGGAGCCTGGTTGCTGGTCGCTGGTCGGGCTTGGTGGCACCCGTCTCAAGAGCAGCCCAATCACGAGCAGCGCTCAGAAAAGGAAGAGCAATGGGAGCTGTCCCCCTCCCCCTCCTCGCCCCCCCCTTGGAGCTGATTGCGCGCTTGATAAATAGGGTACCTCCCCCGCCCTCCACGGGCATGGCATGTGCCTGCTGCTACCATTCTCGAGCTCTGAGCCCAGAAGGTAAACCACCGGAAGCCACCATCGACAAGAGGTACGTCTCCTGATCCCTGCCGTGGCCCCGCAAACTGCCCTGCGCCAGCCAATTGCAGCGCCGAGACGGCTGGGAAAAACCAACCACCGAGTTCCCGCTGCTGCCGCTAGCCTCCACTTGGCGCGTCATTTCAAGGCTAGGCCAAGCTAAAATTGATTCACCTTTTGGCTCTTTGCCTTTTGCATTTTTGATTTTCAGCCTTCCTCTCTTCCTCTGCTCCCCCAGTCGCATCTCGCATCCCCAATCCCGCGCCGCGCCAAGCTATCACGAGCCTCAGGCAAAAAAACACACCGGCGCAGCCACCATTTCCCCATCCACCACCTCAACACTTACATTTTTTTTTTTTTGCATGAGCCGGACGGTTTGATTTCTTATCGTCCGCGTCGTTGCGCATTTCCCACCCGCCGTTTGAGCCCACTTTTGCCAGCTTACACCCCTCGCACGCCCGCCCAAAACGGCCGTTGGTGCACCGTTGTCGCAACGCGCCTGCCCCACAATTCCCGTCGCGCGCATCTCAGTCACTCCGCCGCTCCCCCGAAGCTCGTGCCCAATTAATCGCCGCTTCCCTTTCATGTCGCGACGCGCCCGCTGAGCCGATTTGCAGCATCCACAGTCCGCCCGAATGGCAGTAATGACGTCGCAGCCTGAACCCATCGCTCTCGACCAAAAGTCGCATTCGCTGGACATGGCCACCCCGGCCGCGACTGCGCTCCCCGACGAGCGTAACAGCTTGGAGGTCAATGGGTGAGTCGCACCTAACCCATAATCCCACATGCCTGGCTCCCAGTCCTCTGTCTTCCCACTACCCGCTGTTCGCGTCCTCCCCATCTTGTCGTCGACGCGCTCTACATGTAGATAGATTCGTGGTCGCCAACACCACAGTCCCTTGATTTTGCAACCCTCAAAACGCTCTTGTAAATGGTCGGCAGACTAACGCGTCAACTCGCGCAGCCACGTTACACCCGTTGACGGCCCCGGTGCGGCTGACAGTGCCACCACAAACCACCAAGCCGATGCATCAGCATCCAAAGACGATCTGAAGAGCGCTGGATCTCCAGAGCCGAACCAGCACCAGAACAAAGACGCGTTTGCGACCAACCAACACATAAATGCTATGACGCCACCCACAGCTGAGTCAGCAGATGCGGTTGAGTCAACAAAGCTGAGCAAAGATGCCGACGAAAATGAGGCCAAGGACACGGAGATGGTTGATGCACCGGCCGAGTCCGCCCAGGCGCCTTCACCTCCAGCCGAACCTGCTGCAAAGTCATCTCCGATCCCCGACCAACCTGCAGAGCCTGTGGCAGAAGAGCCCGCGGAGACCAGCGCGCCGGTTGAGGCCTCAGCCTCGATTGTGAAACCACCGCCGGCTGCCGAAGCTGTGAAGGAAACTGTAGAGGAGAAAGTGAGCAATGAAAACGACAAGGAGATGTCTGAGGCGCCACTGAAAGAGCCAGAGATGAAGACAGAGCAAGGAGAGGACACTCAGGCGACTGCAGCTAGTGAGGCAGCAGCTAGTGATGCCGTCTCGCCAGCAGCCAATGCGCCCAAATCTCCTAGAGATGAGTCTCAGGAGGCTGCTTCCTTTCCTTTGACAGTCGACACTAGTATGACCGATGCGCCATCGCAGAACTCCGCAAAAATTGCTCGGGAGCGTGAGGAAGATTTCGACGACGAGCCCCTCGCAAAGCGTGTCAGGACCTCGGGAGAAGATGGCGCGCAAGGAAAGGCGGCGCAAGCGCAGCCTGCCTCGTCCGGCGGGCAGGACGCAATGGCCATAGATCCACCTGAGACTCCAGCTACTGCTTCCGGCTCCGCGACACCAGCGAGACCGGCGCAGACAGGAGCGTCTGTGGCCCTGAGTGTGAACGGAAAGTCTCGCAAGTTGAATGACCCGGCGCTTGCCAACAATGCCATCACATCTTACCAGAACAAGGAGATCAAGAAGGTATTGGCCCTTGTCAAGAAGACCAAGACTGGACAAATGTTCAGAGCGTCGGTGCAGACACTGTGGCCAGGTGTCTGGGAGCAGTACCGTTCACTGATTAAGCGTCCTGTGGACATCAGCTTCATCGAACAGAACCTGCGTGACAACAAGTACTCAGCCATGGCAGATTTCAGGACCGACGTGGAGCTCATTATTGAAAACGCCACCAAGTTCAACGGGTCTGATCACGACGTGACCAGGGCGGCCAAGGCAACAGTGGAGGGGATCTACGTCAGGCTGGCAGAGGTGTCCGCCGAGGAGCCCGCGAAACCCGTCAAGCAGGACGTCAAGCAGATGCCTACACGGCACGCTGAGCCCCGACACCACCAACCTCCTCCCCCAAAGAAAGAGTCACGCCCTGCGGCAAGCTTACCTGCAGAGAAGGTTTCTGACTCACCTGTCTTTGCTGTGCCTGCTTCCGGTGTGCCCACCATCCGCCGAGACAGCACGAAGAATGCGGGCGACCGGCCCAAGAGACCCATTCATCCGCCCAAGAACAAGGACTTGGGCTTCCAGCCCAAAAACACGAAGAACAAGCGCAAGCCCGAGATGAAGTTCTGTGAGGAAGTGCTCAAGGAGCTGAAACACAGTAAACACTGGGCCCTGAACCAGTTTTTCCTGGAGCCTGTTGACCCTGTGGCTCTGAACATCCCCACCTATCACAGCGTCATCAAGCAGCCGATGGACTTGGGTACCATGACCGGAAAACTGGACAGTGGAGAGTACGAGTCGGCCAACGCGTTCAAGGCAGATTTCCACCTTATGATCAAAAACTGCGTCAAGTTTAACCCGGACGGCCATCCTGTCCACATAGCGGGCAAAGAGCTAGAGAAGCTGTTTGAGAGAAAGTGGTCGGAGAAGGGGGCTTGGATGAGCAAACACGCTCAGGCAACAGCACCGGCCGCGGCCGCGACTAGTCCTCGTGGAGCTGCTAAAGATGACGAGGAGGGAGAGGATGAGAGCGAGCCAGAGCAGGATAACACTGTCGATATCCAGGAGGCCCAACGAAAGCTGGACCATGCCATGGCGCGGCTGAAGAAGGAGAATGACGAACTCAACAACCAACTCCTCTCAGACAACCCTGACTCGGTCTCCATTGATCTCAGCCGGACAGTCATTCAGGCTCTCCAAGACGAGATCATCAAGAGACGGGCTGAAGTAAACTCGGCGCGAGAGAAGAAGCCCTCGCAGGCCACCAAGCCGTCCAAGAAGAAGGCGAGTGGTGTTGCAAGTGCCGGCCCGAAGAAGGCTGCGGGCAATGCGAATCCCACCAAGAAGGCGAGCGGCGGCCCGGCCAAGAAGCTTGCAAAGAAGAAGCTCACCGACGAGGAGAAAGAGATCGTCTCGGATGCTATCGGCAGACTCGACGGCAACAGCCTGACAAAGGCGATTGATATCATCAAGAAGGATACCAATCTGACTGTAAGCACCCCACTCTTTCCCCCTCCTTGGATACGGCTGATTATTGATGCTCCAAGGAGACCGACGATGACGAGCTCGAGTTGGACATGGAGCAGCTCAGCGACGAGGCCCTGGTCAAACTGTTTGAACTGGTGCTCAAAGCCTTCCCTACCTATAAGGAACAGTTGAAGAAGTCCGAGCCTGCACCACACCCTGCTCAAAACTCCCACGCCGCAAAGTCGGCAGCGAAGAAGAAGAACAAGCCCATGGGCAAGGCCGAGCAAGAGCGCAAGCTCGAGCAGCTGAAGGCACTCAAGGACTCGTACAAGCGCCCCGGAAGCGGTAGCCAGGAGCCGGTGCCGTCGATCGAGCCCAACGAGACTGCACAGGCTGGTCACCGGCATGATGACAGTGATGATGCAAGCTCTTCGGAGGAGGAGTAGCTGCAACCCAGTAGCTGGCCACTGTTGCTGTGCATGCAGCCTCGCGAGGACGGACAAACCGCTCCATCTGACCGAAACAAGATGAATGTTCGTTCTTGCCGGCGTTGACCTTTTTGAGTTGTCTGGAGCTCGGCCTGACCTCTCTTGGAGCGGACTCAGACTTATGGCACCCAGGTGTGACAATTGGACGACACCTGGGACTCGACAGCTCTTAGCTGCGCCCCTCCAAATCCGTGTAGAAACATTGTCCATATTCATGTATAATATTCTCGTCAGCCGGCGCACCGTGGCAAGCCTCAGGAGAGCGTGACGATGGCGTTCGAGGAGCTACCGTTGGACCTTGGGTTTCCTCTTTTCCCGTCAGGGAACTCTCTCTCTCTCTCGGGAGAGGGGCGACGAGGTGCGGAATGTTGATGAATGACGAACAAAAGGGATTGACAGGCGTGGCTTTTGTCGTGTGCGCAGCATTGTAGGCGCATCGATCGGCTCATACCCTCACGGGGCGTTTTATGCAGGAAAGAGGCGACATTCGTGCTGCCTGCAGAGGAATTAAAATAGCTTTTGATCATGCCCTTTGCACCTCTTCGTGTGTGTGGTTGTATGTTCCTGTACTGAGGTGTGTGCCTTCGGTGCTCGTGAATGTGTGTCGTGCTCTTGAACGTGACTTGCTTGCGTAGGGTCATCCCGTCGTCGTCCATCATCCGAGGCCAGCCGTGTGTGTCGGTTCTCTTCTGCCATCCAGGCGGGCGAGTCACCTCGGCAGGCCTCGTCGGCGGAAGACAGCAGCTGTGTCCTGCTTCCACCGATTGGTCGCTTTGAGGTCGATTCCTTCGTGTGCGGCCGAGGGGGTGGAAAAGGGGGTTTGGGGTTTTTCCCCCGAGGGCGGGATTGACGGACGATGCCTCCTCACGCAGCATGCATGCGTCAGGCTGCAGCAGCCCGTCCTGGCCCGCCGCCCTGGGGGGTTGTTTTGCGACCCCTTGCCACATCCTGTCGAGAGGCACGTTGTACGCAGCGAGACCCAGGTCGTAAGAGTTCTTTCTTATTCGTCTTGTCGTGCCGTACCTGCGAGGCATCGTCTTTGAGAGATGGCCGTTTCAGGGCTGGAGGGCAGGAGGGCAACCGCAAAATGGGATGCGCTGACTGACAATTTCCTGGCCCCCATCTTGGCAGCTAGGGCGTGGGAGATTTGCGTCATGCCCCCCGGCTTCCCGAGCCGGAAAGGTGATGGGGATTAGGGGGGTTTGTGCCGCGCGGAGTGAGATGGACCTGGGGAGGTGGGAATACTCTGCTTTTGAGGGAGGCTCCGAGGTCACTGTCTGCCTGTGTGTGTGTGTGTGTGTCTGTCTGTCTGTCTTGTGGGATCAGACTCTGAAGGGGAGAAGGAAAGCAGAGTGGGGATCAGAGGGATGGTTGGTTGGCTGATGGCTGATGGCTGATGGCTCTGGCAAAGGCAGACACGCCTGCCGGTGTTTGCTTCACGGTCGGGCATAGCTGGCTGACCTAACAGAGGTGCAGGAATAATGGGGAAGGGATGAATTGTGTGTGGTTTGAAAAGGTCTGACAATAGGAAGACCAGAAATTCGGGTGAAAAGAGGGGGGGCCGAAACGATATGGTGCAGTGCACAGTTCAGTTCGCAGTTCAGTTCAGGTTCAGCTCGGCTCACTCATTTCTTCAATATGGGCTTTGTGAAAAGTGATGGATTGTGATGCTTGGTGAGAAGAAAGCGGGGCTGGGCTTGGGTTCGGCACCCCATCAAAGTCGTCCCACAGCCCCTGACGGCCTGGGCAGCCTGATTATTAGTCCGACAGCCTGGCAGAACAGGTGGGCCAGGCACCACCCCCAGGTGTTTCCCCAACATGCAGAACCTACAATGGCAGGCGGACAGCACTGTGGCAGGCCGTGAGCAGGTCAAATAGCAGGCCAGTGCTGGCGCTCATGTTGGGCACGGTCTACACAGTGAGGAGAACCTTTTGCCATTCT
The DNA here is from genome assembly GCA_039880775.1 of Diaporthe vaccinii. Classification (NCBI taxonomy): domain Eukaryota; kingdom Fungi; phylum Ascomycota; class Sordariomycetes; order Diaporthales; family Diaporthaceae; genus Diaporthe; species Diaporthe vaccinii. The sequence continues at coordinate 449,880 of JBCEDN010000002.1, forward strand.
GCATGGCTTGACAATGGAGAAAACCCCTATAGACTGGGAAGGTCATATATCACAGGCATGTATTGGAGGATAATGAAGTAATATTTCTGGCTGCCGAGCCCAGAGGGATCCCGGCAACAAGGCCCTCCACCCAAAGACAGACAGACACCCAGTAGACTAGACTATGGTGTAGAACCTTAGCGATGGCAGCCAGGTGGCAGACAACCTGTCAAATGTGTAAATGCAGATATCTTTAAAACAAATTTAATCTCCTGAATGAGGCCTGGATCATGCCTACACAAGGGATGCCTTCCGTTGGCACTCGCCCATGTCCAAAGTTCCCCTCCACGGAGGTCCGGAGGGCTCGGATGGGACCTTGTGGGATAGGACGACCCGCGCTCGAAAGTGTCGAGAGGTAAAGATGTGTTGGAGAAACTGCCATCGGCACACGAGTACGACCGCTTCCAACACCCAACAAACACGCTGGTTGCGGACTTAAGCCCGTCTGGCAAGGGCGAGTGACCACGGCTCGTCAAGTCGATCAGCGCTGACCAGACTCATGGTTGGTTGCTCTACCTTCTCCATGGGTCTGCCCGCAACTTTAACGCAGCTCGTGGATACTTGACCTGCAATGGAAACTTTATCCAGTCATGACCGCCTCCACACCCCCCGTCTTGCAAGGCCGAGCTCTGAGACCTCTGACGGACGGGCTAGTTTGGTCCGATGTCCGACAATACTGCAGGATTACACATCAGTCTCGGGCCTTCGCGACATGCAGCAATGCTCCTCACACGTGCAAGGTGCTCGCCGGGTATGTATAAGTAGACCAGCCGGCACGGTTCAGCCGCACTGCTATGACTGCGCTTCATTAAGCCAACCAACCTCGTCTTCTTGTAACACGTGGGCTGTTTGTCCTGATCCAACGCTGTATATCAACCATCATGCTGGGCCGCGCACTCCTCACCTTCGACAGCCTCGGGCTCCTCTTCGGCGCGTTGATTGCAGATATGAATCACACCCATCAACGGAATCCGCGGTGGCCACCCCATGCAAAGTGAGTTATACTATACCGTAGCCCACACATATACACACACACACACAGAGAAAGAGAGAAAGAGAGAGAGAGAGAGAGAGAGAGAGAGAGAGAGAGAGAGAAAGAGAGAGAGACGTAGCACATACGCAGGCAGGACTGACGCAGTCTCCCATTGTCGCCCTACAGATTCCACAACGCGCAGACCATCGGGCTGAGCGTCGTTCTGGGCTTGGCGACGCTGTACCTGACATGGAGGCCGCTGCTCCTGGGGCCCTCGCCCGCCACCGACCGCTTCTCGCTGCGCCTGGCCGCCTTCACCGGCAGCGCCTACTGGCTCACCGGCCTGGCCGCCATCTACTTCCCCGAGGCCGACGGGCTCGACCCAGAGTTTGGCGGGCCTGGCTTCCCCCAGAGGCCCCTCTTCCTCGGCTTCATGATCACGGGGCTGGCGGGTTCGTACCTGGAGCTTCGCTGAGGGCTGGCTGTATGTAATGTTTTCATGGTTTGGTCAGGAGAAAGAACACACGGTCGTTCTGTTGGATATATATATACGTATGTATCTATATTGTGTGCTCGTGGGCTGGGCGAGTCTCATGCACTGAGGAAGGTAGCTTGCGATGGCTGGTTGGTGAACAAATGATCAAGCCGTCCACGCAATTGGAACAGTAGATATATGGATTTGTATATACATACGTATATATATATTAGCATAATTTACCTAGATATGGATCATGGTTCACTGGCACGTCAAGGCACCAACCAATATATGATCAAAAAGATGGTAATTCGCGTTGCTTAAAGTCCCAGCATGCCCTCTATCTATAGTACATACCCCACCCCCAATCGAGAAGCATTTCGTTCCCCACCTCCCCTGCAACTGCGCCATGACCCCACGCAATGAGCAAGGCGATCCACAGCCGCGCAACTGCAGCCGCGTCGTCCTCCCTCTTCCCACCAGTCACCTGTTACGAAGTCCGAGCCCCTCGCTCTCATTAATTTTCATTGATGGATGGTGAGATGATGACGGTTCCCAGACGATAAGCCTCTTGGGCCGTGAGCAATTTGTTCTCCGAGACGCTGCTGGTGTCAGGAAACGACGGCCATGTCTCACAGCCAAGGCGTTACTCATTGCCGCGAGGCACAGCCAGGCACCCGTGTATGGGTGCTAACGGCCTCGGTGTGCATTTCGTCAGCCGCCGGGGGCGTTGCTCCGTCCAACGTCGTCCATTGAGGAGTTCCCGGCAACCCAACCCACAAGCTCGAGATTGGGGGGATTTACGGACTATGTTTAAAATAAAATCAACGCCATGCTCGCCTGCTCACACGCGACACCTCCCAGGATGCTGGGCTTCGGTTTGTGGGGACGCATGGCTAAGCACTTGAGCACCGCGGTCTGGCTGTCAGGCAGGTCGGGATGCTGGGGTCTCCGACTCAGGGGTTGGACGGCCTAGAGAGAGGCTTGATCAGTGAAAGGTTTGAGGGCGGATCCACCGGTGACGACGCTCTCCCCCCCTTGCGGTGTTACCGCCCACCTAGAATCCGATGCCCCGATGGGATTGTCGACTCAACCCCCCGGCGCATCATAGACTGCTGAGCCGCGCTCGTCAACAACCCGCCCTCGCAGAAACCCACCCTGTCCTGTCCTGTGTCGCGCAGGGCTGGCGTGTGCTAAGTGCTGGGTACTGGGTACTGCGTGTTGGGTGCTGTGCACCTCTTGGATGCTGACTGCTTGGGCCAAGGATTCCGTGTGGGTTCTTGGCTCGCTGATCTCTTCTCTCGTTGTACATACAATCATGCGCCTCCCAACTTCTTGAACACTTCCCCCATTGTGCTCCTCTTGGCTTCTGGCTCGCTTCTCTACAGCACTCCGCCTTTCCTTCCGGCAACACCACCATTGTCTCCGTGCTTCCTGGGGCCCATCTTCTCCTTCCCGGTCTCTTCCCAGGTGCCCTACCACTCGAGCACGCGACCTGTTGCCCTTTCTGTACGACCCACCACCTCACCACACGCGCCTCGCATCACATCTCATACCCCGAGCTTCCGGGAGTCGCACCAGCCCTGCAGGGCTTGGCAGCCGAGCAATCATCACCGAGCCGCGTCTCTTGGCAGCCGATGCCACAGGACATCAACCGGCCTCTCACTGCGCATTCCGCCAATCTCTAAAGCTTGGTTTTCTTACGGCGAACTGCGGTACGGCTACCAGAGGCGAACGACGATAAAGGGTTTGTCAGCCTCTCATTCGGTCAACAAATAGAGCCCTTGTTTTGGGCCGTTGGTTTCCTTGTGTCACCCGTTGCAAAACCAGGACAGAACTAGATGCTGAAGTCGCAAAAACAGGCCGACATGGCCCAGCAGGAAGGTTCCGGGCAGCACCTGAGAAACACGCCATGCATCCAATCCCTCCTCGGCTTCTTCTTTAACAAGGGCGTGAGGGGCGGCCCCAAGATATTCCTGAATCTGGCCGCCGTGCTGCTTGGCCTGCTGCTCGTGATAAAGCTCATGCCACAGAGGCTGAGCGACAGCGCGTTGAACTCGATTCCTCACGATCTCTGGACCGGGGAGGCCCAAGAAACCCTGCAGGCAGAAGTTGGTGATGATGACAGCATACCTGGCGGGTTGAGGATAGTGGTGTTTGGGGAGAACGATGTCGGCACGCCGATCGGGGAGAACCAAGAGTTCGAGGGGTCCAGGTCTTGGACTGAGGCGCTTTGCGTTCAGGTAAGTGATCACCATCTCCTGCTGACCATCACCATACCGGGGCACACTCTAAGGCGTTATTCCCTCTTCTAGCTGGAGTGCTCCAAGCACATCTCCATGGCGCCATCACCCGATTCCCCCGCGTGGTCCGTCAGCTCCAAGGCGCTATATGCCGACGGCGTGGAGAGCGTACTCAACGAGACGGCGGAAAGGTCCAGCCCCGGCATGAATTACTCGTATCTGTCGACGCTTTACGCCCCCAAGTGGCAGACACTCGACCTGAAGGATCAGGTCGACCGGTTTCTCGCCATGCCCAAGCCACGTCACGCGCCGAAGGAGACGCTGTGGGTCTTCAACTTCGGCTTCTGGGACGTGTGGTCGCTATCGGCCATGCCGATCCCCGCCGGGAAGGCTGCTGCAGACGCCATGACGAAGGACATATTCGAGCAGATCGAGCGGGTGTACGAGGCTTCGACGGATATCCGATCGATCGCATGGTCTGACATCAACTACATCCCAGCTCCGCCCGCGCCGGAGGCCAGCCCCGAAGCGGAGAGCGACGAGTCACCCGCCGGGGGACCGACTGAGAAGAGGGACGAGGGCAGCGGCGAGAACGGATCAGGGGCAGAGACCAATGCTGAAGACACGTCCGAGTACTTCCGGCTCCTGATCCCTCGCATCATGGACCCGTCCCTGCTGCCGGGCTGGCGCGACCTTAGGGCGCAGCTCCCCAAGGTGCACTCCAAGGCCGAGCAGATGCGCAACTCGGCCGAGCTGACGGAGCACTGGAATGACCGCATCGTCGACAGGCTGGTGGAGTGGGTCAGGAAGGAGGACAGGAAGGCCGGCGAGGAGGACAGCAAGGAGAGCAAGAGGGCCGAGCTAGACGCCGCCGCCGCCCCTTCCTCGCCCCCCGCCGGTAGCCCCGCGACCCAGACGATAGCCCAGGGCAAGAAAGTGGACAAGAGCCCGCCCCAGAGCAGGCCCAGCCCGATCCGCGACGGCTACGCGTACAACATGGCCAACTACGTGCTGGACGCCATGGTGGAGCGGCAGCTGCGCAACGCGCGGCTGCGGGACGGGGCGGGGCGCGGGGACGGCCCCGTCGAGGATGGGTTCCGCGACGTGAGCAACTCGTGCGTGGAGCGGGTCGACACGGCGCTGGTGGCCGTCTCGGTGCAGAGCGGTGTGCGGCTCGAGATCCCCAACGAGGAGATCGGCGGCGACGTCCAGGTGCCCAGCGCGACGAAGCCGGAGGACCAGGACCAGGAGCAGCAGGCAAGGAGGAGGAGGAGGACGAGCAAGCGTGGTGGCAAGGATGCAGAGAAGGAGAAGCCCAAGGCGGGCTCGACAGACGGCGCCGTCGAACTGGCGGCCAAGCCGGCCGACACGGTCAAGGTGTGCCAGATCCCCAGCGACTACCTGTTCTACACGCCGTTCGCGCTGTCGCAGAAGGCCATCGGCGAGATCGCCATCCAGACGGCGGACATGATCCGCAACAACGAGACGATCAGGGGGAAGCTGCAGGCTCAGATGGACAAGGTGAGTCGCATGGCTGCTTGACAGAATTCAGGAGCACGTGCTGACAAGAACAACAGATTAACGGGTCATGAGAGTGATGCCATGCGGATGATTCAACTTGGAGTTCCAGGCTTTCATCCGGGGTCTTGGATCTCAGACATGTACGGGAGGGATATGGTATCATCACATAGGAATTGCATTGGGCGGTGTTCGGGGTTATCTTACCGGCAGGACTCCCACTTTGGCTGTCCATGTGCTTTTTTGGCGTTGAAGTCGACATATGCCTATGTCGTGGTTGTATTTGATACATGATCAAAAATCCAGGCCACATATAGATTTACATATGTGTATACCATCGAAGAGCGCCTGTCCACCTCTGAATTACGCGTGTAGGTGTGCGATGTGCCTGTTACTGATGTGCCAACACCAACGACCGACTCGATTAACAGCTAAACGTAACAAACGTTATGGCGATGTGAACTTGCGCCCAGGATTACAACTCACTCGACTGGGCAAATGTGGTGTTGTGGTACGGTACAGAATGTGTTGTACCGAACGATACTTTATGCCTTTTCCTCTTCAGGGTCCAACCCTTACGTACCTAGCTCGGGCACCCCAAGGTGGTGCGGCTATCGGCCACCACCTCGCATTCAGGGTCCGGCTTATCAGAGACAAACGTCACACGAGCGAGCCACGAGTTCCTTCAACACCACTTCACCATCCCGCCATACTATGTCTTCTCTCCTACAACATAGACCGTAGACAAGAGGCCCACACGAGAATGAGCCCGTCGCCATCCTCATCCGGACTCCTACCAATGCCTGGGACTCCAGCCTGGCGCGCGAGGATCGCCAGCGTCTTCCGCAATGCCGACGCCCACGTCCTGGTGGCCTTCTGGCTGTTTGGTACGCGCACGCCAGCTCTTTCTTGAGAAGCGCAGGCACACACAGAAACATGCATGAGCTGATGGTTCTCTCCTCTCCACAATAGGCCTCATCAACAACGTCCTCTACGTGATCATCCTGTCCGCCGCGCAGGACCTGATCGGGAACCTGCCCAAGGGCATCGTCCTCCTGGCCGACGTGATGCCCTCCTTCGTGATCAAGCTCGTCGCCCCCTATTTTATCCATCGCGTCCCCTACGCCGTGCGCGTTCCCATATTCGCCGGCATCTCGGCCACGGGCATGCTCCTCATCGCGCTCACCCCGGCCACCGGCTCCGTCCCCGTCAAGATGCTGGGCGTCGTGCTCGCCAGCCTGAGCAGCGGCGGCGGCGAGCTGAGCTTCCTCGGCCTGACCCACTACTACGGCCACATGAGCCTCGCCGCCTGGGGCAGCGGAACTGGGGGGGCGGGGCTGGCCGGCGCGGGGCTTTATGTGATGCTTACGACCTGGCTGGGCTTCAGCGTCAGGGACAGCCTGCTGGCCTCGGCCTTCCTGCCCGCCGTCATGCTGCTCAGCTTCTTCGTCATCCTTCCGCAGGGGCCCCTGCGCCAGAGCGCCGCCTTCAAGAGCTACGAGGCCCTTCCGGAGCGGGACCTGGCCGAGGACGTCGTCGACGAGATGCCCGCGGGCAACGCCTCGTCCAGCCTGCTGGCCCCGGGGCCCGCCGTCGCCACCACGGCCTACTCCGCCCACCCGGAAGGACACAGCGGGTCCTTCGTGGCGCACCTGAGGCGCGCGAGGGCGCTGGTGATCCCGTACATGCTCCCGCTGTTCATGGTCTACGTCGCCGAGTACACCATCAACCAGGGCGTCTCCCCGACGCTGCTGTTCCCGCTCGAGTCCTCCCCCTTCGCCGAGTACAGGGACTTCTACCCCTTCTACGGCTTCCTCTACCAGTTCGGCGTCTTCATCTCGCGCTCGTCGACGCCCTTCGTGCGCATCCACCACGTCTACATCCCGTCCTTCCTGCAGGTCGGCAACCTGGTCCTGTTGACCCTGCACGCCCTGTTCAACTTCATCCCGACCGTCTACATCGTGTTCCTCGTCGTCTTCTGGGAGGGTCTCCTCGGTGGCGCCGTGTACGTGAACACCTTTGCCGAGATTATAGAAAATGTGCCAGTGGCAGAGCGTGAGTTCAGCCTCGGCGCGACGTCCGTGGCTGACAGTGGTGGCATCTGCCTCGCTGGCTTTATTGGCATGGCTGTGGAGGTATGGCTGTGCGACTGGCAGGTCCGACATGGGAGAGACTGGTGCAGGAACATCAAGGTGGGCTGAAGGCGGTCATAACACACGTCTTCGGTCACAAGGCTCGCCTTCAATCTCGATATTCACAAACGCTCCAATGTGTAGAAGCATAGAAGCTCAACAGAGCACTCAATCCATGGGCACTGTTCACCATAGGAACAGACCGTATGATCTCATGATCTCATCCTGCCCGATTCAAAAAAAGAAGTGAGTATATTGTCAATGGACGAGTGGTGAAAACACATCCTCAACGCCTGCCCTATGCCAAACTCCGCTCACTCGGGCCAACAACCCCGGCCCAACGATCTCATCTAGCCTCCCGACGGCACCAGTTCTCCGTCCGATGGACGATATGCAACCGCGGCGCCGTCCAGCCCGGGTCCTCCTCCTCCGCCCTCCGGAAGGCCGCCCGCACTAGGCTCCAGATGCGCTTGACCTCGGTGCGCTTGAGCCTCCTGAGCCCCTTGAGCGTCGACGGTTCCGGCCAGCCGTGCTCGTTGAAGTCCACCAGCAGCGTCAGCAGCCTGAGCTCGGGGAACTTGCGCACGAACCTGACGCCGTCGTCCACGGCCGAGTCGACCCAGCACGGCCGCAGCCCCCAGTTCATGACGAGGCTGCGCAGGCCCGAGTATGCTGCGACCTCGGCGTCGTTGATGTCGTCTTCCCGTTGGGAGTCAGCGAACCTGATCCATCATGGGGAGAGCATGTGCAAAAATGAAGGTCAGGGAAATGCTCACAGCCTCGGTACACCCATATGGAGTCCTTGTCAAAGTCCATATACACGCCCTCGTCCTCGCGGCCCCGCGTCCGGACGAGCTCGTACTTGGGGGCGATACGCCCCGTCCGCGCCGACCCTGGCTGCGCAACCAGGAGGCCCCTCGACTCGGCGCAGGCCTGTAGCACCGCGGGCACGCTCCTCTGCAGGTTGTACCTGAACTTGGCGTTGTTCCACGTCCTAGGTGTAACGGTCGGTTCGGGCACGGCCGCCTCCCAGATCAAATAGCGAATCTCGAGGGGTAGGCGCTGGAATTGCGGAAACTGGGACAGTATCTCCTCCGATGGGACGGAGTTGTTGGGCTTTGCGGCGAGGGGACCGGCCGGCGCCTCGGGCCTGTCCTCGCGGAAAATGTGCAGGATATCCGGGCTGATGTACTCGTCGGCGCTGGACTTTATATCGGCCTCCGAGATGCTGCTGGCTCTCCGGCACTGGGAGACTTGTGTTGTGGCCATCTCCGTTTCCTGAGAATTCTTGCCTGGGCTGTGTGTAGTAAACGGTAAATTTCCAGAACAGTCAATGGAAATATGTCCTAGGTGTCTTTTTTGGCGATGTTGTTGCGATGTCGTGGTGACGAGCACGTGGTCGTCTTGCAGCTGATGTAGTCGTGATCGCCGTATGATTCCCCCTTTATGGACTGGAACTTCACAGGTGGTTGCTCATTTTAAAGGAAGATGTTATACAGATTGTCATGTGGAGTTTTCGTAGCCGACTCATATAAGAGAATAGACGTAATTAATGGGGAGTAAGGCGCTGCCTCATTAAAAATGGCCAAGCTAAATAAAGTCTTGCGCTTATGGCCGTGACATTGATGGTTTAGGAACAGTGTCGTGAGTCAATATTGTCGAGAGCTCAGCTGTAAAACAAAATCAAGAGATATTCCCAAACACTCATTATAACACCACAGTCAATTTCTAGGGGGGGGGGGGCTTTTCCCAGTCCTAGAAAACAAAATCCATGTAATCATCCACCATCAAAGCGTCCCGGTTCTTCCCGGTAGAAGGTAGGTGGACGAGCATGAAATGGCCACTGCTGGTGGCCCCCTGATGCAATCTGCAGCAGGCAGGGCCAGTTGATGACACCGAGATAGATGGATCGTGCTCTGATCCGGGACTCAGGGTTGGAAAAAATGGTGCCACCCGGACCAAGGAGTGCGGTGGGTTATCAGGCCAGAGCTAGACACTCAGGCACAGGCGCAGAGGGCTGGGCCGGGAGGGAGCGACGCAGCAGGGCTGACTGGGCTGACTGACTGGCTGACTTCCCCATGGCCGCTGCTGTAGCACCTGTGCGGTTCTCTTGATACGTTAGACACGGACGCTCCCGAGTCATATGTTTGTTATGGTACACGTACATGGGCCGCCTCTGTTTGGCCCTGAAATTTTCCATCCGTACCGTGTAATAAAATCTCACGGCTTTCGGCCCGTCTTGCTGGCGTGTGGGAACATTGACTTGGCAGGTCTGGGACTGGTCTACCGCCAAATTTTTTTATTTTTTTTTTTCCTTTTTCTTAGCCTTCTTCTTCTGCGGTGACGCAGCCAAGAGAATCGCCCGGGATAAGGTGGAGTGGGAGTCGGTCTCCTGTCAGATGCGGCTCCTCCGAGCGGCCTTCGGGCGTAGGAAGCGTGCCTAAATTGGGAGAAAGGGAAGATTCGCATCCATAAAACCGAAGGGTACATCCAGACATGTTTTCCCCTGGTGTCCAGACTGCTGATAAAACAGCCGCAGCCAATCAAAACACATTTCCGGCACGAAGATTCCCACCCACGCCCAATTTACACATCCACATCCAACACACCTACGCCCAACGCACCTACACCCAACACACCTATATCCAGCACAACTACGCCTAATACCCTCACATTTAATTCACACGCCTAATTTATATCATTAGGTATATAAATTAAGCATATAAACTAAGTCTGTAATTTAAGCGTATATGTACTTGGGTGTGTAAATTGGCACACTAGGGGCTACATGTATGGATGTACCCTCCGTTTTTATGGATGCAAATCTCCCCTTTCAATTGGGAACCCTAGGTAGGCCTGGGCATACATGCAGCCATGACACTTCGCAGACACATGCCAGCTCTTAGCCAGGCGCGTAAAGCTGATGAAGCCCGTTATCATGCACTGCAGATACGAGCCGTGCGCAACTTATGATGCATTGATAAGCCAACCATGATGCTTTTCCTTGGCCGTCCATGGGCGACGACATCTGGATTTAGTTGAAATTTTGGCCCTTGCCGGCTGTGTAAATGCATTGCTGATCAGTATGATGCGATATTGGCTGGAAGCAAAGTCACAGTGAGACGGCAAGATCCGACTGATCGGGTCCGGCGTGCGAAGATCAGAGACCCACGGTAGCTCGGATGGCCCGCGACTCCGAGTCCATGTCGTCAGTCCCTGTGGCTGCCGAACCTCGGCCACCACATACATCTATCTAGATGCACCTCTCGACTGCTTTTCGCCCCTGTCACTCAACCTACGTGAACAAAGACGACGCACCACCACCACCTGTACCTGCAGTCCTCGTGATCGTAATTCAGTACCAAATCACCACCACTGCCAGAACAACAACAAGATGCCGTCGATCCGCATCTTTCCCCGGCCCTCGAGCCTCGGCGCGATCCGCAAAGCAGCCCTCACAAGGCCAGCGGCGCCCCTACCATCACCATCACAGTCGCACTCACAGACACGCTCACCGTCCCTCCTCGCCGCGCGCCCCTACTCCTCAGCCTTCCAACAGGGCCCCTCGCCCCCTCGCCTGCCCCCAGACCAGCAGGCCGAGTTCGAGCGCCTCCAGCGCGCCGTCGCCGACCGCCTCGCCGACCCGACGCCCCTGCCGCACGAGCAGCCCTCCGTATCGCCGGCCTCGACACCACGGCACACGACCACGCCGGACGGGACAGTAGCGGCGGCGGCAACATCATCATCATCATCATCATCACCATCAGCCGACGAGCCCACCACGGGCGGCGTGTGGCGCGGCGCGCCCCCCGAGTTCGACGGCGACAAGAACCCCAAGACGGGCGAGGTCGGAGGGCCAAAGACCGAGCCGTTGAGGTGGGGCAGCGCCGGCGACTGGAGCTACAACGGCCGCGTGACCGACTTCTGAGCTTGCTGCGGGAGGAAGAAGAAGAAGGAGGAGGAGGGCATGGATTGGTAGATGGACGACCAACACCCCCACCCCCCTACCCGGAGGGTTGCGCGTCTGGTGGCAGTGGAGTTCTCTGTCTGCCTGCGCATACCAATGAGAGTGGTGGTCCCGAGGACATTGTAACACGGTCACGGTGAATCACGAGTGACTCAGAACCTGCTGCACTTCTTGACAGGTGTGTTGGAAATAGAAAAGCAATGCTGTCGGTATCGCTATGTCGAGGTCAGACCGGGCTAGAATAGGTTCATTCGACCGCGACTTAGAAGCCGGTCCCTTTCAGCACAGGCTCTTGAAAAAGACCAGCCTTGTAAATTACCAAGCCATTTTTTTGAAGACTGCTACATTCTGTTAAGGAATATTCTTCGTGGTATTCATGGCTCGTGTACAACAGTACAGGATATTTTTTTCTATCAAATGCCCGCATGAGCGCGGAATCAGGGGGCCACAACATGTTGACCCTTGCTGTCATTCAAGCAAACACTTGATAGCATACCGAATAAACTGCCAGTGCAGACAGGCTGCCCGTGCCGCTGGTATCTTGAAACCCCAGTTCCAACCCAAACGCCACATGCTGTCCTGACTTTTAGAAGACAAACAACAACATTTCTAGTTTCAACATCCCGATGCCCTCGAAGCTACTCCTTTAGCCAAGGCCTCCATCATGTATGTGGCTGGATCACGCTTCCGCAGGTGGTGTTAGCCTGCTGGCAACTGTCGCCACCGCCGCTAACGCAGCAGCAGCGCTCAGAGCTGCTGGCACGTTTGGGTCATCCCCTGCGCCACTCACATCACCGACGCCGCTATCGTCGTCCCGGTTGTGCTGCTCATTGCGGTCTGCGTCTCCGCCATTGGCGGCTGTACCCTCCGCGATGCTGCCCCTTGCCCTGCTTCCTCCAGGGCTGCCATTGTGCGCCTCCTTGTCGCGCCCACCAACGTTTCCAGCATCATCCAGTGTCCGATTCTCCTTGTCGCCGCCACTGTCCGCTGCTTTCTTCTTCGGCGCCAACGAGACGATACCGCTGCCAGTGTTGGGTACCACCCTGACCTCGAACGCCCTGCTCATTTCAACCTCCTGCATCGCCTTCCGCATCCTGTCCCGTCTGGCCTGGCCGCGAAGCCTACTCTGCGGGGCTGCGCCGTTGGTCACGAACCGTATCGACTTGACCATAAAGCTGAGCCCATCGTGGCTGGATCGTTGTCCATCTCGACCCAGCTTCCCACCCCATTCCCGGCTCTTGATCCCAAAACGCACCGTGGACGCATACTTCTCCAGCTTTGGTAGAATCTGAATCATGACGTGCATGTCGCGGCCTTCGGGTGCCTGCATGGGCCCTGTCGCCAATGGTGCTTCCAAAAAGTCCGGATTGCTCTTTTGCAGCGGCTCGGCTGTTTCCTTGCCTCGGCCTTTCCTGCTGCCTTTGGTCTCCTTGACATCTGCACCGATACCCTCATCAAGCCCCAGCAGGCTGACATCCACATCATCAGGCCACTCGCCCCGGATCCATCCTCCATGGATGCAAGCTGCCACCACATCTGAATCGTCTGTGTACACATCTGTTCCCCAGAGAGCCCGGCGCGATGTGATTTCAGCTCTCGCAGACGGCTTAAGATGCTGCTTCCCAACCTTCACCATCAGGGTGCTTCCTTCCTTGCCTTGGATTGTTGACATTGGCAGGGGCTTAGGCGTGGATTGGTACGCATGCCGTGCCTGTCGACCATTTCGACCATCCAGTATCCGTGCTGGTTTTAGTGTGACCTCGTAAATCCAGTCCCCTAGATGCTCACGTGTCTTGAGCGCCACACTCTCGAGAATTGCCTTGTTCGAGATGATGCGCTTCGGTTTTGGCGGGACAACGATAGCAGAATTTTGAAGGTTCGCGGCTGGCTGGGCGTGAGATTCCCTGATTTGACCGTGAGCGCTGGCTCTTGGGGGAGCATGGTGATGAGTCATGAGGAGATCTTTCGCAACGCCTGTGGGAGAGGGAAGTGGTGTGGATCCCTTGACGTTCTTGAACGGGGTGACCACAGCCTGCTGGGGCGACACTTGGTCGGGAATGTGATGGTGATGGTGATGATGGCTAGCAATGTGAGCGACGCGGGGTGACACAGTCAAATGGGGTGATACGTACTGGTGGTGGTGGTGATGAGAGTGAGTTTTTTGGCGTTTGGCTCTGCCGAGGGGGGTACTTCTACCGGTGCTGTCTTCGTCGTTCTTGGTGTCATCATCCTTCGGCTTCCTGCGCTTGTTACGGGAAGCACTGTCACGGCTACCCTTGGGGTCGGAGGTCACGTCTGGTGGTGCATGCTCCAAATCCTCACGCCGCCCTAGGCCACTACTCGTGAAGGGTAACTGGGCACCGGCAGCGACAGGGCTAGATACGCCTAGGCCACTGACTCCACTTCCAATACCTGAGAACATGCGGCCGAACTCGCTCTTGATGCCAGCCTCGCCTGGCGGACCTTGTATCTGCGGCTGAGCGCCTTGCACGGCTTGTGGGAGCGGAGATATGCGGCCCTTTCTGTTCATTTCTTGTTGGACTCTCAGGAAGTTTTGTTGGTGGGCCATGGGGTGGCCAGGCTCCTCTGCAGGTCGGTGCCGCGGTGAATCGTAGAGCGCGGGGTGACCGTTACTGTATGCTACAGAAGGCGGGGGCGGACCATCCTCGCCAGGTCGCCGGTGAGGAGGCTGCTGCTGCTGCTGAGGTGGGAGCGCCGCCGCACGATGGCGACTCGGCGATTCGTAAGGCGACGCTTGATGGGCTGCCTGAGGCACCGGCTGTGAGTGCCCAGGATGAGATGACGGGGGGTAGCGTTCTAAAGGAGGTTGCGACAGAGCTCCTTGGGTATTGTTGTACGGAGGTGCACTTGCATGAGGGTATTCGTGTTGTCGGGGTTGAGGTCTCGGCTCCTCGTAAACATGACGCGGCTGGTCAAATGGCGGCCTCTGCCAGTGTGCCTGTTCCCGGGCATCCAAGGGGCGCGAATACTGTGGCGGAAGCGGTTCCCGTCGCTGCATACCCGGCTGACCATACTCGGACTGATGCATAGCATGCTGCCTTCCAGGATCGCCTCCTGAGGTCGTTCTCTCCCTCCTTTCACGATCTCGTAGTTCCATCTCCCTCTCTTGCCTTTCTCGCTCGAACATCAACCTGTCCTCTTCGTGTTTGACGATAATGAGACGCTCCGGGTTGTACTCTCCTCCATGCCTGGGCTCTTCGCGTCTTGGGTACATTTCGGGGTGCCCCGGTCTTCCCATCTCCATTTGACGAGAAGGTGGTGCGATGTTGGGAAACGACTTAGGCTGGCTGCTCGGCCGAGGAGGGGGCCCAGGTGGTCCTGGGAGTCTCTGGAAGTCCCTGGGGTGCTCCGCTGGGCCCATTGGCGGAGGAGGGTGTCGATACGTCTCCCGTGGCGTGCCGTACCTTTGCATCTCCGGTGTGAGATGAACACCATGTGGCGAGCCAGCAGCAGTGCGAGGGTCCCGTTGATCCCGAGGGTCCCCTCGCGGGTCGGTACGGGGATCTGCGCGTGAGTCTGCTCGCGGATCTCGAGCTTCATACATTCGTTGGTGTTGTTCGGGGGTGTGTGGCCTTCGGTAAGGGGCATACTCGGCGGAGATTGAGGCCATTCTCGGAGAGGCATGTACACCGGACGTGTAAGAGGACGCGGATACGGCAGCTGACGATGCTGGGGGAGGATAGGAAGGCGCAGCCGAATCTCGAGATCGTGGGCCAAGCATATAATTCAGTGACATTGAGCTCCCTTGACTGCCTCCTCTCTGTATAGAATCCAGGGCTGGAAGCTCGCGGCCTCCCGGAGGGAATGCTGTCGGCGGCCCGCCAGATATTGGCGATGGCCTCGGAGCAGGCAAGCTATATGGCCCTCCTGGCCCCATCTGTAGACCCGGGCCCCCAGGGCCGCCAGGACCCTGACCAGGCTGAGGAGGAGAGCCCGGAGGTGGCATGGCTCGGTTCATTGGCGGCGCAGGGGTGACAGAGGAGGAGCTCTGGTGTCGCGAGTGGTTCGAAGGGGTGTGAGAAGCGCCATGGTCATAAGGACGGGAGGAGGGAAAATAGTGAGGGTCGGAGGGTCGTCGTTGGAGGTTGTCGGGAGGGTATGCAGCGCTGGCTGAGGAGGGGGCCTGTGTGTGCTGCCCTGGCTGCTGCTGCTGCTGCTGCTGCTGCTGCTGCTGTCTCTCTATCGCGTACGAGGTCTGGGCGGGAGTCGCAGAAGCTGAAGAAGGCGTTGGGGGAGGCAAGGTCTGTCGAGTATAAAGTGGAGACTGTGCGTTGCGCGAGAAAGGTAGATTGGGCGGTTGCGCCTGTCTTTGATCTCGAGGATCCATTCTGAAGGTTCTTCGAGATCGGTGACGACAAAGACAGCCAAGCCACCGCGAGGCCAAGCTAGTCTTTCCTTGAGCTTGGGTCGGAGTCGAGGTCGGGTATTGTGCCCACGCAAGTACGACAAGGAGTGTTTCTGAAGCTGGTTCGACCGGCGCTAGTCAGCAAACAAATGGCAGGCCGAATTCAGGTCCCACGACGACGGCTGGTGATCTCAAAGGTTGGGTCGCATGGGCGGTAGTAGGAGGGCCTGTGTGATGGAAAAGGCCTGTCGCGAAGCATGAGTGGAATGCTAAAGACGGTTGAGATGGTTGCCCTGAAACAGCAGTCGGCCGGTGGTCGAAGCTGACGCCGAAGGCTGAAATCTGACGCTGCGGATGGGTGCGAAGGCGCGGGTGCAGGCGTGGTGTTGAAGATTACAAGATGCCGCAGATTGATGCAGATTGTGTGTGTGTGTGGGTGTTTGACGCGGAGAGAACCTGGAGTGGAGTGGAGTGGAGTGAGCCTTGGTGAGTCTGAGGTGGACTGCATAGGTGTGGGTCATGGGTCATGCTCCGTGATGCTTGCTCTCGTCGGCCAGGACTGTGTCTGTCTCTGTCCGTGTCTAGCATTGCGACAAACCTTGGAAGGGGAAAATATGGGGAAAGCGGCAATGGGGCCTGCCTTGGTGCCAGGGAACGAGCAAGGGGCAAGCGCAAGGGCAGGGAATGGCAGGGAACAGCAGGCGAGCGAGAGGGAAGGGACGTTGCAGGGGGGTGGACGGGCGCATGTACTGTACGATGTCACTTGTCATGTTGAGGTCAGTCAGCAACCCGCACGTCCCCCGTACGAGACAACGCAGCCTAGCCTATGTACATATCATGTAGCGGCACCACACGAGGCAACTGTGCGTGCAACGGCGCGGGACTGGAACGGTACCTGCCAGACACTCCCAAGCACGTGTTTAGGTAGTCTACGTTTACATGCTCATCAGTGGACAGGACAGGACCACGACTGCAAACGCGCGCACGCACTCTCTCACACACACAAACGAACTCATACCCCCAAAGTCAAGCAGACAACTATAGATAGCCTCCATCGGTACGCGGTAGTGTCGAGGCAGGAGGTGTTGGGTGGCTGCATGGCGCGATTGCAAAACCTGAAAAGCATGCACGCACAGAGAGGGTGCAAGCAAAAGCTTTGAGCTGCGAAGTGAGTGAGCTGCGACAGGGGGTAATCGATCAGCGAGGCCCAGGACGGCGCTAGGCAGGTCAGATGTGGAGCCCTTGTGACAGGGATATGCCTACAAGAAGGCGGGAGACCAGAATCCCATCATTCCAGGTTCTTGACGTTGGTCTCGATGTTTGTGCGCCTGTGTGGGTGAACTGCATGCTGTGCTGCACCCGTAGCAATGAGAAAGACGTGCTCTGCTACCATGTGATCAAAAGCCGAACAACTCGCGGGCCATAATGATACATAGTCTACACACATACACACCACGCCTGGGTGCAGTACATACATACTCCTGAGATGGACGGCCAGAAAGCCTAGGGCCCCTCCCTGCCCTTCCCCATCTCCAGAGACAAGCCGCCCAGTTTCAGCAGACCGCCATTCAAGACCTGCGCTGCGGTCAACCATTGCATGCAAGCAGGCAAGCTGAGATAACCAAGAAGAGTGGGGGGGGTGGTTGGATGGGATGGATGGTAGCGGATGGCGGGTGGGTGGTCTCGGGTCGGGTCTGACTGACTGACTGATTTGCCAGGGCCTGGGCCCCGGACCGGAGCTGACCTGGGAGCAGGGGATGGAGCTACCCAGTTCCGCCGGGTCTGCCAGCTGCCCGTCTGGCGTGGCTACTGGCCGTAATAGACTGGAGCTGATGATCGCCCTCAATTTCCATCGCTCTGCCAGCCTGGACCCATTTTGGGCCCGTCGCTGCCGTCCCGAGATTGGGACACATGTGTGCTATATGTATAGAAATATCTATGTCGTCGAAGCAAGTAGCGATCATAATCGACTGGAACCCGACGTGGCTATTTGTCCATGTTTGCCCTGTGCGAGCGTGGCGCATGACTTCCACTTTAATTGTTAGCGACGTCTTCAAATGTTTGTCTCAGCAGCATGTCTCGAATCGGGCAAGCCTCGAGGACTCAGGCACGCCCATCACATGCGTGCAAGATGCTGAGGTAGTCTACTTAGACACTACGGTCAGTATCTGAGCTGAGTACCTGGCCTGGCTGCGGTCTCCTTGCTTACTAGACGAGCTTACCCATCTCGTGCCTTCCGTCCCGACTTCTCGATCGGTATTGAGTCTGTTGACACTCCTCGAGGTGCAGTTTTCATTGCCGTGTCGTCGTTTTCATGTCAGTATCTCTCTCTGTGTATTAGCGCCAAAGCTTGAGCCGTCGTGCAAACCCCTGTCCCGGGCTGGGGAGCGTTGCGTCTTTGGCCTTCTCTGCAAACTCTGTTCTCAACTGCCATCATCTTAGTGCTCCCACATCGTCACCCCCTCTTCGCTATACATGTTTCATGCTGTCAACTAAGGTTCATCCCGCCCTTCTCTGTCCCGGGACAGACCATCGAGCTTGCACAATCCCACAGGCTTGCATCCCGGCCCCTCGGGCGTCCACACCGAACTGGCGACACGACTCTCGCGTCAGGCCAACCCGGCCGCCGCTTGGCCTCCTGTGTTCAAGTGTTTGATCGGATCAATGCCGCCATGTTGAATCCACGTCATGGAGGCGATGCATCCAGCTGTGATTTAACAGTAAAACTAAAAGCCATTCTGCCCGCCCTGTAACACCGTTTGGCATGGCTGCCGGGTCCACGGCAGCCCGGCACATCCTCCCTCCTTCTCTGGGACCCCCACGCTGACATGCCCACACCTCATTCATCACCTCTCCTGCACAGCAAATCTGAACTGTTTCACTTGTGACATTCTTCTCTGGCCGGTCGGCTGCACACCCTACGGCAACAATGCTCCGAAAGAGCCGTACGCCATAAGTACTGACCGCCTTCCGATGTTGCTCTGGTGGTGTATTCGGCAACACTTCGCGACCCTACAATTTATAGGTCCCCAGCCGTAAGGCCAGCGCCTTGCATGAAGCATGCATGCGTGCAAGCTCGTGATGTCGGACCACCTCCCAACGCAATTTGGCGCATCCTCAGATCTTGATCTTGACCGCGCACTAACCATCTAAGTGACCTAGCATCGGAGACTAAACTTCGCTAGTTCACGGCGCACAGGTGCTTTGCTCGTCCCAGCACCTGCGTAGTAAGTGTGCTGCACGGATCGTGACGCATAGAAGAAAAAGAACGGAGACCAATAGAGATCATGAACGCAAACCGCCCTGTGTGTTCAACAGGTCTTCAACAATTATTACAAAACGTCCGAAGTCCGTATAGCTGGGAACTCACCCAGTCAGTCTATCATGATCCACCTGAGTCTATGTTTGCAGTCGTGCTTCTGTTGGCTCATTCAGAAGTACGGAAGGTTCCCTGCAAATCACAAGCCCAAATAGAAGTGGTGAGTGCTCTTTGGTAGCGGAAATCACTTCGAAGACGATTGAAGACACTTCACGTCTCGCTTCAGAACCCTGGAACTGGCAGACACACAACGGCCATGGAGATCTTGCAGTCTTCGAGCCAAGTTAGCTTTGACTTCTAATTCACCTCATCCTTCCCTTTCTCTTGGGGGTTGGATCGGGAGGCCGCTGGCCCGGGGAGGCGATTTTTAGCATAAGCATCTGAAGTGGCCCAACAATCGACGCAGTCTCTAGGTATCGTGAACAAGTAAAACGTGGTCATTCTTCCATAACTGACATCCCCCACCTTTCTTTGATATGTGAGGAAATAACGGCCCATCCTTCGAGGCCCTTGTCTCTATTTCCCCAACATGTTCTCTCTGTGCATGGAACTGGTCCGAATTTCTCTCCCTCAATCTTAACACACTTTTGTACCACACCTCATGCAGGATGTGCTTTGGAATTCTTTGTCTTGACTGCCGAATGAGGGGGGGGCTCTCTCGAGAACTGTCATCCTGACCTGGTCTTTGTTCTCGTCAAGTCACGAGCGGCTCAGGGTCAGGAGGTGCGAGCAACACGAAAACGCACGTGGTACGACTCAGTCAATCTCTTTTGTCACCCGAGTATCCAGCACTATTTTTGTCCCAACACGCTCAGAATCCGTCGCCAATGCCAAGATGATGCCAACAAACCAGCAGCAAAGAAAGCTGTATCGTGACTGACTTCAATTTCAGGGCACAACCGTCGGGTGCTCTCAGAGAGTTACGCACAATTACAAAGGCGATTTCATTATGTAGTGGAAATATCAGAAACCAACAAGACAATGTCATTAGATTATGTGTGATTTCAACAACAGAAGGAGGACATTAGTCGCCTCTCGATTACAAACACCACTCGGCTGCTGCCCCATAGCAAAAACAGCTTTTCTCCAATTGTGGTAGACGAAATTGATGTACTCGGAAATGTCGTCAAGACATCGAGTGCCGAAATGTGAAACCATGATCAACTCCAGATGTGCACTTCCAGTCCACCTTTGTTGAAAGTCTGGGGTCGTTTTCCCGTTTTGTGTCCTATATTGTGATACCGCATGGGCTTTTTCATCGTTTTCAGAAGCTCAACACTCAAAATTCCCTGCTCTCGACCGGCAGTTGAGACTGAGTGGTCCCTATTTTAATCATTGGTACGCTGTCATATAGCACCAGATCTTCACTCTGTTCAATGCATTATACTATTGTGAATTTTGTCTTCCTGGCCATATCAGAAATTACCTTGACACCACATTGAAGATCCGTTCTAGTCATCGCTAAGTCTAGCGGCAGTTGGATATTGTCAACAGCCCAAATAAACCTTGACACAAAGCCTCATTGAGGATAGGCATTGATTTGTTCTATTGCCTGAAATAAAGGAACAAGTGCTTGTGAAAGACAATACAGAAAACCAACACAAAAGGGGCGAATTGCACAATCGAACAATGGCGAGCCGTGTCTTTAGTCCAGACTTGTCATGCATTGAATACATAAGCAGGCACGAGGAAGTGTCCAAAATTGGCAGAGGAGATGTCAACCAAGGTTTGCCTCACTCGACATCTCTACACCTACACTGGCTAACAATCACCCCCTCGGGAGTCATAGCATATCAAGACTATCACCATGTGCAGCTCGTTCTCAGAATACACCAAATGTTTCGGATGCGGCAAACGGTGGGATTTCTCTTATCACACATTCCACTGCCCCGGCAGGCGTTGCGGGAAACCCCAGCCGGAAATCGTTCCTCCCCTGGTAAACAACGAGCCGGCCTGTCTCGCATGTAAAATTGCATCGCGCGCGCATATCACGAGTTGGCTCGAGCAGCACAAGCTGCACCCGCTTTCGTGGAACGCAACCAACAACGGCTGGAACTCCGTCTGGACCACTCCTAACTAAGGGTAGCCGGGACAATGCCTGGTTGGCCATTCTTCGTTTTCAACCCAAGGCTGGTCTGTTATGGTAGGTACTTGGGTAAGTTTGCTACAAGATACTGGTTGTTGAGCTGAATTTTTAACTTTTCTTACATTTCATATTTTACATTTTCATGTTGTCACCATTTCCACGATGTAGTCCCATGTGAACCTCAAGTACACATATGTGTCCTGTCTTCAGACTTTGGTTATATGTTCAGCAATGTAATCTATTTACAGAAGAATGAATCAATGGAGAATATCTCCCTCTCATGTACCGTCCGTGAATCATGTACGACAAGCTTCATCGTTCACCGTTCAGCGTCCCATCTTCGCAAGCGCCCGCTTACAGGTTGCGAGCGATACGGCTCCTGCGCCTCTTGCACTCGGCAGCGGCGGTGGTAGTCGCGGCTGCAGAGGACTCGCTGGTGGAGGTAGCGACAGCAGCGGCCTGGGTGGTCACAGAGGTCGCGAGGGTGGTGCTGGGGGCGGCAGCCGAGGTGGCAGCGGCAGAAGTAGACGTGGCGGCGGCAGAAGTAGACGAGGCGGCGGATCCAGAGCCAGCGGTGGCGGCGGGGGCGTCACCGGGGGCGCAGGTCGACTCGCAGTTGGTGCACTCGGAGCCGGCGGTCTTGTTGCTGCCTCCGGAGTAGACGGCGGGACCGGGGGCGACGTACTCGGTCATGGCCTGGTAGATGTTGATCTCGATACCGGGGTCGGCGGCCTTGTACGCGCCGGGGATGGAGACGGTCTCGGCCGTTGCGGTGCCGTCGCCGGAGACGGTGATCTGGTAGCAGGTCATGTAGAACTGTGCACCGCCCTCGGAGCCGGCGGTGTGCAGGGCGATGGCCTCGGCTCTCAGGAGGTAGTCGCCTGGGGCGAGGTCCTTGGGCACGGGAACGTCCATCTTGCCACCTGTAGCATGAAGAGTTAGTAAATGAAATATGTGGAAGAGGAGTGTCGGTATAATCTCCAGCTTGGTAACTTACAGCAAGTGTTGAGGTCCTTGGTTCCCCAGTTGTCATCGCTGCCAGAGGCACC
This sequence comes from Diaporthe vaccinii, assembly GCA_039880775.1. NCBI lineage: Eukaryota > Fungi > Ascomycota > Sordariomycetes > Diaporthales > Diaporthaceae > Diaporthe > Diaporthe vaccinii. The sequence continues at coordinate 472,047 of JBCEDN010000002.1, forward strand.
TGCAGAGGACCAGGTGTCCTCGAAGACCTTGAACCAGGCGGCGTCGGCACCCTCAGCGGAGGAGGCATCGTCGACAGCGGCCATGTACACGAGAACAGGGCCGTAGTGGGCGCCTCCAATAGCCTCGTTGGAGCAGCTGCGGTCGTTGGGCTGCTGGTGCATCTCGACGGTCACGGTGCTGCCCGCGGGGACGTCGCACTTGGCCTTGGCCGGGGAGGTTCCAGCGTTGCAAGCCATGTCCTTGGAGGTGACATCTTGAACGGGCGAGTTGCTCAGAGGGATACGCGCACAGGAGGTGTCAAAGTCCGTTCCGTCAACCTTTATGCTCGGTTAGCGAGAGGCCCATGTGTATTGATCTTGAGTAGCCATGGCAGGGCGAGGGGATCATACCCAGAGTTGTTGGAAGGTTGCGTGGGCAGCAACGTTCTTGGCAGCCAGCACAGTGGCGAGCGCAGCGGAAATGGCGTACTTCATCTTGACGGTGTTTTTTTTTTGGGTAGTTGGAGAGCAGAATAGTCGACCAGAGACTTCAAATGTAGTCTGTAAAGAATGAAGAGCAAAGAATGTGATATCGCACTGCGATCAAGGTGGACTCAGCCAAAAGAATGAATATCGAAAACCGAACGAGCTTGAAGTGTGATAAACTGGGCTGGTTGTGTGACCTCTGCGGACAGCCATGGCTATATATCTATACTCGTCATTCCTCGTGCTCGCCGTTTCTCCGGGGCTTTCTCACCCCCTCGGCCGTCCCACAGAGTTGCCCCTGAAGCGATATTGCAAGTGTCAGGCAGACAGCTCAGACCTGCATTACCCTGCTCAGCACTCGGCCTTGGCTCCGAATTAGCGGCTGCCCTCACAGGAAACATCCTGTTTGGAACGTTTACCCCCCGGATCGTCTAATATGTTTCCAGGCGGCTGGCCTGAGATCCACCGCGGGACGTCGTTTCATGAGGCTCACCTTGGGATGAGCGACTCTTGGCATGAGATTTGAGAGGTTGTGATTGGTGGATTTGAGGCGTGGCCCCCATAAGGTGTCCCTAATTTTCCATCTCGCACGAGACTTCTGGCACGACACCGCTGTTCTTCTCCTTTTGGAGAATGATCCCCTCCTGCCTCAGGAGCTGACAGGTCTGGCCTTCTGGAGTTTGTTCGGCTGATCACCGACACCGATCTTGGTGGACGTGGGGACAAACCGTGTCCGGACCTCGGCGTCAACTGCGACAAAGGAATAGTCACTGTGAGATTAGAATGTGAGCAAACTGACAGGCTCGTTCCGAGATCGATCCCACACATCCGTAATTAAGTCACCCGCCTTGATGGATCTCGGCGGTTGCGAGCCCCCTTGCGGCTTGGCCGACTTCCAGGAGCTCTCACGGGCCCCTAGGGTCCGGCGGCGGAACCTAATTTACCATTTTCGGAAGTCACCGACTACCGGTGCTGAATTGTTGTAATTCCTGGCCTGCGTACCGGAGTTTACTGCCGGACACGGCGCTACCTATCGGATCTGCTGTCCAGTCCTCTGCTATGCAGGACCTATATTTATCTGCGAGCTGCTCGAGAATCGATTCAAGTGCGAACAATCAAGTCCGGTCAACTCCTCTATTTGCTCCCACACATCAGTCCAAAATTATCTGTTTCACTAGTCATGCGCGTCTCTGGGAGTGGCCTACTCACAGTTGATGTATGCCCGGCGTGTTGGAGTTTCTCGGGGCTATCAGATCTCAACACCAACACCGCCCCCAGTGCCGGGCCTCATGGCTGGAAGAGCCTCAGATATCGAGATGCCTATAAATACGAAAAATAATCTCAATTTCAATATTAGTTATTCAAGAAGTTCAAGTAATCATATGAAATTATCGTTGGGTTCGAGAAGTAACTTCATCAAGTCTGCCCACCTTTGGTCAAAGCTATATCGAAAGCCCAGATTCGGAACAGATGACTTGATTGGGAGTAAATGGAATGACAGTTCTAAAGCCATGAACAATTGTTCCTAAAGACTGCAGAGTGTCCTTTATAATCATAACCAACTATTCCGTTCAGAACAAGGATTCCCAAGACGTAAGCCATCATATGGAATTATAGCTTCAGAGGAAGAGAGGCTATTCAACCAACAATTCACTGATTAAATGAATGTCGAGCGATTTCTTCTTCGGGACACCACCAGAAAGGTAGCTTTGCCAGCTGCGTCCGCGTCTACGTCTATCTGTCTATCCTAAGAATGACACAGAGAGTATAGGATAAGTAAAGCCACAACCATCAATGTTTTGTGGATATGAGAACCAAAGCTTCGAGTCCTCAGGGCAGAGTGTGGTGAGAACAAGAGAAGAAAAATCATGAATAGGGCATGCGTGATTTCATTTCCGCTCTTGTGAAGCAGATGACACGACCTCATGTGAGAAACTGTGACGAATGGAAAAGAAATATATGGGAGCAGAAGGAAGAAAATGAATGCTTCGGCCGTGATTCTGTTAAAGAGAAACATTAGTTGATGAGTGATAGTGCTACGGCCTTCATCTTCACACGTATTCACTGAGTGACATCTTGAGACATCCGGAGGCCCATCATGTGAAGAAACCAGCTGAACGAGCGAGATAGAACACCACGCTAGCCATAGCTACGTATCGCTATTTGTTTCTGGAATCTTTGATATACTGTCATCTTCACTATTCGAATAATTGAATCAGAACTTTTCTTGTCTTGCCTTGCGATTGCCTCGAAATCTTCATCTTGTTTCCGGTCAATTGTTTGTGTTTTCCTTTCTCACTTTAGCAACTCTCAGTCCATCTTTCTTAAGATCTTCCACAACCTTCTCACAGAAGTAGGCCCCATCAATTACGGACCACCCCCACGCTGAAGCAGGAAGCGACAAGAATACTCAGCTGTCCACCCTACTAATGAAGGAAAATCACCAGCAGTAGTATGAATAAACATCAGTGCCTCTGGCTGCATTTTTGGAAAGGTCTCTGAGTTCCGTGCTCTACTATACGGCTTATGTTACAATTTATGGCTTCTGGGCTCAATTACGGGCCCTGGCGCCTGCACCCCAAGATTTGGGTAGCGAGACCCACTGTGAGGCCGAGCCATCCCGCATGGGATGTAACTTCGTATGATTTGTGGAGCGCCAGAGTCCTGATGCTGACTCTAACAGGAATTGTATTGGACTCAACAAGGCAACTGTCGCTGCATCTGGCATGCCATGCCCGGTAACCAAATGGAAGAGGCCGTATCACTGGTTGGTGACCCACCCATGATCCCACACGAACCGCACACAGAACACCATTCAGTCGATGTCCCCCTCAACCGCCTGGTACACATGGAGAAGACAAAACATGACAGGTCTAACAAAACAAAAGGGGGACGAAACATTTCTGCGAGTGCTAGCTGACCAGTATATATACATCAGTCGGGTCTATCCCGCATCACCCAGACTTCGTCCCATCGCACTTGGCTCCGGCTGCTCTGCGACCTGACACTCGCTTAAGTCCTTCCTTACTTTGCTTTTGGGCCTACATTGTAGTTTGTATTCACTCGTTCAAAGCCTCAAAACTAAGCTGTTCGAACAATGCGTGTCTCCTCCATCACCGGTTTGGCTCTCTCCGCCACCACAGCCTCGGCGCAGCTAAATCAACTCGCCAAGGCCGCTGGAAAATCCTACTTCGGCACCGGAACTGACAACGGCGAGCTCTACGATTCGGCCTACGTCAAGATCACATCGTCGACGGAGAACTACGGCCAATTAACCCCAGCCAATGGTCAGAAGTGGGATCAAACAGAGCCGAATCAAGGAACTTTCTCATTCGCGAACGGAGATGTGGTCCCCAACTTTGCCAACAAGAACGGGCAGGTTGTGAGATGCCACACGCTCTTGTACCGGTCACAACTGCCGTCCTGGGTGACGTCGGAAACATGGACTGCCGAGACACTGACCTCGATGCTTGAGACTCACATCTCCAATGTCGCCGGTCACTACAAGGGACAGTGTTACTCCTGGGACGTTGTCAATGAGGCCATTGATGACGACGGGGAGTACCGAGACACCGTTTTCTTCCAGGCCCTCGGAACTGACTACATCCCGCTCGCATTCAAAGCCGCCGCCGCCGCGGACCCAGATGCTAAGGTAAGTTTCAAAGACTCATTTCGAACGATAAGCATGCTTCTTGCTACAAATCGACAAAAAAAGACAATCCTCATTACTGATCCTCTGGTACAAATTAGCTGTACTACAACGATTATAACATCGAGGCCACCAATGCGAAGCAGAAGAAGACCGTCGAGCTCGTCAAGCTGGTGAAAGATGCGGGGGAACGTATCGACGGCGTTGGGTTACAAGGACACTTCATCGTCGGCAGCATGAGCTCTCAGGAGGACCTCGAGTCTGTCATGAACGAGTTCGTCGCGGCAGGCGTGTCGGAGGTGGCCTACACCGAGTTCGATGTCAAATTCGACAGCCTTCCCTACGATGAAGCAGGCCTCGAGCAGCAGGCACAGGACTACACAACTGTGATCAAGGCCTGCCTCAACGTCGAGGCTTGCGTAGGGTGGACTGTCTGGGACTGGACAGACAAGTACAGCGTAAGCAACTTGCTGATGCTGCCTTTAGAGTTACTCCGAACATATCTCTCCCACATTCGCAGCCGGTTTCCTTCTGATCCTTCCGACTTTACAACCTCTTCTGTGCTTGGAAGCTAAAATTTGAATTATTCAGTGGGTGCCAAACACCTTCCCCGGCCAGGGCGGAGCCTGTCTATATGACGAAAACCTCGAGCCAAAGCCAGCTTTCTATTCCGTCTCATCGGTAAGTCCCTCCTCTCATATGGAGCCCCAGCGACATGCGTACTAACCGCTCATTGCTACTTCCAGGTTCTAGCTGCTGCTACTTCATCTCCTGTCCCTACTTCAGCTTCCAGCGGCAACGTCAAGGCCTCGGCGACTCATGTCATCAGCGCTGTGGCTGGCTCTGCCAGCTCGGCCAGCTCGGCCAACTCGACTGGCGTGGTCGCTGCGAACCAGACACAGCCGACTGCTGCTCGGGCCACGCCGACCACTTTGGCCACACTGCCTCTGAGCAGCTCAGCAACAGAAGCTGTGATCTCAGCGAGCCAAGCAGCAGCCACTACCGGTCAAGGTTTGGCACCCACGGCATCGTCGCTGTCCTCTGCTCTTGTTGATACAGCTTCAGCTGCAGCTGATGCAGCCCCGACTGCTGCCGATGCAGCTTCGGCTGCCCGCCCCTCGCGTGTCCCTTGCTCAAAGAGACGCCGATCTCATGCTCGCAGGGCTTAATCAGTATGGACAGCTTTCATTGGAAAGGATGGCACGGAAGTCAGCGCTAGAGCGTTAGGCATTATTTCCATCAGAGTAAAGCATGTTGATAAACAGTTTTAATGAATTGGTTGGAGAGATGTGAGAAGGCACTGTAGTTTATATGCAGTTGCCTAATGTGAACCTGATACAAGTCTCGACACAACTTGCCTTGTCTGGAAATCGGGCAATTGTGAGTGGTTCAAGACAGAGTCGAAGCCTAGAAAATTGTGGGTTGGCTGGCATCTCCTGGACGCCAAAATGAAGTGGAAGAATGCTGCCTGGCTCAATCGGAGTGCAAGCATGAACGTTCACCGCTTAGCTTCTAAAGTTGTGAGGGCTTTTCCCACAATCAGTCGAATATACATATGGGCAAAATCCCCCCCTTTGTGGGCGGTGTAAAGTTGCCGCCATAATATTGAACAAACATGTTGCTGTGCCACAATGCCCAGACAGTAACGACCTGCCGAGGATGCGCTGGCCGATGGCATTTGATAGGACACACAACATCAAAGGATAAGCCGTGTTGGTGAATCCTCCCTGTATCCAGGCTCCCGTGCAGGTTTTGTGGGCCTCTGGAGGAGAATGACGGCGCTCGGTTTGAGGCCATTAGGCCAAGAGCCAAGAGCCAAGAGCCACGAGCCACAGGCGATGCAGGTACAGTTAGTTGGCTGCCTCACGACGCCTCAGCCAGACCGGCTTGGAGGGCTGAAATCAATGCCGGCATGACGCGTGGAATCTGCTTTGCATCGTAGCCGGGCCCAGTCAAAGTTGAAAATTGTGCCGGGCCGACCGAAGGCAGAACAGCACCGACAGTTTGGTTCGTTGGCTGGGTTGGGTCGCTGAAGCCCAAGAATCGATGCTACTATACCTAGGTAGGTGACGCACATGAACTTTGCCCTGCAACCCCTGCAGCCCGTGGCCGAATCAGAGGCGATCCCAACGATGCTGCATCGGTCTGTGATTGCATGGGCGCCCTCTTGCAGCTTGCAGCCACATGCAAGCTGCAAGCTGCAGGCCACACAAAGTGCGTGCTTACAGCCAGAAACAAAACAGCTTATGTGTGGGGGGACGGTGGACTAGATCTACAGTACAATGCTACGCCGCGTCCATGCATCCTACAGTCTCACCGTGTTACGACAACCCCGGGTTTCTTTGGCCCATCCCCGGCCACCCACCTCAGGGCCTCCTCCCCTTTGAGTCACATGCAGGCAGAACTCCCAGCTCTTCCCTAATTTAGCTTCCCCGGTGGATCGAATCACAAACCAGAGTTTGACGAGAGGTGCCTCCATCGCGTGACGGCAGACGTCCATACGCACACACAAGTCTGTCGGGGCGCACTCGTCCAGGTCAAGATAAAAAGACTCACCGTCCCCGGAGTCGAGTCCAACCCCACGAGCTCGTTGCTCATCGCCAACCCTCACTACCACACAGGATATTGCAACCCGTCTCCTGCCAGGGACCACGGACCGAATAAAGCCTGTCGTCACCGCCAACTTATTCTCTTGTCCTTGCCGGCACTTGGACTCTCACCTCGCGGTCAAACCCCGCTGTCAGCCGGGGGGTAATCCGCTCCCGAGGCAGCGAATTGTCCGAGCGACGACGAGCTCGAAAGCCCAGTCAACAACTTTTTTTTTGAACTAGAAATCTCTCAAAGTGGACTTCGGCGACTTTGCGACACCCATCATCAGCATGGATGGGATCAATGACCTCCTCAGGGACGCAAATACATCAGCTCCCTTTTTGCAGGACTTTCTGGCCAAGATACCGGGCCTCGGCTGGCTCCAGGGCTTTGTCTCACAATGGCTCAAGCTTGATATTACCACGATCGCGGCCGCCCTCACTATCTTGGGCACCATCTCAGGCGTTCTCGGCTTCCTGCATACAATAGCCGTCAAATTATACTGGTACATTACGCGGTTCTTCACAGCCTCAGTTTCTATAAACGCGCGAGATAAGCTCAACCGCGAGGTCCTCAACTGGCTGGGGGCCCAGGTTCTCATACGGCAGGGCACTCGTATCGTCACTGCCCGCTCTGAGAAAATCGAAAGCGACGCCTTCTACTACCGTCGGACCCCGGAGCCCCGGGACGACTATAGCATGGATAAACGGAAACCGATCCAGTACCTTCCCACCTTTGGCACCACGTGGTTCACCCATGAGCGGAACGTATTCATCGTGCGGCGGGTCTCGGCCAACTCCTCCGGCATGTCCTTTGTGGACCAGGTGCCGGACGAGTTCGCCGCTGCGCCCGAGGGAGATGAGCCCCTGATTGTTATGTGTCTCGGCCGGTCCGTCGAGCCGATCAAGCGCTTCCTGGATGCCTGTCGCGACTTCGCCGAGAAGGAGCGCGAGTCGTACGTGACAGTCAGAGCCTCAAAGTCTCAATATGGCGATGAGTCCTGGGAAACGACGATCCTGCGCCCGATCCGGCCGCTCGAGACGATACACTTTGACGAGAAGACCAAGGCAGAGCTGGTGGCTGATATCAGAAACTATCTCGACCCTGCAACTCGGCGCTTCTACACCCAGCGTGGAATCCCATACCGGCGCGGATATCTTCTTCACGGACCTGCAGGCACTGGGAAGACGAGCCTGTCCCTTGGCCTGGCCGGGCTCTTCGGTCTTGAGCTCTACCTCCTCCACGTTCCCAGCGTGCGCACAGATACAGACCTCGAACGGCTCTTCACCACACTCCCGCCGAGGTGTTTCATCCTGCTGGAGGACATCGACGCAGTCGGCATCAAGAACCGCGGCAACTTCAGCCAGGACGAGCAAGAAGACAGCGAAGAGGAGGATGACGAAGACGACGACCGGTCGCACTACGGCCCCCGCTGCCACATCTCACTATCCGGGCTCCTCAACGTCCTAGACGGCGTCGCGTCCCAGGAAGGGCGCATCGTGCTGATGACCTCCAACTTCGCCGAGCGGCTCGACCGCGCCCTCGTCCGGCCAGGCCGGATCGACAAGATGATCTTCCTGGGCAACATCTCGGCCCGGAGCGCGGAGCTCATGTTCAAGCGCATGTACGAGTTCGACCCGTCCAACCCGTCGGCCCAGGCGATCCAGGCCACCATCGGGGAGGACGAGCTGCAGAAGCTGGCGCTCAGCTTCAGCGGCCAGATCGAGGACAACACGTTCACGCCGGCCCAGATACAGGGCTACCTCCTCAACTGGCGGAGCGACCCCCAGGGCGCCGTGGATAACCTGCGCGAGTGGGCCAAGGAGGAGATCGCCTCGATGGAGGAGGCCAAGAAGCGCGCAAAGGACGCCGCCCTGGCCAGGAAGAAGAGGAAGCAGAAGCAGCTCAACCTCGTGCTCGGCTCCAACATGAGCATGCCTGGCGGCGTGCCGAACATGGCACTGAACGGGCTCCAGGGGCAGGTCATCAACGGGATGCCGACACCCCCTCAGAGCGCCGTCAGTGCTAAGCCGCAGAGCGGCGAATCCATCAGCTCGGTAGACGTTTTCTCCAACGAGGAGACGAGGGAGGCCAAGGAGAGGACGGCTGAGACGCAGACAACCACAGAGTAACTAACGAAGGAATGAGGTATGATGGCGTTTGGCTGGTTTACACGGGGCGGTGGGGACCGCAGGATGTCACCCACCCAATTAGTTCTTTTTTCGGCGTTCACTGCGCATATAGCATAACAGTTGCTTGAGAATAGACATTATAACCGTCGCTAGACCCTCATTTGAAGACCGATACATCAATTCTTTGAGCCTCTTATAGCGTGTACCAAGATATGATGAGACCCGAGCACAAGTTGACTATAGCAAGGTTCATAATGGTCTCTTTCAGGGGACAGAGTCTGACACCGGGAGAACCGCTGAATACCAGGCATTTATTCTTGGAAGATAAAACAGATCAAGTGTAGGCTTTCATTCGAATGTAACCCTGGTCATCCCATATGGCCAATTAAGCCTACACTAGTAGTTTTTAAACGTCGAGAGTGACTTGGGTAGGGAACAGTTTAGAGTTTGCTTAGCGGCCGAGCTGCCCAACAAGAGACTGGGAGCTCTTATCGTGATGCGGTACCCCGTTGTGTGGAGACTGTTTGAAAAGTGGGATCGTTTTGATGGGGGTGGGGGTGGGGGGAAATGAAACAGCAATTGCTGCTGCTGGTTTTTTGAACTCGGTCGTTAAAGCTACGGCCCCTGGATCTCAATGTCAGTCCCAGCATACGAGTACAGTAATGGCTGCGAAGTGCTACGGATGCCAAATATTCAGAAGGTCTGCATAGGCGGCCAAAATTAATATCATGATTCATTCCAAAACAAGAAAGCATGATGGCGTCGTAACTGTGCTTTTTGTTGCTTTATCTACATCTCTTGAGCTAGCTATATATACCCTTACACGAGGTACCTGAAGCCCTTCCTCATGTTGAGAGCCTCGTCAGCAGTAGTGCCCTCCATCTGGGCCGTCTGCTGGGCCACGTCCTCCCTCGCTTCACAGTCGACAAGCTCGCCCTGCTCCAGCTTCTTGTTGAGCCGGGTGAGCGTGAGCCTGAAGACCCAGCACCCTGCAATCGTGACGCCAAACATGGCAGTGACGATGCCGTAGGACTTGCGGAACCCGTTCTCGGACAGGTCCCAGACGTAGGAACCTGCGATGTTGCCCAGCTGGGAGAATGCGTTGATGGCAGCCAGCGCGACTGCACGCTTGGCCGGAGGTCGAGGGAAGGATGAGGAAATCCATGAGTAGAAGACGATGAATCTGTGATTTTGAAGTCAGTCATTGTTCGGGCTAAAGTATGTGGTGCGTTAGCGGAGGACTCACCCTGCGTATGAGCTTGCCTGGAGGAAGAGGGCAACGTAGCGGGCGGCGACGTTCAGAGTGGACATGGAGATGATGAAGCCAATCAGACCTCCAACAATTGGGCCCACAATGTGCCAGAACTTCTCTCCGGTACGATCCGAGTGGAGAGCGTTGATCAGAGAGACAATGCAGGAGAACAACCAGGGAGGGCTGCTCATCAGGAGTGTTGGAACGTAGTCGAATCCAAGAGTACCAGTGAGCGTTGGCTGTGGTATGAATTAGAAGACTTCCTTGAAGCGGCGGTTGAGGAGTGATTGCACTTACGAAGAAAGCGTTGAACGACAACCCGACGACATAAGCACACAGGACAAACATCATCAGCCACACCTTCATATCCTTCATGGCCATGACCAGTCCACCAGTCACACCCTGGTCCTTTGAGTCGGTATCGGCCTCGCCCACATCCTCAATCATCCGCAGCTGCGCGATCTGGCGCTCCTCCTCGGTGAATCCGCGCGTGTTGTGAGGCAAGTCGGGAAGGACGAAGATTGCGGCAATGGCGATGGCCTAAGCTCAAGTCAGCAACTGCTGGGGACTATGTGAAGATATTGTGAGGATTACTGACCATGGTGACAGCACCCTCAATCCAGAAAAGCCACCTCCAGGCGGCGTGACCCAGGGTCCCCTGCATATTTGAGAGCACTCCTGCGCCTACGAGGGCGGAGAAGGCGTTCGAGATGAGGTTTCCACAGAAGAGGATGGCGTTCCTCAGGGTCAGCTCCCTCCTGGTGTACCACTTGGACAGAATGAGCAGCACACCGGGCAGGAAAGCCGCCTCGACGAAACCCAGGAAGAAACGGGTCACCACCATGCCCTTGAAGTCGTTCACGACTCCGCTCAGGGTGGAGATGAGACCCCAGATCAGCATCACGACACTGAGATACAGGGATGGTCTCTCGAGGCCGTTGATGAGCATGTTGGAGGGGATCTGCATGAGAATATACCCGACGTATAGAATACTCAGGCAGGTCGAGTACTCGGTATTGTTGAGGTTGAGATCATCCTGCAGACCCTTGAGACGCGCTGCGGCGATGTTGTTACGGTCGAGGTAGTTCATGATATAAATGGCGACGAAGAGCGAGCAGCGGAGGTCGAGCTTGCGCTTGAGGCTCTTCTCGACCCGGGCCCTGTGTTCCGGAGTCATGTGTGCGACGTTCAGGTGGCTTGCGTGGTTGGGTGCCGAGCCGGGGACATTCTCGAGTTTCTGTTCGGTCTGCTTGTTGGACGACACGGAGCCGTTCGAGACGGCCCTGGAGATTTGGTCCGCCATGCTGGTGTGAATTGTCTTGTGGGCAAGAAATCTGCGCAAATACCGGGACAGGGCACCACCAAGCAGGGCTTCAAACAACAAGCTGGGAGGGGTGTATTGCCTGCAATAAGAAGGCAGGGCGAGCTGGTTGGTCTTATATAGTCACCGCGCAGTTCTCGAGTCCGCGTCGGGTGTGGTCGGGCCATCTCGTGAGGGTTTTTGTCAGCCATCCGGGCAGCAGAACTCCACCAAAAAAGTCACCCAAGGGCGGCCAGTCCAGTCCAGTCGAGCCACTTCCCCCCGCACATTTCGCGTTTGCAACTTATCGTCCCGACCCCCACAATGCTCCACATGGTCTCGAATCCCCATGGAGTACCCAGAGGAGCGTGACCTAATATCTCCAGTTATACCGGGCATTTGTGCGGACCCGTGCGCCTGGGAATGCGGCGGGCGTGTTGAGACACGCTGGCTCTACCTCGGCCGCTTGGCGGATGGCGCCGGGGAGGCTCTGGGGCACCTTCCATGCCGCATGGCGAGCCCGGCCACTAGGAGGGCTGATGTGACGCAGAGCCCCAACATTTCCGAGTTTCCTGGGCCAAGGTTGGCGGTCGCCATTCTGGGGAAACGGACTCGGTCAACCTGGGGAACGGAAACAGGCCGAGACGCGCTGACCGACGCAGCGCGTGGGGGTCATCGTCAGGTCCTCACAGGCCAAACTTGCCACGCGATAATGTTTTCCCATCCAGATACGCGGGAACCCTCTGGGAGCAGACGGCACTGCATACGAGATCTCGGTTCGACTCTGCATCTCGGTCACACCATCAAAGTTTCGTCACTCGACAACGTCCTGCAGAGTTCACGAAAGAAAAAGACAAGCACCACATCCCACGCCGCCGTCTCTCGTTTCCGCTTCTGGGCAGGTCAAGCTTCGAGTTATCAAGCAGCGATCAGCCCCCAAACTAAAACCAGGGGCAAAGAGTTTTCATCCGTCGGCTCGGCAGTCCAAGTCGGTTCGGCTACTGTGCCTCCCAAGCTTCTAGCCCGGCGTTGGCATGCGAGTTTATCCCGACGACATGCCTTCCCCTTTCAACATTCTCCTGCTTCACCAACTGCAATTCGACCTTATGACAAGAACCAGACGGACAAAGTTAATCTCTCTCTATGTCGCCTTCTACCCATGACTCTGAGGTCCCGGCAGTCAGCCGTGAGGCTCCCCAATGCACGTCATCGTGTCAAGTTACCGCAACAGGGCATCCCCGCCAGCGGTGGGCCTGGAGGCTAATTGCCTGCGGGATGCATTCGGTTTTCCTCATCGGCGCGAGCGTGGGGGTCACATCTGCAGGTCCTGACGATTTGCAGGCCAAAACTTGACGCGGTATAGATCCCCACCTTGTTCGAGGCACAGGATCGAAAAACACTGACTTCCTGCCTGTCCTAAAGAGCCGCAATGCCCAGGCTACGTGTTCACCTAGGCACAGTCCGGACGTCCCGATTTCCTGCCACTGCTGGAATTACCAAGATCCAGGTTGATAAGAGAGGCATTCACGTCACGTCGTTGGGTGCTCTGTGTTGACGCTGGCATGGCACCCAAACCAGTGTGATGTAGTCCATGACCGAGACACATCGTACGACCTCCACTGGAATCACTGTCAACGTTTCCTTGCATGTGACGACCAGCTGACTTAAATGTTCAACCAAATTGATGCAATCAACGTTTCGACAACAACGTTGATACACACTGCTGTTTGCAAGGAACACCTAGCCGTATCTCTTTCGTCGCATGACGATAGGAGGGGACTAATTACAACATTGCCAACCTCTGATGAATTAGCGGACCTCCTGTCCTTATAGACCGGCCATATCATTCTGTGTTATCGTAAAGTGGAGTCGTTGCCGTGCTCTGGACAGCGGTGTGGACTTGGTTTTGCTGTTAAGACAGGCACATTTGAGAAGAGAACGGATATTCGCACCCGTAGGAACGGAGGGTACACCCGTACATATCACCAGCCCTATTTTACATACCACATATAGTATCGCACCCAACGCCCACACACCTGATACCAATATACCCAATACCCAGTACCTATATACCCAGTATCCATATACTTACTAGTAATACTACCCATACACTTGACACGCATATACTTGATACTTATATAAATTAGGTGTTGTGTATTGGGTGCATGTGCAAATGGGCCTGGGCGATATGCTCTAATGGGCTGTAGCTCCGTTTTGGTGGGTGTGAATATCCGTTCTCTTTGAGAAAACACAAGGACTATGATCTCGACTTTGGTAGCATGCTCAAATTCATATTAGCTTGGGTGACAGTAGTATATCACCAAGCCGCTCTAACTCTAGGCTAACGCTCATGGATCCAGCACATGATACTGAAACGAATGTCCTCGAGGGGAAGTTGAAACAGAAAACCATCGCGCAGCTCATTTCGTTCGGGCGTTCCTCCCGGCCTCGCGCTTTGATAGCATTTCCCCTTCGACCTGATCTCGTCTCAAAGCTTCCCGGGATTTGTCTTGACACCAGACCCGTTTGTTCCGAGGGTATCAATCAGTCTCCTGGGAGTCATGAGGGACGGACCTGAAATCCACGCTCTGCCTTGCCGGAGATTGTAGCCCGGGATAGAGTTGTGACGCAGCCGTGTACATGACCGGAGCTCTTGGCCCTGGCTATGAGCGTTTAATCTCTTGATAAAGCTTGTCAGTCTCCTAGAGACGACGTTTGAGGTCATTGGCTTGGTGAATGACATGGTCTGCGGTCCTGCTCGATCGGTCGCGTTTTCTGCTTCGACACGCTTCAAAGCTTGCTTTGTGCGCTCGAGCTCCTGTTTTTTTTTTTTTTTTTTTTTTTGGAGGATACTCTTGTGTTGCTGCACTTCTTGCTCGAGAGACTTATTCCAAGTGCGTAGCATCATGTTGTTTGAATGACACACGACTAATCGTGCCTGCACGTAAACAATCCGCTCCGAACACAATTACCTATAGCTTGTGGCTAAGAAAACAGTGGCAGCCTTGTGATAGCCGCACAGGTGAGGCTAGCAAGAACCGCTTTTGATGGCGGTATAGATTAGAATCGTCGATATAAGTAGCCCAAGACTAATAGTTGGGCAATTAGTTATACGGCGAAGACCAGAATAGTTTATGAAGTGAATTCCATTAATGCAGTCTTCAGAAAGAAACAGGGTTGTTTGTGGCCAACCAAGCGTCAGGAAAGTGCAACTCACTTACCCCCCAGGATGAAGACCAAGGCTAAAATCAGAGTCTTGAGTGAGCCGCAGCCGACTTTCCCGTAACTTGTTCTTGATAGATTCCAAGGTATCTGAAACATGTGCTGAATGCTTCTGTGTGTGGACTGAAGGGTCACTAGGAACCAAGCCTGAGCAGTGCCTACGATAGTAACCCACTACGCTTCTTAACCTCAAAAATAGCAAGTGCACATGGTGATGGCTTTATATTAGTTTTTACAGCTGCGAACACGTCAAGCTTACTGTCGAACCTACCTGCGTCGGTACTATTTGATGCTTCACTGTTGCTTCAATTGCGTGCTTGATCGCAATGTTATATCACTACCACTCATCATACCAAGATCTAGTAAACTAGCAAATACCGCGATTCGAGCCGTCCAAGTGATACACACTTTCGACTTCTCCAAATCGGACATCGTGGAATTTCAATCTTTCCCGCTCTTCCGTGAATCGGGCACGGGATACGGTCCCAAACAGCATGATGTGGCTCATACGGGGTACCGTCACGCTAGGCTCGCTCGACGTCCACAGACGTCGTGACCGACTACTCGAGACCTTCGCACTTGCCCTGCACAGATCATCAGGCGCATTTCAGCGATCCGTGACAGAACCTGCACATCGCGGCGTGCTAAGTATATACAGAACAAACAATCACACGGACTCAAAAAAAAAAAAAAAGAAAAGAAGAAGAAACGCGGCATTTGAGCACGACGAAATGTATGTGTGCGCAGTTGTAGAATTGGAACCGGAGGCACAAGAGCTTTGAGAAGCGAATAGAGAGATGCTTTCGGCCCACGGCGAGCGAAAACGTCGCCATGTATGTCATGGAGCAACTTCATGCACGAGCGTTGGGTACTATGTGGGCTGATTTCATAACATGAATTGCTCGTTGGGCCAAGAAGGACAACCCAAGCTTCCCCTTTCTGGCTGTTCGGCTGCCCACGAGGAAGAAATTGGGTCAGACGTTGGGCAGGAAAAGCATGTTCTCTACGGCAAGTAGATGGCGCATCTCCTAGTACCTTTGTGTCCATATACAGTCGGTGAATAAGCGCCGTCTCTTACGTAAAAACAAGGCTTTCTACTCTAATTGCATGGATGGAAAATATTGGTATGGAGGGGAGGCTTGTAGCGTGGATACCTAGACAGCCCACCGATATAGTCTACTGGTGTTTGGGCCTTGCTACGAAAATTATACTCGACTTAGGATCGACGAACTCAGCCTTGGATGTGACTGTTTAGGCTCTTGCATTCATCAGCGCAGCCGAAGCACTTGAGTAGCAACGGGCTGAATAGTATGGGTTGTTTTCAGGGTTTATTTTGCTCCCGCCTGCCTGAATCCTACGCACTTGGGATTCATCCGGGGCAAGTTTCCGGCGGCCCCGAGCCTGAATGCTAAGCCCGGAGCATGGGAAATTGTCAAAATCATACTGATCCACAGGGGCCTGACAATCTAACGTCTGCGCCCTAGGCATCGATGGGAGGATTGATCACCGCCGTGGTGTTCTGTAGGAAGGGACTGGCCTGAAGGGGAAGCCGGAACTCTCCACATTGGTCTTGGGAATCCCCACCGAGGATGCACATTTGACTTGACTCAACCCCAGCGTATATTGATAGTCGTAAGTGTGATAGTCTGAGCCCTTCCGGCACTTGTCTTACAACGACCCGGAGCCAATTGCAATACACGTAACTTGTTTTGTCGCGCAGTCATTGTTGCTGTTGGAATTTCCCGGGGGGAAATTTTGGAAAGTTTGAAGAGTTCCAGGTGAAATCTATTAATATGATTGTAAGCACGACTACGCTACGCGCTAGCGAATGTCTGAACCATGACAGACAGACTTGGATGACTCGGTGGTAGACCGAACAGAGTTGTCACAGGTGACTCGGTGCAGGTGAAGAGACGAATCAAACATGCGTGCCTCCCGTCCGGCTCGGGTTCCTGCATTGCTAGCTAGTAGAAACAAGGATTGCACGGATTGAAAAGCTTCTAGAATGCTTCCACCTAGACTGTGACATTCATGCTAGTGTAGTTCGGCGTTGTTTGGATCATTCCCATGTGCTCGGGCCGCGTGGGTCAGCTCGCATTGAAGTGAGGGTCCACAAGCCAAGCATTGGGTTTGCTCTGTTCCCTGAAACTTTATTCACGAGCTGTTATGGGTGGGCCGAGCATGGCAAAAAGTTCGACAGAACTTCTGGACTCTCGTCTCAACCCGTGTGCCCACCTCCTCGACAAAGCGCCATACTGCCTGGCTGCCTTGGAATACCGTAGTCTGTCAACCTAAGTGATACTGCTCATGTGGATGTCATTGGTGCCCATCTCCCTATCTTACGGGCAGACGCTTGTGTAGAGGCTGTGTCCACGTCAATTCCCCACTGCGGAACCGTTCACACCCAGCGTGTCGCACATACAGCGATCATGACCCCAAGACTTGAAAGATAGTCGGCGCTTAAGGCAAGACGGGGCGCGTGTGGTTAGATCACCGTGGAGACGCGCTCAGAGCAAGTGGTAGAGTCTCCGCTGTGCACATACCGCAGAGAAACAAAAACACGGCTTTTGCACAGCTCCTTCTAAAGTGCATCACATCCCGTCCAAACTGCTGCAGCACATGTTGTCCTCAGACTCGAGAATTAATGAGGCCTGGGCTCAATTTGGACATTTGCAGGAGCCGATGCATCCGGCGAAATAGATGCAGGTGGGATCGTGTGTAGCATGCGGGGATCTCGATGCTGCAAAGTCTGCGACAGCCTTCCTTCAATGTTCTCGTGCGTATCCATAGACCCATTTAATTCGTGGCCTTCTCCAGAGTTCATGTTGTTTTTGCCAGCACCTACCTGCGGGCCCGGCAACTGGACCGACCCTAACCCCACCGGTGCAGTTCCTACGCCTGCTTTTGTTTTTTCTTGTTTTTTTCTGTCTTGATTGCCTCGCTGCCGTTTGTCTCAGCCGGGGGATTATTCGAAATGCTAATGCCCCTGGGCTGAGAGCCCAATACGCCGCTGCAATGATGGCAGCAGCTGAGCTCTTGAAGCCCAACTTGGCCAACCCCTTGGCTTTGTCGGTGTCGCATTCCCAGTTGGGCAACACAAGGCCCTCCCGAAATTCCCATCGGGCATTAACGACGGGTGGAGCATCCGAGAAAGGATTGACAGGGTGAGTCCCGGCTCAAACAAAATGAGATATCAAGGAGCCTTCGCACGACAAAAGCCAGCTGCCGCTGCTTTCCTGTCCCATCCTCAACTGCATTCTTCAAGCGATTCATTCCTTTTTTTTTTTCCCCCTCACAAGCTTCCAGGCTGCGCAGGCGGGCAGAGACGGGAATATCGATCCCCAAGGAAACGGCGCGGGACGCAATGGCAGCGACAACATTGACAGAGATGGAGAAGGCGGCGTGCTGTATGATCCAGGTCATTAAGGACACACCCGACCTGAGGACCACGAAACTGGCTATTTCCGGAGACATGGCCATCCGGAAATACCTGCCGGAATATGGGCACCAACACGCAGGAGTAAGTCACCCCCAGAGGCTGTGTGCGAGTCCATACGGTGCGGTACGGTACGGTACTAATGCATCCTGCAGCAAAGCATTGATCTCATCGTCAACTCGTCCACCTCGGCGAGCCTGCTGAGGAAGAAGCTGCTGCAGCACCCCATGTCTCCGGTCGTCGAGTCATCGCAGCTCCTGTACTACCAGACTACCTCACCGCCAACCTCACCGCCAGCGACTGCCTCAAAGCCACGGCCCGCATCGCCGGCATCGGGCTTTGAGGTTCGCATCACGCCCGAGATGCTCTGCCCTTTTCTCCCCAGCGCAGCAAAGCCAGCCAGTGAGATTCAGCCCACTCCCGAGCAGCTGCCCTACATCTCGCTGGAGGACCTCATCGTCTTCAAGATGGACGCGTGCGGCCTGCGCGACTCGACCCAGAGCAAGCAGACCGAGGTGCGGCACGCCGCAGCACTACTCGAGCTGGCGACCGAGCACAGCGCCCTGTCGCTCAACGACGACCAGGCACGCATGGTCGAGGAGAGCTTGGCCGACGTGCTCCGCCACGCCGCGCCCGACAAGCAGTCCAAGGCGTGGTGGCAGTCCCGGCTGAACGGCACCTGCGACCCGGACGCGCGCAAGCCGGCAAAGGAGGTCCTCACCGACCTGCTCGAGAACATGAGCCTGGACGAGGCGGCCAAGAAGTCGCCCTCCGAGGCCGGGCCGCGCGGGATCCTCGGCCGGACGTCCAGCTCGAGCTCCAAGACGTCCTTGACCTCGCTGACATCGGCCTCATCGGCCAACTCGCCCATGAGCCCGACCACGCCCTCCTTCCCGCCGCCGCACTCGCGCACCGCCTCCAAGGACCTCAACATTGTGCCGCCGACCGGGCCCATGAGGCCGAGGAAGTTCAGCACCTCCCAGAACAGCCCCGTCAAGATGTCCCACTCCCGCAAGAAGAGCGTCGACCAGGGGAGGCCCGCCCGCCACAGCCAGATCCTGGGAAGCCTGCCCAGCGGCAACATCGCCCACAACACCCTCCTCGACGACGGCCTCCACGCTTCCCCCGGGCTGGCCCTGACCGCGAGGTTCGAGTCCACTCCTGAGGATGGCAAGCTCGTCACCGGTTCATACTTCTGATGCCTCTCGAGGGCCCCTTTTTCTTCCTTTGCTTGCTTTTCTCCACTCTTTGCTACAACCGCATCTGAGCGAAAGCATGTTTCCTACGTCTTTGTCCTTATCAGCGAGCATCTTTTCACCAAGCGTCTTCATGTAATTCTCGAAATGTTTCTGGGTACGGGTTCTGGGTATGCTGGGTTCAAAAAAAGTTCTTTGCATTTTCTGCCATGGTTTCCTGCAGCTGTTTCGTCTTGCTATACCACAAATACCCCTATAGATTGGTTTTCTTGGTTTGGATTTGGACAAAAAGCTGCATAGCTGGACTCAAATTTCCTTTTGTGTTTCACGAAACCACACTGTAATGTATCATCTTGTATTCATTGTACTGTACCGCGTCATAGATACTGTTGGGACCACCCCTAAAAAAATTTCTCTTTTGTCTTTTTCAAAATGGTGTCATTACGACGTTTGCCTCGTGACATTGTCGGCTCAAGACTGCTTCCTACCGTGTTCGGAATAACATCGTCGCTATGGCAAGCTGGACATTGACGTGTGTGAACCGGTGGGCATGGTAATAAATGTAAAGTCAAAGTCTAAGGAATGAGTGCCTCTAGCACTTTCAAACTGGTTTTACCCCCACCAAAGACTACCTGCATGGTGATGCCAGACTAGACCCCTATCTACTACAGCAAAGCTTCTGAACTTGAACCCGAGGTAGTCATCACTGCTTGGAGGAGCCTACATAATCTTACTTCTTCAGCAACCCAAGCTCCCGCACAATGATGTCGGCAGCCCTCTCTCCAATGACAAGCGCGGTCTGTGATTTTGGTCAGCTTCGAGAATTAGATCGCTAGGGGTATGAGATGCTCACGTTGTTCGTATTTGCTCCAACATTCTCCGGCGGGATGCTCAGATCCGCGACTTTCAGGTTTTGAACTCCGTAGACGTTCAGATTCCCGTCCACAGCGCCCATCTCCTCTCTCGGCGCCATCTTGCACGACCCAAGAGAGTGCCACGTTGTCTGGATGTTCTCCCGAAGATACTGCTCGATGGCCTTGTCGTCCTCAGCAGAATACTCCAAGTCCTGTACGTCTGTCCCGTTCGCTCCAGGGGCTGTTGAGACATTCTCGACCACCGCAGCCTTTGACTGCGGGGAGAACTTTGGATGCCCGAGTGCGACCTCCCCTCGGAACAACTGTGTGCGTCTCATAAACTCGCGTTGTTTCTTATATGCCCAGACCTGCTTCTTGAGGTCGATTTCACCCGGGTCAGAGAAGAACCCGACGTCGAAGTCAAGCGGGTCATCGAAGTTGGGGCCGGTAACGTGTATCGAGCCTCTAGAGTACGGGTATGCTGTGTAGTTACCCATGAGAAGATACTGTCCCGGCTCAAGAGCTGACTAATCGCCAACAAAGCTGGATCACGGGCAAAGGCCGAGTCGTTAGTGAGCCATCCACAAAGCACATGTAGCATCGTTCACTTACCCATTGATCATTCCCATCAGCATCAAAGGCTTGTTCGGCTTGTCCTTGAAGTCCCTCTCCCAGGCCGCCAATAGATCCTTGTCCAACGTTGCGCGATCTGCCTCAGAAGGCTGCATCTTTACGCCGACTTCGACAAAGTTCCAGCCAAGGATCTTGTCCTTGTTGCGGATCAACTCTTCCTCCTTGACGCGGCCGCTTATGATGAAATCACTGGTCTCGCGTGGCTGGAGCGATGTCTTGAACGGGATGAGAATCAAGTGGTGGTCTTGCCATTTACCCCCCACGCCGGGCAGGTCCACGACAACCGGGACGCCCGCCTTCTCAAGCACCTTCTCGCCACCGATGCCGGATCTCTCCAGGACACTTGGTGTTCCGTTGGCCCCACAGGAGACCACGACCAACTTCCGAGCCTTGAAGATCTGCTTCGGGCTCTTGGTGACCCCAATCTGGATCTGGAAATCCGGATTGGGCGCGACCTCAACACCTGGGCGCGACCTCAACACCGCACGCCTTCTTGGCGTCATCGAATATCACACGTACAACCTTGATCTCGACAAGGACGTGCAGGTTCGGGTGCTTCCCATCCTGCAGCTTTGGGTGGAGGAACGTGTGGGCGGCATCCTGGCGTTTGCCCTCCGGGAAGACGTACCTGAGCGACCGCTCACAGCAATTGTTGGCGTCCAGGCTTTGCATGTCCTTGCTTTCAGGCAGGCCGCCGTAGGTCTCGAGCACCTTGATGTAGTCATCTTCAGGATTCTTGGCACTATATCCGCCGTTGCTGATGTGGATCGGGCCCGAATAACCATGCCTGCTTGCATCGCCGGGGCCGTGGTAAGTCTCGAGCTATAACACACCAGAATAAGTGAGAGGTCCATAATCCGGTCCTGGCTACGCTGACCTTTTGCATGAAGGGGAGGATTTCATCAGCCGTCCATCCTGGGGTTTTCCAAGAGTCGAAGTCCTCGCGCTGGGCTCTCGTGTACCTGAAGTGCTAGTGTCAGCGACTCAAGGTTTCCAACACTGATTTTCAAGCCTTGGAAGGAGCTCATACATCATAAAGTTGATCGAAGACCCTCCGCCCAAAGTTCCTGTACGAAGACTAAGTCAGCATCGAGGAATATTCGCAGCCAACCCCGGTGGGCACAGCACCTGGACCGGTGCCGATCGCCACCACTTGACTACCGCAATCGGCAGCTTGGGCGAGATTCACCTGCTGATTATCCCAATCAAACAAGGCGTACGCGGCTTTTAGAAACGGACTGCCGAGAATGTATGTGGGCGGGTCACTGGCAACCATTGTATCGGTCACAGCAAGGACGCAAAAGGTCTGCCCTTGCTGCTCGAGTTCTGCGACGAGGTTCTCAAAGTCGACACGGATTGTCTTGCCGTCGAAGGTCACGTCCAGTCCGCCGGATTGGCTCTTGAGATCGCAAGGGACTGAACAGATGCTCAAGCCGAGCGCTGACACCTGCCTTCCTCTTGCGTCGTCGCAAATTTGAGACGACACGCCTTCGGGAGTCATGATAACATTTGTACCACTGTCAAGGACAGCTAAGAAGCTGTCTTGATGGCAATCGCTTGAGGCGGCGTCGTTTGGTTTGGTCATGCTTAGGGACTGGACGGTGACAAAGTAACTAACGAAATGTGTTAGCCGGCTGCAGGTCCTTCAAAGTATATTTCATCCGTTAAACCTTACCCGTGTACTGTGATTGTCTCGTGGCTGCTGCCATCGCCCGAGGCACCTGCCGCCATCTGAAGAGATTCCAGAGGCAGTGTTTGTAGGGAGCCTAGGAACTTCTTCTGATCCACGCCCCCAAAGACTATGGACCCCGTATCATCGTCGTGTTCTCTGAGATTGAGACTGAACGCACGGCTTGCAATTAGGCCCTGCGAAGCCATTGAGTCCAAGACAAGGCTGTGTGGCTGTGAAGAAGAGTTGAAGCCGTACACCGCGTTGGGCCCCGTACCCATGACCCCCAAGGCAGTTCCATTGGTGTCGTTTGCAACGCCGAATTGCTGCCCTGAGATTTGCAGCCCCCCAGTGAAAATGTTGTCGGTGTAGTAGTTGACTTCAGCGGTGGTGTCTACGTAGACGATGGCGTCTCCATTCTTAAGATCCTTCGCTTTTGGAGACAAAGCTGGGTCATAGCGACCGATGGACTCGCAGTAGTCGGGTGAGTGCCTCTGGTCGTTAGCGGAAGCACCTGCGCTGTCTTTAACGTTGTCGCCGGCTGCCATGGAACAGGTCGGGTCGACCCAGAGCTCAGAGCTTCCGGTATCGAGGACGACGGTGGTATCTTGTCCCGAGATCGAGATGTTGATGGTGCAGGTGGTCAGCGCGCTTGAAAGGTGGCCCAACGCAACCGCCGAGTAGTGGCCGCTGTTCCTGCGCCGAATCATTGGTGGCACAATCGTCTGCTGAGCCGTTTGCTGCACTGGAACGTGGATGAAACCGGTCCAGAGCCAGCATCAAGACTTGTCAGACTTCGAAGGTTGATAGCTGAGCTGGATGGTGCAAATAGAAACACAAGGCTCGTGATGGCTAGGAAGATATGGTACATTGTGGAAACGTTGGGAATGCCAAGAATACTCAAAACGATGTGTGCTTGATGAGGATTGCGGGCGAATGTGATCGATGACCGTGATCGAGGCAGATTATGGACGAAGGTTGTGGATGTTGTAGATGAAGGCAGCTGTGTTTTGTCAACTGGTTGACTTGAAAACCACCCTCCCAAGTAGATGTTGTTGCCCCAGTCAGAATCAGGCAGCAGAAGGAGCTTTCCCAATCTTTTGTCGATAGCCTGACGAATCACTGATGTAAACTAACTACGGCGAGGAAGGAGCTTCTAAAGCTTCGAATGACATTAGGCCTGCAAAGAACCTCATACACTACGAGCAACCATTAAGGCCAAGCTTGATGCCTCATCTGTGCTATGCCAAATCGTTCAATAGTCTAGAGAGAGGGAAGAGAGAGAGAGAGCAAAGCCGTTGTCAAGAGCCAAGTACTCGAGCAGATCCAAAGTGAACTCCTTGTCTATTTCACAGGGGTAACTTCACTTTTGCCTCAATTGCTCACAGAAATGATCTTTTCAATTTTTCAAAGGAGATATTGCAACTAGGCAGGCACGTCTACCCAGCTTAGTGATCGGTCAATCCATTGATAAAGCAAGCTCAATGGAGATCACTCGTTCAAACGCATTGAGCAAACCATCAATTTTAACCAGACACACGCAACGGTGCCAAAGGATTCGTCAATCCAGGGTGTTATCAAGGCTAGTTCGTAACTACACAGCAATTTCCTGTTTGGACCTTCGTGTTGTGCCGATCTGGATTGTCTCAAACTCATATACAACGGTCTATTGATTAAGCATCGCGAGTGCTGAAATTTTAGCAGAAGTCATGAGTCTCAAACACAAGTTGTATCAGTCATGTTCATTCCATGGTTTCATTTTTATGGCAATGCATTGCTTTTGTAGAGCGATGCTCGAACTTCAGAGTATTTACAAACGAGGTGACGTCTGCGCACATTGTGGCTTTGAGTGACGTTGAGACCCCACCCAGTTTCACGCCAAGAAATGAACAACACACCTTCTGGCGGTCAAAAGCGCGCACTCTTTGTTTTCAAAGATCCACCTTTGAAGCCTGTCCGACCACGTGGTATCTCGTATATCATCTTCGTGACTCGAGACGCGTCCAAATTCTCAAGCTCCTCAAGCTTATTCCTCAACGCACATCACTCACCGACAAGTGGACTCCGCACACCATGGCTGGACTTGTAGACAAACTGACGGCCTCAGGAGGCACCGAAAACGCAGGTGAGACTCACTCAGCAGCTCAACCCAGCCACAGAACAGCTGATGCGTGAGCAGGATTCCTCAACGACATCGTTGCGCAGCTATGGCCCAACATCAATGTCGCCGGCGGCAGGATGGTCAAGGAGATTGTCGAGCCCATCCTCGCCTCCACGCTTCCGGGCCCTCTCTCTTCTCTCCGTTTCGTCAAGGTCGACCTCGGCCAGGAGCCCATAAGGATATCCGAGGTGGATGTCCACAAGACCCAAAATGGCGGCATCAAGCTTGACATGGATATCGTTTGGGATGGCAAGAGCGATATTGATCTTGAAGGATCCTTGGTCCCCAAGCTGGTAAAATTGCGCGCTGCATGCAACTTGATTCATAAACACGCAAAGAGAGCACGCATTTCTAACTTGCTGTAACAGGGAATCAAAAACATCCACCTGCAGGGTCGGCTCTCAATTCTGCTCGCACCTCTGACCAACATCATCCCTCTGGTATGAACTTGTCCTGCATACGTATATGTTCCAAGACACCAGGCATAATGCTTACATGATGAGTAAAGATTGGCGCTGCGCAAGTGGCTTTCATCAACCCACCTACGCTGAAGCTCGACTTCACCAATGCAGCCAACATCGCCGACTGCTTCCTGGTTGACAAGGCTATCCGTAAAATTATACTCAACATCGTGTCCTCCATGGCTGTCCTCCCCAATCGCTTCTTGGTCAAACTTGACAACAACAACGATTACTTCAAGACCTACTTGCCCCACCTCGGAGCCCTGCGCCTGACTATTGAGAGGGCAACTGGAGTCCAGGGCCCGAAGAAGAATGCTGTCATGAAGCTGCTGAACAAGATCGTCAAGGACGTACCTGACTGCTACTGCAAGGTCGCCGTCGGCGCCGAGGAAGAATGGCGGACATCGACCAAGAAGGACGAAAACAATCCTGAGTGGAACGAGACGCACGACTTCCTTGTGGCGGACAACGACCAGGAGATCGTGATCGATGTGCAGGATGAGGATCTTGGCAGTGATGACGATATTGGAATCGCCACCACCAGCGTCAAGGA
The DNA here is from genome assembly GCA_039880775.1 of Diaporthe vaccinii. Lineage (NCBI taxonomy): Eukaryota > Fungi > Ascomycota > Sordariomycetes > Diaporthales > Diaporthaceae > Diaporthe > Diaporthe vaccinii. The sequence continues at coordinate 497,619 of JBCEDN010000002.1, forward strand.
CATTTTGCTCGACGGCGGCTCGAAGGAGTTACAGCTCTTCCACAACGGCGAGCCAGTAGATGCCAGGGTCAGCGTCAGAGCTCAGTTCTACAACTTTGTTGATGACGCCGGGATCCTGACTAGCAAGAGCGACGCGGAGGAGGGCCAGATGGTCGGGCTCGCCACAGTGCTCATTGGCAGCGTCTCCGGGCTGCAGGGCCAGCGAGATGAGCTGAACCCCAGCGTCAAGGTGTCGTGGGGCGAGAAGGAGTTCTTCACCGCCGCCAAATCTTACACCCCAGGAACGGACATCTTCAACCCGTCTTTCGACCAGGCCTTCAGGATTCCGTTGACCGCCAAATTGCTTGCCAACCCAGAAAGCTTCAAGCTTACTCTGCTGAACAAGAAGGACGAGACGGCCACCTTTGAGATCCCATTCTCGGACATTCTTCAGGCCCCTGGCCTGATCAAGGAGGACAGCTTCGCCGTCGGCCTTGGCGTGACTGTGAGGGCTAGCGTTTCGCTCCGCGCCTTGCGAGCCGCCCACTAGCGTTGATTATCACGCCGTCGCGAATATCACATAGCGTTCAATGGTCTCCAAATTTCTTCCTATCGTGAAACGGGAATCTTCTTGGGCGTTGAAAACTGTGGAATTTATCACTTACCAAAATAAGCAAGGTCAAAAGCAAGTGTTCACAAACGGGTGTACCAAGGATAGCATACAGTCATTAGAACGAGCCGTTGATGTTACAGACCAATCCTTGAGTTCCTTATCTTGAAAGCGTTAGTTGATTTTCAAACATACATGGCAAAGAGCGCCTCGTTGAACACAAGTGACTACGCCTACAATCATGCCGGCTCCTTGTTCTAATTATATCACAAGCGGATGGACCGCACCGCCAGATCGATTTCAAAGACTGCTAAGCGGAAGACATAGAAAGAAAGGCCTTGTTCACCCCAATGAGAGAAGTCTCAGTGAGAAGAAAGACACGGGATACGAAATAACTACAAGACGGGGCGGATCAGTCGCTCATGCAGAGCGAATTTGGAAAGTTTTCCATTGGACGGAATTCGGAGTGCCTCTACAATCGCGCGAGAAGTCGCAGCATTTTGGCATTCCCAATCAACAATGAACAACATGGGTTCTGAACCGGAGCATGGTCTTTTGGCGACTCTGAATACGATGCGAGGATTCTCCGATGTCATGGAAGGAGAGCTGGAGAATCTCGCCCGCGTCATGTCAAACCCTTCACCTCAAACGTACGCGAAGTTCTGTGAACTCTTCCTCGTAGATGCGGATCAAGGGTTGAAATTTCAACGTTCAGAGGAGGAACTCCAGATCCCCTTCACCAAACTACGCATTAGGTCTTATCAGCTATGGGATGCATATTTTATGTTAATCTCTAAAGTGAGAGGCTTGAATGGAGGCATTTTAGCCTACCAACACCCATCTGGTTCCAACACGTACAAGCAGGTCTGTCTGGCTGTATGCTTCATTCGTGCTCTTTTGGCCTATAGCAAGGCTGATTGCAAGCGTGAATGGATGCTCTGCGGGCTAGACCCAAGTCGTCAGCGTCGTCACCTCCCACGGGATGCGCCTTCCTCACAGCGATGTCCAAGTGGAAATCCTGTTGGGATGCAGTGCTACTGTGCTGGCGGTTCCGCACGATATATTGCGGACCATCTATCTCGCGGCGTGCAGCTGATATTCGTTCGTAAAGAAGGTGTAGACGAATGGGTGAGACTGCTCCAGAGTTGCTCACCCGACCCAACATATTACCAGTCCTTGCTCATTCACCACTTCTACCGAGAGAGTCTCCGGCCGCCACCAGAGTTCAAAGGCAAGATGGAAATCAGACCTAAGTTCCGAAAGACCACTCCTCGAGGCGAGCAAATTGTCTTTGACGCCGATTGGTCTGTTATGCTTCCAAGTAGCAGCAACCCCGAGAGACAGCCTGAGAGATACACCGTTTTTTTCTCATGGGGCAAGAAGCCGGGTACTTGGAAAGATACAGAATTTTCATGAGAAATCGGTTGGATGACTTCGGATATAATTACAGGAGGCCCAAACTCATGGGGCAAATCCCAATCGACCCTTTTGATGGAGACCGCTACTCATACGGCGCGTTTGTCGGGCTGCATATGGTTGACCAATTTGACCAAGTCCCAGACAATAGCCCAGTTTATAAGGTTATCGAAGAGAATCGACATATAATGGAGACGCATGTCGACACGTGGGCCATATCAGAAAAGCCAATGAGCAATGGCCTTGCTGGACTCCGCAGCTTCTTCAACTGCATCCAGAGGGACGAGTGGACCGATCCACTGTACCCTGACAACTACAAGCATTCCTCGACTCTGAGAGAATCGGAGGTGATCTATCAGAAGGCCATAGACCCGAGAATGGCTGCTACCTCGATGGACTTGGAGCTTGCTAGAGACCACTTTAAAAACAAGATGTTCATGTACCTCGTTTGCCGGAGAACATTAAATTCTCAATGGTTTGATCGATCCATCAGTAAGTACACCAAGCCCATGCCCATTAGCTTCAGTACCCCAAGGGTAGGATCGTTGATCTTAAATGTACAAGGTGTCTCTGACAAGGCTCGAGAGGACATCAAGACAGCATCCGGTGGTCCCTTCAACGTCAACCAAGTAGTGCGATGCCTGAAGACATTCAAGCAATTGACAAACTGTCAAATTGTGTCCACATTCCCAGGGGCTGCTGGGTATCTCCTCGACGACAAATTCCACCTGAGGCCCGAGGCAATAGAAGCACAACTCCGCAAAGGCGGATCCCGGCGATCATCGCTGCAATTTTTCACCCTGCCGCAGGACAAATTCGACGAGCTCACTGCAGACAGTGCGAAGCTGACGAAGATTTTTGAGACCATCGAGGAGATGGTGGGTATGGCAGGCGAGCAGAGGATGGTCATAACCTGCCTCCACCTCGTCGAAGCTGCGCTCATCCTCGCCGGAATCCAAAAACACTTCGGGGCAACGAACCTCAGGACCGTTTACCTGCCAAGCCATCCAACTCCTGATGAGAGGCGGCATTTTTCCTTGCATTTGGTCCACTGAAAATAGGAGCTCAACAAGAATCGTCATTGTTTTGGAAGACTTTGACGACTTTGGCCTTGGGCTGGATCGTGCAAACTGGCAGATTCTGACGGGCCCTGTGCGGACAAAGGAACAAGAGGCCAGAATCTTCAGCCTGACTAACTCGGCACAGCAGCAAAGGAGCTTGCACCATCTCTTGCTTTTAACAGAAGACAATCCTGCTGACCGTTTGATACTCAGCAGGCAAGCCAAACTAATCGTCACTAGTGACCCGTTTGACATGAACAGCCCGCTTTTGTTGCAAGAGCCGGCCACAGAAACTGATATTGAGCCCAATTCCGTGGATCGAGCAAAATGAGAGGGCAGAAAATATAGGAAGATACACAATGAAAATATGGTCACCCATTTGCCTTCTTTCTCCATATGTAATTCCCCTTTCGGAAATGAATGCCCTAACGCTGCCGGGACACTTCATCAGTGACATAGAATAAATTTGTGCAGGTTCTTTAAATATTTCCGCAGTAGAATCTATTTTAGGGATCAAATAAAGAAATCGATAATTTTGAGAAGCTAGCATAGATAGAAATACTTCACTGGAATTTGTTCATAAGTTTGGGCTTCGATGTAGCCTTGTGCCCAGGAGGGACATTCAAACCCTAACCCTGACTGCTCATCGGTTGTTTGGTGTGCACTAGCTAGGCACAGTGAGTCAAGGACAAATTTCTCTCCACCTGACCGCACAACTTGAAGACATATAATCGTCACTCAGCAACGACAGACCCAAGATACTGGATTAGGTAGCTCATTGGACACCTTTGTGAGCCTGACATTACGTATTCTCATCCAGAGACCTTGCCTTCTACGTACTTGGCTGTTCAGCAAATCGGCCACCGACCACTAAATTGAGGCCCCGAAGCACCGTTCGTTCTCGACAGCAAACGATAGGGGACAAGCGATCCATCGGCTGCTTCACATTACACTGCGAAGTAATTTAAAACGAGGCTCTATCTTCTGGGAGTGCTACTTGTCTTCCAGGTCACACTGGCAGACGGGACGGCACGGACCCAAAGGCCTTAAGCCCTTGGCAACAATATTGACTCCAGCGCCATGAACAGCGAGGTGGATCACGTGCTCGCCCTCGGCCGTTCTACTCTTGAGAGCATACAAGCCCTGATAGAGGAGCTGGACGCACTCAGTGCTGCATATAAGCAGAAGCTAGCCAATGCGACGAAACTGGAGCGACGGGAACTGGCGGATCCGCTTCCAGGGATACATGAATTTGTTACGTCGGTCAAGGGCACGGGGAACTCCGTCCAGCGCATCTTGAAATCACGGGAAAACATTCACTCAAGTGGTGCCGACGATCAATCTCGCGAGGAGCGGGATAAGAAGGACAAGGCTATTATTCAGGGCTGCGGCCTGAACTCGCACCAGGAGCAGTGGGATGCCATCAAGCGCACCCATGGCCTGATGGCTTTCCGCCGCAGATTCAGTGGCAACTCTACGAAACTCGGTACCACTGTCGATGCCGTGGTAGAGAACGGTACCGAGTGGGTCAAGGTGTCCGTGGTGACCGAGAAGAAGCTCATATACCAAATGGCACAGGAAGGCTGGAATCCTGACGATTCGACCGATGAGGAGTCCGATGAAAGCGACGGCGAGAACACGGGAATCGGGCTTGTGAAGACAGCCAGTCAACTCATCAAAGCAGCACGTTCAAACCGCTGCAATACCCGAATCCCGCGAGTACGCTTGGTCCTGCCAAATCTTACCGAGGGGCGTGTCGAAGCGATCGACAAGTTGCTCGGACGAATCCGCTATCTAGGCGCCTCCAAGAGGCGGGAAGGGGATGTCGAGATCCTTGTGGATTGCTCGAATAGCAAGTTCTTGGAAACTCCTATTCCTGCTCTGGAAATATCCTTTGCCAACATGTTCCGGGATACCAACCTGGACCGTCTAACACCTACGGTGAACCTGGAGCTGACCATTCTCCTTTCCTTGGCGTCTGACATTGCGCACGCTGAAATCGAGCCCAAAGAATGGTATTCGATGCAGACGATGTCTCACCTGGAAGATGAAGCGCACGCGCCCGGCGCGAGGTTAAAGGTCGTCTATAGTGCTCTGAGAGGGAGGCGGCTGGAATGCACTTACGAAGTCGCTCGGGAGTTCTGCAACATCGTAGACGATCTGGGGACGGAAACTACCAAGGCACGAGCTGCCCTCATGTTCGGGTGGAAAGATGTGCAAGAGGGCATACAGGTCCTACGCCACGGTCAAATTCCGCGTTTGAATAGTAGCGGCGAGACCGCCGTTACTACCGGTGATCAACCTAATCATGCAGAACCGAAGAATCTGGTTGAGGCATGGCGGAAGCTCTCGATATACCCAGTTCCGGAAGACCTTCAGTTCCCGGTGAGAGTGATTGGGGAGGATATCTTCGACGACAAAGACTACGCCTCACTGATCAGAAACGGGAAATTGCCACCCGTAGCAAGCAAGGTCTGGGAGAAGCTGGACCGGCCATACAATCGTTCCTGTCACCTTTGGGGATGGATGCGAGACATCACCACCGTCTCGGCCAACAGTCTTAATACGAGGCTAGTCGATGCCACTGTGGACAAGGTAAGTCTATTTGATTAGAGAGCAGCTGCACTGCGCCACGCGACTAACAGTGTTGGCCAGGGACGAACCAACGCCTTGGAAGTTGGTCCCAGGATGTACCTCACATCGCTTGCCATCAGTCTCAATACCGCAAAGCCGTGTCCGACCGACAAGTGGAGCGAGATCAAGGATGCTAAACACGAGCGGAAGGAAGCGAGGACCAAAGAGGCCAAGTCGATGAAAGCGGCCGGGACCTGGGGCCCTAGCATGGGCGTACCGGTCAAATGGGACCAGAAGCAGGTCAGGGAGCAGAACACCAGGCGGCACAAAGGCGCCGTGGACACCTCTGACGCGTCGCAGCCGTCCTCGTCAGACTGAGGAGACATCGCGGATCCTCGGCGCGAGTGCCAGGCTGCGACTATGGCGGCCGCTAGCTGCCGGGGAAATGCAACGGCGGATGGATCTGGCCTATAAAGGGGCGCAATAATGGCTTCATTTCAATCTCGAAGTGCCATGGGCTGCTTGCTTTTCCAATCTCGTGTGTATCACCACAGCGTGTCACAGAGGGACAGCAAGTTGCACGCCACGATCAAGCAGATATCGTGTACCCGTCAAAAAGCACTTTGATTCCTCATCTTTGAAAATGGTTCGCATCAGCTGCAGGCTGTAGCCTGCAGTAGGCGGTGGTCAAGGCGCGCGGGACTGTGCTTTTGGAGGCTTGATATCCCAGATGCCAGATCCATGTCCTCAGGAGGATTCTGGGCCGTGATATCGCTAGCCAGTCCTCCGCGCCTCGCTCGAATCTGGGATCAGTCTCCTGGCTGCCTGGTCATTCCTTTCGTGGGCGATTCGTTGGGTACTTATGGAGTGTTCCAACCCCGCAAGCACATGTTGGTGCAGGCGTTTTCAGCTAATGGTCGATCTATTCCCCGAATAGACAGTGCAGGAAGCTTAGGGATCTGTTGGTTGCTAAAATGAAATAAACCGTGCCTAGGGTGGTAGCGTGGCTCCTGCACGTTAGCTGTCAGCCCTAATATGGATACCATGAAACGGCAGAGCCGGAACAGACGCCGATGAGTCGAGCGGTATGGTCAACCAGCATTTGGGAGGAAGTTGGTTGACTTAAAAAGTGTTGTCGACACCCCACTTCAAGAAGCTCAAGGAAAGACCTCCTCAAACTTAGCCGGAGTACTCGTGTGAAGTCACTACCAAACAAGCAACAAGGCGTGTCAGTAGCCCCTCCACAATGAACTCGACCACGATACCGTCCGGCGCCATCTCCGGCCCACTGGGCCTCCAGATACACTGGCTGGCCCAGTCAGCCCACTCCGTGCTCTTACGGTACCGGCCCGAGCTCGAGACGCTCTTCGTGCTCGTCATGTACTCGCCCTTCCTCGTCCAGACCTTCTCGTACTCTTCCGCCAAACTCACCCGCGCGAGGGGCTACCCTTACCTCCCCATGCTCGCGCACATCTTTGTCGGCCCGCTGTACGTCCTCCGCTACCACGCCCGCTACGCCGCGCTGCGCGTGTGGCCCAAGCCGGACACCACCGACCTCGCCCTCTTCGCGCTGTTCAACGTCAGCTCGTTCCTCCTGGAGCTCCGCCGGTCCAGGAGCCCGTACTCGACCGCGGTCATCCGGTCGGGGTTCCAGGCGGCCATCCTGATGCACGCAGTCGTCTTTGCGGCGTCCTGGTTTGGGGGCCGAGATGCCGGGCTCTTCAGGGCCAGCGTCAAGTTCCTCAACTGGTTCGCCTGGTTCCGGCTGACCGAGAAGGCCTTGCCTGTCATGGACCCACGCCTGGGGCAGATGAAGAACTTTGCTACAAAGTTTGAGCTCACGATGGTCATGTCTGCGAGCCTGGCTGTGTGGGAGGCCGGGGTCCCTGCTGGCGTACCCGTCATCGTTGGGATGGTTGCGGCAACCTTGTTGGGAGAGCGTGTGCTTGCTAAGATGCTGCTGAGGTGAGTTCGGCTTCTTGTTGGAGCGTTTGCAATGCAATTTCGCCCAGGTTTGCTAAATCGATGGTGTTGTAGCTATCCCGATGACAGCCCTCTAAAGCAGCTCGTCCTTGCTTCAGGTTATGTTGACTTCAACTACATCAAAGAGCAAACGGGCCAACCTGCCGACTCAGAGGTGGAACCAGGTGATGGAACTAAGGTTGAATTGTAAGACTGTGGATTTTATGACACTATTTTCACGACGGCTCCCTCCGCATCTGCAGGCCAACCGTCGAGAAATCATGGTTGGACTCGAGACAAAGATGAGAAAAGCTCAGGCTGAGGACACGACGGCCGATAGATGGTGAAGTCGGTCCGCATCACATCACCACTCAGTAGACCCTGGAAGCCGACATATCATTAGGGTGTGTTCGTCTTCTGCGGAATCAATAACAGATTGACTCTTTTCGACGTTCAAGATTGATCATTATTGTTTTCGCTTGCGTAGCTGTAATCGAAGTAATTAAAAATAAGCATATATGAAGAAAGACTTGAACAAGCAGGGGCTTCACAGCACAACCCAGACGCAGTGTCGCCATCAGACACGTCGAATCACTCCAGCAGCCTACACGGGTATCAACTGTTGCGAGCAAAGTTTCCAGCCTCCGCTGGAGCCCTGTCTCCAAGTGCTCGTACAAAACGCGTCGACCTTCTGCAAATCGGGCTTGCTCTTCTCCCCCTCCGTCTTGCCGTGCCGGTGGTGGTGACGATGGCTGGTCTCCCGGATAAGCGTCATCCTGTACATGATCTGTACCGCGAACATCTCGACGTTCGCAGTGGCCGGCGTGGGGTCGTGCCTGTGCATCACATAGCTCGTCCACCGGTTCTTGGAGGAGGCCAGCTTCTCCAGGGCGTCGGATAGCGACGGGTCTGACTCTGCCGTAAGTGCTTCGAAGGACTTGTCCGGGTGGAGCAGGGGGTTCATCACGACACAGTCCTTCTCTATGTAGTCCTTGACGGTGCCGGGTTCGTCACAAAGTGCGCCCCATAGGAGGGCCTCGCCATCTCTGGCTGCTCTGCGGTTGCTCTCGAAGATGGAGTTGGAATGCCCTGCTGGCATGTCTTTCTGGCGAGGGTGTCTGTGTGTGACTGTTCAGATCTGTTGGCGCTGGGTGGGCACAACGTACCGTGGCGAAACAAGTATTTGTTTGGGTTTCGGGTTTATTGTGGCTGTGGCGCAGAGAATATTCAGCTGGTAAACGATAGACACGAGTCCCAGATACTGCAAATTTGTCGATATATGATCAAAACAGAAACACGTCTGGCAGTGGGTAATCGTTCGCGCGGATGACGACCCTTGACAAATTTGCGAGTGACAAGTTGAGTGTGAGCTGACGTCACAGGGAGTCCCTGTAGGATGTGAGCAGGGGTCCTGAAGCTGCACCCCCCGTCAGCCCACCCTGAGTATGAGAAGGGTGAGAATAACCTGATAACCACGAGAAAAGATATGTTGTAGAAGTATAAGGGTTTCCAGAAAACTTCAGTGCTGAGTATGTTAGTCGCGCATATGTGCATAGGTAAGTGCATACCCTTCTGTGTGACCGAATCGGCGGCGACCTGTGTTACGCCTGCGCAGAAGTTGTGGAACAAGTGTTGTCTACGTTCACCTTCAAACAAACCATCCTTGCGAAGCCTGTGACTCGAAGCGATGGAAGTACAAGTAATGATATAGGTCTACCAGTATCCGTCCGTGTCTCTTGGCCCGATGAAGGATCCTGATAGAACTGCTAGTGATACATCAAATTTATGTCGAGAATAACTCTGACACTTTTCAGGCTTTCTACATCTCGTGCAAAAAATTGCTTACCTAAATTTGATCCACTCCTTAGTCCACCTTTGCCAAGTCCAGATCCCGATTCCGTTGAGCATTTCAAGGTGCTGACTCTGCTCAAAGGAGGATGAACGCCTGTTCCTTCCACTCCCGCTTAATTTGCCTAGTTGACCAGTGGCCGCAACTCAGCCAGAATCGTTAATAGTTCAAACAAGAATTACTATTGGAAACTCAAGGCTCATATTCTGAAGCTGTGAGGTGAAGATCAAATCGGCCAGATCTGTGCTGACCTATCAATAACCAGTATCATGGTGGCCGACACAGGCCCGGCCGCCGTTCGGCCCTCGTTACTTGTTTCGGCCCCAATCGCTGGACGTGTCCCATTCCATGGCCCGCCTGACACTGTTCAATTGAACTCTGTCACCCAATAACTTTGTTTACATGATCTTCCACCCGACCCCTCGGCCGGGGATGATGCCTCTTGTTGTGTCGGAAGCCTGGCTATGCTTCGAGCTGCATCTGTCTGAGGAACGTCAACTGGTTCTTCTCGGCGCGATACTTATACTAGATCTTGCCTCGCGTGGACAGATTTCAGCTCTAAGCTCTCGTATGAATTATAGAGAAACCCTGTTGTCATCTGGCATGAGGTGCTCCATTTGAGTACCAGCCGTGAAAAGCATCCGAGTAATTTGAAAACATTAATCACGACAAGGATAATCACTGCCGACCAAGACAGAATGACGTCTCTCAAGGCCTTTACAAAATTTCCAGAGCTACCACCAGAAATCCAGCTGCAGATATGGGAGTCGACGATAGCCACACAGCCGGCGATGCACCTCTTTGACGTCTGCGTCCCGCCGTGCGTGTCTGAGTCTACGGTGACGACAATAGCTTCACCGACTATCGACAGCCACATGCAAAACAGCGAAGAAACAGACCGTTCCCCATCCAAAAGAGAAGCAATTTACCTCGACGAAGCCACCGACACCCTCTACCTATCCCCCCTCGCCACGACCACCACGGAGGACGCCCCGCCCCCAGGGACCGAGGTGTCCACGCAGGGTGCCCGCTTCCGCTCCGACCCGTCAATGTACAAGTTCCGCGCGGACCTCGCGGCGACATGCATCGACGCAGCAGCCACAGTACGGAGGTCCATGCCCACAGCCCCCCGCAGCGGCAGCGACAGCAGCGGGGACACAAACACAATCTACATCGGCGCCCCGAGCACGGCCCGCGGCTGCCCGAGCATCACATACGACAACACGCAGGACGTGCTGTACCTGCGCTTTACGCCCCCGGCCTTCCGCTTCCCGGACGGCGGGCGCCTCACGAGCCCCGTCAGCGCCATCTTCGAGAGCGTCTGGTCGCAGGAGCTGGCGGGCGCGCTGCACCGAGCCAGGAGGGTGGCCATCGATGTGTCGCAGCTGTGGCCGGACCTGTGGGCGCGCGGGGTGGCCGACGGCGGGGAGCAGCAGCAGGGAGGACACGGGGGAGAGGAGGACGACGGGGAGCACGAGGGGGCTGGCGAGGGCGGGGTGGGGGTGTCGGAAGAGAGAGAGGAGGAGGAGGAGGAGGAGGAGGAGGAGGAGGAGGAGGAGGAGGAGGAGGAGGAGACCGGCGACAATGATGACGGCAGCCTGATCATGCAGGATATCACGTTCCTGGCCTGCACGATGCAGCATGACCTCGAGGTGCTGTACCTGGTCGATTACTGCGCGGGACGCTGCGACTGTCACCTCTCTTCCTTGAAGGCGCAGGATCTAATGGAGAGGAGAGACGAGGGTCTTTACCGAGACCTTCGCAACGGAGAGACGTGGCAGAAGGAGAAGCTGAGGAAACCAGATGTGATCCAAGGTGTGGGCAAAGTCTGGAGGGAGGTTTTCGACCTGGAAAAGTTGGGGTGGGATGGAGAGCACCCAGGATTTGTGTTTGCTGAGATGTTTGCGGAGGTCATCAAGATGCAACAGGGAGATTGGATGGGTGATGATAGTCAGGACGGGGAAGTTACAAGAGAGAGGGCTAAGTTTCAGGGGGTGAGAGTACTGGTCGCTGAGGACGAGCAGCTTAATGGGGAGGACAACTCTATGGTCCTTCGATGCGACGGTCATCGTCAGGGCACCAAAAAAGAGGACCATGATCTATAGATCATTTGAATACCTAGTCAAGTTCAATTCAGAACAGAAAGGCATGGTAATTCCACAAACTTTTGTCCTTGTCATCCGATGTTCACGACATGTAGGTCCCGCTTGCTCATGAGGCATACCCGTTGGCGCTCAACCACTCCTTCAGCACATCTGCGTCTCTCTCCCTGTACGCAGCTCGTCCACGGACCTTATCCTTGGCCGTCTCAAGAGTGCGATCGAAAGCGGTGCGGTCCTTGTCCTTGAAAAATGCATCAATGTCCTCGACGTCCTTGGAGGTCGTGAACTTGCTCAGAGTTACGTTGACGAAGCGATCCAGGATGATGGGGTTGCCACCAAGTTTCTTTTCCACTTGGGCCCAGTTCTCCTTGACAAATTGCCACAGGAGCGGGCGAGCCACACGGTTCGCGGCCAGTGTGCTCGAGAGGTAATGCGCGTCTCCGGCGGGCACAGAGTCAGAGGCTGGTGCTGGTGGCGAGAGGTTGAACACGAAGGGGATGAGAGTTGAAGTGATGATGGATTCGTCCGTGCAGTTGCCGAGGACCGTGAGGCACACCTCCTTGCCATCGACGGCGTCCGTGGTGTACCATTGATCCTTCAGGAAAGCGACAGTACCGGCAGGATCGGACCTCAAGGCGACACGGTAGATTGGACTGCGGAGGTCGGCGTGCAATGGGTTGTCCTTGGGAGAGGCCGAGTGCGCCGAGAATCGCTTCAGTGCCTCCTCAGTCACACTATACGCGGTCAGTACCCCGAAATCATATCCATCAGGAATATTCCCCACGTCAGGTCCACTTACCCAGGATGTCCATTGGTCCCGGCTGCAAGAAGCAAGCGCTTACGCAGCAGGCTCGTGTTGAAGTCTTCGCCAGCAGGAATATCCCAGCCTACCTTCTTCAAGGCATTGTCGATCAGACGAAGTGTGAACTTCTCAAGGCCCTGCTTTATGGTGTCGTCGTCACCAAAGATGGATTTGACCACGTTGATTGAGTCCAGAGCCTGGCTCAGAACACGGTAGTGGGTCTCGTCCTTGAAGCCCTGAATGAAGGACAGCAAAGCGGGGGTTGTCCCATAGCCGGAGAAGGCCAGATCAGCGGCCGAGCCGGTGATGAAGATCTTGTCTTCCGTGCTAAGGCGGTCCAGTTGTGTCCCAAGCTTCTGCAATCTTTGCGGTGGGTAGTTCACCCGGTAGAAGCCTGGCGCGTTCTTGTTGAGGACGAAGAAGTCATCGTCAACGTCACGGATGGTGTCCTCCTTGGCGGTCAGAGCGAGAGCTTGAACCCCCTCAGCACCTGCCTTGCCCTCGAAGGCCAGTGGAGCCCACCAGGTCGTCGAGTCCTCCTCGGGTTTGACGTCGCCGGTTGAGAGGAAGCGTGACTGCTTGACGGTGACCTGCCCAGGTTCTTCGGCCAGAGTCAAGACGGGGAATCCGATCTTCTCAATCCACGGCTTCATAAGGGCCGGAACATCTTTGCCGGAAGCTTCACTTAGGGCCTCCCACAGGGCCACGGTCTTGGCATTTCCGTAAGTGTGCTTCTTCAGATAGATGGAGACTCCCTTGAGGAAAGTCTTGACGCCAAGGTGATTGGCCAGCATGCGGATGACAGAGCAGCCTTTCAGATAGCTGATAGCATCGAAGACTTGATTGATCTCAAGAGCATCGCGGACAGGAACCTGGATGGGGTGTGAAGAGCGGAGAGCATCTAGTTTTAGTGCCGTCTCGAAGCCCTCGTTGATGAATTGTGGCCAGACCTCCCAGTCAGGGTGGAGGTGGTCGGTGGCCAACCAGCCCGCCCACGTCGCAAATCCTTCATTGAGCCAAAGCTCGTCCCACCAGTCCATGGTGACGAGGTTACCGAACCACTGGTGTGCGAGCTCATGAGCAACAACATAGGCAATGCGGTTCCGGAAGCGGGCTTCGGACTTCTCTTCATCGAACAAGATAGCTGTCATCCTGTACGTTACCAAACCCCAATTCTCCATTGCGCCATGCGTGAACTCGTGGACAGCCAGGATGTCACTCTTGGGAAGAGGGTAGTCAATGTCGAATTGCTCAGAGAAGAAGTCAATGATCTTGGGGGCGTGCTGCAGCGCCCAATTGCCTTGCTCTTTCAAGCCGCGAGTGGTGTAGACGCGCACAGGGAGTTGTTTCCCGTTGTATCTGCGCTCTGTGAAGGCCTCTACGTACTCGAAATCACCAACTGCCCAGCAGAGCAGGTATGTGGACATGACCGGCGTTGTCTCGAAGGACACAAGCTGCTTGCCCTCTGTGGTCGGCTGAGTATCCTTGACGGGCATGTTACTCAGGGCAACCTGGTCAGTGGGGATCTCAATGGCGAAGTCGAAGGTGGCCTTCAGATTCGGCTCATCGAAGCAGGGGAAAGCGCGACGGGCATCGGTACTCTCGAACTGGGTGCTGGTCATGTAGTGGAACTCGTCATCACGGGGAACGGAGGCGGCAGCTGGGACCACAGGTTTGTACTGGGATCGATAGAAACCAGCCATGTCATGGTTGATCACGCCGTCAAAGTCGATGGTGAGAGTGGCCTTGGAGACGGGCAGCTCAGCGTCAAAGGAGATGGTGGCCCGCTGCGCTCGGGTGTCGTAGGAGATCTTTGAGGAACTCCATGAGCTGCTGGCCTTGCCAGACTCGGCAGAGACCTTGACATTCCTGAGGTTCAGCTCCAGAGCGTTGATGATGATCTCATTGGTGGGTTTGGTGATATTTCCAGCGATGCTGTAGGGAGACGATTAGCTGGTGCACCGGCACAGCTCATGGGCGGGCAAGCAATGAGGGGCAGGGCGGCATACGTCACGGAGCCATTGTACGACCAGTCCTTGAAGTCGAGGTTGGTCAGCTTCAGGTCGTAGTGAGCAGCCTTAAAGCTGTCGGGTAAGAGGTCTCTGTCGCCCATATCGAAGGTGTTGGTGGTGTTGCGGGTGGTTGTGATGCTCCCAAGATGATCCTCTGCGGCCAGAGCACAAGTTGCGTGACCCCGCGTCGACGTTGCGGTGAAATGTGGGGCTCTTGGAGGGCGAGACCAGGAAGCTGGAGCAAGGTGATGCACAGGGCCGGGAAGCTGTTTTGTTAGGCCAGAGCAACCCGGATGGTGCCAAGACAGTGTGGAAGCAGTGCTGTTGAGGTTGTGGAAAAGTCTGATCCCGGCTTGAGCACTGGGGCCGGATGGCAGGAAAGCTGAGCCGTTGCTGCTCTTATTCCTGGCTATGATCCCGCTCCTGGCCTTGGGGTTGCCGGCTGGGTACGAATAGCGATGGCTGGTGAGAGCAGACGCGGGCGACCATGTCTCAGAAGAAGCAGAAGAAGCGCGGAAAGACCTGATAGATGTATCTGGGGAGACTGTGCCTGCTGACGAGCAGGTGCGCGGTGAGGTTGCCACCGCTAGCAAGCGGAGACCCGAAGACACAGATTGTGCCTTCATCGTGCCGCTCGCTGCTCGAAGGCACGTACTGTGTGCAGTCTATAGATAGATGCAGCAGCAACTGCCCGACACAAACCGAGTTGAGCAGCGAGTAGTGGGCGCAGGCGTGTCCACCTGCCTATTCCAGCAGCTTGAGCCCCGGCCTACTGGCCGACCATGGCTCTTGTCTGGGTGTATCTTGGGTACCAAAGCGCGAGATGAAAAAGAGCACCATGCAGACGACGATGGTATTATGCAGTGGGCAGGGTATAGGAGAATAGAATACCTACTCGGATGTACTTTGCCGGATGGCCTGTTGGTGTGGAGGGCTAGCTATACAAGCAGTACAGGCAGTACATAGACCTGCAGTAAAGAGGCACAGAAGAGTAGGTAGATAGTCTAGCCAGTCTACTGTAGGTAAGCTGATCAGGGACAGACTTGATCATGCGAGCAAACCCCAAGCCTTCTCGGGCGTGAGACCACAACCTGCGTGCTCACTGCAGGCCCCACCAGGAGCGACGGAGCTGTGAATGCAGGAACGCTCGGCATTTCACCGACCAGCGCCGACAGGCCGAGCTCGGTGCCGATCAGCAATCTCGCTCTCTACTCTCATTTGCAATCAATCGTATCGAAATGGCGCTAATGGGCTGCACACAACACATAGCACCCAAATTATCTTACATTTCGTTTTTTAATTATTTTTACCTTTAATATAATAAATATACCTTTAATTGAAATATATTTTATATTAAAAATTAATATTTTTTTTAAAAAAAAATAAAGAAAATATTAAAAATATAAAATATATTAATATATAATTTTTTAAAAAATTAATTTTTTTTTAAAAAGGTGTTTTTTAATTAATTTAAATATATTTATATTATTTATTAAATAATTTAATGAAATTTTTAAAATTTATTTTTTAAATTTAAATTTAATTTTAATTTTAATTATTTTTAACTTTAATTTAAATATAATTTTTTTTAAATATTTAATTTAATAATAAAAAAATTAAAATTAAAAAAGCAGCTTTCTTCTTATATAATGATATAAATTTCAAATAGATTAAAGCTAAATTAAAAAAGTTGATAAAAATATAAAACAATTTAGATGCTGTGTCGTGTGCAGCCCACTAGCGCCATTTCAATACGATTGATTGCAAATAAGAGTACAGGGTCTCGAGGGTCTAACTATCGGTACTGCTCCCGACATCTACACTCCGTGTCTGTGTCCATGCAGCTGGTGCCGATTGACCGAACATCAGTCTGGGCACGAACGTTGTTTTACACGTATTATAAGACTGTGGTCAGTCTCTCTTGTATCATGCACAACAGGGCTCTAATCAATAACGACAGTAACAAACGAGCAACTGGCGACATGAAAAGCTTAGTCCCCATGGGCCCGTGGCAGGAGGGGCCGAGATCTTGGTCACTCCGCTCGGCAGCCTCCCATGCCCCTCGAACAGATGAGCCTCAAGGCTCATCGCTCGTCAGGCCTCATCTCGCAATGCCATGCCGCCGCGCCAGGCCATGGCCAGAATCATCCACGGCGTGGCACGAAGATGGGACGACCTTGGCTGGGAGCAGCGGTAGCGGGTGAGGGTCGTTGCCACGTCTTGGCGGATGGATGGCTCCCCCCTCGAGGCTGAGTCTCAGTCGTCCTTCCGCCGAGGTCAAAGTAAGAAAGGGTGATCAAACGTCAGCCGATCTTCTGTCTGGGCTGGACACACAACCTCTCTTTTTCTGCAGTGTATTGTAAATGCATGCGAGCCGAACTGAGCGCCAGATCCAATCGGGAGGTGCAAAGGATGTCGATCGGGACTGACTCGATGGGCTCTTGGAGCGGCTCAGCCGGGAATAACTAGCTGCACGCGTACGTGGTGAGAATGTGTGGATGCATAGCAAGCAGGCTCCAACACGGGGTTAGGCTCAGATTAAATCGCCTTGGCTCGCTGCCACTCGTTCGTGCGGACTTTGGCTTCCTCTTGGCCAGGAAGCGGTGGCATGCCAAGGTGATAGTCAATGGCATGCTGTTCTTTGGACATGTCACAGCAGGCTGCCGTGCTCCGACGCACGCACGCATACGTACATATGTATACAGCGTGCACACATGCTATGTGCAGGAATACTTGGATACTCAGTATGGACGTCCATGGCAATGGCTAGGGGCCGCACACCTCGGGACACTTGCGATCCCGAAGATTATGCGTCGCCTCGGCCATGTCCGGGTCACGGCAGGCGGGGACACAGAGATCTTTAAGCTTATTAGCAGCTCGCGTTGGACCTGAGCGTGAGGAATGAAGGACAAGTACTACTTGCTCGGTACTACTAGGTGGGTAATCACAGACGTCAATAGCTGGACTAGTCAGTCTATAGGGGAAAAGGATTATTGATAGGGCTGGGGATCTCGACGACGGAGTTTATAAGTTGCAGTACTATGTACTGTGAACCAGGTTTCTGAAGGGCGGGCAGTGGGATCTGCAGGGAATGATTAACAGTGAGATGCCTGATCGGGAGCGTGCAAACAACAGCAGTGGGGATACGTGCCTGCCTGGGGTACGTACCGGCCGGCAGAGAATGAGAGATTGAAGAAAGAAGGGCAGGAACTGACGGGACCCAGTGGCGTTGCTTCCCGAGGCTCGCCCCAGATACTCACAATCCGCTTGGCCGCTTCCGTCATTGCTCTGGCTGGGCAGGCTGGGCGGGCTGGGCGTGCTGCAGTGGACGGCGATGGGAAGTGGAAGCGTGCATAGCAAACGTTCCCCAGCCTTCTTTCCCCATCCATCCGCCCACTTACCAGCAATCAGTCAGCAATGAGCGACTGACTGTTGCTCCCGTCTCGTGAGCATCTTGGCCATCGCCCCCAGATGACTGACTGTGTGTAGCACCACATTAAAACATTCAATATCAATTACCATCCCTAACAGGATCCGTCTCAGCAACGTCCTACAGTACAGACTAAGACACGACCTTGTCCATCCCTACGTTGGTAGATACCTAGTCTACGACCTGTTGGGTTGCAGGTAGCAGGTAGTAGTGCCGGCGGGCCAACAACATTCCTCCCTTTACCGTGTATTACTCCGACACTGCCTGCTCGGTCTCTTCTCTCCAAGGTTTTGTCGTGTCTCCGCCAAGCACGACTGACTTCAGCCGCGGGTTTCATCCTTCGCTTGTTTTGACCTCCCGCGCCACCTGTTTGACGCCAAGCGGCCAAGGCCCACGCCCACAAGACCACAGTCCCAAGGTCGCCAACCTCGACCAACCTTGACGCCAACCCTCCCTCACCCTGCCCAGCCCAGCCCAGCCTGGGCCCAGTCCGAACCCGCACTCCACCTCCTCACTCCTGCTCCGCTGCTTCCCTCTCTCACCTCGTCCCCTCACTTCGTCCCCAACTCGTCAGCTCCACCACCAATCACCTCGACCAAACTCGGCTAGGCCTCTGCCCAGCTGCGCCCAGCTTGCTTACCAACGACAACACTCCCCCTTCTCATCCTCCTCCTAAACCTAGTTCTCCTCGCCTCCCCCTGCTCTTAGTCGTCACAACAAAGGGATCTCTCCCGCGACTGTACCGTCACACACGTCCTCTTTGACGGCTGTCCGGGGCCCCTTCAACGCGTATCGATATCACTTCCTAATCGCCCGGACACCGACGCCCTACGCCCTCGACCTGGGACACCGCCGACTCCGACCTGCTTCATACGAACATCGCATACCCCTCCCTCACGAAAGACTCTACCGTACCTAATAATAATTGAATGCGATCAGCGACCGGATCCGATAAAGAGCGTCATTACTCACATCCTGCGGCTCACGCAATGCGGCGGCCATCCCTAGACCTCTCCGAGCCCTCGCGCAATCTTGAAGAATCCATGGGTACCCCAATGTCAGACACAGCCGACGTCGATGTCGATGTAGACGTAGACGTAGATGTCGACGTTGACGTCTCATTGCTGCCTCTCGAAGACGACTTTCTCTACGCCCTAGACCTACAAGTAGACGGTGCACGCTCTCGTGTCTATACACCCCCTCCCCACCTCGCTGCACGTTTCTACCGCCCGTCCCAGTCACGACGCAAAGACTCCGCCGCCTCCACTCGCCGAAACTCATTATCCTCCTTGCACTCTCTCTCCAACTCCCACGGCACCGCAGCCGGTCCGCAAAGCAAACATGTCGCCAACCACCAGCGCAGAGATGCTATTCTCAAGGATCGGCAAAAGCGTCTTGCCGACCGTGCCGCCCACGTTGAGAAGGTGCGCCTTCGCGCTGCCAGGGCCAAAGACCGTGTCATAGTCATCTCCGAAGAGAGGGCAGAGGCTGCTCGCCTGGCCCGCGAGCGCAATCTAAAAGAGATTGCCGCCACATGCGCCGAGGAGGTGAAGAGGGCCAAGGCCGTCGCCGAGGCAACCAAAGAGAAGCGTGAGCAGGAGACCCTCAAGATGCGCCAACAGATGCAAGAGCGTCAGGCCGAGGCTGAGAGGCGCCGCGAAGAACTCCGAAGACAGAACGTCCGGGCTAGGGGCTCCAGCGTGAGCACGAGGAAGTCCGACGAGTCTTTGTCTCCCGTCAAAGAGGTCAAGGAGACAGAGTCGAGACCGCTGACCCGAAATGCTGCTGCATGGAGGATACAAAGCTGGTGGCGCGTCATGGCCAAGAGGAAGGTGGTTCAAGAGTTTGCCCGGCTGGCCTTGACTGTTGAAGGCGTCAAGACGACCGGCTATGACGAGGTCACCGAGAAGCTCGGGCAGCTAAAGGTGGTTATGATCACCGCTCGTGTCCTTGCCATGTGTGGCTTGCAAAACGGCGGACTGGACTCAGTCGAGCAAATGAAGGCAGTCCGCTGCTTTCTGAGCGCATACCTCATTCTGGGTCACCCTGCTCAGGTCCTTAGCAACACCTACGACATTATGCCTCCGGACCAGGGCTCACCCGCGCATCCCATCCCCCGAGACAACCTGACGGATCCTCAGTGTCAAGAGCTCGTGGCGAGGTCACGGGACTTACTCATCACCTTCGAGAACATCATGTCACGGCTGACAAGCTTCAATAATTACACTATCCCGCCGGGTCTGACCCAAATCCTCCCTCAAGTCTACTCCCATTTCGAGTGTGCTTTCTTCAACTGGAAGGCCCGGGATAAGAACGCCCTGGTTGATGGGATGTTGGGGCAATTAGTTGAACTCGATGCTACTCTGGACCATGTCAAGGAAACGAGCGATCTATCCGTGGTGCAGCAGTACCAAGAGAGCATGAAGACAAATCAGCTCATGCTCATTTCTCGAATCAGTAGGCTGATAGGCAGGGAACGCGGGCTCCAAGTCATCAAAGACGCCAGGTTAAGGGCGAAAAAGGCAAGAGCTGCCAACAAGAAGAAGCAAAAGGCCGACCTAAAACCGCGAATCGCTGAACAGACCATCAGCACCGAGTCGGCAATGGCTGACCTGGGCACCACCAAAAGCCATCCTTCCAGCCCGAGGAGCGATGCCTCGGGCGTCTACCCCACCCCGCCGTCGACTCCTGCAAGCAGACCACAAGGCCCGAAACCCATCAAGAAAGGTATGCTTCTGCCCGACAATCGGACCGTCGTCCACGAACTTGCCATAAACAAGGAGTATCGTGTGGTCGCGGACGATTTCGTGGAGGCTGAAACAAAGGCACTTCAACCCATTCTCGGACAGATGAGAGCCACGATTCACGCCACAGATGACCATTCACGCCATGTGCAGTTCAAGCTCCTCCTGAGGATTGCCCAGCACATTCGCGAGAAGTTACAACGGCTCCTCAAGCCTGGGAACTCCATGCACAACTTTATTGGCGAATTGTTGGACATCGACGAATTCAAGGAACGATTCCGAAACGGATCCTTCTCGTACGAACGCTTCTTTTCATCCATGGGGTCGCTCATGCCAAAACTGTGTGCCCCTGTTCGGGATGACCAGGTGAAAGACCTGGTCGAGAACAAGCTCAGCCAAGGCAGCTATGTCGACCGTCTCGAGGCGTTGATCCTATTCATCGATGTCATGCTGAGTGACTACGCCAATCACCTTTTGCAACTGGTCGGCCCCCAACTTCTGGAGCACGCACCCGATTACGAGGCCAAAGCATTTTCTACCGCAATCGAGCAAGGCGAGCACGGCTTATTTGCGGCCGAGACAGCTTGGAGGGCGGCGAGGAGCAAGGTCGTGGCCGAGACGGCTCGCCGTGATCCCGAGAACGTTAACCACCCGAAGAACAGGCCTACGGCCGAGAAGATTTACTCTCACATGTTGGTTGACATCTTCACACAGCCCAGCACCATGCGCTACGGTCAAATTCCAGAGATGCTGCAGCTCGACTACAAGCGCATACGCAAGTATGGCCACCTAACACGCAACATGGTCACCACAGGCGGGATTCTCCTGCAGTGCAAGAACCTTCTCAAACGTGACGTCCGCGCGCCGTGGCGGATGGAGGCAGCGCGCATTATGAACGTGCTTGATCATGCCGAGTCCCAAGAGGCGGCTGTAGCTGGCATCATGGCAGCTCTCGAGGCCGGGCGGTCGATGCCCTCGACGACCAAGAGTCATCTGCGTGGCTTCGTCGAGAAACTTGTCGCGGCGCATATCGAGCTTGCGACCACCCAGCAACCAGATCCCAGTGAGACCTGGGATCCGAACGCCCATGACCCCAGCCAGCCAGTCCTGCGGCTACTGCTCAAACGGTTGCGAGACCACATCCTAGGGCGCATCGCGGCGGGCAGCACGAGTGAGAAGGCCAAGGCCACGAGCATCGCAGGTGAGAAGCTGGCGAGCTCTGGCATGGTTGAATTTGTGGATCGCGTAAGAGACATGGTCGATGAGATGTCCAAGGTTGGGGCTGTTGACCGAGAATCACACGCTTCATGGTGGGAGACCGTATCCGAGAAAGTTGAGGCACAGGCTGCAAAGGCCGCTATGGCGGAGGCTAGGGCTTCCACCTCGTAGAGGTGAGGGCCTGGTAAAGCTCGAGCCTGCCATCGGTCGATGATTGATTTACGATATGCAGCTTTGTTGGGCATAGGCAGCATCGTATGGCTTTCCATGCACAAAGAAGAGACGGCGATCAATAGACGGGCGCCCATTCTGTTTCACACGAGAACTACAATAATTTTTGGACATCAAGGGACAACAATCGGCGTTGGCAAAGGCATGGTCAGGTTGGTCGGGGTTGGTCAGGCAATGGTTTCATGGTTGGCTTCCTTCTCTATCTGGATTTCAGCGTTTGACTCATGGTTTAAAGGTCTTGATTGCACTTGTTTGCTACCCATTTCCATATCGGCTGCAGAGAAGCAGTCAACAGCGGTCTGTTGTCGTAGCTGCTTGCCTGCTTTACGATACCTAGCACGGCAAAGCGCTGAAATACAGGAGAACTTGAACCTTCTGGCTATATCACTCGAACCCAGTGCTTTGCATCAGCTCTACGTCGGGACATTCCCAGGCCATCCAAAATCTGCGTCCGTGGGTACTTCCGTATATACTCCCCGGGCCTTGCTGCCGTTCCTAAATACAGTCGAGTGTCTGATGACACCGAACAACTCTGGCTTTAGTTGTCAGGCTTCAGCATACACCTGCACGTTGGCTGCTTGATTTTGCAGGGCTACGATGTACTCCTGAACATGTGAGGGGTCTAGGGCGCGTCTCTACGTCGTTCTGGCAGCGAGGATCTCACAACTGTCGAGGTGGGCTGGCCAGCAATACAGCTCGCCACTCCAGAATAAGCCATGCAAGTGGGCTTGCTTGTCCGCTGTGCAAGAATGGGTGGGAACTGGCCGTGTGGTTCTATAAACATGCGAGGCAGTGCCACTCTATCTCCGCTGCAGTGCATAGGCTGAAGCCCCAACGAAGCGAAAACAATCCTGGCAGCGGCAGAATTAACAAGCGTTGCCAGCGCTATGATTGCCTGACAGTGCCTATATGAGTGGTACATTTTCAGCTTGATCCACCTGAGGCAGGGCGCTTTGCTCAAACACAGAAATGGGACTGTTGGCTGGATGTATTTCCATAAACGTCACCAATCCCGCTTCTCTGCGGCTGTTGGCTCGGGCCGCAGCGGCTCGACCTCTTCAGCCAACCCCCCAAGCCACAAGCGAGTAGCACCTGCAGGGCCTGATCTGCAGCCTTCCCAACTGCGGCACAGTCGGTTCCCTCCCACCACGACGTAAATGACTCTTCACTGGGTGGGTGATCCGATGTTCCCAGCCTCGTGAGGCAGATTCCGAATGATCGTGGTTGTCCTGTTGGTTTGCTCGTGCATGAGTTTGATACGATGGCAGACCTATGAGGGAGAGTTTGCCTCGAGGCCGTCAGCGGTCTGGCGCCTATGCATGCACCGTCCACTCTATGTAGTCGCACACAAATGATACACATTCCCTTTGTGAGCCTTCATTTTCTGTTATCTCCATTCTTCCCAATATCACTGATAATACGGTTTCCACCATCATACAGACACCTGGGTCTATACCTGTATCTGTAAACGTACGCCTGAGTCCAACAGTCAACGTTGCTCCGTATGTTTCCACCGAGTCTAACAAATTAGTTTTCAATCAAAAGCTATCTTGTCGTCAGTTTCATATTCACATGTCCTAGCGGTCTGGGATTGACCCCGTTGTCATCTACAGGTCCACATTCACCCTGGAGATATACACCACCATCCGATGACCTTGCAAGCAAGCATCATGACGACTAGCAGCGATCTTATCATCCAAAAGCTTCCACGAGAATATGTAGAATCCCGTGGGATCGAAAAGGTCAGGGGTGCATGGATCCCGCTTATCGATGAGGAGATGAGCAGACATTGGGATCTGATCAAAGAAGGAATAAAAGGCTTCTCACTGGCTCATGCGGGAATGCTCAGCGCCTTGACCAGGTTCGAGAGAGATGAGACAGCAGAACTCATCATCCGCCAATTCGTGGACGACAGGTTCCCTGGGGCACTTGACCTGATCTCCCAAATCGAACCGCTTGTGAACCAGTACCCCAGCCACGTTGTTGAGGAAGCGGTTATGGTCTGCGACGACCATGATATTCGATCTGTCACAATGGATGTAGAGCCTGGCCCATCCAACTACCACCGTGGAGAATCATCCATGCCCCCTCCGCCACGCCCGGCGGCGCCGCTGACACCAGTGACTCCTGCCGGGCCGAAGGGCATCAGACATCAGAACGCCCATGAACAACCGCCCGTGGGGGATGTGTCTTCTGATACAGA
Organism: Diaporthe vaccinii; assembly: GCA_039880775.1. Taxonomy (NCBI): domain Eukaryota; kingdom Fungi; phylum Ascomycota; class Sordariomycetes; order Diaporthales; family Diaporthaceae; genus Diaporthe; species Diaporthe vaccinii. Next base: position 521,812 of record JBCEDN010000002.1, read on the forward strand.
CCATGGGTCTTTGGCTCTGTTGCAGACCGCCAAACGGTCACTGGACGTCGTGGAAGTTGACAACCCGCGCACTCCAGAGTCGCCGACCAAGAAGGCCAAGAGCACGACCGCGCCGCATTCTACCGGTAAAGTGACCAAGTCCGTTGACTTTTGGGAGGTAGAAGGACAGCAGTATATATTCAAGGACAACCAATGCGGCCCTGGCTGGTTCGTGGTGCGGTGCGGCCCCGGACAGCGAGTTCCATTCCTGAAGCACCCCTTGAAAGGCAATATAGCAACGGACCACTTTAACGACGACGACCAGCCTTTTCATGATTCAAGGAGGATCTACACCTTTGACGACGTCCTGAGGGAATACACATACCGCGGTAAGAAACGATCCCCTTCAGGGGTGATGATCCGGTGACGGTTCTGAACTGACAATATTGCTGCACCATCCCAGTCAACGACCTCAGCGGTGACATGACCGAGCAGAGAATCGAGAGCGCCAACGAGAGGCTTCAAAGGGAGCACGGAGCGCACCGCGGCTCGGCCAAGAAGCCACGAAAGGGCAAGGAGAGGGCTGGCCCAGCCCGTTCCACTGCCACGAACGCGAGGCTGGTGACTTCGGACACTGATGGAAGTTACCAGGACGAAGTGAGGATTATGAGACCAAGCTCTGTCGGAAATACACGTTCAGATGATTTCTAACGTCTGTTCTGAACAGTCAAGATGATACAAGAGGTTATTGCTGAGTTCCTGGCTGAGGTTTAGGGAGGAACGGATACGATCGCGGTTTACGTCACGTCGTCCTGTCAGGTTGGTCACAGTATGCAATATTTTGTGTTACCTGGGACACAGGGTGCTTCCTGCGTTTATGTGCCCTTCTTTGGTATTTCCAATATCGGACTGTATACTCTATCGCGCTGTTGTAGGCCACGGGGTCTTGCAATACTGTGCTCGCTTTCATAGTATCATCTAAATATCCCTTTGTGCGACCCTGAACAACTTCTAGCCACAAGTCAATTTCGCAAGCATGCCAGCTGTTGTAGCAGGATTCATTCCCTATCGACCTGGGGCTAGCGCCACACACGCTGACTTTCTAGACTCGAAAGGCATGTGACTGTAGCTGCATGGGAGTGTCGCATATTCGCTGCTAACATTCATTTGATAGTTGACTTGGAGATGAGTTCACTGGAGTGGAATTGGGGGTGGACGCGGTTCATAGTTGGTCGCCGATCTTTGTTGCAACAGCTCCCGGGCTAGAATACACGTACTGTCAGCTAAATGTTGCGCGGTATCCCCTTCGTGGGTAGTTCAGAAAGAAACGAACGAATTTTCAGAGACCTTTAAGAAACGTTGCACTATTTAGAGCTCCGTTCATACATGGTCGCCACAGCTCTCGATAGTGGCCAATCTGCGATGTGCAATTCCATGTCAGCGTCGGTATATTTGTAGCAGGTGTGTCCGTTCGACACAAGCACTCAACTCACCAAATATGGTTCGATCTCTGTTCCTACGTGTAAGCACAGCCTCATCGCCCACGCGGATCTCTCTTCCGATGTTGGACGCCGGACTGTACCCGTACCTCCCGAACACGGGCATAAAGGTACAGCCCTTGTCAACCCTCCGATCCTTGCTGAGCTTCTTCCAGGCCTGGCCCCTCACGTCCGCGGCCGGCTTGCCCGTCTCATAGTCGACGGTGATGGACTGGCACCTCAAGCAGTTGCCGGTCAGCGCCATCTGGGTCCCACCGGGGAAGCGCAGCTCCGCCCAGTATTCCTCGTCGAAAGGCGCCGGGCTCCCCGATACGATAACGTTTGGCCGGAACTTGGTAATGTCCATCTGCACGTCTCCCGCCGACGGGTCCGTCTCCCGGAGCCGTCTGCCTACTTCGGCGTTGGATTCGGACGTGACCACTAGGTACTGTCCCATGTCTGCGAAGCTGATACGCTCGGAATTCTGCTTGAGGAATGGCGGAATAAGGAAGCGGCGGATTGCGTATGCCACCGGCGGTAGGCTCTTGCGGACGGCCTGCTCGCTATGTGGTGCGCCTGACCCGAGTACGGGACGGGAGTTCTGCCCGAGATGAATGAGACGGGCTTCGAAGCCGAGATAGCCGCTGAACCATGCTGAGATGCTGTCGCCCATGTCATATGCGTCGGTAGTAGCGCCATAGAGATCGACGTGCACCTTCTCCAAGGCGTCTGATTGTGGCCGGAGCGGGAAGCGGATCTCTTTTGCACTCTTATGGCTTGGCTCTGAGTCCTCAGGCCCGGTCCAGGTGATGACGATGTCACGTCCTTCACCATCTGGGGAATCCTCAAGACGAGTTGAGAATAGTACCATCCGGAGGTGGAAGCCGCTGAACATGGACTCTAACCGTTTGACCTCGTTGGTCTCAGGATCGCGGTGTACCTTCTGCAGGCAGAAAGTTCGGTCGTACTCAAATCCTAGGGGGCCAATCTTTCCTTGCTTGAGCTCACAGCCCCTCAACCCTTTGACGGGATAGAAGTATAGCTGTCGACTATCATCAGCACGTTGCACATCGTCAAGCACCCCGTTTGGTGCTCACGAAGAGTGTTCCATTCAGGACTCTAAAAACTTACGGCTTCAATCTTGAGAGGCAGGCTCGCCCCGACTGACTTCTGCGGCATGGATGCATATTGCAATACCGTGAGTAAAAGGAGGCCAAAAGATAGAGCTACCGCAAGCGCAGCTCCCTGAGTCCCCTTGAAGGACACGATAAGATGGGAAAGCGTCTGGTCCATGCTCGCAGCAGCGTGATAAGACAACACCGGTATATCAGGCTTTTGGGGCGCGAAAAGAAATTTGTCGGAAATATCGGGCACTCGGGGGGAGACCAGAGGCACTTGAAAGAGGGGCAACGGCAGTAAAGTTTAAGCTTCGAGATATACACTACGTTGCTGGCATGAGGAGCCGCGTGTCTTGGCAGCATGCGTGCAAAATCTATGTGTGGAGTGGGTTGTCATACGACCAATCCAAAACATCCTGTGATATATGTGGACAATGGTGTAAAAAGTTCGGGTGTCTCGCTATGAAGGCATCTGAGAATGTGCTGGACGCGCTTTTATTCTCGCCGAAAACGCGTTAGTAAAATTACGCAGATGGAAAAGACGGCTTTATAATTCACGGGTTGTAGTTTAGACAAGCATGAAGAAAGACGCAGCTCAGCTGCTTCTCATGTTGTGACAGAGCCGCATGCTAATACGTGTTCTACGATTCTACCGCGACTCAAGAAGTGTCATTAATGGTCTGGTTTATATTGTGGGCCCGGCCTTGTCTCGATGATGGGAAGACAACCACGCGTGATACCTCTCGCGGGACGAAGTGGCGTGTTCTGACAGTACCGAGTGTCGAAAAATGAACCCTTTTCAAACTGGACTGATTTTTCTCTGGGAATTGACATGCCTGGTGGTCTATTGTATAAGAAAGTCATGTCCGACAACGTGATGCTACACACCGGTAGCTATTTCTTTCACTAACATTGGCCGGCTGAAAGCAATATTGACTTGGAGCTCCGACTACAATACGCGCCGTGGTGGGGTTCGCTCAACATGTTGAGAGAAGGGTTCAACCCCCGGTTCGATCTGGAAAGGCTCAGTGGGTACGGAACTAACTACTTAATATCTGTCCGTGAACATATCAAGTCGCGAGTCTTTTTAGGTTCCATGAGGCACCTCACCTTGGCTATCAAATATGGACCCCGGCTGCATCTTGAGCTTCACCGATTTCTAGAAACAAGTTCCATGCAGGAATGCGGAACACGACAGGTATCAAACCCTCATGTGGGAACGCCAAACATGAACACTGAAGTCTACATGATTCTGTGGGCGGTCTACCCACCTGGCTACACAGCCAGAGATCCTGCTGGTCTGAGGACTTGCGCCGCAGTGGATACAGCCGACTGGATACGCGCACAACGCAATGGTGTTTCCTGCAGAACAGTCCTGTCTGCGTGCGTGGCATTACATCGGCCATGCAGAGACCCATATTTCCGTTCCCCGCCCGCGAACACCGCTACTTGGAACCGGCCATACTCCCCCCCAAAGTCAACCAACCAACGGCGGTGTCGTCGTGTCGACGATCATGAGTTCCGGGCCGGCATGCAGTTGACTGGCCACAACCACCCAACGACGTTCCCCGACCTCACCCCGCAGCTCGCGGCCACTTGAAAAAAGTGTGGGTGGATATCGCAGGCCGCAGCGGTCAGGACGCGCGGGATAGTTATATAACACCTGGGAGGCGGTGCTCACCATCGAGGCCGCTCGGTCTCTTTGCCTTTCACTTGAGAAGTTCGTCAAGAAATCGATTGGGAACCCACAAGGCACCATGGCCCAGTCCGGAAGTGCAACGGACCTCTACGCCTCGCCCAACACGGGCTTGGTGCATCAGCTACGGCAGAACCCATATGTCCTGGGCCTCGCTTCAGTAAGTGCACCCCGTCGCAGCAGGTGTACTCTTGGCGCCTAGCTAACCCTTTTTTTTTTTCAACAAGTTCGCGTCCTTGGGGGGCTTCCTCTTCGGCTATGACCAAGGCGTCGTCTCGGGCGTGCTGACCATGGAGTCGTTCGCCGCCAAATTCCCGCGCATCTACCTCGACAGCAGCTTCAAGGGCTGGTTTGTGTCGACGCTTCTGCTTTTTGCCTGGTTCGGGTCGCTGGTCAACGGGCCTGTCGCGGACCGCGTGGGCCGCAGAGGCTCTATCCTGGTTGCTGTGGTCATCTTCACGCTGGGCTCTGCTCTGCAGGCCGCTGCAGGGTCCATTCCCATGCTCTTTGCAGGTGCGTTGGAGCAGATCGTGGGTTGTCGTTGGGATATCAAGCTTACTTGTCACCACAGGACGTGCGATCGCCGGGTTTTCTGTCGGCATGCTCACCATGATTGTACCGATGTATATGTCTGAAGTGTCGACGCCGGCCATTCGTGGCACCCTAGTTGTGCTGCAGCAATGTAAGTGTTTTATTTCTTTACATATTGCTTCGACTGTTCTAACAAGAAGTAGTGAGCATCACTTTGGGTATACTTGTCAGCTACTGGCTCGAGTACGGCACTCAGTATATTGGTGGCACACGATGCATGCCAGACATCCCATATACTGGAGGCTCGGCATCTGCTCCGGAATTCGATCCCATCGCCAACGTCGGAGCAGACGGCTGCACCGGTCAGAGCGAGGCCTCGTGGAGACTGCCACTCGCCATGCAGATATTGCCTGCCGTTATCCTTGGTCTCGGCATGCTCTTCTACCCAGAGTCGCCGAGGTACTTCCTCATGCGGCAAAAGGAAGACAAAGCACTCGAGGCTCTCGCATGTATTCGGCGAGTGGACGTCGAGTCCGAGGCTCTGTGCCGTGAGTACCTTGCCATCAAGGCTGAAGTCCTCTTCGAGGAGACATACGGCCGCGACCGATACCCGGGCAAGACAGGTGTATCTTTGTATCTGGCAGAGTACTCATCCTTGGTGTCGAACAAGGCGTCGCTCAAGCGGTTGACCATTGGATGTGTGGTCATGTTCTTCCAGCAGTTCATGGGCTGCAACGCCATTATCTACTGTAGGCACAAGTCTTTCCCTATTATATTTTCCCGTCTGTTGTATTTTGGAGTCGTTCAGGATATAGTTCCTTGGGCTCTGTAGCAACACACTAACACTCACCAGATGCTCCAACGATCTTCGCCCAACTCGGTCTTTCTGGAAAGACTTCGTCTCTGCTGGCCACCGGCGTCTACGGCATCGTGAACACACTTTCCACGCTACCAGCCTTGTTCCTCATCGACAAAGTCGGGCGGCGTCCGCTGCTCATGTGTGGGGCTCTTGGGACATTCGTCTCCCTGGTCATCGTCGGCGGAATCATCGGTGGCTTCGGCTCCACGCTGGTCTCCCACAAAGCAGCTGGCTGGGTCGGCATCGCGTTCATCTTCATCTACGACATCAACTTCTCATACTCGTTCGCTCCGATCGGCTGGGTCCTGCCATCCGAGATCTTCAACCTCGGGAACCGGTCCAAGGCTATGTCAATTACCACGAGCGCCACGTGGATGTGCAACTTCGTCATTGGGCTTGTAACGCCAGATATGCTGGACACGATTGGATATGGGACGTACATTTTCTTCGCCGTCTTCTGTCTGCTGGCGTTCGGATTCACCTACTTCTTCATTCCGGAGACGCGAGGCAAGAGTCTGGAGGACATGGACGCAGTGTTTGGAGATACTGCCGCACATGACGAGAAGGCGAGGCTGTTTAACATTGCAGCGGATCTCGGTATTGTTGACCTGGATCGGTACCAGTCTGCAAAGGGCGGAGACGAGAAGCCGGTTGTTGAGCAAGTCTAGAATAAAAGGTCTACCTCGACCGAGAAAGTCAATAATACATATGCACGAATTCCCAAGCATGAGAGCAGAGCAGCGCCGGCTCTAAACGGTCACTTCCCACACCTCACCCCAAGTCTGAGCCAAGAAAAATCCTGGTTTGGTTGGCAGTTTCCTTTTCCGGATATCCTATTACTATTGGAGACAACTGGGCCGTTGCTGTACTCAATTGGTATTTCTCCTGGGGGCGTTGAGATGTGTATGTGAGCCGTTTGATCACGTCTACAGGACATGAGCTACGAAATGATACATCATGATCTCAAACCTGTCTTGGGCTTCGCAATGCATCATAGTCTGGAGGAGGGATATGTCCTCGCTGTCATTACCTAGTGCAATATTGTTTTCCCTATATTCCCACATCTGCATTACTTGACAACTGGTGGAATTAGCGTTCTTCTACCAACGTGTAGTACCATGATCCATTACACAAGGCAATTCGGAGCCGGGCAGTCTTCACCTGCCTCCTCGACTTCCGTAATACTGTGTGCACTAGTGGCCCTTCCCCCATTCCAGATGTCAGCCAGGATCGCGTAGTAGACACACGGCTGATGATCATGACCAGAAAAGTCTGGGCGGGCGGTTTCGAAACCACATCTCCAGCATTTAGTAAACATTTACACCCGGCTCTTCCTCGCTGCTCCTCGGTGACTTCCTGCAAGCTCTCGCCAACCTGATCCCACAGTGTCTTATGCCGCAAAACAGCTCATTATGGAGCTGCTGCATGGGAGATAACTGATAGCTGACCCTGCTCTCGACGCCGTGACCTGCTAAAGCGCTCTGCAAAATGGCGCCGTGCTCAATGGCGGCCCACCATGGACATGATAGCTGTATTTCATTACAATGTTTGCACAATATCTCGACGGCCATTACTCGTCCCCGCGTCTACATATGTGACGCTATTTGGCCGTACGAGAGTCCTATATGGGCTGCTGGGGCGCGTGACCCACGCTGTGGTTGATCATCGACGGGTACGCGAACATTGATCTCTCCCCTAGTAATGCTTTCCAGAATTACCGCAGCCGCCTCTCGCGTGATGACAGGGCAGCTCAGCCTCGACCTTTTCATCGCCAACTTCTCCTTGATCATCCTGTCCTTAGCTGACTGATCAGGCTCACTATCCAGGGGCTCTGTATCAAAGCCACAACCCAACTTCTCCTAGCGGCGGGTAAACATGAACTGCACCGATTCCCTGGCATTCTGTGTTGTCCAGACGCTGTCCTTTCCTCCCTTCCTCCACTCATCGCCTGTCGCGTCCTCGCCGCCACCGCGCGTGGCCTCACCCATGATGACCTCGAGGTCGCGTTTCTGGCTACTGAGCCAGTCGCGCACAAAGTTCGCAGGGTCCTGGGCCAGGCTCTTGAAGAAGCTATGTTTGGCCTTGGAGTCGGAGATGGCCTGTATGATGATCGCAAGCTGCTCGTCGAGGACTTTAACCTGACTGAGCATGTTTGCGTATTGAGGATCGCGCAGGAACTGCTCCAATCTGGCGTGGTGGGGGTCATCTACGGCGACGCGGACGTCGTAGACCGTGGGTTGAGGGTTCTTATGAAACTCCTCATCAACACGGACGGTGTAGGCAAGCTTGACTGGCGGGAGGGGTTGGAGGTGAGGAGTGATGTACTCCTGCAGGGCTGGTATGTGGCCTGTGTCCCTTTGGACGACCTACGGGAGCATGTCAGTATCTAGTAGCAGTGCTGGTGGCGGATGGAACGCTCATCACCTACCTTCCTCAACAGCTCATCGCAACGGAAATTCCGCTTTTCCTCGTCCTCTTGCAGGCCCATCAGTTTGATGTACTCCCACAGGCCCATGACAACCTCGGAGCGTGTGGCAGCTTCCATATCCACCACATCCGACAGCGCAGGGCTAAGCTCGAACCGCTCGGGCTCCTCATGCCTGAACAGGTTGATCGTGATATTCATGTTCTCGTCGCCATTCTTCTTGAAGGTCAATTCGTCAAAGTCGGCCGCGGCCGGTGGGTTGGCAGAGTTGTTCGGTAACCTGTCGGGCTTGTTCCACTCGACGCTCTGCTCGGCACCGTTGCGCATCTTGCTCCGGTCGAAGTCGACCGTCATTTTCTTGAAGAAGTGTGAGAATCGTGGCCGCGGCGGTGCCTTGGCGACTGGTGCCTTGGCCTTGTCGGCGGACGCGTCGGTGTCCATCTTGTCGCCGTCGCCGTCGCCGCCCTCCTTGGCCTCGGCATCCTCCTTCTCGTATTCGTCATCGTCATCCAGCAGTCGCCCTTCGATTTTCACGCGGAAGCTCGAATCTGCGCTGGTCGAGAAGTCGAAGCTGTCTGCATTGATGCCGTTGCCTTGCCAGACTTGGTCCTCGACGGTGTTTGTGACCCATATTCGCACCGTCTTCCACCTCTTGGCGTTCTTGTTGACAGAGTCTACAATGTCCAGCCTCTTGCGCGTGATGGTCGCGTCCAGCCTCCTCTCGAAGTCCCTGAGCTCCTTGTACCGCTGGACGCCATCGCTCATGATGCAGTCCTCGACGCCATCGGGCATGGTTTTGTCGGTGGGCTTTTTGGCGCGCAGCTTGGCGCGCTCGACGGCGGCCTGCTGCTGGTGTTGCTTCTCTGCCAGTTGGGCTTGGTTGAGGGGGACATGGGGAGGGTTGTGCAAGCCCTGGTGGTGCTGCATCATAGGACCTGTTGTGGAAGAAGCGCGTCGGTTAGACATGGTGCCGGACTTTGCCAAGGCTGGGCCAGGGCGTGCTGGGGCGGGCAGTTGTTGCTAGGCGTGATGCTTCGTGGACTCGGGCCTGTGGCACTGTTGGGAGGGGGCAGGATGGGGTGTTGTGCAGGCCGTGGTTGGGCGGCGGCGGTGGTGAAGGGGGAGCAGTTGGCACGAGGCACAAGGGAAGCAGTGTATCGGTGTATGATGAGTGTGATGAGCAGGACAAGGACATGCCACGTGCGACGGCGACTGCGACGGCGAAAATGCAAAACTCGGATTAAGATTCACTGACGTACCGATTCCTCCGCGTCGTGGAGCAGGGACATGCGGCGACCTCTGGGGAACATTTTGTGGGAACGGGCGGTATTGCGCCTGCATCTTGCTTCGATTTGCGTTTGCGACGGGGATCGAATCGTGCTGGACCCGCTTCTTGTCGTGGCTTTCCGATTGATTGAAAAGAATCGGCCTCTGGAAAGGGGGCACCTCGCTCCGTGTTGCCGGGTTCAGTGAATCTGACGCGACTTGGCCTGGATGGACTATCGCATTTGACGTGGCAGAGGATGATCGGACTTTGAGAGACGTCTTTTGGATTTGTGGAGTGCAACCAGACACAGAGCCAGCCAGCCAGCCAGCCAGCCAGCCAGGTAACCACCAGCCAGGCGACAGGCTGCACAGCCAGGCTAGGCCACAGGCACTAGGCTGGGTACAGCAATACGCTGCAGAACACCCACCAGGCTACCAGCTAACCTACACCACACCCACAGCCACCACGCCACCACACCACCGCAGGGTACATATCCAGGTGTCTTTCCTATGCCCACATCCAGTGGTCCGTGCGCATGTGCTCAACTTGTCTCTGTGCCTCCCTTCCCTATGTGCCTACGGAGGTAGCCTTGATGATTCCTACCTTTTTGCCTACCTAAGTTACCTAGTAGGAAGCAGGTACATGTACCTGATGTTTGAGGGAAAGCATCTCAAATTTCACACACAGGTGGACGTTGTTGATACAAGAGTCCAACAAGCTTTCGACCCACACGGGGACCGGATTGACGGCAACTAGCAGGCCTCTGGCCGTCGTAGCGGTGTAATGACCATCGTTGTCGTCCTCAGCGCTTTTGTAACCGACACCTGCCTGCAATTGTGATCCTCCTGCATACACGGCACGTTGAGCACAGGCTAGCGGAGCACCAGACTCAGCCAGGAAAGGTCTTCCAGCTCCAGTCGGAAGCTGTCACATCTCATCAGGAGGCGGTGCGGCACACATTTGACAGAATGTCAACAAATCTCCTGATTTCTTTTCTCAATTCCAGGCTCTGCCTCTTCCTCTGCCTTGCTCTGCAATCCCCGGACCCCTTGCCCACTCTCCTGCTACCCCCTTCACGGCCGTTCAGGCCTGACCCACGCTCAACAAATGCCGATTAGAAGCTTAGGTGTAATACAAAGGACACCTCCGTCCTCCTCTGCCCCAAGAGGGTCCTTCTTCCCCTCCTGCGTCCCAAACAAAAGGAATTGTATGTGTGGCTCGACGATTTTTCAAATTGAATGCAGGAAAAAGGTTTGGTTGTGGTAGAGGCTGTGATAATGATGATGATGACGATAATGACGACGATGATTCTTCCATGGCAAAACGCGGGTTCTGGTTTCTCCTCTGCTGTCTGCCTAGATCCCGAATCAAACAAGTGCCCGCGCAACGCCCTCTTGCCCGCTTGCGCCAGAAAATGCCAAATACCCTTTGCCCTGACCGCCTTCTCGTGTACGCGAGTGTATGATGAATGGTGATGGAAAAAGATTGGTGCGTGGTCCATGATGCGCTGTGCGAGGCCGCAAATCAAATGTGAGCCCGCCCATTGTACTGCCCATGTGTAGCGTATTATGGTAATGTTTGGGTAGGTGTGCTCAGAACGCCGCTGTGCCTAACCCGTTCTTGGACTGCCTCTTGCTGAAACGGTTCCTCTTCGCCTGTGAGTCCTCCAGGCTGGCCTGACTCTTACTCAACTGGTTGCGACCCGACCTATCGGCAATGCTGAATCCTCCTTCCGGATATGGCACCTGTCGTGACAGAGTGCTCGCGGGGCTGGGTGACATGGACGACGACATTTCTCCAAAACCATTGTCGCTGTTGTATTCAGACAGATCTTGAGACATTGCAAGGTCCTTGGCTCTTTCGAGCGCCTCTATCCACTCATCTACCGTGCCGGCGTCAAGTTGCGAAGACTTGGGCTGCTCGAACTGGTAATGGGTGCCGTTCTGACATCAAGTCAGCATATGAATATTCAGCACGAAAGAAAGAAGAGAGGGAGAGGGAGAAGAAGAAAAAGGGGGCCTCGTGAGGAAGACATACCGCGTCAATGCACCAGACGACTTGCCCCTTGACATCTATCTGAGTCCGCCACACACAGTCGGGCGCGACGAGTGAAATCTCCTGCTTGGCCTTTTTCTCTTCGCCCCCGGCAGGAGCCAGTACAATGCGACCACTAGATGTGACCATGACCAGTCTTTGCTTCTTCTTCATCGTGCTTCCGCCGAAAAATCGCGAAAACTTGTTGCTTTGCCCATGTTCTCCTTTGCCGTGTGGGCTGTTGGGAATTGGAGATGATATGACCAGGAGGTCGCCCAGTTTCAATATCCTCTCGTTGTTTCGCGTCAGCACCGGCGACCATTCGATATCAAGTTGTGTGGGTGGCGGAAGTTCGGTGATTATCCTGGCGGGCCTGCTGCCACTGCCATTCTGGGACTGTAAACCTCTACTGGACGGCGGGTTTTGGTTAGAGCCAGACGAGGAACCGTTCAATTGGATAATCTGCGGCTCCTGCGCGGGTGGTATGTGTGGTCGAAGCCGAGGAGCCTTCATCCTCCACAGTCCCTTGCCGAAACTGTGCCCATCAAAGAATTCGTGGTTTTTGATATGCTCGATGGTTAGTCGCCTTCCCGGATCGAGAACCAAACATCGCTCGACGAGGTCGCGTGCCGCTGGTGGAAAGCCTGAAGGAAAATCGTATTCAAGACCAACGATCTTCTGGAAAGTCAAGTACTCCGTGCCGCCCTTGAATGGCGGACGCCCAGCAAGTAGCTGGTAAACAATGCAGCCGAATGCCCAGACATCGCTCGCCTTGCCCGCAGTCTTCTCCGTAAGAAGTTCCGGGCTGACATATTCGGCGGTTCCAACAAATGAGGCTGCCCGTGAACTTCCTTCTGCTGGAGGCGCGTTCTCAGGCGGCGGCCTCGGATCCCTGGGGTCCGGCAGCAACTTCGCCGTTCCGAAGTCGGTTATTTTAACATGCATGTTGTCGTCCAGTAGCACATTTTCCGGCTTGAGGTCGCGATGGATGACCCCTCTCGAGTGCATGTACTCAATGGCGTCAAGAATTTGGGCCCCATAGAACCGTGTGCACTCCTCATCAAATGTATGTGTCCGTTTCAGCACCCCCAACAGCTCTCCCCCGTTGCAAAGGTCCAGGACGTAGTAGAGCGAGGTCTCATCTTGGAATGTATAGTATAGCCGAACGATGCCCGGATGCTCCGTTAACCGATTCAAGGTGTTCTTTTCGATGTTCACGTATTTGATCTTCTTCTCCTTGATGATATGCTTCTTCTCGAGTACTTTGATGGCGTATTCCTTTAGCGACTGTCGGTCTGTGGCCAGGTAGACGGTACTGTATGATCCCTCGCCCAGGATTTTGCCGAACGAGAAGTCACGAACACCCTTCTTGACGGGTCGCAGAACTGTCTTTCCCTGCGCATCGACCTCTCTCCTGATGCCGACTGCCGCGCCTTTCTCTTGCCATTCCTCACTGTTGCCCGGTTGGGGCAAGTCTGTTCCGAAATTGTTATTGTTAGGTAGGGCCATTGGCACTCCTGCCGTGGAGACGAAGCCGCCCCCTCGCCCCTTGGAACTTTTCCTCGGGGGCAATGCCGCACCGCCGGCACCCGGGGGGAGCGTGCGCCGTACTTCAGGGTTGTACGACCGCTCCCGATAACTCGGGGATCGCTGAGGTATTTGGCCAGCGTATGGTACTCGCATCGATCTCGAGTTGCTCCGGGTGGGGAGATCAAACATGGACGCTCTGGACCCCTCCGGCCTCAGGGAGTTGTTATAAGAGCTCGGTCCAGCTTCGGCGTTATGGGAGACAGAAAGGGGGTTGGACAGGGGCCCGGAGAGCGGTCGAGAGGAAGTCTGGTACTGTCGTTCGGGGTCGTCCATTGGTGATACTTGAGGAGGGAGGTGTTGAGGGGGAAGTGACTGCGCGATAGGAGGCAGTGCTGGACCGTCTGGAGTCGATTGCGCGTAGTCGGGGATGGCAGCGAGTGGTAGGTTCGATAGGGGTTCCGGACTGCGGTAAGTTTGGCTGTCGCTGGGATCGTGGGACTGACCCTCGTGGAGGTTACGCGAGAGACGTTTCGAGGCTTGTTGCGGTTCGTCTAGGGGGTGTGAGAGGGGAGGGCTGTGGTGGTTGTCGTCGCGGGTAGGACTGGGCTCGTTGTCGGAATCATCTGAAAGATTGGCGATTCGCAGACCGCCCAGGGCCCTGGACAGGCTTATGTCGCCATTCATGGTGACTGGCGTGGTCAGGCTGATCGAAAGGGCCGGGCTGTGGGATGGTGGCGGGCAACTTGGCCGTGTCGACCTATGGGTCGTTCGGGCAGGGAGATGGGCGCTGTCGCTGGTGCCGGTGCCCGTGGCTGGTAGCAGGCACGCTGCACTTCCTTGGAACCGATGGGACTTTGGCCTTGCCCTGCTTGGATGCTGCCCGTAACCACGACCACGATTAGAGCCTCAGATCGAGCCAAAAAGGACGTAGCTGTACCATGGGAGGGCGGGCATCAGGGCGCTGCGCCGTATAGGGAAAGGCAGGGTAGGATTGGGTTGATGCTCATTCACGGTGGAAGCAGGGCAGCTGGCGTGGCGTACGGTACAGTAGACCTAAGCCGTCGGGGCGGGTGTCCGTGTCGAAGTCGGCAATGCTGCTTGATTGCCTAGGTGTCCACCTGTCCCGTCTTGGAGAGCCCCCCATCCATGAGTAATGCGGGTCTGTTGATCACACAAAGAGGCTGAGAGGGCTGGTCAGGACTCAGGATCGGTAGATAGGGACCGTAGCTGTTCGACGGCTTGCTGTCAGGGGAGCCAGGGGATTGGGCCAGAGGAGGACTGCACTGCTCCGCTTCGCTGTGCTGTGCTGTGCTGTGCTCTGCTGTGCTGTGCTGTTCTGTACAATAGGCAGTCTACGGGGTACACAGTCGGAGGGCGGCAGCTAGGTAGGTAGGTAATGTGGGAGCCGGAATGGGGTCGCCTGCTCCTTTGGTCAGGGTAGATTGAAGGTGAACTGAAGAGGTAAAGATCCCATGGTTAGCTGCAAGGGGCAAGCCACTCTCTCCTGTCCACCCTACCGTTTTGGCGTTGGACGTGCCGTAGGCTGCCCGTTTCTGCCTGTTATAGTGGCCAGGTACGGGTGATATTGCGCGTGTGAAGAGCCAGCTCGATTCAAAACACAGCACACTCTTTCTGGGGGCAAAGATCCCACGATCGCCCCCGATCCGAGCTTATCACTTATACCTCCCACAGGCATATTGCGACACCGAGTCGCACGCTGTCGGCGTTGCAGGTTGCAGCTCCCTGCCTACAAAACAGGCAGGGTTGGTTGCAGTACCTCCGTACAGCAAGCAGCTAACAGCAACCAAAACGTCCGAGCATAAACAAGACGGGGCACAATTGGCAGTTTTGTCTACACATCCACACGAACCCCCATTGTTATCAGTGCTTTGCGCAATCACCGCCCGTCCACTTGCTCGCGTGCATGTTGGGCAGGCCAAATAACGAACGTTCTTGCAGCTGGGGAGAACGACCACGGGCAGCGAACCTGATATCCTGGGTACCCACGCAGTCAGCGCTTCCGCCCCAAGCACTCAGAGAACACCATATGAGACGGAGGATTACCGGGGTCTGTATATTGGCCGTTATTGTAGTTCAGTGAATCCATCGTGTCGATAAACAGTTCAATATCACTTATGTTGGCTAATTTAAATGTTCTCCCCGGGTCTGATGATCCAAAATTACACCATGACCAGCGGACCTCGTACCAATTGATCACAGCTTTACCTACGTGCCTAATAATAGCCCACGGGCATGCCTTGCTACGTCCCTTCCTCAACACCGAAGGGTTGAGGCGCTCTTTACTTGCGACAATGCTTAAGGACACGGCATGCCTTCCAAGTTCACTCGGCACCATGGTGTGCTTGCTCCGAGTCTCTGCTCGGAATCGGGAGGCATCGCCTCTGGCACGCACTTAACATGCAGAACGCCATTACTCACTTTATGCCTCGCTTTTACCACTGGGAGCTGGCACTCTCTTGTACATCACAGCTATCACGGACGCGGTATTCCAGGCTGATTATTCCCGTTCCAGGATGATTCGTCTCCAGCCAACATCCATTGCCCTGACCATGTCCGAGGTCAAGGAGCTAGAAAACCGTCGACGTTATCGTAGATATCTTCAAAGGGAGGAAAACCCAACGTCGGAGGAGACAGTTCATCGGAAGAGCAGTCCGAGCCTGGAGCACCAAGCGCCCCGAGGGACGCTCACTGCCTCTCAAAACCGAGGATCATCTGCCTCGCCAAGGCCCAGCAATGCTGACCCAGTGCCATCCTTGGAGGGGACTATAGGCAAACAAACCGGCGAATTCGAAGTTAACGAGGCCACGCCAGCGATTCCACAGCAGACTAGAGCGCTGAGGATGGCTACACACCAGCCCCAGGTCACTCGCGGCTCTCTCGACTCCCTCGACCTCCTAGCTTTGCCCTCGTCCCCTGGGATGCTCTTCTCAACGCGGCCTCGCAGACCTCGGACTTTTCAGAGCCCTTCGGAATGCGACAGGCCACTTATTGGACCAAGCTCTCAATCAGCACAGAAAATTTTCTCGCCCACAGAGACGGAAGCTGTGAAAACGATTGCCATCTCCGATGCTGATAACCGACAGACCCCGACCAGGACGGCCATGGGCCGAGGGGAATCCAGAGACACTGATCCGACGAATAGCACTGGTCGCAGCCCGAGGTCTGGCCTGATGGATTTGCGACTGTCTTCCACGCAAGCTTCGAGTAGGGCCTCGACTGAGAGGGCGTGGACGCAGACTCTCGTAGGTAGCGTCCAGTAATTTGGATTATGCACCAACCTGGGGTCAGCAATGCTCTGACTCCATTGTAGGCAATCCGAACCCGACCATCTTTCGGCCCTGAACCATCATGCGGAATCGGTGCGCCATCCGGAACACTGGAACGCCAACATCGCCGGTCGTCTTGTATCGCCTCTCCCGAGCCGGAACATGACGGTGACCCTGGACCCTCGGTAAGAACGGGACAGGGCACCGTGCAGCAAGAACGAGACTAATTCATGGGATGCCCGCAGAGTCCAAGCAGCCCTCAGAGGGCTGCCAGATCGGTCGCACGTCTGAATCAGATTTGTCCAAGAGCTGGTCACCTATCCGCCATATCCATTCCCGAGGCGCCTGCTGCGAGAGGGAGCCCGTCGCCAGATCGCCCAGCTCTGCCACCCCGAGATCTTACGACCCCTAGACGTAGTATGCTGGTGTATGATGACCTGCTCTCGCCAACGCGTCAGCCTCAGACTCCAGAGCAATTGCCAGAGTCCCAGCACCAGAGTAGACTCCTGGGTTCATACACGGCCCCGATAAGCCGGCTTAGATCTTCTCAAGCCCTGGGTCGCAGTCCAGCGACAGCCCGAAGACTCCGTCACCGCAGAGTACCAAGCCCCGTGGGCATTAGGACACCAGGATTTGAAGGTCTCTACGGCGGGCACGAGAATGAGGATGATGCTGCTCTGTTTGAGGAGGCATCGCAGGCAGCGGAGCCTGGGTTTCCTATTTCTCGTCTCAGGCGCGCTGACTGAGACGGAATTGCCGATCGAGCCCAGCTTACGTCACGGGGCACAACAAGGGCACTTGCAGGTTGTGACAAGAAGGCCGGCGTAGTAGAATGAGACAACGCATCTTTTATTATGGGGAGACTGGGTGCGTCCATAACCCTGGCAGGGAAACAACACCAACATTGCTTATAGGCCGCCTGTTTGAGCGTTGTTCAGGGGCAGGAACACGGAATTCGACTTACTCCCTTCTCTTAACTCCAAGATGGAGCATACGACAGCATCAAATAGAACAGTTTTGAACTTTGTCAAGCCCAAAGCAGCAGCCATGAACCAACCTACATGATTCGCACCCAGAACGACAAGCTAGGTGACGCACGGTCAAGTTACGGCCCTTGCTCTTGTCGAACTGCTGTGTATTCGGTATAGTACTCGAGAGCATGGGGATTCATCCCGAGCCAAGGGCTTTCAGCATGGCAAGCAGCAGGGGAAGTGTCTCGAGTCATGCCAACAGGTAACAATTCCGTACTCTTGAAGAAGTCAGCAGCATGCTATGGCGCCATGGACTGCAACCCTTGACGATTAGCATGACGGTAGAAGGCGCTGGTGGCTGCTTATTGCATGGAACCAGACCATTGTGCAAAGCCTGCACAATAATTATGCCGAGACCAGTTGCACAATCCATACCATCCTTGGGGTGTGCCGGCTGGTGTGTCAGCAGGCAAACGAGCACGACCGGCACGTAGGGTCGCAAAGGGGACGCAAGCAGGTCGCCTGGCCGCCTGTTACCGTGGACGGGACTGAATCAGGTCTGGCTTTTGTGGAGCACACCGCTGCTGGCCCGAGTGCCTTGAATCCGAGGTAGCAGAGGAGGATAAAGAGATGGCTGGGGTTAATCCAGTACGATATCCGAATGGGGCGTGCTGACTGGGCAGGATGCTATTGCAACCACGGTTGAGGGTGGCCCGGCAATGTTGGCGCCTGAGGCAGCAGACACCAGCTTGGGGCGGACAAAATCTGCCGATGGGTGCAGGAGGAAGTCATCAGTCAGGCAAGCCATCAGTCAGTCAGTCAGTCAGTGCTTGCTTGCGTCTGTCTGTCTTGGCAGAGGGTCAGGATTGGGTCGGAGATGGCCAGCCGCTAGTCCCTTTCCCATCAGTCGATCGGCCTCGGAAGAAATCAACCGCGCAATGAGATCAGGGTCTCCTCTCCGGCTGTTCGCCTGCCTGCTGCTGATGGGCCAGTGGGCTCGCTGGCTCGTTGCGCCATCGGCACCGAGAGTCTGAGACTTGGCCAGCTGGGGCTAGCCACATCGGGCATGTGAACGGCAGCTGGGGGCCTTTCGAACCTGGAAAGCTTTCCTGGGGTCTGCACGCTCAGGCCCTTGATCCCCGTAGGCCCGCCTCGCGAATGAGAAGGGAGCTCGCCGTCTGACGCCTTCCCTGCATTTTTATGAGGTGCAGACTAAGATTCGGCCATTCCTCTTTGGGGAGACAGCGGGCAGACAGGCAGGACAGACGGGCGAGGGCAGGTTCCTGGCCCTGGTCCCTGCCCTTCCTGACCCGGCAAAGCGCAACCGGCCCAGGATGGCGCGCCGCAGAGCTGCTGGTGCTCTGCTGCCGCCGCTTGCTGCTGTGCGCAGTGCGCTCGCTACACACTCAGACACTGCGCTGCGCTGCGCTTCGCTTCTTGGGAACCTCGCAGCTCTCTACACAGTACCGTACCGTACCCTCACCCTCAGCTCGCCCATCATCCTCCTTCTCCTCCTCCCCACACTGGACAATCGCAGCGCAACCTTGGACCCCGTGTCTCGTCTCGCCTTCTTTTCTCCCATCCTTCTTATCTCGTGCTCTTCCCTTCCATCACTTCCCTCCCCTTCCGACTTTCCTTCCCACCCACCTCACTACACCTTCACATCTTCTCACCTGCTTCCTCCCCCCCATCACCACCACGCATAAATACCTTTTGCGCCCTCCTTCCCATCATCCCTCATCCTTCTCCCTCGCCCAACTTCTCTTGTCTCGTCTTTATGCCGTGCCAGTAGTCGTCGTCGACACACTCGTCAGCCTCATCTCCCCCAGGTTGTCGTCCGCACCAGTCAGCCTGTCCAAGTGCTGCTCCTCCTCTTCCTCCTACTCGTCGACAGCCTCATCCTGTACCTCACCGGCCACCCCTGGGTACTCGACACGTCTCGGCCATCCTCTCGTCGCGCCAGGACCACGCGTCCGGGACCCAATTCATTGACAGCCGACCTCTGACTGTAGTACAGATCAGGACTTCCGGCTCGCGACTGATAACTTTTCTCTAGAAAACTCTCTTGACTTGAGCTGCTCACCTGCGTTCTCGCAGATCACCATGTCGTACTTTGACCGCACTGCGTCGCCAGTCATGGGCCTTTCCCCCCAACCTGCCCATCAGCTGTCCTTTGGCAGACCTGTCTTTTCGCATCAGTCTCAGTCGCTCGGCCATTCAGCCTCATGTTCCACTCGACCCATCCTTCGATCCAGTTCGACTTTCGCCGGCCGCAAACGCTCCAGAGACGAGGCAGCAGCCAACCTCGACGACCCGGAGAAGGTGGTCCCAGCTCCCAAAGTCGAAGAGCCCGAAGACGAGTGGGAGTATGGCCCCGGCATGGTTCTTATCAAGAAGACCACCCCCTACACTGCCGACGCTGGCAGCCAATCCGGTACCTGGCTCGAGGAGAAGGCTGCTCAAGAGCATGCCCGCAAACTTGAGGAGGCCACAATCGCCCAGAAGAAGCTCTCTCAAGAACGCTCTTCCCTGCGGAGCAACAAGTCGCAGCGTCTCGGCCTCGCAAACGACCCTGTCCCGTCAAACCACATCGCACAAAGCAATGGGAACAACTCTGGCCGCGACACCTCGCCTGACGCGCCCAAACAACCAGTCGTCGACGACTTCACCATGCATCTCGGCATTGGGTGGGCTCGTCTCAGTGACGACGAGCACATTCAAGCAGCCGCTCGTGGCTGGGCCCGCTACATTGACAACCACTTCCCTGTCACTGGCGCCAGGATTCTCCTGCAAAAGTCCCAAGAGGCCTACCTTGTTCAAGCCCGCGAGGGCTTCTTTCTCTTCGCCGAAAACCTGCGCGAGGGCCGACTTGTCAGCCCGGATCCCGAGCGTGCCTTCCTCAACCTCAAGTCATGCCCTGCCGTCTTCGATGGCCCCATGATGGCTGCCGTCGAGTCTCCTCGACCTCAATTCCAAGACACCCACAACTCGACGTGGAACACGCCCCCGACCTCTCAACGACTTCCTACTGTTCCCGACATGGACGTGGACATGAACTGAATGACTGCATCACTGGACTGGCGTTGATTTGACTTGCTTTGCTTGGGTCTGCTTTTTGGTGGTGTTGGGGTCGGGCTGCGCCAATACTGGTGACGGCTCTGCGCTGCGTTGTTGGTTCTCCAATCCAACAGGTCGGCTCAACCGGGGGACAAAAAGGTAACGGTGATTTTACGGACGGCGTTGCCACTGGAAATTTGCTTTCGCACATACCGCGCACATGTACTATTAGTCAAAACAATCATCCATGCCTAAATTGAAGAAGAGCATTTGAAGTCAAAAAAAAATTCGATCCGCCACAGGACGCCGAATTGATTGGGCGCTGTGGACGACGGAGCCGCATGTTTGCGGGAGTTCGTGACTGGGTGGGACTGGGCGACAGTGGAGAAATAGCCGAAGCTTTGGCAGCTGGCAGGCCAATTGACAGTCGTGGAGTTTTGCTATCACGCATCTGATTTGGTGCTGCTGGCTGACCTCGTCGATCTCGGTGGTCTTCCGGGGTTGATCCTGCCGTCCAGCCCTGTTCTTGTCTTCTGGCTGTCTGGTCACACAATGTCAATTGTCTTGGCCAAATGTGAGCTCTCAACAGTCTGATAGCTGATAATCTGAGATAAGATGGTGTTGGGGGTCAGCCCCGGCGAGAGCGCTGAGCTGATTGATGACTCGAAGCTGATGGAGCCACGGGCAGTTTGGCAAGCCAGTCGTGGGTGGACTCGATAGTACTGTAGCAGCAGCCTCTCCGGAGTCAGCGATTGCTCGAGTTTGGGCCGGCCGAGTCTGGGGTCGGTCGATAGGCTGAGAGGTGCTGCAGGGGGGCAGAAAATCCTTGACTACAACCTCCAGTCCGAGGCGAGTGCTTGCAGCCTGGCAGCTTGCTCACATGGTGCGTGCTATGGGAAATCTCAAACATGGGGAAACTCATGGATCCCTCGCGGTTGCGGTGTGCATGGAGCCGAGCCGGGCCAAATTGTTTGGTGGGCAATGCACGTCGCTGTCCTGCAGGAGAAACAGACTTGGACGGCCTCATGGCAAAACAAGTGGCACACGCGCATGAGAACGCGACGAGACAGACCGTCTGTCCCTGGGAGAGGGG
The DNA here is from genome assembly GCA_039880775.1 of Diaporthe vaccinii. Lineage (NCBI taxonomy): Eukaryota > Fungi > Ascomycota > Sordariomycetes > Diaporthales > Diaporthaceae > Diaporthe > Diaporthe vaccinii. Next base: position 543,137 of record JBCEDN010000002.1, read on the forward strand.
GAGGGGTGGCATGGCATGGCATGGCAAAATGGAGAATAGAAAAAAAGCTTGCACAATGACAAGGCGAGGAACTATCTACTCGGGCACCGCTACCTTCTGCTGGCGCTTCGAAATCCGAGTTGTCTTGTCCTCCTGATCCCAAAGCGAGGCTTGATCTTAATGCCCACCTTCCTGCCTCACTCACTCTCTATCTGTGTCTTGTCCATACACACTCTCTCTTGTTCCTGTTCCACTTCCGCCTCCGCCTCTACCTACCTTATTACCTCGAGTTAAAGAGTCTCTGAGTCGTCCCGTCACACTTGATACCCTGAGATCGACTTGGACTCCATCATCCTAATTCTAATTGAACGAACACTGCCGATCCCCGAATCCGACGCCCAATTGTGCTGAAGCCAGCGGCCCAGAAGCTGGGGGAGGAAAGTCAAAAAGGCCGCCAAAAGCCATCCGGCAGCCCAGCCACCGCCAGCACATGCCCGTGTCAGGGCGTGCCTGAATGATACCCAGCTGTGGCGACCGACAGGCACAGCCTCACGAGTTTTCCTATCCGCCAGTCAGACAGCCCTACAGTCAGACACTCGGCGATCTCCACCTCCAGCCCAGCTGCACACCCCCAAGGAGGCAGACCAGGCCGGCTCCTGAGCTGCAAGCGGCTGGCCCGTGACGGGACGGATACACATTGCATACATAGGTAGACTAGCCCATAGCCTGCCTGTGTGTGTGTGTGTGTGTGTGTGTGTGTGGACAGGTGTGTGAGATTGGTGCTCCGTAGCCCAATAGGCCGTGCCCAAGGCCGTAGTCTATCTGGGTAGTGTATAGGGTCAGTCGATGCTTTTTCCGCTTTCAGGTCTCGCATGTTGCTGGTAGAAGACCTCTCTTCTCCACGACGTGTTTATCCCCTTCCCAACCCCGTCTTTCGTGGGCAGGCTCTGCTGAATGTTGCGCTCCTTGTGTAATGTTATGAAACAGAAGATGTTGATGCCATCGCGCAGCACATCGCATGCCTTGTCTGCTGGTGACCTGACCGACCCCTCCTTTATGACATCCTACCAGCCTACCTACTTTCCCACCTAACTCCTACTGATAACTGTTAGTACACCCCAACAGCAGACAATCCCTCACCTCCAGCCACACCGTGATCGCCCGCCCCAGACCCTCAACGGCGCCCATTTTACTTACCCATCTCCTCCGAGGAGCACTGGGCACTGGCACTGGCACGACCTGACCCATTCCAGAGGCGCTCTAACGCCTGCGGCCACTCTCCCAAGGCGCGGCCATGGTCTCGCAGCCCGACCACTCGTCCACGTCCGGCTCTGGGGGCACCATCACCGTGCGCGGCCCCAGCTCTGTCGTCGGCACCAGCTCCACCACCGGCGCGCGGCACCGATCCTCTCGACGCCACCACTACAACAGGTCCTATGCAGGTGGCACCTCCTACGTCCCGCAGAACGAGTTCCCCTGGTTCTCCCACTCCGGTGATGTTGAGATCGTCGTCAAGGTCCCGTCGGGCCACGAGAACCGCTACCTGCTGCACCGGCACACCCTGACGCGGTGTAGCGGTTTCTTCGAGGCGAGCACCAGCGAGCCGTGGTCCAAGGCAGTGGATGTGCCCGACCTGCCTGCATTGCCTGCACCGGGACGGAATGGCGCTGCGTCAGGGGGAGAACTGGCGAGGATAGGCGAGGACAGCGGTAGCGCCGAGAGGGGAAGCACTTTGTCGCGGGCGAACATAGGCACGCCGAGGAAGAGATGGAGGTACGAGCTCGACTACGGGAAGGGAGGCGACGACATACCCATGCTGGTGCAGAAGGAGGAGAGCAGCAGCAACAACACGACGTCTGCCGCGACGGGCCGTCTGATGGGGCCGCCAACCACGTCCATCTTCGGTGGGAGCTCGAGCAGCAGCAGCAGCGCCGTCGGCCGAACAAAACACTCCCACAGCCAGTCGTCCTCGCGCGACTTCTTCCGATCCGTTGCGAACCTCAGCCTCCCCTCACCCACGCACAACCAATACCCATTACCGACGAATACTTCCTCGAACCTGCCGCCGCCGCCGTCCGACGACCAAGACACACTCCGCGACTATGACAACCTCTTCCGCATAATGTACAATTTCTCGCCTGTCCTCGACGGGATAAATATCGCCGATGCCTACGTACAATGCAAATCGCTGCTCACCATAGCCGACCAGTACGATGCGCTATCCGTCGTTGGGCCGAGGGTAGATCACCACCTATTACAGTTCCAGAGCCGGCTGTGGAAACAAATAGCCAAATACCCCATCAGCTACCTTCGGCTGGGGCATCTGGCAAGAAGTAAGATCATCTTTCAGGAGGCTCTGATCCACGTTGTCGGCCAGTGGCCTGCCGGGGAGCGCAGCCTGAGAAACACTCTGCCCGAGTCAGTCCTGGATATCATCGAGGACAAAGTCGACGAGCTGGAGGAAACCGTCGCAAGGGTTGAGGGCCGCCTTTTCAGGCTCAACCTGACCACGAGGTCCGGGGAACGAGTAACGCCTGCGACGGGCTACCTTGACTGGTTAGCCGTGAGTTTCTTCAGGCAATGGCTGGCAGACAACACCACGCCCGGGCCAGTCACACCACCGCCCCAAAGCGACCGGAGAGCGATATCACAAAACGGCGGAGGGCGGACGCGCAACAACTCAGGACCTAACAGCAACGGCAGCACAGCACTCATCCCCGCATCAGCCGTGCAGCCAGGCATCCCCCTAGTGCCGCCGCTGGCCTCGCTAGGCCGCACGTACCGCACGCTGGGCGGCATGACGGGGGCCAGCGCGCCGGGCTACCTGACGCACGACGAGTGCAAGCGCTTCCTCAAGCTGACGCCCGAGATGTACAGCCGCGACAACCTGCGGCGGTTCGAGAAGCGCGTGGACGAGCTCAAGGCGATGGCGCGCGAGGTCGTCCGGCCACTGATGGGAAGCGGCCTCGAGCTCGACCTGGGCGGCGGCAGCCGCGCCGCCGAGGGCATCGGGTACCTCACCTGCACGCGGGTCAGCGACCGGGATCTGCCGTGGGCTGTTGATGATTGATTTACTGATGCATGAATGGACGAATCGATGGTTGGATGGATGGATGGATGGATGCGCGATATGGCGAAATGAGGGGGAAGGAAATGTTTGAATGAGCGAGCCGAGCACGCTCGTATGGAATGAGCGACTGAGCGATATTGATGACAATGGTTTATGCATTTACGGCGACTGGGCGGTGATGACGATGAGGAGGAAGCTGTCAATACCTCTGAACGATGCATTTGGAAGAGCTGGTACAAAGGGCAAAGGGTAATCAAGTCTGCGGGCGTCGTCGGCGGTCGGATCTGTCTGTTTTCTCTCCTCCTCGGGCATTTCGGGGCGGCATTTACTTACCCCTTTCCTCTTCTGCACCACCATTTGTTTTGGGTCTGGCTGGCACTTGTTTGTCCCTTTTCATTTCCTGTTTTTACGATATATCATGGACATTGATGACCCAACCTACTGTAACGAGCCTCTCATCACACGCCACACACACCCACATACATAGCTAGCTTACTTACCCTTCGCGTACTATACCTAGGATACCCGTCAATCAGGAATACACACATAAAATAACTTGTGTTCCGTCCTTATCACCATGCATTGGAGATGAGCAAACAACTGTCGTGGACACATCATCATGATCGGGGCTACTCATGGAGGGCCGCTATGCTCCTTGAACACGCTAACCAGGCTACTTGGTCTTTCCAACCCAATCCGTCCGTCTAATCCTCCCCCGTCAAATCCAAGATCTGGACCTCGCTCTGCCTCCACACACGGAACCCACCTGGCCTCCCGGGCCGGTCGGGCAGGACGGAGGCGTCCTCTCGGACCATACGGTCGGCCTCCTCCCGCGTGACCTCCACCTCTGTGAAGTAGCCGAGCCCCGCATCGCTCGTCCTGGGCATGTAGACCTTGGTCATTGGTGGGGATGACGGCAACGATATCGCACAATTGGTCTCGTGGGCGCTCCTCGACGGCGCTTGAGGGTTTCTGTTGTGGGATTTCAGGCCAGGCGTGTTGGGGCTACTCGAGCGTCGGGAGCAAGGCGCCGGGACGTCTTGGGCGGCTCCCATAGACTTCCTCTTGGAGTAGAGGGCGTGCAGCTCTTCGAACTCTTCGTCCGAGTCCGAATCGGGCGGCGGCGGTGGCTTTGCTGTGTCCATGATGTTGCTCCTGCCCAGGGTCTCGGAGAGCCTACCGAAGTTCTTGATTGACGCCTGGGCCGCGATGGGAGGAGCCTGGCTTGAGCGGGTTGGTCGCCCTGAGTACTTCTCCGATCTGGCCTTGCTTACACCCGTGCTTCTCTGCGTGCGCTTAGCAGCTGGGTTTCGAGGTGGATTGTCGGACGGGCAGTTATGCTTCCGTGGGCCTAGGCTTGTTTCCTCTGTCCCAGTATCTGTCGCAGGACTGCGACCGGCATTGAAGAGGTCACCGTGTGGTTGGGCATTCTGGGAGTTGTTGATAGGTGAAGTTGGGAAATGTGGTGGTATGGGATCGTCGGTCGTCTTTCGAAATGCCGGAGAGGTGGTTATTGGCGAGTGCCTCGTTTCAACGGGGCTGGATGAGATGATTATGGCCTCTGATACTGTCATCCTTGTCCTGGAGGCCTTCGGCGTTGCTTGTGAGCTTGCAATTGTCCAAGGGTTGGTGTCTAACGAAAGCTCTGTGACCTTCTCTTTTGAGGTTTTTGTCTTGAAGGATTTGGGTTGCTTGTCTTTCAATGCTTGACTTTGTCTAGGCTCTCTTCGCTCCACAGCCGTTGGAATGGGGGTCGTGGAACGCACGAGAGGGTGGGTCGACCGTGGTGGAGGGGATGATGACAATATCGACGCCGGTAACTCAGGCTGCTTTTGTGATTGTGTGACGGGCTTCGTGCTCTTGACGTATGGATCAAGAGCTCCCGTTGGCATGTCTGATGCTTTTTTCCGAGGCCTCTTGGCTGGTGCTTTCCTGGCCCCTTTCGCCATTTGTTTCGCCCTTTGCTTTCCTTCCCAGTCTTCCACTGCAAGCGGCACACCTAGTTTGGCCACCGTCTCTGGGACCCAGACGAGGTCAGGCTGGAGTGGATCGAAAACCTTCTTTGGTCCTGCTTCCGCGTCTCCGATCTGCTCGTCAACCTCGTCGTCGCTGTTGAGTGCCAAGCCTGATCTCCCATACGTAGATGTGACTTCGTCCTCCTCGGCATCCAGGTCTACACCAACGACGTCGTTTGGAATGTAGGAAATGCGTAACTCCGGTGTGCCATCTGTACTGAAGTGGGTTCGTCGTATATTGATCGATCTGACCAACCTTGCTTCTATGCACTCGCGGACATCCGGGTCGTCCGATTCCACCTGTTTGTTGCTGAGATCCATCAAGGCTTGATTCAGCAAGCCCGGTGCCAGGACTCGAATAAACTTGACTGCGCCGATCTTGCAGACCCAATCGAATGTCTCAGCCGTGAAGGCCCGCAGACCAGCAATATCAACCTCCCTCCTCGATGGAAGTTCCCTCTTCAGTCCTTCGACCGTCTCAGCCTGTGATACCACCGGATGGGTGTAATACCTTAAAACCTCCATGCTCGGGAACTCGTCCGGTATCGTCAAGGCCTTGTGTTTGACGCGAAAGAACTTGCTTTCATTGGTCCGAAGCTCCCTCATCAAGTCCTCTCTCCACTTCCTCAGCGAGTCCTGGTCAGATCTCTTGATCCGGCACAGCCTCTTCCCGAACCCAGCCTTGGCCGCCTCGCACGCGACCTTGACGCCGCAGCCTGGCACGCCCTCGGGGATATAATCGCCACCGCTCATCAACGCAACAAGCACCATGCCCTCCCTGTCGAGACCGTTTTCACCCTGCCCCAACTCTCGGACGTCGTACACAGACACGTGGGTGGGCGTCTTTGCAGTCCGCGTGCCCTCTGAGGACCAGTTCCGCAGGGTGATTGTGCAGCCGAACATGATGGTATCCACGTCCTCGGACAAGACCGCATCCACAACTCCTTGCTGCTGAAGAAGAGCGCACTCGGCCTCGGCCTCGCCAGGGGCGTCGTGAATGTGGAAACCGAAGAGCTTCATCAGACGCTTCGCCATTGCGACGGACACGCTGTCACCGGGACCGCGAGAGCGCTTGTTGCGCTTGAAAGCGGGCTTGTTGGGCCCGTCAAAGACAAGAACGGGGACTATCGACAGAGATAACAGGCGGACCAGGCGGTAGAAGAGGGTGCGAATGGCCGGGTTCGCACCGCCCCGCGCGGCCTGGGCTTGGAATGACCATATCGCAAAGTCGATAGCGATGCGCAGTGGCCGCCCGGTCCGCTCGAGGTGATCAATCGCGAGCTTGCACAGCGACACTCGCTTGCCCGCGCCGATCTCTTTGTAAATGCTGGGTATTCTGGTCAGCCACAGCGTGCACGATACTTGCCCGCAGGAGCAGCAGCAGGGGCTGGAGGACCGTCAACAAACCCTTTGATACCCATATTGGATGCAATGCCGTAGTAGCAGAATCGAATTGAAGTCAAGCCATAGCGATCTCGAGCAAATTCCGTGGGGATTTGACTGTATGAATTGTCAGATTCCACTCAAAGGCCCGTCTGTCGTCCCGATTCCAATCCGGTGAAATGCACTAAGGGATCTTGGTTAGGGGACTGTTGACATTTTACCGCTTTGGGCCGCCGCGACAGGGGTTGTGCATGTTTCCACAGAGACGGCAAACGACATGCGGCTCTCAGCACAGCCTGTTGAGCCGCAACCACTTTAATGACTGCCCCCGCGACGACCGTCATTGCTTCGCAAGTTTACGGGCAATTGCTCTCCCTGCCCCAGAGTACCTCCCGACCGAACCCATCCTGTCGCCATGGCCGCCCCGGGAGCAACAACCCTCCCGCACCGAGCCGTGTCTAGCATCCGCACCTCTGGCGACGCGGCCTCGTCGTCCAACCCGCGCACGCCCATCCGCTCGATCCCGTCGATCCCGTCGCAGTTCAACTCGCCGTCCTCCCTCCGCGCAGAGGACGAGGTCCTGATCCTCGAGTTTGGCGCCCGCAGGCTGCGCGCCGGGTTCGCGGGCGACGCCGTGCCCAAGGCGCTGGTGGCGTTCACACCGGCGCAGGCGCGGCGCGTCGGGGACCTGCGCGCGTGGGAGGTCGGCCACGTGGAAGACTGGGCGAGGGGCAGCAAGTGGGGAGAGGAGCATGAGCTGTGGAGGAACGATGTTAGGGGCTTGGACCTGGGCCTGGTGGGGGACCGCATGGAGAGGGGGCTGAGGGAGGCTTTCAACAAGTACGGCGACACGTCCTACAAATATCCTTTTGTACTCGAATCGCCATGGCTAATTGCTGGTCTACGTAGATATCTCCTAATTGACTCTCGGCCGCGGAGAATGGTCGCTGTCCTGCCGTCCGGCGCGCCCTTACCGCTACTAGCCACTGCGCTGGATACGCTGTTCAACAGATTCCATGCCCCAGCCGTGTCGCTGCTGTCCTCGCCTGTCGCCTGTGCGATTTCCGCTGGTGTGCGCTCGGCGCTTGTCATTGATCTGGGCTGGTATGAGACGGTCGTGACCGGCGTCTACGAGTACAGAGAAGTGCAGAGCAGCCGCAGTGTTCGTGCTGGCAAGCTGTTGGTGGACAATACACATAAGCTGCTGGCAACTGCTCTCGGAAAGGCGCCGTCTCTTGAGGAGGATGATGCTGAAAAGAAAGCCGAGCATGTCGTGTCCTTCGAGGAATGCGAGGATGTCGCCAGCCGGCTGGTGTGGTGCAAGCATTCCCGTGGCCCGTTGTCGACGAGCCAACAACCGCAGGAAGGCTTGCCTACAGTCGCCGAACAAGACGAGTCTGAATCAAGCAATCCACCAACCGGCGGCAGCCCGTCTAGTACCACTACAGTCCCGTTGAAATCGACGAACCCACCAAAGAGGCTCGAATTGACCTATGATCAGCTCGCCACCCCGTCTGAGGATACATTTTTTGCTTCTGAGCAGCCTCACCATACCTTTGATGATGAGGAGCTGCCCATCCCCCTTCTCATCTACCGCAGCCTCCTGAAGCTCCCCATGGACGTCCGGGCCCTATGTATGGCCCGAATCATCTTCACTGGCGGTTGCTCCAGCGTCCTCGGCCTGCGCGGACGGATCTTTGACGAAGTGAACCACCTAATCGAGAGCCACGGATGGGATCCTGTGCATGGGAAGGGTGTGGAGGCTTACAAGACCAACCCAAAGCTACGGCGGGGGAGCAGACAGGCGGGCGATGGTGGGCCTACGGATGCTGAGGGCACCGGCGACAGTGGTGGAGGAAGTGGAGGCGGAGGAGGCCACGAAGTCGATGGCATGTGGGTTGATGCACCCAAACAAGAGAGGGAGCCGGAGCTGGACCCGATCGATGACCAGTTGCGGAAAGGAAGGCAAGAGAAGCCCAGGCTCCAAGGGCAGTTGCGGGCAATCGAGTCCCTAGGTGCGTGGAGCGGGGCGAGCCTGCTGAACCTGCTCAAGATACCTGCCCTAGCGACGGTGGAGCGCGAGACTTGGAGGGAGCAAGGGATCGCAGGAGCGTCGCGACCGACCGAGGTGGATCACAAGGTTGCCCAGCGCCAGAGCATGGGCGCCGGCGGGCTGATGCGCAACACCAATGCCAACTGGACGCTGGGGGTTTGGGGATATCTGTAAACGGTGGACGAAAACCCTTTACCGATGGATATTTTGCCTTGCAGCCAGTGTACGAATGTCAGAACTTGGTGGTTGGTACCAGTACACGGCGGAAGGCTTCTCTCCCTATCCTCCGAACACATGAAGTGAGCTGAGTGGCACTTACAAACCCATCACAATGTTCAAGGACACTTGGCCAGAACATTGTCAACAGAGGCAGGTGCAGGTTATGGAAAGGCAGGAGCTTGCTTGTTGTTGCTTCATGTGGCTGGTAACAGCTCTCTTGGTGAAGACAAAACATGTTGGCCATGATGGAGGCATATTGGCCTGTCATGCCTGCCTGAGAGAGGCAGAGAGAGAAGAGGAGAGACTGACTACAAAAAAAGGTGGGTTTCCAGTGAATTAACATCAAGTGAGGTGAAGTGCAGTCAAACCCTGGCCGGCAGGAGGGGATGTTTTCTTTTCACGGCACTGGTCGACACGGACTCCTGACATTGGAAGGAGCTACCGCCATGGTTCAAAGACACTGCCCTTCCTGACTGCCCATCGGAATAGAAACTCGTGAGAAGCTCTTGCCTCCGCTGTATCAAAGTGAGTAACAAAGCCAAAGTCAGATCCGGAGCCTTCGATTCCTTGTTGACAACTTCAAACCTTGCCCATCCCTTTCCTCTCCCAGAACCCACGACAACCCTCACCAACCTGCCACTCTTTTTTTGATCGTGTCTGTTCCCAAAGACCACTGTTTATTGATACTGTTCGCTCTTTGCTCCCAGTCCACCCATCCGGGGCGTCACATCCCTTGATCTTCCTCAACCTCCCGCCTACCACAGAAAACACCAACCTCGGATGACCTCAGGGCCAAAAGCCGGTGCCAACAACACTGCTGGTCCACTGCAGCTTGGACGGCAGCTCCTCACCACAGCAAACGTTTCCGTCTCATCTACCCAGAGTCGGCCCAGCTTGCCTGCCGCCTGGTTTTGCTGTCACCAACCTGACAACTTCATAGGTAAGGCATCCATTGCCTCAACATCACCACATCTTGTGCTCAAGCTTTGATCCTGCCAATTTGCACTGCGCTTTCACTGTCTTTCCATCCCCGTCCAATCGTTTCAGCATCCCTTCGTGTATGATCGTCCCTGGAGATGCCTACCTCCAACACTCGCAAGAAAGCGAGGAAGCTCCTCAAAGAGCTGTGGGAGCTGCAAACAGAGGATGTTCCCATGACCGCCTCCACCCTGCTCAAGATCAAGTATCTACTGGGAAGCACCACACGATGCAATCGCATTGATGTCGTGTCGCCCAAGTTTCTTGCCGACCTCCCCACTCGTCCGCTCGAGATCACAGACAGCAGGCTTCCAAACTTCATCCCAACATCAAACTTCGTTCGTTGCCAGCTTGAGGATCAAAAACTGACAGGCTCCCGCAGCCACCACTGTCAGCAGGATCCGATCGCCCTCCCAGCAATTCTCGCCTTTCTTGACCTTGTCTGCTCGTCCATAGAAACTCCCAGAAAGTCTTCACATGCCACACAGTTCCGCTGGCATTGCTCTCTGACGCATCGGACCCACGTCATTTTCGCCTTCATCGACTTCAAAATGAAGTCCAGGGTGTACAGCATTGAGGAGCTGCTCAATCTCAGAGCCTCTGCTCCGTCAGATGTGCTTGTGGGCGTTTCACAGGGAAACGAGCTTGGTATTTCAAGTCCTTCTTATGCTCCAGGCTTGTTCAGTTGCCCACTGACCTTGGGCCCTGCAGCTGAGATGGTTTGCAACAAGTCTCGTGTCAATTCCGTCAGCTCTCGCAACTACAACTCAAACTCTCTCAAGCGCAGCGACAAGAAGAAGACCGTGGATGATTCCTCCACTGCCTCTGAGGAAGTCGTTTTCAAGGGAAACATGAGCCGCCGACCCATCAAGCAGGACTCTGCTAACGCCAACAGCGCCGACAACATTAAGGTGCCTCCGACCGCATCTGTGCCTACCATCCCTGACCAGTCTATCGCTGCAGCTGTCGCTCCTGTACCAGATCCCACTCAGCTCATGGAGTGGAAGTATCGTGGTCGCAGCGGGGCCGAGGTCATGGTCAACGAGCCTCTGCCAGCTCCCACGGGCCTTATCGCCCAGCACAGCGAAGGTTTCCAACGTTTCTACAAGGCAGTTGTGTCTCCCACCCACGTTCGTGTGACTGCTGGAGGACGCATTGTCCCCAATACACGCAACCCTGCCTCTCCAACCGCGAAGCGTCCCAAGGACACAGAGAGTGTCACGAACGACGAGAAGGCGGAGCCTGCTCCCGCACCAGCGTCTGCGCCGAAGCAGCCTGCAGCAGTCATGGGAATGCCTCAACCCATGCCATTCTTCTATCCCGGCTATCCCGGTATGCCACCTATGCATCCAATGACTGGCATGCCAATGCCCATGATGCCGCCAGGTTTCCCCTTCCCGATGCCAGTGCCTACTGCGCCTGCTGCCAACAGCGCTGAGGAGGCTGCCCGCAAGGAGAATCAGAACAAGAAGTTCGAAGAGCACAAGACTGCTTCTGAGTTCCAGTCTGCAAAGCCCGGCATCAAGCTCTCACCTCCGGATCAGTTCGACCACACCAAGCCGTTCATGTACAACGGCCAGCAGTGGATGTTCCCAATGTTCCCAGCTCCCTACCCGGGCTTCCTTGGAATGCCGCCTCCGGGGTATGCTGGCCATATGCCTGGACCACCCATGATGATGCCACCTCAAATTCCCATGGGCATGATGGGTCCTATGGGCCCGATGCCGCCGATGGGTCCAATGGGTCCTGTGGGACATCCCCCATCCGCAGGTGCTTCCACCATGACTACTGCTGCGCCATCGTCCTCCCGTCAATCTACTCCTCAGCCTCCCTCCAAACCGCCGATATCTTCCATCCGCCCGAGCCAGATCACGAGGAAGCAAATTGACGGCCTTCGGGCCAGTCTCAAGTACCATGAGGATCAGTTGCAGTACAACAAGCACCAGATCGACGAGGCCGATATGGAACGTAAGATCGAGCTGCTCAACCATGACATTGAACGCTTTGAGAAGGTTTTCCAGGCTCAGACGGGATTCGAAGAGAAGCACTACCCCAAGACTGACAAGGACAAGGACGAGGCGGCCTCGTCAAGTGGTCGCAGCTCGGTGCCTTCATCCAAGACACAGTCTCAGTCAGAGGAAAGCAAGGAAAGCAAAGAGAGCAAGGCGACTACGATGACCAACACCTCTCACTCTCAGCCAAAGCTGAGAAAGAAGGATCGGTCTCGTGACTCGGTCGGCATCAACTCAAACAAGAGCAGCACCGCATCGTACAGCCTGGAAGACTCTGCTCAAGACCGCCTTTTAGCGTCCATGCAAGCTGGAAAGAAATCCAGCCTGCCCAGCGGAGCTGCTCGTGCGCCTGTATTCCAACCGCGCTCAGTTTCGACCTTGTCTTGCCCTGTGCCCAGCAGCAACGGACAGGCCTGGAAGACAGGCAAAGTTGAGGGAGGCATAACTCAGGAACAGCTTGAGGCGGCCGAGAAGAAACTCGTTGCTGCAGGTTCTAAGGCTTGGATTATGCCCCAGGAGGTCAACGGGGAGTCCGGTCAGCCTTCTCACCGTGGGTCTCCACGAGGGTACGACAGCCTTGGCGTTCCCTACTTGGTTGGAACACTGCCACGAGGCGTCAATCCCTACGCTGGCCATCGCTTCGAGTACGAGTACAGCCGCAAGTTGACGGACGAGGAGCTTCAAGCTCGCCACCTCTACTTCGGAAAGGCGCCTCGATCTGTTAGCCAAGGTTTGCCCAAGTACGACGGCAGGAACTTTTACCCACCCTCGCCGGCCAAGCACATCACTCCAAACGAATCGCCCAGTGTCCGGCGCGCCCGGATCCCAATCGGTGCGCCTGAAGTTGATTACGGCTTTACAGCACCCGACGGCAGAGAAATTGACCCATTCCGTGCGGGGGCTCCCGACGACACCCTCCCGAAGGGCGTCGGGGCCCTTGTCGGCAGCAGAGCTTCCTCGGTGAAGTCTGCTCAGTCATTCAGCAGCCAGGCTGACGACCACGCTAAAGAGTTCGAAAAGGCCTTGGAGGAGTCCAAGAAGTTGCAGGACACGGATGTCTCCCGCGAGTCTGTTTCCGAGGCCAGTGTGAATGAGACAAAGTCGCTTGATTTTAGTGATGCACGATCCAATGGCACCAGGTACGGTTAATTCCCTTGATAACCCGCTTCTGTCTAACATTGCTCTCTTGCAGCTCGAAGCTCTGGCAGAGCATGGTGAAGAGAGGCTTTACCGCCAGTGACGTTCTTCCTAGTACTGTCACTTCGACAACGGCTCAAGGCTACCTGCCGCATTTCACCGGCAATGCCTCAGCCTCGCTCAGTCCCACGATTTCTGGCACGGTCGCTTCTCCCATCCGTGATTCATCTGTCAAGGACGCTGACACCAATGCCAACGGCTCGACGTTCATGGCTCCGAAGAGTGGCGAGAATGCCCCGCCTGTTCCTTCCGACCGCATCTCCATCTCGGACACTATCCGCAACATGGTCGGCATGAAGTCGCCCGCTTGGGCTCACTGAATCCCGTGACCCCCAAATCTCAGCCTCTCCGATGATTGGCAAGTACATCATACCAGCTGCCGGAACTATTTACGAGACGGTCACCACCACCATCATTCACCGCGATACAAATCTGCTGATTGTTCGTACGCGCGACGGCAACTGCCTGTCCAAGGCGACATCATCCATTATCATTATCATGTCTTGCAACACCCGAGTAGCTGTTTGACGTCGCTATTGCGCAACAAAACTGTCGGGGGCTATCATATGTTACCCAGGAAGTATTTCCTTCGCATGATTGTATTTCATTTTGTCCAGGGTATTAGTTCGTGTGCTTCTGCGGAAGGGGGAAGAGAACATCTCGCTTAGATTTCAACATCGAGGCAAGTTCTCGGGCTGCCGACTGGCATGTATTAGGCTGGGTATTGAGGCGACGCAACCGCTGGCCAACATCACTCGGCATCTCATGGAGAAGATGATCACGACGCAGGATGCCACTGTTCTATTCACTTGCCCACAACTTTGGAGGAAACATCTCATAGGCAGAACAGAGACACCCTCTGATATTAGACCATAGGGCTGGCTAGTACAGCAAATGTACTATGACATGCTATCATCCTAGACCGCTTGATTGTGATAAACCGCCTAGTGACGCTTCGCTTCTCGGCCAGATTCAAGACTCCCTGGTAGTTATGTATCCCCCGTTCGGTAAGTACTGGGCAAAAGCACCTTTAACGAGCGGGAATCAGGGGGAGGGGAAACATCCGCCGACTTGATTCATGTTCAGCAGTTGAGACTGTGACCTGGCACGTGTCCCTGGCTGAAAAGACGCATGTCTTTGCTCACCCAAGCCTGGACCCTAGAGGAAACCCAATATCTCCGGCTCCTTTGCTTAGTGCAGTCGGAGGTGCAGATTCTGCGGTGAGTAGGATGACCAAGTGGTCTTTGGCGGCTCGAGAAGGAGAAGAAGCTGTGTCTTGCACTTGACGACGTTGGGCAAATAAGGCCTCCATGCAAGCTGCGGACACACGTCCCTCTTCAGCGAGCGGGGATGGGGGGGCTCGAGAGGCATCACAAAACAAGTCGAGAGGTTTGCAGTGTACAGCTGCCATGATTAAATGGAGATTCATCGGGAGAACCGCCTTGATTTGAAAATTCTATTCAAGAGCCTTGACAGGTCCAGAGGCTGCGGCAAGAAAATGTGCCTCACCATCAAACCCCCAACACAACCGAAAAGCAAAGCCTTCTAATTGAACGAGGTCTGCAGGCGAGAGCAGGAAGCGGTGATTCAAAAGTTGCTCCAGCTGGATTTGCTCTTCGCCACGCGTATACCACACCGACCATAGGGAGAGGTTGATGTGGAGATTTAAGTGGCGGTCACATCGTGTAATCATGTTTGGCAGACGCCTGAGGCTGCCGTACATACGTTGACACCTACCTGCAATCTACCAGACGTCTTGAATATTCTGGACCTGTTGGTCCAAGAGGACGATCTTGGCGGTTCTAGTTGATCTGCTGGGTTAGCATGGTGCACGGTGGTATAGCAATGCATAGCAGCTGCCCGCCATTGAACGAGCAGGCTGCGGGAGTCTGCTCGTCCATGACAAGGCAAGCTGTGACTTCGGGAGACCTCCCATGGAACACTTCACATCGCAGCAGATGAGAGCTGGAAGTCTGTGAAATGGCCATTGAGCGCACAGGCTCTGACTTGTGTGTATTGATCTCTGCTACCGATCCGCGCCGCATCCCTCGTAACGTAGAACAGCCGTGTAGACGCCGAAACCGTGACCGGGTCGAGCATGCATCGGGGCTCAGCAATCACAGTTGCCAGCCGTTGAGACATGTCGTGGTATCCAGCAAAACGTCGCAGCAGACCTTTTCCGATCCTCCTCCCCACAAGCGGTGAATGGTCATTTGGGTTGGTGTCTTCTTGGTTGGGGTGGTCGTAGCCTCGGGCGGGGGAAGTCGCTTATTTGGCGGTGGCCTTGCCCTTGGCACCAGCCTCGCGGCCGACCTTGATGCGCTCCAGGATGGACTCGCGGTCCTTGTCGAGCTTCAACTTGGTGATGACGACGTTGGAGGGGTGGATGCCCAGAGGGACGGACTGGCCCGAGACCTTCTCGCGGGTGACGCGCTCGACGTGGATCACGTACTTGAGACGGTACACGGAGGTGACCTTGCCCTCCTTGTCCTTGTTGGAGCCGCGGACGATCTGGACCTCGTCATCCTTGCGGATGGGGATGCTGCGGACCTGTTTTGACGGGCGAGGTCAGCAAGAGCGGTCGGAGGCGAGGAGGGTTGGAAAATGGGCTGTAGACCTACGTTGTACTTCTCACGGAGCTCCTTGCTGAGAGGGGCGCTCATGATGTTGCGACGAACGCTGGAGGGGGCCTCGAAGTGCGCCTTGCGCGACTTGCGGCGGGAGGAGTGGAGGGCTGTTGCACGAGGAGGGCCATCGTTAGTTTTTTTCAATCGTCCTAATGCGAGCTGTATCATGCTGTTGCATGCGGTTGTGCACATACTGGAGTTGACCTTGGCCATTTTGATGGATTTTTGCCGCGAGGATTGGGGTGATCTGGTTGGACTGGTCGCTGCCGAAGAGAGGAATGGGGGAGGACAGAGAGAGACCAAAGCCGTGGAAATTTTGAGCTCGTCTGAGAGTCTGGGCGCACGCACACCACCTGCGCTCCACCCACGCTGCAAAATGTGGATCGGAGCTTTCGGCGCAGTCTTTCCGTGACGCCAAGACCAAAGCGGAAGAGGCGGTCAGAATTCGGACGCGCACCCGGCAGAATCACCTCCCGTGGAATACTTAAACCCAGCCACCCTCCCGCCTTCTTCCTCCTCTTCTCTCCTTTTTCTCTTCCTTCATACTTACCTTGTTAGTCCAAAACCCCCCACCTATGAGCATTAAGAATTCAAGCTAACATCATCACAGGTCTGAACTGCGGTGGATCAAGAATCACTGTAGTTAGGTTGGAAAGCCTGCATAGCACATCGTGGTGCTGACCAGTCTGGTTTGTCCTTCGGGGCCGACCTGGGCGGAATTTTTGATATCCCACAGCCACTGTCTGTCACTGTTTTTTCATTGTGCTCGGTCGCTTGCGACCGACATGAAGAAGAAGACGCTTCTTGACAGGTGTTGCAGCACGTCAGGGCCACACCCTTGCTGTGGACACCCTAGCGTGATTGCTCCCCGGCGAATACTGCAGTACACATGAGCGCGTCTCGAGGCGCCTGCCCACTACCTAGGTAGAGAAGAAGCCTCGCTTTCAATGCTTCGTTATGCCTGCGCATGCGTGAATGTGTGTCAACTGGACGTAACAGGCACAAGTGAGTGATTGCTGGCTGCTGAGGTTCCAGCAGGTATGGGTCTGTTGTGATGGGCGGCGCTAGTGGCTTGCCAGCCGGCCCGCCTGTCTGAACATCGCTTACGGTACCCAGGTAGGCTATCTTAGGCGTTGGTTTGCTCTCCACTTATGCAAGACCCAGGCGACTCGTCTAATGTGAGGGATGATGCCATTTAATCTGTACACCCATTCAGAGTGCTTTGTAGATGACCGGTTGCATTTAGATCCCCAGACACCTGCCAGCCTGCCAGGCCAGCTGTGTTAAAACCCTTGCCGTGATCTTCCCAGTCCCTTGACCTGGGACAGCCTACTCTGGGATAGTATTCTATGGGACAACCTTCTCCTCCTATGGGACAACCTCCTATGGGATATGGGATATCATCCTATGCGATACCCTCCTCTGGGATACCCTCCTCTGGGATACCCTCCTCTGGGACACCCTCCTCTGGGACACCCTCCTATGGGACACCCTCCTATGGGATGGGATACCCTCCTCTGGGACACCCTCCTATGGGATACCCTCCTCTGGGACACCATCCTATGGGATACCCTCCTCTGGGACACCCTCCTATGGGATACCCTCCTCTGGGATACCCTCCTATGGGACACCCTCCTATGGGATACCCTCCTCTGGGATACCTTTCTATGGGACACCCTCCTCTGGGATAATTGAGAGGGTGTGTGTAGTTGTGTGGGTGTAATGCAGACTGCTTATATAAACAGCTAACTACAAGCCCTTGGGGTTCCTTCTGCAGCGCCCCAAGTCCCTCTGGATGCCCTTGTTTTTGCTTAGAGAGATAGCGCTCACTTTACTTGAATTGATGTATCTGAGGCCAGCTGCTGAGTCTATTCTCCCTCGCGTGACTGTAGACTTTGCCTGTAGACTCTCCCCATAGACTCTCCCCGTGGACTCTCCCCGCAGACTCTGCCCGCAGACTGCCCACAGACTGCCCACAGACTGCCCGTAGACACTGCTTGTAGACACTGCTTGTAGACACTGACTGTAGACTCGGTGCCTGTAGACTCGGTGCCTGTAGACTCTGCCCGTAGACGGCCCGCGTATGGACTGTTTTCAAGAGGAAGGATCCTTTTAAATAAGGATGCTTCAAAGGTCTTGCACATGCTACTCGAGAGAAAACACGGTCCCAGAAGGAGACGGGAGGCTTTCAGAAGGTTTAGAGGTAACAACTTTTGAGGAGGACGCAGCATTTGCCCAGGGTTAGAGCTCAAAGGATACTCTTGGAGGTCCTTCAGATGCTTTTCAGGGGAAAAGCGCTTTGAGGAGGAGATGAGAGGCTGTCGGAAGGTTTTGAGGCAACAATCCGTTGCATAGGAGGAGGTAGCAGCTGTCCAGTGGAACCCAAGAGAACGTTGTCATGAGAAGCGGTTGTCGCGAGAAGAAGTTGTCGCGAGAACTCGCTGTTGCGGGAGGATACCGGCACGACAAGAGGTGGTAATCATGAGAAGAACTTCTTGTAAAACAGGCTGTTGCAAGAGGATACCCGCACAATGATATGTAGTGATTATGAGAAGATAGTAAGAAGAGAAGTTCTTGGAATATGGCTCCTTGTTTCTACACCTCAAACCAGACTTTCTCTCAACGTTGTCACTTCTAGCTTTGCTTGGCCAAGAAGAGAAGACTATCATGACCCGCCAGCGCATCTGCCCAGACTCAACACGTTTACCATACCTTATTTCAAACCGATCAAGCGCCTGAAGCCTGCCTCTTGGGGTCCTTATTAAAAATTGCTCACTTGAGTGAGTTTAGCCTACTGTTTCCGTCATTGTTTCCAGGGCAGCGCTTTTTATGTCGCTCCCTTAGGTGATGAGCTGTAGACTTTGTAGCTGCCTGGGTGCCCACAAACTTGACCTGGCTGTCTCCTAGCATAACAAGATGTACCAGCATGCAAGGTGGAGTCAAGAAACGAACTTGAACACCTCGCTCGACAGATCTGGCGCACAGTCGACCTTTCAACCAGCAGTAGACTCAGCAATAGACTCGGGCTGCAATTTGAGTCGGTTGCTGTGGACAGACTATGGTCCACCTTGCAAAACGGAGATGTTAATATGAATTTGTTCTTACATACTGGGGTGCACAAAATTGCTCCGAATGCCTAACCCTATGCACTCATCCAGTTCTGTTCGGGTGTATACACTCGCCGCAACTGGCCGCAAAGCCATTTCCCCCTGTTTATTGTAACATTACAGTCATGGGAAACGTCTTTTTATATGTTCAAGGTAGCTTAACAGCCCTGAATGACCAGATGCAACAGCATTGTGTAGTTACTCACGCTGCTCGCACATACAAAACCCGTCCCCAAGATTTCTCCTCGGCCAGTCACAGCTCTATCGCACATACTTCGTTACAGTATTTCACTCAGTTAATTGAATCAGAATTTAAATACGTTTATTTTCCCTCTTCCCTTTATGCAACGTTATTATAGGAACGGCTTCAGCCACACTATGTTTTTTTTAGATCAACCATTTATTGGTTTTGCTGTTTGTTTAGCATTTTAATTGCTCTTCAGCCTTAAGCTTATGTATAAAGTCGTGGATGGCTTTGAATATTATGTTATTTTTCTTTAGTGGAGGAATGTTGAAATCATTTTTTCTGCCCTTATTTTTTAATTCCCTTTTAATCCTTTGGAAAGATACTTTATATAAAAGAAATTTCAGGGAGTGCTAAATTCTTTTAGAAGTAAAATGCTCCTGCTCCTGTTGTTTACTTGTCTATAGACGACTTTGTGTGAAGTTTGTTTCTCACTAGACGATACCCACCCAGGCTTAGGCAAGGTTGCAAAGCCTCAAGGAGATAGATAGCGAGGCTTAGAGGACCCGTTTTAATGTACGTCCTGTTGAGTGGCGCATGAAGCAATTGTTTTCTTGGAAGCGGCAGGGTCTCAACTGAGACATCTTATTGTATTTTCACTGCTGATTGTCTACTGAGAGACAGAACAAGGCTAAGACCGCGCACAAGGGCGGTACCAGTGATGCCAATCTTACTCCTCTTGCCGAACACGTGTCCATATTATAAGGCATTGAGTGATTCATCTACTGATGGTGTGCCTCGATTTGGAAGCAGTATTGGATTGATTGATGCATGGAGCCATGGGTGCGCTTTCCCCGGATATAGAGTTGGTCTGGGTGCAGGCCAAGTATTAGGCCAAGGTTTCTAACATTTGGAGATGCATGCTTTGTTCCGACAATACCGAAAGGCCCTTTTTTGGCCTGGCTGCAGATCTCGCTCTGAATCTCAAACTCCATGCTCATGAGAACAGACGATGCAGACATCTGGATTTCCGCAAGGTGCTCTTAAGCAGGGGTCATGATGCTCAATCAACACAAGTTGTCAGCTGATAGACTTCAGTTGGACGTCGAAATTCTTGATGTCCACAAGCACTTCGAGAGAGCCGGGACAGCGGTAATGGAACAGTCAATGCCAACCGCCTTCCCCCCTGAAGCGCCAATCCCGTGGCGAGTCAGCACATCGCGAGAATTGGCCCCTGTAATGCACCTGAAACCGTTTAACTTGCCTTTGTTTTGGGGCCCAGGATATCTCACGATAAGTGACATTGTCTCTGTTGAATATTTTTCACACAGTCACGCAATGTGGGTAAGCGCTTCACTATTTGGCTACAAGAAGTTCAGGCTTTCGCACGAACAATGTCTAGATGCGGAGCCTTGACCAGGCGCTTAATTAAGAGAAGAACGGCATCACACGGAACGGGCACGCAACATCGTCGACGTTTCAGGGCGTTTTCTCTTTGTCCTGGGGAAACTGGATTGTAGCATCAGGTATATGCTTTGCGGCTTCTCATCAAGGGACGATTTAACGCGGTCGTCAGTCTTGATGTGGGTTCCTGGATCACCGAAGCTCTTTGTTGAATTGGAAACAGATATCCCACTAGCATCTGCTCAATTGGCCCACGAGGCCTCACGACACATTGGCGCATGCCACTTGCATGCTCCAAGGGCGTAATGCACCCATAACGATTCGATATTCGTATCAAAATCAACACAATCTGCCCAATAGAGTACCCGAGTCGGAGTCCCTTCGGAGAGATGGGCTGTTTGCATAAGAGCCGGGCCATACACCAGATTGGGGTTTAAACTGTCCACGGTGCCAACCAAGGATGTTTTGTCCGTTCTGAGGTGGATTCGTTGGATAACTCTAAGTAGGATCTACTTTTATCACTGCATTCGCGCCGAAGTTACCACTGCGCCGGAGACTTCGTAGCGACGCAGCTCGAACGGCCGCATGACTCTATACCTTGTTGGATCCCAATATCCCTGCCAATGCGGTGAAACGACCAACAGCTCCATGCCGAACCCTGGGTATCACGAAAGCCACGATCGCTCGCATGAAGTTGTGAAACATTCCCTCGAGATCCATAAATGTGGCTCCTGTCAAGGTGGGACGGAAACAAGCATTCGGAGGTAAAGTTGGCGAACGACTCGGCAATGGGATGAACGTACAGGGACAGGGTCTGTAGGTCCCAATATAACTGGCTTTCAAGGGGCCCTGATTCTCGACGGCCGGCCATGCCGCAGGGAGGGATACCGCTGCCATTCACGGGCCTCACGAACCAATCTGGGACTGTCGCCCCTAGCCCCGCAGCTTATATTGCCATCGCGAGATTGTTCATGCCTGTCGTGACCCTGACTGCCGTGTCTTGTGTGCTCTTGTCAATTGTTAAGCTTGCCGTATATCGGGGCTCGAGCACGCTGCCATAATGTATAAACAAGTGCTTGCTGGCCAGCAAAATTTCTGCAAAGACTAACGATCTTTTGGTTCATCACATACCGGTACTGTACTTTCCCAAGTTCACAGGGACGTCCGCTCATTTCACTACAACCCCAAAAGCCTTTCACGATAATGAGGCCTGACATCATCTCCGCCCTTGCGGGCACTTACTCTCTCTTGAATGTCACAGTGTAAGTCCAAGCGAACAAACAAACCCAAGCTAGTCAAGCCCAGACCTGCTCAGGAGTCTGATACACGCCACCAACAACAGCATCACCCAAAACGGCACTGCGCTGCTGGACGAGGCGTACGGCGCCGCGCCTGTAGGACACCTGACGTACACGCCAGAAGGCTACATGTCGGCCACGATAACGGCCACGGAGCCCGAGTGGCGGCCACTGGACCTGACATTCCCGGCCCAGCCGAACCAGACGGATGCGGCCTGGGCAGCCGTCGGCAAGCAGTACGTGCTACACTACACCCTCCTTCCCCTACCTGTCTTTTCATATCCACCTCTTCCAAAACCACTCGGCTAACTCCTCACGCCTCAACTCCTCCAGCCTGCTCTGCTACGCAGGCCCCCTATCCGTCAGCGACACCATCCCCGCCAACACCACCTCGGGCCAGGTGATCCACGGACCCCTGGACGTGGCCACGATCCCGGCCTGGGTTGGCACCAGCCAAGCCAGGAACTACACCGTGTTCGAGGATCCCAACGGGGAGACGCTGCTCAGGATCACCTCGCCGCGGCCGACCGGCACTGCGAACCTGTGGTGGCGGAAGCTGCCCTCGCGGGTGTGATATGCTCGGCGGTCGACAGCGTGGGAGGCAGCGTATTGGTGTGTTCTTGTATATTTGTTCCGTTCCATATACCCTTGTATAGTCTTCAAGAATGAACAGCGTGATGGTATACCCAGCCCCTTTCTGGAATGGGCCATTATCCAACACTCATCCAAGCATTTCTTGCGTACCTCACGCCACTCGAGTCTACGGTCTATCAGAAAGCGGTGCTGCTTAACAGAGAACAAATCTTCTGATATTTATCACCTCTTGCTACCCACTCTTGTCTAGTGTCTACTTCACTCTATGCCTCAAAGTTCTCAAGCAAGAAGCTCGGCACCCCAGGCACAGCATTGTCACCGATGGGGCTGGTGATGTCAACCTCCTTGCCGCCGTCCGTCAGGTCGTTGCCCTTCTTGGTACCCTCCTGGATCTTGATCACGATAATCCTCTGGAAGCCCGTCGACCTCTTCAGGCCCGGCACCATGTCCAGCAGCGTCTTCTGCTCATCGAAGGCGAGCTTACGCTCCAACACCACCGAGGGCTCTTCGCCCGACTGCAGGCGCTTCTTGAGCTGCATGACGAAGGGCATCGCCTTCTTCATCTCGCCCATCTTGCCGATCTTGCCGTTGAGCTCCTTCTCGTTGGTGACGGACTTGGTGGTGGCATCCCAATTCTCACGCAGCAGATCGACGTACTTTTCTTGCCAAGCAGGGAATTTGTCGGTCGTGAAGATGCTGTGAGATTGGTCAGTTAAAGGCTCTCATCAAGGCTCTCGTCAAGGCACAAGACTCGTGTCCCATATAAGTGGTTTCTATTCAACTTACGTCAACTGCTTGGGCTTCTTTGGGTCGTAGACGGTCTCCTTGCCCTTCGCCTTCTTCTTCAGCTGGGCTGACTCGGCGCTGTTGATGCTGCTGGACGTGTGGCGGACATATTCACGAGCAGCCGACAGAGCCGGGTCAACGGGAGGCACCTGAGGGAACTGGGCAAGCTGAATGGACTGAGGCTTCTTCAGGATCTCCAGCCAGACCCACTCGCAGAAATGTGGCGCAATGACGGCCAGAACCAAGGCTTGCAGCTCAAAGTACCGGAATATCAGGTCCTTGTGCATCTTGATACCCGCACCGATGCATGCCTCACGGTAGAAATCTCTTGCGGAAGTGAAGTCAAACCATGCAGCCTTCAAGGCCAGCTTGTAGTTCGTTGCAGTATACTCCTTCTTTGCCTCGGCCACCAGAGAGTTCAGCTCGTTGTCGAACAGAACGTCTTGGTAGGAGTTCAAAGCCCCAGTCCTCAGTTCTGGGTCTTTGGAGACTTCCTCGATCCACTCCCTGTTGTTGAAGAGACGCAGGACTCCGTTGTCCGCGACGTCTTCCTCGAAGTTGGCATCGGTGTTGGCATCGCCAGCATCTGCCAGGGCAATACGGGCGGCGTCAGCTCCGTACTTCTTGACAGTGTCATCCAGAGTCATGAAGTTTCCGGTCGACTTGGACATCTTGGCGCCGTTCAGCATCAAATGTCCGTTCGCACGCACTCCACGGGGCCAGTACTCTGGAGGGAATAGAGCAATGTGGTTGTAGAGGAAGACTTGAAGACCAATAATTAGCAAATATCCATCAAAGTAGCTTCGATAAGCCATCCCATGAATATTGGGTGATGCGCGGGTTCACTCACAAGTAAGATGGTTGGGAATTAGATCCTTTCCACTGACACGCACATCCAGAGGGTACCAGTACTCGAAGTCACGACGCATGCTCTCCAGGGTCGCCTTGGTGATCTTGGACTTCTCCAGGACCTCGTCGCTCAGCTCTCTCCTGCAGAAGACGTAGTCCCAGACCTCATCAATCATCTGCTCGGGGGCAATCTTGCCCTTGCCTTGCGACCGACCGAAGAGGTCAGTGTGCAGCCATGGGACAATAGTGTAGTAACTCATGTAGATCGTAGAGTCACTCAGGGACTCGACCAAGAAAGTCGGGTCGAAGGGCAGCTTTGAGCCCAAACCGTAGGTTCTCGCGCATGCCCATTGGTTCAGCCAGTTCAGGACGCCGACGAAGGCATTTTTGGTCTCGGCAGAGTAGGTGTTCAGGTTGTTTTGGACCCAGTCAATGGCTTGGTCCCTCCACTGCTCCTCGCCGTAGTTGATGTACCATTGGTCCATCAGTGCCACAATACACTGGAGAAGTGCGCATGTTAGCTATTGTGAGCGATTGCATAATGCGCACAGGATAATGACTCACCTTGTCACCAGACCTGCTGACAACAATGCCCTCGGGCTCGGCATAGGCGAAGGCCTCGCCAGCCTCGATCAGGTCGTTTCGAACCTTGGGCTTCGCAGTCTCGACCTTCTCACCCTTGTACTTGCCGACCAAGAGAGTTCCTTGGTAGAAGCCTTCCTTGTAAGCCAGTTCCTTGGCATCGGCCAGAGGCTTCGTGTCCTTGGGCGACGCAATCTTCAGCTTCTCAACCAGGTTCTTGGCACACATATCTCCATAGCTAGGCGTGGAAATGATGGGGAAGATCTCCAGCTCGGCCCACTCCTTCTGGATGCCGTAGAAATCGGCCTTCTTCGCGAGCTCGCGGACGGTTGCGTAGTCATCAGGCGAGTCCGACGGAACGCTGGTGACCACACCGGTTCCCTTCGTCTCAAGGACGGTGTCCATAGGCAGAATGCGGACACCACCCTTGTGCAGCGACAGAGGAGCGTGCACCAAGGTCCCGATGCAGTCAGAACCCTTCAGTTCGGCCTTTGATGCCGGAGCGATGCCGTCCTCCTTCAGCTTTCCCTGGAAAGACATGTTGCGAGCGGCGCGGTCTGTCATGACATAGTAGTCGTTGTCGGAAGCCTGGTAAATGCCATAGACGAGCTTGGGTCCGACATAACATGATGTCTGGCCGTACATTGTTTCTGGTCGCAGAGTCGCAGGGACGAAGAAGACATTGGAGCCCTCGGGGAGCTTTCCCTTGATGGCCTCAGCCGCCTTGGGTGCCCATTCCAGGACTTTCAGCTTTAGAGCGGTGTACTCCTGGGGTCCAACGCCCTCTCCTTCACTCCGGTCGTGGTCCATACAAGGCTGGCCATCCTTGACAGAATAAATCGTGTATCGCTTTCCGAACTTGATCTTGCCCAACTCCTTGAGACGAATCATTTGCCACCTGACGAATGCTGGGGAGCAGGATGTTAGCCGGAAACGTTGAAATTTCCGCCAGGAGCCAGCAACAGCCAATACTCACCATCGTAGTATGGGTTCGCGTCAGTGGTGACGAATTGTCTCCTCCAGTCAATCCTGCAGCCTAGGGCCGAAAGATCCCGCTTGCACAGGGGAGGGAAGAATTCCAGCCAGTAGTTCGCGTCGGCGAATCTGTGAATTTCATTCCTGGGAATACCGACTGACTCCATGATCTGGAATTGGTACTTGGCCTTGACCGTCTTGGCGTTCGCCTTGCCCTTGGTGGCCTTAAATTTCGTGACGTCCTCATTCTTGGCCTGCACGGTGTTCTCCTTGCCATCTGGCTTTTCTATTGGGACCTCGGTATCCTCGTTGTAGTTCTCGAACTCCTGGCCAAAGAGCTTAACCTCGTTTGCGATCTTGTCCGCGGATGCTCGGATAGGCAGACCGGTGCAGTGGTAGCCCTGAGGCCACAGGACCCTCTTGCCTTGCATCCTCTCCCACCCGGCCATGAATTCGATCTTGCTGTCCGAGAATGCGTGGCCGACATGCAGAACGCCGTTCCTGTCCAGCGCCCGTGTCAGCAGCACATTCTTATAGCCTGCTGGCATAATACTCCTCCAATATTCGAAGTAGATGGAATCGGGACAGGATCGCGCACATGTAAGGATATGCAATGGTACCGAAGAACTTCGGGTATTTCTCTCGAAGCTCCTGGGGGCTGATCGAGTGCAGGGGAATCTCGTCGGTTGTTGGGGCATCGGGTTGGAAGACGCGGTCGGCCTCCCATTTCGCCTGGATCTGCTTCTCCCAGGCGACCAGGGCGTCTCGCTTCTCGGTCTATACAGGGTTGGTGAGTACGAAGATCAGTATATCAGCGGCCTGGAGACCTACACCCTTGAGCTCCTTCGTCTTGGAGACGGGGACGATGACGTTTGGAGCCGCCATGATGGGTGGTTGCTGTTGCTTGCAGCACTCGTAACAGAATATCTGAAAGGAGGAGATAGTCAGAAAAACATGTATATGTTCTCTAATTCCAAGATTGACTCACCACCGTACGTCTCTGGTGGTCTTTGGTGGTCTGAATTGCGAGGCTGAGGGTGTGCTCGAGGTCCAAAGTTGAGTCACGGTGGCAGGTACTCAGATGCTCCCTCCACTGGCTCTTGATGGAGGGGCCAAAATTTCACACCAGGAACCGATCGCGGGGTTGGTGGGCCCATAGGCTCATGAGCCAGGCCGACGGATGCACGACAGGGATGTCAAGGCACCTTCCGAGCGAGCCAAGCTTGCAGGGGCTTGCGCTGCAGGCCAGTGGCGTCGGGCGAGCTGTGGAAGGCTTTTTGGGCTCTGTAGGAACTGCCACTGCAAAAGCACAACAGCATCACTTCACCTCACCTTACTGCATCTCACTCATCCGAGGCATACCATTCAGGTCGTATACGTTATTTGGACATCAGCCATCCCGGGATCGCATTGACTATGTTTTCAACACTCGCCAGGAGGGCTGCACAGGGCACGAAGCCCCCATCCAGCGCAGAGTACATTCGTAAGATGAGGGAGCTCTACCCGCCCAAGAAGGTCTGGCCGCCAGACTTCAAGAGGCTCTTACCGCAGGAGCAGCTCAAGTTCGAGAAGAAGTTCAAGCGGCGGTTGGCCATCAAGGCGGAACGTCCACAATGGGACAAGTTGATCAAGCTGGTGCAACTCTTCACCGTCACGAGTACGTTGAGCTGAGATCTAGGACCGCTAGATATTGAAAATACATAAGGGCATGAGCTGACAAGATCCCAGCTGTTATTGTCTACGCGGCCCTGTTCATGGACTGGAAGCAGGAGCATCAGCCATTTGATGGTGTATGTACCTCACGGCAACCATTGGCAACAGACTGCGACTGACATGGAGACACAGATTCGGAAAAGCTTTTGGAACTTTCTTGGATTTGAGTATGAGCCTAAGTCTGGGGGCCCTAAACAGAACAGCACCCCTGGAGGCTCATCAAGGGCACATTGAGGTCGTTCGCGACGACCTCACTATCTGTTTTGCTGCATTTCTCGGCGTTTGGTTGGGGATACCCAGGGCATAGCAATCAGTTCCAGAATAGGGCATCAGAGCGATGGAAGATCTCTCCTTCTGTCCGAGGGCCAGTGCCATGCTGCTCCTACAGCCATGTCGTTCTTGGTAGAAGCGGACAAACACCGTTTCTCAACCATCTGTTTTCCTCGAGCAGCCCACCAACCGCTCGGATCTGCCCTTGTCCAAATGCATTTAAGACTGCCTCGACGTGCCGCCCGACAGGGACCTGATAATAGCTATGCCACGGCTGTCGTAAGCCATGAATGAGGGGTGCGTCTCTTGAGTTTCCCTCATCTGCCAGCCCAGACAAAGTTCCCGCCCATACCGAGGCCAGCGCCCAGCCCCGTGCTCCTAGATTCGTTGACCGGCCGCTTCGCCACCGTACCCTGGGCCTTGACCCCCGCGACGATCCTGTCGAGGTTTGTCTCTATCACCACGCCGCCGACGATCATCTCGGACAGGGCGGCGTGCAGGCTCTCGAAGTTGAAGATGAGGTCCAGCTCGCACACGTTCTCGAACAGCTTGTCCAGCGCCTCGACGTACACCTGGATCAAGTCGATCAGGGCGAGCGGCGACTCGGTGGATGTGGAGATGACAATGAAGAAGAGCGTCGCGTAGTGCCGGTACGTCACGAGCGAGGGGACGTCGTTGTGCTGCTGGTCGCCGGACGAGTGGGAGGTTCCGGAGGCGGCGAGGAGGGGAGGCAGCGGGAGGAAGTTGCAGGAGCCAGCTGGCCGGTTGGAGACGAGGGTGAATATTTCGGATATGAGACGCTGCTGTATGCTCGTGTCCTATAGAGGCGTCAGTGGTGCTTGCGACGAGGATTATACTTGAAGGCGGGAGGGACGGGCGGGGCTTACGAGCTGCGTGTAGAACTTGGTCAGCCGTGGCTGGCCCTGGCCATTAAAGACCAGAAAGGCGTTGATCATGCTGGAAGTATCTGCGGGCTAAAGGCACACACAGGAAGTAGGTTGGACTTCGAAAGGGTTGAGTGGCTTCGAGACGGTATGCCGTGAGATAGAGCATAGAAGCCGTCACATTGGCCGGTATGCTCCCGCGATTACGTGACGTGACGGACGGAAGACGCACGGACTACGGCTGTGACCCCTGAAAAGCTGGGGAAAGCTGCTGTGAGAAGGTGGGGGCGCCCGCCAACGACCTGCCCAGAGAGCTCCATCCAGTTCGCCGTCAACAACTTGTCACAGCTTCAAGCTCCCCTCGTCCCGCCCCCAAGCATCTAGTCGACTTGGATTAACTCTTGTTCACTCACGACTTTCAGCAACATCACCAGTATCGTGTGCCCTTCTTTACAACCCAATTGTTTCACTCACTCCATTCAAAATGACCAGACAATCCCTCTCAAGAGCCACCGGCATCGTCGGTCGCAACGTACGCGCCTCCACCACCCGCGCAGTTCTGTTTGCGCCCCGGCGTGCTGTAGCCGCCCCCGCCGCCCGAGCTCTCTGTGTGCCTTTCATGACAAAGTCAAGATTCGTCTCAACGACGCCCTCCCAGACCAGAGGCATCCTTCCCGACTCCGACGACCCTCTCCCTCCCAATGTCCAAGACGATGGTGTCAAGGCCGTTCCCGCCAATCTCACCGACGCGGAATACCATGAGGTGTCCGACACGTACCTTGAGGTCATCTTGTCGGAGCTGGAGACTCTCGCCGACAAGAACGAGTCCATCGAGGTTGAGTACTCTGTTCGTGCCCACCTGCCCACCCAATCTCCCATAACACCCTAACACTCTTGTCACAAAATCCAACGTTTTGCAACATTGGCCAACTCTTCTAACCTATCCCTCACCAGGCCGGCGTCCTCACCTTCGTCTTCCCGGACATCGGCACCTACGTGATCAACAAGCAGCCCCCCAACAAGCAGATCTGGCTGTCGAGCCCCATATCCGGCCCCAAGCGCTACGACTACGTCGTCACGGGCGAGGGCCAGAGCCAGAAGGAGGACACCGCCGTCGGCGACTGGGTCTACATCCGCGACGGCTCCACCCTCGGCGAGCTCTTCCTCAAGGAGCTCAACATCGACCTCTCCCTGTCTCTCGGCCGGTAGGACCCGCGCCAGCAGTCGAACAGCGACGGCACCGTTGTCAGGGCCTTGAGTTGAGCCACCTCCCGGCGAATTTCTGCACCGGGGTCAACCCGCTTTTCTTTGGAAGCAGCGACCCGGGACAGACCGCCGGAGATGGTGGTGTGCTGAGGAGGAACCTATTCTAAAGCGACAGAGACACATGCGTTGTTTGTTTTTCCAGGAGGAATTGGTCATTTCTTGCTTGCTTTGTATCTGGATCATACTTTGCCGCCCCTCGCTTCCGATGGGGCTGGCTCACGCAACAGCGATAACAAGGGCACCGCGTTTTGTATTTTTTACTTCGACGCTATTTCGTGGCAATTACCCAAGCGAACCAGCTGCGGCCACAGCAGCTGGAACGTGCGAATTGCATTTCACGCGTGAGGCAGAGCCGGGGTGGCTACTGCTGCAGTGACTTGCCTGTGCTTTCCCAGAGAGACAGAGAGAGACAGCAAGCAAGCACAGGAGAGACAGAGAAATTCTTCACTTCAAGCACACGACAACCATTGGTGTTGCACGATGCGACGAACCGGAGACTGTGCCACCAGTGCCACCCCGGCTCTTAGTGTTGCGGCACCCAACTTGCATTGGGACTGAAGCATTGCAAATTTATGCTGGTGAACAAGTACCCATCTCCAGGCCCCGTTGTATCATAGTACACATTAATTGTATATGGCCGCTCGTCAAGCGAATCCTACTGAACATCATCCTCCACCACATGCTATAAATGGAAGATAAAGAACGCTCCTTCCCGCCGCCCCAGGCCACCGTCCACGAGATATCGGGCAGGTCTAGAGCGCGAATGAACCCAGGCCAGGCCAGGCAGGTTACCTTTTTCCTGGTGCGGCATGCACAAAAAAAAAAAAAGATACTGTCCCATGTACAAGAAACGTGGCAAGCCTTCTCCGTTGATGGCTTCTGCTACACCTGCTGTGGGCTCCATTATTCAACTCTCACCGCCCCTTTCTCAGCAGTTCCTCATTGTCACCACGAACTCGACCCCGTCAGGCCACCACTAAGATACGGAGTCTAGGTGAAGACTGAAAAGCACGGTCTAGTCTGACCAGTCTCGCAATGCGTCATGTCATGATCATGACTGGGAGGCCAGGTAATTAGCGGCCTATAAGGACCACACATTAGTCGAATCCCTGCATGCAAAGGTCTAGATAGAAACAGACCACGAGAATCAAAAGCCCACAACCAATATAACTATCAAACGCTGGTTCAACTTACCCTCTCCAGATTGTAGTCGTACTTCTCCAGCGCGTTCAGCGCGTCTCCTCGGCTGTAGCCCATGCTCGTCAGGTTCTTGAGAATCGGGTCGTCGTGCTCCCCGTCCTCCGTCAGAGCCCTCCCCGGGCCAGTGGGCCTGGGCCCATTGAGGAGTCCATTGCTGCCAGCCTCCTTGCTGGGCTCTGCTGCCGCCGCGGCGGCAGTAGCAGGCGGAGCGGCTCCGCTGCCTGCGCTCCCGGGAGGTGGCGGGCTTCCTGACGTCTGTGCTGGTGGTGCGTCATCGAGCGAGGCGAAGATTGCGTCCCAGTCGTGGTTGTCGGGCTGGCCGGGGCCCTTAGGGGCGCCCTCGGCCGGAGCCGCGGCAGAGGTTTGGGATGCGGTGTTGTCAATGCTCGCAAAGTCAAAGGTGCTCTCGTTGCTGAACGGGGCTGCAGGGCCGTGGCTGCTGCCCGGTGGAGCTGCGGCCGCCTCACTCCTGGCCGCTGGAGGCGGGCTGTCAAAAGTAGCGTTAAAGTCGTCGAGACCAGATCTGCTGATAGTCTGGAAGTCATCGTCGGCTGTCGACCCCTCCTTCGCATCCTCAAGGTCGGCGAAGTCGTCGTCGAGATCATCAAAGGTAGAGCTTTGCTTCGACATTCTTGTCGTCGTACCATCACTGCCGGCAGCAGCCGGGGCCTCGGTGCTTGGCGCCTGCTCAGGCTCGGGGAAGCTGCCAGGTGGTGGGGCACTACCGAAAACATCGTCCGCCTTGCTCTGGGCAGTCTCGTCAGATCCGGCAGCTGGCGCATCCGGGGCGACTGCCTTGGCCAGGGATGGCGACACCGCCTTGCCCGCTGGGCCGGCACGAGGACTTGCTGGGGCAAAGTCGTCATCAAAGCCACCCTGATCATCTTCAGAATCGGAGGAGTCGTCTTTTTCAAGCTCAGAGATGGGAGGGAACTCCGAGTCGAAAGCTGACCGAGCCTTCGGCTGCTCTGTCGTAGGCGCATCCTCTGGTGCAGACTTTGGCGCATTTGAGTTCTTGAAGCTGGCGAAAGCGCTCTCGAAGTCATCCTTGGCCTTGGCTTGGTCCATGGCCGAGAAGGGGTCACCACCAGAGTCGGCGGGAGTATCAGACTTTGCCCCATCGAAGAAGGAGCCGGGATCGGCCGGCTTGACTTCCGGGTCCTTGGTTCCGGCAGTCGAGCCTCCCGTGGCTGTTGCCTCAAGTGGCGCAGAAGTGACTGCGTCTGCAGCGGGAGTCGATACCTATCAATTGTTAGTCCGTGGGTCGGTCTAGGCCGGGGATCCAAACGGTAACAGGATGCTTGAGCTTACTTGTCGCGGCTCAGGCAGGGCAGGGGCTGGTGCGGACGCTTCATTCGCAAAGGTCGGGTTCCTGCTCACATTGGGGCTGTTTGATGTGGGCGTGGCGAACGACCCGGTGCTAGCGGCCGATGCCCCTGTTGTCTGAGGCTTAAAAGCTGGGATGGCAGGGCCAAAGACGTCGTCGAAGGACTTATCATTGTAGGTCTTGGATACGCCGGGGCTGGCGAAGGCGCCCATCATGTCCGTGCTACCTGTCCTCCGGAAGAAAGGGTTGCTACCACTGGCATTACTGAGGGCAGGGCTTGCGACTTGGGGCGGAGGATTCGGCGGGGGGCTTTGGCTAAGCTGTCTTGCCAGATCGGAGGTCTCTTTGGTCAGATCTTCAGCCTCTGTCTTGAGCTTGTCGCGTTCACCCTCGTTAGTCGTCAGCTGCTTCCTGTTGATTGCCACCAGCCCCTTTTGCTGACGAGCTTCAGACTTGAGCTTCTCGATCTGGGGCTTGATAGATGCAACCTCTGCATTAACAGCTCGTATCTTCTCTTTCAAGTTGGCGTTCTCCTGTTGATCAGCTTGCAGGGCCGTCGCAACAGTCTGGTACTGAGTCTGTAGATCATGAAGCGTGCCATCAAGAGCAAGACTCTCTGCCTGGAGCTTCTTCGTCTCGTTGCGGGAGGCGTTGAGCTTGTCCTGTAGCTCGCGTACCTCCTTTGCCTGGTTCTCATACAGAGTGCGAAGCTGAGCAAGACGCTGCTCAAAGTTCTTCTTCTGCTGTGAGGTCTGCGTAAGCTCGCTCTGTGTGGCATTACGCTGCCCCGCCACATCCTGCATCGATTTCGAAAGCGTCCCAATTTGGTTGGATAGGTTCGCAAGCTCCATTGTTTCATTCATATCATTGCCTTTGGCCTGAGTTTGAGGTTCCGAGTCACCCAGGAGATCTTCTGCTATTGCAGGCTGGGGTGGCGCAGGTTGAGATCCTGATGCTGATCCTCCCGTGGCTTGAGGGTTCAAAGAGCGCCCAAAGGACGAAGAAGGAATAAAAGGCTTGAAGCTGCCGGTGGTTGTCGGCGAGGCCCGGGCCGGCGATGCTGGAGCGAGGGGGCTGGCGCTACCTGCGAATGGGTCATTTGTTGCGGAACCGCCGGTCAGCGCAGGGCCTTGAGCTGCTGCTGCCGGACCAGGCGCAGACTCCAGCCCGAAGAGATCGTCGAGAGCAGACACTGGCTTGGGCGGCTGAGGCGGTTGAACGGGGGCCTGCTGCTGAGGTGGTGCATCGAAAGCATTGGTAGTAGTAGACGGCCTCGCTTGAGCTCTCATACTGGGCGGTATCAAGTTTTGTGGCAGGACTTGTGGCAGATCTCCCTGTTTCATGCGCTGTTGCCGGACCAAGTACATGGCCACGGCGAACTCATCCCGGTTGAGACGGCCCTCGGACCTGATGTCTGCGAGGTCCCAGATATTTGCAAGGGCAGCTTCTGGAAGATTGGATTGGCTCAGGAACGGAACCGCTTCTTCGCCCGTAATGAAGCCTTTCTTGGTCTTGTCCAGGCTGTCGTAGATGACATCGAAGCGTTGCTTGTCAGCCTGGGTGATGAGCCACGCATCGCCCGTGGATTGAGGTGCCAGAGGAGACCTTCCATGGGCACCGGCCAGTGGAGAGGCTGCCCGCATGGGAATCTGGTGCGCAGCCTGTCCGCTTAGCTGGCGGGGTATAGCAGAAATGGGCGCCGTTGGGCCGCTTGGGCTCTGCGGTCTTCCAGCAGCAGAACCACGCCGTGTAGCAGCCTCGTACAAAGGGGCTGGGAGGATGTTGGGAAGAGCTCTGAGCGCACCAGACTTCATACTGGTCAGCAGGTGCATAGCGATGACGAACTCAGTCTGCACGAGCGCGCCCCTCTGCTCTGTGTCGGCGAGCTGCCAGATGCGGCCCAGTGTCTCGTTTGGCAGGTTGGACCTCTCGAATATCTGCCTCGCCTGCTCTCCGCCCAGCAGGTTGCCAGGTTGCAGTTGTTGGCGCTCGAAAAGACCAGCATATTGCGCGACCTTGTCTGGAGTCAGGGGAGGGATTCGGATAGGGGCGTTCCCGGTACCCTGGGCTGAGATGGGCTGGGGGGACCCAGTGGGAGCGGGAGCGAGCGGAGGAGGGGCGGGCGTGAAGCCATCGAATCGCGGGATCGGGCCGGGTTGTAGGGCGACTTGTAGCGACGGTTCACGGCCAGCCTGGGCGTGTCCGATCAGGCGCAGGGCGATACCGAAGCCGGCTGGGGTGAGGAAGCCACGGTTCTCCTGGTCAGCGAGCTGCCAGATCTCACCGAGTATCCTCGAGTCCAGCCTGGTCTTCTCGAAGAACTTGACGGCGATCTCTCCAGTGACCACCCCGACACTCTCGGTGTCTGCTTGTCGGAAGAGCTGGCCATAGACTCGCTTCTCGTCGGGGCCTAGATTCAGGTTCGGGGCACCTATGGGAAGGAGGTTGTGTTAGCCCGAGTCTCGCCATCCAGTCAACCAACCACACTCGCGGTCCTCGTATCGCAGCTCCCTATTAGCCATAGGAGGTGCCCAGGTGTTGGTCGGGACTCACCAGCATCGGCGCTGCTGCTTTCAGCCATCGTGGAATGCGGTGGGCTGGCAGCCGAGCTCCTCGTGTGCTCTGGCTCTGTAGTGGTCTTTCGTCCTGAAGATGGCCGGGCAACCGATGGCGCTGTGTGGTCGCGGCTCGAGATCCGGGGCTCTTGGCTGCGTAATGATTGTTTGCGCGTGTGCTCGCTCGGATGCAATGGACGGGGGAGGGGGCAGGCGGCGGTTCTCGGCCAGACAGACAGCTGGCAGAAGCGGGTAAATTGGAATCAAACGGGAGAGTGACTGACAAACAGACAGGAAGGGAGGTTGATGTCGACAACAGTCGGGCGCGCAGGGAGACGGGCACGAAGTGACGAAGTGGAGAGTTGTTGATGAGGCTAGAGGCTGGGAGATGACCTGCTCTAATTGATGGGTTGCTTGGCCCCCCTGTCCAATCCATCCGACGTCCACGTCTGGCACATTGAAACGGCCGGCCCAAGCAAGTGCTGCACCCAAGTACGTGGATCCCCAGCGGCCTGGCGAAACCTGTACGGTAGATCCCGAGCGCTACCCCAAAAGCTGGCTGCATCGCAGTTGCTTCTTGACCACTCTGACAGTGCAATTCTCTCTTTCTGGGGACAGCCCTACCCAGCAATTGCATCGGACGGCTTTTGCTATGCTTTTGGCCTGTCCTCACTACAGTCACTGTCGAATCCCGTCATTCTGCCCCTGGAATGTCGCTCGCTTGAGAGATTATGTCTTCATGTCGCTCGCTCCCTACCGCAACTCTTTCCTTCCCGGTAGACTCCTCAGCCTGCTCCGTCTCCTCATGCTTTCTTTCCCTTGGACAGAATGAGCCTACTGTGCTACTCGGCCTGCTTGACAGACTCGTGCCTCAGGGGTACCCACCTGCGTAGTACGGTACTAGGCGACATGCGAATAATTCTTTTGATTTGTTTATTGTCTTGTTCTTATTGTACTTAATTGCAGCAGTGGTGTGCAGCGGAGGAATTCACACAAGTAGAGATTGCTCGCGTTAAGTTATTACTCTTCGCATACACGGGATGGAGGTGAGGGTAGACTATGTCTCGCAAAGAGTGGTGATGCCCCATCCACAACGAGCTCCCCGTCCCACTCGCATGTCTTCCAGAGCTAGTGTCTCTTCACATTGGAGGCCCTCTCCATGGGCCTCTCAGAGAATGCCAGCATACTAGACGGTCTCACGGTCTCATTCCCTAGCCTCAGTTGTACTTCTCCAGGGCTGGCTTGAACGCCGCGAACTGAGTGAACGCCTTCACCTTGGGCGTGTTCATCGGGGCCATCCCATGGTCTCCCTTCTTCAGCGCCTGTAGGTATGCCGGCCTCTCAGCCACGTCCTTCAGATATCGCAAGACGTTCTGGTACGGCCCCAGATCCACCACGGGGGCGAATCCCCGCATCGTGGTCAGCGAGAAGACGGACATGATGTCGGCTGCGCTCAGGTGCTCCCCGGCGAGGAACTTGTTGCCCGCGAGCCGGTCGTCCAGGAGCTTCAGCGCCGTCTGGTTCCTCTTGTTGAAGACCTGGACGATGGGGGTCTCGTCCGTCATGCCGGAGAGCAGGAACGTCATAAGCCTCGAGACAGACGGCTGCAGCGATCCATTGGCGAAGTGCAGCCACTGCAGGTACTCGCCATAGTCCCTGTCGTCGGGCGTCCTGATGAGCCGCGGCACGCCACTGCCGGGGGCGGAGTTGCCGCCGTGGACGGTAAGGACGTAGTCCACGATCGCGCCGGACTCAGACAGGCTCACTGGAGGCGAGACGGTGGTGTCCTTGAAGTAGGGAGCTGTGCCGAAGGGGTTGACATCCTTCAGGTATTGTGGCGCAAGGGCGGTCGTGGGGTCTCTCTCGTGGACATGCAGTGTGTACGGCACTTTCAGCTCCTGGTCGCGGTCAGCCGGTGCATCAAAGCGGAAAGGTTCCGTGGACGGGACGCACCTCCAAGAGCCACACGACTCTCTCTGACTGAGAAAGGTGCAGATGGTGTAGTTCCAGAGACATTGTGGTAGCTGATGAGTCTTTAGAGAACAATTTCCTGTTCGACTTTCCTTTGATGCAATGTTTCTTGAGGGGTTTGATACGTGGATTGAGGCGTAGATGATCTGGGAGCTTGAAGTTTAATGTACGTCTTAGCTGCACATGCTAGCCGTGTCTCCACTTCTTCCGGCGTCCAGTCCATCGGGCGGGCGTTGGAGTTGTACCGTTGGCAGCGCCGATGACTTCACTCTGCGGTTATCAGCCGTTTTGACGTGGTATTTCATCCACCACGGCCAATTCCAAATGCACCATTGTAGTAAGACTTATGCTCAGGCCCACTAGCCCGGCGACTCCACGTCCCCCGACTGCCGTAGTCAGTGGAGACGCCGCTCCAGATCGGCATTTGGTGGGCGGATTCCAAAAAGAAAAGTGGAAACATTCTGTGGCGTCCTTGCGTTGATTCCTTCCGAGCCTCCGTCCGATGGTTTACGGCCGACACATCCGGCTCAGCTCAGGACACGCCAGCCAGCGCTTGCACCCTATTCCACTAGCTCTAAAGGGAGTCATGGTGCGGCTCTCAAGGCTTGTCTGGACCAAGAACAATGTTTCTCACTGCTGGGCTTGTTTGCCTCGCATCAAAACTCACAGAAGATCCCGTGCATATGGCCTTTTTCAGGGTCGAGAGACGCAGAATCCTCGCATGCCCATCACGGTCGTCCCACGGGTCTGCGCCTGACGGCATGTCCTCGATGGATGCTCAATTGCTTCCCACCGAGTACATACTGCCAACGCCAACTGCTTTTCCAGTGGTGTGCTTCCCTTCCCAGGGTCGGTGTCCATGCCAAAGCCAGGAACTGCATTGACTTGACCACATGAGAAAAGGCAGAGGGTAGTGGGATACGTGATGAATCGGTCCTAGCCGGTTGTCTATTATTATATGGTTATTGTCTGCATCTATATACCCTCGCTCTATGCGCTCTATTTCCCATCCCCCTGCTTCACCGGCCCGTCCGCGGCATCCTCGCCGAAAGACTCCGCGCTCAGGTCCGCCGCCGTGCGCGTGATCTCGTGGCTCTTCTCCAGCTTGGACAGCACCATCCACGTCGGCGCCACGCTGAGCAGGAGCACGCCAAAGTTGATGCCGATACTGACAAAGTGGTTGACCTTGGCCTCGCTCTGCATCGCCCAAGCGACAGTCTGCCCGAGGGCCTCGAACCCGCGGAGGATGCCCGTGTGCCGCGACACCGACGACAGGTCGGTGGTGTACTGGCCCACGAGCCAGTACAAGAACTGCTGGAAGGCCTGGCCCGCGAACTGCCAGAAGAAGACGAGGGCGTACGAGGCGCCGAAGCCGCCCGTGAACCAGTCGTGGACGGGGCTCGGGTCCGCGTCGTAGTACTGCTTCTGCAGGATGATGGCCCAGATCCAGGCCCCCGAGAGGACGATGACGATGGCGGAGAAGGCGATCTTGGCGCGGGTCTTGATGTGGATGCTCTGGCGGTCGAGCAGCGAGGCGATGATGAAGGAGCTGAAGATGCCGGCGAAGTTGGTGAAGAAGGACGAGAATGCGCGAGCGCGGACGGTAAAGTATGTCGTGAGCCACGTGCTGAGGAGGCCGTTGTAAAAGTAGCTGATGAAGAAGGCAGGCAGGAGAAGGAGGATCCGGCGGGATCTCAGCAGGTCCCATACGGCCTTGAACTCGGCTACGAACGTCGGCTCCCTCTGGGTCACCACACGGGTGCCATCCCTGCGCCAGACCTTCTCTGCAGGGCTCAGAAGTATGGCGATCGGCAGACCCAAGCACATGATAACGATAAAAGCGATGTAAGTCGAAGGACTGACGGAGCCAGAACTGGACTTATCCGCGTTCAATCCCAGATTGATGGCTCCTCCCACGATGGGGCCAGCAGCCTTTGCCGTTTGCCATATAGCAAGGTAGAAGGCTCTGTCCTTCGGGCTGGGATAACCGATGATGATGGCTGCCTCGGCTGC
Source organism: Diaporthe vaccinii (assembly GCA_039880775.1). NCBI lineage: Eukaryota > Fungi > Ascomycota > Sordariomycetes > Diaporthales > Diaporthaceae > Diaporthe > Diaporthe vaccinii. The sequence continues at coordinate 581,648 of JBCEDN010000002.1, forward strand.
CCAGAAGAAACCGGCAGAGATACCACAGAGGGCACTGCCGAATAGCATGAACCAGGTGACGGCCGAGGTGCTGTTGACGTAGAGACCGGCGCCGTAGATTGGATATCCAATACTACCAAGGGCCAAGCCCCACTTCAGGCCGATCCGGTTGTTGATGGCCCCGGCGGCGATGCAGACCAGGAAGAATAGGCCGTAGACGAGCGCATTAGCGGCCGATACCGCGTACGGCTCTGCTGCTCCGCCGGCTCCCAGGTTGTTGAGAGCATCCCACATACCCGGAGCCGTAAAGGAGACGCCGCATGCCACGAGGATCTGGAACGGCACGGATCGGAAAATTGAGACCGCTTTGCTTGGCGGCGGCGCGGCGGACCCATGTTCGCTGTCGTGTATGCTTCGCTCGGCACCCATCTCGGCGGTAGTGACGGAGGCACGAATGGGTAGGGTTCCGTAACTTGTTGCTGCTGTGCACCCTTTCAAGGCTCGTGAATCTGGATGTACCATCGCCGCCTTGCTGCAGCCGCGTGCATGCGAGCGAGTTGATTTTTATATAAGGTCCCGTAGAACTCCGCTGGGTCGTCACTTATTACGCGATAACTAGACATTTTAAGGTGAGATTTTTCATCGGCCGTCTTAAGGCGCGATCACGCAATCGGTACCCACTCTCAGGTCTTCACAAGAACGCCTGTTTCGGATGCTCTAGTGCTGGAGCCGCAATTATTATGGCATAATAGATGCTACGCATTCGCCACGAGGCCATTTGGAAACCCATAACTAATTACCAGACGAGCCCCAATCGCACCGGCGTCTTAGTCCTTCAAAACGTAATAACAGAGGCATTTAAGCACTGTACATATAGCCATGTCTCTATCCGCCATGCTGAATTTAGAGCTCACCCAGTCGATACTTCGGAACACGTCCAAAACCCCGTCTTCCTGAAATAAACCGAATTGTCCGTATTCGAAAATTGTGTAGACGGACAAAAGCTCGCTAATTGATGGCACTGGAGGGTCTTCGAGTTGGGGATGCAAGGTTCGTGCCAGCAATTACGTGCCAGTGTGTTTGGTTTTGGGAGCGTCGGAAAGGCTCGGCCAAACCACAGCATGCGTAATAAACGTCCATCACGCCATTTCACACGAGCCCAGCTGCAGAATGCGATTCTATCAATAGTATTTCACCATGACGAGCATAGCAGAATAGTAGGCACTCCTCAACAGCGACATAATTTCGAGTTGGCAGGACGCAGACGACAGAACGGTCGTGTGTTTCCGAACTGCATCCATGCAAAAATTACCCGCATTCACTCCGTCGTGGAAAACAAACCGCACGATAAATAAGCAATCCACTGAGGTGCGATTTGGTGGAGTAGACGTGTCAGATCAGTAAATATTGACTGGCCAGGCGTGAGACTACCTAGGTAGTTTCGGGATATCGCATGGGCTAGACTGACGCATCTGGCATCAGCAAGTTTGTCCATATCTTAGAGGATATGAAAGTTGCACCTAATGTATGAAAGCAAGCAGAGATTGCGGCCCAATGAACTGGTCGCCTGTGGCTTGTCCAGATGGTTTTGCTGGATGTTGCGGTCAGTTTTTGGGCCATGTGGCTTGGAAAACAGCCTCAAAACAGGTATGGGGAATATGTGTCTGCGTCTGGCAATGAGATTTGAGATGCGATTCATATTCTTGTAGTCTTTCTCGTTTTTGATGAGATTGGGCTCAGTCGTAGCGCCACAAAACACAACCATGGTTGCGACAGAATCTGATGTGGCGGTGAGGATACCTGCGTGTGGTGAGAAATAGGGATGCCTTATTGTCTAAGATACAGTACATGCATTTGACTTCCCAGTTATGGCGGTGTGTAACCAGCATTGCATTGCAGCAGGGGGTCTTGACAAAGAACTCACGGTCAATTGCATCACCAACACATACTGACCGTCAAATCTGAGATCCGATCATGAACCTGGGTACCTTCCCGCGGGTATAGCCGTGCCGTTAGGCAAACGAATCCCACCAACTGACATGGGATCACAGAATGGCTGCCTCGTCGATTTATCTCAGGTCGTTGTTCAATAACTGTCTGACCATCGTGAGTGAAAAATCTGCGCCTGATGTCCATGTGAGATCATCCAGAACGTTCCATATTTGCTTCGTAACACTCTGGTCACTCTTCCTCGTCAATTCGATACTGTCGGCGGTCGAGGTGCCTCTTCTCTCCTCCATGATGGACCGTTCGGTGGACACCGACGCTCTCGAGCAACTGTGGCTCCAACGGTTCAATGAATTTCAGGATTTTCGATCTCAAAGGATTGCACGCAAAGCTGCTGCGAAAGACGAGCTTGATGCAGCGCAAACAGGAATCGACGCGGATATCTCAAACATTCAGAATGAACAGAATCAAAGCGCTGAAGCCATGAAAGGAGAAGCCCACGCAAAAATACGAAGAATCGAAGAGCAAACCAAAGTAGAGATCCAGCGACTCCAGGATGAGGCTTACAGGAAGACTACAGAGATCCACGAAGCGACCAAGAAAGACCTCGGAATTCTCCAGGTCAATTCTGAAAGAAAGACCCAGGAGCTGGAGGACAAGCGTACTGCGAGAAAGCGCAAGCACGAAGATGACTACCACGAGATTGAGAGCGAATTTTCCACGCGCTTGAAGTCTCTAGAAAAACGCTGTATGCCTTCGGTATGCACAGCTTCTCAGATATCAAGGGGAGCATGTGAGGGAACAGTAGCTGACTTCAGGCCCAAATCAGGCATTGCCAGACACTCCGCCACCTTCCGCAACCCGAGAAGTGCCAACCTATCCTCTGCCAGTCAACAACCCCCCGACAAAACCCTCATCATCGATTGATGCCGAGTCTCTTCAAGAACGCCCAGCAGAACGCCCAGCAGAACGACGACCGGCCTTGTTCTCCCTTCCACCATTGCGTTCGAGTGAGAATATACCCCCTTCCCAAGTCTCCCACGGCTCAGACGCATCGGCACCACCTGGCAAAAAACGGCGCTTTGAGGGATTTGCAAAGGATGGTTGCGTTACCTGCAGAGGTCGAATTTGGCGGTGCGATGGGGCCAGACCAATATGCGGCAAATGCAAGACAGATGGACAGCCCTGCATTTGGCCTCAGCCGAAGTCTCCTCAACAGCCAGTTCTTCAGCCCCCACGCATCAACACCGGCGCAATTGATTTACGTGGCGGAAGTGAGGTTCCTCGCGCGACAAGTTTGAGACCATCAAATACCGAATCCACTGGTCGAACCCTTCCTGACCTATCGCCGGCATTTGCTTATGATGCCCGAAGACGGCCATCGCAAAGATTGGTAAGACTGAACTATTCTGCAGATCGGGTGCGTATGTGCACAGAAAGCTGCCAGCCAGGCTTGCGGCAATCCGTTGCTGATATTGACCAGGCTGAACCCCCTGGACGGAGTACAACGACGGCCTCAGGCTTGAGCAGTCCCGAATCCCCCAACTCTATTCAGGGACCCGGTAGTCATGCCATAGACCCATGTTCGCGCGACAGATCTCCTGAAGTATTTTCATCAGGGGCTTCGTCACTGCCACCAAGACCGCAGACCGAGCGAAATGTTCAGCGATCCAACAGCCTCACGGTCCCAAGAACAATCACATTCGATGAGGTCTTCGAAAGTGTTCGGAGAGAAGACTCACAGGAAAAGCACTTCATCGTCGAATTCCCACAAGACAGCAACAAGTGGTATATCCTACGGTGTGACGAGCATGACATGAACTTCGGAGAATACCCATTTAGCTCGGCAAGGTGCCACATCGACTCTGATGCTCACGGCCATATCTCGCGCACCTACGAGAACTGTATCTTGAAGCTGGGAGTGCTCGTGCTTGGTTGTACCTCCAAGAGGGCGGAGAGTAACAACGAGGTTTACAAGAAGGCTCTCCAGGGCGGGTACAAGCCGAAGCAGGGAAACATGAAACTGCGCAAGCACAGAAGGACCGGCCGTATCCCCAACAATGGTGCAATCGGGAAGAAACCACATCACAATGGACCTCGACCGGCCGGGCTTTTCAAACCCTTCGAGGGCATCGTCAACCCTGACCCGGGTGAGGTGTACCAGGGAGCTCAGCAAAAGCCGGGACGAGTGGAGCCTCAATGGTGCCTAGTCGTTTGTCTGCCTCTGAGAAACTGGTAATTATGCTTCTCTATATCTCCGACCCAGTATACAAGGTCTGATGTGGATTACTGTGGGAGCATGTGTCCTCTTAACACGATGATTCCTCGATTAGTGTCTCTCCCTTGTTCAAATTTTCAAAATTCTCACAGGACTTCAATTCAGGCAAACCATCGGTATCTCTGGGTGTCTACATCAGAGTGGCCTCGCCAAGAGCATGCCGCCTTGCTATCAACGCGGATGCCTCGAAGATCCCCGGCCGCGTGTTTCTGACTGGGCCGAGGAATTCCAGAATGGTGGTCCACGAGTGAAGGAGCGTAGCTTTCCTTGTCTGATCCTCAGGCCCAGCATGGAGATACCTCCGTGGGACAAGGAATTCATGCTGCCACCTGACAGATGGTATTTCACCTGGATCAACGCCGGGAACTTGCGCGATCGACGGTATAAGCATCCGCCCACAACGCATCCTCTATCGATAAAAGGCATTCATGATGGTCATGGGGTGGCGGGCAAGTTCCGACAGCGACTTGAAGCAGCCCGTGCAGCTCATCGTGGCAGTGATCGACCGATGGTGATGTCCAATCTGGACGGGAAACAGGCTAGCCACCGTCAAAATGATCCAAGTGCTCGGGAGCGGAGTGGAGTTGACAAGCATGTTCAGGAGGCGGTACGTGGCTGAATCTATTTGAATAGGAAATTGGCTTACGCTGACCATCATGATGCAATTACTAGTCTGATATAGATGATCACACAACTGCTGTGGCACAGGATCCTTTGCCTGGGGCCACTTCAAGAGAGAGCAAAGAGAACATGCCCGACAATAACAGCCAGGAAACCAATGGAAGTGATGTCGAAGATCTTCAGGAACGCGAAAATCGCGAATCAGTCGAAGAGACTATTGTGGTTTCCTCATCAGATTACGAGCCTCAAAGCTCCTCCACCCCAGCACCGAGCACGGTCGTCAGCGACCCATTCGACCCGTCCTACAGCCCCAGGTCGCCCTCCTCGGACGATCGAAACATGTCAGTCGATCCCACCGGTTTGGACGAGGACTTCGACATCGATGACTACAACGACCCTCCGAGATCACCTAGCACTAGCAGCGAAGGTGCCGAAAGCTCTGAGAGTGACGAGGGCGCACAAAAAGGAGTGGATGATAGTTCCCGCGCTTGCCCCGGTGGGTCGCCATCGGCGGTCGAAGCACTGAGAGCAATACAGACGGAAATGATTCCCGGGTATGAAGACAGCGATTCCAGGAGTGAACAGTCCACCAGGGGTACAGAGCGATCAGACATGAGTTTGTTGTTCCCAGGTCTGGCCACATGTCAAGCGCGTGAAGAGCAAGCTGATTCATGATTGCAGAAATTTGGCCAAGATATTTGCAGGTATTATACTTGGTCTACTGTTGGTACTGTTTTGAGACAGATATGAGTGACAAAAATAATGTAGCGAGAGAGCGCCATCGAAAACTACTGCTGTTCTGACTTATTTTCAATCTTAAATGCTAAGACCTCTACTCGCTGACTACCATCTACACGAACACGAATCATCTTAGTGTAAAACATCCACTTTCATTTCCCAATGATGAGAGTCCTGACCTCAGACTTTTCTTAGCGATCGAGTTCGGAAGCAGAGAGGTCTGAGAGAAGGTGACCGACCTGTGGCAGCTGGAGCCGTTCGCCAATGAGAAATATACACAAAAGCAATCGTAGATAGAAAGGCTTCCACAGAATAAGTGACAAGAACAATACAAAACGGCTCTCACGGCATCTGAGAAAGAAATCCACTCATGACAGCGCTGTATACGCATACGAAGACGATCTGACGCGCCTCATCTGCCTCAATGAACCGAGCAAACACACTGATCAAAAAGCACATGACTAGCACCAAAGCCATTCTGAAACCACTATTGCTATCGAAATAGGAAAGGAGAGCCATTGGAAGCACGAGAAAGACACATATTCGGACGAGGAGTAAAACACCGACAACCCAAGAAAGGTCTGCATCTTCGTAGCGCAGAAATCGGAGGTTGTCACATTGGACACTGTGTGATCGGAACGGGCGCTACATATGTTATCAGAAAGTTCAAGCAGAACGAAATGTGGGTAGTATAAGGATAAATACTAACGAGGAAGATGCGACCCAGTCTTGAGAGTGGCATCAAGGCTTTAAGGAGTTTCTCAATAGGGCCTTTGGGCGATGCTGACATCCGGAACTCGTGCCATTCTCTGTTACTGTACATTGCAGCCTGACCAGTCGACCGCTGATCGAGCCACAGCCGCAATTCATCAAGAGTTGATTCCTCTGGAATCTCGGCAGTGTCAACTATCCTGGCGTGTGCCCAGGCGGTATCTGTCACTTTGGTATTAAGTAGACCCTCTGAACTCGAATATCAATTAGAATAGAATGCTCACCGTATTGTGCTAAGCTGTCTGTAAGTTGTGACATCATTTCCTCTAATCTCTCTCCCACCACGTCTGGTTGGCACAGATTCGAAGACTCGCTCACATTCTCAGGCTTCAACTCCTCCTTGAGGGCTTTTATTTCCATGCTTAGCTTTGAAATCCTCTGCGCCCGAAACTCAAGCGCAAGAGATCGTTCGACTGAGAGACTCGGATAGAAGGCAAAGCGACGGTCATAATCTTTCACTCGCGCAAAGCCCTCGGGACCGGAGGCCTGCTCTGAGCGAGAGGAGGTCAGCTTGTCACACCGTTCTATAAGAAAGATTACTAACCGAGCCCTTCATCTTGCGCTGAGACGACGGACGCTTGTGGCTGAACCGTCGGTTCGGAGGTGCGATGAGCTTCTCTTCCATCAACCTGTCTTGGGGTTTCTGCCCCAAGGCTCCCATGCGAATCACCCCTTTCGACCATATCAAGCACTGAAAGCTCAGTGGGCATCATCATACATGTTTGACACAGACACAAATGTGTGCGATGCAGCAAAGTCGGCCTAAGCAACGTCTCTACCGTGCGTCCTGGCTGTCTCTTTTATACAGGCTGCCAAAAATGCCCATGTGAATGCCTTGTGAGGCAGGCTCTGCAGTGGTGATACGGCAGACTTGGGCGGACTGCCTGCTGACTGCATGTTGTTCGTCATGAATAGTGCAGGAATAGACTAGTAGTGCTCAAGTTGGAGGCTCTCGAGGTGAATGTATTGGGGCGTTGTTGTAATACAGCACGCTCCACCATGAGATGCAGATCTCAGAAGCAGCTAGTCTGCATCGTCACAGAGGCTCCGAAAATGAATTTACTCTAGAGCTGACAATCTAATCAAAGAAGGGCCGGCCGGGGCGAAAGGACTAGCATAAGTAAGAGGCTAGTAGGCTCTGCTCGAGTTGCTGGAGGACCAACAAAGTAAACTTTGAATCAAGACAAGGGAGACGCTTTGTTTGGAATGATTTCGGGGTGGGCACGAGCTTTGAGTGGCAACTGTGACCTGTCAAATCGGTTCAGACAGAGCGAGGGCCTGCCGAAGTGCGGGCTACGGGTCTTCTCTCAACATTCCAGATGCTGTACAGAAGCAGCAAATTCTAATGCCATTACGGGCGTTCTCTAAGCTAATGCGCTCCACGGGAGCCCCTGGTCTAGTGACGCACGTAGACCATGCCTGAATCCACTTAGATTGCAACTTTGTTTTTGCCTGGCCTCATCAGAAACGAATAGGAACCTGAAATACGTGTCGCTATTTGTTGCGTATGACGAGCCAGGGCAACAAACCCGGATGCATGCCTAAAAACGACGAAGGCGCTGCAGGCGGTGAGGCCGAGGCCGAGGCGTCCTCCCCAGGACAGGTAGTCTACTGGGGGACGGTCTCGGAAGGGTGGTTCCGGGGATATTGATAGTGTTGACCACGTTCATTCTATGCAGATCTCTAACACTCGAACTAGACAGACAGCTAGCGCCAGGTTCCCGTTACTAGCGCTGAGCCATCACCCAGCATCCCTGACCCTTGTAAGCCGCCTCTCCACGTGCGGCCCACTTCCGTTACCCTCATCTTCAACTTCCCAAAGGTCACTTGCGATACGGCTGAGTTTCGAAGAGCTGACTATAGGGTTCCAAATTAGGATGGAAGTCATAATGAATGAAATTGCAGCGTTCAACAGGATATCAAATTTTGATTTGCAATTTTCTTGTATGTGCAAGCAGAATCCCAGCCCAACTTGAAGTGTCCGAAATTACAGAGCTCCCCAGCAGCGAAAACCATCGCCCTTCATATTCCACCTCTTGGTGCATATAGATCCATTTCGGTACCTGGATCTCATTGCATCATCCGATGATCCTCTCCCCCGGAGATTCCCCTCAGGCAGGCGTTGATCGGTAGACCTAACCCTATTTCAAGTAGACTGGAATCAACACGCTGTGGTAGACTGGTCAGCTTCATCTGCCCCTTGATGGGAGGTGCTTCACAGATGTATTCTAACTCGTGAGAAAGCATACAATTGGTGGAATAGCGGTAGGATGACTTTCAGAAATCCATCGAGGATCGATGTAGGTCGTGTTTCGAGGTTGGTGGGTTGTGCTGAAGTCTAAGATTACCGGGTGGTGGGCTGGGCTTTGGTTTCTGTATCACAAGCACCCCGTGTCCGTTGCCCTTGCAACTCACGTTAGCGGGACTGTACGAAGGCATTTTTTGAAGAAGATTGTTCATCGCTGCGAGTTTAATATATCTTGCTGGCGCAAATATAGAAGAGAAAAGCTTCTCAGGTCACGGTGAACCTCGTTGAGGTGCGTGTGATAGATATGAAAGACAGCTTCGCTGTCTTGCAAAAGGAAACGAGAAGAGGTGAAGGAAGGAAATAGTATGGGTCACAGATGAAGAAGCGCATTACGAATGGCAGTGTATAGAGCTACGTATCCATTGGTGAAGCGTATGGGGATGACGGGGCGCTGCTCCGACTAGGAGCGCCGCCCCGGCATGGATTCCAAGCGACGCGGACACCGTGACCTAGTAAACCATCTCACCTGCACGGTTGAGAAGCCCGCCACTACACTGCCGGGCGGCCATCAACCAGCGAGTAAACTCAGAACGGCCCAGAACAAGGTACAGCTACTTTGTTTACCCTTCTGCACCCTAAATGCGACAGCAGGATTGACAGCGCGCTGGTAGTCACTAGTGCATGTGACGAGTCTCGAAAAGGCCCAGAAAAAGGTACAAGTACTTTGCCACATGGTGGGTCTGGCAAGTAAGAACTTAGCCTCATTTAATTAATGAAGAAACATTGTCCAGGGAACGGGCCAGACGAGGGCCCCGTAGAACAGAAATCGGAACCGAGGTCGCGGGCAACTGTCCAGTGAACGGGTCAGATGAGGGTCTCGTCGAACAGATCGGAGCCGAGGTCGGGCGAATGGTCGGGGCTCGACGTGCTTGTGGTGTTGGCGGGTTCTGAGGGCTACATCGGTGCTTTCTTGAAATGGGACCCAAGTCTCCAGTGACTATGCTCCGGTGTGTGACACCAGAGAGAGCGTAGGATTGAGATAGCTTTCCATCTGTGTTATCAATGTGAAATGTCCACTGATGACCATCCCACAGATTGAAAGCCTCAATTTTATGTAAATTGTTCGCCTTTGTGTGCCTACTTTAGTATTTAGTAAGACGAGACCACGGGTCCCATTTAGGAACAGGACCAGTATGATAACGATCTCCAGCAGGTTTTCTGGGGATGCAATCGTTTAAGAAGCTTCTGTGGCAAATACTTGAAAAAATAGATCGGACAGATGATCTCTTATTCAGTTGGGGGCGGTCGAGAGAAACGAGCAATGCAAGCTAACTTGAATTATGCTGTTATCCGCTGTGGTGAGCAGCGTAGTATTGGCGGCGTGAGGCATGATTCGTCACCATCCGAAATCACTTGACATTTGTCAATACTGCAGGGTGCACAGTCCAGATTTGCGGTGTTTTTTCTTTCTTTTCGCACTGCACCACTCATGTGGCCGGCACCATGCTGTACTACCATCTCTAAGTCCGGGTGCCAACTCAAGCACAGCCTCCTTCACGCACAGGAGACGACGTATTGTAAATGGGATGAATGGTTCGTTTCAAATTAAGTTATTTAGACTGGATATATCGAGACTGATGAGATAGATATGGTGTTGTCAGACTCACTGCAGTTGATCATATAACCTCTCGGAGGGTTAAATAGTCAGTAAACTCCTAATTCAGTGACATTATTACCTACTCCTTTAGCCATTCATCGCGCAAGGTATCTAGTCACTCGCTTGTGAGCGTTTGGAAGCCCGCCCGGGAACCGGATATTATATTATCAATATCTGAATGGATTGGCCATGCCTGAATTGAGGACTGATCAGGGTTACAACGGCGTTCTTTGTGTTGATATACATTCTGGAGAAGACACACGCTTGCGAAGTATACCGCGCCCTGCACGCTTCCATTGAAGTGATTGAGCGCAGTCCTATCTGGGCGACATCAGGTTATCATACTGCTCTCCCAGCCACATATTGACAATTGTGCCGTGGTCTCTGGTCTTCAAACCAATTGCGCTGGCTACGAGGTACTGCATACTGAAATCAAATGCGGCCCATTCTGTGACAGCAATCGGTCCCGGGGCAGGGGTCTCATTCAGCAGTCATTCAAGCTTGATCACATCGGCTTCACGGACATCAAGATGGCCTCGAAGGCTTGTACACTGAAGCGAAATAAAACCTGGCGGTATGCAAGCATAATAACAATTGGTATCTTGAAACAGCTACAGGCGTCACGCATACGCGACACAGTACCGGGTACTAAACGCCCAGACTACCATAGGACCACACCATTTTCACAATATGATCCCCTGGGCAGCCTTTGGAAACTCATTACGTCAAAAAAGAGCAGAAAAAATCATGCCTCCTTCTGATCCGTAACAACAGCCTTCTCCTCATCACCACCCAGGCTCCCATCCTCAGCCACACCCTCGTGGTGCCCGTGCAGACCGATCTCCGTCTCGGTGAACGCATCCGCCGTGTCGCGGTACTTGGGCACAAAGTTGACAGCGAGCGCGTACGACCACGCGGCGATGAAGAAGGCCATCGGCACGACCATGGCGATCGGGGTGCTGTGCAGGTCAGCCACGGCGCCGGTCAGCGGCGGGACGACGGCGCCGCCAAAGACACCCGCGACGATGAACCCGGAGCCGCGCTTGGTGTGGCGGCCCAGCCCGCGCATGCCCAGGGCCATGATGGTCGGGAAGCAGATGGACTCGAAGAAGAGGGTGACGTAGAGCATCGCCATGCCCGTGTTCTGGCCCTGGGTGATTGAGGGCCCGACGAAGACGATACACATGGTCAGGAAGATGCCGAAGACAATGCGGGGCTTGACGAAATTCATAAGTCCGACGCCCACGAAACGGCCGACGGCGAAGGCGCCCTGGGCGCCTGCTAGGAACTGCGAGCCGAGGGCGGAGTCGGTGTTGGAGCGGGACTCGGTCACGTAGTTGATGAAGTAACTGAAGTTTTCTGTCAGCGGAATATCTTATATGCAAAGGGCCTTCATCTTGTCGTCTTTTTGTAAAAGTCTCTAACGTACCTCGCGATAGCGATCTGGGCTCCAGTGTAGCAGAACTGGGCGAAAGAAGCATGGAAGAGACGGTACTGCTTTATGAATGGTTTATCGCTGTCTTCGGAGGCGCGAGACTCCTCTGCCTGGAAGGCCATGTCCGCATCCGTGATCTCGGGGATGTCCGAGACGAAGAAGATGAAGGCGAGGATGAACACAAAGACCGCGATAGAGAGGTAGACCCATTGCACGTTCTGCAGCGCCTTTACGTCGTCGAAGTTGAAGAAGACGTAGGAGCCCAGGACGGGGGCCACGACCGTGCCGATGCCATTGAAGGCCTGGGAGATGTTGATTCGGATTTCGGAATACTTGGGCGGGCCGCAGACTGCAGCGAACCCAGGTCAGCGCCCTTGGCCCATACTGATTGTGACTGGTGGTGGGATGCCATATTGTAGGACCTACCGGTAATATAAGGGTTGGCAGCTGTCTCGAGCGAACCCAGGCCGTTGCCGATGATGAAGATGCAGATGCAGAAGCCGGCGAAGGAGCGGTGCAAGATGGCAGGGATGGCCAGCAGGGCGCCAAGTCCGTAGAGGAAGAGGCCCCAGATGAAGACGGCTCGATAGCTGTAGTGGCGCAGGATCCAGGCGGCGTGCCCAAGAGAAGCCAAGGGGTAGGCGCTGATGGGGTCACGTACTGTCAGTGGGGACTGTTGACGGAAGCACACACTGGGCGCCAAGAGTGTGGGGGAGGAGGAGGAGGAGAGTTGGCACGCACCCAAAGTAAGCGGCCTGGAGGCCCGAGGATCGAGCTTTGCTGATGTCCAGGGTGTTCTGGAAATGCTTGTTCAGGGTGTCGAGCAGGCCATAGGAGAAGCCCCAGAGGAAGAAGAGGATGGTGACGAGGCAGATTGGGAAGAGCGACTCCTTCAGCGTCAACTCGGCGGCCTTTGTCCTCTTCTTGTCCGAGGTGCGCAGGGAACGGCCCTTCCAGAACGACTTGGCAAACATCTTGACTCGAGTCCTGACTTTGCCCCTCACTCAGCAGACACGGCCAGTCTTGCCTCGACGATGGGTGATTGACTTTCGCGCTGTCGCTCCGTCGCTTCGTCGTTCCGAGCGCAGTGGAACCAATGTTCGAGCGTTTGTAGAGGGAGGGAGTGTCGACGAGGAACGATCGGGCAGTCGATGATTGAAGGCGAGAGAGGAGCCAGTGACCGACCTGACTGGACCCGGGGGTCGTCGTGGATTATTAGATATGGAGACGGGTGACGAGGATGATTCTGCTTCGGCCCTTCTACCCCATGTTCTGGCAGTTCTTCGTGTTGTACCCCACATCCCCAGACCAATGGCTCCAGTCATTAACCGACGGGGCCTGGGGAAGGTCCAGGGTGCCCCCCAGCTCTAGCAGGGCCGGGGGCCGCCTTCTACCTCGGGAGATGTTTCCAAGGCACCAAGGCTTGACCGAGATGGGCTCGACAGGCCCCCAAACGGCCTGGACCATGAACCTATGGACCCGTCGGGAAATCCGCGAAGATGTCTCGATGCAACCACGTGCGGGGAGACACATGCTTTGGCCTAGTCCCAGCTGCTCCATACCAAATCGAGACATCGCTGCCGAGAGCGAAATGCCGGACTCAGACAGCGGGCTTGCCATGAGGCCTAAGTCCAAGGGGGCCAGGGGGGCGCTGCTTCGACTCAATGATAGCCCGAGAGGTGAGCCAGCAACCCAAGCAGCTGCCAGACCAGCGAAATGTCTCAGAATTGTACTGTAATCTAGTCTAACCCGTCTGTAGATCATGCGCAACATATCTATCAACCAACAATTGTTGCATGTGGTGTCTGCCATTACCGTGGCACTGGGATCTGTCACGTTTCAGCCCGTCCACCAGCCCCGTCTTGGCCATGCTGTGCCGCCGCTTAATCGACTGTTGGTCCCGAGCTGTCGGCTCCATGGACACATCGACTGCCACGGACGGGCCAGCGTCCATGGTTGTGGCCCCAGGTAGATCCCGGGACTAGCCCCAGATAAATTAGCAGTCGCATTTCCCAGTATCATACTACGGTACTTACTAGTAAACTCTATCAAACCACAATCTGATTGAAATCAGCCAGGTATCGCCGGCTTGCTACAAGAACCTATTGTGCATAGACCGACCGTTTTGCCTTGGGTCGTCAAACCGCAATCAAGAGTCATCGAAGAGTGAAGAGAGTGCCCCAAAGACTTGTAACAAGCTGTCACCCGGCACGCTGGTGTACGTCGTGAGGGGCATGGATGGGCCTTGCTGAGGGACTGCACGTGCCGGGCCAGATCTGATACGTATCTTCTGCGCTCCCGTTTTGAGGCATACCCAATCAAGCATTTATGAGTTTTCAGTTGACCTTTACAGGTTGGTCGACGGCATCCGGCTAGAAAGTATCTCTGGAGACCTCGGTCTGTTCTGTGCAATCAGGTTGTGTCACAACTAGCTACATCGCAAACTCCTGAATGGCGACCTCCCTAGCGCCTGAGCATGACTAGATATCTAGAGACACGGCACTGAAGCGCACAGTACGACCCACTATATCGACATCAATTTAACGCTGGTGTCAGAAAGGCTATGAAGGCGAGATATTAGCCTTGAAGTTGCGCTGCAAGACACAATGCCAGTCAGATAGCAAAATTTATGCCTACGTTCTCATTCGATGTGGGCCCTGTTCACTTTCGAGAGCAGCGATGGAAAGGGTGTGCACTGCTACTGTTGTCTTGACTACCGGAGCGTGGGTGGCTGTAGATAGGCGTTGTGGAAACCGAGCCAGTGGATGAACTCGATGCCTCTCGACTAGTCACACAGGTGGCAACTGTAACTCTGCTACTTCTGTCGGGAATAAACTATAGACTGTGTATAAAACAGAACTTCCCATCAAACCCAAGACCCGAGCGCCAGCTTGAGTACTGTCGGTTCATGCATCATGGTGTGCTTTTCACCACGATACAATCTGGATTCCCGCAGTCTCCAGTACATGCTGTAGGACACACCCTCATCCAACCGATGTTGAAACTGGAATCATTGTCCGCCCATACAGGCCAACTCACACGACACCTTTCGAACAGCACGCCAGCAGCCAAAAATAACCGCCGGGCCTCGCGCTCCTTTTCGAGGTCGTCCATGGGTAGTTCGACCACTGCTTGCTCCCGATATTCCTCTGGAACCGTGTTCTGCAGGCCGTGGTATCGTGCCAGGTCCTTTTCTACACGCTTCCTTTCTTGCTCGACCAGTTCCAACCCCGCAGCACCCATACTCCAGCAACTGCCTCCTCGCAGCCTCACGTGTTTGAGGTTGGGAAATTCCCCGCGGCTTGCACGCCGAGCAAATTCGACCACCGCGGTCTCACACCAGCTGTCGAAGTCGTCAAGCTGGAGGAATTCCAGCGACTTACAAGGAAGGAGGCTCACGAGAATGTCCTTTCTCTTTTCACGACAAGTGGCGAAGTGTGTCTTTCGCTCTTCTTCTGTCATGTTTTCCCAGGAAATCTCATCCGGCCTGCGAAGCATGCCAATGCTCATATTACACAGCTTGATACTTTTCAGCGTTGTGAAAGCTGACAAAGAAAGAATGGATCGAAATTTTAGGGATTCTGGATAACCACGAAAGTCCAGCTCTAATACCTCTAATTGGTGTTTGAGAGGCTCGAGGAGGGTCACAACTACTTAAAGTCAGCAAGTCAGTTGTAGAGGGTGATGCTGGAAGATAATTACCATCATGACCGTCAACTGGGCGCACATTTTCATTTTGGATGACGCTCTTGACCTCTTGGTTTATGCGTGAGATCTTGAACTCGCGTAATTCCTTGAAGTTGCTCAACAATTTCTCCAAAGAATGGAATCGAAACCATGTTTGCAATAAATTTAGGCTGGTAATCTTGTTCTCTGGCAGTCCCGCATAGTTTGGTGTTGCATCTTTAGCAGGGAATACTATGTCGTCGGTGAAGCTGTACTCAAAGTCGGTGAATCGATAATAGCACAGCTTTCGCAGCTCAGGCGCGGCATGCATCAGATTCTCGAGCCAGTGCCTCCCATGAGCAGTGTCGACTACCTCACTAGACATTGGCATGAGCATTAAGTTTTCCAGTTTTTCCAAGCTGCCTGCCGGTACCAATCTCTCGGGAAGAGATCTCGCGTTCCAAAGCGCTGACGATGGGAAAGGTCGGATTCCGAAATTAAGTGTACGAAGATTGCCGAGTCGTGCAAGAATGGGTCTTGAGCAGATGTCCGAAGACGCGGCTATCTTCCTGACCCCTCTTGCAAGATCTGGTCGACGTGCCACAGTTCTTCGTAATTTCAAGACTAAATAATCACTTGGCCTGTCGCAGCAATGAAACACGTAACTCTGCGCGAGGTCTCGCAACGTTCTGCATGTCATGGTCATTGATAGCAGATCACGTCTCGATCGCGTCGGCAGAGGCCCCGGTATCATAGACCCATTAGTACGTTCCGTAAACTCGACACCCGGCTTGAGTGCGGGACCAGGACGACAGTGAGGACATAGTTGGTCGAGGATGCACAACCAGATATCGGGTGGAAGCCCTCCAACCCAGCGCTGGTGGCTTGTACCTCGATCGGCGCCGGCGTGTGTCATGTCGAAGTGAGAATCCTCGGTCTGTGGTTTCGGACTAGACGTTGTGTAGACGTGAGACGCCATTGGTGAAATGGGCTCAGCCGTTCCAAGTGTGAGTATTCCTTGGCGAAATCGAAGTATGTCGATATTTGAGAGCAATTAAGAGTAGGACAGTATGTATTTTGGAGTATTCAAAGTGCGGCGGTCTCAGTAATACGTCTGGGCGAACCTGTTCATAAATTAGAAGGCAGTGGAGAAGTTTTCTGAACATTTCGAATAGAAGTCAGTTCCTCTCAATACCACCCAATTTCGATGTACTAGCGTTGGGCTTGGGCTTTGGTGTGATGGCGCGAGTGTCTAGTCACTAGCAAATATTGCGAGAAATGGCAGCAATGGGTCGAGTTTGAGCCGCACTAGAGAAACATAGATGCAAACCTCAGAAATACCAAATGAGAAAAGTTGAAACTAAATAATTCATGAAAAGTTGTATTTTTGGTTCCACTCAACCTCCGACCCGTCTGATTTCAAACCTTGCAAACACCAACACATCATCGTTTTCGACGCCGGGAGAAAAAGAAAATCAACCTTTACATCCGTGCAATTCCGAAATGTCTAGACCTCAACTGTCAAGAGATTCGAACTCTCTGGATCTTGTACTGAGAGACCAGGTCAATACCAACAACTCTCGACGCACTGCCAGCGTCGACCACGGTCGAGATGGAATCCGGACTGGGCTCGCGGCGGCGCCTGCGGAGGTGATTCATCTCATCTGTAGGCTACTGTGTCGATGCTCGTACTGCGAGCGTGATCCTAACCTACTCGGCCTGCCTTCACTCAGCCCAGTCCGATTCAGAGACGACCTCGATTCCCTAAGCAGGACTTGCAAGTTCGTCCGCGACGTCGCACAGCCGTATTTGTTTCATGTATTCGGCCACAACGACAGGCACAAAACGCCCCGCCTCGCCTTGAAGCTTTCTGTTCAACTTCCTCACGTCGCAACCCAGATCAGGAGGATCATCTTGAACTCTATCTGCGGGGAGTTGTTCTTGCTAAACCGCCTCACCGGGCTCCACACGCTTCGTGTCATCGCGACCAAGACAGGCGCCATCGGACTCGAGAGGCAGCTGTCCTTTCCGTGCCTTAAAGAATTCTGGTACGGGCCATACTTGAAAACCGCAGACTCCGTGGTGCCTATGGAGGATGCAAGAAAAGACTTGCGGGCGATCTTGAGCTCTGCCGAGAACTTGTCCTGTTTGAGATGCAACAGACTGCGGCACAAGTTTTCTACCACGCCTTTCATCCTCTTGCGGCTGCCGGCATGCAAGATCACTACTTTGGAATTGCACGAATGCTGGCTCCCACACAATACTTGCAAAAGATTCTTGGCCAATTTTGCTTGCTTGGAGAACTTCAGGTTCAAGCGCACCATGAAGATACGCTATGTATCAGGACTGGATGTCGATTTTCCAGCAGACGGGCCTGAGCGTGTCGCGGATGCCACTGATAGTGAGTCTCTCCCCGCAAAGATCCCGCAATGTGTACCACAAGCCGTCGGTAAAATTGACTAACATTTTCACGCTCACAGTGATCGAAGGCCTACGCCCATCCAAGAAAACCCTGAAGCTTCTGTGTCTGAACTTTGGGTCCGAACACAAAACCGAATTTAGCATCTTCCGACCCCTGCCATCGATCATGGATTTCACAGCTCTGAGGACATTACATGTCACACAAGGGGAGCTGGGCTACCCCTTCGTGTGGCCCAGGAAGTCCTTGAGCGATATGCTACCCAAGACCATGAAAAAGCTGTTCATCGACGATTTCGATATGAATTCCCGAAAGGTGGTCCTCGATTTCGCAAAGCAGGCGTCGGCCGGTCAACACCCGAATCTTAAGCATGTGAGGCTGAAGGGCCTTCCCAGGCCTTCAAGTTCTATGATGGGAAGATCCTTTCTTGCGTCTATGCAAGACGACCTGGAATACGATGAAGACGGCGGCGGCTTTGATAGTACAAATACGCATGGGCAGGGGGAGGATGAAGAGGACAATGGCAGCGATACCGACTCAAGTTTTCATTATCTCATGACGTCTGACGAGGAATGGGGGGAAATCACTCGCCGCTGTTTGAACGACCATGTCTTGATGTCCTCCATTGCGCATCATGTTGGGGACGACTCACAATTGATGCTCTACTCAGCACTCGATTATGCGCCGCTCAGAAAGAAAGTTAGAGCGTTGTTCTCCAGGGCAGATGTCAAGTTTGAATGTGTCGCGGTTGTCATTAAATACGGTGTGGATGGAGGTGTCCATTCTGTATGGATGTGAGCAATCAAGCAGAGTGAGAGTGTCACGAGAGGGATTCAGAGACGCAGAAGATGGCCTAAAGTACGTCAACTCAGGTTAGTTGAGCGGGCGCTATGTCTCTAAGCAAAAGAGAGGGTATTCAGAGGGCCCTGGGGAGCCGCAGAAGAAGGCACCCATAGGGCCTGTAATTAGTGGGAGCTTGGCCCGTCGCTTATGTACGCAGGCTGCATGGCACCCACGCACCTACACGCACCCTCTCAGAGAGTTTGTTTATCAAGGCTAGCAAAAGTTGAACAAAACACTATCAAAGTTGATTTGGGAGTCCAAGGTAGAAATGATGATCTTTATTCAGAGCCTATGGCTGGTGTGGTAGATGTGTGCCACTCTTCTTGGAGGCCCTGGCTGATTACTCCTACCCAAGGAGCAGTGGGAAAGCCAATTGACTATGTTTATGGACATGTTTCCGCGTTACATATCTTAGTGAGATGGCGTTCATGATAACTCACAAATGCTGACTAAAGTATTTATCTAAAAGTATATTACTTTATGCGATATCTGTTATTCAACAGAGCCTCGTATTACTCGTACTCCATGCCAGTGCTGCTCCACTTGGCCTTCGGGCCCAAACAGTGCCCGACTCACGGTGCAAACACGCTTCCGAGAACCCTAATTCCAAAGTCCGAGATCTTCGGTACCTTCGTCGTTTGTCTTATCATCTGGAGAGACTGGTCGAAACAAACGTTTCCACCACGGAGCTACCCTGGTGTAATATTCGTTGCTCTACCATGCGCCACCCAAGTTGGCTGAAATGAGCTGTCCCAGTGCAATCGATGCCTCTTTCGGCCCATGGGCCGGGAGTTCATGCCGCGGAGGATTCGACTTCACTCTGTTCTTCGAACAGTCTATTCTTACGATTGTACCTGTGTCTGTCTTCCTTCTTGCGTCACCGGTTCGCCTTTATAGCTTAGCGAAACAAAAGCCAGTCACACTCACCAACCCGGTCCGGGTCTTGAAATTGGTATGCAAAAAGTGATAGTGGTGATTTCTATTTGAAATAATCTCTGTAGTATGTTCTAATATTACCATTCAGGTCACAGCAAGCGCATTCGCGGCCACCCAGCTTGCGGCCCTTGTCCTTTGGTCCGCGACTGCAACATCGAAAAACACAGCTTCCATACCATCAGCAGTTCTCAATTTTGTCGCGGCCACCATTGTGCTCGCGTCATCCTGGTTCGAAGACAGCAGGTCGATCCGGCCATCAACATTCCTCAATACCTATCTGCTGTTTACAATACTTCTTGACCTACCCCAAGCAAGGACATTATGGCTTCAACGCAGCAGTACCTCTGTTGCTGCCCTGTTCAGCGTGAGCATAGGAATCAAGCTTGTCCTTCTCTCCCTGGAATCACGGAACAAAAGACCCTACATAATAACAGCAGAAAGCTGGATGCATCCACCGGAGTCAGTGAGCGGCATCATCAATCGAAGCCTCATGTGGTGGTTGAACAAGCTGTTCCAGTATGGCTATAAGGCGTTGATCAAACCTGATGCTCTGTACACCCTTGACAAGGATTTGTCTGCGGATCACCTTCATAGAAGGATTCACACGGCATGGGAACGCAGACGGGTCCCAGAGCGTCGTTTCGAATACCTTCTTGCGGTGTCCAGAATTTTGTGGTGGCCGTTTCTCCAGGCCGCGATCCCGCGATTGTTTTTGATCGGCTTCACATTCGCCCAACCATTTCTGATCACAAGCGCCGTAGGCTTGCTGGCGTCGAACCAGGATGACAAGGCCGCGGACCAGACCGGGTATGGATTACTGGGCGCGACGGGCCTCATCTACATGGGCATTGCGATCTCAAAGTTGCTTTCAGCTCATAGGATATATCGGACCATCACCATGTTCCGAGGGGCCACGGTGTCCCTGATCTACAGTCGCGCCTTACAGATACAAGACGGCCTCTACGACGAGTCAGCCTCCATCACCCTGATGAGCACGGATACAGACCGAGTTTCTCTCGCAATTTATAATTTGAATGAAGTCTGGGCTCGGGCGATAGAAGTGGGCATAGCCATCTTTCTCTTGGCCCGTCAACTAGGATGGGTGGCTGTCATCCCACTGCTTATTGTAATATGTAAGTCAGACATGTCAGTATCCTCATGCCAATGCTGAGTCTTTAGCTGATATCCACAGTCGGGTTTATCGGTGGTGCCTTGATATGCAAGGACATTGGGACCAACATGAAGGTCTGGACAGATTCCGTCCAAGAACGGATAGCACTCACGAGCTCGGTGTTGTCAGACATGAAGGGAGTGAAAATGATGGGCCTGAGCAAGGTCTTATCTACCCTCATTCAAGCAGCACGCGTTGAGGAAACCAGACTGATGGGTGCGTTCCGAACGAACCTTGTGTGGGCCTTGCTCTCAGCCATGACGCCGGGAATATGGGGACCTGCGGCGACTTTTGCCGTATTTGCCATCCAGGCCAGCGTCCAGGGCACCGAATCCATCAGCACCACCAATGCCTTTACCGCCCTGTCACTTATCTCTCTCTTATGTGAACCGGCATCCGCCCTAGTCCAATCTATCGTCGACGTCTTCGCAGCTGTCGGGTGCTCGGACCGAATCCAGAAGTTCCTGGTGTCGCCACAGCGGGAAGACCAGCGGCTCACACCGGACGGTAGTTTGTGGGCGCCCAGCGAGTCATCACTGAGCTCGAACAAGGCAGACTTGGAGCTTTTCGCCAGAAACGTGGAATGGGACCCGCTTCAGGGCATGGCCGTCTCTGTTGACGACGTCGATATCAGACCTGCCGCCTCAGCAGCAATAGTCCTCCATGGCATCAGCTTCGACATTCCCCGTGGTTCCACTACGATGGTCGTTGGGCCCGTTGGCTCAGGAAAGACAACTTTGCTCAGGGCCCTGCTCGGTGAGATAACCTGCGAACGGGGCACTGTGGGAATGTGTTCTGGGCGTGTGTCGTACTGCTCGCAGACGGCTTGGCTTCCGAACACTACAATCCGTCGGGCTATCTGCGGTCCGACCGAGGTCGAAGCTGACGAGAGCAAGTGGTATCGATCTGTTGTAGATGCTTGCGCTCTGAGCCAGGACCTGGACCTGCTGAAAGATGGTGACCAGACGATCATCGGAAGCGCCAGCACGGCTCTCAGTGGTGGTCAGAAGCAGCGCGTTGCTCTGGCGCGCGCAGTCTATGCTCGAGCCGACATTGTCATACTTGATGATGTCTTGAGCGCTTTAGATTCCAAGACCAAGAAGGCTGTGGTTGAAAATTTACTTGGCAACGATGGTCTGTTCAAGAAGCTCAAGTCGACAGTGCTTCTTGCCACTCATGAGCGTGAGTATTTCCTACCACGTCTAAACGTGGAAAAGAAAAGAGAACCAAAAACTTGTATGACACTGACTGATATCTAGCAAAACATTTCTCATTCGCTGACCAAGTCTTGGCCCTTTCCAACCGACAGATCAAACATGCGGCAACTTATATGGAGCTGCTGCAGGATGGCCTCCCGGATGTGGCTGACACCACAAACACAGATGATGACGGCGATACAGAAATAGAAGAAGACCGAGATCAAAATTTTCATGCAAAACCGAAGGCAAAATCATCCCCCGCACATGACAGCGCAATCGCGGCAGCAGACGATGCCCGAGCGACGGGCGAGTGGAGCACCTACAAGTACTACTTCAAATCAATCGGATTGAGGGACGGGTCCCTGTTTGTTGTGATGACGGCGCTTTCTTCCTTCTTCATGTCATTTGGCAGTGAGTGGTGAGATGATAGGCAGACTCTAAGATTTGGACTGACACTCATGCAGGCATCTGGCTTCAAATCTGGACTAAAGACGGTGGTGATGAATTTGCTTTTTACATTACGATTTACCTAGTCCTGGCTCTTCTAGCTTCAATTTGCCTCGGTTGGCAAGTTTGGTCAGTTTCTGAGATTGAATGACATTCGCAGAGGTTAGAAGTGCTGACCTCTTTTTATAGGTCCATTCTCTGCCTGATCGGACCGTCAACAGGTCTAAAGCTCCACCAGGTCTTGTTGGACACAGTGATGAGGTTCGGCACCTGCCTAAATCTAGTGATAGTAGGCCGGAGCTTCTGACAGTAACCTTTGCAGGGCACCCCAAGCGTTCTTTTCCTCCACAGACTCCGGCACCATCCTGAACAGATTCAGCCAAGACATGTCTTTGATAGAGGGCACACTACCAGCGGGTATGCTTCAAACACTTTCAAGTAAGCTACGAAGTCACTTCATTTCAACGGCGCCAAGTTAATATAAGCATCAGATATTTTTCTTGTCGCCTTCTCGATAGCCTTGGTAGCGACAGGGTCAGGATACATGGCTGCAACTATACCCTTGCTGCTGGCAGCCCTCTGGCTGTTACAGCGGGTCTATCTCCGAACTTCAAGGCAGCTCCGTCTGCTGGACCTGGAGGCAAAGAGCCCGCTCTACTCGCATTTCCTGGAAGGCATTAATGGCCTTGTCACGATTCGCGCTTTTGGCTGGCAGAAGACCAGCGAGGACGAACTCCTCAGGCTTCTCGATCGTTCGCAGCGACCTTACTACCTGATGTACTGTATACAAAGATGGCTGACTCTGGTTCTTGACCTGATCGTGGCTGCCGAGGCAGTCCTAGTCGTTGGGTTGGCCCTTGGCCTGAGATCGGCAACCAGCGCAGGTCTACTGGGTGTCTCACTGAACAGTATCCTTTCTTTCAACAAGAACGTCAGAAACTTGATCGAGGGCTGGACGGAGCTTGAGACATCACTGGGCTCCATTGCCCGAATTCGAAGCTTTGAGCAGGACGTCACCCCTGAGGCTAGAGAAGGAGAAGATCATGACCCCCCGGCTGAATGGCCGCAGAGTGGCGAGATAGAATTTCGTAATGTGTCGGCATCACATAAGTACAGGCTCCCGACTGTAAAGGGAATGATGACGTACTGACATTCGCTTTCAGTCCCGAAGCGGTTGTTCTGAACGGTATTTGCCTGAAGATTACGCCCGGCCAGAAAGTTGGCGTTTGCGGACGCACTGGAAGGCAAGTTCAAACTCCACACCCCCAAGTCCATCCCCAAATCGACTTGACAGCTATGAATTTTAACCATATGTGTCGTACAGTGGAAAAAGCTCGTTAGTCGGGACTCTCCTGCGCCTCCTCGAAATCGAGTCCGGCTGCATCATTGTGGATGGTGTCGACATCGCTACTGTTCCCCGGGAGACAATTCGCGAACGCCTCGTCGCCATACCCCAAGAGAGTCTCATACTGACCGGATCACTCCGCCTCAATGTTGACCCGACCAACAGCCACCCAGACAGCTCGATCATCGCAGCCCTGGAACGTGTTGGGCTGTGGTCCCTGCTTGAAGAGCGGGGCGGCCTCGACGCCGAGATCACAGACTCTGGGCTGTCCAAGGGCCAACAGCAGCTCTTGGCGCTATCTCGCGCCATCTTGAGGAAGGGAAAGATCCTTCTGCTGGACGAGCCGACGAGCAATGTCGATTCGGAGACCGATGCCATAATGCAGAGAATACTGAAAGAGGACTTCGGAGACTGCACGGTCCTCACGGTGGCCCACAGGCTGGATTCGATCATGGGTTGCGATGCCGTTGCTGTGGTCGATGCAGGAAAGTTGATAGAGGTTGGACCTCCAGGTGAACTTGTGATTAGGGAGGATGGTTGGCTTGCTGGCTTGGTAAGGCCGTAGGAAGTGAGGGACCACAGAATCAAGGATGCCAAGATTTGGCTTGACGATGGTCAGACGAGCTCCTGATAAATTGGTCATCCCAGAGCGGTATTTGCACTGACGTGATGACAAACTGTACTATATCCGATGCTTCTCGCCAAAGAATCCATGATGCTATGTGGTATAAATATTTGGTAAATACTTGTATATGAGTCCGTGCTGGGGATGTTTATGTTTCCGCGAGCGTCACGTGGACATCGACAGATGCCTGAAGACGTTTTTCAAGGACCAGGCATATATGTTTGACAAATAGTGCCGCTGTGTGCCCGAAAAGGGAACGGAACCTCTCGATCTCAAAGAAATCTAAGTTTAGAATATGAACAAATGGAATGTGCACGCATCAACCTATTTACTCTTACACCACCATGCTAAATCTCAAACCCTAAACTTCCAAGTCACATTCTGTAAATCGTTTCTCGGTCGTACACGAGCAGACAAGTCATCAGCCTCATCCGGTTTCACAATGCCCAACCCGAACTGGTGCACCTTCCTCGGCAGATCCGCGGCTGTTGTCTCCAGGTCAAAGCCCGCGACAAAGACGGCCACAGTGCCTAGGATCTCCGCCAGGGCCATGTGCCTCCCCGGGCACAGGTGCTTCCCCCCGCCGAGGGCGATGTGCGCCTTGCGGGCCTGCCTGTCCACGGCGCGGTCCGAGTGCCGCGCCAGGCGGAGGAAGCGGTAGCCGTCGAATTCCGCCGCGTCGGGCCCCCAGTGCTGCTCGGATGAGTGCAGCATGCCCGCGGGCATGTGAACGATGGACCCCTTCTTCAGGGCGTACGACCTCTGCTCGCCCGTCCGGGCGTCCTTGAAGCTCAGCCTCGCCGGGTCGGCCGTCACGACGCGCGCGCCCGGGTGCCGGCTCACGAGGCGCAGTGTCTCTGTGTAGCACGAGAGGAGCAGCGGGCAGCTCGTCGCGTTGATGCGGCTGGCCTCAACCACCTTGACTCCGCTGGCTGAGGGCCCTTGTTGTTCCTCGGAGACAACGGCGGACGACTCGACCTCTGCGCGCAGGTCTCGCAGCAGCCCTGGGTCTCGGAAGATATACAGGAGCATCCAATACAGTGTCGGAAAGGCGTTTGCTGTCGCACCGAAGACCAGCGCGAGGTAGATTGCCGCGGCCTCGCCACCGTGCACTCCGTGTTCCTTGTTCAGCCTCTGGCAGTTTTTAGTCAGGATGCTGTTGCCGTCGTGATCCCCGATGGTGTCGGCGAAGTCTGTCAGCGCCGCGAGAACACTCGCCCGCGCGTTGTAAGCCTTGCGGGCCGTCAGCCATGGCATTGGAGAGTACATTATGTTCAGGTGTTCTTGCTCCCATGTCCAGTATCTTTGCAGTATTTCTGGCTTCCGGAATGGGTTCGTGGCCTCTCCAAACATTGCATCCGTATTTGCCATCGTCATGGTAGTCCAGATCCATTGGTAAAAGTTCGATATGTGATAGGCCCCTGACACGGTACCAACACCTTTGTTCACCACGTTTTGAAGCTTGTCGGTAACACAGTTGAGTATCCTCTCATTCATCTGTTTCAGCGGGTCTCCACCAGCTAGATTATCACGGACCAGTTTGTTTGAAATGTGCCAGTAGTCCTGGCCGGTTGAGTTGTTAGCCTGATCCGTCAGTGAGGCAGTGAAGCTCGAAGGAGCTCCGCAGGCCCGCCCCAGGAAGCCCAAGGCGAGGGGGACTATGTCCAGCCCCTGGTTCCGGTAGGCTGACTGAACGGCATCTGGGGATTGGATGAGGTAGAAATCTGCCCCGAACGATCTCAGTTTCGCCACTGGGAGACCTGGGTTCAGGTGGCTGCTCCATGTTAGTCGACGTGGGCCAGTTCTGCAGATGTTGATGACTATTTACTATGTACGTACGCTAGTGCCGAGAGATAATGACTTCCATGACGCAGAAGTCCAATGATATGGCCAAAAAATGGGATTCCGTTTAATGGCAGAACTGTGTTTGGGCCGTCGATTTCCTTGAGTTGCGCATCTTTCGAGAAACACCGTGGTAGCAGGAAACTCAGGGCCCAAGAGAGCCCGAGAAACAGGGCAAACACATGATACTCGGTAATCTGGAGATGCACCTGAGTCATGCCGATGAGAAATTCCATTGTCGTTCCAGTGCTGTAAGGAGTAGGCGGCAGCTCAGAATCAACTGAACTGAGGGTGTGTTGATAGAATTCCCGAAAATATAGCTTTTATTAGTAGCTATCAATAAAGTGATCAAGTACACATGCCGGCCACGGCCCTTCGTCATGACTGCTTGTTCAGCTGGCTATCTACAAATCTCCTATCGGGGGTGGTAATCTTTGATTGCTGCCATGCCACGACGGCCGCGGAAACTGCCCACGGGATGCTTGGGCTGTCCGAATCATCCGCTGTGCAATGCCACCCAGCTTCAAACAAACGACTCAGTATTCTTGGCACTCGGATGCATTCGGTGCTTCCCAGTTCTGGGCGGGTTTTCTATCAATGGTGCCGAGTTCCAGGTTTACTGGGCCAATTCGGCAATATGAAGTGGGCCTCTTTGCGGGTATTCGGATCGTTCGGACGCTTATGCATTGCAGGTATCGCGAGCCACCGGGAGTTCAATGATGGAAAGTCCAGCCCATATGCCATGATAGGTTTTCAGCTTGATCTAGTTGTATTGACAAAATGGTTATGCTTAAAATATGCTTACCTGCGAAGAGTCCGACCTTGAGTCCTGACTTGTTCGCTTAGAAATTTAAATTCAATTTCTTTAGACAATATATCATCGATTATCCGCCCCCTTTTTGCCGCCTAACACTCAAGTATCCGAGGAGCGAGTGTCGTCGCCACTTTGGGCCGTCTCGATCCTGTCAAAGTGGGTTTCCCTGCCTCGTTTATGCAATTATACAAGCCTCCACCTCTTTGACCCTAACTCGTAACTGGTGCAGTGAAGCGCTACCCAATCTGGACCACCCAAGCAACTGCCGGTATTGTCAAGCATGGCAAGGTCGGCTGTGGCCCCGGTGGCTGTCCTCATCGCTCTGGGTGCCATCCTCCTGTCTCTATGGATATCCCGTCAGGGTGCCCAGCCTGAGAACGCGCTGGCTGCTGAAAACGTGGTCGGCCTGAACAACACGGCTCTCTTCCTCGTCACGGGCAATGCCGGCCTGTCCAACGTGCACTTTGCCACAGCCCAGGCGCTCCTAGAGGGCCACCCAGATATTCAGATCCATTTCGCCTCCTCGGACTTGTCAATCAAGACTAAGCTGGATCGCATCAGCTCCCACGCTCGATCCAAGACACCTGAAGCCAGCCCCATTGTCTTTCACGAGCTGCCCGGCCCGTCATACGTCAAGGCATGCCAGGATGCTGGCGTGCAGTTCACCGACACTATCCAGCCGCCGGGCCACCGCGGAGCAGCCAAGATGTGCGAGCTGCTCCAGGTCTTCGTCGCACCGTGGACCGGAGAGGACCATCTCGCCATCTATCGAGCCACGCGGGAGGTCATAGCCGAGATCGATCCGGCCGTCACGGTTCTAGACACGCTGTTCAGGCCCGGCATTGACGCCGTGCGGGCCGCGAGGCGGGTCCATGCATTTGTGACGCCAAACACCCTGGTGGAAAACTTCGTGGCCGACCAGCCCTACCTCAAGATGCTGTGGAAGTACCCAGCCCTAGGCTCGGACTTTGGCTATCCCGTGCCATGGGAGAAAATCCCGGAAAACATCTGGCTGTCCTTGCGGCTGGGCTGGAGTATGCTCCGGCTCCCTGGGCTCGGGGAAAAGAAGCGTTTCCTGAGGGAGCAGGGCGCAATCGAGGACCCACTCAGCTTCTACAAGCTGCACCGTCCTGATGTCCCGTGGATCACACAGACGACGGAGGGTGCGAGCACGCCTGTGGATGTGGTCCCGGAGAACGTCACCTGCACCGGCCCAATCGTCCTGGACGCGGCTCCGGCAGCAGAGCAGGACCCGGAGCTGGTGGCCTGGATGGCGGACGGGGCTGATTCTGCAAGCGGCGCTTACGGAAGGACGCTGCTGATAAACCTAGGCAGCAGTGTCATTTACAGCCTGGAGCAAGCCGAAATCATGGCCGAAGCCCTCGGCCAGACGCTGGTCAGGTTCCCGGGCACCAAGGCGCTGTGGAAACTTCGCACCGACACAGAAAATAGTGAAGATATCCACGCAGCCGTGGATGCGTATCTCGAGGGTGTTGGGGAGCGCGTGAGGATCGTCGATTGGCTTACCGTGGATCCGGTCTCGCTGCTTGAGACTGGCCATATCGTGGCGAGCGTTCACCATGGCGGGTCGTACGTCGCCTGACACCCCTTTCTGTCCTCGTTCTGTCTTTTGATTAGCAAGCAAACACTTTATGCTGACACTTTCACGCAGGAACTGTTTCCACGAGGCCATCAGCGCTGGTGTCCCCCAGGTGATACTGCCTCTGTGGATGGATTTGTACAATATGGCAATGTTGGCTGAGCAAGTCGGTGTCGGTGTGTACGCTAGCCGTGGGACTGCGCCGGGGTGGACTGTCGATGGGCTCGTGAAAGGATTGGAAAGAGTGCTCGATGATGACAAGGCCGGAGCAATGAGAAACCAAGCCGCGGGTCTAAGTGCCAAGACGAAAGAGCGGCCTGGAAGGAAGATAGCTGCTAGTGTGATAGCTGAGTTAGCAGGTTCAGGTCGCTGAAGGAGTTTTGAGACCTGCTGTCACCATCTTATAGAAAACCACGTTCTGACCCCGAAACCGCCTTCGATGGTCAGAATCTGAAAACTTTGAGCCATGAATCGCTGTGAAAGAGTTCCTCAAATTGATTATAATCTTCGATGAGAAATGTGCAGGTGATACCTTGAACGCGTAATATTAGACGAGGGATCGCTTCTTATTTCAGGCTGAGGCTAAAAACGCCCCAATACATGGACAACAACAAAGATGACTCCCCAGCTTAAGCTGTGAAAGTCCAGATCGCATCCCCTGAATACCCATCCCGAGCCTCAAAGAAAACCGGACAGGGCCCCTCCGGCTTCATCATGCTCGTCATCTGCGATCGGTTAGGGTCAGGTAGGCCCACAGGCCCGACAAACCGCAAGTCAAATTCTGTCAGGACCACAGCAGCCATCCCCAGCATCATGTCCTCGGCAATGTGTCGGCCTGGACACAATGTTGATCCTCCCCCGAACGCTCGAAACGCCGAGGGGTGGACCTTGCTCCTAGAGTCAGGGGCCATGAATCTCTGAGGCACGAACTCCGCGGCGTCGGGCCCCCACACCGACTCGTCTGTGTGAACCGCCGTGGCAGGAATCTGCAGCGCCGCCCCTTTCTTAAGGTGATGGAGCCTTTGCCGGCCCCCTTGGGAAGACTCCAAGACAGTATCCTCGAGCACCTCGAACGCGGCGATTCCGGCTGCTGTGAACCGCAGTACCTCGCGGATGGTCGACTTGTAGAGTGGGCACTTGGCCCTGATCGTGGAAATGCTGAGACTTTGTGTAAGGCGACCAGGGCTTTTGCCTGTCTTGCGGTCCCGCATACTCTGAACGACAGGAATGAGCTCATTACGGATTGCGTCGAGGAGACGCCCTTCGTCCCAAGAGGATACCTTCCCGACGAGCCAGAACAGAGCAGGCACCAAACTCGTGGTCAACCCCAGAAACAGTCCCAACTCAGCTCGCGCGGTGTGGTCCTCGGAGCATTCGTACCGCTGGTGCAGGTCCCTATTTTGCGTCACGAGTCCAGATATGCCTCGGATTGAGGGGTCATCTCTTATCCTCCGACCATGGCTCCTAAAAGCCTCGACCATCCTTTCACGGCCGCGGACAGCCTTTGGAGCCGTCCATGATGGGAAGATGTTCATGACCAGCATCATGATTCCGTCCTCGAAATTCCAGAAGTCGTCCATGAGGCTGCTGTCCGAAGAGAAAGGGTTCGTAGGCCCGTACAGAGCATCGGCCATCGCCATGGACACGCTGGTGCGCAGGAGGGACATCAGGTCGACGGGACTGTCAGATCCGAATTGGGACATGGACGAATGGAAGTGGCCTGGAAATTTCGAAAGCGTGTCGAACAGCATCTTCTCCATGACACTGTGGCCGGGCTTGAGGACCGTGTGATACATGTCGTGTGAGTCCTTGACGAGAGATTTCCCGTGCTTGCTAGGACTGGAAAGGATCTCTAGGGAAGACTTGTCCAGGCTCAAAATCTTCCCGTAGACGGTCTGGATGAATGGCCCATTGCTTGATATGACCTGTTGTTTGCGGTTGATCTTTGATATGAGCTCCGGAGAGGTGATGATGTAAAACTTTTGGCTGACGATCCAGGTGGTGTAGACCGACTGCTTCACCTGGTCCCTTATTGTCTCATAGTAGGACACGCCGCGGGATAGGAGGCCGTACAAGCTACCGAGGAAGGGCAGTCCAAAAAACACCGTTGGGGGCTCTTGGGGCGACCCAGACGAAGCATTGTGCTTCTTGAATCCCAAAGTCCACGCCCGTTGCTTCAAGGATGGCCACGGTATTGATATGAAGATTTGGATAATCACAGCTACTAATACGTAGCTGACGATAGAAAACATCGTGACAAATGTAAACAGAAACGAAAAAATGACAATATCCCTGAAGCAATCTCAGCACCAAGGACTCGAGTGGTGTGGTCGGTGGCCATGAATGAGAATATAAGCAGCCAGACTCCCTGAGATGCAATAATTGATATCTCTCCATCCTCGCTTGGGTGAGTGTTTTCTTCATATCTGCAAACCCCCTTTTAAAGAATATCCCTGGCCGGCCCACTTGAAGCCGAAATGACTGTTGCCGGGCCCGCCCGGGGCGACGGGGTTTTGTCTTTCACGATGCTACAAAGTTAGCTTGGTCCCGAGTGTAAGAAAATTGGAGTTTGCCCCCCCCTGGAATATGAAGACTAAAAAAATTCAGCCACCATGTCCGCCTCTCAATTCAATGGCAAAGTCATAGCCCTCACCGGCGCCGCATCGGGAATCGGCCTGGAATGTGCCCGCCTCCTCGCCAGCCGGGGCGCCAAGCTTTCCCTGGCCGACGTGCAGTGGGAGCCCCTCCAGACGCTCCAAAAAGACCTCGAGGCTACCTACAGTGGCATCAAGGTGCTTATTCGCCAAGTCGATGTGAGACAATATGAACAGGTCGAGTCTTGGATCTCGGCGACTGTCGAATCGTTCGCCCGGCTCGACGGAGCCGCCAACCTCGCCGGCGTCATCCCGGGGCCCGCAAACGTCGCGGATCAGGATCTCGAAAAGTGGAAATTCGTGATGGAAGTCAACGTCAACGGCATAATGCATTGCCTGCGTGCCCAGTTGGCGGTCATGGGGAGCGGCGGCGCCATTGTGAACTGCTCGTCGGTGACGGGACTGGCCGGCGCAGCGGGTCTGAGCTCTTATGCGGCGTCGAAACACGCCATCATCGGCCTCACCAAGTCGGCTGCAAAAGAAGTTGGTCCGCAAAATATCAGAGTGAACGCTGTGTGCCCGTAGGTAAACCCTCAGGACAGCTGGTGCCTGCTGTTCATGACGACAAGACCCCTGGCTGACCTATCCCTCTTTTTATTCTGTTTCCAGTGGCAATATTTCGACACCAATGTCACACTCGGCATTTGCAGCTGTAACTGGGACACCACATGAAAATGCGAGGGCAGCCTACGATCAACTTGTATTACCAGACATCTCACTACGTCGCATGGGTCAACCGTCCGAGGTGGCCACACTCGTGGCCTTTTTGCTGAGTGACGAGGCTTCTTACATTTCAGGTACTTCTATTACTGTGGATGGGGGTACGCTATGTTGATCTCGGTCAAGAAAGTGCATCTAGAAGAACATGGAGTTAAAGGAAATTTATAATTGGCATGTTCTAATTTTCGGAATGTCTGCTATTTCTTCTAAGAAAATATCTTTCGTTTGAGACTTGTGCAGCATTCTTTTCTCATCATAGCTTAATTCAGCTTCTTCTCAGTGAAAGCAGACTTGTCTGGCCCAAAAGCCCCAAGCAAATACACAACCCGCAGCAAGAACAGAGCTGTCTGTGAGGCGGTTAGCATGGTTCGCAGACAAACAACAAGACTGAACATACCGGCATCGCTATATTGCCCCACATCATGCTATTCCATTGATGGACGGCCGAAAACCTCTCGACCCCAAGGACATGGTAACAAACTGCCACATGTGTCACATCGGTGACCGACAGGGCCAGGAGGTATCTGCGTATGACCTTCAGCTCGGAGGTGGTATACAGCACGACAAGCCCGAGGAGGAACATGAGTCCATAGCAGTTGCCCAGCTGGAGAGCTAGCAATCGTGCGTGGTCGCTGACTGCCGCTTCTTCTCCAGCGATCTGGTCAGAAACGAAGCCCGCTGGGTCGAAAGTGGCAGTTCCCCAGCCGGCAAGCCTAGAGCGATAGGTGAGCTCCACTGAACCCCAAATGACAACCATGGGTCACTCACAGGGTAACAGGTTCAAAGACCAGGAAGATGAATTTCGGTATCGCTGGTAGTTGAGACGCCATTGCGGCTATGCGGGTGGCAGCCTGTCAATTTCGACGAGATGAAGATGCCTCTAGCTGGCTGGAAAAGGGGGCTTATTTGGCCGATGACCGAGAGGTGAACTTCCGACGATGAGTATATGTAAATCGTCTTAGTGAAGATGATTATACACACAACGGCTCATCTACACTGGGTCAGTGGTTTGCAGGCACACCTGTATATGCAGTTATCCACTTACCACAAGCAAATACGGCATAACTGCAAACTGAATCGTTTCTTTTACCTTGATATTTAGGTCTAATGTTCAAAGACGCAGGGTCTCCTTTTCGAGCCGTGCTGCTGGAGTCGGGAATCGGCCCATTGTTGGGACCGGATAGCCCGGAAGTCTCCGGCCATCGTGCGTTCGGCAGTATCTCTCAGAGTGTCGTTCTCGGTCTGTTCCGCACTGCCGTCGGAGAAGCCATATCCCCAGGTCGGCATTAGGAATACCGACTTGGCATATGTCCCTGTCATCTCGGTTCTGAATTTTGCTTGGTTCTTCTTCAAATATCAAGACTCGTGACGCCCCACGCGTCCCGTGTTCTCGGTGTTGAAGCAGTCCCCGAGTATCAGATCCCGATAGTGGCTTGCATCACCGACTCAGTTCTCCCAGGATCGCACCGATGAGCATCTAGGTACTTGTCACGTATCCACACAGTGTTCTGATAATGCATCCTGACTGGGAGTCCAATGAAGAAGTTTACGAACATGTGTGATTTGTTGAAATATTATTTGTTGGCTTTATTACGTATAAACGTCTGTTAAATCAATTCTAGTGGAATGTAAGATATACACATGCAAACACCCAAACACCCGAGTCGAAAGTTTAGTGTGAAATGTATTTTAACCCTAATACTCATTCTGTGTTCAACTGAAATTCGGTGAAGAGATTTTGATTTCGATTTTATCTATGTGCTCTGAAACATACTTCTAGGAACTTCGGCATTAATAGTTGGTCGCTACTCGTTGACCACCACTCTTCAGCACATTTACGCGCCTGAGCGATTGGTCACCATGAAGGCAAGCAGACCAGTAACGTATCGCCATGCATGCATAGTCGGAACGGCACTGTTGCTTTCGACGACTGTACAGGGTCAAGAAGCCGGCACCTATGATTACATTATCGCGGGTGCTGGAATAGGCGGACTGGTCATCGCCAACCGACTATCCGCAAACGGCACGTTCTCGGTAGCCGTTGTCGAGCCGGGCGAAGACGTGAGCAACAACCCAAATGTGACTCTGGTCGCATCCACGCTCCCGGCCGTCGGCACGCAGCTCGACTGGCAGTACCCTGTCGCCACGCAGCAGTACGGCCCCGACTCGATGGGCGGCGGAGGCATGACCTGGCACTCGGGCAGGGCCATCGGGGGCAGCAGCACCATTAATGGCATGGGCTACATCCGCGGTGACAGGGCCCTTGTTGACGCTTGGGAGACGCTGGGGAGTCCGGGATGGAATTGGGATGCCCTGTGGCCGTACTTTATTAGGAGCGAGAATTTCACTGCCCCGACGGTCGAGCAAGAAAAAAACGAGGGCGCGGCTTATGGGGAGGAAATCCATGGGTTCGAAGGGCCGTTGGATGTGGCTTTCTCGTTTGAGGAGCTCCATGCGGACTTGTACCAGTCATTCCAGAGGACGTGGGAGTGTCTAGGTTACGGGGCCAACTCCGACATCAACAGTGGCGACGTGCACGGATTCAGCGCAGCTCCCATGACTGTGAACAGAGACGCGCATTTGAGAGAGGATGCAGGCACTGCATACTATCATCCATTCAAGGAAAGGAAGAATCTGGTGCTTCTCCCAGGAACTGTGAGGAAGGTGGACTGGAAAGAGGGCAATGCGGGTCCCGAAGCCGCCATCGAGGCCGCCGGAATCGAGTACGTGACGGCTGACGAGCAAATTCGAACCCTGAAAGCGCGCAAGGAGGTCATACTGTCAGCAGGAGTAATCAGGACCCCTCTGATCCTCGAGCTGTCCGGCATAGGTAACCCCAGCCTCCTCGCAAGCCGTAACATCACCACCCGGGTTGATCTCCCCGGAGTGGGAGAGAACCTGCAGGACAAACCCCAGGCCATGCTCATGTACAGCGCCGCCGATGCGAGCGCAAACCCCTTCAACACTACGGACGTGGCGCCCTACGTAACCTTCCTGGACTCCCACGACCTTCTGGGCGACACTTTCGCCGAGGTTAAGGCTGAGACCGCTGCGAACCTGCCTGCATGGGCGTCCGCCATCTCTGCCGCCAACAACGTCAATGCGTCGGCCATCGAGACCATTCTGCGCGTCCAGCACGACCTCATCTTCTCACAGAACAGCAGTTTTGCCGAGGTCGAGACGACTATTGCCGCAGCCGCTGGCTTCTACGTCAGCATCTTCTGGCCCACACAGCCCTTCTCGCGCGGCAGCGTTCACATCGCCCCGACAAGCTCGGCAAACTCCAGTCTCCCCGATCCGGAGATCGATCCAAAATACTTGTGCGTCCTCTGCCGCCTGATCCCCTGAGATTACCTATACTGGCATCCGTCGCTGACCCAAAAGTGCAGACTTGTCCCCTTCGACACGGAAGTCTCAGCTCTTACCGGCCGCCTAGCTGCCCGCAGTTGGAGCACGGCACCAATGAGCCAGCTCGTCGGCGCCAGGCTCAGCCCACCCGAGACAACGCTGCCATCGTGCAACGCGACCGACGCGCAATGGAAGGCGTTTGTAGAGGAAAGCATCACTCCCGTCCAGCACGGAGTCGGCACCGCGTCCCTCATGCCGCGGGAGCTGGGCGGCGTAGTGGACCCGGCGCTGAGGGTGTATGGCACAAGGAATGTCCGTGTGGTGGACGCGAGCATCATCCCGCTGGAGCATAACGGCCACTTGATGGCAACTGTCTACGCAATTGCCGAGAGAGCTGCTGATATTATTCTTGAGGGAGGCTTGAAATAGGTGGAATGGTCAGCCGTGGTCGAGCAAGGGTTGCAGTGGTAAAAGCGGGGTTTGAATTCCAAGAGACCCTTTTTTAATTTCAAACGTTTGGATAATATTCTGACAAATTGTATATATACTTATTTAAAATCGAATAAAACGCCAGTTACTCTTTTTACCCCTCGGTGGATGATCAGACATCCCTCCGCTTAAACAACAGCTGCTTGGTCGGGTCCGGAATGCTCTGTAACCCGAAATCCATGTTGGGATACCTGCCCTCGTGCCCGTTCACGTTGCAGAATTCGTAGTCCAGTATTGCCCTCGACACAATCATCTTGGCTTCGTTCGCAGCAAAATAGCGGCCGGGACACGCATGGCGGCCGTAGCCCCACATCAGGTTCGACGGGCTGGCCGTGACGAACTGATTCGCGCCGCCGCCGCCGCCCTCGGCAGCCCCAGCCGCCTGGCGCAGCTTGTACGAGCGGAGCATGTCGAAGCTTTCCGGGTCCGCGACGACCTCCGGGTCGAAGGCCATCGGGTGCGAGGCTACCTCGATGGTGACGCCCGCTGGGATGACCTGCCCGGTTGATAGCGTGAAGTCTTGGAGGACTTTACGGCCAAACGAGGCTGGAGGTGTGGTTAGTTCTCGAGATACGACAACGGAGTGCTTTGGGCCCTATCTTGGAAGTAGCTTGGGGGACGTACTAAAAGCCAGCGGATAATACCGTGCGTTCTCGCTGAAGAAGCTGTCCATCTTCCTCATGTCGAGAAGGGCGGCGGAGGTGAAGGTCCCGTGAGCCTGGAGGACGGACCTGATCTCGTCGCGGAGCTCCGGGACCAGCTCGGGCCTAGCGGCGAGAGTGTAGAAGGCGCTCGTGACCGTCATGGTGGTGGTGTGGATGGCGGCGAATGTGAGAGCCAGCTGCATCTCGGCGATGTCCTGCTGGGTGAGCTCGGCAGGGCTGTCCAGGATCCACTGCAGGAGATCGTCCGGCTTCCTGTAGTCCGGGTCCTCGACGGCGCGCAGCCTGGCCTCGATAATGGGCCTCAACATGGCCCAGGCCTTCTTTTCGCGCTCACGGAGGGTCTTCACCTCGCTGAGGGACGAGGCCTTCAAGTGCCGCTCCCCCTTGGGCAGCCTGGTTACAGCCTCCCGGGCGTTGACAATGTCCATGGTGTAGTTCATGGCCATATCTACGTACTCCGGAGTGCGGCATAGCTCCGGTCCGATGAAGATGCGGCCGGATACTACAGCCACTATGCGAAGCAGTGTGTGGTTGATGTTGACCGGGGTGAAGGTGGACAGGTCTTTGGGAGGGAGCTCGTCTCGAAAACATTGATCCACCTCCTCCGCAATAATAGGATTGAGACGTTCTGTGAATTTATTAACTATTTGCCGCAGAGCCATTCGGGGTATTGATACGCCAAGCCGTTGTCAATACGTACTAAGCGCAGGCGTCAAATCTTTCTTGACAATATGCGGCACAATAGGGCGATTGCTGAGCCCAGTATAACGGAACTGCATAGACTGTAGAATGGGTCAGCTGAGAGGTTTTAGACCCTAAGGAAAATGTGAGCATGTATACTTCCTCAACTGCCACGGCCTGGCTGATGACATGATCCGGGAAATCCTTGAGCTCCCCTAGCAAGCGAGGGTCGAGGATAACCACATCGGAATCTAGGACGCAAAACGTCAGATGATCTGTCATGATATGAGGTAGTTCTGGGAGACTTGCTCGTCGTGTATACTCTGAAACATGAGTTTTTAAACTTCTTGTAGCCTTCGTCGACGAGTTTCTTCGCATTGACCACGAAAGCCATGCGCTGCTGGGCGGCATCGCCTGCTTCAGCCCCTACTACTGGGATCTTGGACAGTGACCTTTTCTTCACGAAGACTAGTCTTCGATAAGCCAACGTGGCAACAATTAAAAGAGCCGTCACGGCAATAGGAGCCCATTTTGTCGCTAGCAGATCCAGCTGCCCGTAAGCTGCACTCAGAGATGGCATGGTGAGTCTTGTGGAGTGTCTTCAAACCAGCAAGGACCGATGTCACTTGTCGCTACAGAGTATATCTTCCGGCAGTCTGCGACGCTGGAAGCATTGGGATTGTACGGAGAAAAGCTGCGACAGAATAACAAAACGCACACGAACAATATAATTGCAACCAATATCATGCGTACGGTATCATTAAAATCGTGTAATTATCGAGCCTCATGCTGCACCTATCTCTCAGGGTCCACAATCACTTCAGAACTTACTCATGCAGGTACAGTGTAAATGTCAAAACAAGCTCCCGACCAGCTTTACCCGTGATCTACTCGGGGTGGTTGTTTCGGTAATATGTGGGGAACACGGATCCCCCGGAACGGGATGATGTGGGTAACATACTTTTTTCGGTTATAATTTGGTCGAATGTGGCAGCACTGTGGTCCTTGCACTTCCAAACGATCCGTCACCAAGCTGGGTGTTCATAGCTGTGGAGTACATTGGCATGCAAATAAGCGAAGAAGAGGGTAAGTGGAGCAAATTCGTTCTACCTGCATCGTATTTACTGTCTTGACCAGCTTGTAATGTGTGCCAAATTGGAAGTCGGTTGCGACTAAAATGTCATAGGAGACCTTGTGTTGAACATCATCGCAGCAACCGCCCAAGTCTAACTCCTCTGGCCTGCAGCAATTCTACATTCCTTCGCAACGTGGCTATCTGCGCTTGCGCGCTGGTGCTGCCGCCCGTTTGGTGGATGGCCAGCACTTTGGTTGGCTTCATGAAGAAAACCAAACTGCCAAGGGGTTCGGGTTACCATCGTCGTTAATCCCGTGCATACAACGAAGCCAATAGGGTTGATGCTGCAGCCTACTGTCAGTCCTGTGCTTCTGGGGTTTGCATTTGGCTGTGCAAGTGGTTAAGGTATAGCGAGCTCAATTAAGTGCATTCGCCTCGTGGAGTGCGATAAATTCCAAGCGACTAAATGCCGTTGTGTAAGGCTGATTAAACTGACGGAACGATGAGCTGAGCTGATATCAGGAAGTGGCTGGACCAGATAAGTGGACGAGGTGATCGTAAATATTGGTGTTGAATGAGGGTCAGGTTTGTAAAATCTGAGAATTATTGATGACGAGTCCAGCTGGGATGACTTCTTACTGTATCTTAACTTCCCATGTCAGTATTTTGTTGTAGATTTCGTGTAGAAGACTTTCCCATAGAAGTCCATGCCACAGATGCTGCCCCATACGAGCTTCAGTCCACGGGTTACTAATTGTCTTGGGTGTGGTCCGCCCATACGTCTTTTAAGGGATGATCGATTTTTGCGAACCGTCGCGGCCTATACGAACTGTTCATCTTCCAGCCCCTCCCCATGGCACGGCAACTAATGCATCTCTAAGCCAGTCGGAATCACCTGAGCATGGGGCTCGTAGGCTCCAGATATCGACTGTGGACTTTTGCACACGTCTCTGCATGATCACCGTTCTCAAGGTGTGAATCGGAAGTGCGGTGCAGACCCATTGGCTCCAAGCCATTGGACCTGGCGTGGTGGTTAGCCGCCCGGCGAGCTGCCCCTTTTCGGCGGCCGGCCAATCACGGCCACGACCAGGCCTGACGGGTTCAAGGGGCTATCACAATCACATCGCCGCCAACATGCCTCAAATGCGTCCAGCTGTAATAGGTCACGCATTCGAAGCATGGGATTGGGCCCTGGCAGGGCAGGTGTGGTGACTGACTCGACTTTGTTGGTTGACGCTGCCGTGGTCAGCTACCTAGGTAGTGGTAGGAGGGACTTTTGTCCATCATAATAAGCTTTGCTTGGACACGCCTTGGATCATGGTCTTGGGTTTCACTCAGACTTATTTTTCATTGACTCTCCGAACTTAGGGACAAGTCGTTGTGACTCGTTGCTGAAGAATCACTGTTGTCTGCATCGGCCAGAGAGCCTTTAATACGAAAACACGCGCCACAGTCACCGAGCGGAATACTCACCCACATATTGTATATCATAACCTGGGAAATCGCCACGATGAAGAGTTATTATCTCGGCGTTTTCATGGCAGTTTACATGCCTTGCGGTGCCACTCCACTGGCTTGCAAGCGTTCCTCTGCCTGCGCTGCCGGCCTGACCGTGTGGTCCGACGCCAACTTTGCTGGAATATCACAACAGTATAACGTCTCCTGGGACACATGCAGTAGGTGCAAGCCGTCTAGCCATGCTATCTATGAGCTGTACCAGTTGACCAACACCAACTCTCCAGTTTCGATCGCAGCCCAGTTCCCATTCGCCCAGCCCGCTGGAGTTAGCTCCATCGCAGCAAACGAAGGCAACTGGTGTACTGTCTACCCGTACGTCCGCATAGCTCCCCTCTTCTTCGTACTTGGCTCGTAGGGTCGTCTGAAGCAGAGGGCTAACAGTTAAGATCTAGGAACGCCGACTGCAATCCCGGACAAGGCAATGCCAACGATACGCTCAGCGTGGTCGGGAGCTACTATGACCTAGCAAACCCCGAAGACGCTTGGGATAATCTGGCACAAAGTTTCTCCTGCAAGAAGTACAACTGCGAATGATGCGAATAATCCTTCTGGGGGCGGATGATCAACGTACGCCTGTATTGTGATTGATCGATCCCGACTGAGAGTCCATGCCCCAGCAGCATTCTGACTGGGAGATGATCGATTTGGCCGAACGTGTGGCAAGGTAGTATCGAGTCAATTCTTTCTGGCTTAGGTTCCTGTGATGTCTATGACGTGGACAATGCTCATGGTTAGGAAGTAGAACGAGACTGTAATAGTAATTGTGATAATTGATGGTCAGTCCACCACAGCGATCATGGCCTGACACGAGGATAAGAGTTGGTTGCCACGTACGGAGTTCCATATTCAAATTGCGGCCATCCTCCTGCGAGAAGACTATTACCACCAAGGAATTGTACATGAATGTTGAACCGGCCTCGACGAAGTATTCCAAGAACTGAAACTTTCCATTCAATTATGGCACAACTGGAGCCTGCTCCACCTCAGTCGTACCCTGGTCCCGGTCGAGCTAATAAATAAGACCTCTGGAACCCATAGTGAAGTTTTAATGAGGTCTCCGTCGGAAGTCGAACCCCCACCCGACCAACATGTGAATCCATCAATTCATAGCTGATCATCCACATAATATCACCACGCCTGACCTTCCCCGCCGTGAAGGACTCAACCATGTAAATACCACCCAATCCCATCCATGTTTTCACTCAACCTAGGCAGACGACATCCTCTGCTTGTCTGAACCAGAAGCTGGGGCGATCGGACCATGCGAAGGCGGACCCGGGAAACCTGACCTCTGCGTAGACTGCCCACCCCGGTAGTGGCCGGAGGCGTCAGACGAGTAGGCACCCGGATATGAATATCCGGTGAAGCTTCCCGGCGCCCGGGTGGTACTAGGAGGCAACTCTGGCACTCTCACGCCAGGGTTGCGGGGTTTCGGTGGAGGCCAGCTTCGTTGGGGTGTGTGGCTGTAGCTTGGCTGACGTGAGGCCGGGGCAGAAGTTTGTTGGCTTGCATCACTGAGACGCTGGAGGACCGACTGGAATCGCTGCTCGTCGTGGGCTTCGTCGTTTAAGTCTCGGTGATATGTTGATCGAGAGGCTGCGAGATCCGCAAAGGGACCTTTGCATTCGGGCGGGCAAGCGTTGACGGTCATTTCTTTGGATTTGTACTCAGGGTATGAATCTTGGTTGGGCACCGCTTGTGTTCTGCTTTTGTATTTGAGACGTTCGAGATAGGTAAGATCACGGCTGATGAAAATTGGAAGAGGGCCAATTCATCGACGGTAACGTGGTTTACTTATGTATCCATTTTGTGTTGTGTTTACAAGAGCTTGACTCATATTCCAATTGCTTTGGCATTAGCAATGAAAGTTGTCTTTCTAATGTTCTAGCAAGCTGTTGGTTAATGACACTGAGTTTTCATGGATGCGTTGAGTTCCCCTGAGAAAGGCCTCGTAGCTGAATAACTGCAGTGTGCGAGTCCAATCAAGCAATCTAGTTCCTGGAAATGACATGAATTATACTACCTCCAAAAGGGAAACACCAAGTGACAGATGCGTTTGTATACCTTGCGGACCTAGCATGTGATCCGGTCATGATTGCTCAGGGGGACGCGGTCACCGGGGAACAGGAGTTTTCGCTTCACCAAACGCTACTGTGATGGACAAATAAGTTGTGTATTTGGCATCATCAGCGCACCTGACCAAGGGACAATCATAGAACTCGGTGTTGGGTGAATAAAGAGAGCTAAGAAGCAACCCAGTGTCTTTAATGTCTGATACTTCGGGCACGATATGGAATGGTCATCCAAAAAACACAGTCTTGGAAGTACAATTTGCCTTGGAGAGTGAGGACTCCCAACTTCGTCGAGTTTTGTCATGAAACACCAGTGCCTGTGCGTGGGTACTTGATGGCATCGGAGCTAATCTAGCCTGGATTGTCAAATCTCCATGGATAGCAGGGAGCCAAATGCAGGGATCTGTGAAGTTTGCATCACGAGTCAGCCCCACTTCTGTCAGCGCCGTTCTGTCTCCGTTTCTCGATCCTGCACATCACGCATGCATTGATCATCAGGTCCAGAGTCATTCCCCGTGGCTGTCTGCCGGTACGCCAGGCTGTACTGGACTTACCTGTTATTTTAAGACCGGCAAGCACGCCAAAGCTGTCTATTCGACCTTGCACCGCGTCAATTTGGCCTGGCCATGGCGTCACCGCGCGTCTAATCCACAAATATGGAGGCTCAGAGGCCAGCAGTCAACGATACAGGCATTGGCATCTATGCGCCCCTTGAAGACTTGCCTCCTCCCTCAGAAGATGCAGTATCTTCAGACCAGAACCGTTGGGCCATACGGTGTGTAAGCCTTAGCCCTGGCCAAGGCGGCGAGCCTCTCAGGTGTGAGCTCGTGAACTCACATTTGGTGACAATGCGTGGAAAATATGAGGCCTTGTCTTACACGTGGGGTGATTCAACCCAGAAGACCTCCATCTCCCTAAACAGCCGGCCAGTACAAGTGACTGCAAACCTAGCATGCGCCTTGCGCCATCTTCGGAGACCTCGTGACAGCCGCTTCCTATGGATCGATGCTCTGTGCATCAACCAGGCCGATGGTTTGGAGGTCAATAGTTACGTCCAGAGGATGTGGTCTATCTACCAAAATTCTCGCAACGTCGTGGTGTTTCTGGGAGAGTCCAGACACGGCAGCGATCAAGCTTTACAGCTTCTTTTTGAGCTATCTTGCCTATCGACGGAAGCCAACGAGAGGCATACACAAATCACACAGGTTCTGGAAGACGAGCAAAGGGCATCACATTGGAAAGGGCTTCTCAAGCTGATGCGTCGTCCATGGTGGAGCAGAGCCTGGATAATCCAAGAGTATGCAGTCGCACCCCGGGTCATCTTCGTCTGCGGCCTGGCGAGACTTGGTGGAGATGTCTTCAATCAGGCTATGGAGCACCTGATCGACTACAGATACAACGCGAAAATACCGCACCAGTGGCAACATCTGGTGAGGCACGTTGCTTTGACCCCGATAAGCCATCTCCTGTCCACCCGGCACCAATACCAGAGCTCGAGCCCACAGGAGAAACCAGCGCCAATTGAGATGCTCTATCGATCCCGCGGGGCAATGGCGTCAGATCCGAGAGATAAAGTCTATAGCCTTTTCCGACTCATTGCTGAAGATCCCAGACTTCAACCAGACTATAGCCGATCTGCCCAGGACCTGTACAAAGACGTGGTCAGAGCCATGATCGACTGCTCCGGAACCTTGGAGATACTTTCTCACCACAACGTTGGCAATATAGGACTCCCTGATATGCCGACCTGGTGTCCTGACTGGACGACGATGCGTGGTGGACGCTACTTGCTGCAGCAGAAGCAATATTCTGCGGCTGGAAGTACACGTGCCCACCCAATATTCCACGATGGCACTCTCACGGTTAAAGGAAGGATATTGGACCAAATAGAACTCCTCTCCAAGCCGACCAAATATGGCAACTTCAAACACGGACCAGCCATGTATTCAACTGCCAAAGGGCTCTGGGAGCTTGCCTCGACGAGAAACGAGTACTCGAATACTACGTGGCCGAATGTCCCCGCCGCCTTTCCGGAGACGTTGACATCTTTACGGTCTCGACAGAGAGGTCCGGATGGTTGGGGTACTCATGTCCTCGACGCAAGCACCGTGCAGGAAATGTGGACAGCCTGGTGCCGATCCCGTCACGAACGCTTTTCGCTGAATGGCCCGGTCGAGAAACTGACAAAGAAGTTCGAGGACGCTATGCTCTCAGCGCTTTACGGCAGGGTCTTCTTCATCTCGCAGCAGGGTCGCTTCGGCTTTGTCGACGCCACGGCTCAAGTCGGCGATACGGTTGCCGTCCTTTTAGGGGGTGAGGTTTTGTTTGCACTCCGTGAGCAACAGTCGGCCCCAGTCCCCAATTCGAAGTCCAAGTCTGCCACAAATGGCACGAAACATAGTCTGGTCGGCGAGTGGTGAGTTTTTCCATTCCCGCTATTTTGAGTCTCGTCTTGTGCTGATCATGTGAACCAGTTATCTACACGGTTTCATGTCAGGCGAAGGGCTGGACGGTGTGACGGATGAGGCGCTGTTCGATGATTTCTGCCTTATATGAGATCGGGTAAAACTCGAGCATCAGCCTTTTGCATACATCATGCTGTCTGTTGGAAACCGGAAAGTAATCATGTTACAGCTGGAGTTTTATAAGCCGCAAGATTGATGGAAATTCCGCCAATGCCACAGACTTGGGTCAACAGACTGATTTCCCTGCCTGCACATGTTAACAATTTGATGTGCACAATGTAGTTCTCGACTTGACCTGTACAAATATAGAACAGACATGCAAGAAGTACAAAAGTCAATAC
The DNA here is from genome assembly GCA_039880775.1 of Diaporthe vaccinii. Lineage (NCBI taxonomy): Eukaryota > Fungi > Ascomycota > Sordariomycetes > Diaporthales > Diaporthaceae > Diaporthe > Diaporthe vaccinii. The sequence continues at coordinate 626,257 of JBCEDN010000002.1, forward strand.
AGTAAAGTCAACTTACAAGTGGATATGCACACCTGGTCCTCTCCACCGGGGCCACATCGAGGAAGATAACCAACCGGCCCTGTTGTCTCACCTTCAGTGACATCTGAATAAACCTTACCTCGAAGACAGCGGGGACGAAATCACGACTGCGGATAGTAGTCTGTCCAAAAATTGATAGACACCTCAGACCTTCGGCACAAAACATGGTCACTGGCAACTTATGAGGACCTGCCATAGACCATAGCAGATGTCCGGAGGTCTTTTCTAAAGACTTATTCAATTCTTGCTTCTCCAGATACTATGAGTCAAGAGGCAAAAACGCAAAAAGGGTACGGTCGATCGACTTGGGACTCGAACCCAAAACCTCATCATCGCTTCTGTAATAGGAGTGATACACGCTACCATTGCGCCAGCCGACCATGAGAGATTTTGGCTGTATCACTAGCTCATGTTACAAGACTTACATCTGAATGGTCGCCACTGAAATTCCTTCACCCCTTATCCTGTCAACTATCAGATGATTGCACTGCCCGGGTGCAACCTGATACTTCCAACAAACTTTTTTTTGGTCTTGTGTAATCATAGAGAACTCGCCTAGAGAGAGAATGCAGACGTGGAAACCCCTCGTGAGCAGCACTCGCCATTGGACTGCCACATGATAATATCAGTGCCCGAGCAATCCACCACTGTCGATGCCCCCGTCATAGGAGCAGCTATAACGAGTCAATTCCACCTGCCTTTTCACATTCCATCCGATGCTTCTTCCAGTCTTTCTTCTGGCACCCAACGGAACAATATCTAACCTTCAGACATCGCATACATTTCTTGAGTGCGCCGCCGCCCTTCGCCTCCATGTTACCACAGCTCCTGCACCGGACCGTCTCGTCGCCCTGCACGCTCATACCAAACCCGGATGTGTTCCTTACCGCACTGGGGTCGATCACATCCTCTACAAACGGCACTGCATATGTTGGGCTGATAGCAATACGAGTCGCAAACTGGGCGGCAACATCCCACTCGGGGAGGCTGATGAAGTTCTCGGGCAACTTACCCGCCCCACAGCTGCACAGCACCTGCTTGCCCGGTTCGGTACTGAGGGGGACTGCCGCACCAGGTCTAGCATACTCACACTCAGAAGTGTGAGTCCAGTTCCTGCACCGCTCCGCCAGCGCCGCCAGCACCTTCTTCCACAGAACCAGCTCCTCGTCGTCGACGGTGATGGTGGCGCACTCGAGCTCCCGCAGGATGAGCAGGAAGGCTTCCAGCTTCCCGCTCTTGATAATGTCCACAGTAAAGGGGATGACCGCCGCATCGAGGGCGATGCTTGCGTTGGCCCCGTCGAGACGGATCGCGGAGACGAAGAGGAGCATGTGGATGCCTCCCTTCTCTGGGTGGTGTATGGCGAATAGTCCAGTCTGGCCGCCTTGCAGACCCGACGCAAGCATGAACATTGTGAAGAGCGACTCTTTAAAGTTCATCCGTGCGGAGGTAGCCAGGCCGGACTCGTCCGCTTCGTCTCGGAGCTTGCGTTCTCGGACAGAAAACATCCACGAGGTCAAGGTTGTCAGGGGCACCAGGCGCTTCTTATCAGTGACATCCAGCACGGGTAAGTTGTCCAGGTTGACATGTGGGATGTTTAGGGGGACAGGCATGGTCTGCCCGAGACTTGAGCTGGAGTCCGGTTTCGCCAGGACACTTGGGAAGACGAAGTCATCCAGTGTTCGGGCTGTTGCCGGATCGGCCAGGGGCGCTATGACTTCAACATAGGCGGATGTTCGCGCGATCCTCGTCTTGCTCCCGTCTTTGACGACGGGTAAGGGGAAGCACAACGGGTAGACAGCCTCCCTCTCGCCAAGGACAACTTCAAACATGAAAGGTAAGATCTTCCGGACATCCACAGCGGCCTTGTCGGCTAGTAATGTCTTTCCATCCTGGGACGATATATCCAGCCGCCCTGTTATGGTGGTGAGAACGCCCGAGGCATCAATATTCGCCGTGAAGCAAGACTTGTGATCCCCTGTGGTTTCTTGAGTTGTTTTGGGCTCCAAATTGTTGTAAAGGGGAAAGCCATCAAGGCCTGGCTGATTCTTGCTGACGTAGACATGAGCATTGTCCTCCAGGTCGGTCTCGTAGATGGTCATCGGCTCGCCCAGCCCAGGTTTCAGGAGGTGAGGGAGCTTCTTGCCAAACATTACGCTAGTCTGGAGTCTATTGAGTAGACAGAGAGAAACCCTGGTGTGTCTTGGGTCTACTTGGAGAGCAGCGGCGGACACAGAGAAGGTGGCAATCATGTTGGAGCCTCCGGACCAAGATGTAGGGTCCTCATTGACGGCCAGTGTGAACTCTCCACCTTGTCGATCGCCTGTGATTGAGATGGTCCCAAACGTGACTTGGACATCAGAAAAGACGTGGTGCCACATAGTCACACCTCCTTGAACACCACGTAGGTTCACCTCAACCGGATAACTGTCTTTTCCATCACGAGCTACCTGCGCCAGCTGCTTCCAACTGGCTGCAGGAATGACGATGGTAACGGCTACAGCTTCAGGAACATCAGGCCACCTAGAGAACAAAGGGGCGCTCGGTCCTCGCCGAATGCCCTGCTGTAGACCTGGTAGGATGTATAATCCTTGCCTCAAAAATTCCAAAGAGAGCGCTTGCGAGTACTTTGAGCCAAACAAGAAGGTTGTGTCTTGCGTGAGCTTGGCGAGAGTCTTTCGACAGACGGCCTCCTTGGATGCGTCCACGGTCTGCAGGAGCCTTCGAATGAACGCAACAAGACTCCCCCGGTGGTATCGCGGGTGACCATGCTTGCGCAGCGTGCTGATCATCTGATCGCTAGAGAGGTTGAGTAGACCCTCGACGTCCTCGCTGGCAAACATGGCTAGGTATACTTTGTGGACCAGGTTCACTAGCGCGTCATCGTTGACTTTCAGTCGCAGTGCTTGACCGGTGTGCCCACTCAAATGCTCATGGGATTTCCAAGCAAAACGCCATAACATGCCTGGCGTTTTGGATACCATCCCCATATCAGACACAGCTAGCATGTATTCGTCGACGTTCGAGACTGCTGTGGCATTGCTCCAGTACTCCACCGGGCTGATACCAAGGAGACTTGCAACGGTTCTGGTTCGACCGCAGAGGAGTTCCTCGAAATTTGCCTTCTCTGTCTCTTGTTGATCGTAAATCATTTCCGTGTAAAGAGTGGCCCACGGAGTCGCTTTCAGAAGAGGGCTGCCGGAAACGAGGAGGTTCAACGTTCCCAGGTAAAGTGATAAATTGGACGTGTCAATGACGTCGAACTGCTTTGGCGTCTTTGAATGCATTCCATATTCATCAGGGTCCAGTTCAAGGGGCTCCATAGTAAGCTGGCGTCGATAGAAATGCGCTGACAATTCGCCTGTCTCAAGATGGTGCTGGAGAGTATGGCAAAGTGACAAGGCATCCGCTGAAATGAATCGGAAGGTCATATAACCCGATGCCCTCTCAAATAATGCCCGAGACCAATCTGCAAACTGTGTCTGAGCAGTTGCAATGATGGCAAGTGAGGAGGCATTCTCCCTGTTTCTGTCAGATCGAAGAGGTGAGCCCTCGGTGAAGTGAGCATTTGCTGTTGCCAGGTGGTAACTCAAAATCGGACGCCCCCCATAGGCGAGGACAGAGTGCTCTGACAAAGTGGCAGCGAAGAGAGGGTTCGGAATGTTGGTGTTAGCAGGCACCGGGCCGGTCGTACCCTTTTCCCACCATGAGTCTAAGGCAATCCTCATGCCCACACTGGCCAGGGCTTGAGGACCAAAAGGAGCAGCTGTAAGAAACATTCCGTACCCTGAGACCTGACCCCCGATTGTGGCATCTTTGTAGCTATTCGAATGCTTCAGTGCAGTCTCGAAATCCGCTCGGTACTGATCTTGGTCCTTCCTCTGTAGAGATTCGAGGTAATCGTGCCAAATATGGCGGACAGAGGAAAGCGTGGAGGCAGTGCCAAAGCGGAAATTTTCACCAAATTCGCTCTCCCTCCAGTCTTTGAGCGTACTCGAAGCGGCCACGAGGCGGACGATGTGTGACTGGAGAACTTGCGCTGACTCTTCATCCAGGAAAAGGTGATAATACACGTTCCAGAGGAGCTGCGGCTCTACTTCCATGCCCCGGCTGACCAGCAACGTGAGGAAGAAGACTTTCCGAGCTGAAAACAGTCAGACTTCACACAAGAAGCAATTTCGGATTAACGTACCAATTATTACATCCTCTAAATCGCATGAGGTGATATCCAGCTTCCTGGTCGCTGTGGAATCGTCAGTCGATGTCGTTCGTGACCAGCAGGATCGCACTACTCACGTAGGCCTTTTTCATGGTACGCTGTATACAATATATGTCGGACATCTCCCGATCCAAGTAGCAGAATGTCGGCGTCGACACCCTGAGGCACGTTTCGCGTTAGGGTCACGGCCGGAGAGTCGCCGACCGCATGGAATGGAAGGACGACGTTGAGGATCGTGGGAGTCAGCATCTCTAAAGCTTCAATACATGGGATGGATTTGTTGTGGATTTCTGCTTTGCAACCTTTGCCTTGCTCAGTGTGATCTACGTGGAGGTGCAAATGGATGTGTGGTGGCTGGTAAGCTTCAGGTTTGAAGTGCCGAAAGTTTGAGCTGCGGGGGATTGTTGAAGCCCCTAACCCCAGGATCGTGTAGTGGCTCATTTTTACTCATGTGGTCTCGAAACCTGACAGTGCTACCTCTATCTAGACGAAGCCTAGACAGATCATTCTTACTATTGCTGGAGATAATGACACTGCTCACTTTGAATAACAATGTGGCCTCCTGTGTCTCTAGTTGAAGAGATCAAGAAAACATCTATGCATGGTAAGGTGCGCGAGTGACCAGCGCCAATGCTGCCTGGACTACCACGCGACCACTCAACCTGACTATCTCCTCTTTGAGGAGAACGTTCTCTGCCCGCAAGGCGAGCACCTCGTCCTGCTGCTGCTGCTGCTGTGGTGGTGGTGCTGGCTGCGGCACAAGCGTCACAAACGCATACACACACGCACACAGCCTGCATGCGATGGCGTACTTGTTCCGCCACTCCGCCACGGTGATAGTCATCGTGCATACGATGATGGCAAGCTCCCCAGCCAGCAGCGCGTCTGTTGGGCCATGGGGGGGGGGGGCGCAAATTCACCGCAATAGGGTGAGACGGAGGGCCAGCACCAACGCATAGAGCACTGATTTCCCTCGAAAAAAACAATACATGGCCTGAGTTTTTGGCATTGATGAAAATTCCCTAATCCAATAGTCAAGCTGGCAGGACATAGTTGGTGCCTGCCCATTTCGACAATTTCAAAGTCTGCTTCAGGTAGTTCTTGCATTTGGTTTAGAATGCCAGCTGACCTTATCTAGATGTGATAGTTAATGCTTTTACCTTCTTTCAAATCCCGATATGGGACTATCAATGAGAAAAGCCACTGTGATTCAATGAACTATTGTATGGCGGTCGCCTAGAGAAGTCGCACGCACCGTCTTCTTCCAAGGCAGGTCTGGGTCAGTCACTGGTCTTGTGCTGGTCCCACCAATGTCTCTCCGAGTGTTGCAAAGTAGAACTTGAATTAAATTTCTGCAGGCAGTTTTATACTATTCTTATGGTTTCTACTGTATACTTATGACCTTCTGCGTTGTAGATGTGTCATTCTAAGCCACTGGCTCGTGGCTGACCTACACGAACGATTATCTACTATGTGCCATAACAAATGGGACGCGAAGAGAATTGCCAGACAATGTCTACGTCCAAGTGCAACCGGTTTACGGAACTGATATGTACAACAGTTTTGTTCCCTCCAGGTGCGTTTAAGAACGCCCTAATCCATCAGCCCTGCAACACTTCTACACCGCCCACTGAACGTTATGATACAAGATCAAATTCTTTGTTAGAAAAGTAGATTATGCACACTAAGGTGGAAAAGCATTGGTCAAAAAACTTCTCCCAATTTCAATATGAAGGCTGAGGACTACATGGTGGCTTCACTAGTCTCGTGTCGTTTGGCTAAGTCGTTTGGCTTCCGACCGGCTATGGGTGCAGAATTTTCGACGGGATCCTGGAGCTCATCTGTCGCCAACCCAATGACGGTGGGCTAAATCCGTCCTCATTGGATCCGTATGGTCGAGACGAAGTCATGATGTGGAAATTCATGCTGCCTCCCGTCATTGCCTACCCATCACCCAATATATTCCTGCCTTCCCTCAGCTGTTGGTGACGTAGGTCGATTTTGGATCCGTTTGTTCCGTCGCTAATTTCTGGCACTTTCCAATAGCAGGCCCTCAATATTCGACAGAAACAAATTTTCTCACCGGACGCCTCAAAGCTCAAGGAAGCAGAGACACCCAAGGGGAAACTTCACATTTCCCTCCACCAAACATCCCTTTGCATCCCCATCTTCCAAATGGAATTTCAACCCATCTGCGCCAATTGGTCGGCGGAGAACACCACTTGCAAGAAGGCCGGAAAATTCTGTTGCAAGAACTGTCAGCTCCTCACGGTATGTTTACCTTCCCAATACTTCTCCTCCTACTAATCAATCGTTCCTCCAGTACTGTGGTCCAGAATGCCAAAGATCTCACTGGACCATCCACAAGATCGATTGCAAATCTTTCCTCGGAAAGAGCACCTGGCAGCCAGACTGGGTCCTGCAGAATCGATTACCAGCGTTCATTGGAGACGGACCTTCGCAGGTGGCTTTTGGAGGCCGAAAGTACCTCTGGGGCAATGTTCCCGCCTTCGACATCCTTCAGCTTGTAGCGAACGAGGGAGAGGCTTACGATAGGCCGTTACGCCTTTTGTTCGCTGGTGAGCACGAACCCCGTTCACGAGTGCTGGACCAATGCTGACTCTTCACGTATAGCTTCCGGAGACCTCCGAAACGTCATCAAGACCCTCGCCCGTCTTCCCAACAGCTACAACCAGACCGTTGAGGTGACAGTCAATGACCGAGATCTGGATGTTGTGGCACGCAACATAATCTTGCTCCTAATCGCCCTCGTTGACATTGACAAGGCAATCGACTGTATCATTCATCTTTGGTACTCAGCTCTCGTCCGCGAATCCGACCTTGATATCATCCAGAAGAAGATACGTCCCATTGTCGAGGATGTCTGTCACAAGATCGAGGGAAAGGCCGCCGACAGTCTTCAGGCAAAGACTTGGATATTCGGCCAACGGTCGTTGAGGCTCGTACTGCAGAAGTCTGCATGGGATGCTCTCTTGACCTTTTTTGACAACCCAGATGGCCTGACTGCAGAGCGCGCCAATTTGATCCGGAAGGCCGTCACCCTTGCTGAGGACAGGAAAGATTACCGAGATCGTCATCTTCTGTTCCAGGCCCATACTCACCGAGTCGCGTTGACTCGCTTTCGGGAAGACGGACTGTTGCTGCCATTTGGAACCCCGCGTGGCGAATTCAACCGTCCCAATCCGTAAGTCATGCAAATACATACTTCAAACTAAGTTCTGAGGCTAATTATCTGCAGTACCATTTTCCAGATGTCTCAGAGCTGGTCCATGCCTGACAATGCCGATCCTCTCACCGGGTGGTCTGCAAAGGAAGTGCACAGCACCTCCGCCGGGCTCGCAAAGGCCGATATCTACGGCAAGCTGTTCGTCCATCTTCGTACAGTGCTTGCGGCCTTTCTTCATAGGCTCTCTTCGTTGCAGATTTCGTTTGTGTTGTACCAGGAAGACGCTTCTGCTCTCCCCAAATACCTTAACCGCGGTTCATACAGTCGTATTGAGGTATGTAAAGTGCAAAGGGTGGCGCCGCAGCTGGAAAGTCACGGGCTAACACATATATTGCAGGTCTCCAACATCGCGGACACCGGCTACTTGGGAATTTACTGGACGCTCAACTGCATGATCCCACTACTCCAGACTCCTCTTGACAACCCTCACGCAACGCTGATCACCTTGTTCATGAACGCTGTGGATGAGAATATCACTGACGCGGAGATATGTGCACACATGAATACACAGGACCCAACGATGAAGCGCATTCTTCAATACCTGTCTTTCTCCCCGAGGCAGCCTATTCCCAATGATCCCATCATCTTCAAGATTTTGGCTGCTCGGGGCTGTGTCACGAACTATGACTCCACCTTTGACCGGTAAGTGGGGAAGGATGTAGCCCGACATATTTACTTAGACATCGACACTGACCTTTGGTATCAGGTACATGGCAAAATTTGAATTCGTCAAAGCACCTGAGCTGGTTGGGGCTGTCGTGAAGACCAAGCATACCGTGATTGAGAAGTGGCCATTCAGGCTAAAGCTACGGCCAGGATTGCGCGGTGCCCAAGAGGAGTTCGACCGTCTCTTCAGCAGCGGAGTTTCCAGCAAAGAATGCTATCTTGAATGGAAGCGGATTTGAGTACGGAACGACTGATGACGGTCAGCTCGGCCGAAGGCCATGCCAGGGGATGGACAAGTCGACTTAAGCATGAGAACCAGGCCATCATGCGTGCCATCAGTCTTAACAATGTTTCAGACCGTGGACGCGAACAAGAGTATGAGAGTACACATCACAAAGGCTTAAGATTCTTGAAACCTGTTAAGTGGTCTCGTTTTTAATCTGTATATATATGCCTCTTAAGCAATATGCATCAGTCCCTTCATATAGTGATAAACGCTTAAACACCTAGCGTTGAAAAAAAAACATAATACCGATAATAGTAGGTTTCAAATATAATTGTAGCTTGCGGCTAAGTAAATAATGATAGCCTTATGATAGCCATATAAACAAGGCTAGTAAGAATCGCTTCTAACGGCGCCATAGATTAAAACCGTCAATATAAGTAGCCGAAGATTAATAATCAGGTAAATAATCATATAGCGAAGACCAGAATAATCTCTCTATAAAATATAATAATCCCATAAATGCAATCCTAGTTGAAAACTTAATCTCTTTCCACCTATATCAATATATATCTTCTTAAAAGATCTCTAAAGAAATCAAAAGATCATATACTCTTAAGAAGGCCCTTATCAAGTAAGCTATTACCATAGCCAACATTTAACCCCAAAGCTAACTTTAATAAAAGTTAAAATAATAGATGATTTTCTTAATAATTATTTATAACTATTTTATAAAGCCATTATAAAACTTTTTAAGAAGAATAAATATAATATTTATAATAAAATAAGTAATATAAAGGAATATAATAATATTATATTTCTTTAGGTTTATTTTTTAATTATTAATAATCAGAAAAAGATTTAAAGAATTGAAAAGCAGTTAAGAAGTAAGGATAGGAAGGAGAATTTTAGGGTTTATCCGTGAAAGGGTAATAAGCAAATATACCAAGCTATTGAAGACTTTATATATGAGCTGAGGGCTGAAGGATAGTTGGAAAGCTAAGTAGATAGCAGTCAGACCAATGAACAGTTGATTTGAAAAACATAGTGTGGCCGAAGCCGAAACCTGTTAAATGTGGCTCAAATTCATTTTACCACCAACCTTCATCCGTAAATTAACATATCAGGAGCTAGTTAGCATTGTAGCCCTCGACACTCAGTCAAGCGATCTTAAATTGGGATAGTCCCACTCGCTGGATATGGCGTTTAGCAATGGCCCATCTATTTTCGCACGTAATTACATGTAGACTAGCCCCGAAGGAAGATTCTGTGTGAGAATTGGTACGAATGGTCTGCATTGACGGGCGTTATACCCCTTTGTTGCGCTTCAGCTGTCATACATGATGGGTGGGAACACGAATTTGCCGGAGTGGGCGTCGCTTCTTTGTATGCTGCTGGTGAGTCTATGCTCAGTCTCGCGGTGAACCAAGGAGGTAAGCTTCGGCTTGGAATGGGTCGAGAGGAACTGAATAAAGACGACTGTAGCTTTGCCCGTCGATGACGGCTTATACCAACCCATTTTGACCTACACAAAGGGGTGCGAAGCGCACATTCCACGCATTGGAGGCCAACACAAGAGGGAGAACGACGGAGCAAAACCACTAAGAACAGATTTAATCTACCACTCATCCCGCCACACGCCGATCAAATCTTTACATGCTACCTAGGCCTGTGTTCCAACTCCAGTAACTCAAAACAGAAGCACAAGCAGACAAACGACTACTCCAGGAAACCAAATAATCATGAAGATCTTCGCAATTATCCTTACAACTGTTACTGCCTTCCTGGCACACCAAGTCATGGCTGCTGACACAATGATCGATATTGAGTGGGAAGATCACAGCCACTTCAAGCTGGAAGAGACCTCCAGCGATGTCACCAGCAAGTGTGGTATGTGTTTCGACGGACTACTATCTATGCCATTTAACTAATTTCTTATGTACAGTTGTCCTACCCGAGAAGGGTATTTACATACTTAGTGTAAACATCCCCTATACTTGCTACCTCTTCAAGTAAGACAGCCCTTTCCTTTGGCTCCAGTGTGTTTCAGAACAGGGTTCTGTCCGTTATCTTAAACCACCTAATATGTCCATGTCATACTAACATGTGATCTTGATACCCATAGGAGTGAGCACTGCGACGGGAAAGATTACATACAAGACTATCTTCAATTCTTGGGAAAGCCCCCTGGGCGTGGGCATGATTGGATGCTGGGATACAAGGATTTTCGCGCCGTCCGTTGGGACAAGTCATAGAGCGATTGAGACAACTAAGCCTGAGGTCTTTTGCATGCTCTGGAACACAATAATACACAATGCCAGACGCAGACAGCTTTTGCATAAGACAGACAGCTTTTACATAAGACAGATACTAGAATGGACTACCGTGCCTCTATTAAGTGGTCTACTAAGCCCCACTGTTGACGTGAACAACGTCTTGAGGTCTGAATCTTCAGAGTGTGCTCTGAAGCGTGTCCGTGAGGGTGCTGGGTGCTGCTCTCGCCGCGTGGGAGGACAGATACTAGAATAACGGAGAGAATACGCACTTTCCACAGACTTGAAGAATATCAATTATTTCTAACCAACGCTTCAGAATTCCTCGGCATCACAGCGGAATCCTCATCTCATCGCCCCTTTCAGCATTTAAAAGTCAACAACCATGGGTACTAATGCATATATGATATCCAAATTCAACCTCATATGATCTCGTACGAGGCCCTGGGACCTCGAGAGCTCACAAAGACGAAAAGGAAAAGGTAATAAACAAAGTTTAGTCCACAAAGTCTAGCTAACAGAGTCTGGATTGAGACTTCCGGCTAGACATGTCTTATGTGGTTTGAAGGCTTCTAGTGCAAAACAGGGACGTGAGGTTAAACCTGTATGAGAGCATGAGAAAAAGCCCATTGTTTCCAAATTCTGTGCACTCTAGTTGTCGCGTGGAGAGTGACAACCACATTTATCGCCTGCGTTTTGTATATAATCAACCCGAGGTACCGAACAATTCTTCCGACCTAGATTTACTATTCGGGTCGAAATACGGTGCCTCGCCGATACCAACAGCACGATTGCCAACCCTTTCTCCATAGCCCTGATCGTAGTCATATGTCGCACAATGGTACACAGACCGATTATCCCTATGTTCCGTTGTTAGTACTCCATGACATGCTTCTCGGATGCAGGTAAAAATGAGATTGCAAGAGAATACAGGTGGAACAAGGCCACGTTCGGTGCGTCTGGAGACAAGCTCATAATTTGAATAGAATCTTACCAGATTGCTGCAAAGTGTCAGTACTGATATCGGCACGATGTTTTTTTAATACGGGATGCACTCACCTATATCATTTTTATTCCTCCACCTGAACCTGACCTGCAAATCGTGGTTCTCAACGATCATCTGCCCGAACTTCTCCAACAACTCGTCAGACTCCTGCAGCTCCAGCTCATTGATCCTCCTGCTGAACGGCCCGAACGCAAAAATGCTCTTCCAGCCTGTGACCGGATTGGTGCGCACCACAGGATGCACGGCAGAAAGGCGGCTCCCCACATTCGCCGGGCTTCCCCTGGGTTCCTCATAGAGTTTGACCATGTCAGGGTACGTCGAGGCGTATTTGAGGAACCCGTCAGCGACACACGTCACAGTCAGTCCTTCGAAAAGCTTCTGGTATGGCTTTGAAAACCTGTCGTATAGCTCGTAACCGGATGCCCAGAGCGTGTCACCGCCCGTCGTGGGAAGCTGGGTTAGGCGGAGGGACGTGTAATCCGCTGGAACCGGCTCGTACTGAATGTCTGTGTGCCATTGAGAGAAATAGTCATAGCGGCGCTTGGTGGGTGGGGGTGCGAGGTGAATGAGCGCCTTCCGCTGGATCGAACTGACGGGGCTTATCTCAGCGTCGACAACTCCAAACTCAGTCGTGTTGTTGAGGATAGGATGGACGTGGAGGGTGGAATCAGAAGGCTTTCCACTAAGCTGGCCTAGGCGGTGAACAAGTTCTTTCTGAAGCTTGTCGGTCAGATTGTCTTGAGCACGGAAGAAGGCTACACCGCGCTGCGAAACTGTGAAGATCGGTCAGGATCTGCTGCTACACGACACTTCGAGAGCCAACGCACTGTCGATCGCAAGATCACGGACCAACTCGTCGGAATTGGCAGCATGCAGAATGTCATCCACGAGATTGACCGTGGGGAATTCTCTGCCTAAGACAGGTGTTACGTCTTCCCATTTAAACTTGGCAAGCGCGCCAGAGGACTTGAGGGGCTTTGGGTATGATTTTGTTTTCCCAGAGCGAGATGGGAGAGTCTCCGTGTTCGACACCGCGGCGGGAACCATGATGATATTGAGAATTACAAAAGCAATGAGTTGGTCTGATTATGGTGCCGGGCAGGTGTTCACTTTCCTACCCAATATATAGGTAGACTTTGATCGGTTAAAGTGTTACTCCGAGGGCTTCAAGGCATGGGATAAGATTTGATACCATCTGATGTCCTTAAACAGCATAATCAATTGCACATATACAATATCGTTCTATTGACTAACCAAAAGCTTAGCCGCTAAGGAATCCGTATCGTGCCTTTTAATTCAAAAGAGTAGAGCGGTGTACCCAATGTGAAATAGACCGATTTCAAGGGTTGGTTGTGAAAACGACAAGGGCCCTCGTGTTAACCAGGGCAGCGTGTTAGAGTGGTTGGGCACGGATTCCACTTGTCTGAAGTTGCCTGAGTCTCCGTAAACGTCATAGTCTATCTCGCCTGTCCTTGCCGCAGCCTCGGCTCAATCTCATTCGTACGAGCTTATTGCACAGTGCGTATGCAGGAGAATAAGGCGCGACTATGCACATCTATTACCCTACGGCTTTTGGGCATCATCTGCCAAGGCGCGCAAAGCATTACTCCTTTCGCCACGGACATGGGCCTCGAAGTCAACAACAGGGAGGGAATATGTTACAGATTGAACCGGCCCCCAGCATCAGTGCTACTCACTTATCGTTGCCCATGTGCAAAGCTACAGTGGCGATCTTGCCCCAGTAGCGGTCACGACTCCTGGTTGAACGTGAGTAAAGAGCTGGACCAACTGCCCAAGCAGACGACTCGGAGGTGCCTTTGGTAGGTAAAGTCATGTTCCAAGGTGCATCGTCCACTTATGCGAGGCTGCTTATCTCTACACATACTAGTACATGTCAAAATTAATAAGTATTCTTACTTCTGTCTTCCGATTGTATGTTTCCTCGGGAGACATGACTCAATGAACCAGAACCGTTCATCCCCCGTGCTGCAGGTGTTCCTCCAAGCCCCTGGCCTGGTTGTTGCAGCTACCAAATCGCATTCGTGTCCACATCCCTGCCCTTTGGGTTGTCTGATACTACTGAACTTAACTTTAAACTCAGTTTGAGATCGTCCTCAGCCCACGCGGGGGCCTGTTAAACTTTCAACGGGATCGCGCTCGGACTAGGAAGTTGCATATGCTGCAGCAATAGAGGAGTGTTTATGCTACCAGGTGCCTTAGTTGTTGCGTCGATCAATATTGTTATCGTACGACGGCGAAGGCCTCAGTCAGTCCAGGCCCTGAGCAAGCTTCTTGGCCCTTGCAGATACCGGGGACCTTCATGACCAGGTGATCATGACAAGGAAATAGGAAGAACCAAGTTCTATGTATATGATAGATATTAAACCATGAACGGTGCAAGTTTGGTTGGTCTCTGAGAGGTATCTTTGGTAGTCTGCAAGCTTCCTCGTTGTTACCAGCCTTTCTCGCGTCTTAAATCCTTTCCCGATCAAATCAGAACTTTACACTAGCAACTATGTCTTGCAAGCCCCCCGAGCCTATAGCTATTGTTGGGAGTGGATGCCACTTTGCTGGCAGTACCGACTCACCCTCTGCGTTGTGGAAGCTTCTACTTGAGCCACGAGACGTTCGCAGTATCATTCCGGAGAGCCGCTTCAACGCAGATGGGTGGTATCACCCAGATGGGTCTTATCATGGCCGTTGCAATGTCAAGAAATCATACCTCCTGGATCGAGATGTTAATTCATTTGACACCGAATTCTTCGGCATGACGCCGGTGGAAGCCAAGGCAACCGACCCCCAACAGCGGCTGCTGATGGAGACCGTATACGAGGCAGTTGAAGCAGCTGGTATGACGCTGGAAGGTCTCAAGGGCAGCGATACCGGGGTCTTCGTTGGCGTAATGTGGTGTGATTACGAGTCGAACCTGTTCCGGGAGCTCCAAACCGTTCCGAAGTATTCGGTCATTGGCACTGGTCGAAGCAGCATATCGAGCCGGCTTTCCTATTTCTTCGACTGGCATGGCCCCTCGCTTACTCTCGACACTGCCTGCTCCTCTAGCCTTGTTGCCCTTCATTTGGCAGTTCAGGCTCTTAGGGCTGGTGATTCTCGAATGGCTGTGGCATGTGGCACCAACGTCATTGTTGGGCCTGAGAATTATGTGACCATGTCCAAGCTCCAGCTTCTTTCTCCAGATGGGCTTAGTCGTATGTGGGATCGCGATGCAAATGGCTAGTAAGTAATATTCTGATGCCTGCCCAACATCATCCGTACTCACACAATTAACAATTATAACAATAGTGCTCGCGGTGACGGTGTGACAGCGGTCGTGCTGAAAACACTGAGCGCCGCTCTGGCAGACGGAGACCACATCGAGTGCATCATCAGGGGAACAGACGTTAATCACGATGGCGCTACCCCTGGAATGACCATGCCCAGTGTGTCTGCACAGAAAGCCTTGATCCGGAGAACATACAACAAGGCAGGGCTTGATCCCTTAACACCTGGAGACCAGCCCCATTACTTTGAAGCACACGGCACGGGCACACCAGCTGGAGACTCTGTCGAAGCCGAGGCAATCTATAGAGCATTTTCGGAGGACAAAGATGATGCCGAGCTCCGAATAGCACCCTTGTACGTCGGCTCAATCAAAACTGTCCTCGGTCATACCGAAGGCTCGGCCGGTATTGCGGGCGTTCTCAAGGCATCATTGGCGGTTCAACACGGACACATTCCCCCGAACCTTTCCTTCAATAACCTGAGCCACCGTGTGAAACCATTTTACAAAGGAGTTCAGATTCTCCAGGCCGCCAAAGCGTGGCCCGATGCCGTAGAGTGTCAACCAAGACGAGCAAGTGTGAATAGTTTTGGCATCGGTGGTACCAATGCTCACGCAATTGTCGAGAGTTATGACCAGCAGTCAAGTCATTCCGCTGCGTCAGAGACGAGCCATTTATTCACACCATTTGTGTTCTCTGCGGTATCAGAGCGATCCCTTCGAGCCAATCTTTCCGCTTACGATGCCTTTCTTGCCACCACTCCCCCAATTAACATTCACGACTTGGCTTGGACCCTGCGAAAACGTCGATCGACCTTCGACTACCGGACGTCGTTCGTGG
This sequence comes from Diaporthe vaccinii, assembly GCA_039880775.1. Taxonomy (NCBI): domain Eukaryota; kingdom Fungi; phylum Ascomycota; class Sordariomycetes; order Diaporthales; family Diaporthaceae; genus Diaporthe; species Diaporthe vaccinii. The sequence continues at coordinate 642,048 of JBCEDN010000002.1, forward strand.
CGAGCTCTATTAGTGACCTCCACTCCAAGATCCGTCTTCATCTCAACAATGGCAGCTCGAGCGCTACTGTCAAGGCGCGTCCGGCTTGGGAGAGAGGGGAAACAAAAGTGCTTGGGATTTTCAACGGACAGGGAGCTCAATACGCACGCATGGGAGCCGAGTTGATTGAGAAGTCATCAACTGCTCGCAAAATAGTGGAGCAACTCGAATCGTACCTTGCCGAGCTCCCGGAGGAAGATCGCCCTACCTGGTCACTCAAAGCTGAACTCCAAGCCGCTGCCCCCGAGTCTCGTGTTCAGGAGGCAACCATGGCACAGTCACTATGCACAACTGTTCAAATTCTACTCGTCGATCTTCTACGAGCTGCTGGCATCACCTTCAGCACCGTGGTTGGCCATTCCTCGGGCGAAACTGCCGCAGCCTATGCAGCTGGCTGGATTACGGCTCGAGATGCTATTTACATTGCATTTTACCGCGGGATCCACGTTCTTTCTGCTTGTAGTCCCAATGGAGACAACATGAAAGGCGCCATGTTAGCTGTTGGCCTTCCGATGGCAACAGCAACAGAGCTATGCGAAAATGCAACATTTTCTGGCCGCGTTACTGTCGCGGCGAGCAATTCACCTTCCAGTGTGACCGTCTCAGGAGACGAGGACGCCATATCACAATTGAAGCAAATCTTAGATGACGGGAACATATTCAATCGGCGTCTCTTCGTAGACAGAGCATACCACTCTCGCCATATGCTTCCGTGTTTTGATGGCTATGTCAGCTCGCTACACCAATGTCATATCAAAGCGCAGACGCCCGCGGGAGCGAACTGCACCTGGATTTCAAGCGTGCACAACCAGCCGGTGACATCTGAGCAAGGGCTCGACGGGAAGTACTGGGCCCAGAATCTGACCCAGCCTGTGTTGTTTTCACAAGCACTTGCTACTGCGCTTTCGACGGACGAGCTCGACTTCGCAATTGAGGTTGGCCCTCATCCGGCGCTGAAACAGCCTGCGCTTCAAACAATGCAAGCCACTTTGGGAAGGAAAATTGAATATACGGGAACGCTCTCACGAGGCACGGACGCTGCTGAAGCGATGTCAACGAACTTGGGAACTTTGTGGTCGCACCTCGATGTTAAAGCCGTCAACCTGGACAGCTACGAAAGGTTCATGCGTGGTGGAGAACAACGCTTCCAAGTCGTGAAAGGGCTCCCTACATACCAGTGGAATCATGCTGCTACTTATCGGCACGAGTCTCGAGTTTCTCGACAGATGCGCTTGAGGAGTCAACCAGCACACCCGCTCCTTGGAGATATATCCCCTGACAGCGCGCCACATCAGATGAGCTGGAGGAATATGTTGCGTGAGAGTGAGATAGACTGGCTCTCTGACCATCAGGTCCAGGGGCAGGTAGTCTTCCCTGCCGCAGGCTACATTTGCACTGCCTTGGAGGCTCTGGTCTCGCTATCAAATGGAAAAGGAATACGTCTAGTCGAGATGCGAGACTTCGTCATACATCACGCTATCCCACTAGACCAGGATGTCGAGGTTTTGACTTCCCTGGTTGATATTACCGTGCTACAGCCAGATCACACCCGCGCCAAATTCACATATTCTGCCGCCCTTGGAGCCGAGGCCAACGAGTTGACATTGGCCGTCAGCGCAAACATTGACGTCTTCTGGGGAGAAACGGATCCAACCTTGATGCCGCATCGCGCGCCGACGCCACCTCACATGGTTAGCGTAGACCCAGCACGATTCTACCAAGTAATGGACAAACTTGGCCTAGGTTTCCGTGGCCGTTTTGGGTCTTTGACCTCGATCAAGCGAAAACGCGCAGACTCGTCATGTTCGGTGAAGATCGGGCGGAGTGAACATCCAAGCGAGGCACTCATTCATCCCGCAGAACTTGATTCTGCGTTCCAATCTATATTCCCGGCATACGGGTATCCCGGAAATGATCGACTTTCGTGCCTCCACTTGCCCCAAAGCTGCGAGCTCATTCGAGTGAGCCCTGGCCTCTGTCGATCCATGAAAAGTACGACTACGTTCGCACCGGTCGACACGACGATTACACACGAAGGCACTGAAGACAGTGGGTTCTGCGGAGACATTAATATTTTCCCGGAAGACGTTCCCTACGCGGCTATTCAGCTGCAAGGGCTGAAAGTCATGCCTCTTCGTCAGACGTCTGCCTCTGATGATAGAAGGGTCTTCTTCGGGACGCACTGGGTCAATAGCAGTCCCGAAAGCCGGTCGGTTGCATGCGATACCATGATCACCCAGCGTGATAGAGACATTCTGGATGTTTTGGTGCGGGTTTCCACTTTCTACTTGAGACAACTTAACCACACGGTCCCCTGTGACCACCCCTCGAGGTCAGATTCTCAATACAGCAGTTACTTGCGGTACGCTCAACACATTACTCGGCTGGTTGAAGACGGAGAGCACAAGTACGCAAAGAAGTCATGGCTCAGTGATACACTAGAAGATGTCATGGAAGCGAGCCGGCCATATATTCGACGAGCAGACGTACGACTTATGCACCTCGTGGGCCAGGAGATGCCACGGGCTCTTGAGAACAAGTGTGATATGCTGGAGGTACTCCGTGCGTCCAATCTTTTGGATCAGTACTACGAGGACGAGTTCGGGATCAGACAATTGTCATCGTGGATCGGCAGGACGGCGAGCGACATCGTCGATCGCCACAGCCACATGAAGATTCTGGAAATAGGTCAGTCCCACCAGCCACAAATAGAAACCAGTTCTTGATCTTGCTGACTTGGAACAGGCGCTGGTACAGGTGGTGGAACGAAAAGTATCCTCCGAGCCATCGGCCACAGATTTCAGACCTACACCGCCACTGATATCTCAGCGGCATTCTCCGAGAATATCAATGCCGTGTCTTCTAAGCATGAAAATCGTGTGGCATTCAAAGTTCTCGACGTGGAGAAAGACCCGATCCAGCAAGGCTATACCGAAGGTGCCTACGACTTGGTTATTGCGTTTTCGGTTCTACATGCTACATCAAACCTCGAGCGGACCTTGAGAAACGCCCGTAGGCTCTTGAAGCCTGGAGGCTTCCTACTTGTTGGCGAAGCCAACAACAACATCCAACCTGGCAGCCTTCCAGGTGTGATCTTTGGCACCCTGCCAGGGTGGTGGCTTGGCCATGACGACGGACGCGTGTTATCACCATTGGTTTCCACCGAGCAATGGGACAAATTGCTTAGATCCACCGGCTTTTCTGGCGTTGATGTCACCGCTCCAAATGAGTTCCAAGACTTCTTCGGCGCATCCCTCTTTCTCTCGCAGGCCGTTGACGATGTCGTCAGTTTTCTCCGAGCTCCACTTACTACGCCTTCTGTACTTGCTCCAATCGACACGCTGGCGATTGTTGGGGGCCACACGGCACGCAGTGCGCCCCTCGCGGACAAGCTCAAAGCCATATTGAAGGATTTTGTCGCGGACGTACACATCTTTGAGACTCTTGAGGATGTCGCATACCATAAGATTGAGCTTGATTCACCAGTCATCAGCCTGACCGAGCTTGACAAACCGATTTTCAAAGACCTCACCAGCGCACGCTTCTCTGCCTTGAAGGAAACGTTCGGAGCGGCGAGGGATTTGCTTTGGCTTACAAGTGGCCGCCGCTGGCAGGAGCCATTCAGCAATATGATTGTCGGATTTGGGCGGACGGCTAGGAATGAAACACTCGGGCTTCGCGTCCAGTTCCTCGATGTAGAGGATCTGGAAGAGCTGGATGTCCGCAAGATCGCCGAGACCTTTCTCCGTCTCCGGGCAAGGTCTGAAGAAAGGACCAACATTCTCTGGCCTCTTGAACCAGAGATTGTTATGGATCCTCAACAACGGGAGCTGGTGCCACGTCTTCGGCATATTTCCACGCTAAACAATCGATACAATTCCATGCGGCGTGCAGTCACACACGAGGTGGATGTCAAAACCTCTCCCGTCGCCATGGAGTCGAGTCAAAATGCATGTGTTTTCAAGGATCTAAGACTGGGCAAAGCTGACAGCAAAGAGCCTCTGATCGAGATACGCACTACGTATTCGATTTGGTCGGCCATAAATACCCCGCTGGGTCACAAGTTTCTTGCTTTGGGGGTTGAGCCCAGCTCCGGGTCCACCTACCTGGCTCTTGTTTCCTCACCCGCATCAGTTCTCATAGTTGCACCAACCACTGCGATTCGATGCTCGACAACTCACTCCTCCATGGAGCTATTTCTCGCCCTCACAGCTGCTCACCTGGTTGCCACGGCAGTTCTCTATCATCTTTTTGCTGGCCAAACACTGGTTGTACACAATCCCACAAAACTGGTCGCTCACGCTATTTCGGCCCATGCACAAACAAAAGGTGTACTCGTTGTTTTCACGGTCGACAACAAGGACCCAGGAACCCCCAGCTCTTGGTTGACAATCCCTCCGCACTCGATCCATTCCGCACTGAGCGGCATTCTCCCAGCCAACACTGCATGCTTTGTCGGGTTTTGGGCCCAAGCCACTCCAAGGTCCCCGTCTGAATACGCCCTTCTCTCAAGCCTCCCGCGAAGCTGCCGCATAGAGTCTGCTGAAACGATCTACTCGTTCCACGGTTGTGATCACGTCAGTTCCGCCCCTGTCTTGACCCAGATGCTCGAGGGGGCCGCAGAGTACGCCGAAGGGCATGAGAACCACGAACAGCATGCCATGCTGTCGAGAGCTGTGCGACTTGGGGATCTTGCCGGCGGCACACTACCCGACAACCCAATGACTGTGGTTGACTGGACATCATCTGATTCGCTTCCTGTTCGCGTCAAAAGTCTTGATTCTGGCCCTCTGTTCCAAGGCGACAAGACGTATTGGCTCGCTGGGCTGACTGGTGCCCTGGGCGTATCCTTGTGCGACTGGATGATCGATCACGGTGCCAGAGCCGTCGTTCTGACGAGCAGGAGCCCTCAAGTCGACCCCGGTTGGATTTTGTCGCATGAACGAAATGGGGTCACGATAACCATCATATCATGGTAAAGTGAATCACGCTTCTTTCCTAAACGACGTACTAACCAGGCACTAGTGATATGACTGATGAGGCTTCTGTGGGCTCGGTGAAGGAGACCATTGATGCAACTCTGCCCCCAATCGCGGGCGTCATGAATGGCGCGGCAGTCCTCAGAGATGTATCCATCGCCAACATGTCCATTGAACAGTTCAATGATGTCGTCGGCCCGAAGATGTACGGGAGTATATACTTGGACCGGCTGTTCTGGACTCAACCGCTTGACTTTTTCATTCTCTTCTCTTCTGTCAGTTGTCTCTTTGGCAATCCCGGCCAGGCCAACTACTGTGCTGCCAATACCTACGTGTGCAGTCTCGCTGCTCAGCGCAGGAAACGCGGTCTAGCCGCGACGGCTCTCAATATAGGGGCCATCTCTGGCGTCGGCTACATGGAAAGAGAGGACAGAAAGGCCCTCGACTTGACTATATCAAAGATGGCTTTGATGCGTCTGTCCGAGGAAGACATCCACCAACTCATTGCGGAAGCAATCGAAGCCGGTCATCCTGATTCTCAGTATGGGCCGGAATTATCCACTGGTCTCCTGGACGTGCAGTCCGACTCGCCTGAAGCCCCTGTCTGGACTTCAGATCCGAAATTTTCCGACTTTATTGTCGATCGAGCCGAGAGAGATGGGGAGAGAAAGCAAGCTGCCGCGGAATCTCTGCCGGATATGCTCAAGGCTTGCGAAAACCAAATGGACCTTGAACAAATTGTCAAACGTAAGCCTACCTAGGTAGTATGGCGTCCTGATTCATCACTTGCTAACAGCATGGCAGGGGCATTTGCATCCCAGCTCCGGAGGGTGTCGCTCGTGACAATGCCAGACGAAGAGCTCATGGCAAAGCGCAGCAATGATCTCGGCCTTGATTCTCTGGTCTCAGTCGGTATTCGCGACTGGTTCCTCAAAAATTTCGAAGTCAGCATAGCTGTCCTGAAAATCATTGGCAACAACACGATGGCGAGTCTTGCTGAGGATGCTGCAGCACTCATTCCATCAGAGCTGACACCACGACTCGCTTTGGAAACAAGGACTTGATTTAGGATATTTGCAATTGCAGGAGCTGGTCAAGAAAGCAAAAGACGGCGCCTGTCATGTATATTTTATCCGCTTTCTACCGGGTATGGTCTGAATGTTTTTTCTGACGCCTATTCCTAGGGTCGACGTGATCCAATACGCTTAGTTATCTCATTTGTGGTCCTCGTGCATTCTGGTGAAGTCTGCATAGATGCTCAGGTCTATTTCGTTTTGATCTCTAATGAGCTACTGGCTGTCGGCTTGGAAAGTATCCATGCGATCCCTTGTTCTATGACCCGGTCCCACCGTGCAGACTCGGCCAACTCGCCCAACACTCTCCTGAAGCCGTGCGGAAGACCTGGGAACATGTGAACATCAATCGGGACTCTAATTTTGTTTCAGTCAGCCAATAATGGTTCTCACGAGGAAAGAGGCTGTGTAACTAACCCAGCTTCCGCGAGCATCTTCGCGTATAGTAAACCTTCATCCCTCAGAGGATCCCAGCCTGCGATGGTGAATACCGTAGGAGGTAGGCCCCGAACCTGTGCAGGATTCGCATTTCCCGGATTCAGTTCGATATCATCCTCCCGCGGACTTTCAATTTTCAACAGATCTGTGAAAAAGCGGCAAACAGAGAGCGGCATAAGCGGCGCGAGTCTATTCTGCTCATACGACGAGACGGACCTGCTCTCGATCCTCTTACGCTGCGGCTCGTAGCAGTCCATTATGGCCAAGCAAGGGATCTGTAACAGCTGTCCAGCAATCGCTGGGCGCCCCACGCTGGCCTTCCCGAGATGCTTCTTCAGCACAAAAGCTGCGGCCAGCTGCCCGCCGCTCGAGATGCCGCCCAAGATGACACGTTCGGGGTCACCTCCTAGCTCGCCAATGTGATTGTGGAGCCACTCGAACGCGTCGCCCGTGTCGTTCCATGCCGTGGGATATCCATGCTCGGGCGTGTGGCGGAAATTGACGCTGAGGACCACGACCTGCGCATTGACGGCGATGCGGGCGCAGATCGCATCCTCTGTCGCCAACGTGCCGAACAGGAAGCCACCGCCGTGGAGATGCATGTACACGGGTAAGATCTTGGCCGCATCCATGTTTGCAGGCCGGTAGCTTCGCACTTCGATGCTCGAGCCATCACGGGTTGGCACCGAATAGTCTTGCATACGAACGTGTGGCTCCAGGCTTTTGAATTCTTCCGCCGTGGTCGCCTCCCGCTGCTTGTTGAATAGACCCCGCCACTCGACGATCGATTCACACTGCGGCGAAAACGAAGGCACATTCCTCGCTTGGGTCAGCCATTCTATGCTTGGTGTGCCGTACTCGGAATAGTCACACATTTTCCTCTGTGGACAAAAAAAAACGAGTCTGTCGTCTTGAGTGCACAGGGATTCTTGGAGAAGAAACGAGCAGGGGGCCGAGAGCTGGTCTTTGAATTTGCGAAATGTTTGGCGGAGGTAATGGGTATGAAGGGGGAAGGCAAGAAAGAATGCGACGCAGGCTCATAGACTGACTGGTACCGCACATAGCGGGAACCCAATGCCGACCAGCGGCAATCAGCCGCAAGCTCAAATCTCGGTATGCTGTGCAAAGAGATAGATGGGGATTTAAGAATCTTGCAATAAGAAGGATGGCCTGGGTGAGGTATACGAATATGCAATATCTGGCGGTGCTTCGGAGGACGTCTATCGTTCTCCATGCTACCACGGCCAAGGGCACGGCGGGCTTGGCAGAAACAGGCCCTGTCTCTGGTTTGAATTAGAGTTCGGCGATCAACCCGGGCTCCTTGCCGTACGTGTACGACCTCGTGGGAACAACTAGCTCCCGTGGGCATTGATGCCTCCAAGCGCCCGGCTCGAGATAACCTTCCAAGATAGATTTGCCGTACCACCAAACTGTGATCAAACCCAAGCGCCGCGCATACACCGCCACACTCGGCTGAAGTGGAAGATTTCGGCTATCTGGGGGGTGAAACTTACCTCGATCTGCCCAGGACGTAGTAGTGGGCACATGATCCTGCAACAGGTCTTGAGTATTGTGAGCTTTGACTACTCCTCGCCCCTTCTATTAGTGCAACACGGAATAGCAAGAGCGCCCTTGCAAGCTCCCCCTCTAACCCTGGCCCGATGTTGGGAACAAGCAGTCCACGCTGGTAGTGGAAAAGCATTTTCTCAACCGTCGTTTTATATGAACTGTTTGCAAACTGTGAGCATAAGTATGGATGCACACTGCGAAACATTCAATTCCGTGTTTCTGCTTCCAAACCTGACTCAGGTGGAATATATCCGCGGACGACCTCAGGGGTCAGACAATCGGGCACAGCGATGAAGCTCTTCTTATGTACTGAATGAGGATTTCTCGAATGAGTGTCAAAGAAGTCCATCATTTTTAATCTGGTGCACCAAACCATCGTGTACATACGGCCCCAGACTCCTTTCCTTCATTAATGTCGTCTCTCTACCTCACCTCGTATTTCATCGCTCGGAGGAACCGTAAGCGTCGGCAGGAGCAATGAGCTCCCGATTCTTAGATGAAATAAATCAAGTTCTTTTTTTACAACTCGATTAGGATTTCAGCTTCCAGAGTGTCTCATAAATCGAGAAAAAGGATGAAAGTCAGGATAAGTTCAAACGAGGCAGGCTCAAATGCCTCCTCAGGACCTGGACCGCATCGAGTTCCCACGGTTTGACTGATGCAAAGTTCGCCCTCATAGTGTAACATTAGAGTAGCGGAAAGGATCATAGAATTAATTGTCGGTCTCGTGTTGAATACTCCTTCATGGGTGATGATTGATATCAAGCGTCGTTTAGGATAGCGAGGGGGCAAAATTGAGGTCGGCAAGTTCTCCCGCTAGACTCGTGAAATTGATTACATTCCCAGACGTGGAGAGATCGTCGTCTCACACGGCGAAATTCCGAGTTCGAGTTCCTGTTGCCAAGTATGCTGACCAGCGTGCTGACATTTTGGCTGACAGGCTCCAGTGGCTGACTTGTGGCGAGCCGGAAGAGGCGAGGCTGAAACGATTCGCCTCGCATCTGTAGCTGTGATCCCAGCCTTGTCATTATACCGGTGAGAGAAAAGCTGAGTTCAACTTACCGTATAAATGAGTACAAGACACGAGCGGGCGCCTGCTGGCTTTCCACGAACTCATTATCTCCATCACCACCTACACCCTCTCTAATCACACCAGCATCAGCACCCCGCAATCCCAAACCTTGATCAGAACCACTCCAAGTAAATTCTTCACAATGCAGTTCTTCAAGCTTTCCATCTTCATGGCCCTTGCCGCTGTCGCCATTGCGACTCCAATTCAGCTCGATAGTCGCAGCCTGTTCGGTTGCTACAGGGATGTCGCCGCCACTCAGGTGGACTGTCTCGAAGCCTGCGGTGATACATCCGCCACCGACTGCACCAATGCCTGGTATGTCTCATCACAACATGTAAAAGTTGTATCCATCTAGAGTTAAGATACTGACTTTCTGGTGTTTGCAGCTCTCTTGCCGCGACCCAAGGCTACCTCGCGTGCAACAATAACTAAATGCTTGCGAGGTGTGCGGATCAGTGGGAAACTTGAAGGCGTCTAAATGATCGAGACTGGGACTGAGACGCGACGATGGTATTGACATGTTCACTTCACAGCATTGTAGCTGGATTCATTCTTTATTGGTCTTGTAGAGCTTGGCAAAGGAACCGGAGCTTTTGGTTCAACACAAATAAACTTGCATTTCATCATTTGATGGAGCCACTGAGCATGATAAGTGTGCTCCGTAATGCTCCTTGCCGGCTCGCCCTCTATCAACAACCTCTAGCCAGTATCTATTGAGTTCAGCTGATCTCTCTTGGAAATTTGTCCAATGATGAAAGGAATTAGAGTTTTTGGTCCAAGTGGCTACCTCAGGTGCTTCGCTGACAAGCCAAATCAACGTCGAATGTTTGCCAATGACATTTTTTGCCAGTCCGGGGAAAGTATTTACCGGTACCGTTGAATTCATACACTGCCTGAGTTTGACTAGTTCTGAAAGATGATTGGATCATCGCAACATGGTCTTTCTTGGTACTTCGGCCGATTGAAACGTTTCGTCACAGCTAGCATTGGCAGTGTCACTCGAGTATAGATGATCGCGAACAACTTAGTCACAGAAGGAGGAGCGACCAATGAGTTCAATAGGAGGGGCTACAAGAAAAACCCACGGCGCAATTGACGTAGTTGTATTCGACTTTATGCATGGTTGCGCCCTTCTATCAGTTACTCCGATCCGGCGTACTTTAGAATAGGGTTTCCCACGCATTGCCGCACTCTTGGAATATAGAAATATGTCGATTCAGTCTTCTAGTCTGCCTGTGTCGAAGCACGGCTGTCTACAAATATTTGAACATTTTTATTTGACGGGGATCGTCTGCTGCAGGGCCTGCTGCGGCATGCTCGTACGACATCCGCCCCAACATGGCTTGGATCACATCGCTTACCTGCACGCAGGGGGGAGAAACATGCATTTTCAACTAAGAAACAGGCAGTGCTTCACTAACTTGCGGGATAGTTACCGTTGTCTGATCAACATGGTTAGAAGACTTTTGTTTTATAAAGGAACATCGAAATAGAGCATCGTATGACCAACGAACCTCCAAAAACTGCAATTCTCAATCGAGACATCCACAAGCTCCTGACACCCGTTGCACGGAACATGTCTACTAGGTCCATATACCTCGACTAATCACTTCTCGCTTCTGGCATATACAAACGTAACGTCGATACAAGTCATTTGATTAGAGATGAGTGTTAAGACGACGAACACCGGAAGTCTCAAGGCTCCAGCGTAGATGTGTCATCAGGGAGTGCCGGCATTGCGAAAGAAGAGGGTAGGGGCCAGGATCTGTTCTAGTGAGACTTTGTAAGCGCCCTGTGTGGCACTCTCACTTCCCCTGTCAAGTACTGGAGTCTTCATCAGCTGGGCGGCAACCCAGTCTCAGGCCGGGAGGCCACACAACCCCTGGTCCAGGCCGGAGTCTGCATTCCCATGCATGCACGGCTTGGCCTAGCCAGCCTGTGAACGGCTGCCTTTACTCACAATGAGGCTCAAGTTGACCCCTCTTTTGCTCGAATTTCAGCCGCTGTTGTGATTCCACAGGAGAAGACGCAGCCAATTGCAGGGGCACTCGTGGGGCCACTCGCGCTGGTCTCACCTTCCTGACACAGCTAGAGGTGTAAGCATCAGATGCAGCTCTCATGCAGGCTACCGGCGCTCGGGGATAGATAAATCTGCTTTGCCGTCTGCCCTTTTCATCGGGGAGGAATGCGTAAGCGAACCTCTAGACGCGAATCCTCGATAATCAGCGATCCTGCATTTTCGTTTATTTTGGCAACAGAAAGGAGAAACCGATTATGGCGTCGATGACGGTGGACTCTATCTCCGCCTACCATCTACGGAAAGACACCCTGCTCGAGTACCTTCGCAGTGTCTTCCCCACTAATAGCAACTATATTACTGTAGAAGTGAGCATCAACGAAATCAAGGCTTGATATCTGCTTCTTGAAGTCATCAAGTCATTCCGCTCCCAGTCCAAACAACAGAGACTGATTGATTGCTCACTAGCCCGCCCCACGAACGATGTACACGCTGACGATCCCCAGGGCACTTACGCAGGTGCGGGCGTTGTCATTGTGGCTGATTTGCACCGGATGCTGACTTGGAGTAGGCCGAGCGAGACCATATCATCGACAATCTTCGCGAGCTTGGAGAGCTTGGTGAATGAGGACCCTTGAAGTTTTAAGCGAGTGAAGAATGGCAGTATGGAATAGTTTGGAATCAGGCAGGCTTGTGGGTGGGAAATGAAACACCAGTCCACGAGCTGGTGTCTGGAACTCGGAGATGCAGGACGATTACGGGGTCCGGTGGACGGACATCGGAGCATGGGCCATGGTCATATATTCCACTTTGATGATCAATGATTGCCGAGAACGTATCACGCCGCCTCGCTTTGCTTAAATGATGCTTATACAGCCACAAGGGCAGTGTAGTTGATCCTGCCTCGCCGAATAGGGTCGCTTGCCCCCGCCCAGATGCCGCTTTTTCTGCACCGCCCCCTCAGCAGCTGTCTTACTTTGGCCGCCCGGCCCTAGGCCCAATTTGTGCCACCGGTCGGCAATGCATGTGCCCTGTCAATCCTGATGTGCTCAGCTGGGGGACTTTTTCTACTTCTCAAAATAACGAATGGTGGGCCTCACGCGTGCAACCGGTGGGCCTCACGCATGCAACACCCGCGCCGTTGCTCAGAGTTGGCTCACCTCAAGGCATATCCACTGCACAATGCACAGCCTTATGTGAAGAAGATATCAAATTGAAAACATATAATCGTCTCGGAGGCTACAGTCCAAGGTTTAGTAAATCGCAGTCACCAACGCAACTTGACACCTCAGCAGAACCAGATGCCCGCTTGCAGTTGCCATGGCTCTCCCAGGTATCGAACAGGACACGTCGAAGTTCTCGCTGTCTTGCGAGCAGTGGGCTGATTATCCCACCAATCTCGTATATCCCTCGGAGTTTGAACATGAGCTCGCCTCCTATAGAGCTACCCTGAACGATTCCAGGCTGAAGCTGTTCCATCCAAATCCCAGAATGCGGCTGTTGCACATCTGGAGTCTGGAGACAGAGAGCCAAGGTAAATCCTGCTCCAAACCACGACTCAATCCTCAATGCGTCATTATCAACTAAAATTGACGGTGTTAGACCATATCCTCACACCAAATCTGAAAACAAAAGCGGGAATCCAGCAGATCTTGGCCTCAGGGACTAGTTGTCCAGTTGAGAGATACATGTGAGATACACAAGCTGCTTTGACCTTTTGATCTTGTCCTGATGATCAACGCTAGTTTTGCGCAATCGGTATCTTCTCGGGACGCGCTTGCATGCGAGAAAGAGCAAATGCTCCTAATACTGAGCCACATCCAAGTCATGCCGTCCTTTCTGGACATCATGTTCACGTTCAGAGCTCGAGAAGATCCTCACATGCGGACGAGGCTTTTCTACGAGACATGTCTGGGAAAGTCCCAGCCAAGACTAACCCTGCCATCTTTGGGCATTTCTGGCTTCAGGGTTCAACATTGTTTTAACCTCATTGGCGTAGAAAAGGATGAAACTCAAGACGATCCATGGCTTATACGTCAGACCGCTGCATACCATTCTTTCGACGTTGCTTGCCGTCGATCGACTTGGATTGTGCTGAAAGGGAACAAACTGATCAGAGACCGTCTCCAAGCCTCAACAGCCGGCTATCGCAAAAGACACCCCGAATATCCTCAGACAGTTCAAGGTTGTTTCTTCGCGAACCTCAGATCTCATATGCTGATCTTCCAATGGTCTGCTGAGAACTGGGAGTCGTACATTGACTATCTAGAAGCAATGCTGAGGAGGCCTAGGAATGTTGCTACATATGGCCCGGTTTTGGAATTGGCCAAGGATGAGGGCATCGAGATGAGGCTCAAGAAGAACGAAACTTGGGCGTCCTTGAAATCTAGACAAGGGACCGGACTTTCTGATATGATGTCGGCTTCCAGCTCCCCCACGAAATCAGGTCGAGTATTTGGGATCTTCAGATCCAGTTCCGGATTGGACAGCCAGCTGAACCAGCCCTCTCCACCAGTGTCCCCAAGTCTAACGCGAACCGACGGGAAAATCCAAGACTTGGACCTCGACGAATTGTTCTCGTTCGATCAGCTTCAATCGCTTCATGGTCTTGGGGCCCGGATTCAAGAAGCGATTAATATTCTGGCTCAGAACAAGAGGCTTCTTGAGGAAGTAAAGCAATACTTCAAAAGCCTCATAGAATCCCAGAATTTCTTGTCGTTTGTGGACCTAAAGGCCTATACAGAAGACGTGGCTATCTTTTTCCGGGGTGTGAACAAGATCATTCGAGAGATGGACAACCACCAGGCACGCTTACAGGATATGCTCCACGATCTGGAGAAGAACACAACGCTGGTCAGTATTCTACAATTTCGATAGCTCCGGATAACGTCAAAACCTAACAAGCCGCAGTTCAACGACATTCTACAGTACAGAAACATGAGGCTGGGGGAGTTCTTCTCCAAGCAGGGCCAAATGCTAGCAATGCAGGCCAAAATTTCTACAGACAGCATGCACGTTATGTCAATCAAGTCCAGGAGGGAGGCCGTTTCGATGCATGTCATCACAATATGGACACTCATCTTTCTCCCCGGCACATTTGTAGCTGTAAGCTATATCTTCGTTACCTATCGACAGATCGTCCAAACTAACCCACAATTTCTTGGCAGACCTTTTTCAGTAGTGGCATTCTGAAGTTCGACGAAGTCCACAAGTTTGGGGAGTGGGGCACTAGCTGGGTTGGACTTGGACTCTTCTTCCTGATCGCCTGTCCCATTATGCTGATGACCTTGGCTGGCTGGGGATATTTCTACTACCATGCCAGGGGCGATAAGCTCTCGGAAAATGTCGGTGGATTTACGAACATTGAAAAGGCATTAGAGGCCGGTATTGGTGTGCGGAGCCAATAGTGTAGAGTTGTGCCAAGTTGTTTTTACCAGACAGAATGTACATATGTATAAAGCTTTTCGCACAATTTTCTCGTCTAGAAACACCCCAAAATACATCTCATGAAGTGATGCATTGGAAAGTCGAGGCTGGTACCAGACTTGATCATTGGCACAGTTCAGCGTGACAGCTCCGTGTCGATCACCTGCCATCTACCATTTACTGTATCCACATGTGCAACAATGTGACCAAGCTTTCGATCCAGTATAAAGCGAATTGTCTCCTGGCTGGGTTTCTGTATTCGTCAAAAAATCCAGGCCTGGGCCGTCTTGCTTGAATATCCCACGTATTCCTATAGGATCTCTGATGCCTTTATCTGCAACCACTTCTAGCCGTCTCCAGCAAACCCTTTTTCAGAATAGCTTGCAATCCTGCAGGTCGGTATTTTTACACCTGCATGCAAAGGTTGTGCCACCCTGCCAGCCCCTTCTTTCCTTGTACTAGTGCGGGTTGCCTTAATGGGCCACCGTAAGCCGGTGATCCCACCTGAGAAAAGAATGTGCTGGGGGTTGCCATGCGGCTCGCGAACCAGACCCGGCTCTGACTTGCGGCAGGAGGTACAATAAAGTGACCCTTTTACGCGTCAACATAGGACGTCTGCTGCAGAGTGCAACACCGACCGCAAACCAAAACTTTGCCCCAAACTCGCAACTACAAGAACGGTCCCTCGGCAGCACAGCCCAATATCGAAGACTGGTGTCCAACCTCTCGAGGCACCCACATGCCGTCAACCTACGACAAGAGTCTCCCCATCCCAATAAATAACGTACAACCTTCCCCGCCCTCGACAGCCCATGGCACCACAGCGCAGATGGGTCAAACTGCGAATCTGACAGCTCCCTCGCACACAGAACACTAGCTAGCCCATTATCTTCGATAACCATTCTTGTATAGGGAGTTTGGGCATCAACGCAGCGACCAAAATACACAATCAACGGCCAGGACCGCAGATACCTTGTCGTGTCGCATCGATATTGGTCATGGCCCAGGCCGGTACCCCATCCGACGACCGGGCTCCCCATGCCGCCGCAGCGACCCCGCCGCCCATACTGGGCCATCTCTCGAACTCGACCCCTACCTCCCTCTTCGCGGAGTTCGTGCGTCAAAAAAGAAACGAATACAAGGGGAGAGATGGATACGGTAGAGAGGAGGGCTATGTGCCCCAAAACGAACTCTTTAGATATTGGACGATTGCCAGAATCCGGGACGCATGCGAGAGCTATTCCGAGGGCATTGATACCAGGCCTGACCTGATCAGAAACCGCTACCTCCGCGTATTTTCAACCTTGGTCTACATAGGGCATTTGGCTTATATTCCAGCGTTCCAGCAAAATGAGCTTTGGGACCAAAGATTTCCGAACACAACTCTTCCAGGCCCTTGGGCCCCAGTACCTTCTTACAGGTCTATGTTCGACGTTTTCAAAGATCACCAGTGGATGTTCTTCCCTGTGATACTCGACCGAGACAGCCTCGACAGTAGTTGGCTACCGCCCGAGCGAATCCTCCCGATCCGCATCGAAGGACTAATTAGGCCACAGTTGCATAGTGAGAGGGCCGCCATCACCAAAGTCCGGTTTCATCCATCTTGTAATAGTCTGGTCAAGGTGAGTGAGAGTAGTGAACCCGGCCCGTGGAGATTGTTTGGGTTTATTTGTGAATGCTGACTTCAGGTTTCTGCGGCAGAGCGACGGGACGCCAGAGTCGAATCCACCCTACATACTCAAAACATATCACGGCCAACAACACGAACAACACTATCGGCACGAAGCGCAGGCATTTGCACGGTTACTCCACAACCCGACGTCCACTGAGTATGTCGTCAAATGCCATGCCACGTTCAAACACGGAGAAACGTATAATCTGGTACTGGAATGGGTACCTGGAGGTGACCTGCTCCAGTATTTCGAAACACAACGTCCACCACAAACATCTGAAGAGATCATAGACTTTTGGGAGAGTCTCGTAAAGTTTACCGTCGGTCTGCATCGTATCCATCAGGTCATTCTTCCAGGGGACCGTTCAGATCAATATCAGCTGGTACATCAAGATATCAAACCGGATAACATTCTACTGGATATAAGCGCTGGGCCCCGAACCTACCAATTTTCCCCTATCATTGCCGACCTTGAACACAGTCACATCATGCATGCCAGAGAGGACACCACAGTCATCCCGGCTATTGACCGCCGAGGGAACCAGATGTACTGTGCCCCCGAGTCCAGCCACCATTCGGGTTTCAATCGGACTGGCCCTAACAACATCACGTGGCAAGCCGATATCTTTTCAGCAGGAGCTGTGCTCAGTGATGCTGCATCGTGGGTCGTGAGAGGTGAGGATGGCAGGGAGGAATACTTACGTCGTCGTCAAGAAGAACTTGAAAAGATAGAAGGTTTCGCCAACAGCGGGTACGAGACTGCCTTTCACGACGGCTCTGAACGGCTCCCTTGTGTTGATGCGATGCATCGCGACATTCTCAGAAGCCTTCCTTCGCACGACAAGATGACGGCTCGTGTACTGGACATCATCGAGAATCACATGTTGGTTCTTCCCAATGATCGTTTACGAGCCAAGCTTCTTTACAACAAATTCGAGAAGGAAGCCAAAGACGCGAGAACAGAAGCTCTGGGAGAAGTGCCGGGCCTGGACCAATCAAAGCCCACCACATCTCTTGACCTTTCGAAACTGCATGATGTTCTACCCGACCCTGAGACGCCGCCACCCTCCAGCAGAGCGGACAGAATATGGTCCCCGCCAGGCAGCGCCCCACTTTCCACAAGCACTGATGGGTACTCGGACTGTCCGGATTCCTTCTCCCCTGTCATGTCGCCGCTTACGCCAACTCAAGTAGCTTTCTTGAGTGCGTCGAAGGTTCTCTGTGGAGTGGCGTCACCAACTCCGAAGGGTCCCAACGGAGAATCCAAACGCCCCCAGCCCACTCCCTATCAGCCAGCTTCAGCAAAGCCTGTTTCTCGGGTCCCTGAGGATGTTCTACGGACCCTATCAGAAGCGGGTTCTCTCCTTTCAATGCAAGACGCAGCCGATTGGCGGAAGGCGATGAAATTGGAGGGCCAGGTCAGCTCAAAAGTGAAGAGGGTGGTCGAGCAACTGATCGAGAACTTGGCACGGCGAGACCTCCTCTTTTTCATCGACGACACAGAGTCTATGAACAAGCACTCGCTTGAGATTGAGGTCGCGTTTCAGACCCTTGCTTACCTTGCGAAGAGCATCGACCCCGATGATGTGGAGTTAAGCTTCGTCTCGAAGCCACTCGATGTCATCAAGAGTAGGAAGACGACCCTGCTTCTCGAAGAAGTCAGAAAGCACTTAAGCAAACATCTGGCTGTCAAAGGGAGGATCGAGAGCAGCCTCAGCACTTTGATCAACGAGAAGATCATGAAGCGCCTCCCGGTTTCTATTCCCTTGTTTGGGCAGGTTCCGGCCTGGTACAAGCCGATAACCATCTTCGTGGTCACCGATGGCAAATGGGGCGACGGAGTTAAAGTCGGCAACGGACTGACTGCACCCATCAGCAAACTGATGCAGGAGATGAAGAAACGCGGCCTGAACAGGACGCATGTGATGTTCCAGTTCCTCCGGTTCGGAGACGATGAAAAAGGAAAGCAACATTTGGACCATCTGGATAACTTTGGAAAGGAGGAAGAATGGTTAGTTCGCCCCTCCCCTCCCCCTATTCCCTCTGGCTCCCACTTGGATGGCTCCTGTACTGATGCACCTTGCTCCAGGGACATTGTTGACACGCGGGATATCAATGGTGATGTTTATTCTATGTTTCTGGCCGCGCTCACACAGGACAATGACGACAACAATCTGTCACACAAAGTGTCTGCCACTCTTATATAGTCTAGCTCTGTGAACTCAAGCCATCGGCCAATGGCTTTACTTATATTCAAGGCGTTGATATTCGGGAGCCAGTGTGGCTCTACTGTAGCTAGTTATACGCATTTGTTCTCTTTGATACCCAGATAGATCGTGGTTGCCATTAGAAAAAAAGAATGGCTGAGTATGCCTTGGTCGGTGGTCTAAATTTTGATATCTTTGAGCTTGGAGAGGGATTTTGCCAGGCTTAACTGGCTTATGGAGCTCAGCAAAACAGCTCAAATACCGGGCCGGGGAACGTAGAGATGGATAGATGGTGGCAAGCCAAGGAAATCAGAGTGATCAATCCTGGCAGTTTGTTCGTACTATCGACTATGAGTGCATATAGATCACGCCTGCGCAGGACGCGAAATGCTGAAGGAGATTTAAAAATTGAAAGTGTCTCAATTTATTTACCAAGGAGAACTGACAGCTCTTCGTGATCCAACTTTTGTGCCAATCTGGGTTTTGCTCAAATGTGTTTCTGACTCCGAAGTCACCTTCAAGCGACCACAGTATTTTCGAATGAACGTATCCGTCCCTAGAACCTCGCGCCATCCTGACCCATTTATGAGTTCAATCATACTTGTAGCCTCGTCCACCTTTTGCCTTTTCCTTACCTCCAAACATCATACCGCCACAAAATATTCACAGCCTCGAAAAATCTTATGTAGATCAGTTGATGATGATGACCGGTGTCGTCGTGATGAATGAGCGTTCCTGCTTGTCTACAGGCGATCTCAGTCCAGTGTTGAGCGGAGTAACAGGCTGCGTGTAAAATACTGCATCCAACGCATCATTGCCGAATCGCTTTCTCGCCTCTTCCAATCTCCACCCCTGCTTCTTCGCGATCTGCCCAAGGCGGAAGACAAACTCCTGTATTTCACGCGCGTAGGACTGCCGAACGTAGTCTATCATCGGCTGGCCCCGGACCTTAAAGTTGTACCACTCCTTAGCCCAGTGCGGCCGCGTGGCGAGATAACCCCCCCGCGAGTCCTTGAGGTCCATCCAGTGGTCGAGGACCTCCTGGGCGTAGTCATGCCATCCCTTGTCCCGCATATTCTCCAGCGTCAGGATCTCGATCGAGGCGCTTCCGAGATTGTGGCCCCTGAATGGCGCCATTATCACTTGTGACGGGCCTGTGATACGCATCTCGAGTGGCATCCGCTGGGGGCAGGTGTCTTGGTATTTGTATGCCGTGAGAATAGCGGCCCACCACGCGCGTTGCACGTTGCTGAAGTCAATCTCTTCTTCGAACTTTGCCTCGGAGAGAGGGACTCCCGACTTTGGAAGCAGGGGTATCTGCATCTCGGTATCCAGCACGCGGACATTTTGAACCGCTCGACGGAAGTGCAGAGCGTTGGGGAGCTGAGTCTTGATGGCTGGCTGGTCGTCAGTGACCTCAGGCAAAACGTAAAGTGCCACTGTAGACATCAAGGTAGTCTGGGTCCACGCGAATGTGTGTTGTAGATCGGCGATAGCATCAGAGACTTGCAAGACCTGAGCGGCAACGGTCTGGAACCACTGCATGACCACCTGGGTATCGCTAGGATACTCGACCTCGCCTTCTGAGTCATCCGTTGTATTCCAACAGTTGACCCAGACCTTGGACGTGTAGGGGAACCAGAACCATTCCGCGTAAAAGCTGTTGCGGGCCTTGTATTCAAAGGCGGCCTGGGCTTTGGCGCGCTGCTCCTCTGTCATGGGTGTCTCTGGCCGGAGAACATGCGGCAGATCGTCGTTTGTCATTCCTGGTGGGAGTGGGATAGCCTCAGTTATGTGAAGCTTCTGTGGCCTCATGACTGCATAAGTCATGGGCATCATCTCCAAGGTGATGTGGGTAATGATTCCAAGAAGGCCAAAGCAGCCACTGGCGGCCTTCATGAGGTCGAGATCTGTGTCCTTGCTGAGCGTTTGGATTTTGCCATTGACATCAACGTATTCAATTGTGTGAACGAGGTCACTCAATGTTGTATGACTTCGGCCTGCACCATGGCAGATCGGGGCGTTGGATCCACCAAGGGTGATCTCAACTATGATTGCATTCAACGGCAGTGTAGATGCCAAGTTTCCCTCCTGACTATTACACCAGCGCCTCAATTGTTGGTTGGTAACGGCTGTTCCGACGCGAACCAAACGGTTCTTCCCAGGTTCAGGAGTGCCCTGAAATGTGATCGCGTTGAGTTCTGTTGGACAATCGCCGATTTCTGAACCTGGCAGGGATTCGATATTCGGGAGCACAGAGGCTTTGTGGAGGTCCAATGTAGAAATCAGAATCTGTCCATTCTTGCCATATATTGGTGACCAGGAGTGTCGGTACCCGGACGCGCGAACATTCATATCAAAAATCTTGGCGTACCGGACAACCTGTTGGATTCCGTACGAAGTGGTGGGGACACAAGTGATTCTGGGAACGTTCTTTACGGTGCGACCCCAGTTCTGAAACTCTTTGTCGAAATACGCTGGGACCTTGTGCTTATTGCCGGGATCGTCGTACACAGAGAAGTTGGTGTGAGGATGGACCCAGGAGTGCACGGTGTTGGCTGCAGACTTGACTTCGTCGACAATGTGGTGGACAATTTCACCTGCAGGTGAGTGATGTTTGGCGGACAGTTCTCCTCCGCCGATGAAGCCATCTGGCTGGGAATCAAGACCCTCAAGCTCTTTTCTTGCACCGGGGGAAAGTCCGATATGAAAATCTTTTCCAACATCGGAAGCTGGCTCTTCGTCAACCACAAAACGGTTTATAAGTTGCTGCTCCTCATTGTTGTACTTCTTTAATACTTGAGAGTATGATCCTTCGGTTGTAGAGTCTTTGAACACTCGTATAAGACGACGTATCATATCCTCCTTGGGTGGCGTCTGAATGTCATCACTTGCGTACTCGTTTAGCAGCTTCGCGAGACCCGGGAGCTGCTCTGAGTTGCGACTTTTGTCGTCGGCAATGACTCTGGCTAGTTCAGAGAGCCGTTGGCGAGAATCGACATATCGGGGGTTGGGTGGAGTCTGGAAGCCCATTGTGACAAATAATAGTGAAAGTCCAATGTGAATCTTCAGAGTTTCTTAGATTTAGGGATGTGGAATGAAGTCAACAGCAGCTCAGACATGAAGCAGTCAGGTAACCCGCGTATTTTCTATTCGGTGCTCATAAGCCCTGGAGACGCAGCATACAGCTCTTCAGATTGCCGTTAAACGCCAGTTAGACAAATTGATGCTCACACCACACCATATTCGGGTAATCACATGCTTGACGGTCTTTGACAGTTAACGCTGAGATAACCCAGCAACCGACTAAACACCTGGGCACTTTCCGCGCGCGGGGCAATTGCGTCGAGCAGAGGACAGGTGCTCATGGCTTTGCACATGCTAGGTATTTACTACATCCAGGCTGTGAAAGAAACGAGCTTCTTGCTATTCTTCACATACCGTCCGTGTTATCGCCCACGCTAATAGTCTCTGGGACATATTAGGCTCGGTCGAGGCTGAGACCCCTTTGATTGTGACAAAGAGCTTCTGTGCCGCGTTTGAGGAACCGGGCTCTGAGGCTTGATGAAGATCTTGCCCCGATACGTACAGTATCCCATGGCGGAATTAGATTACCCAGTCAAGGCTTCTAGAGTCCGAATGTCCTTCAGCCGCACTTGTTAAGGCGCTTTAGCACCACCAACCAGTGATCGAAAGAACTATAGTAACCTGAATACTGAGCTGTGCTCGGTTCGCCTGGAGCTCTCACATGGGACAGCAGACGGCAGATTCATGTCGTCTTAATGTTCAAACCTCGCGTAGTTTAATGCCCACCATTGTGAGCCGGCCGTCGATAGCAATTCGACAGCCCCCATGGCAGCACACATGTGACATATTGTGGAACCGCGCTAGCAGCCGACGACGAAGAGCACCAAAGACGGCATAGTTTACCTTTCCTTTGTCGAAACAGATACATGGTCAACTTCCTCCACGTCTGTGGTGAGGTCAGTGCAAGTACCGAGATTATACTGCTGCAGCGCAACTCGGGCCACACCCACCCCTTTTACATACGATTCACCTTGCGTCATTCTTTGCTAGCTGTCTCAGAAACCCTGAGAGACTGAGAAAATGACTGAGTTATATTACGAGCTGTTGACATTTATATTAATCATTATATCTCAATGCAATATCCGAATGTGAATCCAAGCACCACCAGGACCAGCTTTGGACATTAGCAATGGGGATATGACATCCGGATACGGAGTCTCATACCCTTGAGGTCCTAATGAGTGATATATGATATTGTACACTGTCCCCAGGAGTCGCTTTCCTCAAGGGAAGCAAGTATCAGTATCATCGTCTGGCAGCAACCGACCGGCAAACTATAAGTTTATGCACAATAGCACTCTGATGGGCTCGCTTTTGATCGATGACCAATGCCAATTCTTCCACCGCAATAGCTAGCTCTATAATATCACTGTGGGCACGCTCCGGCATTTAAAGATTGTTGTTAACGGCATCGGTTTCGAACCTGGGTAGCCCTTATTCGACTGCATTGCCCAAGTCTCTCGAACCAGTGAAATGCATTTGAGACTTGCGAGTTCAAGGAGCCTCTTATCCTAGGAAATACTACAGTCATCGTATAATCCTGAAGAAAGTCGTCAGCCGAGCCGCCTGAACAGCCTAGGCAGCTTGGGATTGTGCTGGTGGCCACGAAACGGAGCGCGGAAAAATAGCTGGCAAGTCAACCAAAAGTTTTCAAGTCAGGTTTGAAATGCAGCACTCGTAAGGATAATTCTGCTCATGACTGTAACTTGCGTATTCCGAGTTCATAATGCGGAATAGTGCTGCCTAGAGTCGAAAATTTGTGGTTCCCATAATACCGTGGAGTTGTATATTCCATGGCTTGCTTGCTAACGGAAGATCATTTACAGGCACACAGATAGATGCCTCGGCAGGTTCCCCATCCCCTGGCAGTGACCCATACACTAAAATTTCCTTGCCCGAAATGGAATAAATGCCACCTTCCACCATGTGTGCGCTGCTTACTGAGGGCCTATCAGCACTACGATGCTCCGCACAAGAGCCGTGGCGAGACGATCGGACCGGGGGCAGACTCGGCCCACCCTACTTTTTCCTTCAGCCCACCTATGCTTTTCTATCCGCCCACTCACATACTTTAAAATAGCTGCGCTATATACTAGAAAAGAGGTATTATAGGGCTTAGAGTTTAAGCTACCCCATTATTAATAATATAATATATTTATTTTATATTTATTATATTAACCTAAGATATAAAAAAAAATTTTCTTTCTTTAAAATCTCTTAATATTAAGTTTATATTTTACTTATTTATATATTTATTAACTTTATTATTAAATATCTACCTTATTCTATATCTATATAATTATTTAACTTTCTATTTATTTATTATTAGCTATTTAAAATAATAATTATTTTTAATAATAATATATTAAATTAAATTAAAAGGCTTTTATTACCCTTATTATTAAATATTATCTCTTTATTATTAATTATATAGCTAAATTTATTATAAACTTAAATAATTATAATAATTAATTAAGATTGATTAAATTTAATATAATATTTATATTACTTTATTTATATTTTAAAAGGTAATTTAATTATTAATTAATATTTATTTAATATAATTTATAAAATTATATTTATATTTAAATAACTTTAATATTTATTAATTAAAGCTATATTTAATAATTATAACCCTTATAAATATACTTATAAGATAGATTATAATTTAAACCTTTATAATATATTTAACCTTTAAATTAAATTATATAGCTATATAATAATAATTATATATATTAATAAAAATTAATCTTAATATTAAATTATTATAAAGTATATATTTAAAAATATAATAAAATATTATAAAGTTAAGGTAGATATATTTAAAGTTAAATATATTTATTATTATAAAAATTAAGTTAAAGATATAATAAAGAAAGATAGGAAGAAATTTAAAATATTATTTATCTTATATAAAACTACTTACCCCTTTTAATTTATATTAATAAAGGATAAATCTATTAATAATAAGCTTATTAAAATATATTAATTATTTAAATATTAATTAGAAATAAACTTCTTTTATATTTATAAAACTAAGGAATTATATAATTATCTTAAATTTAAAATACTTAATAAATATATATATATAAAAATAACCCTCTTATTATATTATTAAGAATAAATAAATATTAAGATATAATAATTTTATATAAGCTAATTAATTATTAATTTATTTTAATTAATTTTATATTAATAAATAATATTTAAGGATATTAATAATTATTATAAGATTTTAATTATATATCTCCTTAAGGATTATTTATTAATTAAATATCTTCTTAATTATTTAATTAATAATAATTATTTAATTAACTTATTAATTAACTTTAAATATTATATTAAATATATAATATTTTCCTTAATTAAGGTAATATATTTTTAAAATCTTAATAACCCCTTATTTCTTATTATAAATACTACTTTTAATATTAATTATTATAAATTATCATTTATTTATATAATTAAGATGATATTTAAATAATATTTATATATTTATTTATTAACCTTTATTAATAAGTAGATAATTATAGATTATACTTAAATCCTTTAAGTATTAAAAGATTATAAGGTTTAATATAATTTTTAAGTAATAAATATTAAGGTTATTAAAAGCAATATTATTTATATAATATATTTAGATATATATATTATTATATATTAATAATATCTCTTTAAGGTATTTAAGTATAATATCTATATTATAAATTATATCTTAAATAATATTATATTTAAAGAAATTAAAAGAGATTTTCTAAGTATAATTAATATTATTTATAAAAGTAATATAAAAAACCTTTAAAAGTTATTTTAATAAAAATAAATAAAAGTTAATAAGGAAGATAAAGCTATTAATTATATTAAGATAATATAGCTTAATTATTATAAAAAGAATATTTATTAAGTATATTTTACTTATATTATATATTTTAATATCCTTTATATATTTATTATAAAGAATCTTTATTATTATTTAAAGATATAACTTAGCTATTAAAAGTATATATATATAATTATAATAACTATCTTTTATTATCTTATAATAATTACCTTTTATAAGTTTAAAGATATATTAATATTTAAGGTTAAGTCTTTATTTAATACCTTAATAGATATAATTATAATATTTAATAGCTTATTATTAATAATAATCTAGGTAGGAATTAAATTAATTATTTATTATTATAATAATATAAAGCTTTTAAGTTATTTAAATATATTTTATATAAGTTTATTTTAATATATTATAAAATACTTATATTTATATAAAACCTATATTATATTATAAAGAAATAATATATTTCACCTTATTAATTTCTATTTATATTAATATTAATTAAATTTAATTATATAAGAACTCTTATTATTTAGCTATTATTTATAATAATATATTAATAAGCTATTTATATATTTATAAGTACTTTCTTTAATTCTTAATAATCTTATCTAGGATTTTATATTTAATATTAATAAGCTTATTAACCTTAAATTTAAGTTTATATAAGAAATATACTTTATTATCTTTTTATTAGTTAAATTATTATAAGATATAAGTATATTTAATAACTTACTTAATAAAAAGGTTGCCTTTAAAATTAAGCTTTTCATTTCCTCCTTTATTTTATTAAATATTATTAATATAATATTTACCCCTTTTAATACCTTAAAATATAGATATAATATTAAATATAGTTAAGATAAGTATATTATTATAGATATAGAAATAAATTAAGAGAGACTTAATATTATAAATTTATTTATTTTTTTAAGAAAATAAAAAACTATATAGGCTTAAATTAAATTTAAAAAGGTAAAGGTAAACTATTATATTTATAAGTTTAAGGTATTAATTACCTTAATTAAATAGATATTTAATTAAAATAAAGTTATAAAAAAAAAAGAGCTGTATTTTAAAGGAAATATAAGTATTATTATTAATTAGGATATATATAGAAATATCCTTAATATCTAAATATTCTATTAATTAAGATAATATTATCCCTTAATTCCTTTTTTAAAGTTTAAAAGCTAAATATAAACCTTATTTATAACCCTTTAATATTAATAATAAAATTAAAAACTATATAAAATCCATTAAATATATTAAAATAAGAGGTTAATTTATCTTAATTAAGATATATATCTTTATATTACCTTATAATATCCTTATTATATAAGAGCCTTATATTAAGGCTATGCATTATTTTATATATATTATTAGCTGTTAATAATCCTAAGTAGCCTTATACTTTAATTAAGTTAAGCCTATTATAACTATATACCTTATCCCTTAATCTTATTCTTTTAAAAGATTAACTTATTTAGGTATTCTTAAATAAAATAATATATAAAAATTATATTAAAGTTATTATTATTAATTATATATAAGAAAAGGCTTGATAATACTTTAAGTAAGATATATTTAAAATTAATAAGGTATAATATAGATAGTAATATAAATTATATATATAATCCTTAAGCTATTATAATATAATATTAGTAAATTATATAATATTAAAGGATTTATTAATATATAGGAAGGATTTTAATATAGGAAGGATTATAATTAAAGGTTTAATAAAATAGTTAAATGTTAAGAAATATATATAACTTAATTATATACTTAAGGGTAAAGATATAATTAATAATAAATATTTTAAAGAATTAAAGTAATTTAATTTTATATTATTATTAGCTAGGTTTATAACTTAGAAATATAAATAAGGAGGAACTATTAAAGATAAGGTTATATTATATTATATAATTAAGGCATATAAGATATATAATTATATTATATTTATTATAAACTTTAATAATTAAACCTTTAAAAAGCTAAAGGCTAAGCTTAGGATAAAAAGAAAAGAGCTATTTTAAGAGATATTATACTTTAATTTAAATAGGTAAAGGCATTATATATAAAAAGGTATATTCCTAAACCTATTAATAGAGCTAGATAATAAATTAATATATAAATATATTATAATTATTAATAATATATAATTAAAAGAAAAGATATTTTTTTTATAATATTTTAATATTTACTTTAAATTAATAGCAGGATATAAGGAGATATATAATATATTAGCTATTAAGCTTAAAATCTTAGTTTTATAAATAGTTGGCATAAAAGGGTATAAATATAAAGATAATGATTTATTAATTAGCATTAAGGGGTATTAATTTAGCTATAATAATATAATTATCTATATAGATATATTAAGTAATATTATATCTAGCCCTTTAAAAAATAGCTGCTATATCCCTTTTAATATACCCTTATTATAAATATTATTATCTTTAATAATAAAAAGGGATATAATATATAATAATTAAAATATATATCTAAACATTTTATTATACTTTATATTAAAACTATTATATTAATAATAATATTAATATATTCTACTTATATAATTTCTAATTTATTATTTAAATATCTTATTAATATTTATTAATATTAACTTTAATTATATAAAATTTAACTTATTTATCTTATCTATTTAATTATTTATTTAATAATCACTTATTAACTTTAATAGGCTATTATAATTTAACTTTAATAAGGTATTAAAATTTAATATTAATTTATCATTAAATATTATTATAATAAGCTTAAACTTAAGCTATATATAACTATATTTATTTTAACTATTTAAGCCCTTATTATTATCTTATTTTTATTTAAGGATTACCTTAACCTTACCTTTAACTTAGGTTTTACCCTTAGCCTAAGCCTTACCTTTACCCTTATCCTTTAATATAAAAATAAGAAGCTTAATATTAATACCCTTTAAATCTATTTTATTAATATACTTTATTTTATTAATATATAATAAAGGTTGGAAAATAAGGGTATATTTAAACTTAATAATAATATTAAATTTTATTTAAGGGGCTAAGTGCTTAATAATAATATATATATTAAAGTTAGGTATAGCTAAATTATAAATAAATTATAACTCCTTTTAATTTAATATATTAAATAATATAAACCTCTTTTTATAATTATTTAAATAAGTAATAAAAAATATAATTTTAAGCTTATTAATAGATTTAAGGATTTTATAATAGCCCTTAGGAAGGTTAATAGGATTAGTTTTAAGAAGTAAGTAAATAAAGAGAATATAGAAATATATAAACTTTATAATTAACTTTAATATAAAGTCTTAAATCTCTTTAAGGTAGGTGAATTCCTATAATAAACAATTAAAGAACTAACTTTATATAACCTTAAGTACCTTATATAATATAATCATTTAAATAATAAGGGCGTTTAAATAAGGGGGGAATTTAAATATAGCTATAAGCGCTTAAACCTTTTTTTAAAAAGCTTTATATTTAAAGAAGGAATATATAATATCCTTAATAATGATTATAATTTAAGTAATTATATGCTTTTATTATAATTAAAGAAGTTAATTAATATATTATCTAGAGTTATTATAACTTTAGGGTATTTAAACTTAAATCTTAATATAATAAGAATAATATAGATTTAAGCTAGCTATATTAATTATAATATTTAAAATTAATATATTAATTATAAACTTAAGATTATTAAATTAAGTAAATATAATAGCCTTTTTAAAAGTAATTATATTAATATAAATAAATAGGATATTAAGGGAAGCTTTTTTTATAATAATATATAATAGCTTAGATTAAATATAAGTTAATAAGATATAAGGGAGAGTTGATATTAAATAATATAGATTTAAGGTAGGAGTTAATATTAAATAATATTAATAAGATTAAGGAAAGTTAATATTATTTAATATTAATTATAAGCTATATTTATAATTATATTTAAGGGGTAGCTATTATAATTAATATTTTCTTATCATCCTTTACTTAATAAATATATAAATCTAGGGTATAAATATAAATAAATAAATAGGTAAGTATATAGCTAAGTATTATCTTATATTTAAAAGGGGTAAAATTATAAATCCTATCACTTAGCTTAAGGATCTATAAATAAGATAAGCTAAAATCATTAATTCTTTATATAATAGCCTTTATATAAACAGAGCTAAATATTAATATACCTTTTATATTATAGGATATATCTTTTATTATATTATAATGCTTATATATCTTTTTTTTAATATATTTATTTATATTAATAAGCTTATTTAAATAAATATTAATAAATATCTAGCTAATTTAATCCTCTTTAATTATAGCTATTAAATTTAGATAATCAATAAAGCAGATATTAAGGATTTAAAGTAGGTTATTATTAAGGGTAATATTACCTTCACCTCTACCCTTATTATCCTTAAGTATATTAACTTCTCTAATATAAGGGATAATGATATTAATATTAATAGGGCTAGTAATATTTAAGCTTATAATAATATTCTAGAAATATTTATTTATAAACTTATTAATTATAGGCTTTAACTTAATATAATATAAGGTATATATCTTAATATAATAAATAGGGATATTATCTTAAGGATTAATATATTATAAGGTGCTATTAATATAATTAAATAGCTATAATATAATATTTATCCCTTAATATATATTAATATACTTAAGTATTAACTTAATTATTTTATAGCTATAAGCTTTATTACCTTTATCCTTAATATTTATTAATTATATATTAAGTAATAACTTTCATTACTTCCACCTTTAATTAATATATATTTATATAAATTTATCCTTTTATTTATTACTTATATTATTAAAAAGGTATTTAAAGAATCTATTTATATTAAAGTTTAAGTTGGAGTTATTAAGGAATCCTTAAAGTAGATTTATATTTTCCTAAAATAAGGCTAATAGCCTATAGTAATCTAAGAGTTAATTAATAGCTAAGATAGTAAAAATAAGGATTAAGCTTACTTAGTTTTTATTTATATTAAGGCATAGGTAGCAACTCAGCTTTATAAATATCCTTAATAATTAAGAAAAGCTAATATAAGGGTTTTAAATAAACTAATATTTATTAATAATAATATATTAAAAATAGAAACTCTTAAGGAAAATTATTAGCTTATATCTCTTAATAAACTATAATATTAATAAGTAAACCTTTTTAAAATCATTAACCTAAATAATTTTATTATTATTAATAATATAATTATTTATAAATATAATTTAAATATTTTTAGGGATATATTTATTTAAATAATATAAATTATTAATATTAAAAGGGTATTTATTATTAAGGCTAGGTTTATCTTCCTTATTTAATATATCCTCTTTATCTAATAAGAGCCCTTTATTTATAGATTCCTTATTCTTAATTAAATTAATAGGGGGTATTACCCTCTTTATAACCTACTTCCTAATAATATATTCACTTAAATAGTTATTAATAATAGCTTTATAAATAAGATTTATATATTTAGCTTATAATATAAGGGAAAAGTTTTATATATTATATTTTTATAAGTTAAAATTATAAAGATAATTAATTTTATTCTTTATATAAGAGATAGCTTAATCTTTATAAAGGAGATAATAGGCTATAATTAAGTATAAATAAAGCTATACCTTATATATATTCTATACTTAAGATTAGCTATAATTAAGAATATAAGGTAGTTAATATTAATAGGTATAAAATATCAAATATAGTTAATATTAATAAGTATGAAATATTAAATAGAGTTAATATTATTTAATATTAATATTAATAAGGGATAATATTTATTTATAATAAATTTTATTATAATATAATAACCTTTATCTTAACTATAAGCTATTTAGTTATTATAATAAAGCTTTAAAATATAGGATTATGATTAATGTTATTAATTAAGTTATAATAAATATATATATAAAATATATTAGCTGGGAAATAAAAGGAGATCTTATTAAAGTATTACTTAATTATATTAATAAGAAGATTATTATTAATATTATTAATAATAAACTATTTTAATAATATTATTACTTTTTAAGTTTAATATAAAGCTTTTAAAATATTATTTAAAGCTACCTTATACTTTATTAAAAAGATTATTATCTTATTAATATTAACTTTATTAATTAATAAATACCCTTTATAATATTTTAATTTATTTTATATTTAATATAAATATTTAAATATAATTAATATTAATATAAGGGATATATAATAAGATATAAAAAGTTAATATTAAATAATATAAAATAAGTTAATTAAATTAATATTATTTAATATTAATTTATTAATAAACTTATTAATAACTAATTAAGCTTAAAGTAACTATTAAGATTTATTAAAATATTATTATTATTATCTTATTAATTAATTTATAAATTAATATATTTAATATTACCCTTAATATTATATTATATTATACTTAATTTATTAAATACTTCTTAAAAAATTAAAATAAATAATTAAATAAATATTAATATAAATATAATATAATATTATTTTAAATTATATATTTTTAATATTTATCTTTAAATAATATACCCTTCTTAATAATATAATTAAGGATTTTAATATCTTATTTTATTTATATAATATATTATTTAATACTTTATATATTTAATAATAATACTTAAAATTAATTTAAGATATTAATATCTTTATTATTTATTATTATTAATTTTTAAATAAGCCTTAAAAACTTTTTAATTATATTAATTATAATTTTATAATTAATAAATAAAATATTTATTTATATTTAATATATTATATTATATTATTTACCTTAATAGCTTTAATAATAGCTTAATTAAATATATTATATTTATTAATAATATAAAATATATATATAATATAATATTATAACTTTTAATAATTATATTTAAGTTATTTAAGTTTTATATTTTAATACCTATATTTTAATATAGCTTAAATTTCCTTAAACTTCTTTAAAAGCTTAATTATATATTATTATAATTAATATTATTTATTATATAATATTTTTAATATATTATTATTTATATTATCCTTTAATAATAAATTATCTATATTATATTATAATTACCTTAATATAGCTTAATATAAGTTATTTATTATATTAAGGGAGTTTAATTTTATTAATTATACCTTTCTTAATTTATATATATAAGGATTTCTCTCTTTATTATATATAAGTATAATAAGCTATTATATTATAAAAAAGGTTATTATAAGAAAAATTATAAAGATAAGTAATATTAAACTTTTTATATTTATATTACTTTATATTAATATTATTTAAATATATATTATTAAAGTAGTATATTAAATATTATAAGATAGTTATATTAATAATTATATTTAAATAAATTATATCTTATAGCTTCTTATTTAGGTTTTTATTTTATATAATATAATTTACTTAGTTAAGGTTATTTATAATAAATTTTAAAATTATTTATTCTTAAGGTATTAAAAAGCTTTAAATTAATTTTATTATCTATTAATATATATTAATTAATAATACTTTATAGCTTTAAAATTTAATAACTTTAGCTTAATAAAAGGGTTTAAAGAACTTATAAGCTATATTAAAATTAATATCTTTTTATAATAAATATTATTAGATTTAATTAATATATAAAGGAATTAATATTTATTAATATAAAGTTAAGCCTCTTAAGTAATAATTAAATATTATAGGGAAGATATTTAATATAATATATATAATAAGTAGATTAAAGGGGGTATTTTGAGCTAATTAATATTAATTAATATTAATTAAGATATTAAAGTAATAAAGCTATTTAATATTAATTAATATTAAATAATTTATAAAAAGATATAAATTTAAGAAAAGAATTAAGAAAGTTAGATTAATATAATATTATATTATTAAATAAAAGTTTATATTATTTAATACCAACTTATCTCTTTAAGCTTACTTTATTTATCTAAATAAATTAAATATTAATAAATATACTTAACTTTATATAAGCTTAAAATCTTAATAAATATTTTATTATTAAGCTTATTTATAATAAATAAATAAAATAAAATTATATCTTTATACTTTTTATTAATAAAGTAATTATTATTCTTAATATCTTTTTTAATAAATATTTAAGGTATTAATATTTAAAGATTTAATTACCTAAGTTAATTTATATTTTATTATAATAAAATAAAATATTTATTATTTTTTATAACTTTATAAAAAGGGAGAAAGTTATAATTTATAAAAAGGTTATATTTAATATAATTAACCTTAATTAAGGTAAATTTAATCTTAACCTTTTTATTATAAACTTTTAAATAATCTTATAAGTTTAATATAAATAAAAGATCTTTAAAATCTTAATTAATATTAAAATAAATCTTAAATATATAAAGCTTAAATTCCTCTTATTTTAAGGTATTAAGTAATTCCTTAAGCTTTAGCATTATAAATTAATTCTTAATCTTCTTAATTAAAATCTTTTTAACTAAAATCTTCTTTATAACTTAGATATTCTTAATCTTAATTAATAAGATCTTAAGCTTTTTAATTAATAGGTTCTTAAGCTATTTAGCTATTAGGTTGGTTATTAAGGATAAAGCTACTTTTTTTTTAGTTATTTTTATAATAATTATTTTTTTAATAGTTACCTTTTTAAACTTTAATAGCATTATAGCTAGATTCTTAATCTTAAATCTTAAATTTTTCTTTATTAATATTTTAAGCTTTTCTTTTTTTATTAATTATAAAAGTTAATATTAATTAATATAATTTAATTAATTTTAAATTAATTATCTTAATTTATTTATATAAGAAATAAATAAAGAGGAAGAAAGAAAAAGAAGAAAAAAGAAAGAAAGAGGTAAGGCTTTATATAATTTTAAGAAGTTAATTCTATTACCTTTATAAATAAATTTATATTACCTTTATTATTTTAAACTTAATATTTTTTAAAGCTTTTTATAACTTTTTAAGGTTTTTTATTTATTTATAACCTTAATATTAAATAAGCTTTCTATTTATTTATAATCTTAATATTAAATAGGCTTTTTACCTATTTATAACCTTAATATTAAATAAGCTTTTTACCTACTTATAACCCTAATATTAAATAAGCTTTCTACTTAATAAATATATTATTATTAGGTTTATAATAAATATAGCTTTATATTAAATATTTAATATATCTTTTTTAGGTTAATATTAGGGTAGCTTAAGCTTTAAGCCCTATAATATCTCTTTTCTGATATGCAGTGTAGCCATTTTAAAGTATATGGGTGGGCGGATAGAAAAGCGTAGGTGGGCCGAAGGAAAACGTAGGGTGGGCCGATGCTGGCCCATCGGACCGTGACGGGTGGGTCGAAAGCTCTTGGACCGTGGCAGCACAAGGGAGTTTTTTTGTTGTGCAGTTTCTTTTCTTCCAGTCAACTTTAACATCAACCTGGGAAGCCTGTGCTCAGAATGGCGACCGTGAAGTCTTTCGACCTCAATGAGCTTGGGCTCAATGCCCTTCTGTCTGCAAGGACCGTGGCCATTCTATGCGGTATCTGGATTGCTTATCGAGCAGCAATCGCTATGTACAACATTTCCCCTCTGCATCCTCTCTATCACTTTTCCGGCTCCAAACTGGCCGCGATGGGTTTCTTCTATGAAGGGTATTACGACTGGATCCTCGTTGGCCGGTATGGTCATGAGATCCGACGGATGCACGAGAAATATGGTACTGTATTGAGTCCAACATGGTCCAGCAAAAGATTTGCCTGTCGCTAACGCATTAAGCTCAGGCCCCATAGTGAGGATCAACCCCGAAGAGCTGCACTGCGACGACCCTCGTTTTGTCGACGAGATCTACGCCTCGGGCAACAGGAAACGAGACAAGTGGCAGCACTTCTTGAACACGGGCGCCACGGGGCCCATCCTCGTCGGCGGGTTCTCAACCCCGGCGCACGAGCTCCATCGGACACGAAGGCTCCCCATGAACAGGTTCTTCTCCCGGGGCCAGATGCTGAAGCTCGAGGGCGAGGTTCACGACTTCACTCAGCGCACCTGTGACAAGCTGCTCCGCACCAGAGGGGTATTCGACATCAAGGAGGCCTTCAACTGCTACACGGCCGACATCATCTCGCAATACGCTTTCGGCGAGCCAATGGGGTTCACAGACCAGGAGGGATGGACGCCCAACTTCGGGGGCTGGGTGAAGAGCTTCTTCAACAGCGCGTACATGATGCGCCACGTCGCACCGGCGAGGGCTGCTGTTGCTGTCGCTCCGTATTTTGCCAACTACATGGGCGACGACATGAAGAACCTGATGCACCAATTGCAGGTGGTTATTCCCGGGCATATTCAGAAAGCCATCGACAACAAAGAGAATGGCAGGATCTTCGCGGATCTCATGGCCAATGATCAATTGCCCGATGAAGAGAAAACAATCTACCGCCTCTCTGGGGAGGGTTTCAACATCCTGCTAGCTGGGACCGAGACCACTGCTGTCAGTCTCTCTCTCTTTCTTCGAATTGCTAATACTGACAACATATTCCATAGGCATCCCTTGCTTGCGTAACCTTCTACCTCCTATCCCAGCCGACTACCTTCGCCCGACTCCAGGACTCCCTGAAAGGCGCCGACCCGCTCAACCTCAAGTGGACCGACCTCGAGCAGCGGCCCTACCTCTGGGCCGTGATCCACGAGTCCCTCCGGCTGATGCCGGGACTCGCGCACCGTTCCTCCCGGATCGCGCGGGACGAGGACCTGGTCTACAAGAGCGAGGACGGCAAGGTCGAATGGGTGATACCGCGGGGAACCCCGATGAGCATGACGTCCATGATCCAGCACGCCAACGAATCACTGTTCCCAGACCCAAAGGAGTTCATCCCGGAGCGGTGGCTGCTTGAGGACGGGCGGCAGAACTACGCGCTCGAGAAGCACCTGATCTCCTTTGGGAAGGGGAGCCGGGGATGTCTGGGAAAGGAGTAAGTGATGTCCGCCAGGTTAGACTTTCTGAGAACCCCTAGCTGACCGTTGTTGAACCTGCAGCCTCGCGTATTGCGGCCTCTACCTCCTGACCGCGGCCTTGGCCCTCCGCGTCCTGCCGAGGGCTCGCCTGCATGACACGACCGTCGAGGACATCGAGTATGACCACGACCTGATTGTACCTCAGCCCAAGAGGGGCTCGGTCCGCGTGCAGGTCGAGATTTCTTGAAACCCGAGCGTCCCCAGACGGATGCTGGGATGGCGCTGGTGAAGCATGCTCTATCAAAAAGTGCGGGCATGAAGTGCGTGATATTCCCTGGAAAGCTGTATATGACAGAATAATACAAGACGAGCGTAGATTATCGCCCGTGAAATCATCGACCAAATGAGAAGGCTTAGTGGCATCGCGTGAACAAGCTTGCAGAGTGCACATGTGCTACAGGGCCAAAACCGCCTGTCCTTTGTTCCCAATTCTTCCTGAAATCTGCATCTAAACACAAACCGAGCCATATCAGCTTTTGTTGGACTTGGTCCGGAAAAGCTCCTTCACGTCCTTCCAGCTCCCCGACGCCGACGTGGAAGACGACACCTTGCTCAGAACGCTGCTCCGCCGCCGCTGCTCCGAGCGCTCGGACGGGAGCACGTCGTTGACGACTGCCTCAGCCTTGGTGCCTGGTGGGACATAGAGTCGTCAGCCAAAAAGTTGCCAGACAAGACGCCAACATGTTCTCGGCGCGCCCCAACCACGCCGAAGGCAGGACAGACGAGAAAAGACGTACGGATGTTCCCAGCTCCGCCGATCCCAAAGGACCGCCTCCGGTCCTCTCGGCTTTCTCGGATGGACTGTTTGACCTTCATGGTCTGCAGAGATGTTGATGTACCATTCAATTGGAGTCAATGCGGATACAAGAACCAAAACCTCAATTCCACAAGGTGCCATGCCTCGAACAACATCCCGTAGAGTATTTATACCCGTCAGTCAGACCACCGTGCCCCCCAAGCCCAGATAAGCCCGGCCCAAGCCATTGGCCCCGAGCTCCGTCACCGTGCATCCGTGGCGTTGCGCCAACAGCCTCCCTCCGCGAAGCTTAGCCCATCTAGCGTTGTCCGGATCGGCGCGCGAGATAGTTCCGCAGCCCCTGAATGGCAGAGAGCATGAGGTGACCAAGTGGTTGTGTAGGGCGTTCTGTGGGCGTCGTCAGGTGATTGTCATCCAGGGTCAGCTTGATGTTCCGAGCCCGTAGTCATCTAACCAGAGCTGCATTGAGCAGATGGCATGTATATCAATAAGTGTTGCACATTCAAGCCGTTTGCGATGGACAGGATGAACATCCGACTTGACTGGCTGTACTGAATCATCATACTATGGCTATAATATTATTCTCTAGTATGACTTCTAGATATATGTATGTATATCCCGTCTACTGTCCAGTCTCCAAATGCATTTTGGGTATCCAGGTCCTCATCAATATACAACCAGACCAAGGCAGGCCAGCCACGCCAGTGCGATATAACATGCTACAAACGCCACTCATGTTTAGGAGCTGTTGCTTCCCTTGACTTTCAACTCGGGAGAGAACTTGACCCCGTCATTAGGCAGGTGCTCGCCAGCAACGTGCCCGGGCGGCAAGGCTATACCGGTGATGGCGCCTTCAGGCACATCTTCGACATGAGTGACATTCTCAACATCATAGTTACTGTCACGAATGCCCCACAGGACCCAGGCGCAGAGCGGAAGGGAGACCAACAGCATGAGCCAGGAGACGAGATGTTCGACAAGGTAAGCAGTCTGGTTGAAAAAAATGGACGTTAGCATCGATGAACATGACCAGGATACAACAAGACGATCAGAACGGAAGAATGTGGCTGACCTTCACGGCATCCATGCCAAAAGAGACAGCTGCACCAGCAGATTGGATTCCCTTGTAGTATCCAGCCATACGCGCCAGCTTGAACGGCTCGTTGGTGATGGACGACATGGTGTAGTAAGCAAGACCCTGGAACATGGCATCGGCCAGATAGTAGGCCAGCAGGAGCACAATGGGTCCAGCGGAGACGCCGACGGTCCAGTCCCAGGGGATCTCCTCGCCTCGGACAGAGGTGTTGGCGCGGGTGAACTGCACCTGGAATGCAAGGCCGCATGCCCAAATGACGCAGTTGAGAACGGTCACAAATGCAGTGGCAAACAGGGCACGCTTCCGGCGGCCAAAGGGCAGGTTATCCGTGAGCTGGCCGATGATTATCGAGCCGATGATAGAGCCGACTCCAGTCAGGAGGGAGACTAGGGCGCGCGTGCGGCCGTTGAACAGGGCCGTGGTGATCGCACCCTGGTATGCATAAAAATAGTTACTGGAGAAGAACATTGGGAACAGGGCTATCATGCGCCAGTCCCTCAGCAGTGCCCATACCGCCTTGAACTCCTCCTTGGGTGTAATAGCAGCCTCGATCTCCACGACAGTACCATCACCGCGCACAACGAGGTGGGGCGGCAGGAGAAGCCAGGACGTGACGATGGCCGTCAGCATGATGATCATGAAGGCCAGGTAAACCCCCGTGGAGACTCCAGGCAAGGTGGAATGAGCCTGGATGCCGAGTGCGATGGCGGCGCCGACAAGGGTCCCCATCTGGAAGAGGGCCCAGAAGAGCGAGAAGGACCGGCCCTTGTCCTTTTCAAGCGGTTCGGACATCATAATGGACCCCTGGGCGGCCCAGAGTAAGGAAGCTGTGACGCCCAGGATGCCGCCGGCGAGAATGAGGAACCATCGTGTGTTGTGGACTTGGAAAGCCCAGAGAGAGCCGATGTAGAGGGCATATCCCGTTGTACCGATAGAGAGGGTGAGCCTTGGGCCAAGCATGTTCTGTCCGGGTCCGTTAGCGGTCGGGTCTCGGTCTTCTGCAACCGCACTGGGTCTGGTCTGGGGCCCTGGGGCACTGTCCGCGGGGGTTGCGACAGGGCCCTGTCTGACTCGCCAGGGGAAGGGGATTTTGGGAACAGCGTACATTTACCGAACCAGCAAAGAAGCCGGCAATGGCAAAACAGCCATATAAGACGCCATTTGCCGTGTCAGAAAGCTGTGTATCTTGAGTACCACCAGCGCCCAGGCCCTGGACTGCGCTGAACATGCCCACGGAGCAAAATGTCACGAAACCGAGGATGGTGACCTGCGTCCATGGCGAATTATCTGCGACGCGGCAGGTTGGTTAGCATGCAGCCATACCAGGGTCGAAATGGGTCAATTGGGTCGGTTACGCACATCGCACGGGGCCAATCTTGGTGGCTGCGAGGTTGACCATCTTGACTGGCAGTCAAATCGGGGTGCACCGCCCTTGGTCAAGTTAGAGAGGTAAGATCGGGTGGAGATGGAGAACAATCGCCGTTGAGGCTGGCACTGCTGCTAATGGTGCCGTGCTGGAATGAGCAGGAAGAATTGACTCAAGGCTCAGGTCGAAAAGGAGGACAAGGCCAACAACAACACTTGACATGGACCGCTTTCTGTCTGTGTGTCTTTCCGTCTGTCGCGTGAGCAACAGGAGGGCGCACGCCCGCAGATTAAATCAAGCGGATCATACCGTGTAGAAAAGGGGACGGCGGATTGGGATCCTGGGGTAAGAATGCCCGTCCCCTGACCTGCCCGATAGCAGATGGTCCACGGGCGACGGTGGCCGATACGAAGGGGACAGGGGTGCCCGGGCCAGAATCAGATGTTACCTTACATTGGATTCAAGGACGGACAGGCAAACAGCACGGCACTGGACAGCAGATCTTGGGACGGAAATAGCCTCTTATCAGATGACGATTGTGACAATTGACCTGGGAGTCAGAGTCGTAACGAGGAGGCGGCGGAACTTGCAGCGTATGAAAGTAAGAGCGTAAGAGCGGGATGCCAGCCATGATTGCACACACACCCACCCACCCACACAAACGTTGCACGGGCAGTTGGCAGGTCTTACTCTGCTGTAGTGTAGACGGCCTCGTTATCTCCAACCAGCTTCTAGGTCCAGTTAGGTGCAGGCCCAGGCTTTTGTGGGGAGGGAAACGGAGACGGATGGTGGCGAGCAGTGGAGAAGGTCTGCTGATAAGGTCAGCACCAGGACTGAGCATATCAGTCTACTGATAGCCATCTAGGTTCTGACTGTGGTGATGTGATACTGGCAGGAAGAGACAGCCGATTGACAGGTCTAGAAGTGGCACAGCAGCATCATGCTCGTGTGCAGCATGCTGCCGACGTGTTCGCTCCCGTGTTTGCATGATTGCGCGCAGGTACGGCCGGCTCACTCTTGCCTCCCATTCGGATCCAATGCTTGATTGGAGCTTGACTGGATTTGCCCGGCACTTGACCCATCGCACCGGGAGGCTAGTCCTCTTCTGACACTGTGGGTGGGGTCCTGATACCAGCTGGTCTTCATTCCTTACCTCGCTCTCCCGGCAACTTCCCCACGCCCTCAACTAGAGTGCTGGGCTGTCTGGCTGGCTGGAGGATTGGATGCGCCTCCCCTGCAGCCACCGCGCAAAGGTGATTGCAGGTTGCAGCCCTTCTTCCCTCCCTCTCAGCTTCTGCACAGCTGCCGTACAGCTTCTATCGCCTAGTCCACATTGTCTGGTCACATCCACCCACCCACCTTGCAACACAGCCTACCGCGTTTGTGCTGCAGCTAGACGGAGCTACCGTAGAGGGTGCGACCTCGGACGACGCCGCACGTCAACGGGCAGTGACCGTCGATCGGATCCGAATGGCAGGTTTCATCAGGTCACTTGCAGCAGGAGCAACCGTCACCCCACACGCCAAAGTCAACGTCAACGCCAACGCCGACCAAGAGTCCACCGTCACCAATGCAACCTCAGACGTCCAACTTCTAGTATTATGTAAATTGTCTTACTGCACTTTGGCTTCAACGATGTTTGATTCGTTTCCGAATGTCACGATGTCTTCACTCGAATGCCCCAAGATCCGCACTCAACAACCAAGTTCTTTCCCCTCCTTCAGAAATAGTTTAGATGTAACCTCGTCTATAACCGCGGCATTCAAAAAGACGCCGCCAAGTCCATCTCACCAAGCCCAGTCTCCCCTCGTCCACTGCGGCTCTAGGCACCGCACCCTACGGCGCCGAGTCATGAAATGGACCTGACCTGTCCTAGAAATTTGACTACTTCACATCGTTGCATTTAGGAGAAACCCGGTTCTTGTCAGTGGGCAGGCTAGGCCAACCATCTCCCATTCTACCATTACGCCCCAGACAGATATC
The DNA here is from genome assembly GCA_039880775.1 of Diaporthe vaccinii. NCBI lineage: Eukaryota > Fungi > Ascomycota > Sordariomycetes > Diaporthales > Diaporthaceae > Diaporthe > Diaporthe vaccinii. The sequence goes on from JBCEDN010000002.1 coordinate 683,696, forward strand.
TCTGTGTGTCGCTGTACAAGTTTCCGCTGCCATCGAAATCGAGCACCGACTTGATCCTCCCTTCAGTGACGCTTCAGTGAACCCTCGCCCCGTCCTTTGTCCTCACCTTTATATATCTTACCACCTCGGCGCCGTCGTCAGTCACCCTCCGATCAGCCACAACCTTGTAGCCGCCAATGCTCGGCAGCACCTTTGTCCACACGGTCCAGTAGATTCCTCCAAGGATGAGAACACCCACACCAACCACAGGGAAGATGTAGTACGGATAGCCCTCGGCATCCCAGCTCCCTGTTGGTGGGATGAATGGCACGATGGCCAGGAAAACGTTCATTGCGAGGAAAAGTAGAGTGACAGGGAGGTAAGTATGCCAAGGCGATGACCAGTTCTCCGACTTCTTGAATTGCAGATAGATGAGCCCGGCAGCCACAAATCCGTTGATCCACACACCCGGATAAGCTTTTTGTTGAGTTAGTAACCTGATCGGAGCCTGAGGTGAAACCTGATTGATACTGACTGTATAGATCAACGATAAAGTTGTACGCCGGACCCGCGGGTGGAGCCACGAGAATAATGACGGTGATGAGCCAATGTAGGAACAGCTACCCACGATGGTCAGCAATTTCAGCGGTCTGCTCGTCGAGTTCAGCGATACATGGCACATACCGAAGCTGCAGGCGCGTTGCTTGGCTTGTTCGAGGCCCAGAATCTGCTGAAAGGCAGCATGCCTTCCTTGCCCAGTTCCTGGTTCAGTCTCGCATGCGCAAAGGACACAGCCAGGACGTTGCCCAAGTTGCTGAGAGCCACAAATGCCGGCAGGCTCCTGGCACCCGCGCTCGCTCCAAAAACGTTGCGGAAGAACAGACCGGCGACAATCACCTCTGACTTGGCGAGGTCACTCTTGGGTATCGCAGCGAAGTACGCAACGTTTGCCAGCAGGTACAGTACTGTAACTCCTCCGACGGCGAGGGGCGCCGCAACCGCAAGCGTCCGCTTCGGGTTCTTTAGCTCGCCAACCACATAGTTGGCGTTCTCCCAACCCTTATAGCTGTACACAATCCTCAAAAGAGCCGTCGCATAGCCGTAAGCTCCGCCATTACCGTATCCGTCACCCTCTTCGATTCGAAACGCGTTGTCAAAGTTATGCGGGCTCGGCACAAGACGTCGTCCCGCAAGGGCGGCAAAGCCACTGAACACGATGAAGATGAGGATCACCACCTTGAAAACTCCCAGTACGTTCACCAAGCGAAGGCCCCACTTTGGCAGCACAGAGTGCAGCGCCACGGCGAATGTAACACAGGCGATGCCGAGTCCTCTCGCTGCCCACCCGTCGGGTTCTGTCGAGCCGGACGCGTAGAGGAGGTAACGCCCAAACGCCAGAGAGTTGCCCGATGAGAATCCCAACAGAATCATTTGCGAAGCAAGGACGCAGGTAGCCAGGTATCGGGGGTGGCGGTACACACGCTCGAGGTAGTTCTTCTCGCCACCGGACCTGGGAATTGCGAGACCAAATTCGAGGAAGACGGACAGTCCGGCGAAGGTGAGGATACCGCCGATCAGCCACAATATAATGCTTATCCCGACTGAGCCTGTGGATGCGAAGATGCCGGATGGCGTCGAGAAGACTGCTCTTCGTCAGTAACAGCGCCATGGGGAACCTCTTTGGCCAGCTGAGCACTCACTTCCTGTGCCGATCATCTTATTTAAAATCAAGAACACTGCTCCAGTGACGCCAATTTTCCTCGACTCGGAGAACTTGAAGGCTTGCTCATCCTGTACCGGCCCACTCGCATAGTTGAGTGGAGCGTCCTCGTCGCGAGCCAAGGCCGAGCTGTATTGCTCGCCGGCTTTTGGAGATGAGCCGCCTTTGTGGTCAACCATCGTGGACTATGCCTGTGGAAGTGGACGTCTAGTGGTCCTTACGACACATGGAGTGGCTTCGGGAATATATCCTAGAGCCGCAGCCAAAATAACAGACCTGAGATATGAGCGAGAGACAGGAGGAGCCTTACCCTAGATGGGGATAGAGTTTGGGCCGCCTTTATACCTCCGCATCCCAGAAGCAAACATGCACGACGGCTCGCCAAGCGCGTGGCTAGGTACCGATCCAACCTCTCGGCGCATGGTGGTCTTGGTATCTATGGCACATCATCATCGGCGCGGGTGGTGCAAGAGCCCAGCACCGGTGTGTGGCAGCGTGTCACTCAACATTCAATCTGGGGAATTGCCCTGGATTTGTGTGGTGTTCTAGGCCAGGCTCGGCTGGCTTGTTTCTGCTGCTCTTCCTTCACATGTGTCCGTCCATTTCGGTTGGTGCCGAGAAAAAGCCCACGCCAAGTGCCATCGCAAGGGACTGTCTGGGCGCTCACACACCCTTGACTGGCTATGAACTCCAGTATATAGGATTCACAGGGTGTACTCAAACCACCTTCCAAAAGCGATCATAATAAAACGGCCTTCTGTCCTCAGGTCAGCCGGCTTGTGTCGCTTCTGCTCGTTTTAAGCATATTTCGTGATCGAGGGAGTTATTGCACCAGCACCGCCGAGACACTTGGCATGCGCCTGCACCCAACCAGCGCTTCTCGCGCCAGGCAGCTCTCCAAACGGGTCAGTCAATATCAGGGCATCTGGTCCTTTGCAAATGTCGACGTCTGTCGCCTATCGTTGCTGTTCCTACCACGAGGCTGCCTCTCGACGGTCCGCAACTAGTGATAGCTGCGGACTAGAATCACTCGGGAGTCAAGAGACCCTGCTGGACCTCTTGACGAATATTTTGGAACAGTCTCGCCCACCCTGCATGAGATATGGCCCCTGTCGTGTGTATGGCGGCGGTGTGTCACCGGGGCATCACACGGACGTCGTTATGCCCGGCGGGCTGGCGCGGGCCAGGTGCGGCTGGGGAGATGAGATGGGCATCGACTCTGTTTCGCATTGCTCTGAAAGAATTGACGGATATTTCGCGTATATCTCTTGCTTATTCTCCTTGTACGACTTCTATTTCATCAACTTAACTGAGGCTCAAGTCGCATGAACAGTGTCTCGGCAACAAGTCAGTTCAGCCAGCTTCTTGTTGTTCGGATGCCACAAGAAATGGAAGGGCTCTCGTTCTGGGCCGTCCTCGGGTCATTTAACTACAGTGAAAGTATTTGGTTTGCTCTTTCATTTCACTTTCATACCGAGACTTGGTAAAACATAGTAATGATGGCACGTTTATATTTAGGGCCAAATGAACTAGGTACGAGGTGTTTTCCATCGTTCATAGAACGTTTCGTATAATTATCTGCGACTCGTCAACAGCAGAACCAAGCTCTGGGAGTTCTGGTGTCCGCAATTATCTGCCTAGCTGAAAGCCTCTTGATGGATGTCGCACATTGTGTATAGCAGACCCATAAGGTTTTGACCACATACTTCTCACATAAATCATGGTCTTGCCAGTCTCATTGGGCTCCAAACAAGCTGGAATACACCAAAATTGCACTGTCATCTACTGTCATTTAAAAAAGGCCAGTGTATTCTGGGATTTTTGATGAACCCAATATGAGCCCTGCCACTGCCCCATTCATGGCTGCTGAGGGTTGACTCCAAAATTATTGTCCATGTAATGAGCAGAGGTATTCCGCCCCGAGACCACCGCCGAGACCAGAAGACGGCCAGCCCAACCGACCGGGCGAGTGTTGTCGCCAATCACATTCGCCTTATAGGCAGCACAACGTATTTGGGGGCTGCAGACTAGTTCTTCACCCTGAGTTGAATCGGCCCTTCCGTCAAGACACCCTCCTGTCTGGTCCCAGCTCCATACATTGCCCGCATGATCTTGGGGGCTGGTCAATCTAGGCTATCATTTCAAGTTGTATTACATCGATGAGAATTATTACCAGGATCTATCAGGTTGTGGCAATTTCCAATCGTGGTAAGCGGCTTGCAGTTGTGCTCTTGGGCGTTCGCATGCTGCTGACGGAGAGTGCGGAAGGCAAACACGAACAGTGACGGACCTGTATACCTGCCATTCTACCTTGCCAAACTGGCTCAAAGTGTGGCGATCCAGCTGGCCCCCAACCAGCGAGGCTGAGATTTGGTTGGCACTCAACAGGAGAGGGGGCTTTTACAGGGCTGATAGTCACTAGTATCGATCCTTCAGATTACAGTACGACCTGTACACTCATGGACAGCCAATACTGTCTGCCAATACTTCTATTACAATCTCATAGATCATTACCATCGTGCAGCGGCTGGGCTAGAAGTCGCCGTCCTGGTGTTGCCGCCACGGAGTGCAATGTGGCACAGTATCATGAGGGGAAGACTACTTAAGGCAGGGTCTATTGTGAGCAACTCCCACAAAACCCGCCATACGTTTCTAAATAATCAACATCAATGCCCTGACCAATTCACCGAATCCGAAGCACGGCGACAGTTTAGGTATCACAGGCAAAGCGGCCTTCCTCCAAAATTGAGACGAAGTCTTTTCCCGATATCCCGAAGTGGTGCAACAGGCGGCGTTATGGATTATCCAGCAGCTCCGGCGTGGCCTGCCTCAAACCGTGACCTCACACTGCAATATAAGGTGCATTTGGGTATTTGGACTGACTGGTCCCGGGGCCGAGTGCTGGGAATAACTTTGACCCTGGATCGACAACAAGCAAACTTGTTAATTGCATTTACGGCCTCCTTCGTCGTTTTTGTTGGCTCTCGGTTCTGGTATATCATTTGCCTCTTCCTTCACCAAGTCTACTCTACGTCGGAACCTCGTGATGCCCTACACCACCAACGTCAAGTTGTTCTGCGAAACTCCGGAGCATCGGAAGCCGGAGTGGTCAGTTGAGCTCAAAAATCGTCCTGCCAGGGGTGTCATTATTTCTGACCTGAACCTTATAGTTTAAATTTGTTGCCTTGCTCCATGCATGGCGTCGCTCAAGCTTCAAATCAATCGTGCGGATAGCCCCGGCCCTCCTTTTGGCCGTGGCCTGCACAATTGGTTTCACCATTGCCGGCGGATTTTCCTCCCAGATACAACTGGGAAACGATAATATCGGCAGTGCTGTTCTTCTCGACGGCGCTAATTGCAGCGTCATCACCAACGTTACGTCTACGATGGGCCAACTTGCTTATGAAAAATTGTCAGCAAGTTCTATAAGCACTGCCAGCAACTACGCCCAGCAGTGTTACTCAGCGAATAGCACCGGGTTGACAGACTGCAACTATTTTGTCTCTCAGAGGCTTCCAGGATTCGTGGACAATTCGGCGCCGTGCCCTTTCAAGGAGTCACTTTGTCGAAGCAACTCTACAAACCTGGCCTTGGACACCGGATTCATCAGCACAGATGTCCATCTCGGGTTGAACGCACCGCCCGAGGAGAGACTGTTCATCAGGCACAAATTGCATTGTGCGCCGCTTGTGACGGAGGGTCATTCGTCTGTACATGGAAACCACACACGATACAACTACGGATCACAATGGGCCCTGATCGATCCAGAGTCGGATTTCTCCGAAGGATATCTGAACTACACGTACGCAGTTGAAAGCTTAGAGGACCAATATAGAGTGTTGGACGACGCCACAGCGATTGAACAGTCATACATGTTACGGTAAGTCAGTCTTCATTACGTCTCCTCTGAGCTTGGCTTTGTCTTTATATACGTAGATTACAAACTCAGCTCTTCAACATCGTGTCTTCCAATACTAGCCCTCTCCTTTGCTGTCCCTCTTTTCTTACAAATACTGCATATACAGACCTCTTTTCTCCGGCACTGTCAACGGCACTCCTGGGGCCGACCCGAACAGCGGCTTCGTGCCCGGCACGGAGCTTGAGCGGACAGACGCCGACCTGTTCCTCGTGTTTTTATCCGGCCATGGTGTCTTCTTCAGCGAGCCGCTGTACGATGATTGGTACCGGGCCACCGAGCCTTACGCGAGCATGCGCGAAATGCAGCACGAAGAAATTCCAATATACCGCACCAGCGAAGCGGCATCACCCCTGGCCTGCGCTTCTCAGTGGCAATTTTGTAACACAAATACGTCAGCATGCAGTCCGACAGCAAGCTACCATGATGCTATGTTAGGGTCGGCGCAAGCTTTCGGCATCAACGGGGATGTAGCAGCTGAGAGCAGATCACCGGCAACGGATCGCCTGGGATGGCTGATGGAGTCGACGGGCATCCGGTACTCGGGTGAAGATTCAATACTGCTTAATCTGCAGGACAGCGCATTGCTGTCCAAACAAAGTCTCATGCAAGGCTATCAAGGCCACCTTCCAGACAACCAGTGGCAACTTGATGTCGTCAATTGGTTCTCCATATATCTGGCACTTGTACAGTCAAATATGCTGCAGACCGCATCAGGATATCAGGAAGCAGCGTCGGGGATCAGCGCCGCCCAGCCAATGACGGAGGCTGCGCAGAGGTTATGTTCAAATCAGGTTCGCTTCCCAATTCCTCTCACACACGCGGTGCCTCAACGTTGACTCTGGGATTGTAGAAAATACGAACAACGAGGTATTCATCCTTTAGCTTCTTTGGGATCTTGTTTACCTACATTGTCGGATGCATGGTGATACTCACATCATACTCCCTGGAACCTCTCCTGGCCTGTTTACACCGACGTCGCAGCTACAAGCAATATGCCTATCTGGAGTGGATGACCAACGACACCCTACAGCTCTATCGCGTTGCACATGAGGGCCCGAACGAGGTCGACGGAACGTGGTCTCGATGCACCAGTTGGGTTCCAACCACAGCACCTGGGGTTCTTCTCTCCAGTCTTGATATCAGTGACTTGAAGCACCCAAGACTTCCGGCGAAAGATCAAGAAAGCATGACGCCTAGCTTGGATGCCTCTGAAGGAGATACTGCTCCTCCCGAAGCGGTGGGGTCTGGAGACTCCGACTCGGATCCAGATTCCAACGGCGCACAACAGGCTGAAAGTACCCACGAGGTTGTGAATGCTGACGTGGTGTCTCCTCAAATCTCTGTCTCTCACGTGAGGGGTGTGGTCTTGAACCCGAATGACGAACGTCAAGTTGCACATTTTCCCATCCCATCTCAGGCAGTTGAGGCCCCGTCACCTCTCGAAGAAACTCCATGCCGGCATATCCCTGGCAGCACCTTGCAGACAAGGCCTGGGCAGATGTCCGCATTTGATCATGGGAGGATGCCGTCACCTCAATCATTTCCTACAATCATCACTGGGGGAGAAAGGAGTTTTGCGTATGGTGGCGGCGGTGCGATGTGTAATTTCGTTTAAGTGATAGCTTGAGAAGTCTAGGTTTTGGGGTTTATTAAACATGGCCAATGACATGCAGGCATTAATCTTTGTTATCTCCCGGCTTAGCTTACACAACATTCGAATGTTGCTTCCTGTGTGTAGGATGACTACCTACCTAGGTAGGCAGCGGGACCTATAGTTGTGAACTCACAGTTTGAAACGCTCAAACATCTTCTGGATTGCAGTTTGTCAGGCCCAACGGTTATGACTCCAGATCGTTTAGCAATGGCAGTGGGGATGAGGACGGTCTTTCATGCTGGTATCACAACAAATAGCGGGCTGTGACTGTTTCAAATAAATATGATCTGCTCGAGCTTCTGCAGCCTCACCGTCCATAATTCCAGCCACGTAAGCATCTCCGACGATGTTGTAACATTGCCATACGTCGTGACAAGGCCTACGCCTACCTTGTTCAACCGTCCCTCGCGGTAAAAGTACTCCACGCGACGCACTATGGCAGCGCAGGTTCGAAGAATCTCTCAAGAGGAACGGCACAGTGCTGCCCGCGAGCACCGCAACGTGGTCGCCCACGGCAGTGTCCTTGGGCCCAACACCCATTAGCCCCTGCCTGGTGACAAATAGAATCCTCCCCGCCGTCATAATCTGCATCGCATAGAAGAACTGGTTCCTCATGCGGTTGGACGCCTCGGCCCTGACGGGGTAGAAAGTCCTCTTGCCCTTGACAGTCATCCTGCTCATCCGCCGATTGAGACCGACGACGTCCACATTGAAGGCTTTGAACAATTGCTGGTCTTCTGGCTGTGCCCGTCGGTATGTGCCTTCGTTGTTGGCGCCTGAGGCATACATCATATCGCCGCACAGAAGCCGCCAAAATGCTTCCGAATATCCACCCCCGATCCATTCCGCATCGGTCATTATAGAATCATCATCGCCGAGAAGATGTTGATTTGAAGAGGCTTCGTGTAGATTCTTGAGGGTCTTGCGGGCCTGGGACTCCCATTGCAAAATTGTTGTTTGGAATCTGGAGTACCCGTCCTCTGGGGCCGGCGAGGATTGGAAGACGTCCGTTACTTCATCGACCCAGATGCCTGACACCAACAGCAAAGGTGTTGGCCTGGACGTGTAGTGCATTGCTGCCATGGGCGCCATGCCTTTGGACGCATTATACAGCTGAAGGAGCTCCACTCTTTGCCACTCGTGCTTTCCGGGTGTAATGCTCCAGTCAGGCACCCAGGTCTGCAATTCCTCATTCGTGTTCGGCCTTGCCGACGTGAGCAGCTCAAGGCTCTCGGTGGACTTTATAATCCTCCTGGCGACTTCCGAGTAGACGTTTTGGGTGGTCATGTCGTACCTTGGAGTGAGGAAGTGGTCTTTGAGCAGGCCGAGAAACGCAAAGACCTTGTCTCGCGGATCCGACGCGTGTCTGCTGCGGAAACGGACGAGGGTCTGGTGGGGAGAGAGATACTGCTGTTGACTCAAGGCGCTCCTGGGGGACTCAATTTGTAAGATGAGGCCGCATAGTTCCGGGAGAGGGTCTCCTGTCGCTCCGGATACGTTGACACGTCTGACTCTAGCAAGGTCATGGCCCAGACGGCTTTCCATGAAGAAGCGTGCCGCGTCACTGAACATTTCCCAGCTGGCACTAAGATGCCCATAATGCACTGTGGCTTTCCGGGCATAGACGCACTCCTGTACGACCCATGTCCTCTTCCACTGCCAACCGTTGACTAGCAAGGATCACACTGATCCCAGGTCTGGTGCAGCTTACCCAAGCCCTGTTCTATCATCTCCCAAACCGCACTCCAAAGCCCATTGACCCATTGTCTGAATGCCTCTGACTCAACCGATGACTCGTGGAATGGAATCTGGGATGCAGGCACCCGTTGGCGTAGAAGACTGAGCAGGCAGAATACGCCGTACGCATGACCCAGATCCAGGAACTTGAAGACATTGCCTCCTCTCAGGCACTCAGTAAAGGCGACCCGATACGCACTGACAAGTTGATCTTCATTATCCTCCCTCCAGTGATAGTGCTCTTGAAATCTGCCACCCTCCTGTAGACCAGTCGAGGACGGCTCACCGAGCCAAATCAGTACCTCAGAGGCAACACTGAATATCTCCTGCATCAAAGCCACCTGCTGGGTCCGCTCGCTTGAACTCGACTGGTCGATACACAGGTAGTCAATCCAGATGGTGATGGGCTTCTGATACTTCTGCCGGAGCCTGACGAGCGCGACAAATAGATTCTGCGGAACACCGGTCCATATGTTGTTGCACGAGATGCCGATAGCACCGGGGGGTAAAATCGGTAGCGTTTGGGGCTCCTGCCAAGCATACGAGAGGGCATAGTACGGCAATGATGTACTAGAGTCAACATCGGGCAAGGTGACGACCCGGAGCTCACACTCCACTGGGGAGGACGGCGGCAAGGACCCGCCCGCGTGAAGAGTCAGGAGACGTATGCTTCTCTCGTGCGGGAGTATAGTCCCCTGGTATAATTCGCGAGACATGATTCCCGCGCCTCGCCGCGAGGCTTCGATCTTTGACGATCTCTTTGAGAGCAAGAAGTAAGATCTTTGACCCACAATCCATATCTGCAGCAGGATGGGGTCACACGTCAGCTGGAAGTGCCGGGATTCAAGCAAGCTGCTGACATGAGGAGGAGCACGGGTTAGGTACCCACCTACATGGTCTTTTATCTCCATGCCAACCGTTGCGGCGATGAGGGAAGTCTCCTCACAGAAAGTGAAGACAGCTCGGGTTGGTTGACTGAACTTGGCTCTGATGATGCGAGGCCAACTACGCCATCCAAGTGTTCCTCGTGCTGATCACGGACTGCCAACAGGAAGTGAACCGCGCGCAAGTCTCAGACATAGCACGAGTGGAATAAGGGTGACCAAAGACGGTAGCAGGCAGAGGTATAAGATACCCAAACTTCAAAATGAAACATTCATAACGATTAAATTGATTAAAAACTGTAATCCCTTCAAACAATAGACACGCTCCTCGTCAACTCAAGCTCAGGATGTGGTGCATTCTGGAGCTTCTTGCTGAAATTACTCGCTGCCCGGATCTTCTCCCCCCAGATGATGAAGCCGAACGGGACCAGGCTCAGAGCGCAGCTGATCAGAGCCAGTACGCTGCACGACCACGCGATTCCGAGCGTGCTGACCATGCTGTCCACAGCCAGAGGGATGATGGCCCCCGCAATACTCCGGCACGCAGCCAACGCGGCCAGCGCCGACGAAGCAAATATGCCGTACGCGTCGGCCGTGTAGTTGATCATGGCCATGAAAATACACTGATACCCAAAACCATAGGGTATCATAGACAACAGCGGCACGATCCAGTGGATCGACAGCCGCGACGTCCACCCGAGCCAGAACAGGGAGACGACAAACGCCGGGCCGCCGGCGCACGCCAGGGGCAGGCGCAGGTACTCGGCGTGCTTGTTCGGGTGCCTCCGGACGAGGCCCTGGGCGAAGATGTCATAGTAGTAGCCGACAAAGTTGGAGATGAGCGAGCCCGCGAACATCATGACGAAGGCGAGCCCGGACTCGCCCGGCGTGAAGCCGTAGATGCCGTGGAAGATGTTTGGGAATATCTTGAGGAGCATGTAGAAGACGGCGTAGACGAACGCCATGTAGACGCACGTCAGCGCCACGAGCATCTCCGTGCAGAGGAGGTACAGCGGCCTCGTGGTGGTGATCTTGAGCGTGACCAGCAGGCCGGGCTTGTCCACGTCCGCGGGCGCGATGTACCTCCCGCCGCCCTTCTCCTTGTTCAGCTTGGCGGCTCGGTCGCGCAGGATCTTGGTGGCGAGCGTTTCGGGCTGGAAGACGAGGGCGATAAGGCATATGCCAGAGAACATCATGGATGCCCAAAATGCCCACCGATATGAATACTGGTACGTATATCCGGCGATCACAGGGCCGGCAAGAGGTCCCAGCAGAGTAGCAGAGGACCAGAGCATGTTGGCCCTGCCCCTGACGACCTTGTCCTCGAAAACATCGGCGATCGATCCTCCCGTCACGCTCATCGGTGGCGAGGCAAACGTGCCGCTGAGGAACCTGAAGATCAGGAAGGCGGCCCAGTTGGGAGAGAGGGCTGTCCCCATGGTGAATATCGTATAAAGGCATAGCGTGGAGATGAGAACAGGCCTGCGGCCGTACTGTTCACTCAGCGGTGCAAAGACGAGCGGCCCCAGGACAAAGCCAATGAGGAATGTAGTAGCTGGGAGCATGGTCTGCGGTCCGTCGGGGAAGTGGAAGGCCTCCTGCAGCGCGGGGAGCTCGTTCGACGGGGTGGATGAGCCCATTGTGGAGTTGATCGAGAGCAGAGTCCCGACCAGTGGGACGTAATATTTCTTGGCCTAGATGTTTATTCTCCTTGTCAGATTGGGCGCCAAATAATTTATCACGGTAGCCGTTGGCACTCACCATGGACCAGTTGTGTGGGTCGGCAGGCTCTCCTGGCTGGAAGTTCACGAGGACGACATCGTCCTGTGTTGAAGACCGCCGGTCCTCGCTATCCGTGTCCGACTGCGTGGACTGGGCGTCGTGCTCGACACCTGGGACCACTGCGTGGTGTTCATCATGGGTCTTCTCCCTCGTCAGCTCTGTCTCGCGGTGCATCTTGAGGGGTTCATCGAATCGTACACGGATCCAGCACGATAGGGGAACTCGAGATCTTCCTGGACCAAAATCCAGACTGTCCCAATAAATCTCCAGAATGAAACCGCTTCCTCGGGGGAAGGCGTGCTATTTCATCACCAACACACGCGCTGCGCCTGAGCAGTTCCACAATTAAGATCCTCCATCGGCCTCGGGTCTCGCCACTCTGCTGGCCTTGGTGGATCTATCCCGCGAGATTGGGACGTAATGTGGGCCGCAGCCGGCGACACTAGGCGCCGACAGGTATAAGCGGACGGCTGTCCCGACTTGCCGGTCTGCCGCCGGTGGCGTTGATCATTGCTGATGGTCCAGTACAGATATATGACATGAAGACGATTACTGGCGGTTTTGAGGCTCAACAGCACTCGTTGTCGTCGATGGCCAGGCCGTACAGCACAGTACACAGCCCATCCCGGAAGCGGGAGCGTTTAAGGTTTGCATGGGTTCGGCGTGGGCTCTGGACTCGCAGGCTTGGCACTGTACACGTAGAGTCGAGGCATCGTTCACGCAGACCGCATCTTCCCGCGTCGCCAGGCCAGCCTGTGCTATGAATAGGGGCTGGATATCGGATTTACGGACCAGGCCAGCTCGTACCGAACGGCATGCGCGAGCTGGCAAGTCGATCTAGCCTCTCTGTCAGCTTGCAATCCGGCGAGCCTGCAAATATATGGGCCCACCATTTCAAAAATTCTCAGGCAGTGGCCAGATAGCCTGGCTGAAAGGTTTGCATTCGGCAGCTGGGGATCATCTTTTTCCCTCCTCATTTACTTAGGGGTAGAACAACCACCTTCTTGGCTTCGGCCTCATGACGTCGTCAAGCTCCATTTTCATCTATTATTGGCGCTTTCGGTTCCTGATAAACCTAGTATACAGCTTTTCTATAACTTCACTCTAGACCCAAGGCCATGTGACCATTCTGCAGCCATGATGCACGGCTCCCTGTCCGGCGAATATAACTAAACGCTGCAGTCATCTGCCTTGCCCTACTCACCAGGCGATGCTCATCTACCCACACTGGCTCAGGGCGGAACAACGGGCTGCGTATCCTGGTCTCTCTCGGCGATTATCTTGTTGGCGATGTCAAGACACACTGCGGTTACTGATCAGCAGGCAAACCTCCAAATCTGGGGTTCAACGGCACTTACACTCCGAGATGCTCTGCGGTTGCAGGATCTTCATCACCGGCACATCGCTTCCCACTCTCTTATAGAACCAATTGCGTATCTCGACCGCCATCAACGAGTCCACTCCCAGCTCGATAATATGGCTATCGGCGGACAGACTGTCGTCGGATAGCTGGAGGAGAGCCTTCAGGTGGTGATAGAAATTCTCAAACAGAAGGCCTGTGACTTCCTCCGCGCATGTCGCCGCATCGATCAGCTCCCGCAGGTTCGTCTCCGCCACGCCTGTCCGCTGCAGCCCGGCGCCATCCTCGTCCTCATCATCGACGGTGAAATGGCAAAAGCGCCTGTCACGGTGCCAGTGCAGCGGATTCGGATTATTGACACGGTACCGGGCCAGGCCTGTTGTCAAGTCCCTGATCTGCCCAGGGACCGGCCGACCGGCGACTATTGCTTCCAGGAACATGTGGTGGATGTCACGCTCAGAAATCGGCGGGTAGCCCTCCCTCTCCAGTCCGAGGTAGATATCCTGCCGCTCTCGCGCAAGAAGGCCCAGGCCATAGATGACACCAATGTTCAGCACCGACCCGGCGAGTCCGCGCTGTCGGCGGTTGGCTGCCAAACCGTTCATGAACATGTTTGCGGCGGCGTAGTTGGACTGGCCGGCATGTCCGCCGATGGCTGCAAATGACGATGTCATGATGAAGAATTCCAGGTCCCGGGCGTTGAACACCTTGTCGAGGTTTCTGGATCCCACAGCCTTCGGCCGCATGACGCGTGTCCACGTGTCGATGTCCATCTGGGCGAATACCCTGTCGTCCAGGACCATGGCGCCGTTGACGATGCCCCCAACATTGGACAGCCGTGCACCTAGGGCTTTGACGCTCTCCAGGTTAGTGACGTCTGCCTGTGTGGCTTGAATGTTGGCTCCCTCCGAATTCATCTCGGAGATCCAGTTCGTATCCTTGATCTGGCTGCGGCTGGCCACGACAATGTTCCTTGCACCATGCTGGATGAACAGCCGACACAGGCTCTGGCCAAAGTCACGCGTCAGGCCGACTAGGAGATAAGTCCGATCAGCGTTGAGTAAACGGGGCTCAACCAGTGATTTGACTGGAACCGCAACATAGCGGTCCGACTTCCAGTCAACGACAGTGAACGCCGGCTGAGGCTCGCTGGTGCCTTGAAGGCGTGCTGGGGTCACAAAGGTAGAGTGCTGGGTCTGCGACGGCTTGGGCCCGATCATAGTGAGGCAATTGCGAAGCAAATCTGTCCACATCGATCTCTTGCTCGACGAACGTTCGCCACGGCGGTCCGTCGACGAAGGTGGCCAACGCACGTACTCGAAGTCGCCTGCGTGGGCCTCAATGACCTTGGACAGCTCGTTTCCGTTCCGGAGGAAGTCGACCACAGTTGGTCGTGTGCACGGGATGAGCCGCTTCAGCTCTCTACCGCTGCTCAGTGGGTGAACGTACTTGAACTCGGCGTGCTCTTTGGCCAGTCCGGAGTCTGTTGTCCAAACCTGAATCGCGAATCCCTCTCTCCCGTGGCGCTGGTGCAGGACTGCACGCGCACAGTGTAGGAACGTTGGATCGGGGTCGACCAGCACGAGGTCACCAGGACGGGCCCATGCGGCCAGGTGTGCAACAGATACCATTGGCGACAACCACGAGGCAAGGCTTCTTCGATCCACGAGGGCCTCCGGGAGATCGACAGTGTGAAAGGTTGGGGCCATCGAGGCAACGTATGGGGATATGGCTGCTACTGGTCTACCATTGTCGTCGGCAAGACCAATGCAGAGATACAGATCATCCTGTCCGGTCAAAAAAGGATGCAACGAGCTGTATTCGACGTTGACAACTCTCCCGGGGGACTCGCTTGGGATACATGCTCCAAGGCCTTCAGAGCGACGGACATCGAACCGAGTTAAGCCATCAGTGCCTCGAGCACTGCCTAGGAGCAGGCATGTCTCGAGACTATTGCAGATCGTGGAGACCTCTCTCCGACTTGCGTTTAGTCTCTCGATGGCTGGCTTGTATGGAAGGACGCGAGGCACTATCTGGCGCTTCCCATTCACATGGATCTCAGGCTCCAAAGAGAACAGCATCTTCTCTCTCAGGCTCTCATCCGTTTGGAGATGATCCCGGTACTGAAGGAGTAGCATCAGTCGATCCATAATCACATCTGCTGACTGGCTGATGGTGTTGCAAAAGTCGAGGACCTGCAGGATGAGGTTCGGGTTTTCGGCCTTCAAAGTCCTAGTCAGGCCGAGGCTCGCAGCCGTTTCTGGGTTCCGCTGCGCGCTGCGCGTCACCCACAGGATGACCTTCCCAGGCTGCATAAGTGACCTGAGAGCATTCAGTCCGCCATCTGTCATATTTGGGCAGACTGGGCGGGTCAAGTCCATGAGCAGTATGACCACAGTGGCGGCAGAAGCTGCCATCGGTGTAACGTCCTCGATGTTATCGAAGATCTCGAAGTCCGTTTGCCTTCCGATCTTCTCACTTGTCCCAAGTCGCTCAAGGCCAAGGCGTGTGGATGCATGGCCAACAATGACCACCGACTCCTTGGATTTGTCACTATTGAACAAGGCAAGGTCGTCACCGACCGTGGGAAGGTCATCACCGGCTTGTCGTATCGTCATGGACAAGCCTGGAGCGTGGGTTTGGGTCGAGCTCTTAGCCGCCGGCAAGAACATGCCCTCTTCAAGCGACTTAGCCCGGTCAAAAGGAACTCTCGCATCTGAGCCACTCTGACTGAACAGTCCATCACCCACTCTAGACATATCCTCAAGCGTCGAAACAGCTGGCGCGTCGACTATGATGAGGAAAGCTCTCTTTCTCATCAGCCGTCGGATCTTTTCGACGATCTCCACTTTGCTTGAAGTAAACCTCGAGAAAATACTGGTTGAAATAATAACCAGATCATAGGCCCCAGTGGAAGTACCCATATCCTCCACCTTCGCATCCAAGTCGAGGTCTGCAAAAGACACCTTCTTATTGTTGTTCAAATTCGGGCACCGGTTCAGGAGGTGCTGCGGTTGCGTCGAAGCCATCAGTCTGTACGACGAGAATGTGTCATGCAGGCCGTCGAGGACGTTCTCGGTGAAGGCCCACTCTGCAAAGGTGAGATCGAGGACATCCATCCGGGGGAACTGGTGGGCGATCTGCCGAACGACCCTGCCCAGATGCATATGAAAGCCGTGGATCAGGTGCGCATCATCGACAATAGACCAGTACGTAAGCGAAAAATCAAACGACTGCGAGTGTGACGTCTCGACCGCGCCAAGGCTGCGCAGCAGGTCCAACGCATAGAAGTAGGGCGAGTTTGAAATGAATCGTTCCATGTCTCGTTCGACGGCCGCGGGAATTTGCTTTACAATCGTTGTGTTTGAGTCGGCCCGCGGAGAATCTGGGGGTGTATCAATCGATGGAATACTCTTGGGCTGTTTGAGGTACACCTGTGCCACCCTCTCGCAACTCTCATCGATGTGCAAGCGAACGCCTTCGGGCTCCAGATGCATGGTGACAATCTCATACTCAGGATCCAGGTCCGTGACGGTGTGGAGATACAGCTCGTAGTCATCCTCGGGCCTCGCTGAGGAGAAAGAGGAGACGACCAGCTCCTCGAGCTGTATCTCTGTCTGACCAAGCTCGTTGGATATGGATAGGTCAGCGGTAATAGTGGCAGGAGAGCCGACGGAGTAATGGTCGAACTTGGTGAGGTGACACTCCACGGTCATCACGGCCGAAGGCTTTTGCGTGCCACAGATTGCCTGATTGAATCTCATTCTGCCTATATTAGTCGGCAGGAAAGACGTCCACAAGGCCCTGTTCGTAAGTATAGTCAGTAATCTGCTCCGCTAAGGAGGGGTTCAAGCCGCGAATGGGTCGACTTACTTGTCACCTGGTGACGAAAATGTTGTGAAAGTGGCTTGGAAACAGCTGTCGAGAAAGGCTGGGCTCACATCGAGATGAGTCGAATCCAACGAGCTGGCCTTGCTCAGAGTTCCTCTCGCGTAGTTAAAACGCCGATCAACGGACTTCAGTGCCTGGAACGGACCGGTGTAAGAGAGTCCAATGCCTTCCATCATCTGGTAAAAGGCATCCACGTCGACAGGTAAAGTCTCGGCGAGGGGACCGTTAAAGCGAGGGGGCAGAGCATCTGGGGACGGATCTTCGAGGATGATGAGGACCCTTCCCTCAAAGTTCTTCTTCATTGGACCGGGTTTTGACGAGGTGACCGGAACTGATGTCAAGGTGAACTCGGCCTCGATGATGCTGGCATGGTCGGATCGATACTGCTGGGGAGTAAGGACGGAAAGAGTGAACAGTGTTTCCACGCCGAGAGATCCAGACTCCATGGTGATGCCGCTGAGGAATTTCAAGTCCTGCAACTCGACTACCGATGCGTTGCGGCCGTTTAGAGCGACTTTAGCCGCATCGAGTGCCATCACGCAATACGCTGACGCTGGCAGCAACGCCTGGCCTTGAAATTTGTGTCCCTCCACCCACGGAATCTGCTCCACCTTGAGGACATTCCGCCATCGCATGTGGAACTGGTTGTCGTCCCTGGTGCGGACGCCGAGCAGCTCATGTGGTGGCCGCTCGCGGAAGTGGTACTGTGCCGACAACCGAGACTCCCGCCAGTAAGTCTGTGTATGATCCCAAGCATATGTTGGCGCATCAACCAGACGTGAGTGCACGAGCTCAGGCTGTGAGGATTGCTGGACAAAGCTGCGAATGTCTACGGCAGAGGTGCCGAAGTTGGTGCACATGAAGCCGAGAAGTTCGGCGAATGCGATCTCTGCCTCCTTGCCTCTCTGGAGCAACCCATAATAGGGCAGCTCTTTGCCAATGGTGCTCTTGATGGTTTCCATAGCCGGTGTCTGCAGTTGAGGGTGAGGTCCAACCTCGATAGCACAGTCAAAAGGTCCGAACTCCTTCAAGGCTGCTTCGACTGCCTCGTGAAACAGGACAGGACGGAGCATATTGTCTTTCCAGTAGGCTGTCGCCAGGTCTCCTGCAGTGATATCATGCTGACGGCCATGGACGCTCGACACCCATGCTGTAGTGGTACCATCGAGATGCGGATGAGCTTGAATGGAACAGCGCGCCAAAGCCTCGGAATATTGTTGGACTGCCGGAACCATATGATACGAGTGGTATGCTGTGTCTACCTTCAGAATCCTTGCAAACTTTCCATCAGCCTTCAGTTCATCAGAGGCAGCGACGATGATGTCTGTGTCTCCTGACAAGGTGACCAGGTTGGGAGAGTTGCTTGCGGCGACGGAAATACGGCCGTGATACTTAGGCGTCGAGCAAAACTCTTCAGCTTCCTGCCTCGACATCCCGCATGCCATCATGCCCCCCTTGCTTCCATTGGTCCCTGAGGCTAGGTGGGCAAACCGGCCTCGGTAATAGGCGATCAGTATGGCTTCCCGCATTGGCAGGCGCTTCGCCGCGAAGGCTGCCGCAATCTCTCCAGAGGAGTGACCGACGACGCAGTGGAATGATACGTTGAGGCTGGAAAGCATTTTCACCAGGGCGATTTGAAGCGCCGTGCATAATGGCTGGGCTATGGCGGCCGTGTTAATGCCTGAGTCTTGTCCCTCGTCCATGATCTTCTCCTCCAGCGACCACTCTGGGGGATCAGGGCAATCGTTCTGCAAGATGTTGTCTAGCTTCCTGATCGTGGCGCGATACACAGCGCTTGTGCGAAGAAGGCCCTTAGACATGGCGGCATATTGAGCTCCCTGTCCGGTGAATATCCCGAATACGCGCGGGCTTGTCGATATCTTCTTAGAGCGGATGAAAGTGCCAGACTGGATGGGCGATGTCTTGCTTGAACGGTCAATCAAATCCAGCAGGTTCGACACCGCCGAAGCTGCCTTGCCGGGGCTTGGGACCAGGAAAGCCCTCAGGCTGTGTGCTGTGCGATAACTATAGAGGTGCCATGCCAACTCTTGAGTGGTGGCAGATGCATTGTGCTGGATGTATAACGCGAGGTCCTTGAGAGTAGCCGCGAATGACTCCTCAGAAGCGGCTGAAATGATAAGAGGCAATGCAACTTGGGTATACTGAGGCGCATCAGGTCCGAGAATGCCCGAAGAGACCGAGTCAATGACCTTTGCATTCAGGCTCGGCCCAAGTGATTCGTTGTGAATTTCTGGTTGGTACTTCTCTACGATGGCATGGGCGTTGGTGCCACCGAAGCCGAAAGAGTTCACGCTCGCTCTCATCGGGTGTCCTGGAGGGGGGGACGGCCAGTCGAGTGTCTGGGTAGGGATTCGTAAGTTGCCATAGTAAGGAAGAACACTTGGGTTCAAAGAATCGTGGTGCAAGTTCTTGGGGATGGAGTCGTTGTTCATGGCGAGAACGACCTTGAGGATCCCAGCTAGGCCTGCAGCACCCTCGGTGTGCCCAATGATTGTCTTGACTGAGCCAACCAGCAACTTGTCTTGCCGTGAACTTCTCGACTTCGTGGGTGTATCCCCATTGCCGCCGAAGAAAGCTTCGGCAATGGCGCGAGCTTCGCGTGGATCACCGGCAGGTGTGCCAGTTCCTGATAGCGTGTGCTTTAGTATAAGGCTTCAGATGGGCATCAAAATGAAACGACGTACCGTGTGCCTCGAAGTACTGTGGTCGATGATCTGGGTTGCGAGGATCCAGACCCGATCTCTCATAAGTCTGTCGAATCAATGCAGCTTGTGCTGCTGGGTTTGGCATTGTGATACCCTGGGTCTTGCCATCCGAATTGACTCCCGTGTGCCGGATGACAGCCTGGATCTTGTCGCCATCGGCAAGGGCCCGACTGAGCGTCTTGATGAAAATTGCGACCACACCTTCGCCTCGTGCATACCCATCAGCAGCTGCATCCCACATCTGGCAGTGTCCAGTAGGGCTCAGCATGTGCAAATCAGACTCGGAAATGAACTGCTCAGGGGTGAGCATGAGATTGACACCCGCCACGCACGCCATTTCTGTCTCGCCCATGCGCAGGCCAAGAACAGCCTGATGGAGAGCAACCAAGCTTGCCGAACATGCGGTGTCGACGGTCATGGACGGGCCATGAAAGTCATAAAAGTACGAGATTCGGTTCGCGATGATGGAGGCTGCGTTGCCGGTAGCTGCGTACTGCGAAGCGTTCAGCTCATCCCTCTCGGAAAGGGACCTGTGGTCCGTCGTCATGACACCGGTATAAACGCCGACATTGCGACCAGCGAATTTTTCCAGATTGTACCCGGCAGACTCCAAGGCTTCGTATACAACCTCAAGGAGAAGCCGTTGTTGAGGATCCACGGCCTCTGCCTCCTTCTTCGATATGTTGAAGAAGGCCGCGTCGAACCTGTCCACGTCCTGGTTCAGCCAATATCCACAAGGAGAGTTTGTTGTGCCATGATGCTCTGCATCCTCGTGAAAGAATCCGGCGGCGGAGAATCTGGTCGAGGGTACCGGGCGTGAAAGATCGGTGGGGTTTTCTAAGACCTTCCAAAGTTTGGAGGGTGAAGTGGCGTTGCCTGCAAATCGGCAGCTGCTTCCGACGATGGCAATTGGCTCGGGAGACATCTTTATGTCCTCCACGCCACACACTCGTGGCCTGAAAAACGATGTGTCAGCATGTGCGGCCGTAAGTCCTGAGACAGAGCTTGCAGGTTGGTAAGGGACGGTCGTTTGCGGGAGATTAAGGTTCTAAGACAAAGGACAAACAAAACATAATAATACCCTTGATACTTGGGGATCCAGAGGAGCCGTTTACTGCGGTACTGTGTGCTGCTAACAGTATCTAATGTCGTTTAGGATCTTGATGGCTCGCGTATAGAAGAGACTGCGGAGAGATTGTTTGACAGGTAAGGAGGAGCTTGTTTGCTGGATCTGACCATGCCAGTTAGGTTGAGTGAGTCTGAGAGTAGAAGAAAACAGATGAGGTTATCAGAAGGCCGAAAGAATGTGCACGGGTACGATGTGATCTGATGATCCATGGAGGCAGGGAGGGAAAACGAGGAGTGGACCAACGAGAGCGAGGAGAGGAGGTACCATACCGGCGACGAAGTAGCTGAGCGGTGGTTGCACTCCTTGGATTCTGATAACGGTCCAGCTTCCTATCCCCAGAGGTAAGCAGTTGTCGAACCGCTTAGTGATTTCAGAATACTGTTGATGATTCAAAGAGGAGGGGACGGTAAGGGCACTGTCGTGGACGGTTGGCGAGTGCTGGTTGCGGTTGTCCACTGCTCCTTTAAGCGGAAGGTGGGCCGCTTACCTGTTCAATGAAGCGGCAACACGGGAGATGCAGAAGAACACAGAAGGTAAAAGCTTTGAAAGAGTCAAATCACCCGCCAAAAGTACCAGTTTGGAGCCCCGCTTCAGATGAGGTGAGTCAGAAGAAAGAGTAAACAGTTCACGGTGCCAAACGCTTCGTATAGTGCCGTTCTCAGCAAAGCGATGTAAGGTGAAGTGGGAAAGAACAAACGGGGAGTCAGGCAAGAAATGACGTGCCGGGGCTTCACTCAGCAAGGGACGAGTTGGAATAGTATCAGATGTATGGTCCTTTAAACAGGAAACCACCAGCACCAGCATTTGGAAAGACAAGCATCTTGACGAACCCCCTTCGTGGAGTGAACGCTTTGCCTCGAAGAGCCCATGTCTCCGGGCCCAGCCCGTTGGCCTCCACGAAACTATTGGTGCTCTTTGAGACTGCACCAATCTGGACCCACAAAAGTACCACAATGGTTTGTTTGCTGGCCAGACCTACGAGTTATCTCTTAGTGCCGACAGAGTGCTTCGGGAGCGGGTTGTGGGCGTCCATGCCAAGAAACAACTGAAGCCTTCAAAGACACTTGAAGTCTAGTGCAGGGGATCAGCTCCTACAACGCGGCTATGTGACAGTATGCATTAGGCTCCAGCTGAGACCGCTGTTTGTTTAACCTGTCATGTTAACAAGACCATACTGTTTCCAGGCACACTACTGCATGCTGTCACTGGACCCAATCTTGGAGTCCAGGCCGGTGATGCCGTCTTCTTCCAGTTGGCACCACACCCTAAGAATGTGTGCCGGATGCGACTATCGTGCTGACAAGCTTGTTCGGCCACGACTTTGGTATTAATAATCCGGGACGATATGGTTTCGGCAATGGGCTTTGGTCCGAGTTGCATGATCGAAATGTTGATGGCAGCTGTCAGACGGGCAGCTATCATGTTAGTTTTGTTTGTCATTGGTCAAGCGAATTCCGTCGGAAAGGATTTCCTGAGATACTACCAATTTGTCAGCTCGAGTGCTCTCAAATGGAATTCTCCGAACGCCGGTCTGCTTACTTCTCAATGAAACTAAGAAATCGCGTTTTCAAACGTGAGCCATGAGAAGCTCATGGCGTTTGAGTTGAGAGGGTTGAGCTTGCAATGTGTGCTTGATGAAAATTACTCTGGCCAACAAGGCCGTCTCGTTTCGAACAAGCATAGAATCACAGTCCGACATGTTGGGTTCACATTGATTTGGCCCCCTCCCGACGACAGCAGGCATCCACTGGCTTAGAATACACGATGCGAGCTTCCGACGAAAGCTTCCGTAACACAGCATTGATCTGTGATCGTATGACAGCGCGCCAGATGCTGCCCCTTGCCGGCGCAGGTCTTGTACCACTAGCATCACCTTCGCGTATGGACTTCAGGTTGGGCAAAAATAGCTGCAAGAAAATCAAGCCCTCGTTACCTCTCGGTACAAAAGGCGTTGTCGGGTATTAAGCATAGCTCAGGCGTTTGTTTGCCGGCACTCACTGCCGCTAAATCGCGCGGGATCTGACTACAGAATTTCAATCCAGTTCCTCCCTACTGCCTGACCCACCTTCCTGTGTGACAGGCCAAGTAGATCATCCTGACTCCCTCGTGGGCACTGGTGGGACCAAGGCTGGTGGGCGTCTGACAAAACGGAAGGTCCTACTATACCATTCTTCCATACATGTCGCCGGTATGGACATCATGAGGTTTATAGCAGACGAATAAGAAAAGACTTTGCTGATTATTTCTGCAAATAACAATGGGTTGTGTATGTATTTGATGAAGCTGCATATGAGCTATGGAAGACTCTAAACCTTGGCCCGGAACATATACTCTCGGGTGTTCAAGGCAAGGTTGAGCGGTGAGGAAGATTACCGGAACAGCTGGGGCTTCTGTAAGGGAGTCTAACTTGTTTCAGCAAGCATGGTCCTATGAGAATGGATCCCAGATAGCGGTACAGTCGGGATGATTGCACAGTTGAGAAAAAATCACCTTCATTCCGGTGTAATGGATGGGACCAAAGCAACACTGACCTACGCCCCAGGATAGAAAGGATCGTCTAGCCGCTTCAAATATTGCAGACCGAATTTTCCAAGACATGTGGCACTGAGGTTCGACTTCGAAACGAATTGCTCGCATGTGAGGCGTTGGGCTCAGGGCCCGGGCCTCAAGACAGACTGGTTTGGGCATCGGAAGTCACTGTACATGTCTTGGATACCTTCCTGTAGTCCTTTTGTCTTCCACATAACCAAAATGTGTTAGCCTGGTCCAGATCTAGACGGGTAGGAGAATATCGTGCCACGATGCGATGTTGAGCAACTCAAATCCCTATAGATCTAGCCTTGAGTAACCACAACATTGAGATGAGGTCGAAATGTGCTGCGGTGTGACTCCCGATCACCCAGACCACGGCGTGAGCTGGCAGCCCCAGAACACCTGCCGAACGTTTGTAATTCCTTCCATGCAGGCGTCCACGACGGCGAGCAGGGCCGGTTGCAACCCCTGGAAGACGGCGAGAAAAATTCCATGCGGCTGAGGCCCCGGGACCAAGCATCCGTGTGACTTGTGAAGAGGACTTCTTAGGCATGGCACTGACTGGATCTTCAGAAAGGTGAAAGAAGCATAGGATGCCGTACGCGTGGTTGGGGGCCAAGTTACACATGGCGCGCATCCGGATGTCTTGCTTTGTTATACATCACATTAGGCAGGCTGCATAGACATGGATCTTGGCTTTTTAATATCGGAAAGCAGGAATAAGCGCGACCCCTTCTGGAACATGGCGGCCGTCAGATGTAAGCCTCAAATGGTCAGATGACCAACTCTATTGGTGTTGGATGTGAGCCATGTCTCCAGTGTTACTTCGAGTTAGACGGCGGCAGTCAAGATCTTGACCAGGTTGATGCATTCCCCGTCGGTCGGTGGTTGTGTCTTGTTCCTTTACAAGGGCAAGGTTTATTACAAAGTTGAGCTGAGATTGATGGCCGCGCTATCAAATCGGTACTGGGTTGCTAGTCTTTTTGCCCGCCGGTATTTGCAACGTCCTGAACCATCTTGAGTCGTCTAGGGAATCACTGGTAGGAAAGAACATGTCCCATATACCGCCGTCCGAAAGTCAAAAAAATTTGAGTCGTCTTCTTCTCGTGCTCCCATGGCCGTCTAAGCGTCGTCCGCAACATCTCCAGTGGCAAATAGTTCCAAGAAGACCCTGCTCTTGTCGACACCGAGACCCACCAAGGTCTTCCTCGCGTCCAACATGAAGTTCTCAGGACCGCATATGAAGTACTCGGCTCTTGGATCGTTCACAAACAGCTTGCCTTCCCGACCGAGGGCCGCAATGTCCAACCGTGGCTTGCCTTCCCCGTCGAGCCCCTGTCTCAGGTGAACGTGAGCCGACGCCCTGTCCTTGATGTCGCCCTGCTCCACCGTCGCCACCGCCTCGTCCGCGAACGGCTGTGTAGCCTTCGATCGAGACGTGTGGATCCAAGAGACCGGCCTCTTGACTGCCGAGGGCTGCGCCAGGGCGTGGAGCATGGACATGAGCGGCGTGGCGCCTATGCCAGCAGAGATGAGCACCGCGGGGGCGCCCTCCTTTGAGACATCCGACGGGTCCAGGAAGAACTCGCCGTGTGGGTGCGACAGCTCGACCACGTCGCCCTCCTTGTATCCGTCGTGCAGCATGTTCGAGATCAGGCCGTCCACGTTCGCCTGGTCGTCGTGCTCCTTCTTGACGCTGATCCTGTAGGACCGCCCTGCGGCGTCGGGCGCCTGACTCAGGCTGTACTGCCGGCTCTGGTTGTAGCCCAGGTGCTTCACAAAGACCTGCAGGCTGATGTACTGCCCCGGCAGGAAGCGAGGCAGCGCCGCCCCGTCCACGGGCTCCAGGTAGAAGCTCGCGACGTCCTCGGCCTCCTCGGCCCTCCTCGCGATGCGGAACTTGCGCCAGCCGGTCCACTTCTCGTCGGCCTTGTACAGCTCCTTCTCCCTGTCGATGAACACCTTCGCGAGCACCCCGTACGCCGCCGTCCAGGCGTCCACAATCTCGGGCGTCGCCGCGTCGCCGAGCACCTGGCCGATGGCGCCTATCAGGTGGCCCCCGACGATGTCGTACTGCTCCGGCTGGATGAACAGGCTGACGTGCTTCTGTGCTATGCGCTCGACGGCGTGCGCCAGCTTGGGCAGGTCGTCGATGTACATTGCGTATGCGAGCACGGAGCGGGCAAGGGCGCGTGGCTGTCGCCCTGTGACCTGAGACGTGGTGCTGAAGACGTTGTGCAGCTCGGGGTTGGCGCTGATCATGTTGTCGTACATGACCTTCGTGATGGTCTCGCCATGGACCTGGAGGACAGGCACGGTGGCCTTGATGATGGCCAGCTGAGCCTGACTCAGGGGTGCTGAAGGGGTAACGGCATCGCCGTTTGTGGCATCATCCGGTTTTGGGCCTGCTGTTGTGCTGGGTGTGACGGTCATTGTGGTGATGTCTTCTTAGACGATTGGGATCTCAATTTGGTGGAACGAGTACAGCTTGTCTCGTAAGGTTGATGTAGGGCGAGCGGTATGAGCAACCGTTAAGTATGGGTCTCAAGGTTGGGCAAGAATGATGTGACGTGGTGGTAATTGTGCCTTCCATCTCGAGAGTCAGTGTCCGGCATGAGGCAGGGTTGCAGCTTGGTTTTAATATCAGTGTATTATTCATCTGCCACGGAGATGCAATTCACGGCTGTCATCGTCCCACTCCATCTGTTTATCATCGTCCCGCTGGCCGCGAGCGTGATCCAGTCACTCGCAACCTCATCCCTTGGAAATCATGCCACCCCCAGCTGCTCGGACTTCCGCTGTGTGCGATGGCCGAAGGAGGACGCTGACAGAAGCTTGAAACATTTGCAGTAATGGATTCATCGTGATTGGCCGTCTTGGGACCCTCCCCTGAGCGACTTGTTTTCTTCCAACACGTGTGGTCGAAATCACGGCGGCTTGAGCCGCAACAGCCGCATCCGGCCGGTTTTCGTTGTAATTGGCTTCTCCGCGGCGAACAAAATGTTCACCAAGATCTGCTTAGTCAGCAGCCATAAAAGGGCCCCTGGCCGTCACCCAAAAGAAAAACAAATACGGAGTACTAGCAAGTCTTTGTTTTATTACGTACGAGCCTCAAAATGAGTTGAGGTTTTGCTCAAATTCGTGACACGCCATGTTCTGCAAGTATGCAAAACAGCCATCCGCAATGATGCCGTGAGCCTCAGTGCTAGGGGCTGTTTATTGCGCATTCTACAAGCTCCGTCAACCCCTTTTCCAGGTCTCGAGTCAGCTCCCAGTGCCACGCCACTGGTCGTGTGTGTCCTTCCGCCAAACAATGCGTTCAATCTGCTCGGTTCATATTCAACAACTACTCCTTGACGTTTTCACAGATTATCTGCTGCAAAATCTCATATAAACATGCAACTCCACGCAGTTTGTTCCGATGCTTCCTCGACAGTCGACCTTGATGGAATCATGCCGCTAGTTTGGTCATGAGCAGTTGTGTTAGTTCGCCATCTTTGCCATAGTATTATGTGACGCACAAGAGGAACCATTATTGCAGTTCAATAGCGTATTCCTTCTATTCGTGACAACCCCCTTTCCCCCCAACGCCCCAGATTTGTGAGAGCTGCTCAAGTGAATCTGTACGTAGGTGGCTTTTCGAGTTCATTACGCATTTGACCTTTGAGTCTTAAAGTGAGTGGATCGCTGAATTAACTAGCGTCTTTTACTTTCACAGCTCAGACGAGTGTTAATTTTACTACTGATCGACTGTGACGCAAACGCGGAACTGCTATTGCAGCGCAATAACGTACTCCTCAAGTTCATGACATATGAATCTTTGATCGTCTCAAGTGGCTATGATACCTGCTCCTTGGGTTATGTCAGAATGGCTAGCTATCGAATTTCGAAGCTCGAAGCTTGAAGAACGCGTCTATCAACAGCGAATCATGTCACATGCATTACCGCTTTAGAAATCATGGCTTAAGCATTGTTTAAGCATCTGAATATCCATAAGCCAGACAAGTGGGTCGCCAGTGGTATTGTTCCGTACGTCACCCATGTTTTGGCGTGATATTTCTGCTTGTGGAAACCCACGCGAGCCTCACGAAAGTTCTAGCGGTGAACACCTGGGCACGCGGCGTCATAGGTGGAGATACATACCCAAAACAGCCTTGCATTGTGTCAAGTCACCCAGTCGGTGTATTTTGGACACAGGCGAGCATTACCGGCATATTTAGTAGTCATACGATATGCGGGAGCCCAAGGATCGATTTCTTGATGCATATGATTTCACGATTATTTCTCATTTTGCGCACTTCAGATTGTGGTACTTGGGTATCAAGACATCTTCAAACATTGGTGTGTCACAGGAATAATCTGTAGCATGTTCCCCCATCTGTTCGCCTCTCACTAGCCTTTCGCTCTCAGTCGGCATGAACGCGGCCTTGCCTGTCATCCCGTCACGAATGCCCGCCACCTATACTGAGAGCGCCGCGATCGACTAGCCCTTACGCACTCGCTAATAGCGCCAGGAAACATGACTGTATCTACTGGGAACCCGCCTCTTCCATGTGCGAAGGAGCGGATTGATCCTTCTCTGTCAGGACAGCCTTCTCAGCCGTCACCTCCAGCTCAGGAGTCAACCCAACGTCCCTCCTTGCCTCAGCGAGCAGCCGGGCGTCCTCCTCGCCCGAGTGGCTCTTGAAGACGCGGTCCATCTCCTCCAGCGTGGCGCCCTTGGTCTCGGGAATGAAGAACCAGACCCAGACAATACCAATGGCGAGGAAGACGGCGAAGAAGATGTACGTGCCCCACTCCCAGGCCTCGAGCATGGGCGGCGTGAAGAAGGCGACGGCAAAGTTGTTCACCCAGTTCGACGACGCGCCGAACGAGGCGCCCTTGGCACGGATCGACAGCGGGAAGATCTCGGAGACGAGCGTCCAGCTGACGGGGCCCCACGTGAAGCCAAAGGCGAAGATGTACACCCAGATGAACGCGACGGCGACCCACCCGGCGTCGGCGTGGTGCGTCCAGTCGTCCGAAAACTGGCTCACGATTATGCCCGCGATGACCATCGCCGCCCACATGAGGGCAGACCCGAACAGCAGCATCGGCTTGCGCCCGACCCTGTCGATGAGCAGCATGGCGGGGATGGTCGACACCATGAACACGACGCCCGTGACGCCCGTGGCGAGGAGCGCCTGCGTCGTGCTCGACATGCCCAGGCTGAGGAAGACGTTTGAGGCGTAGTAGATGATGGCGTCGATTCCGCTCCACTGTGATGCACACAATGCGTTAGATCATGGAATGGTAGACCGGGTTACCTGGCGGGGTTCCGGGGGCGGGGGGAGGGGAGGTTAATGCTTACCTGCTGGAAGAACATGACGAGCCATGCCGTCGCGACACGCTTGGCGTTATCCCACGACCTCACGATGTTGTAGTACTCGGCCAGCTGCCTGGTCCAGACGCTCTTCTTCTCCTTGGCGGCGAGCGTGGGGAACGACTTGGCAAAGTGCCGCTCCTCGAACAGGCACTCGGCCTTGATCTCGCGGTACTCGACCTGGATGAGCTCGCTGTCGGTGGGGAGGTTGCGCAGGTACGCCAGGGTGGAGATGGCCTCGTCGTCGCGGTCTTGCTTGATCAGCCAGCGCGGGGAGAAGGGCAGCCACCATATGCCGAGCGCGAGGCACACGGCCGGTATCCCCTGAATTATGGTGGGCAGCTGCCAGGCCAGATTGGACTGCGTGTCGCCCTGGCCGCCGATGTTGTTGCTCGCGTAGCCGATCCAGAAGGACAACATGATGCCGAAGATAGTAGCAAATTGGTAGAACGAGACGAGGAAGCCTCGTAGCTCGGGGGAAGACAGCTCGGCGTTGTACAGAGGCCTGTATGGTCGTTAGCAATCTCCGGCCATTATTAAATTCGCACACAAGTATGCAGGCAGGCATTTACTCACCCAACACCACTGAACGTGCCGACTCCGATACCAGTAAAGAACCTCCCAGCATAAAGCATCGCCGGGTTGTGGTACGACGCGCCACAGTACAGGTAGCTCCCGAGGATGACCCACAAGCAGGCCATGAACATGGTGTACTTTCGCGAGAAGACCTCGCCCAGCACGCCGGCCGACACGGACCCGATGATGCCCCCGACCTGGAGGATCGACGTCAGCCAGCCCGTGGCGCTCGACGAGTCGACCACGGACGGGAAGTTGTCCTTGAAGCGGTGCATGACAAGCGACTGGCCCAGCACGCCCTGCTGGTAGCCATACTCGAAGCCGCCGAACGAGGCGAAGAGCGCGATCACCACGATCTTGGGGTTGCTGAACACGGTGTGCCACCGGTTCTTGTACGCGAGCTTGGTGCGGGCGTCGGCCGCTGACACGGCGGTTGGCTCCATGATTATATTTTGCGGGTATGCGTCAGGACTGGCCGTGCTCGCCTTCTGTGGTGATGATGCACATCAAACTACATCGTGGGAATTCTTTTTCTCACCTAGGATTCGGGAACGCCCTGGTCCTTATTATCTCAAGCTTTCCGCGTACCTGGATGCCTGGATACCTGGATAATCTCCGGCGCGACTCTCCTCAGGTGATGTGCATATGCCGCTCCGTGGCTCCCCCTCACCATATTCGGGCCTGTTCTGCACGAGTTGTCTGGGGTATGCTGCGATGCTCGATGTACCCCGGCAGACGCACGACCAACCAGACAACCCGCCGCCGTCCAAATCTGGGGTAGTTCCTCCCCAGACCCACCCAAATCCGGGGGGTCAGACAAATACGCCCACTCGCTGCTCCGCTCTGAGGAGCCCTCGACTGATCCACTATGTTGGGGTTCTGACACATATTGGCCAACTCGCCAAGCGCTCGCGGCAATGTAAACCGGAATCGCAAACTTGGTAATATTACGCGGGGACCGTGATCGCAATGGGTGATACACTATACTAGAATTGACATGCATCGTTACATCGCGGGCGGCAAATAAAAATCCAGTCGTGCCTGGGACACTGACGCGGTTCCTTCAACTTAGCTCTGGGTATGTTGATGTCCAATGGCTGGTAAAAGTTAAATTGAACCTGAATTTTCGTTTATCAAGTCCGATGTGTTCTAAGAACCGATTTATGTCAACACACGTGGAACCTCATCTATAATGAATAAGTGAGTAGAGTCTCGCCCACACCCCCAGACCTCATCGACCTTCTCAGGTAACAATCCTTACTCCTTCTTCGCCGTAAACTCCCGAGGCAAACGATTCTCGTCCTTTTTGTAGGGGTAGCCGGCCTCTTCCCGAGCCATGTCGTTCACCCACTCCTCATTCCCGTCCAGGCCCCCCTTCCCACCGCCCTTCCTGACGCCGACCTCGGCCCACTTGGCCGCCAGGTAGAACCACGAAAGCGCGTTGCCGACCGTGCCGACCTCATCCGATACGCCGGTACGTGCCTCGTAGCTCATCTTCTTGTGCAGCTCGTCGTCCGTGAACAGGTCGACCAGGTGCTTCGCGACGGCCGCCCAGTCTCCCGGCTCGACCAGGAACCCGTTGACGTTGGGCTTCACCTGCAGCGGGATGCCGCCGGTGTTGGTGACGATCACGGGACGACCCGCGTGCAACGCCTCCGAGACCTTGACCTCGAACCCTTCGCGGGTAGACAGCTGAAGGATCACATGTGCGTTGGCGATGATCGTGTTCAGTAGCTGGTCGTTCGGATCCAGGCGCATAACACTGATGTCGCCGACCAGGTGAGGATATGTCCGCTCGATCTGGATCATCGTTTGGTCGTAGATGATACTTCCGTCGGGATCATCCACAGACCCATTTCCGCAGACCACGAGCTGTGGGGTGTCGGTGATTCCGCGTTGGTCCAAAAGGCGACGGAACTCAGCATACGAATCGATCACTGTGGGGATGCCCTTGGCAGGGTCAAACCTTGCAACCTGCGCGATGTACTTGCGAGCAGGGTAGTGGAGCTCCGTCATGCGCTGTGCATGACAGGCATTGTTGTAGATGTGACCATAGTAACCAGAGTCCCACTGGTTGAGCGGCTTGTTGAGGCCATCAAGCCAATCGGTAGTGGCCGGTAGGTAGGTGACCTTCTCTTTCGGGACATTGTGAGGAACAAAGGACGGGATTGGATGACTGATGAACATGTCCGCATGCTTGATGTTTGCCCACAGGAAATCCCACGTGTCGGCCTGCGGGCTGCCCTCCTTGGCGACGAGATCAGTCCTTATCTGGATATGCGATCTGTACAAGACAGGGCGGTCCGGGGTCCGCTTCTTGATCAGGGGAATCAGCCCAGGCATCTGCGGGTCATCGATCATAACGACATCAGCTCCGCCCTCCTCCGGCCTGCAGAGGGGGCCGCCATCCGAGAACCAATAACGTTCAGCATTGTCCGTGATCCAGTCGATAATACTAGCCTTTTCGTCGTCTGAGATGCGCTGATCCGGGTGACTGACACCTTGAAGAATGTTGTGCATATTCTTGGTGATACGGAAGACTCCAGGCCGAGGCTTTGGCACGTACCAGGTCAAATCAACGCCCATGAGCCGAGCGAAGCGGACGAGCGCATGACGCATCAGGGCGACACCACCCCCTTGCGGTGTGCTACTGAAGAAGGCAATCTTGGTCTTCTTGTTGCGGAGCCGATCGGCATACTGAACAGTAGAAGCCCAGGTTGGGGGTGTGCACGTATCCTTATGGTTCTGTATGATGGTGAGGTGAGCACGGAACGCGGCATCAGTCTGAACGACACCGCGAAAGCCAACCTGAAGAAGGGGCACTAGAGATGGTCCGAAGTGCCTGGCGCAATGTCAACAAAGGATGGCCGCAGACTTGCTTGATTTGATATGATCGATGCGGTTTGGTTGAGGCAGCACGGCAGGGACGGGAGTTACCTACATGATACATTTGCGGGCCATGCTGTCAGCCTGCTCGTCCACCCGCTTGATGTCCCAGAAACTCTTCTCCTTGTTTTCCTCATCCGGGCGTAGCACGATGGGGACAATATCGATCTCTAGCCAGAGGCGGGAGCACAGAGACGGGCTCATATACTTGACAGTGCCGGGCAGGCCGGCGCCTATGAACTTTGCGAAATTCTCATGCTCGTAAGCTTGCAAGGCAGAGATGACATAGTCGGCGATGAGATCATGGCCAGTCTTCAAGGAGTCATCGAGAGTGATGTGCTTGACGGAGAAGTCAATGAGATAGACGGTGTCATGGATTGCAAGGGCCACGGCTGCGGTGTGGTCATTTGCGAACACGGCGGAAATTCCGACATAGAGGGTTGTGAGATTTGCTTTGAAATGGCCTTCCTTGTCGAGGATCTGGCTCATCTGCCTCTGACGATGCGTTGAAGCGCCCGTCGAGAAGCGGCGACCAGGCGCATCGGATGAAGTCATGTTGCTGGCAACTTGTCGGCGAACAATTCAAGGCAGGCTCAAAGTTTAGGATTCCTAGGGGAGAGTGTCGAGTGCCGTTGGCAGAGAAAGCTTGCAGGCGTCAAAGGAGAATAGGAAGTGAGAATGAAGAGTGTACGGTTATCTGCCTGACCTGAATGAACAAGAGAAGAAATTGAAGAGAGGATCACTGTAGGTAGCGATGCCATGTATATATTGATGAGACCAGGCCTGAGGGTGAGTGGGCTGGGGGGTGTTGGCCACCGAGCTGGACAGGATATCCAACCTGCAGGTGCAGGTGTAGCATCCCGGGGTCCCAAGCTCAGCGAAGACGAGGATGAGATCAAATACGTAGAGCTGTGCCGTCACTTATCCAGTCTGCAGTCGCGTTTGCTGCACTCGCTCGCAAGTCGCAGCTGCAGCTAGGTACACCTGCACCTAAGGCTAGGCGCCATGTGGCGTTGGCAGATGCCCGATCTGTCCGTTTCACCCGTTTCGCAGGGCTGTGACCACCAGACGCTATGGAAACGGTGGGGAGCAGCTTGGGGTGCCGGTAAGACATCAGGAGACCGACATCTGAGCAGACGAATCGAAGCATCTAGTCTACCAGCTCTGCCTACATGGCCCAAAGGACCTCAAAATTGGCTTTTGCTCAACGCAAGCCATGCTTGGCAGGCTCACATGGTCAGTCTGCTTTGCTGGTGGACCCAACATTCGACTCGGGAGGCAAGACGAGATTCAGGTCGTGGCTGTGATGAGCGAGAGTGCCAGAAGCGGTGTGATTCCCATCGGGCACAATGTCGCACAAGGCCGTGCAACGTCTCGCGGCTGCGTCTGTGTACTACCGCCAGCGGGATCTCGACATGACCTGCCCACTGGCAGGACTGGAAGGCGCAGCAGGTGTCAACACTCGTCTCTTTTTTGCACTCTTGTTACTTTTTCTGTTGAACGGCAGCCCACCAGTCTCTGAAACTGCTGACACAGCAGATTAGTCCGGTGCAGCACCCGTAGGCAGGATCGTGAGATCGAACCATCAATGGACCAGTACATGAGATCAGCACGGGAAGGCGGCAAGGGAAGGAAGGCGAGCAGCATTTCGCGGGTTGGACAAAGTGGCAACCAGCCAGCAGTCAGGAGCCAGCAGCCAGCTTTGTGCTGAGCTGACGCCATCATGTTGAAGGCTGCGCTGAAGTGCAGTCCTCCGTTCCGTCAGTCTTGTCCCAGTACACACATTACGGTAGCTCCCCAATGGGCGGGTGGGGTGACGTTGGCCTTAGCTCATTGTCAGGTGGAGCCGCACCTCGCCATTTTCCGGGGATGGAAGAGTCTGGAACTCTGGTCGAGCAAGGCAGGCACCAGGGGGTCAGGCCAGGGCAAGCAGGAGCAGGGGTAGGGTTGTGGAGGAAGCTGCCAGGAACAGGGAGCTGGTGGGGCCACCTCAGGCAGTTCTTGACCACCAATTCGATCCAGAAGCGTATTCCCCGTTTCATTTTTGTGTATCAAGCCAACCAGCCACGATATCTACACAAACAAGTCTATGACAAGAGCCGACCAGCCAACAAAGTCATTCAATATGTCGGCCAACGGAGCCGGCTTCCATCGCTTCAGGGAACTCCCATACGAGCTGCGCCTTCAGATCTGGGAGACAGCCGTCTTCGACCTCCCTTCACGGGTCTGCTCCTTTGATCATCCAGGAGCATTTTGAGAGCGGAATTCTTGACTGGAGAGACCCAAGCAGTCTTGTTGTTTTCGACTCCCCTTCATTGCGATATGTCTGCCAAGGGCCCCGCCAAGTCGCTCTCAAGCACTCCGCCATCGCTGGCTGAACGATTTCTGGCAACACGCACCCCTACCGACGCTACGACCCCCGTAGAGACATTCTCTACATAAAAGAGGAAGGGCTCCAAAGCCTGACTACATTTTTCAGAACACAGAACCATGGCGAGA
Source organism: Diaporthe vaccinii (assembly GCA_039880775.1). Taxonomy (NCBI): domain Eukaryota; kingdom Fungi; phylum Ascomycota; class Sordariomycetes; order Diaporthales; family Diaporthaceae; genus Diaporthe; species Diaporthe vaccinii. The sequence continues at coordinate 718,332 of JBCEDN010000002.1, forward strand.
CCGAGGAGTCCAACGCATCGGCTGCTACGAGGGTCCGACAAACCCGCCACGTTGTCATACCGTGGTCAATGTTCAAGTTAGAGACTTGCCTGTCAAGGCATTATATTGAGAATGATGCGGCCTTCACCGATTCCTTCGTTTCCGAGTTGATCCAACTTTTCCCACGACTTGAGGAAATCACAGTTGGAATTTCGCAGACGGACGTGGCAGACATCGCCGCTTCACGCCAGCCTTGGTCCATTTGGGAACGTCTCCAGCGCCCATGCAAGCTGGAAGCATTTGCGAGATTTGAGCCGACGAGCGAAGAGGAGCCAGAGATCACTGTTGTGGACAATGCGTATCGCGAGGAACCTTTGAGATCACTCTACCACCAGGTCGGCAGGATCAGTGGCTCCTTTGAAAGAGCAGCCAACATAATCGCTGCCACTATTGGCACTCAGCGTATACCTGCACCCATGATCGCCCAGGTGTACCAGCTTTCCCAGTGCACCGATGCGGGTTACATATGGGAGGAGGTACGTGGCACACTATGAACGTGGGCAGCGCAAAATTTGGAAGCGGCGTCGACGGGTCGATCATCAAGACTAGATGGCAACATAGAGAATGACAGCTCATATATTGTTTATGTGAACGAATGTAACGTGCGTAGAGAACGACAGCCAAGTCTAAACCCCCCATCCAGTCTAACCACCTTCTCCTCGTGCATCCGTAAGCCACCAAACCGGAAGCCCTTGAAATAGTCCAAAACCAGCATCGTTTACCCAAAGTCGAGGTGAATGGCCTATCAATTAAAGCCGACGCAGATAATACTGTTGCAAATGCAGAATTGAGGGCATGAAAAGGGCTTTTGGATACAATACTGCCCAGTAGCAAAGCATGGTAGGATTTGTCGTTGGACCAAGGGACCTTCTTCACGCGGGCTCATGTCTGGCGGGAGATCAGACCGCCTGGATCCCCGCTGCATGCCCGATATTTTCTCCGTGGGCACCACGTCTTCTGGCGGGCTTAGCAGCTGCTCCTGCGGAACCGTGGCGCTGTCGACACTAGCGAAAATGGCTTTCTTCGCATCGAACTCGGCCTGGGACACATGTCCCTCGATGGCGGAGATGTAGGTCTGGATCTGCTCCTTGCTGAGGCGTGCTGCATCAACAATCGTGCCGTTGGCTAGATAGGCGCGGTATATGCCGTCGTTGTCAACGTTCCAGAAGCCACGAGTTGCCTCGGGGAAGCTGAGGATAGGGAAGTTGGCCAAGGGATTGCCATCTACGTTTTGCTATGAACTTGTTAGCTTGAATACAGTCCAACCGCGTTATCAGGACATACCAGAGCTCTGGTCTTTGGGATGCTAGTGGCAGCTGCGAGGCTGAATATGATGGTCGACAAGATGGCGAAATCCATTGTGGTCTGGTGGGAGAGAAGAGAAAAGAGCTATGAGTGGTCTTTGTGATGCTTTTGAAGTTGTGCTGTTCGTTAGCAGGAATGCATTTGACAGGACCGCCGGGGCTCTTGAGGCCTTATATACTTCCATACACCGTCTAAAAACTCTTCTGTCATCTCAAAAGGGCTATGCGAAGTCCTGCAGATAATGTCCAAACGCTAACCATATTCTTTGAAAACCAGTTTCACAGCAACCATTCAGCGCCAAGCTTGTTCGGCTCACTCATCATATATTGGTTATCACTCACCCTATAGTACCGTTCATTGTATTGCTTACCATTCATGTTGACCTGTGGATCCTGAGAAGCATAATCATGGTACTCGGGCAGCTATTTTGGTCGATTGTGACTAATATCACGGTCGAACGGATGTAGGATGTCTCTTTCAGGAGTCCTGATTCAGACATGGACCAGAATTGTAGACCTAGAAGAGTTTAGCTCCATTATGGGCCTTTCACATCTATTGATTCAGCTTGGAGTTCCAAGCCCCAGCTGATATAATATTTCGTTGATGCCCAGCCTCGTGTTCGGACAGTCGTGATCCTATCCAAGAAACAACATAATCAGCCGACATAACTGTTCCACTTCTACCCATCACAACAATAAGCAAATGCTTATGGATGGATTGTGGTGAGATGCGGTTTTGTTAAGGATCGTCAAATAATGATTGATCACAAAAGCGTCAGCTACGGCTTCACAGACGGGCTGCGGAAGCTCCTGATGCAAGTCAAATGAGCCATCTTCAAGGGAAGTCTTATTCCATACATGAGAGAAAGCAGAAAACCCTTCCCATTGTTTGTTCGATGCGAATGTTGTCCGGAAATCTAAGTCTCTTGCCGTATCAAACAGATCGTCCACCGTCACCCGTAGGTATCAAGACTATGCCTCCACTTTTTACAAGATCACAAGACCAGGTAGGAGCTTCTCTTTGATTGGTCTCGCTCCACGACTTCTAACACATTTATAGAACCCTGATATATCAGTGCACCTTCTCGAGGATACCGAAAACGGAGTTGGCGTTACGGACAAGATTTATGTAGGACACGATCCCGTCCGGGTTTCTCGTACCTTGGATGGGCATCGCCAGGGCAGGTCACTATCAACCAGAACTATGTGCCGATGTTTCCTCTACACAGTGATAGCAGTCCTAGCCTCCTTGGGACTTGTTCAGATCTTCTCTTGGGTCTTGCAACTGGTCGAGGCTCGAGCCGACCTACCACATGCACCATGTTGGTGTGGTGATTCTGATGACGACGCGATCGCAATGGGTTGTCGGTATGATCACATTGCTGTGGATTGGCTTCGGCCCGACTGTATCGACGATGATCTTGTTCAGGAATTCGACAGATCCGGATCGCGGCAGGATGGAGATTGGCCGTACTTCGAAGCGGAGTACGACAATCTGACTTCTCGTTATTCATTTATTCCTCTTGATCCTTTAGACATTGATGTGTTTGCAAGAGAGGGCAAGGAGTACTTTACCACCAGGGAATGGCAGTAAGTAATTCCAAAATCACTATCCTCTCCCAGACAATACTCTAGCTTGAAGAGCACATTATTCGAAAGGGGTATTTTCAAAGTGGCTCATCAAATTATACAGCTGTCATGAAGGAAGCTAAATTTGAAATCTCAGTGTATCCCATTGCTTGTTTACATGGCGGAAGCAGTTCCGAGCATTATCCAATGGCAAATCCATGGAACCATGGAACAATAATGAAGAACATATTAAGCATTGTTCCGACTACATTCTCAAGGCTATGAGATCTGGTTCTCGCCTGGATGACATTGAGACATTGATTCTTGGAGTGGATCGTCATAAGGATGAATAGATGGTCAACATTGAAAGACTAGTGTAATTTCATACCAGCTACCAAGGCTAAGGGAATACCAGCCCTACGGGTACATAGGATAAAGGTGTGGTCGCTATTCTATACATACTCCTTTGCGCATGGAAATTGTGACAGTTCTTGGTGAGATCAATGCGAAAATGTATATAATATTCTCTCTACGGCTTTCGCAAAAGGTTACTGATTGGATGCCAACTTGAATCGCCTAGTGCCGCTTTCACACCTTTAGAGTAACCGCGAGGCCACAGTACATTAGGATAATCCTCGAAATCCTTCACTGTGCCATAGACTTTACTCAGATCATCGTCGAGCATCTCAGGCGCGTCCAAGAACTTCCCAACTTTCTTTGAAAACTGGTGCCTTTTTAGCGCAATACTCCAAGCAAAGCTCGAGTGCGCCACCCCAGCAAAGTCGGACCCCTTCAGCAGGACGAGGTAGTCCACGAGCGCCTGCTGGTCGAACGTCAGGGCGCGCAGCGACTCCAGATCTTCCCCGGCGAGGGTGTCCACTTTGCTCACGACTGGGTAGTTGTGCGGCGCGGGCACCTTGGCGGCATCAGCAGCGAAGCGGGCTATCTCATCAGGGTCCCCAGACGCAATGTATATGACAGCCGGGTTCGAGCGTGGCGCCTGCTCCAGGTATACCTTGACCTGGTTCCTGTAGTGCGAGTAGAACCAGTAGTCGCCCGCGCTCTCCCACGCCTTCTTGGAATCGGCCTCGGTGCGCAGGTGGACGCCGAAGAAGGCGTTCGGGAGGATGTCGTCTTGTAGGTCGACGTCGAGCGAGAATCGCTCTGCCAATGACGAAAGAACTTTGGCGGCTAGGGTGCGGGTGTCGTTGCGGAACTGGAGGACGGAGGCGAAGGTGTGGGCGAAGGCCTCGCCGTCTGAGTAGATCGGGTATGTCATGTACGAACGCTGTAGGTTCACGATGACAAGGCTTGGCGTGACATTTCCCGCGGTGGCGATCTGCGTGTTTAACCATGAGTAGAATTGTCCACACCAGGCGCTGGGCTCTGGAATGCCAGTCCGCGGGACTCCACCCTCGACAAGAGACTCGGGTTTGAGACTCAGAGTCAAGCCCTCCTTTTCTTCCAGACCATCTCTGGCATCATCGATCGTGTTGTAAACCCTTAATTGCGGGCAGTAAAGCGACATGGACCCCAAGAAATGAGGCGTATCGAACATGTACGAGAAATCTGCTGTCTGGCCAGTCTCAATGGTTCCGATATCTTCGGCGGACCGGAGCACAATCCGCGGGAGGACCAGGCTCGCCCCAGCTTGGATAGCATAGCGAACGCAATGCAGAACAGAGTTGCGGATGTTCCCAACCCCACCGTACGACTCGTTGCATGTGAAAACCAGGCTCTCGTTCCAGGCTGTTCGGTCACATACTGCATTGATGGCCTCTTGTCCAAGGAGCTGGACCGCAGAGCCGTCGGGCAACGACGCCGGCCTTGCGGACTCACCCGAGGGGTATGATAGTGTTTGGACCCGCGCTGCGCCGTCGAAGGGGATTAAATTCGGGTATTCGTAAAAGATAGCTGCCCAAAACCAGATCAGAGTAATGGCAATGAGCCATGCCCTGGGCCCTCTGATACCGGCCTGCGGCATGATCATGGCTTCTTAGGCAAGGGCGATAAGCACAGGCGCTGACGGTGGAGGTTTTCAAAGATCATGGCATGATATGTTCCGTGATACTGTTTCTCAATTTCGATGGCCCATCTCGATGGACGAACTTGTTGGGAAGAAAGGGTTGGGATTCCCAGAAGATAAGATGTGAGAGGGAGTACGTCAGAGCGATTCAGGGCAGGAAGTTTGGATGAAACCATCGACGGTAGTCATCGGGCAGATGCCATGCATGATTCGACACCGTGGCCAAGCGTGTCTAAAATGAATCTACAGACTACCCCTGATTGGCAAAGTCTAAATGACTCGGTTGCATTGTCCACGCCTTTTCTTTCATGTGGAAAGGTCTCTCGGACTGTATCCAGCGCTTGCGCCAATTGGCTAGCTCGACGTCTACGCAAAACACACGTGTACCTAGGTTACAAGTGATCAAACTACCATACCAATGTATGGATCCGGAGAGCTTCACAATTTCAACAGATAATTTCTAATCTTTATTCTGATGACTAGACTTAGAGTACACGATTCTACGACTTTCCCATGCGAATACTGAGTCAAGGTCCCTTCACAGGTGAAATTCGTGTCGACGCCAATTTCGTCACGAGGCTCAAGCTGGTTGGGCGAAGTACGGAGCATCCGCCAGCTTGGTGCCATACCAGGATGTTCGCATGTATAATCCCCCCAGCTCAATTTCCTGTTACGCTTCCCCATTCATCTCACCTTCTCCATGCTCAATCGCCGAGTCTGAACAGGTCATACAGCCCACTTTAATCTATACCAGTCCCGTTCTCTGTCTTTTCAACATGGCCAGCGCTACTATCAGACTTCTCGTTCTTGGCGGCAATCTCTCTGTCGGCGTCCTCATAGATAGTCGGCCGGTGCAGCTGCGTGGCCAGCTTGTTTCGGAACACGAAGACGTTGTGGTTCTCCTCGAAGAACCTATCAATATCCTCAAGCGACCGATTCGCCGTCTCGGGGTAGAAGAAGAACGTCGTGGGTATGAACGAGGCACAGATGACCGCCCAGATCACCCAGAACCGATACCCGAGGTTCTCGATCCCGGGCGGCGTCACCTGCGCCACCATGTAGTTCATGATCCAGTTGGTCGCCATGGCGAGGCTAGCTCCTTTGGCGCGAAAGGCGAGCGCGTTGATCTCGGTCGGGTACAGCCAAGGCACCCCGAGGACACCCATGGCGAACGACGCGAAGAACACGAAGAAGAAGGACACGGCTACGATGCCCAGCCTGTAGCTGTCGCCGCGGCCCGTCTCGGTGAGTCCCGTGGCGATTGCGATGATGGTCCAGCAGGTGGAGCATGCAGCAGCTGAGACCATCATGACCCGGCGCCGACCATAGCGCTCGATGACGAAGTATGCCATAAATGAGAAGAAAAGGTAGTCCATTGAGCCAGCGGCAGCGAGGATGCGGGCCGTCAGTTCGCTGAAGCCGATGGCATGGATGAAAACGTAGGTCATGTAGTAGGAGGTGACGTTTATCCCCGAAATTTGGTTCCTGCCGGGGTCCGGTCAGCAAGTCAACTCTTTCACATGGGTGCGCTGGAACTATTCCTCACATGGCTTGCATCCAGGCACCCAGTATCATCCTTCGCATCGCGCCCGGGGGCCCGCGTCCGGTGAGGAGCTGCACCCAAGTGTACTCGACAGCGTATTCACGGTCGAGTACATCTTTGATGATGGAGAACTGAGTACGGACGGAGGGTGAGCTGGGCGTGGCGCCGTGACCTTCGAGGGCTGCCAGGACCTCCATGGCTTCGTCGTGCCGACCCTTGCGGATGAGCAGGCGAGGCGAGTCGGGAAGGAACGGACACATGAGCCAGACGAGCCCGGAGAAGACTGATCGAGGACTTCAGCATCGACACATAACGAATGCCCGAACAAGACTAGGGGCCAACTCACACATCTGAAAAGCCAGTGGGAACCGCCATGAGACACTCCCCGGCGCGAACGAGAATCCCAGTGTCAACCAATTAGAGATGGCGAAGCCGGTGATACAGTTCGCCATCTGGATGATAATCAGCTTGCCGCGGCTCCGCATCTTGGATGTCTCAGACTGCCAGACGCCTGCGGTTGCGGTGTTCATGCCGGTCCCGAGCCCGGCGATGACACGGCCGGCATACATCTGGCCAGCGCTATACGAAGCGGCCTGAATGATTGCCGCGACAGCGATGACAGAGCTCCCGAGCATCAGCGTGCGAGGGCGGCCGAGCTTGTCGCCGCTGTACAGTGTCGATAGGGCGCCGGCGAAGCAGCCTAGATTATACACGGAGGTCATCGTGCCCTGGTCTGCCGTGGAGGGGTAGCCCATTGTCCTGAGGAAGTCATCCGAGACGAGGACGTTCCCGAAGACGCCCTGGTCGTAGCCGTAGAATATGAGCACCGTTGAGGCGGCGATGGAGATCCATACTGTAAGCCGCTCTCCTGAGCCTCCGAGATAGCGGCGGGCCATGGCGACTTAGATGATGTTTCTTTATATCTCGAGCCAAGGGAACGCAAATGACATTAAGGAGAATTGTGTATGATAGAGCAGTCTATAAATGCATATTTGAAAAGCACTGGTGGAGACAGATAGACAAGGTCCCTCCCGAATTGAGAACCGCGCTGGTCATGTATTTATGTGCGTATGACCGGAACCATTGAGGACGATTCGCCTATGATTCCGAACCTGGGGAAATAAGCAAAGAGACATCACGCCCGCAAGCAAAGCCGGGCCATCTCCGGCCACCCCCTCAGATTAGAGTCAGGCAGATCGTGGTTACTAGTCGAGGAACTTGGGTGTCAAGGGTGCGTAGGCTCGGTACTACCCATGCACTCCAGGCCGCTACCCCATGGGGAATGTTCAACCCCCTCACTCTTGACCCCATCATGATGGTTCTAGCCGCAATCGCTGTGCAGATCACAGCGATATAGGATCTAGCGACTCGGATTGCCGAAGATAGGAAGCCGTTAAATTTAGAAAGGCACAGACCATTCGCATAAACACCGCAGGATCCATTGAGTGGTCTGCAGATGGCTTGAAATGGGTCTCACTCGTGCCTGATTCTGCCGGGCACGAGGCCCTCATTTTCGAGGTCGGGAACAACGTAGGGGCTTGGAGTAAACTCATCGGAACTCATCAGTGAGGCTGATTTAAAACTTGGTGAGGCTGAGTAAACTTCCTGAAGTCTCTCGAGATGTGTGTACCAAAGACAGAAGAATCAGTAGATACGGACGGAACAACGGAAAGCAAGACGAATAGACTTGCTAGTCGTGTATTCATCTCGTTCTCGACATTCCATCTACCACGTTCGCTTCCCCGGTAGACATTCGCCGATGGACTGTCAAATGATAGGAGTGGTTCCTGGCTTTCTGGATCATGTCGAACAAAGCTGGGGACAGTCCTGTGCATCGGATCGAGAGAGCTTTGAATTGTGGACCCCTCGATTTGCACCTTCAGCAATTGGCGTATGCACAGTCTTTGGGCATAGTCGCTGCCCGGAGCCACTCCCTTCATGTGGTGGCGGCGACCACATAATAACAACTGCAACTCTTACAAGATTGAAGATGTCGATCAAGTGGAAGGCCGATATTCGAGCAATCGGTCGCGCCAGATCCTCAGCTCATGCTGCGCCAATAGTTGGCCGACAATATCCGCGACCTGATCTTCAGTCTGCGCGCCATACGAGCGCTGTCAGTCTTCAGTGCCAAGAATACCTTGCTCTCGATGAACACTCACCATCACTTACGGTGCACCCCTGCTCCGCCATCGTTTTCCGGGCCTGGGAGTCGCAGGACCCCAATACGACCGTGCTAGCTGAAGACGGTCAAATCGTGGGCCCTCTGGTTCGCAGAAGCGATGCGAAGGCGCGCAGACTGGGCTGAAAGTCCGCAAGCAAGGTGGGAAAGGGGCTCGTGGGGGTCTCCCTTCGCAGTGCAACGCCTTAGTGCTTCTTCACATTCTCCATCCACTGCTTGGACAATTTCGTCCCATCATGTGCCTTGCGGTGCAGTGCCCTCTCCCACTCGTCCAAGCCCCGCAGAAACTCGCCGTCAACACCAACGCCGAGGTTGCTCCCGTCCTCCCTCCCGCTCGCCCCGCCCGTCTTCCTGGCATGCAGCGCAAGGTCGGCGGCGCGCGTGACAAAGGTCTTGCGCAGGACGCCGTCCAGCTCCCTCTCCTCGAATAGGTCCATGAGGCGCGTCGCGAGGCCGTAGAAGTGGGTGCTCTGGTCGCGTAGCGGCACGGCGCGCGGGTCGGCCTTCAGGGCTTGGACGACCTCGCTGGACAGGGCGCGCGGCAGGGACAGGTTCACGAAGGACTTGGCGTCGTCGTCTGCGGCGCCGCCGGAGGTGTTTGCAAGGGCGAGCATCTCGGCGAGCCACAGGGGCAGGGCCAGCTTCGCGCCGGCTTTGAGGGGGAGGCCGGGGCTGTTATCGAGGTGGCCCAGGTCGGGGATTTCGAAGTTGAACTCGCAGGGGATTTTCTGCGGGAGACGGTTTAGAGTTAGCAGCTGCAATGTTCATGCAACAATGTCCAAGGCCATGGCCTACAGGGCTGAGTCTGCCGTACCTCTGCGTCCGTGAGGATCGCGTCGATGTCGTAGTACGACATTATGGGTTTGGAGTATATATCTTGGATTCTCGTGGTTCGAGGATCAGTATGAATCCGGCCCCTGAATCTTCATTCAATTGCGTTCAGGGCGCATACAGACGAAGTGTGATGTTTGGATCCTGGGCCTAGAATATTGGCATGTGAACGCGGTTCTTGGAAAATGGAAGCGAGACGCGACTGCTTGGACTGTTGTGGGGCACAGTGCAATTGGTGCAGCGTGCAGAGGGTGACAAATCGCTGCTTTGCTGGGTGATGAGCTCTTGCGGCGCTATGACGACAGTGTGAGATCGGAGACCACAGCGTTGGAGCTTCTCACCACATCCGAAGCTCCAAGCTACCGAGTGTGAGGCGTGTGGGGTCCGAGCCGGTCGGCCAAACGGCTTGACATCACCAAGACTGAATCACTTATTAATTCCTCTCTTCAACTTCGACTGCCCCTCTCCTCCTGCTACTTTCTGTACCAGGTTCGTACACGCTCTACCTAAACCAACTCCAGCTGCTACTTTCCAATTGGCCTTGAAACCACCACCCACAACCAGCTGCAAAATGTCGGCCACTCTCCTCCGATCGACTCCCGCCCTGCGCGGTGCTCTGCGGGCTCAAGCTGCAAAGCCTGTCATGGGCATGGCCAGCGCACAGTTCGTCCGCGGCAAGGCCACTCTGCCCGACCTGTCCTGTAAGTCGAATACCCCTCTCGTTTCTTGAGCTTTGCGATGCCAGCTTCAGCACCACATTGCTAACAAGGGCCTGCTCTGGCAGACGACTACGGCGCGCTCGAGCCTCACATCTCGGGCCAGATCATGGAGCTGCACCACTCCAAGCACCACCAGACCTACGTCAACGGCCTCAACAGCGCTCTTGAGACCCTTGGCGACGCCGAGGCCAAGGGCGACTCGTCTAAGGCTGCCAGCGTTGCGCCCCTCCTCAACTTCCACGGTGGTGGACACGTCAACCACACTCTGTTCTGGGAGAATCTGGCACCTGCCAACAAGGATGGTGGCGGTGAGCCAGCGGGGGAGCTCAAGGTATGTGGGAACCAAGAAAAGGATGGACGGGTTGGGCCTGGGTGCTTGTTCCGCCCTCCTACCGCAGCCACTCCACAAGAGCAGCAGACTGACCTACATGGTGCTTACAGAAAGCCATCGACCGTGACTTCGGCTCCTATTCCACCCTCGTGAAGCAGACCAACGCCGCCCTCGCCGGTATTCAGGGAAGCGGCTGGGCCTGGATCGTCAAGGACAAGGAGACCGGCTCATTGAGCCTTGTCACCCGCGCGAACCAGGACCCCGTCTCCGGAAACCTGATCCCGCTGCTGGGCATCGACGCCTGGGAGCACGCCTACTACCTGCAATACCAGAACCGCAAGGCCGAGTACTTCAGCGCCATCTGGAACGTCATCAACTGGAAGACGGTGGCCAAGAGGTTCGGGCAAGCTTAAGGATGGGGTGTTGTTACAGGGATGTGTTGAGCGTGATTACAAGATGAATGATAGGGGCAATGGCATGTGTATAATCTTGTCTAGGTAGTGTCAATGCGCAATGGCCGTCGAAGATGACTGTCGATGTTCCGTACTGGCTTGAATTATTTCTGTGCATGTTCCAAGTCGGGTGGATATGCGCATGGCTTATTAGGCAACACACAGGTTCAAGCCGAGTGTAGGAGGCCAGATCCGTCGTGCGAGTATGCGAAAAAGGAATTGCAAAATATCTCCATTAGCCTGATCTCTGTCATAGCTCCCTCGTCACTTGCACGCGATGCCGCAATGATCTCCTAGATCGCACTGCAGGCAACTGCTAAAGCCAGGTGACTGGAGCCAGATATTGCTATGGACGGACACAAGAAGCGTTTGGGAGAATCACTCTGGTTCTATCTGCAAAGGGCCCGTTCCAAAGCCTTCCATGACAGTCCACTGCCATGCCACCCGCCGGGCTTCTCCATTTACATGCCTATTTCCGAGAATCCAGTTCAGTCAGGAAATACCAGGGAGGGTACACAGAACCCCGAAATCTCTCGGCCAAGCACGACACCTATGGACTAAGCCTGGAGCATCAACTACATTCATCTCAACCCTCTCCATGGCCCTCTCTTCACGCCCGTAAGCAGGAGCCTATGGGGAGGAGTCATTCTTGACACATCATTGTTGGCCATCTATCAAGCCGTCGGTAGCTCAGGATCCGGCCCTTGGCCAACTTCAGGCGGATTTTGTCGAAATGTATTCATGCACTCAGCTGCACGACGAGATAGAACGGTGTACCTCACTGAATCGGCCTCATCAGAATCCCCTAGCTCCACTCGAGTATAGGGTATGTACGTCGATCTGCCAGTACCCAAACCCCTGCAGAAGCGTAGTAATGTTCTTGCAGCTCGGGTGGAAGTAGTCATCCTCGGAGGCGCCAGTCGGGAACATGGGGATACTGCAGATCTCATCCGGAGACGGGCAGCTCCCACACTCCCTCCAGGTGCTCCATTTGAGCCGCTTGGTGAGTTCCACTATCTTCCCCTGCACCGCCTCCACAACACCGCCAGAACTGGGCGTCATCCCAGGATTTGCACGCAGGACACTCCGCAAGAAAAACAGAGTGTCGCAGATATTGTGGGATACCGTCTCCACCGCCGCCGCAATGGCGTGGTCTTCTGGAGTCCATGTCTCGGGACGAAGACGGGACGGATCGAGGTAGTGCTGTGTGCAACGATCGATGGCGAGGTGCTCGGAGTTGGGGCTATTGTCGGTGTAGTTTATGTATGGATCGACCATTGTGCCGATGGCGAGGAGCAAGCCATCATGCGACCACTTGTTGTTCGCGATATACCCCAGCCGTTCGCTGAAGCGTGTCACGATGCTGTCGACCACACCTTGCCAGTCCACGACCTTCCTCTTCGTCGCTTCTCGACCACCGCGTGCGGAAAATACATCCCTCAGCCTGTCGCGGACTGTCGACCTGCTTTCGGTCGTGGCGTTAACTACCCTGGGCAGATCCTGCCTATGCCAGTCCGGGTTGGAAACGTTCATGGGGTAGGAGAATGCCGACACCATGCTACTCCAGTCAATGTCCAGCCGCCCGGCCGGGTGCCCATGGAACCGAGCGGCGGATGCGCGAAGCCACTCGAAGACTGAGGCGACTTGATGTGGCTGCAGCCCAGTCTCGTTGCGAAAAGAGCTCGCCTGTACCGATACCTGATCTAGCCCACCTTGCTCGGAGAAGTCGCAGTAGATGATCTCAAACCCAGCCTCCATGCGTATAAAGCCATCGATCTTGGCGCCAGTCGGATGTATCCACTCCTCCGCGAGAGCACACAGTTGCTCAGCTCGCGGCCACTCCCCGAAAGTTGGCGGGACAGTGTCTGCGTTTTTGCGGCCGAGCAGGATCAAGTCCTGGCTATCGAGGGAGCCAAGAGGGCACTTCGCGGCAGCTTGGCCATCGATGTAAAGCAAATTCAGGGGACGATTTGCACGGTAGAGGTGGAAATATCCGCGTATCAGCTTGTCGAAGGGCGGCGGTCTGTGCGGCGGGTCTTTGTCGTCATCGTCGTCGTCCATCTCCTCCGTAGTGGCTATGGGACTTTGCGAGAATAGATTGTCATGAAAGAAAAGACTGCGAGGAGCACCAGACGATGGCTTGTAATGAGAGTTCCGATGCTTCAGAAGAGTCTGCAAGACATATTCATCGTGCGTCAACTCGGCTCTGGTGAGGAGGTCCGAGTCTTCTGTGAACTCCCATGAGGCGGCAAATTGGGCGGCATGCTCCACTTCAAAGGCCAACCACTCAAAGCTGTCGGGTCGTTCTGGACTAAAGCCTCCATGGTAGAAGATGCTGCCCTCGGGCGCTGTGGCGAGATAGAACGACAGGCCGTTGTGATGAACAGACGATCCCCACTGTCGCATCGCGGAGTGGATCGAGTTGAAGATGGCGAACGCATTCGTGTTTGCGCTCTCAATATCCGGATGGTTCGACGTAGAGCGAGATGCAAAGACGGAGATATCGCTGAACACCAACGCCAAAATAGGAGTTAGACTGCGCATGGTCGTGGTAGAGTCTGGGTTCGCCACGTGGGACAAGAGCTCCAGACGTGCATTCTCTGATGAAAGATCAAACTTTCATCACTATCGACATTAGGGGGTGGATTTGTTCTAACGAGTTGCAATCAGGAATGATGTCGGCGGCGAGCAACACCAAACTCGAGGATCACTTCAGTTTTGACCAGTTACCTTGGGCGACGGGAAGATAATCGGCCGGTCTTACCTCCTTGCTTGGCCTGGGCATGTCCGCTCAGACTCCAGGCAGGCAGCCAGATGCTGTAAAGAGACGCCTGCGTTACTTGATCTCCACCGTCCCTAAACATGGCTGCTTCAAGAATTGAGAAAAACAAGCCAGAATTCGCGAAGTTGTGCACATTTGAACATCATTCTATGCAAACTGGATATTGGGTATGAACCCGAGTTTGGCACGTAGTAGCAGAAACACCACGTCCTTAGGTATTTGTTGGAAGATATTATATAACGACTATAACAAGTAGAAGCAATGCCTTTATTTATACACACAAGTTTGTATCTAGGCATATGCTATGTGAGAGGAGACACGGAACCATACGAGGAGACGGCCAACATCTGCGTCCCGTCAGCCACGCAAGTGTAAGCTGCGACCAGACTTGAGACCCAGATGTCCGAGTCAAGCAGGAGATGCTTACTTGAGAGGAAGGCAATCTTATCACTTACTCTTTCAGTGGATTCCAATTCATCTGCTGAAGAGTAGCCGGTCCACCGTCTTATACGATACTTCAGAAGCACTCAACCAATCAAACTCCCACACATTGAGGCAGGGTTGCCGCTTGCCGACGATAAGCGAGCGCGGGCCGTGACATCATGCGGCTCAGGCGCGTCCCGACCTCACCTTACTGCGGGGACCAAACCTTCCGATCAGCCATGGTGAGGCGTGCCGCTCCAAGATGAAGTCCCTGAGGCCAGTTACTCGACATATCCTGCGGAGGAGCTCCCCGCGATGCTTGCGGGCATTTGCTACCGCCACGGATGCCGCTGGCCAGCAGCCGCAGCAGCAGTTCGACAATCGTGTCAAGATCGTCGAGGTGGGCCCGCGTGATGGCCTGCAGAACGAGAAGAAGACGATACCCCTGGCGACAAAGATCGAGCTGATCGAGAAGCTGGCCAAGACAGGACTTAGCACAATCGAGGCTGGGTCGTTTGTGTCTCCAAAATGGGTTCCTCAGGTTTGTTGCTTTGCTGCTGGGCGACACCTACGTTACCTCGCCTCTGACTGAGAGCTTCCAGATGGACAGCTCGAATGAGATCCTGCAGCATCTCCTCAAGAACAAGCCGAAAGCCCCTGTACCGATAACGTATTCCTTCCTCGCTCCCAACGTCAAGGGCCTCTCCAATGCCACGACCATCCTCCAGTCCCACCCCGAGGCCTTCGTCACCGAGTCGACCCGCACAATCTTCAACAAGGAAAAGCCAGAGATAGAGCTCGCGGTCTTCGCAGCCGCGACCGAGTCCTTCAGCCAGAAGAACCTGAACTGCTCCGTCGCCACCTCGCTGGAGCGGTTCCGCGACGTGATCGCCAAGGCGAAGCGGTCCGTGGCCGACATCCGGGTTCGGGCGTACATCTCGGTGGTGCTGGGGTGCCCGTTCGAGGGCCACGACGTCGACCCGCACCGGGTGGCCGAGATCGCAACGGACCTGCTGGAGATGGGCGCCGACGAGATCGCGCTGGGCGACACCACGGGCATGGGCACCGCGCCCCGCACCGCGCAGCTGCTGCGCAGCATGACCGCCGCGGGCATCCGCAACGAGGACGTCGCGCTGCATTTTCATGACACGTACGGCCAGGCGCTTGTCAATACGGCTGTTGCGCTCGAGCATGGCATCCGGACCTTTGACTCGTCCGTTGGTGGGCTTGGAGGCTGCCCTTACAGCCCTGGTGCGACGGGTAATGTGGCGACTGAGAATGTCGTCTATTTCATGGAGACCTTGGGCATGGACACCGGGGTCGACCTGGACGCCGTGGCGGACATCGGCCAGTGGATCACCGGGGAGCTGGGCAAGGCGAATGACAGCACCGTTGGGAAGGCCGTTCTGGGAACGAGGGGCCGGGCTGACAAGTGAGGTGCTGTGATAAGGAAATATCTCAAGGTTCCTGAATTGGGCCTACAAAAAGATGCATGGGAAACGGCGGGATGGATTGTATATGTGTCAATAGCTCAGACCCACATGATTTGGGTCATGGTTGTCCGGCCTGTGACTGCATAACTGTGCACGCGGATTAAAACGTCTGATATGCAGGTCAGACGTGATGCTTGCGCTTGGAATACATGCCCAGACAAATGCTATTGTGCGCATAGTTGAAGAGTAACATCCAGGCGAAGACCCCGCTAACATGAGAGAAGTAACCCTAGATCATAGCCTGACGCTTCTCTTCTAATTCTGACCGACTTGTCACGGGAGGTTTTGCTAGCAATGGAATTCTTACTACTACTGCTATTCAAATTGTCAGGGTATCATTTCGCGACTCGATTCCCACAATTGGAAAGATATCTCTGCTTTAGGCAGCGCTCTCTTCCTCGTTGGCGAAGGTGTTGGCTACTATGAAAGGGAAACACGCTGTTGCTTCCATGTACACCTTGACATTGTCCGCGCCGGCCTTGATCTTGCCCCAGCTTACGGCCTCGTCAGGCCTCGCCCCGGCGTCGCTCCCGTCGAACTCCTGCGCGGTGTTGATGTACACGGCGGACTCGGCGCCGTTCCTCATCAGGCAGGCGTTGGCGATGTGGTGCTTCACGAGGCCACCGCCGAGGATGATCATGCCTGCGCGCTTCGCTCGCACCGAGATCGTATTTATGCGGCGGATGTCTTCGACGATGTCGACCCTCAGCTGCTGGGGCGAGGACTTGAAGGTGTGGAAGTACAGCATGTCGCCGAGGCTGCCGTCGGTGAGGGCGGGGCAGAAGACGGGGATGTTGTTCTTCCAGGCCCAGTAGTAGACGGAGGACTCGTTGTTGGTCTCCTTGCCGAGGCGGTGGATCACCTTGGAGGGCGTCCAGACCAGCTCGCCGTCGACCTCTTCGCCCGTGGTGCCGTCGACGTGCTTCCCGGCCACCTTGCTGGCCTCCTGCTCCTCGAGCATCCTGTCCAGGATGGGCACGACCCAGTCCTCGAAGGCGCAGTAGTTGGAGTTGGGCACGACCAGGTTACCGATGCGGTTGAGCCCGCGGGCACGCAGGTCCTTGCCCGGGGCGCTGAAGCCGCCGGGGGACATGTAGGTGTCGCCAAGGCACTTGATGAAGTCCTCCTCGATGCCGCCGGCGGTGGTGACGATGGCGGAGACGTGGTTGTGCTCGACCAGGTAGCGCAGGACGCCGCGCAGGCCCGACGAGATGAGGTTGGAGGTGTAGCCGAGGAAGATGGTGGTGCGGTCGCCCGTCTCCGGGTCGCGCCAGGCGCGCATGTCGTTGATGATGCGCACGGCGTCGCACATGGACGAGGCCTGGAAGCCCATGTTCCTCATGCCCTGGAGCAGGTCGTCGGCGGTGATGGGGCGGCCCTTGAACTTGTTGAAGTCGAGCTCCTCGACCTTCTGGGAGCCCTCGGGCATCTCCTCGGACTTGACGAGGACGGCATCCTTTGCGCCGGACGGGGCGGAGGCTGGGGTTGAGGCCATCTTGGTGTTAAAGCAGGGGAGCTAATGCTAAGTTTTAGTGTGTTGATGAAGGTCTGGTTGTCATGGCCTGGAGAGGATGAAGTTTGCAGACTGATGAAAATTTGACATGGCCAAATAGTTGTTGCTTGTGTTGCTGCTGGTCTGATCTCTTCTGGTATGCTGATTCTGATCACATTCTGCTACTTGGCGATAAAAGTTCTATGCATGTACATGACCACGGTGCAGCTTACAGAGGTCCTCGCGGGCTCTCGCAGCCTTCATTTCATCTCGTCTTTTCTTCGGTCGGGCCACTCGCTGGAGGGATGACCAGGAAAAAAGTGACCCGACATGCATGACATGGGCAGGGCCGGGCACCGCAGGGCAGGGCGTGGCGTGGCATGGATCTAAAACCTCAAATCTATCCGCTCTCCTGCCGCTTGATCCCTGCAGTGGATGGACCGTCTGGCAGGGCAGTACCAATGATTGTGCAGTGCGACACATTAGGCTGCAGAGCTCTCCCTTAGCGGTGTCAGGCAGTGCATTGAGAAGCAGAGAACACTTGGTAGGACGGGCCTATTAAGACTGTATTCGGTAGCGGCAGGGGCTTTTCATCACCTCTGCCGGGCTAGTGGCGTTCACATTTTGAGGGGTACATGAGGAACGTACCGATGTATCTGGGTACCGTGCAGGGGTTTGGCGGAGGCAGGGGCAGGTGGGCCAGGGTCATGGATCTCCAGCCGTTGACTTGGTGACTTGGACACCTGGAGACTTGGGATGCGGCTGTTGAGAAGAGCGCTAACCATAGGTAGGTAGTTCGATTTCATGTCTGGCGCCCACCCGCTGCTGTGCTCTAGCCTATGGTTCACCTGGCACCTCGCTGGTGTTTGGCTTGGTTGCGATTGACGATTTCGACCTCGACCGTTCCTCTACATGCACAGCGCCTCTGCCACACGCCCACACCCGCCTCGACCAGAGCCATCAACACACTCGTGCGCGTTGTCTGCATCTCCTTGACCTGCCTCTCATCCCTTCCAGCCCTTCATCGGCGTCGGTCCGGCCCAGCGGGACCCGTTGTACCCAACCTCTCGACCCGCCCCATTCTTCTCCATTCCCACTCTGCCACTTCCGACATCCATCTCTGTCCACTAAGTCAGTCAGAGAGCCGCTCGTCCATCTGCTGGAACCTGGCCCTCGTCCAAGATCCAAGGCCTCACCTTACCGACCCTGATTCGGCCTCTCGATCTTGCCTGGCCGACTGACCTGACTGGCCGGCGTGGCCTGGCCTTCCCGACGCGAGCGTGACTACTACCACTAGCACTTCTTGCTGTTGTTGCTGCCGCTGCCCGGTCCGACCTCTCTGACCCCACTGCACCGTCAAAACACAGTCTGGTCCATTTTCGTCGAAATGTGCAGCCTGTCTGCAGACATCTAGCAAGGACATACTGGGGCAGAGGCTGCCCTTTGGAGACATGTAGGCTCGACCTGTTCTGTTCTCTCCGTCCCCCGTCTATCTTTCTCCCTCCCCACCAAAAAGACCCACGCAGCCGGCCGTCGTCAGTTTCTGTTTCTGCTCGCCTGGCCTGGTCTGGCGCGGCGCAACCCTTTCGTGTCCTCCGTGTTTTTTGACGTCTAGACCCGACCCTCTCCTCCCCGTCCAGTCCACTCGTGTACAGCCCGTCGCCTGCAGCCTCGGTGCTTGCACTGTCTTCTTTTTCTTGCATCGTCACCTGTTCTGTTTTGCATGGAAACACTCCACGCGAGAGATGCGACCGAACCACTACCGCCCGGGTCGGGTCTTTGACGGTCGCCCTGCTGCCCCGCGACCTCCACCCTTGCGTACAGACATGTACCCAGATGATGTCTATTATGCTCAATATGACCACAGGTCCAGATACAACCCCCGCTACGACGACCGCCGCTCGCGTTCCCCCAGGGACAGATCCCCTGACCGACTCACCGACCGCGCTTCGCAGTACAGCGACGGTGACCGCAGACGAACCTCGGCCGAGTCGAGAACCAACGCCTCCGCCTTCCAGTCCAACAGGGACAACTTCCGCGAGCCCTTGACGGCTCGCGAGCCCCCACGTGCCCCAAAGGCCTACCTGGACCCTCCCAGCGGCCCCCGCGGCGGCTTCTCTGGCGACTTCAGAGGAAGGGGCCGCGGCCGCGGCAGGGGCTGGCGCGATGACAGCAGAGATCGCGGTCGCGACAGAGACTTTAGAGACAGACGAGATGACCCTCCACCCTTCCGAGACGACCGTAGTAGGGAACGTGATCGGGACTGGCGGGACCGCGAAAGAGATAGCTTCAGGGGACGCAGACCGTCGCCGGGCCCCAGGCGGTCGCCACCCGGCAGAGACTTCCGCGACCGTGATCTTCAGATAGGAGTCGAGGGCGACCGAGCCAGGCGTGGATCTAGAGACGGAGGCCCTCTCAGCGCCGGTTCCTCAGCATCAGACCCTCCTTTTGGCTCCCAGTCTTATCGCGGAGGGGGATATCGCGGCAGGGGCGGACGGGGCCGCGGGGACTGGGACCGCGGTCGCGGACGTCCTTCGTTCTTCGATGACAGAGCCGATCGCTTTAGGAGTCGATCTCAGGAAGGTCGATGGGGCGGCGGCCCTCGTGATCGGGATGAACGCGACAACCACCGCTACATCGACACAGATATACGACCCCGGGATGCCCCTAGAGATGACCGTGAACCTCCTCTCCGAGATCTACCACGTGATCCCCGTGACCCGCGAGATCCTCGCGACACTGTTGACCGCAACTCCCGCCCGAAAATCGACCGACAGGGCTCTGTGGCCACCGAGCCTATGACCACTCCGACGAGTAAGCCGACAACACCACCACTAGCTCCAGTTGCCCCGGCTTTTGGTACTGCGCCAGTTCGTCCTCCGCCTCCGTCTGACATATCCTCTAAAGCACCACCTACGGCACCTCGTGCGTTTACCGAGGACCGCCAGGACCGCCAGGACCGGCCTGCTTCCTCGGGACAGTCCGGTGGCGACCAATGGGCACCGCCTTCGGGGCCTTCCAACTCCATCAGCCCCACGATCCCAACCGGCCCGCGTGGGATGCAACTCCAGAAAGCGCCTCGACCTTCTAGCAAACAATGGATCAACCCTGCGCTGGTCGGGGCCAAGCCCAAGCTACCGGAGTCCCCGAAGATTAACCGGTCACAGAGCTTCGCGTCCCCACAACAGTCTCGTCCCTTTGATTCTCGAACCGACTCATACTCGAACCGCCGAGACGACGAGCCACGCCGGCCTCGCAGTAGTGGCGCGGGCGCCGAGACGGAAAGAGCCGGTACTGACGGGAGTCTGCGTCCTTTAAGTATTCCTGAGCCTGGCGATACAAGGATCGAACGTGGTACCCAATCTGCGCGCGCCTCCGTCGATCGCGACATACGGGCGCCATGGAAATTCCCCGACCTCAAGACGGGAGTTGCCGAGACATCAGACCGCGCTAGTGTTGCATCTGCGATTTCCCCGACCGCCGTCAAGACCACCAGCCCAACCGTGTCTCGCCCCAGTGACCAGCAGGATGATGACGCGGCGACCGCGCAGGAGGACGGGGAGATCATCGAAGATCAGCCGCCTAGGAAGAAAAGTCGCTTGTACATTAGCAGCAAATCTTTCGAATTGCCGCCTAAAGTGACGGAGATACCCACAGTGGACCAGTCTTCCGATTCCGATGACGAAGATATGAACGACTACTTCGATTCAGAGATTGCCAAGGCAGAGTCTGAGCTTCAAAGGCTGGAGCACGTGAACAACGCAGTGCCGACCGAAATCGTCATCCGCTATGCGCAAGTAACCCATGAGGCTCTGGTGGCGGTCGCAACCGAAAATGGAAGCTTAAAGGACATGCTTGGTCCCATACCCGAGGGCATTGTTTTACCGACGCAGAAGGAGGATGTCGCCCCAGAGCCCGAGAAAAGTACTCCGGTGGAGCCAGTTAAGGCTGAGACGGATCAGGTGCCAGCTCAACAGGATGCGAAGCAAGCAACGGAGCCCGCTGTGCCCACCGAAAATGTGGTGGCCGAGCCTCAGCCCAAGGTGGAAGAGATGGATGTGGACAGCTCGCATGTGCTGATTCCCACCGTCGAGCGGTCCGAGCTTCAAGAAGAGAACGGAGATGTGGCGATGGAAGACGCGCCCATGAACGGTTTGGACACAGCCATGTCCGAGGCAGGTCCTCTCGTGCCGAATGGTGTTTCAGCGCACGCTGTTGGCCAGCAGCTCTTGCTGCCTCCTGGAATTGCACCTCCTGTAGGTGCCGACACTACTAGCCCGACACCTGTCGAAGAAGAGGAGGACGAGACTGATATTGAGGTGGACGACGTAACGCTTGAGCTCGTCCGGCCGAAAATGCAAACCCCACCCATCGACGACTTGCCTTATTTCAACGCGAAGCCTTGGACAAAGAGCAGGCAAGCCATGAGCTCTATGGAGCATGACACCGAAGTCGAAGCGTTTATCTCGCGCATACTGCAGGACAACAGCATGTTTGTCCGCAACGAACAACAAGCCAAGAAATTGGAATATGCCGGGAAGTATGAGGAGTATCTACGGTTCACCATCTCCGACGATCCTGTCGCTAGCAAGAGCCGAGACGCATTCAACAAAGCGAACGCACCTATTGATGGGGGTGGTAGCCAAGTAGCAGGTCCAGAACCGAAGCCTGAAGGAAGGCGCGGCGGCAGATTCGCCACGGACCGTGACATCGAGCGGATTATGGCCCAGTCTCTGCTGGAGGCGAGAGAAAAGGAGGAGCGCGAGACACGAGCCGAGAAGCTCAAACATCCTAGTACGAGCGAAGCCGTCATTCCGGACATGTACTGGACCAAAGAGGACCGTGACAAGGAGCTCTTTATCGACCACTCCGGCTTCCTCAACCCAGAGAAGCTCATCGCTAACTGGCAGGTTCTCCCGCCTGCGGCTAATTTTACCGAGCAAGAGGCTCAGTTATTCGAGAAGGCCTATCTCGAGTTCCCAAAGCAGTGGGGTAGGATCGCAGACCAGATTCCAGGCCGCGATTTCCACTCGTGCATCCAGTACTACTATCTGAAGAAGAAGGAGCTCAACCTCAAGGAGAAGCTGAAAAGGCAGCCCAAGAAGAAGAAGAGCAGGAAAACCAAGGCACGATCGAGCGCGCTTGTCTCGGAGCTCGGAAACCCGGACGAGCCGCAAGACGAAACCGCGGAAACAGGCGAGAACGGCGAGAGGCGTCGGCCCCGCCGCGCGGCTGCTCCGACATGGGACTTCGAGAAGCCCCACCCGGAGTCTGCGGAAGGCACACCGGCAGCCACGCCGGGCCGGAGGGCCGCCGGAGGCAAAGCCGAGAGCGGCACAGAAAAAATCGAAAAGCCGCGCAGGAAACGCGCCACCAAGGAGAAGGAGCCGAAACAGCCCAAGACGCCACAGGTACTCGCGCCAACGCCACAGGGCGTGGCCAAGGGAGCCAGGTCTCGGTCGAGCTCCAAGGTACCCGTGCCAGAGTTTCTTCCCTCTCAGACCCCCACTGCCGAAATGGGACGGACGCCACTGTCCTTCGACGTGGGGCGCGCGTCGCCGATGCCCGGTCTGCCGCCAGCAATTGTGCCCGCCCCTGGACATGTCATGAGCCCAGCCGACAAGGCTCTCTCAGCGAACGCGAACACTGGTGCGAATGCAAGCTCGAACTCCAACGCTGCGCCTTTCCAGGATATCATGGCACCGCCATCAGGACGCACGCCATCATTGCGTCCTGAGCCCATACCGCCTCCGCAGTCACAGGTCGCTACCTTTGAATTCGCCGGTCCTCTGGGTAGTACACCGCATGTTGCAGCAGAGCCACCGGAGCGGGTCGGTAGAGCCACCCCCTCCAACGCGAATGCTGCGTCAAGCTACTGGAGCGTGGCTGAGATGAACAATTTCCCCGAGCTGCTGAGAAGCTTTGGTACAGACTGGCAGGCTATTGCACAGCACATGACCACCAAGACGGCCACAATGGTAAGTCTCACCCCTGGGGTTAGCTCTACAACCGGGGCAGAAGAAATTCTAACACACGCGCGCAGGTTAAGAACTTTTATAACAAGCAGACCAGCCGGGAGAAGCCAGAGTGGGGCCAGATTGCCACTGAGGCTGACCAGAAGGTGCAACGAGGAGAGAAGCTGCCTGTTCCCCCAACGCCGACTGCTGGGCCGAGGAATAAGCGATCCGACTTCGGCACTCATCGTCGTGCTCCTTCAGTGGATGTGGTAGAAGACACTGCTGTAGCCAAGGCGGAGAAGCAGACTGCGCAGAGGGAACAAGCGAACGTCTTCAACGGGCGCATCCCTGTGCCTATTGCCCAGGCGCCTGCGCAGCAGCAAATACGGCAACAGCCGGTCATAGGCCAGCCCTCGTTGTCAGAGAGGATTGAAGGGGTGGAGAGGCAAGAGCGCAAGCCACTGGTATCGTCACAGCCGATTTCACAGGCGATAGAGCCGGCGGCACGTCATGCTCGGTCTTGTTCAGCGTTCCCTCCCGAGAGGGAAGCGGAGCCTCTTGCGCCACAGCAACAAGCAATGCGTCATTCCCTGAAGCCAGTGCCTATCTCTCAAGCCGCAGAGCAGCCAACGCTGCCGTCCCAGGCAGGTCCCTCCCGCGCGGGATTTGCAGCGCCTACCGAGCTCGAGGTCCCTGCACCCTTCATGCTCGGCGCGACTGCCAGACAGCGCAGGCCGCCTGCGGACATGCAGGCCAAGGAGGAGCCGCGGCTCATTGAGCGGCAACCCCCACGCCTCAAGCAAGAACCCGAACAAGGTCCCCACTTTGAGCCCTTCGTTCCATCGCAAGCACCGCGGCCCTCGTCCACTAAGCCTGTGCCTGTCGATCGACGGCCAGAGCCGCCGCGGACCACAGCGCCTCACAACCCGCAGGCTTTTGCTCCCGTGACGGCTGCTCACCAGATGATGCAGCGCGAACCAATGAGGGAGGCGGCTATTAGGGAGACTATGAGGGAGCAGCAGATGATGGCGCCTCCGGTCGATGAGCGACGGGTTGCAAGCGTGCCGGGTCGTGTGCCGAACCTCAACATGATTGACACGCGCGTGCAGAATCCCACTTCTGGAGAGGGCCGTACCCCCAGTTCTGCCATGGTCGAGGATCCGCGCCGCGTGCCAAACCCAAACATGGAGCCGTCCCGGGTTTCCAATGCGAACTTTGCCGACACGGTCCCAGCTCGAGTGCCGAATCCTAACATGATCGATACCCCTGCGCCACCCCGTGTGCCCAATCCTAACAGCATTGAGACACCGACACGAGCGTCCAGCCAGAACATCTTCGACAACGCATACGGCGCATCTCCGTCTCGACCCTCACCCACGCCGTCTGCCGGTGCACCTCCGCCCAGGCAACCTGATCCGCCCAAGAGATCGAATCTATCCATGTTGCTCAATGATGATCCAGCGCCGGCGCCACCTGCTCCAAAGAGGGTTGACGAAGTAGCCCGCGGTGGCGATATGTCCTCTAGTCCACCTCCTCAAATGTCCGGACGTGGACCACCGCCTCCGAATGCTCCGCCGCACATGCGAAGGGAAGAGACACCAACATTTTCACCATATTCGCGCACTCCGGCGCAGACTGCAATGCCGGCGCTCAAGCCGTACAGTACATCTCACACCCAGTCGCCGCAGCTGCAACACACCGGCATCCCTCGTTCATCCATGGCGTCCCCCATCGAAAACACGGCAGCCGAGAGAGACTATTATGGCCGCAATCCATATGGTTCCCAGCACCAAGGACCTCCGTCAGGATCTCCTCACCAGCCACCGCATCATTACTCTTCTCCCAGCCAGCAGTCGCCGATGGTGTACCCGCCACAGTCCGCCCCGTTTCCTTTTGGCGCGCCAGTGTCTCAGCCACACGCGGCTTCACCTACTATGCAGTACGCGCATCCTTCAACGAGTCGGAGGGAGATAGGTCGTGATCCTCGCGAAGCTCGTGATCCGCGAGATACCCGCGACCTTCGCGACCATCGTGACCTCCGAGATAGCCGTGATGCTCGCGACACCCGTGACCTCCGCGACCCTCGCGATTTCAGAGATGTCAGGGAGTCAGTGCCTCCCAGCCGTGAGACGGCATGGCCGGCTCCACCGGGGCAGTCCCCAAGTGCAGCGAGACTCCAGCAGGAGGTCTCTTGGCCACAATCCAAAGTGTCCCAACCGCCGCCGCCAGCTCAATCTCCATGGGGCTCTCAGCATGGTGCGCCAAGCAAGTTGCAGCAAATGAGAGAAACTCCACAGCCCTCTTGGTCGGCCGCACCGCCCTCTCACATGAGCCTCAGAGACAGCATGCCGCGAGACCCAAGAGACATGAGAGACCCTAGGGACCCCAGAGATGTAAGAGATCCAAGAGAAGACCCGTATGCCGTGCGCGCCGGCCTCAGGGAAAGTGTCCCCCCAAGAGACCCGCGGGAGGAGCGCTATATGCTCGAAACACAACGAGCCGCGGCCGAATCAAGGATGTCAGCCGATCCCCGCATGGTTGTTGACCCCCGTGACCCACGCATCATGGGACATCCGCATCACCAGCATTCTCATTCGGGGTCCATACCTAACCGCATGTACGTCGCGTCTCCAGCACCACGAGAAGTCCTTGGCGGGCCACCTCCGGGGCCACCTCAGTCGCAGACTCCAGTGTATCCGCGGTACGCCACCCCTGGCCCACGCGACATGCCGCCTAGAAGTTATACGCCTGCGCCATCGCAGCAGCAACAGCAGCAGCAGCAACAACAACAGCAGCAGCAACAACAACAACAACAGCAACAACAGCAGCAGCAGCAGGCATATGCCGAGATGCAAATGCACATGCGCGAGAGGGAGATACTACAGCAGAACCGGGAGAGGGAGCTGCGGGCCGCCGAGGATCTCAGGGCTATGAGTATGCGACCGGGCCTCCGGGGTGATGAGTATGGCATGGACCCCAGGGCCCGCGGGCCCCCGTCGGACCTGCGAGGTCACGAGTACGGCGGAGAGTTCCGTGGGGAGTTGAGAGGGCCTCCCCCAGGGGATCCTAGAGGGGATCCTAGGGGAGATCCTAGAGGGGACCCCAGAGGAGACCCCAGGGCGGACCCTCTCCGGCGCCAGCTGAGGCCGCATGAGGGATACCCTGGGCCGGGAGATAGGAGGTACTAAGGGCGTGCAGTAAGGGGCACGACCTGCTCGTCTCTTTACTTTGAGAGCAATGCGCTGCTTCATTGCATTTACCAAGAGCAATGCCGTGGCTTACAAATTTAAAACCGAAGCTTGAAAGCAATGTGTTGCAGGAGAAGACAGGCTAGGTTCCGTGCCAGGCTCATTGACCAGGGCAATCGCACTGACAAGCTGAGAACCAGAGAGGCGTCAAGTTGTCTCTTTACCTGTTTGTACGTATGTATTTATGTATTTATGTGTCCATGTGTCCGTGTAGACTTTTACATGGGGGTTTTGGGGTTGGTGGAGGTCAGGGGAAGTTGGGGGGGGGGGAATGTGGGTTTGGAGTGGCTTGTGCATGGACAGGCTTGTTCACAGAGGTGTGTGGGTACCTAGGTAAAAAGACATATCAGAAAATCGGAGTCCTGGGTTTAATTTAATTGGTTTTCTCTGGAAAATTACATGCCACTTAAGTAAAGCTCGCTTCAATATCAGGTTGTTCTGTATGTCATAGACTAGGCTATCAGCATCGTGCGAATGGGCGAATCTTGGGACCATCTCTGCCAGCTATACCACGCTGTCAGCCGCAGAAGCCAGGTAGATTCTCCGTCTCGGTTTTGGCCGAGCAAGCCTGCGCCAGCGCCAGCTGGTACTGCAACATGCCGACGTCGAAGGCCTTCCTCGCGTAGACGGCTGAGTACAGTCCTGTGGCGACCCAACCACCACGAGCGTCCCAAACGCGATCGCGGTCCAGAAGGTCCAGACTTCGTAGGAGTTGATTCCCTCCATGTTACTGTTAATGTCCTTCTCACGCATCGTTTTGCTCTTATTCTACCTTATTGCTGGTTTTGTCGCGAATGCTGTCTTTGTTTTCGTCTGAGAGTTTTGCAACTTTTTTGCGGAAGTCATCCGGATGGGGTAGATTGAAGCGTTTCTTCGTTTTGACTTCTATTGAAGTTAGCTTTGGGGTTGAGTTTTGGCTGTAGTGGTATCTTGTGGTTTCTTGGGAAATCCCCTTGGGAAGATGTGTGTCGATGTAGGTGAAAAGAGATTAAGTTTTTGACTGGGACTATATTGTGGGATTCATTTTATAGAGAGACTATTCTGGTCTTTACCGTATAACTGATTGCCCAACTATTAGTCTTGAGCTACTTGTGTCGACGGTCTATGGCGTCGCCAGAAGCGGTTCTCGCTAGCCTCGTCCGTGTGGCTGTTTCAAGGCTGTCATTGTTTTCTTAGTCACAAGCTATAATTGTGTTCGACACCTACTGTTATCAGAATTGTATTTTCTTTTTTAAACGCTGGGTGTTTCAGCGTTTATCACTGTATGAAGGGACTGAATGCATACTGCTTAAGAAGCATATGTGTACAGATTAAAAACGAGACCACCTACTTATTCTACCTTAAAGGCGAAGGAGTTCTAACATACACAAGACGTTCCCGGACGCAAACAGTATCTTGGTCAGTTCGGGATGGCCGATGTTGTTCCTCCATGCATGCAGTCACAGGAATTCCCCCCAGAGCAGGCCTTTTCACAGGAGATATACCTGGGAAAGAAGGAGGAGGGAAAGAAAGATTCTTTCTGGCATACGCCATCATGGTGCTTTATTAGACAGGCAGGAGGAATAGACTTGGGTATTGAATACACTGAAGACCGGGAATAGAGCATGTGAGAAGAGAGCGTGAGCAGACTCGGCACTTCCTTTGAAACCTGGCACCTTCTAAACGAGGCGAATGCCACACGCGCGGCCGTCTTTAATTTCATTGATTAAGTATTGGGAAGGGGTCAATATCATGGGAATGCTGTCAATAAAGAGCAGCTTATATGCTCACATCTGAACTTTCTGCAAAGCGAGTATGTCTTTGGCGCCACATCTATGAGCACGACACAAATTGGGTTTCAGTGACGGTCCTCGCCTTTTATATCTATACACCCCCCTAAATAAACTATGGCCTTTTGAATTACGCTGAACATAACTCCCTGAACTTGTACACTCGACAACGGAAGTACCTCAAAAGCCGGAACTGCGAAATTTTGAGGACATTGGCGGTAGTGGAAAGCCGGTAGAGTAATGAGGGTTGAATAGTTCCAGGCACCAATGATCGAGTCCCACTTTCAGTCTTCTCTCTTTACAAGTTGACAACCTTACCTCGCAGCCGCTCACCGTACTTGTAGAACACGATTGGGAACGGCACAAAGGCGAGGGCAAGGAATCCGAGCAAGCTGTTTCCCCATCCATAACCCAGCGTTGAATACATTGCCGGCCCGGCCAGGGGCAGGAATGGGCTGAAAATGAATCGTAGCAAGTTGTTCGCCCCCAGAGCTGAGGCGGCTGCCTGTGAGCCGAACAGGTCCACCAAGTATAGTTGCGCAGGCATCTGTAAAACAGGTCAGCCAAACCGAAAGTTCCACTACCAGCCAAATAATTTTGCGGAAGGAAAGAGCAACCGATGGTTGGTGCTTACGATTACGAAGAAGGCGCCGAAGCCGATGAGAACAGTCCCGATGATGGGTACGATCCAGTGCACCTGGTAGAAGGTAGTCCACCCGTACATGAAGAGCCCGAGTCCCACAAAGGGGCTGAACAGAATCATCATGATGAGGTGATACTCGGGCTTCGGGGTTGCGACGCCGTCGGCCCTCATGCGCGACCGTTGCACACGGCCGTTCAAGCTGTGGAAAGCAATCAAGGCAAACACGAGCGCGACGCCGGAGCCGAGGTACACGAGCCCGGACATGGAGGTGCTGAAGCCGTACTGGCCCTCGAAGACGCTGGTGAAGGTGGTGAAGAGGAGGTACATGGTGCCGAAGATGAGGGCGACGTAGATGGAGACGACCAGCAGGATGGGCGACCTGACCAGGAGCTCGCAGGGGCGGACCAGCGTTGTGACGAGCACCTGGCCCGGCGTCAGGCGCCTGGACGTCAGCCTGGACCGCAGCCCGGGGTTGCCGGTGCTGGCGCGGAGGCGTGCTGTCTTGCGCTCCAGCAGGATCTTGGGGTGCGTCTCGCGCATTAGCACAGCGGCGACGAGGAAGATTGCACCGCTCAGGATGGTCAGTATCCAGAAGGTCCAGCGCCAGCCCAGGCCGACAACCGTAAAGCCTCCAATGAGGGGTCCAAGTACCTTGGACATGTATCAGCTCATGCTCAGCAGCGATATTGCTGGGCAATCACATGAGGAAACTCACTGGACCTGTCAGAGGGCCCAGACTGAAGAGAGCCATGGCCACAGGGCGCGCTTCAACTCGAAGGAGATCCGCAATGGTGGCACCGCCCAGGGGCATGGGCACACCTCCCATGCAGCCCGAGATAAAGCGGAACACCATGAACTGTGCGACTGTCCTGCTCAACCCGCAGCCCACAAGGAAGACCAGGAACAGAAGGTTGGAGGCGTGATAGACGGGCAGGCGCCCGTAGGCCTCGCTGAGGGGGGACAGGATCATGGGCCCGACCGCCAGCCCGAGGACGTATATGGTGATGGCGAGCTGGGCCAGCGTCGAGTTGGTGACGTGGAACTCGTGGAGGAAGATCGGGGCGCCGGGCACGCACATGGTCGGCGCCATGTTGGTGACCAGGGCGAACAGGGAGACCATGATGATGTGCGCCCACTTCTTGCCGCTGGTCCAGTTCTGCGGGTTGTTGGCGTCTTGTGGGCCGTCCCAGTCGACCATGTTGGCGTCGCGTGCCTCGGGCTTGGTGGTCTCTACTGTCTCTGCTGAGACCGGAGCTATCTGAGCCTCTGAGTCGACGGCGCCGGACTTGGACGCCGTCTCTGAGGTAGACTCGGAGCCGGCCATGGTGTAGACTGTGAACTTCAGCAGGCAAGGATAAAATGTGCGATAGATAGATTGGAAGAAAGACAAGAACCGCGAAATGGGAAAACTTTGACGCCGGTAAGAACAGGAGACACCCGTCGCTTTCGTTAGCCTCAAATCGAATTCGAGTCGATTCTTAAATATCTACACTTCATATATCACGTCCCGGACATATCAGTGGCGTGTCCGCTGCCCAATGTTTCCACATACACACTCGACAGATCTTTTTAGCCCGATATCAGATTGTCCTACCATCCACTTCATGTAATCACCCATGATACCGTTGAACCTCGGAGAAATGCAGAGGCAGATCGTCAAGCTGACGGCGGCTGAAGGACATGTCCGGACGGCAGCCTGAGCGCGTCCTACGAAGCGCGGCCCAATCGAAGGCCCCGGAGTCGGTTGAGCGTGGTCCAGCTCTATGGGTCTTGCGTATGCAGGTCGAATGGTATGCATCGGTATTACAGCGTGCCCCGGACGAACCTCCCCGGCTCCGGGCAGGATCATCTTTGATAGGGTTGTTCCCTGTCCGTTGCTGATGCTGACCGCCGGCCGACTGGGGACTTCCGGACTCAGGTCGTACACACTCCATCCATTTTCGAGCAGGTCGTCGCAAACTTAAAAGACATTATTGGACCATCACAGCATTATCAGCAAGGCCTACGCGAGACCCATGCTACGGTAATGGGCGGCCGAAGCTGAAATACCCCCTTTACTGGTGCTGAGGGCCGTGGCGGCATCGTCTTTTGGGCTTATTAGCCGGACGCAACCTCAAGCTTGAAATACCACACGGGCCAGGTGGCAAGTCGACGTCGAGGAAATTCGCATCTATGTTGCAATTCTGTTCGGCCCGCGGATGAGTCTCCGTGTTTCAGGTTGACTCCGGCGAAGTCCACCGGCGCTGCAAATCCCTGAATGCGAATGTGAATGTGCTGCTCAGGACGCGGTGCAACCGTCAGCAACCGCGCCCGCTTTGCACAGCCCGCATTAAGCTGTCCAGTGTTTGACCCCGCCGGCAAGAGTTTGCAACATTAAAAAACCAGCAATGGCCATGTGACGATACAGCAATACAGGCAGCAGCGGCAGAGAATAAAATCAGCGCCCCAGGGATACAAGGGGGAGAAGCATAGACGCATCTTGTTGCAGGGTGGTTGTCCGCCGTGGATGCTAGGCCTCAGCCCCTGCCTCCGCTTCAAGTAGATATCTGCCACCGTTGCTGACAACGACGCCCCCATCATTGCCGAGTTGTTGCTGGTGCTGGTGCTGGTGCTAGTGCTGGTGCCATTACTGTTTCACAGCGTTTCCAACCGCACATTCCTATAGGCAGAGCAACTCCTGATTATTTTCAAAAACATATGCCTCTAATACACTGCGTCGTGGCAAAGCACTGGCTTTTGCTGGGAAGCAACAACAAATGATGTTGAGGATTGTCGGTTGAGAGCTGCACTACAGCAACTTTTGCAACACACTGTAAGGGTTGTTGAATACAAGCGGAGTGATTAGGGATGCGCAGCGGCTAAGCAGCGTGGGACTACCGCAGAAGCAGTATATTTATAGGGGATAATGAAGCTAGACCTAAATTTGCCTCCCTCCCTTCTTTTTAGGGTTTTCTCCTCCTCTTCTTGACGACTCCGTATCATTCTCTCGGCTTCCGCGACGCTCTCGCGAAGCTGGCGCGCGGCGATATCTCCCAGGGCACGTACCCCTTACGGATTATCCCGACAATGTCTTTCTCTATTGGGGGATGTTCCAATGAACTCGATGTACACATCGCAGTCTGGAAATGAGACTCACCTGAGCCCATCATTTCGCGAGAATTCATTCGATTTGAGTATTGATCCGATGGTCCGGGGCTAGGTGTTCGTCTCTTCTTCTACACGGACCTTGTTAGCCTGCAGTTTTCACATAGATGTGGGGAGGGCCGTCTTATACCTTAACACGAATTTCACTTGGCGCTTTATAGAAGCAAACACCTTCGCCATCTGTTGATTCTGCTTCTGAAGTGCCACTGATTGATCCTCTGCTATTTTCAACCGAATCCCAGCATCACGCAGTCGCGATTCGAGAGAGGCACGAATGCCTCCAGCCTCTTCTCGCTCATTTTGCAAAGCCACCACTTTATCCTGGGCCTTCGCGAACCGAACCAGCACATCACGCAGGTTTGCTTGGAGGGACTGCGCAGCATCGATCATATTGAGGGCCCAAGTGAGGAGCGCTATGAGGAATTTTTCTTGTTTTGCGGCGTGCTGCTTCCAATCGACAACTTCCACCGTACCCTCCATCTCGAGCTGACGCCTGAGGTCCAACAAAGTCTCGTCGAGTGGCGGCTTGGTGGACCCAGCACGAGATGCGGCGATGGGGTCTTCGATGATTTCAAATCCATAAGGGCACGGTCGTGTAGCCATCGTTTCGAGGCCACCGTTCTCAGAGAACGGGGTGGCCTCGTTCATGGTCTGAGAATTATACAGAACAAGGTCTTCCTTGTCCTGTGGCCGGTATTCGCCATCGAAAGGAGAGCTATATCCCACGCCGCTGATAGCCATGATGCTAGAAAATTAGGTGTAATTAAAGGGGCTTTGATAATATATATATTAATGCACACAATGAGAACTTCTTAATCTTGCAGAGAAAACATCTTGACGGAATAAAGTCTACACATGCGCAAGAAGGGGAAGCACATGACTTATATAATAGGAAAAACAACTAGTCATAGTTTACGCGTGGATGACTAGTTGCTAGCTTCAATTGTAGACCTCGATGGCGTGTGTTTTCGCGTCCTCATGTAGCCGAAATCACCATCATACTCAAGCCGAAAAGCGACGGGTCTGAAACTGTCAGACGTCTAAATTCACCATCAAAAGGACATATGGTCAGCCTACCTGCCCATGAACGTCGCCACCGGAATTCGAAAATCAAATCTGACAGAATCTCGGAGTCACACAAGGCGTGCTAGTGAGGCAAGTGGCAGAAATTGCCGGATACGATGACTTAGAAAGACTGAAGCGCACATGTGGTGTGATCAGCCATAGGATCCAACATTCATCCCGAGGTATTTTTTTTCTCCTTTCTTTCTCTTCGCCCCTCCTACCCCCTTCCCTTCACCCCTCGTCACCCTTCACCTCCCACCCCTCTCGAGTGTCACGAGAGGGGTCAAAGACGTAGCAGCTGGCCTCAAATACGTCAATTCAAGTTAAGTGGGCGCATACTTCTAAGCAAAAAGGAAGGCATTCACACGGCCCTGGGGCGCTGCAGAAGAAGGCACCCAAAGGGCATGTAGTGGGAGCTTAGTCCCGCTTATATAAGCAAGGCTGTATTGCACACATACACCCACACACAGCCTCTCATCAAGAATCTATATATTTACCTTTGATTATAAATGCAGAGATTCGCACCCTTTAAAACAGAGGGTATACTTATACATCTACCAACGCTATAGCTATAATTACACCCATTTCACACACCCAATTCACATATCCAATTACATACACACCCAATCGCATATATACCTAATCACATACATACCTAATTATATATATACTTAATTATATATACACTTAATTTATATATTAAATTAATATATTTAAAGTTAATTTATTAATTAAATATATAAATTAAGTTTATAAATTAAGCGTGTAAATTAAATATATAATTGAAAAATAGGTGTTAATTTATTATTATTAATAAATATATAAATATACCTTTTGTTTTAAAGAGTGTAAATCTTTATATTTTAATTATTTACTCTTTTAATTAAATAATACTTTTATTTAATAACTTTCTTAAATTCATTCTTTATTATTAAAACGAAAATGTCAATTCAATTTCAAATATTATTATTACTCCATGTAGTGATTATGTGTTTAAATTAAGGGTTAATCAGGTGATGCCCTATGTAAGACGGTGCCTTACGCTGTTACACCATAGCATAGGGGACCAAAAGGTCAGAAATTTCTCTGGAGAGAATAGTGTAGCCTACGTAGTTGTGCCGTCACACTACCGCTGCACTATGAAAATGACCAGAATCGCCCAGAAAGTTTCTGAACAACCACTGCAGTCTAATAAAGCTGTGCTGTCACGGTAATATAGAAGTTGGCACTTCTTCTATTGCTTCGAAGATCCTCTACTTAGGATCTAATTCACCTTCCTTTTGAAAATTTCTGACATACTCGTATATTTCTTGTCAGATGCTCTCTTCTCTTGCTCTAAGGAGGAGCGGTTGAGGCGAGCAAGCTGCGCGACCCTGACGCAACCGCGGCCGGGCCGGGCTGTCTGTCGCGGAGCGTCTAAAGCATGGATGGAGTGAAACTAGTGCGGTAGCATACGAGTATGTCAATATTCTTGATGTAATGGTTGGCCAGGCTCCTGAGTACGTCGGTTTTGTCTACGGAGCCATCAAGATCCTACTTGTCGCCCAAGTCAACAACGAGGAAAATGGGGTACGTTGCAAAGAATCTCATTGCTGAATACGTATCTCAATCACTGACCTCGTTCCTTCGTACGTAGCCCATGTGAATCTCGAAAAGCTGACACGCCTGAAATTACCTCTCGATGCTATTGGGAAACTCGTTATTCCAGACAAGAATAAGCAATCGAAGCTGTCCAAACACAGACAAATGACCGACACGTCGCGCTAGCGGCCTCCGACACAGGCCCTCGTCCCAACATCACGGATCGTCTCTTCTTTCTGTTCCACGGCGCCCCAGGGATGGGAAGAAGTCTTGTTGCACAATGCTTGGCCAATTACGCCCGACGGCCCTTATTCCATGTCACAAGTGGAACGAAAGCCGGCGAGGCTACATTAATTGATTCTCTCAGGACCGTGTTTGAGCTTGCAAAGCGATGGAACTGCTTGGTCCTGGTGGATCATGTGGAAACAGTCTTGGAGCTTCGAAACTTTTCAGATTTTGATAAAAATGCCGTTGTAACCAATAGGCTGTGATCTGGTGTGTGGGACAAGTTTCGAAAAGCTAATATGCGATATCTATCATCAGAGATGCTCAATCTTATTGAAGATTACCGAAGTAAGTCTATTTGCTTCCAATCGCATATAAAATGCCGCGAGAAGTTTGATTGATGTAGGTATCCGTCAGAAGCGGTTCTTGCTAGCCTCTTCTGTGTGGCTATTACAAGGCTGTCGCTATTTTCTTAGCTATAAGCTATAATTGTGTTTAAAACCTATTGTTATCGATATTGTATTTTTTTTAACGCTAGGTATTGAAGCGTTTATCACTGTATGAAGGGACTAGATACATAGTAATTAAGAAGCATATGTGTATAGATTAAAACCGAGACCCTATTCCACTCAGCTACTGCGTATCTTGAACTAATCCCGAGCACTGTGACCTTTGTTGAATGCCGTGCAATCATCAAATCCACCTTCTTTCCTTATACCGTCTCACGAGATCCCGACCATTGAGGTTGTGGTACAGAAGTCGACACGGCCTTTCGATGGTTTGTGTCTGGGTGACGGTGCTGACAGTGCTGCTAGGGTCGGAGTAGTCTACAACGAAAGACACTTGCACCGCGACCTGGACCTGGACATAACCCTGTTCGGGAAGCGCGGTGTAGGGCTCATGTCCGGGAACGGATATCAGCACTGTCTGGGCTGAGGCCAAAGTTATGATCGTGGTCGCGTCATCGTCTGCTGCGGCGAAGAGGGCGCCGCCCACCGGTGATGTTGGTGCAGAGGGCCCGGAGGCGGTGATCGTCTGTAGTGTGAAAGTTGTGGTCTGAGTCGTGTATGGGGCTGGAGACGCGGTAGCCAATGTAAGTACACCGAGGAGTGAGAAAATTATTCCGGAACGCATATCGGAGTCTGATCATGAAAGACGATGCATAAGATACAAATAGCGGTTAGTTTGAAAGGAGCAATGCGAAGAGAGGAAGAACGTCCAAAGAGTGTATGGGGCCACGCCGCGAACGAGTGAACGGCATTGGTTGCCAGAAGAGAAGAAACAAACTCGTCCATGGATAACACCCAGGAAGAGGCGCTGCTTTTATAACGAGAGACCTATCCTCTTCCGTCCGCCTCCCTCCGAAGGAATTGGGCCCCTTGCATTCCGCGTTTCGGCTTCCGGTTGTCAGCATCGAATTAGGTGAGGGCCAATGAGTCTGCATCGTCTAGCACCAACTGCAGGAAAGCCCGTACTTTCATCTCAAGACCAAATGAGATATGCGGCACAGCAGGTCCAAGCAGCGCTGCAGTGTTGGACCAGGGGTTGGCACCATCTCTGTCGGTTGATCGGACATGTGTGGGACCAACATAGGGAACCCAAGTCAAATGAAATGGATAAGTGATATCGACTGAGACGCCAGTAAGCTTGCAATGGAAACAATGCTGTGGGAAGTGGCCATTGCCATATTGTACGACTCGAAAGGGCCTGCTTCTTAGCCGCTTGACCATTGCCTGCCTGCCTCGTGTGACTGATGTATCAGTTTTGATATCTTGAGTTTCCTCACTCGGAAAGGACAGCCCAATGCACGCATTGCGGAGCTCCACTACATTTATTTCTACTACGCATAGGCTCAACACCGTACTAATTGTGCTGGAGCAACTGATCCCATAGCAGTATATGACACGCAAAAGTCTATGGAAGACAGGGTATATAACTGACAAGGCGAGTTTCAAGTGCTCCCAGGCATTGACGATCAAGTCCGTGACTATTCAAGACCCACCGCTGAGAATCACTGTATCTCGAGTCTACCGCAATACCAAACTTCACTTGCTACCGCTTATGGTAACATAAGACGGTGAAATTATATAAGAGCACATTGGAAAGAACAACTGAAACCTTCTTGGGCCATCTTGCGGGTTATCCTACAGATACAGCTACAGCAACTAAATAAATTGCCCTGTAGTAGACTATCCAGTAGGATATTGTTCCACACACAATTGAGGATCCCCCAATTGACTATCCCAAGGCTGATCATCCCGTGGTATACATCTCATGGCGAGTTATCCTATAGTGTGCGCACGATCCTACGGTAAGATATCCGACGGTGGACTAAATAGTCAATCGCAAGTTATCTCACAGAATAGGGTTGATTCCGACCCTGGTCAGGCCATGCGCGCACGTTTCGCATTTCTTCTGATATGTAGTTCAACGAGTGACGCTGGTACTGATTGACTTATACACGTGGATGGCGCCGGGTAGTCCCAGTCCAGAACCGGAACACCCACAGACGATCGACGGTGCATGCGCACCAATGCAGCCCATAACGCAGGGACGAATGGTGTGGGTTGTCTTGATGGATGGCGTCGAACCTTCTTTCTCTGCGGCAACGACTTCTGATCTGGGTACCGTGCGTTTCCCTCACGAAGGAAATGCAAATATCGTCACTCGACCACGGCGCACTACAAAGAGAAGGCTCGCGCCACCAGCCGCGCCGCAGAGGAGGTCGCAGAAGCACATAGCGCGCGCAATTCGCCTGCGACGATGGGAGGGTGGGAGCAGCGACGTCAGCGATCCTGCTGTCGCGATCTGGACCGGCGTACAAGACCGACCGACTGATTCCCGATCCCGGCCACAATACTGAACTATGGACTAGTCTTCTAGCTTTCTTACATGATATCACATCATCGACAGCAGCAGATCCTGGCCGGCACAGAGAGGCTGCAGGCAGCGCGACCAGACGGGCGTCAGGTGCACGAGACGCAGGATGTCCCAGAACCAGGGAGGCCATGGTGGGCGCCACCGTGTGGCTGGCTTTTACCATTCACGATGTCTCTGCGCATACGACTAACGGCGCCATGTCCAGGTGTGGCCAGCCCGTCCGTCACGTTGGGGCGTGGCTGGAAGAGTACATGAGAGTGCCCGGCTGCGGCGGACCATGGGTGTTGTGGACGACTCGATGGAACGCATGTCCGGCCTCATGTGACGGTGAGCATGTATGTCCACCGTCGCGGGCGATATTTCGAAAGGCGTCGGCAAAAGTGTCTGCTCATAGTTGATGAAGAGCCATAAGAATGCCGAACAGTCATGGTCAACGATATCAAACGGCACCACCACCGCTACCCAGTACGCTGTGCTCCGCAGGCCCAGCAAGAAAAGCGCACCACGCGACGGCGGGGCTGGATGAGACCAAGCTAGCATTCCAAGACCTGGCGGACAAAGAGCATCCCTTCTCCAGGTACGTCTGCCGAGCCGTGGCGGCGCTGAAGAAGAGGGAGATCGAGACCAGAACATTCTAGCGGCCGTCCATTCCCCAGGGGATGATCGACATTGGCTGGTCCCGAGGGATACAATCTCAGCCGCCGGCCTATGGGACCGCAGCGTTGATCTTCGTCCCGCAAGCGCGTCAATTTTGGTGAAACGCCCGGGCGCTCTCCCCGGAGTGCACACCTCCTCTCTTAATTAATTTTGTCGAAAGAGCCGAGGTGATGAAGACCATATGGACTGGACTGGTATTGCGTGGGGCCAGGCTCTGCTTGCGATATGAAGCCCACCCCACGTAGTTGCGCGGCTCATCAAAGTAATTTCACGTAATTCAAGGCTTACAACAGTCAAAATCGCTACCACAGGAATCGGAGAACACAGAGGTGCGAGTTGAGGTGCGAGAACGCTCCCGTCAATGTAATCATTCATAAAAGATGTGGTCTGATATTTTTCCCACTCCGGTGATGCAGAATGCCAAAACAAGCCCAAGGTATCATCAAAAAATCCGAACCACAAAATATAAAATAGCCTAATCCCCATAGAAATTTTGGCATATCCAAAGAATCGAATTTAGTCCACACCGTGACGTCCTCAGCAAGTGCCAAGGTCACACACACCCTAGGCCTGAGGGCCTTTTCTTTTCCCTTGTGACCTAGGCCTTAGGCCGCAAACCGGCGCTGGTGGAAACGGCCGGCCTTCCTCGCGCTGATCATCTTCAGGTTGGCTGCAACGCCAGCCTCGCACGAGGTCCCAGCAGCGAGGCTCTGGACGGCACTCCACACGCCCGAAGCGCAGCGCTGGAAGGAGGAACCGCCAACACAGTTCCACTCGCCCTCAGTTGTGCACGCAGAGCCTGCAGCGGTTGATCCAGAGTCGCCGGTAGCAGGGGCGGCAGCCGCAGGCTCTGTGGCCTCTGGAGTTGGTGTCGGGGTAGCGCTGGTGACGGTTGCGAGGGTGGTGGAAGCCTGGGTTGCAGCAGGGACCTCGACGGAGGCAGACACGGTTGCGAAGATACCACCGCCACTGTTCGAATACGTGTAAGCATATGAGATCGATGAAGAAGACAACTCAGAAGAGGTAGGCTGGAAGGGGGGAACATACACTGGGAGGCTTGCGGTCACTTCTGCGACAGCGCTGGAGCTGGGCGAGGCGGCGGCGCCAGAGTCAGACGAGCCAGAGCCGCTAGATGAGCCTGAGGAGCCACAGCTTCCGCTGGGGGCTTCCGGGTTGTCGCTGTTTCTGGTAACTGCCTCACCCGGGTTGGGGTAGTCGACGTCGCCGCCCTCCGCCACGCTGCAACCGTTGCCGATGTTGGCGACGAATATGTCGGGAAGCGAAGAGAAGGAAGCTGCTCGCTTGTCGGTGGCCTCCCTCTTGGCGCTGCCGCCGGTGAGGGTGACTGCGGCGCAGTTCATGTAGAACTCACGGTTGCCGATGCGGTTGTTCCACGACCAGGCCAGAACAGCATCTCCGGCAGGGGCGTCTGATGGGACGGTGAAGTCGAAGTTGCCCTCGCCGTTCGTGGGGCAGTTTCCGATGATGCTCTGGATTACCTTGAAGGTCTTGGCGCCATCGGTCGAGAGAGAGATTTGGCACGAGCCACCGCCGTGGGCAGCTCCGCCAACAACGGTGATGTTGCCCTGGCCGCCGACCGCGAAAGAGGCGACTGACTGACCAGCGGGAGTGCCCAGGTCGCTCTGGTAGCCCTTGCACGGGTAGTCTGATCCGTCCGCGGCAAGAGGCGCGGTGTACGAGTAGTCGATCTTGCCAGAGTCCGCGAACTGGTTGTATTTGCTGTTGAAGGGGGCAGGGAATGACACCATCATGTGGGCCGAGGCAGATCCCGCGAGGGCAGCCATGAGAGCAGTGGATGTAGTAGCGCGCATTTTGTCTGTTGGCGATGATGAGATATATGTCCTGGGAAGTAAAAGTTTCCTGTATCGAGTTTCGGGTTTCTCTTGACTGTTCTTGAATCTCAAAGAGTGGATCTCGAAGATATCTCCAGATATATCGAGTCAAATACCAGCCTGTGGCAGTTGAGATGACAGTGAATGTGTGGTGGTGGCGGGATCAAGTCAGAACTTCTTGTGACTTGAAAAAGATGGGTATTGTTCAGCTGCAGTGAATCAACGAACAAAGCCTTTGTCTGGGTGATCGGCCGCCTGGTGGTTTTTTTCCCCGAGTTGGAAGGAATGTGAAGTCCCTTGTTGGTGAGACAAAGAGACGTAATGGTGGGAGGCAGGGAGACAGCGCCGGGCTAATCTGGGAGTTGTTGGTCTTCGCTGTTGGAAGGAGAGAAAGAATAGAAGTTGGTGGGAGGTCAAAGTTAAGGAATGCAATGAACCTCGTTGCGCAAGAGAACGAACAGACAAGCGATGTCGAGATGGTGAGCCGGAGAAAAGAGTGAAATCCAGAGCGAGAGAGGGAGAGGCTCCTTTTCTTATGTCTCAGTGTCTCAGGAGGACATGGAGGCTTTGCTAGCGGAGTAGGGGTACATCAAGGGACATCACGACCCAGGCCCAAGGTGAGCCGATCAGGCCCACCCAGGCAGCACGGCCTAACCGCGGTAGTGCAAGTTCGCAGATCTTTTTTGACCAGGTTGGGAGCGTGAGAGGGAGCAGGCGTGGCAGGGCAGCAAATGGAAGCGCAGAAGAAGCACAAACCTCCTATTCCCCTTCGCTTCAGGATCTGCCGTGGCCACTCCCATGCAGATAACCGCCACTAGGCGGCATGTGGACTTCCATATTGGGCCAATTCTGTGTCCCGGCCATCCCTGACAAGAGGATCCTACTGTCGGTAGCAAGGGCATCAACCTCCTCGGTTGGATTTGGCCCAGATGGCAGGCCCCTACTGCCCGACGCCCACGAGCGGCAAACAGAGAACGACGGGGCAGCCAGCAGCCAGACGGCGAGTGAGAAGCCAAAGAGGCAAGAAGCAGTCAGCCTGTTCAGCTCAGGGGTATGGGACCCAAGATCCGCAGGGAACTGGGGCGAGGTGACATCGTGAAGGGGCTGCTCTTTTTCTTGGGCCGCGGATTGTGGTGGTGATGGTGGACTGCACTGGACATCCCCACGTATAGCTGATGGCTGCGGGCATATGTTGACATAGGGCCCAAGATTGCCTGCTGTGTGATAGTCGCCATGACCCGTGAACAGGCAATTTCACCTGGGAGTTGGCATCGCGAATGGCAGAGCGGCATGGGAGGTCAGTGGGCATAGTCTGAAGCGAACGGGTTGTTTTGTGCGGAGGAGGAAACATGGGTGCCCCTATGTCATGCCTGCTTGGCTTATAGGACTTTTTCCCCATCTGTTTCAATCCTTGCAGACGGGCTGGGTGACTTGGCTCGACTTGCAGTTCTGTGGTACATGCCCAGGTGGTGAATGAGAACGGCCGAGTGAGAGATGGACGAGGTGGACAGTCAGACAGTCAGAGGGGGAGGGAGGGGTCAGACGGGGGTCAGAGCAGGGTAGGATGGATCAGGGACCAGTCCTGGAAAAAGATCCGATGGTGCGTGCTGCCACGCTACCAACGCAGGAGGGCGTGTCTGAGCCAATCAGCTCGGCAGCGTTCCTGGATTCTGCAGTTCCAAGACACAGGGCGGAAACAGTAGCCGCCAATGACAGGCGCTACTCGCCCTGCACGTCTTCGCGGTCTCACCAGGAGCAAGCTGCAAGCCACCAGAATAAAGGTGTCAGGGGCTAGAATTAAGCTTAGTCTGGCCTAGCACCTGTGTATCCTAGCTGCCTACCTAGGTAGGGAGGCAGGAGGGAGGGACGGGGACGATGGTATGGAGTGCATAAGTGCCTTCTATGGTAAGTGCAGTAGGGGAGGGAAGAGCGCGGCTCAACCCATCCTTCCTTTTCTCCCCTCGGCCGTGCAGCGTGTGCCCCTCCTGCCTCTCTGCCCTCCTGGGCTTATCCCTGTTCTGGGCCGATCACTGGCCGGGCCAGCAGGTGCTTGGGGGCGGCAAAAATTCCTGAGAGGGGTCGGTCGACCACCTGCCACCAAACGAGCACACACACCGGGCATTCACAACAGCTGACCGAGTTGGAGTTTTGCCCTCTCCCGTCAACCTCCCCTCGCGGCACAAGACTGAACTTGAAACATGCCACCACCTCCTCGTCTGCCCACGAACCCCCTGCTTGCTCGACCGATTGTTTCTTGCGCTCGCAGGCCCCCTCGGCATCTACTACGTAGTATATCAATCTTTTCGAGCACGACCGCTCACAGTCGGTCACGAAGCAAGCCGCGCGAAGCATGTGAGTGGATCACGTTCAAGACGGCCCGCGGCTCAGCACGATGCGACACGACGGGATACGATGCCATGCCCTGCCTTGCCATGCGATTGATTTTCACGGCCCCGCTGTCACCAGCCGCCACGGTGGGCCAGGCAGGCCATTTGACTCGTGTGACAGGAAAAGGGACTCTTCCTGCCACGGTACCAAATATCTCGATTCTACAACCCCTACACACAACGTAACGTTGCCGCTCCCCAGACTGCCCAACTCAGATGGCAACAAGCTCTGTCTGTCAGTCGCGACACCATCCTTGGCATCGCATCTCCCATCGCGGAACGAAAGCATAAATGGCCAAGACGAACCCTCTCATACCGGCCGATAAGTTCCGAGTTAAGACGAAGGCTCTAAAACGAAACAACCACCCTCTCGCCACTCTGGCCTGCCGACGCTACCACCTCCGTCAAATGCCTCAAGTGGCCTCGAAACCGCCAGCCTATAGGCTCGCAGGCTTGGACATTGACCCCGTCTCAGGTCAGGCAACCCGCGCCGAACGAGCGAACCACCATCATAACCACCGCCACTTCCGCTACCATTACTACTTAGTTGGCACTACCATCAACGCCTGACATGCCAGCGCCCCAAAAAATCCGATGTGCTGGCCTGCTGGCATCCGGGCTCACAGAGCTGCGATTGACGCCGACGGCGGCAGATGAACCTGGTTGCGATCGTTATTAGCCACGGGCCCACGACTCCGCCGGCAACGCTCGCATTGTGCGATCGACCTGATCCGAGATCCGCAATGGGGAACGTCCCGAGGCCTCCATTTGTATTTGTGCCCATGTCCTAACCCACTTGCTGTTATTACTGTACGGTCCACCCAGGCCCATTCCCTTCCTGGGAACCCTTGTTTCACCACCAAAAAAAGAGACAGGGTCCGTCGCGTGGGTTCCTGTGCCTTTCGCGGGCATCGCATTGACTGATTGACATCCTGCGAGCCTCCCTTATTACAACACCTGGCTAGCGACGAGGCTGTGCCCAGATCGCCGTCCTTCGCCACGACGCCCCATGCCCCCAAAATGCTGTATTATTATCACGAGGGCTGGAGGGCCGGGACAACAGACACGAGAAGCTGGGACGAAACTGCTGGGACCATGGCCGCTGGCATGTCACCCCCCGCCTCAGTTCATCCATTTTCTCAGAGCCCAATTGATCCTACCACGACCGCCGGCCCGTCTTCTGCCTGTGTCTTGTCGGCCTTGGCCGCACCTCTGAGCCAAGCAGCACAAGCCCAGGCCCGTCTCGCCAGACGACCGGCCTTTGGCCAGGCTCTCTCCCGCCGTGGTCAGGCACCCCTACCAGGGAACACCCATAATGTGATCGGCATGACCTCTCGTAATCGCCAGTCGTTCTCAATGGGGTATTGTGATGTGTTGTTAAGGTGACAGCCCGACTGGGGCGCGTCCTCGTCGCATCTCTGTTGCTCGGTGGCCTACCAAGGGCGCTCGGGTCGAATGCTGTCTGACGGCGGTAATGTTCCCAGCAGTAATGGCAAACCACCCGCAGGCTACAGCAAAGAGGTTTGTCTTTCTCTGCGGTCAACCGCGGAGGCTTCCATTAGAGCCTGGGCTCTTATACGGGCCTGCATGCAACGTGGTGTTGGGGCCTTTCTCCCACCTCTTATGCTCGCGGTCAGGGCCAGGGCTATCA
This sequence comes from Diaporthe vaccinii, assembly GCA_039880775.1. Lineage (NCBI taxonomy): Eukaryota > Fungi > Ascomycota > Sordariomycetes > Diaporthales > Diaporthaceae > Diaporthe > Diaporthe vaccinii. Next base: position 762,578 of record JBCEDN010000002.1, read on the forward strand.
ATCCGCAGACAACATGCGATTGTTAGTTAACAGCACAGAGTGTCTGGATTTGGACATCTGAGCGATTATAGAGATAAATTCGCAGTAGCCTTGATCCAACCTAGAACCATGGTGTGCTGCACGCCGTCTTCGGCTGGATGGCCAGCTTAGGCTGGCCATCCGCTACCTAACCAACCCCCTCTTACCCAGAGACAGTCCAAAACCATGCCTTCATCACGGTGGCGAAAGACACTCACCCGCTTGACATGTAATTTTGCAAAATCGCCAATGCCCTCAAGGGCTCCTGGCGGCTGCCTAGGAGGCCACCCTTTGGGCAAAAAGGCCTGGGCCTCACAGTTGGCAGGATCCCACAAGGGAGGATGCTGTTGTCGTTTGCCCTTCTTAGCACTTCAGAATGTCTCGCTTGGCCGGGCCCAGGTGCTAGCATGCCATGGTCTCTCCCCCTCCTCGGCTCCAGTCATGCTCCTCCTCTGGGCCGGCCAACTGCCTCTTTGGATGAATTTGTTGTGTCTTTGCATGGCTGCCCGCCGGGGCAGCGTCCGCCTACCTACGCTTTTGCGTCCACCTACCTACGCTTTTGCTTCCGCCCACCTATATACTTCAAATTGGCTGTACATTTTATTAAAAAAGAAATACTACAGGATTTAAATCTTAAACTATCTTAATGTTAATTTAAAAGAGAATAATATATATACGCCCTTTATAGCCCTTTGTAATTTTTATAGTTTTTATAGCTTTGTAACTTTTATAGTTTTTACAGCCTCTGCAGCCTTTATTTGCAGCCTCTGCAGCCTTTGTAATATTTATAAAAAGCTATAAAGAACTTAGAAGATTATAAAGGCTGCAAAGGCTGCAGAGGCTGTAAATAAAGGCTGCAGAGGCTATAAAAGCTATAAAAGCTATAAAAGCTGCAAAAATTGCGAAAACTAGAGGCGTAGGGGTATAAATTAAGAATAGTCGAGTAATCTTGATAAATCTTTTTTTTTTGGTACAACGTGCAGCCAATTTGAAGTACGTAAGTGGGCGGAAGCAAAAGCGTAGGTAGGTGGACGTAAAACCATAGGTAGGCGGACGCTGCCCCCTGCCCGCCCACTACGTGGCTCTGGATCTCTCCAACTCCAAGAGGGCAAAATCGGCAGCACACGGCAGCATCGCCCGAGGGCCTGCGGATTTGGGCTGAGATAATTCAACGTAGACTCCCAGTCCCCAAACATCAAACCTGTCCGGCTGACTGCTGTAGAAAAGGAGGTCTCCTCCGTAAACAGGGTTCGTCCATCGCCCAGGGCATGGTAACCCAGCAATAAGCCGATGACTCTTCCCCTTCTACTTCAAAGAGAAGTCGATGAATAAATAAATACCCAGGAAAATCTGTTTGGCCAGATGTGTAAGCTGCCTTGGGATCAGAGTAAACCAGCAATGATCCGTTCAGCTGGGGGGTTATATAGAAGAAGAGAGGAAAGAAAGAAGACTACACTTCGCAGGGCACAGAAATGGCTGTAGAGATGCCAGTTGCAGGCTCAACCCTAACCCTCTGAACAACACATCATGCCAATCACATCGGCAGTGTTCGTAAAGAATACTCGGGAAGTTGAATACTCGCACCGAATACTCGTACAAAACGCTCGTAAACAATACAACGGCGGCGCATAGGTTCATATCAGTGACGATCGTAATCAAAAACAATTTCCTGACCGCTGAATACTATGTCCTGGCCTGCTTACACCGAGTCGATTGTGGACAGAGGATATTTTGAGGTTAGAAATCATGAATGTGCGAGACGTATACAGGACGTTAGGACTCGTACCTGTACGAGCAAGAAGAATATATAGAGTCCATGTGTTTACCACAGCATAACTCTTCAGTCCAATTGATCATCACTTCAACATCTTCTATATTTTGTATTCATTATGTCTTCAATCAAGTTTGCCGCATTAACCGCTCTGGCGGGTATCGCCTTTGGCGCGCCTTCCAATATCACCACGCGCTCGATCGATCTTAAGCCCGTCTATACCAACGGCACCATCAGCGTGGAGCACCTCTCTGTGGCCGGCAACCTCGATGGCTTCAAGATGAGCACTCCTGCTGCACGCGGAAGTGCCGACTTCTGGTACTTTGACGTCTGCTCCAGCGCCAGCAACCAGACGCTCAACATTGTCTTCTTCAACTCCGGCGAATTCTCCCAGTACCCTCACCCCCTCGCTGTCCAGGTCTCTGGTTTGTACGAAAACGGGACCAGCTTCTACTTTGAGGCCTTGGCCGACTCGGGCGTCTATTACCAACGGCCCCGTTGGCGTCACGGGGGATTGGAAGGGCGTTGGCTCTTTCAAGGGCTCGGCTCTGGACGAGCCCAACGTTGAGTATATCATCAACCTCGATTCACCCCAGATGGATATTTACGGTACCATTGTCTTCAAATCGGTAGGTCTCCTCTCCAGAAGACCAGTATCACTTGCCGCCCGCTAACCCAGACGGAAAACAAACAGATCGCCCCGGCACACTACCCATGCGAGCTGAACGGAGCCGTGGGCGCCGACCAGAACCTCCTCCCAGGCCTGTACTGGGCCAACGCCGTACCCGACGCCAACACCGCCGTCGACCTGCAGGTCGGCGACACCACCGTCAGCTTCGTCGACGGCGTCGGCTACCACGACAAGAACTGGGGCAACAAGTCCATCATCGACGGGCCCTTACTCGGTCGTCTGGTACAACCTGCTCGACTACGAGGGCAACGAGTCGCGCCGCTCCTTCGTCACCAAGGACGGGGAGGTGCTCCTTGTGAGCTGCGATCCTGACGCCCTGGTGGTGCTGCAAAAGGGCGGGGAGGCTGCTTGGCCTCCTACCACCGGCCTGCTTGAGACCGAGGGCATCTCGGTCAACTACACGCTGCCGGACGGGCGGGTCTTCGCCGTCGACGTGAAGACCGAGTTGATCATGCGGGACGAGTCTGGTGCCTACCAGCGCGCCAAGGGTCTGTTGAGGGGTGGCTTCGTTGGGGAGGAGACGGGGACGATTGAAGGTCGTGCTCATTACGAAGAGTTCATCTTCGGTATCGTCAACGACTATACTCCTGCCGTTTAAGATCTTTGGCAGGTTAGTTCTCGGTATTGTCCTTTTCCGCTTTCTTCACAACTTCTGTAAATAATTTGGACTACCGGCTCTGCAACATACTCAAACCCTGGTGCCAAACTTTTCTGTGCTGTATTCTAGTCTGTACGTACCGTTGGCGAGTAACAAATCAACTCGATTATTTTTAGTCTTAATACATCAAGACACATGGACGCAGTTGTAGCAAATTGCATGTTTTCGCATATTTATCCATTGTTTAAGATACCTAAGTAGAGTGACTCGATCCGTGTCTCCACATACCTACCCGCGAAATAGACTAGCCCTAAGAGAATTAACGGGAGAGAAAGGGAGGAAAAGCCGGAGTGAGGCCTATAAGCGGTCCGTCCAGCCAGCAGACATCCTCAATCTACAATCGACCCGACTTATTGGCCCTGAGAATAGCCCCGTGTCTACTTAATTTACTGAAAGGCATAAAGACAGAGCGGTGAGAAGGCGAGAAACAAATCGCATCTGAGGAGAAGAAGTCTTTTTTTTGGGAGGCGAGGGGGGACGTGGTGCAGCTTCCGTAACTTGAGCAAGCACGGAGCAGAATAAACCCAAAAGCCTCTTGGATCTGGAGAGGGTGAGTGAGGGAAAGGGAAAGGAGGTGGGTGTGGGAGGGGGGGGGGGATTATCCTGGGCTCCTAGCCACTCTGTGCTTACGACGAGACAGGTAGGTAAATGTTCAACATCTGGTTATGATTTCACTGAGTCACCGGCAGTCTGATGGGGGAAGAAGAGCCGACACACCATAACAATCAATTCTACTACCACCGCTACCACAATGCCTCAAGACCCCCTGGCGACAGACACCACAACATGCGGCGCAAACATCCAGGTTTGGACCCTCTACAGCCCAGCATGACCTCTCTTGTCCGGTTCGCAGTCAGCTGGCCATCCCTTTGATCGCGAGTTGACTTGTCGTTCGATCGCGACCAAATGTGCCCAACCGTCTTCAAACCCTCCGAGCAAAATTGATACTCGACTAGCAGTATCCTGTGATGCCTCCGCCATCTTCTTCTGCCTGTGGCCGCCCAAAAGCCATCACTAATCCAGCAAGCCCTCCCTCCCGCCTAGACTGCGCTCAGACGGCGGATATGCTCGTCACCTGGCTTCCTCCCTGGCACAACGATCTCACTCACGTGCGCTGCCACAGCCCGGCATCGACAAGCACTGAAAAGGCGACGTTTGCACACACGCGACTCCTCGTCAGCGCCTTCGCGCGTTGAGCATGGATGAGAAAGTTTGCCATGATAATGGCCCTAGGCACTGTCTGAAATACTTCATACCGCTGAAATCGATGGCCCTAACGTTGCATCAAGCCCGTCGAGGCGTGCTATGACTGAAGACAAGCGTATGATGAGCATGTTGAAGACTGCGCCATGGTCATTCGGGAGAAAACTGGAAATGCACACCGCTGGAGCCTGTCATGGCCTGGTATTGATATAGAAGAGTGACGCTGTGCTGATGTTGACCTTCGAGCAAGGGCCGAGACGACATCGACCAGGGTAAACCAAGAAAAGCGTCATCATTTGGTTCCCTCCTGCGTTTCAGGCGTCCGGGCCTGGGCAACAGCAGGGCCACCGTGATTTGTTGATGGCCCTTGGTGGGGGCCGGTAAAATTCTTTCCACCGTAGCCATTGCCCCGATGCTGCTGAGGTCCATAGTGGTGAACTTGTTGGGGACTGCTGCCGAGTTGCTGTGGCCCAGGGTTGCTATGTACTCTCACGTTGCCCACTTCGAGACGTCGTTAGTATTGACGGCCCGATGAGCTGTATCGCCTGTTGTTATTGTTGTTGTTGTTAAACTTACTTTGGCCGGGCTGCTGCGGGGCGAAGACGGGCTGCTGGTATTGGGGCATCGTGCCGGGGCTCATTCCGTACATGTGTTGGCCTTGCTGGGATCCCTGAGGAGCCATCATCGGCGCAGCTGGTCGTCCAGGGCTTGGGTATCCATTAGAGCCGGGCATTGCTGGAGGAGGCACCGGTCCAGGGGGCATGAACTGCGGGTGACCACCGGGCGCGTACATTGGCATCTGAGGACCGCCTTGCATAAGGGGAGAAGGCGCAGTCATGTACTGAGGCCCCATCATCATTGGGCCTCCCATCTGGGCGTGTTGCTGTGGCATATACTGTGGGTTCTGCGCGAAGTTCCGCATTTGCGGCGTCATTTGCGGAGCACCAGGGCCCATGAATCCGGGCATGACAGGCTGGGAGTAAGGCATGTGGGCTGGAGAGTTCATGGTGTTAGGGTAAGCCATCGGGACTTGGCCTGGCCGAGGCGACGCATATGACTGTGCCGAGCTCGAGGGCATCATCCTAGTGGCGTCCTCTCCATTGTTGAACGGCATGTGAGGCGCATGACCCGGCTGACCGGCGTGCATTTGCAGTGGTGGCATGTGCGGTGACTGACGAGGCCCGACGGCGTGAGCTCCCTGCTGTAGGTGGAATGGGAGCTGATGCTGGTGTGGCATCTGAGGTGCCACTGGAGCAGGGTTTGGAGTGGGCATGGCACCGGCGTACGGGGGCGGCCGCTCGAACAGCTGCTTGTAGCTGATCTTTTCCTGCTTGTCGTCTCCCTCTGACAGACTGTTCCATGTGGGCTGGGTGTCGAACGGGGGCCGCAACCCTCCGTTCTCCTCCCACGCGCGGTTGCCTGTCTGAGGCTGCTTGATAGACATCACGTGGCTGAGGGCAAAGCATTTCTTGAAGTCGATTGACTTGATCTTGCGCTTGATCACTGGGCCAGTAACTGGCGTAGAGCTTCCCTGCCCCTCGACGTTGTTCATGGCTGAGCGCGGACTAGAGGCCGCACTAGGGCCTGTGGGATAGAAAGGCTGCGCGTTCGGCCTGAACTCCTGGGTGTTGGGGTTCAGCCTTGGACCAGGACCCATGTGATTTGGTGGGAGGCCGGTATGACGGGGAGGGAACGACGGATTCATGCTGTTCGCTGGGCCAGTCGGAGGCATGCGCATGTCTGGCTGCATGTGGGGAGGGGGCTGTGACATCCTCTGCTGCTCCGCGCTGCGAAGACGCTGGGACAAGTGACCAGGCTGCTGATGTTGACGAGGCACATTCTGGCCAGAAGAGCGATCGCCGCGGAACTGCTGTGGGTACGATCCTGGGGCATAGGATTGGCGGTTGCCAGGGTGGCGGTTCGGGGCCCCCGCGGTAGAGTTCGCGTGTTGCGGTGCAACACCGGGGCGGGAAGTGCCACCGCCTGCGGCGCCGGCCGCAGCAGCAGCGGGCGTACCGGCCGTAGATGAGGCAGCTTGCTCCGCGGCCGGCTTCGATTGGCCTGGTTTGGCGGCAGTCACCTCCTTCTCCTTCGTGACAACGGGGTCCTTCTTCGCATCCTCCTTGGCCTTGCGCGATTCCTCGGCATTCTTGAGGGCCTTGGCCTGAATCTCTTGTTGCTTCTTCGGATCCTTGGCAATGATGCCGATCAAGTCGTTGGGCACAGGTGTGCCCAGCTTGAAACTGTCGGCGAACTTCTTGAGCTCGATCAGTTTGACCTCCTTGTCTGCCTTGGCCTTTGTGCTGCGAGCCTTCTCTGCGACCTGTCGCTCTTTGCTTGCGAAGTTCTTGAAAGAGGTCAGGACAGTCTGCTCTATCGTCGTGGACGTTGGCTTGGTGTTCTCCTTGTCCGCGGGTGAGGTTGTACGTCCGGCAGCGCCGGCAGGTCGCAGGGTCGAAGCAGGCTTATCAGCGGGCTTTGTACCAGACTGCCCCTTCTCCGTGTCGTTTGGCTTGGGTTCATCCTTGCTCGCCTCAGTCTTTTCCTCAGTCTTCGCTTCGGTAGCCTTGGGCTCGCTGTTTTGGGCAGTAGGGTTCTTGGATGAGCTAGGGAGGGCAACCTTCGATTCATCGGGCTTGGGCGTAGGCTGCTTGCTCGGGCCACTTCTTAGTTGGGACGAGATGATCGCAGGGTCGACCGGTGCTCCCTTCACGTTTGACTGAGCAGCCGGGGCCCGACGCGCTGGGGGCGTGTACTTGTTCGGGTTCTGGCTGCCGAGAGGGGGAAAGTCCGGTCGCTTGACACCGCTGTATCTGTAGGATTGTTAGCACAGCCCAGAAAGCAGGGTGTTGTGGTTGCTGTACTTCTCCTCTTCGTCTAAGCCACCGTCGGCCGGTCCGGAATAGTCCATGACACGCTCCTCGGCCACGTGTGACGAGACTGGGTTGCTGCGCTCGATCTCTCGAGCCATCTGATCGGCCTTGGCCATCCTTGTCTTGTAGCTCGGGTGACTTCGATCAATCGTCGTTGTGTAGATGTTCTCGTCGTAGTCTGTCTTGAGACCAAACTTCTCCTCGTTGGCCGCGAATTGGTCCCAAGGCTTGTTGTCTGTGGCCTTCTCCAAACTGCCATCTACGTCGCCAGGGCCATCGGCGACCCACCTTTTGAGCTCGCGCTGCCCGCCAAAGCGCTCGCCAGAGATGCTGCTGTCTGTTTGGAAGCCTGTCCTGTTGCCTTGTGGGGAATCAGCGAATGAGGTACGGAGAAGCAGGCGACTGTTTGTGTGCGTTTGTTTACCATTGCGATTGTTCTGGTTTCCGCCTAGAACACGAGCGTCCGCGACGTTGCCCCGCGCAAAGGACATATTGTTTTGCTGTCTCTTAGTCGAACCGTTCATTGCGTCAGCAGAACCGGCCTTCTTCTGCTGAACCATCTTCAAATGGCAGCTGGATGGGTTCGATGGGTTGTTGGCATATATGCCCTCGAACTCGGCGCCGCTGTCGAGGGTAATCTGGACTCGATTGCCCTGTCAACAGAGATGGTAAGTATTGTATCTTGGTAGAAAGCCACAGACTGCAGGTTGCGGGTTGCCTGTGGCTATGCTCGGGAGAAAGGACAGGGAGAAAAAGGAGCATTGGTGTCTGGTGTTGTCTAAAGCCGCGGTGAAATTGAAGCCAGGTGTGACAGCACAGCTGGGGATGGGTGGATCCGAGTGGGTCCACGCGAGGCAGAGAAGCCAGGGCGCAAGGGGAACGCCGACTCGATGGGATGGGGTCACCGACTTACCTCTCTCACGCGATTGAAGAAGTTGGCCAACGCTGGCTTGTTGGCGACCGAATCGATGTTGTTCTTCAGCTGAGGACTATTCGAACGGCCTGTAATCTTGGGATTGGCAGTTGTCCACGCCTTCTGCTGCGGCGTGGGGGCCTGTCTTGAGAGCTGGTCAGTTCGGGGCGCCAAGCACAGGTACGACCGACAATGGACTGGTCAGTGTGTTGAGGCATCCACGGTCGCCAATGACACCGAGCCCAGCATGAGCATCCAACGACGGCGAGGAGATGGTGCATGCGCCTTTGGGTTCTTTGTTGTCCAAAGCGAGAAACGGGCAATGTGATAGGGGGAGGTGAGAAAACCAAAAAGATTGGGGGGGGCCGGGCAAGTCTCGTGTCTCACCTCGTGGTCGGACTGGAATTACTTTCGGGGGCTTTTGATTTTGTATCGCCGAGTTTGCTGCTGTACAATGGGCGCGTAGTGGCAATTGCAGTGCCCTTGGAGTCGGAGACACTGGACAGTGCAGTCGAGGGGTTGGCAGCAGCTGTTTTGGATGCAGTTGTCGTTGCTCCCTTTTCGTCCATCACAGTCCCCGGACTACTCTGCGCGCCGGTGACAAGTTGAACCCTGTCTCAACGAGTGGTGGGCTAGACTTGATCGAGCAACGCTTGGTAGAGAGCACGGAAATGGCGTGCTGTGAGTGGGTGACGGCTTGGGTGCGGTGGCCTAGGTACTGTGCGACCCGGCTTAGGCTTTGGGACGGAGGTTTGGGGGGTGCTATGGGGGGAATCAGTATGCGACGCAGACTAAAGCCGATGTTTGTTGAGCCAAACGGGGCCGGAACACAGGATTTCGCTTAGCCAGCTGCTCACCGGCCAGTGCGATGGGCGCGAGGGGACGCTCGTTGCGTCAGGCGTAGGAAAATCCCCAGGCTTGGATGATACGAGAAAACTGATTACCTACCTACTTTCAAGCAGAGTGGCGGCGCCCTGAACACTGTGCGCTGTCCACCCTCCAAGGTTGTTGTGTTGACACGAGGAGCTTCGCAGAAGTCGCCGAGGTGACACAACGGAAGTTCTGCCAAGGCGAGCGTTGTCGCGCACGGCAACGTCCTCAAGAATATGTATTATGCGTGTACGTGTGGCTGTACAGTGACAGCTTCTATCAAATCCGAGGCGATGGGAGTCTTCGGTCAGGTTTGTTGTTCCATGCGAGGGCCGATTAGGCGTGGGTGCAGGCCTCAAGGGAGGAGGGTAGCGGTTCGAGTGGTCGATGCGATGCGCTGCGACGGGTCTGGGGGCTGGAGTCACCAACGACCTGGGCGGCGATAAAAACCCCGGGGGGTGGGGGAGAGTTTCGCAGTCGAGGAGAGATGGAGGCTCGATGCGCTTGGGCTTGGTAGACTGGGCTGCCCTCGAGGTGGCTAGGGAAGGCCAGTCGTCGTCGTCCGGGCGGGTCGCAAAAAGAGAAGGAGAGCTGTCGAGGAAGAGGGGAGAAGAGAAGGGGAAACCTGGAACGGTCAACACTCCAACTGACGCCCTCAGAAACGTCCTATGCTGGGCTACAGAGGGACGAGAGACACAGGAGAGGGGGAAGAAGGTGGGGAGCAACAACGAGAACGGGATGGCACGGGGGATGGGAGAAGAGAGAAGCGAGAATAGAGACAATCTCTACAGGTTTCTCGTCGACCCGATGGTGGTGGTGATGGAGAGGATGGGAAACAAAACCAAACAGAATGTGGCTGCTCCCGCTCCTGCTGAGTGTGGTCTACTGCACGTAGGACCTTGTAGTGTACCACAGTACTGCCCAGAATTGCTCAGCGAAGGTGGTGGCATACAGCACCAGCACCGTACAGTAGTAGTGGATCGGAATACACATGCCACAGACCAGGCTGGTCTCGCCTCGACTGCTCCCGGAAGCTGGAGCTCTATTCGCTGCAGACAGGGGTGGGGGGAGACATGGCACCACGCAAGCCATTGGGAAGCCACGGATCAGGGCAGGCTAGTCTACTCCGGGGAAGGCGCGACGGGCGAGGTGGGGCAATGTCCATCTGCCGTTTCTGAAGACTCAGGGACTTTTTCTGAAGACTGGGGACTAGGGACTGGGGGGTTGGAGCTTCTCTGGGGTTTCTGGGGACCAATTTCTCTCCCACCACATGGGTAAGATGTCGATTGACTGATTGAGTGGCCCAAGATGAGTGAGAGCGAGTGACTGGCTTGCTGCATTGCATTGCATCGCATTGCGTTGCATTCTCCCAAGCAGACAGAACAGACTGGCAAGTCCTGCTCGTCAAAGCTCGGTTGACCCTAGACCAGCTCATGCCAAGCTCGCTTTTTTGACACTCGTTTGCCTTCCACATAACGCTTCACCAATACAGAGAAAGAATAGACAGAAAGCCAAAAACAGACTGTCGAGGTCACGATTCTTGTTGCGCCTGTCTCACCGAGGCCCAGGTGCGGACGCGCTCCCATCATGTCTCGTCTCAGGTTACCCTTCTTCTCGGACTCGGCCAGCAGCATCATGCATGGGACACAAGGCAAGAAGCTTTTCAGGCGCAGAAATGCAGAGAGTCACTTACAAATCGACCACACTAGCAACAGTTGCTGTTCAATCCTACCTTGGTGCATATATTTTACTGCATATGTTTCTCTACCCATCCCGTTGTTACTGGGGAACCTGAGACAGCTACAGACTGGCGAGAACAAGGGCCCTCCTCCATCGGCCAGCTCCGGGAGCTCTGAAGCCATCGGGGCAGGGGCACTCGGCGAAGGTCATCCGGACTCGTTGTCTGTTTCTCCATTGTATCGCAGTCTGTTATATCGAACTCAGAAGATCCGAGACGTGACTCTTGACTGACCGAACTGCTCTGCCTACAGTGAGTGACCACCTCTCTATCACGGGTAACATTGGGGCAGCTGCTCTGCTCCACACCTGCTCTACTTCTACCAGGTTGCCAGCGTTCCAGCTTACCTTGGGGGGGAGGGGGGCTATAGTAGTGGCCGTCGTTCCGCTGTCATGCAATCCCCCCCTCTCTAGGATCCCCAGGGCTGATTGCCCCGCGATTGGCCCACCGGCTAGCAGCCGCCGAAAGCTTCGCCCCGGACTTTTTTTTTATTTTTAATTTTCGTTCCCAAGTTTTTTCGAGCTTGCTTGCTGCCCCTCCTCCCCGATGGTCAGGGTGCCAGCACATCAACTCTGTACCGCAGTACCTACTGTGTACCCAGTCAGGTCTCGCCCTCACTCATTAGAACAGGAATGGCAGACGCAAATCGGCGAATATGGATACGCCGTCATGCCGGACGCCTGTTCGGCTGTCTCTAATCTCAGCCTACGCAAATGGAATCCGACTTATCGCTTGGAGCGCTCCTGTTGCCACGGCTTTCGCAATAGGGCAAGGTAGGGCTTTGGGACAAGCGGGAGATCAACATACTTACCCCTGGTCTTGTATCGGCCCACGGCTTGGCCATCCAATTTCCACAAAAGTCAATTCAATGCCGCAGCATCCTGCCTCAAAATATGAGAGTCTTGTCCCTCAGGTGTCACGATGTCGAGAGCTTTGTGGGACGTATATGCTCGCTCAAGGCATACATCCATCAAGTCTCAATGTCACTGCAACGCTTCTTGCACCCATAATCTATCTGTGCCATATGCCCGTTCCTCTCAGGCTGCTGGGGATGCCTCAACATTCAAGAAAGTAAAAGACCAGGAACAAAGAAGAGCACATTGTGCGCTGAGATCGACTTACTTGACTGTCTGACTTGCACGTGCAAGAGAACCCCCCACATGCCCACAGACGTTGTGTAACTTCTCGGTGTGAGTATCACAACAGCAGCCCGTCCCAAGACGCCGTCATGCTTTGGCCGGCAAGTCTCGCATTGGAATACAATTAGACAGCTTTTCGAAATATCAACTTCCTGCCAATGGGACTTCGAGCTGGGAACAGGCATGCATATGCACAGCAGGAGGAGGCTGGCTGCTACATAATGGAGTGCCAGCTTCAACTCCATCCGGCTCCTTCAGACATGTCAAATTGACCTACCCCGGAGAGTCATTTGGTCAGTGTTCTTTACCACAGCCTGGACGACCTCGTTCACAATTGTGAAGTCATGATGGCGCCGTTGCAGTCTTTCCACATGCTAGCGCCGGCACACATGGTCATAACGGTCCCTCAACGGCTCAGGGCTGACCGTTTGTACCATACATACAATATACGTACAGTAGTTCACTAGTCCTATACCAATTCCAGACTGAAGTTACAATTCACAGGACCAGGAAGAAGAAGAAACGAATCAGATTCATTCTGGCAACGTGGGATATTTTCGCACTTCCAACAGCCACTTTGCTTCTGTCAACCTTCGACGACACGACACGACACGACACCATCTTGCGTTTACTTCTCTACGCTATGATCCACCTCATCTGCAGTCAATTTCTGAGGAGGATTGCCAACGGGAGAAGAAACAGCAGCAGAGATGGCCATGATCGAATCAAAGTCCTCCGGCGGCGTCCTACCTATACCGCACTCAGTACCAACACCGAATGCACCCAGCACCCGCGAGGCCGCTTCGATCCTCCTGCGTGTCCCTTCCTCATCATCAACATGCACCAGGCCGAGGTATATCTCAGTTCCCCCCTTCCTGAGTGCCGGTACGAGTCCCACCAGCGGCGCGAAATACGCATCGTCGTCGCGGCTCTTAGGGACGGGCAGGTGCAACCAAGCGACCCGCCTCCCGACGCCCCGCAGCACCGTCCACGCAACATCGACGAGCAAGCCCGTGTCACACGGCTCGCAGAAGTGTTGATGGCCCGAGTCGCCGTAGCACAGGTGGTATCCGAGCTCCACGCGCTCGTCGACCGCGCGCCCAAGCCGCACCAGCGCCGCATCGATATGCGCCCGCCTGGCGGCTGCGTCGTCGTCTCCTCCGCCCGCGAACCACGGCTGGAACGTAGGGTGCTCGACCCTTTCGAGGATGGCGAACTCGATCGCGCAGTCCCACTGCACGGCGAGGTCCCCCGGCGGCACGGCCGCCTCAATGCGGCGCAGGTCCCGGAGGAGCGCGGCCTCGTAGACAGGCTCGAGCGCGGCCTGGTACGGCGGCGCGACGGTCGTCATCACGTTCACGGGGGTGGGCAGGCTCACCTGGAAGCGCACGCCTGGCGGGATTACGCTCTCGTCGCGGAGCTGGACGAAGAGGTTGTACGACTCGATGGCGTGCGTGTCGTAACCGGTGTGCAGGTGCTCGCTGAGGTGTTTCGCCAGGAGCTCTACCTCCTCTGGCGGGACGGACTCGGAAGGGAGGGGGTTGCGCTGTGCGTCGTACTTGCGCAGGGCTTGAGATGCCCCAGCTTCAGCAAAGGCGTCTCGCTGGAATCTGAAGAATTGCTGCCGGTGCTGGGTCTCTCCATCTGGGATCCGCCGCAGGCGGCCCGGGAGAAGCGCCGTGGTCTTGCGGAAGACGTCCTCGGCGGAGGATAGGCAGACACTGCCAGTTAGGTGGACGCCGTGAGGCTGAAAGTTCGTCAAGTTGGTGGCTGTCCCTGGGAAAAATACAACTTGACGTGTGAGTAAGCCGAATGGGCGAAGAGATTCGGAGAGAACGGGCGACAGAGCGAAAAGTGTGCGGGATAGCGCAACAGTCCGGACGGAGCTCCATACCCCCCCCCTTTGGCTCGGCAGTTGATATAAATCCTGCGACGACAGGCTGTCAGCAAGCCAGAAAAACCGAAGGGTATTTCTGATCACATGTGGAGCGGAGAACATGTGAGAAAATAGGCTGCCCGGCAGGGTTGATCTAATGGGTTTTATTAAGGTCGCACTATAAGAGGGAAGAGTCGCGATATAACGCCCGAAAGAAACAAAGAGTATATAGCAGTTCTAAAAGACGCTGCCCTCTAGCTCATATCAACACAAACATGGCCGCACTCGCTCAAAAAAAAAAATTCAATACATCCCACGCGCTTATTTGCTAGAGGCGATCTTCCGGACCGAGAAATAAGAATACGCCAGCCCGCCCACGAGCGGCTTCAGCAGCCACGGCGCATGGAAGCTCGCGTGCGTGGACAGCGCCTTGGGGACAACCGATCGCGGACAATCCTCCGTGAAGAACCATGCTCGCAGCATAGTCTCGGTCAGGGCGGCAAACTCCCCAGCACGAGAGAACATGTCCTTCTCGAACTTGTTAACCTCGATGTCTAGCATGTTCAGGTCGCCGCCCGCTCTTTAGCTTTTAAAGAAAATGTTTTCTAATTTTAGAAGCATTTCCTACCTAATAGGATTTATCCTCTTACCTATTTTTATATAACCTTTTATCTATTTTATTAAATAAAAATAATTTTTAACTTTTATTATATCTTTTATTTAATATAAGTCTATTCTTTTATTTAAAATATATTCTTATAAGATAAGAACCTTAGATTGCTATTATCTTAAGTTAAAATCCTATTTCTTAATTAATAAAGTTTAATCTTAATATTATCTTAATTTAAATTATTATAATTATAATAAGCCTTATATATATAATTATAAATAAAAAGCTTTAAGGAAAAAATATAAATATTTTTTATTTATAATAAGTTATAAAAGTTTTCTTATAATAAAAAGTAAGGTATATTTATAGGAAATAAGGTTAAATATTAAAAAGTCTTAATACTTAGGGTAATATTTTAAATAATTAATTTTATATTATAAATATAAAGTAAAGTAAGGTATATATTAATAAAGGTAATTATTATTAAATAATAGGGCTAAGTAATAATAATTTTAACCTTAATAAATTAAAATAAATCCTTAAATTAATTATTAAATAAATTAAATATATTAAGGCTATTAATTTTAATTATAATAAAATAGATATTAATTATATATATTATTAAAATAATATTTATAATATTATTATTAAGCTTAATTATATCCTTAATTATTATAATAAGGAGGGCTAGGTTTTTATTAATTATTATTAAAGATATTATAAGCTTTATATTAAAATAATTTAATAAATTAATATTATTATTATTATATAAGTTTAAGGTTATTTATAATTAAAAGGAGTTAATTAAATTAAGTTAATAAATATTTAAATTAAAGATATATTAATAATTAAAAATATTAAGCTTTTTAAATATATATTAATTTATTTTATATTTTTATTTATATTATATTTTATCTTAATAAAGTATTATATTTTAAATAATAATTATTATTAAAAGATTTAATTTAAGATATAAATATAATTAAAGAGAAGATTAAAGCGCTTTTTTATCCTTATATCCTTATTTATTATATCTTAAATATATATATATATATTATTTATATTTATAATAAAATCAATTTAATATATAATATTATATTCTTTATTATTTTATTATTAAATAATTAAATTAATATAATAATTATAAAATATAAGATAATTATTATATAAAGTATATTATATCATTTAAGTTAATAATAATATATAATAAATATAAAAATAATAAAGAAGTAAAGTTATTATTATAATAAATAAAGTATCTTATATCTTAAAGTTAATAATTTATTATATAAATTATTTATAAGGTTTTAATTATAAGGATTTTAAAATAAAGCTAAGTTAAGTGAAATTTTATAATATATCTTTATATTATAATTATTATTATAATACTTTTCAGCCTTTTTATTTATAATATTAACCTTAATAATTATATTATATAGATTTAAAATATTTACTTTATATTATTCCTTTTAAAATAATATTCCCTTTATTAATTTATTAAGATATAAATAAAAGTTAATTAGATTTTAATTATAAATTACTATTTTAAATTCCTTAAGATTTTATTTAAATTCATTATTTAATATTAAGCCTTAATATTATAGATAAGTATAAATATATAAATTTAAAATATATAATAAAAATACCTTATAAATATATTATAATAGCTTTTTAATTAAGGCTGCCCTATAGATATTAATAATAATATATATTGCTATTGGATTAAGGTATATATATATAGCTAAGCTGCGGCGTTATAATGGCCATCATCGCTATAACCGCCTTTATAACCGCCGCAACCACTGTAACCATTATAATAATCGCAATAATTATAATTACCGCCAACCCATCCTTTTATATATTTATACCTTATCGTTATACCCCTTAAATAATAATTAATAATATTTATATTATATAATATAGGTATATTAATTTTAATAAATAATATCTTAATATTAAATATAATATTATTTAAGGATCTTTTTAATTAAGGTAAATAAGCTATCGCTTTCTTATAATTATAATAATAAGATTTAATATTTATATTATAAATAATTATATTTAATAAACCTTACCTATGGATAATAGCTATATTTAAAAGGTATTAAAGCTTTAATATTACTTTTTAAATACTTATTTTAAGATAAATAAAGTTAGGTTATTAAAAGAAAGGTATTATATTTAATTATAAAAGATTTACTGCTTAATAAAGAAGCTTATTTAATATAATGTTTATATAAATAAAGTTAATATAGCTTAATTATAACTAAGGATATATATTAAAAGTAATAATAAATATAATTATTAAATAATAATTAATAATATTTATTAATTTATAAATATTTTTATTTATTTATATATCTTAAGTTTTTAATTAATAATTATAAATTATATATTATTTAAGCTATTCTTTTTTTATTATAATAATAATAATATAAATTATTATATTAAGTTATTTAGCTTTTTATAATAATTTTAAATAGGATAATGGAATAAATATATAGGTAGCTTTAATAAGGAATAAGCCTTTAAAAACCTTATCTTTACCTTATTTTTATAATAAAGCTATATTTCTCTAGATTTCTATTAATATAGCTAATAAGTTAATTATCTTAGCAATTAATATTAGAAACTTATAAGGATTTTAAATATCTCCTTATTAATTATATCTTTTTAAAAAGAAGTAATTTATTTATATAATTTAATTATAAGGTATATAGATTATTAAGAATTTTAAAGGAATCTATTATTTATTAATATATTCCTTTAATAAAACCTTAATAAAAATAATTTTATAATAAACTAATTAATTATAAAGTAATAGAGAAATATTTAAGATCTTTATAAGTTATAAACTTATTAAGTTTTATAAATTAAAACTGAAAATTTTATAAATATAAATAAAAAAAGATATAATAAAGCGGTATATTAATTTATTTATAAAAATATCTTATTTTAAAATAGCTGGATTAAGTATAATTAATAAATATTTATATTTATTTAATTAGCTATAATAAAACTTTATTATAAAGAATAGAATTATTTTAAATCAAACCTTATTATTAATAAATATATATAAGATGGTAAGAAGGAATAAAGCCTTTTATTATAAGCTTAAAATAATTAATTTATTATAATTATTTAATAAATCTAGGTGAATTGATAATAAAGAGTAGTCGTTAGAGCCAGCGTAAAGTATATAAGCGATAAATATATTTAAATTATACCAATTTATATATAATATTGCCTATAATATAATAATATTATAAATTAAATGCTATTTTAAAATCTTATTAATATAAAGGCGTTAATTATAAGATAATAATAAAATAATAATAATAAAAAAAATAAAAGTTATTTCTTATTTAATAATAAATATTTATCCTTTAGATTATTTAAATATAATAAAGATAAGAAATAATATTTAATTCCGTTATAATAAGCGTTTATATAATAAGAATATTTATAATAAAGCATTTATTAAAATAGGAAACTTATAACGGCACCTTTATATATAATATTAAGTTAAGATATTAGCTTAATTTAAATTTATCTATATAATTACCAACTTAAATAGCAACTTAATTAAAATATAAGATAAGGATTATAAGGGCCTTATTTTATTAAGCGTATATAATAATGCTAAGATAATTATTAAAACTTTAAATTAAAGGGTTATTATAAATTTAATAAGTTAAAATATAAAATTAATTATAATTTATATTTTAAATATTATTAATATAATTAAGGGTAATAATAACGCTATTATTATTAATAATATAACTTAATATATAAAATATAATAAAATACCCTAGATAAGTAAAAATATAGTTTTTAAGCTTAAAAAAAGTATTTATCATTAATTTATACCCTCTTATATAATTAAGTAGTTATACCTTACCCCGCTATAATAATATACCCTTAATTAATTATTATAAAAGATTAAGGTAAGGGTAAATTAAATTATTAATAGGCTTATATATCCTTATTTTAATTAAATAAAAGTTAAAGAACTTAATATAAATTCTTAATAAATTAAATATATAAGATTTTATTATAATTAACTTAACCTAACTAAAGCTTAAGATTAATAATTATTAAATAAGCTTTATTTATATCGCTACTTAATTTAATAATTAAGGCTTAAAGAAGGATATTAACCTAGATAATTTCCTTAAAATAAGCTTATTTTAGCGAATAATAAAGAGAGCGCCTTATCTAGCTATCTTATATATCACCTAGGTATAATAATTAATATTTATAAAGATAGAAGTTATCTTTATTATTAGAGAATATATATATAAGTTATCCTTATCCCTTACCTATATTAATAATAGCTAAAAGGCTTTTCTTTTTTTATAAAGAAAAAGAAATTAAAATTATTTTAAATATAAACCTTATAATATTAATTAAGGATTTATAACCTACTTAAATAAGGCTTAATAAATATAAAGGAATAATAAAAAGATCTTATAAAGCTGCTTATTATATAACTTATTATATTTATTATAGCTTATTACCTTTATATTAATTAAAGCCATCTTTATTTAAATATTTATATTTAATAATAAAATAGCTAGCGATAAAGTACCGCCTTAATTATAATAATATTAATATCCTATATTTAAAACTTAAACCTTTATCTTATTTATTATTAATTATAAGGAAAACCTATCTTACTTTTTATAATAAGATTTTAATACCACCCTATATAAAAGGGTACCAAGATTTAACCTATATTACTTATTCTACCTAATAATAAGGACTTTTAATAATATAGCCGGCTTTTAAAGCTACCTTATATATAAGCATAATAATAAAGATAATAATAAATGCATTATAGCTATTTAATCCTTCGCATAAAATTAAAAGGGGTATTAGCTAATTATAAGCTTTATACCCCCGTTAAACTCTTTAATATTATTAAAAATCACCTAAGCCTTAACCCTTAGTTTTATATAAGCTAATATTTAAATATAAGACTTATATTAATAATTATTTTATTATAAAAGAAATAAGGTAAAGGTATTATAATTCAACCTACCTAGCTATTAATATATAATATTATATATTAAAAGCGGAAAATTAAATTTCAAAAAACCCGCTAATAATATAAATCTATTTTAATAATTATATTAAAATATAAATTAAAATATTAAGCTCTTTATTATTATTTTATAAATTAATAAGATGATTTTTAATCTATAATCTTATATTTCAAACCTTTAAATTATAACTCTTATCTCTTATATATAAGATTATACTTCTCTAAATATAAAAGGATAATATATATATTAAATCTATAATATTTCTAAGAATAATAATTATTATTATACTTCTTAAATACTCTTATTTAAAGAATAAAAGTAATTAAATACTTATATTATTAAAAAAGGGCTATTTATAGCATTTATATATTTAAGAAGTTCCCAATCTTATAAATCTATTAAGCGAGAATCTTTATAAATATTAAAATAAATATTAAAGGGAAAAAAATCATATAATTAAAAAGGAAAAGGCTATAATTTTATAATTAATATTTATTTTTAACAACTCTTAATAATATAAATATTAAAATCTTATATTTTAATACCTCCTTAAGATAAATCTTACTTTTAACTTTATTAACTTTTATTCCTAACCTATTTTCTCTTTAATTAAATAATTAATTATTTAATTAACTTTTTAAATTAATATAAATTCGGAATCTATTTAATTATAGCTTATAAAATAGCTTAAACCTAGATATAAGAGTTATTTAAAGATAATAAAGGTAATTATATTTAATTAACTTTCTTCTTAAAGTAAAAGGATTATTTATTATAAAATAAAGAGAATTCTTTTTAAAAGAAGGTATCTTCCTATAATATTTATTTATAGCTTAAAGTATAATATTTTACTTTATTTTAATATATACCTTATTAATTAAAACCTATTTATTATATAACTTTATAAGGAACTTATATAAGCTAAATAATTCAACTTAAATAAAAGGTTTAATTAAAAGAGCCTTTATAAAAATATATTTATAATAATAACTCTAAATTTAAGCTAAAAAAGAAAAGCCTTAAGGATATGAAATATATAAAGAAATATACAATATATAAAATAGCCCTTTTTTAAAACTATAATTTATTAAATAAAAAACAACCATTATATCTACTAAAGGGCTAAATAATAAATATATCACTTATATCTATAATATAATAAACAATATATATTAAGTTATTATATAAAAATAATAATTAACTAAATAAGTAATAATTATATATATTATTTAATGAAATAAAAATATCTAATCCTAAGGTAGATTATTAAATAATATTAAAGCCTAAAATAATATTATAAATTAAAATCATATTAAATATAACTTCATTACAATATAAATAAATAATAATATTTATCCAACCCTATAAACTACTCTAGGTAAATATTTATAGCTTAAATTATATATAACTTAATATTTCCCTTCCTATCTCTTAAATATAATATTTTTCTACCTTATTATATAACTTAATATATTCCTTTATTAAAATACCTAATAAGCCTTATTATTAATAACTAATTATAACTTAAGATAAGCTATATAATAAATCTTATAAAGCTACCTTATAAAAAGTTAAAAATATATTATAATAAATATAATAAGCTAATCTTTTAATTTAAAAATACCTTTATAACTATAAAAAAGAAAAGCATTAATAAAAAAACTAGCTAATTAAATAAAGAATAAGTTACCTTTAATAGCCTTAAGCGCTTTAACCTTATCAAGGGTAATTATTATTATATCTACTTAATTAATAAAAGCTATTATTTAATTTATAATTATAAAAAGATATTAGCTTTATTTATAAGGTAATAACTTTATATCCTTAAAAAGTATAAATTTCTTAACTTAAATAAAATAATCTTTATAAACTACCTTTACTTTTTAATTAAAGATTATATATAAATAATTAATAACCTATTTACTGCTATTAAATATAATAAGCCCCTTAATATTAAAGCCCTTTAATAACTACTCTTTAAGAAAAGTAAACTCCTTAAATTTAATATTAGCTCCCATACCCTTATACTTCATCCAATCTTAAATATCCCCTTATATCATCATACCTTTTAAATAAAGATTTAAATGATAATTAAAATAAATTAAATAAAAAACTATCTCTTTATAAGGGTATAAATATAAGTTAACTTATAAAAAGTAATTAAATATTTAAAATTAATAAAGAGAATAAAAATAAGCTTATAAAGCTAAAGCGGCTTAATAAAAAGACTTATAATTACCCGCCTACTCTTATTAACTTAATTAAAGTATTTATAATTTAATTATTAATATTATTTAAAACTTATACTCTTCTTTAAACTATATTTAATAGCAAGCTATTATTAAAGAAAAAGTTATAAATAGCCATTTTACTTATAATAAATAACGATAACTTAAGTAAAAAAAATAAAGATAATAATAATTAAGATATTAAATATTAATCTTATCCTTTAAAAGCGATATTAAGTATCTTTTAAATTTAAAAAGGAATATATTTTAAGGTATATATTATTATATTAAAGATTATAAAGTTAGAAAAGATAAGGTAAGTAATAATAGCAATAAATATAATGCCTTTATTCCTACTTTATAATAAGCTTATTAAAAGTTAATATAAGCTTTTAAGATATAAAAATATTATTATAATATTTCTTATAAAGGATTTATATATTATTAAAGCTATTAATATTAAAAAGATTAATAATATTAAATAAAGCTTAATTATTTTCATCTTATAAAAAATAATTATTAATTTTTATAAGATTATTATTAAAATCTATTAATTAATTATATTAAGAAAAGCTATTAATAAAGATAGTTTTATTAACTTATTATATAAATATTATATTAATTATAAAACGTTAAAATACTTAATTAATATTTATATCTTTTTTATATTATTTTATAATAAGCTAAAATAAGAAGATTATATAAGATATTAAGACTTTTATTATAAAGAGAAAGTAAAATTAGCTATTAAGCTTAATTAAGGCTATTAATCTTATAATAAGCCCTTTAATTAAAAAGGAAGGGTATTTAGCGGATATAATATATTATCTTATATTTAAAGGGTTTAGGATAGGATTATTATAGCTTTTTTATCTTCCTTTTTTTTTTTTTAAATCCTCTTTTAAATAACTTATAAATATAATAAAGGATAATTTTTACTTAAAAGGTTAATTAATTATAAATTATTAATTATTTAAGATCGCTAGGTATTTTAAAATAAGCTTAATTATTACTACCCTTTTTAATCTTTATAACTATTTATTCTTAATAATCATCATTAATAACTTATATAATATTTATTATCTTGCTTTTATATACTTATAAGATTTCTTTAAGTAAATATCCAGCACCTTATTAATTAATAATAAGGTTTATAAAATCTTTCCTTAATATACCTCTAGTAAGCTAAATATAAAGATTATAAATATTTCTATACCCTACTTAACTATAATAAGGCTAACTAACTTCATTAAGGGGTTTTAAAAGAAAAATATAAAAGACTTAATTTATAACTTATTATATTTAACCTCTTTAATATAGCAGATTAAGCTATTAAGGTAGGTTAAGTTAAGCTTAATCATTATAACCTTAGCATTTTATATTTCCTTCTCAGCTTTATTTTTATTATTTAATTTATTAAAATTTATATCTACCTTTTTTAAGTTAATAAAGTTAATAAGCTAAAGCTTAATTTTTTTATTATACCCTTTAAGCCTTAATATAAATAATATAAAGATATTATAAAACCTTAATAATATTAAATTAACCCTTATCTTTAATATTATATATTATATCTTATTAACCTTATATATAACTTAAAAATCTTTTAAGCTATTTAACTTTTATTAACTACTATTATACTTTTAAGCCTTATTATTACGCTTAAAATTAACTTTTAATAAGCTATTTTTCCTCCTTAAAAGGTCCCTTATATAATTATTATATATTTTAACCTATATTATAATTAAAAGGTATATTAATATACCTTTATTATTAAATAATACGGTTAATATATATTTAATAAACTTATTTATAAAATATAACTTACTTAAGCTAATCTAGTTATAAAAGATAATAATAATATTAATATTATTTAATGCCTTTTTAATAAACTCTTAAACCTTATTTAAGATTATTATATTTATAATATTAAGCTTAAATATATAATTAAACTTATAATCCTTTATAATACCCAGCTTATTAAATAATAAAATGTAACTCCTTATTATATTAATATTTATTATCCTTTTATTAATAGCAGCTTTATTATTATTCTATAAATAAATATAACATAAGGTTTGCATTAAATTAAACTTTTATTATAATTAATTAAAATATTTATTTTAATATATATCTATCTCCCATTATTATATTTCTACCTTATTAACTCTATCCCTTTTAACCCCTTAAATAAACTCACCATTAATATTATCTTACCAATCTTATTAAAAATATATACTTATCTATATTAAAATATTTATATATTTATTATCTTAAGGCAATTAATATAATAACTATTATTTAAAGTTAAGCTATTATTAATTATAAAAAGGCATATATATATATTTAAGGAATAGCCTTCCCTAAGGTATAAATCTAAGGATAGCTTATCTTATTATATTATTTAAAATAAATAATTAAATACTTCTCTTAAGATATTAAGGCAGTTTTAATAGTTATAAATCTTTAATATTAAGTATTAAAGTAAATAGGCATTTAATATTTAAATAAATATAGCTTAAAGATATTCTTATATATATATAATATTAATTTATTAAATAAAAGATATTTTAAATATTATATCTTCCTTTATTAATTAAATCTATTAATATAAATCTAGATTATTAACTTAAAAACTTTAAGATATAAATAAGTGATATTAAAGTGGCGCTATATAATAAATAAAAAATAACCAATTTATATTACTTAAGATTTAAATTAATTAATTATATTATTAAAGTATTAAAAACCGCTTAAGCTAAATTTTAATATAAATTATAGGGTATATTAATTAATATTTAATTAACGTTAATTTTTCTAACTACTAACTAATATACCTTATAATAACTACCACTAAAATATTTAAACCCTATTATAATCTTATTTATTAATAATTATTAAAATATTTAAATCTCCTTATTATCTTCCTCATTAATTATAATATATATAACTTACTTTTTATTTTCAAACTATTTAAAATTAAATATTATAATATTATAAGAAATAAAAACTATTAAAAGGCTGCTTTATTTATAATTATAACCTTAATTATTATCTATATAACTTTTTAAACTTACCCTACTTCTTATAAATAAAGGGTAAGATCTTAATATTATATTTATCCTTATTAACTTTTTTATATAAAAATATAAAAACTTAAATAATAATAATAATATATAATTAATATATTTTTATATTATTATAATATTTATATTAACTTATAATAAAGGGTATAAAATTAAATAATATTTATATATTATATAATATTCTTCTTTTATAAATATTAAGAAATACCTAATAACCTTATTTATATTATTAAAAAATATAGCCTTATTAAAGCTAAGGATATTATAAAAATTAAATTACTCCACTAACTATATTATTATATCCACCTACTTAATATAAAGTTTATAAGTATTTTAAATAATAATATTATTAATTAAGGATTTAAAAAAAAATATAAAAATAAAAGTAAGAATATTAAAGATAAGGGCAGCAGCTAATATAATTATTATTATTTATAAAGAAAGTTATAATAAAGCTTTCATCATTACTGTATACCGGTAATGCTAATGGTGTTAATAATGCTAATAGTATTGGTCTTACTAATCTTACTGATTATACTGATTTTCTATTAAACGGAGCTACCTAATAGCCTCCTTAATAATTTAAGAGTAAAGATAAGGCTTATTTATATCTAAAAACTTACCCTACCTCTTTATAAGCAACTTAATAATACTATCTTAGCCTTAAAGCTTATCCTTTAGCATTTACTTTATTTATATCTTTAATATAAGCTTAATAAAGTTATATATAAGGTTATTATTAATTATTTTAAATATAAATCTTTATAAAATAATAATATATTAATATTTATTTTTTTATTTTAAAGATATTATAATATAAATATCTTAGCATAATATTTTAAATATAATTATATAAAAAGATAATTAATTAATTTTCTTTATATATATATAATATTTATCATTCCTTATAATTATATCTTAATTTAATTTTAATTAATATAAGAGATTAATTATATTATTATATAACTTATTATATTTTTCCTCCAACCCTATTTAAGATTAAACGCTATAACTTAACTCTTAATCCTATCTTCTTTCTCCCTTTCCCTCTTAAATTAAATCAACCCCCTTTTTTAATTATATAAGAATAAATATCTTTATTATTACCTTATAATAAATATTTTAAGCTATTTAAGGCCTTAACCTTTTAAGCTATAAATTAGCTTATTTATACTTTCCATAATATAATATATAAGGGTTATTATATCTCCTTTTATTTATAATATAATTAAGCATTATATTAAAAGGAAAGATTATAAGATTAATATTAAGGCTAATATATAATTTAATCTTAAAGGCTTAAATATAAACTTAACGCCACTATTATTAATAAGCTTAATATTAATCTATTTAAATAAATTAAATTATATAACCTTAAAAGTAATATAATAAATAATATTAACCTTAAGAAAGTATTAAAACCTTATTATTAAAGAAAATCTTAATTATTATTAAGATAATAAGCTTTAAAAGGATATTTAATAATAAGATAATAGCTTTAGCCGCTACCCTTTATATAAAGATAAGTAATAAGCTAATATTATAATATAATATATAATAAAGGGCAGGCGGATAATATTATTGGTATATAGCTTTATTTAGTTATATTTATAAAGGTAGGGATTTAATAAATGTATATAGGTATATTAAGAGCGCTCCTTTTAAGAGCATTTTTTAACTTAATGGATTAATTATTATTATTATTAATTATTTACTTTAAATTATTATTTTAAAGCTTTATATGAAGTAAAGCCTTTTTAATATTGATTAGTAGTTAGTAATAGCTATAGATTAATAAAAGAAGAAGAGATATTAATTGCTTATTATAGGGATTTAATGTATTAAATTAACCCCCTATTAATTATATATTATATATTAATTTTAAGGCTATCTTTAGCTTTAAAAAGGTATTTTAATTAAGATAAGAATCTTTAAATATTTAATAAAAATGATTCCCTTAGTTAATTTGCTTAATTAGCTATTTTAAAGTAGGTAGAAATATTTAAGTATTTAGTAAGATTAATTTATTATCTTTAAAGTGCGTCTTATTATATATATAATAAAGAAATAATCTATTTATATAGATATAGCTTTATGATTGCTTAGGGATCCGATTTTTAATAGATATTTATTATTTTTTCTTTCCCTTTTCTTAAATTTTTCTTTTTTTTCTTTTATTATTCTCTCTTCTTAATATTTAGTTTATTATTATTTTTGCTTTTATTATCTAGGCTGTGCATTATTTAAGCTGATATTTAAGTTAGGGATTTAAATTAAAGATTCTCTAAGTTTAGAGGATTAAATATAAAAGGAGCTTATATAAATTATTAAATTAATAAAAATCCAGCTTTTAACCTTATTATATTTTAATTGGTTGGTTAATATTAATAAAGTTATTAATAATTTAAAACTTTAATTTAATTAATTAAATGCTTTTATAATATATTGCCTTTATTAATATATTATAATAGGTTATTATAATTATAACTTATTTAGAAAGTTTATTAATAACTTTTAAAATTATAATTTAAATATATTTTTAAAGATTAATATAATTATTTTATATAAACTTAAGTATATAATTTAATATAATGAGATCTATATTAAAAAATTAACCTAAAGCCTTTAATATATATTTATAAAAATAATAGCTTAAGAAAACTTCCTTATATAGCTAGATTATTAAGATATAAACTTTATATAGTTAAACCCCCTTTTTATAATATATAAAGAAAGATAATAAAGATAAGGCGGTAAGTTTATCTAAGTAATTATAAAGGAACTATTTAAAGAGATAATTATATTTATAAGCTTAAAATAATAAGAATAACGCTTATAAATAACTCTAAAATAACCTAGATAATCTATTTAATTAAATATAATATTATAAAGATTATTATTATCTTAATTACCTATTGAATAAATAATAATATAATTATAATTTAAAATAAATTAATAAAGAATAAATGATTATAATATATTCCCTTTAAGGGAGTTTTATAATAATATTATCTTATTAGATAAACTTATAAGGTTTATTAAGCTATATAATAAAGATTAATATTATATAAGATAAGTATATAATATATTTAATATAAAGGTTTATTTGATATTTTATATATATAAAGTATATAGAATTAACTCCTTAGGGTTTAAAATAGTTTTTAAAAAGATTATATTTAATTTAATATTTAATTTCTAGATTTAATATATTAAAGAAAATAATATTTTTAGAATTATATATATAAAGATTTAATTTTATTTTAATATTATTATAAACTATTAATATTATTATAATGATTAAATTAATAATACACTTAATATTATTAAATTAGATAATGATAATATTAAGAAGATACTTAAGGAAATATTTTATATCTTCTTTAATACCCTAATTAAGGCTTAAAAAGCGCTTAAAATGCTGTAGGATATAAATAAATAGCTATAAGTTATAATAATTAAAATATATTATAAAATATAAAAGCTTAAAATGGTATTATTAATGCTTAAGTTAAATATAAAAGAATTAATATAATAAATCATAATCGCCCTTAATATAGCTTTTATAAAATAATTAAAATAAAGCTTTATATATATTATAAAGATGCTAGAAGTAATATATATAGATTATTGATATTATAAACTATTTTAATAAAGCTAATAAGGTTAATTATTATTTTAATATAAAGGAGGATTTAAAGGATGTTTTTAAAGATTATTTTAAAAAGGGAATTATAAAGGCTATATAATTAATTAAGGAAGAAACCCTTTAAATTAAATTAACTTTATTATAAGTTATAAAACCTATATTATATATAAAAAATAAAGGTATTAATTGATTAATTACCTTATATAAAGAGATATTATAAAGTAATAATATTTTAATTTATAATAAGTTAATAAAAATAATGATTAAGTATTAGTTAATTAAGATGATAATTTTAAAGCTTAAGTGATTGATATAAAAGATATAGATTTAAGGATAAAAGAGGTTAAGGAAAATAAAGATGATTAGGAATTATAAAATAAGGGTAATAAATAATATTTAATTTAATATCTTAAGAATTAAGTATTTATTTATTACTTTATTAATATAGCTATTCCTTTAATAATTAAAAAGGAGCTAAGGATTGATTTAATTATTTAAGAATGTTTTTTTATAATATTCTAAGGTATTCTCTTAAATATAGATATAGTAAAAATCTTAATTATTAGAAAATATTAATTTAAAGTATTATAATAAGAAGATTTAAATATTTAATTTAATATTTTAATAAAAGGTAAGGTATAAATTATATTTAAAAAGGGTTAAATAAGCTTAATTAATTTAATAATAATAAAAATAGCCTTTAGCTTAATCTTATTTTATATAATAGATTTTAATATACCCTTCTTTCTTTTAATTAAAGATATAAATTACCTTAATATTAAGGTTTGAAATATAATTAATAAGATAATTTATATTTAAAATAAATTTTTAATGCCTTTAGTAATAAAGTTTAGGTATTTATAGTTTTTTTTAAAACTTATTATAAGAGGTATTACGTTATATTTAATGGAAATAAAGCTGCGGCGCCTTTATAAGCGCTTTAATTACCCATTAATAAACTATCTTTATAAGCTTCTTATTTAAATAGGTTATAAAAGCGTAAATTAAAGAGTAATGGAATTTATTAAAAGGTTTTATTATTAATATTAAATATATTTAATAAGCTTTTAATGGTTTAAATTTATAGTTTAAGATGATTATAATTTTAATTATATTATTATTATAAATATTATATACTTTTTAAATAAGAAATCGATCCTTTATATTATTAATAAAGGAATAAACTTTTAAAATATATTATTTTTATATAATATCTTTATAAAGATTATTTAGGAAGTATTTTAATAAATCTAGGTGGATATATATTTAAGATTATTTAATTATATTATTTATAATATAGGAATTTAGTTTAATTTTAATAAATTCTATAGAAAGATTAGGATTATAAAAATAGAATATAAGTAAGTTTTAATTAAGATATATTAATTAATTGGAAAAATAAAGTGATATTATATACCTTTAAAATATATATTTTAGATTTTATAATTTAAGGTTAATATATTTATATTAAAGGAAGTAATCTTATAAATAATTATTAAAATAGTAAATGATATTATAGGATTTAATAGATTAATTCCAACCCTTTTTATTTTTAATATATATCTTAAAATAATTAATTTATCTTTATTAATAGCGATAATGCTTTAAAGGGTTGAGGTAATATAAAAAGTAATGAAAGTATTTTATGAATCTTAAGTTTATTAAGATATAAATTATATCTTGAAATTGCTATATGGATTAGATATTATAAATATATTATAATTATCGCTTTAAAGTGATATTTTTATTTAAAGAGAAAAGTATGGTTAAATAAGCCCTTTTAAGTTAATTTTTATTAATAATTATAATATAATTATTTAAATTAAAGTTATATTAAAGGTATTTAAGTTGATAAGTATAAGATTATATTATTATATAATGTTGGATGAAGAGTATTATATAGAATTTAATGATTAAGATAAGCTTATTAAGGATATAGATTTAGAAAGTGCCCTTTTAATTTTATGCCTAGAAATATAAGATTAGATAAATAGTTTATTAAATATATGGAGAGGAAGGGGTAGATTATTAGGATTAAAGAATAAATTAAATTAATATATTATATAAAAGGAGATTAATAATTATAAGCTTATTTTAAAGTTAAGATAAGAAGGTATTATTATAATATTAAGCGCCTTATTTAAGGTATTTATAATAATTAAAGTATAAGGATTAATTAATAAGGGAGTGATTATTTTTAAATAATATAATAAAGCCTTTTATTATAATATATAAATATTTAAAATGTATCTTATATATAAGGTTAAAGGATTGCTTATAAGTTTATTTAAAAAGATTAAAATAATTATTTAAGGATATAATAATAAGGATAAGATTTTAATTTTAACTTAATTATTTATAATTTAATATATAAATATAAGGTTAATTTTAACCTTAGCGCTTAAAGATATATTTTTAAGAAGGTAGTTTTTAATTTTATAGGATATTATATAAATATATATATAATTTAAAACTAAATTTTAAAAAGATATTATTATTATATTATTAAAAGAATTAGTTAATAAATATTTATAAAGGATTATTATTAAGATTATTAAGTTACTTTATAAAATTATTAAATTAAGTATATATTAATTTATAATATATTAACCTTTTTTATATAAAGAGTTATATATAAATATATCTTTATATAATCCTTATTTATTTATTATAATAAATGATATAGTTAATTTTAACTTTATTGGGATATAAATAAATAATATCCTTATCCTTTATAATTTAATATTTTAAAAGGAAGAGAATATATAGCTATATATTATTAAATTAAAAAGTAAGGTATTAATATTCTTAATATATAATAATAATCTAGATTTTAATAGGTATAAGATTATATAAAATAATAATATAATAAACCTTATTTAAAAGGGATAAAGCGCGTTATTTAAAGTTATATATCTTAAGGATTTAAATTAAATAGATGAGTATAGGTTATAATGCACTTAAGCGGCTTAGATTATAATAATATCTTAATTAAAAGTTTTATTTTAATTATTTATAGCGGTATAATCTTAATAAAATCTTATAAAAGATAATTATAAATGATTTAATTTATATTTATAATGGTAAATTAATAATACTAATAAAGGATTAAAATATATCTTATTTAATTTAAAAATATTTAAGCTATATATATTTATAAATAGGTTATTTATAAATATATTAGATTTAAGCTTATAAATTAATTTTATTATTATTTTTAGGAATAAGGAATTATATAGTAATAATTTTATATTATATGTAAATCTAATTTATTGGAGTTTAATGAAATATAAAAGAGTTATTTATAATATCTTTATATTAAAAATATATAAAATAGTGGTTAGTTTTAATATTAATATTATTTTATAAATTATACTTAATTTTATTATTTTAAAATTATCTTTATTATTAATCCTTTTTATTATTTATATAAACTCTTTATTATTATATAAATATTTAATTAAGCTTAGGATTATGGTGGAGAAGTGCTTAATGATTAATATTATAGCGTTATGGTAATCTTATAAGTGATGAGAAATAAGTGAAATAAGGTGGATTTATAGTGATAATAACTTAGCTGATATAATGATAAAAGCTAAATTAAATAATACTTTTATAAAGCTTATAGATTAAAATAAGTTTATAATTTATATTAAAGGGGAAGTTATATGATTAAAATTATAATAAGGCCTTTCCTTAATTTTTTTTTTATATTTTATTATATTATTTTAAGGAGTATATAATTATAAGATGAATTATATTTAT
This sequence comes from Diaporthe vaccinii, assembly GCA_039880775.1. Taxonomy (NCBI): domain Eukaryota; kingdom Fungi; phylum Ascomycota; class Sordariomycetes; order Diaporthales; family Diaporthaceae; genus Diaporthe; species Diaporthe vaccinii. The sequence continues at coordinate 794,714 of JBCEDN010000002.1, forward strand.
TAAATAAAGTATAATAAATTTTATAATTATTTTTTAAAAGATAATTTTAAGGTATTAAATTAATTTTATTATTTTAATATTAAAGATTTAAATTCTTAAGTGAATTTATTAAAGCCTTAGATTTATATTTTTAAGTAAATTAATTTCTTAAAGCTCTTTTAAATTAATTAAGAAAGCTTATTTATAAAATTATTTATTTTAAGAGTAGGCTTTAATTTACTTTTAATATTACCTATTTTAAAACTAAGCTTTAAATCATTATTAATATTACCTTCTTTAGAATTAATTTTAAAAGAATTAAAGGAAGATAAGATTATTATAATTACCTTATTTTAAGTATATTTTTTAATATTATCTTCTTTAGAATTAGATTTAAAAGAATTAGGGGAAGATAATATCTTTTTAATTAATTGGTTTTAAGTATACTTTTTAATTAAGGTGCTTAAAGTAATATTTTTAATTATATGTTTTTAAATAAGCTTTTAAATTAAAGTTAAAATCTTAATAAACTTAGGATTATCATCCTTATATATATAGATAATTAAGTTATTATATATATTAGCGATATAAAGCTTATAATTAATTTTTTATATTTAAATTATATTATTTAAATTAGCTATATTAATATAATCCTTTAAAAGAATCTTTTAAAAAGTATAAAGGTGGATTATAATTGGAATTAAGATTTTAAGGATATTTAAATAAATATTGCCGCTTTAATTATAATAAATATAATAATTATCCTTATTATCTTTATTATTAAGATAGTTTTTAATTAATTTATTAAAAGTAGTATTATTTATATAACTTATATAAGGAGTGATATACTTAGAAATGGCGTTATAAGCTTTATTCTTTCTTTTCTTAATATATTTAGCCTTATTATTTATAAATTATAGCGCTTTAATCTTTACTTTTATCTTAATAATTAAAGCAATATTTTTATTAATAATGGATTTATTAATTAAAGAGTATTAATATTATAATGTATTTTAAATAAAGATTTTAATATTTATTATCGCCTTTATTATGCTTTTTAGGGTGCTTAAGAGGTATAATTATAATATTTTAATATTTTAAATAAGATAAAAAAAGGATATATAATTTAAATTTAAAGATTAAAGAGATATTTTTTTAAAAGTACTTTTAAATAGGATTTTAAAAAGGTTATTTATAAAGGAGTTATTAAAAATATTTATTAAAGAGTAATTAAAAGGTTAAGTATTTAAGAATAAAATTATTAAGGTAGGAAATATCCTTATTATTTATAATAATAAGGGTTAATAGTTATATTTTTTAAAATGGATTTCTAGAGAGTTTTAAATTATTCGCTTAATTAGGTAATTAAGGAGTGATATCTGGATTTTTGAAATTATTTATTTAATTAAGAGATTAAAGGATGATAATTTTTAATTTCTTTTAATTATTTATTTAATTAAGAGATTAAGGGGTGATAAGTTTTAATTTCTTTTAATTATTTACTTAATTAAAAGATTAAGGGGGTGATATTTTTAATTTATTAGATTATTTATTTAATTAAGGGATTAAGGGATTGATTTAATATGGGTATGGTTTATTTTTAGAAAATAAAAAGTATTAATATTGGTATATAGCTTTATTTAATTATATTTATAAAGGTAGGGATTTGGTAAATATATATAAGTATATTAGGAGCGCTCCTCTTGGGAGTACTTTTTAACTTAATGGATTAACTATCATTATTATTAATTATTCACCCCAGACTATTATTTCAAAGCTTTATATAAAGTAAAGCCCTTTTAATAAATATATAATAAATATAGCTATAATTAAATAAATAAAACTATATTTTAAATATTATAATTAATATTAATAGGATTAATAAAGTTAATATAATTAATAATAATAAAGGAAATAATTAAAAGGGAATAAGATTTAATAATAAAGAAGCGGAAGTTATTAATTAAGCTGAAATAAAAGTTAATAATTAAAAAGGAGTAAAAGCTGCTAATTATAAAATAAAAGCTAATGATAAAGGAAGGATAAGACTTAATAATTAAGAAGGAATAAAAGCTAATAATTAAGAAGGAATAAAAGCTAATAATTAAAAAGGAATAAAAGCTGGCAATTAAGTTAAAATAAGACTTAATAATAAAGGAATAGGAGCTAGTAATTAAGTTAAAGCGAAAGTTAATAATTAAAAAGGAATAAGAGCTATTAATTATAAAGTAAAAGTTAATAATAGAGAAAGGGTAAGATTTAGTAATTAAGAAGGAATGAAAGCTAATAATAAAGGAGGGATAAGGTTTAATAATAAAGAAAGGGTAAGAGCTAATAATAAAAAAAGGGTAAGGATATATAAGGCTTTCCTTATAATAATAGCTATCCTGATTTTATTCTTAATAATAATTTAATGCTTAATAGTTAATATATTATATTTCCTATTAACTTTATTTAAGCTTAATATAATATAAATTATAAAAGGATTATAAATTATAATTATTATTACCCCCTTTATTTTAATAACTATATTTAATAATTTCTTATATAAGCTCCTTATTTATTTTATAAATATTACCCTATTTAACTTCCTTAATTTAATTAACCCTATTAATATCATTATATTTATTAAATATATTAATAAATTAAAAATTAAAATATTAAATAATATTAATATTTAATAATATTACTTAAATAAGCTTAAGAAATATATTTTTATAGATATTAAAGGTATATAATTCTTTTAATATAAAGATTAAGATTTATAATTAAGGATATTTTTATAATATATTATTTATTATATATTATTATAAGCCAGCGCATTATCATTAAAGCTATTAATATATACCGCTTATTAATATATAAATAAGCTTTAGATATTATTAAAATATAATATAATAATTAATAATATACTTAAGTAATAAGCTATAGCTATATAAGAGTATAATTTATAAGATATAAAGATAATTATAAGGATATATACGGCGAAAATACGCCTTAATAATAAAGATAATTAACTTAGGGATATTAGCTAGGAATAATATAATATTATAACCGCTATCTTAATTATCTATAAGCTGCTTATTTAAGTTATAATAAATTCTTTATTTATTAATAATTAGTTTATAAAGGAATTAAATATATTTATAATAATAATAAACAAGCTTAAAAGGAAAAAGGAATCCTTATTTTTAAATAATTTTATATTTAAAGGATTATAGGTATATATATTTAAGAGTAGGGCTAGGGCTCTTAATATTTTAATTTAATTAAAAGAGCTAATTAAAGCGATTAAATAGCTATTAATAAATATAAAGAAGCTATAAGGTAAGTATAAATAAGGTAATAATAGGTAGTATAAAGCTTAAATATTATTATTAAATTAGGATAGGATCTTATATAAGATATAATTATTTAATATTAAGATTTTCCTTATTTTAAGGTTTTTTATTATTAATTTTATTATTTATTTTTAATATTTAAGATTTTATTTTTAATAAGATATTTGCTTAAAAGGAATATTATATAGTGAAAGTTATATTTTATTAAAAGCTTATATCTTTATATTAAATAGCTTTTAAGGTATATATATAAATATAAATATAAAATAAAAAAGTTAATTAAAATTACGGCGGTAAATTATTACTTTTATTTTAAGCTTTTATAAGAGATTATATTGCTTATTATATAGCTAATTATATAAGCTAATAATAGGTTATTTATATTAAGAATTTATAATACCGGTCTTTATAATTAGCCTTATTTATATAATTATAAAAAGCTATTTATCCCCCCCCTTTTTTAAGGGTTATAAATAATATTTATAAGTTTATTATTATTAATACTTTATATTTATTTAATGCTTAATCTTTAGGTTTTTATTATTATATAAAAGAATTATTTATATCTTTAAAAGAATATATTTAAGGTTAATTAATAGGCTTAATTTATATGCTTAATTTATATATTTAAAGCTAAATTATATATTAAAAGCCTTAAATATATAACTTAGCTTTAAATATATAAATTAAATATAGAATTAGGTATATAAATTAGATATAAGAATTAAATATATAAATTAAGTGTGTAAATTAATATATTAAGGGCAATATATATCTTTATATCCTTTAATTTAAGCCCTATAAATCTTTATATTTAATAAATAAATAATAAATATATTTATAATAAATAATTCTAAAGAATATATAATTATTTAAATAAGTTTTTAAAATAAGGGATGTTTTTATATTAATATTTAATTAATAAAGTATTAAAGAACCTTAGGAGATTTAAATTATTATACTTTATTTAAAGCTTTGGAATTCTTAATATTTAAATTAAAGGAGAATATTATCCTTCTTATATTATTCCTTATTTATATCTTTATATCTTTATATATTAATACTTTTTATTATATTTAATTATAAAGATATATATTATATTTAAATATTAATATATCTTATTAAATACTACCTTAATTACTTATAAGGTTATATTATATAAGTATTACTTATATTATAATAAATATTTTAGCTAGGCTCCCATTAATTATAGCTGTATTAAGGGTGCTGCGGCTATTATTATTATTACCGCCACCGCTATAATAATTATAACAGCAGTGGCGGCCTGATCTTACTAAATTAATAGCGCTTATATCTATTAATAATAATATAAATCCGCCCTTTAATTATATATTAAATTATTAATTAACCTATACCTTATTAAGTTAAAATATAATAAGCTTATATATAATACTTTAATATATATTATATTAAGGATTATTAAAAAGGGATATAATTAATTAAGATATATTTATTTATAAAATATTAAGTTAAGAAATATTAAATTAAGAAATATTAAATTAAGAAATATTAAGCTAAGATATATTAAATTAAAAAAGGAAGGATAAGGATAAAGGTATTATAAAATTAACTTATTTAATAACCCTTAAGATTATTAATTTTATAATAAATATTAAATATTTATTATAAAATTAAAAAAGTAAATATAGCTTAATTTAAAAGGTAATTAAGGATATTATAATATATAAAGTTATTATAAAGGATAATATTAATAATATTAGCTATAAAACTATTTTAATTATTAAATACTTAACCTTTTATATAATTAAGCTAATATATATATTAAGTGCTATTAAGGTTAATATAATTAATAATCTTATATTAATTATAAAAACCCTTAAGCTTATATTTAAGCAAGGTGAAAATCTTAAGTTAGATAATATAAATAAAGTTTAGTTAATAAATGAAGTTAAATTAGCAATCTATTAATTATATAAGCTTAAGAAGCTAATAATTAATCACCTTAAGGCTTAGCTATAAGCTTATTAAAAACTAATATATCAGCTTATTATAATAAGCGCATTATAAGACCTTTATTAATAGCTTTAAATCTAAAACTTATATAAAGATACCCTTAACCTTTTATACCTAATCAATTATATATATATATATATATATATATAAATTTCTCACCTTTAATATATTCTTATTACAACTACCTAATATTTTATAATCTTATTTTTATAATATAAATTTTATATATAAAGGGAGTAGATTAAGTGATAAAGATATCCTTTTAAAGGGATTAAATAAAGAAAAGAAATGGATATTAAAAATTAAGATGGAATAATAATAAAAACTTTATATATTAAGAGATTTAAAGATAAGGTAATAAAATAAAAAGAATTTATAAATTAAATAATTAAATAATATTTTATAAATTAAATGATTAAGTAATATAATATGGAATAAAGAAAGCTTTATAAATTAAAAAATAAGTAATATAATAAAGCAATAAAGAGATTATTATAAATTAAATAGCTAAAAGATATAATATAAAAAGGGGAGGCCTTTATAAATTAAAAACTAAGTAATATAATAAGAAATAAAGAAATTATTATAAATTAAATAATTAAGTAATATAAAGAAGGAATAATGAAAATATAATAAAATATAATAATTAAGGGGCATAATATTAAAACGGTATATATTATAAATTAAGCGATTAATAAAGTAAGGATATAAATATTATAAATAAATATAAAATAATAAATAATACCTTTAAAATTAAATAATTAAATAATAAAGTAATAAAAGATAAAGAATCTTATAAATTAAAGCAATAAGATAATAATTAAGTAAATAAATAATATAATAAATATATAAATATTATTTATCTTAATTAAGGTTAAGGTAAATAAGGCCTTATATTAAATTAATATATAATATTTATATTTTATAAGATAAAATAAGGGATAATATAATAATTATTATCTTTATTAATTATAATATCTTTAAACCCTTATATCTTATAAATAAGCTTAAAAAAGGTATTATATATTATAAATAATTATAATAAGGTTATTATAAATAATAATAAAGTATAATATATATATAATAATTTATACTTTGCCCTTTCTTATTAATAAATTAAGTTTTAAAGCTTAATAATATAACTTACTTAATCCTTTAATTAACTTAATTTAAATAATTAACTTTTAATATTAATATTAATTATTAAAGATAATAATTATAATTTATAAGGTTATAATTATATATATTAATCTAGCTTATTTAAATATTACTTAGCTTATACTTAAGCTATTCTTATATAGCTTATATTGCTATTTTAAGCTAATCCTTATTATTAACTACCTATTTAATATTTATCTTTTTATATTAAAGCTTATAATCCATTATACTATTACTTTAAATAAACTTAATAAGGCTAAGATCCTTAATATATCTAATTACCTAACCCATTCCTCCCTATTTTAAATAGTTATTATATTTAATATATTATAAGTTATATAAAAATAAGGATACTTGCTTTATAATAAGCCCTTAATGCCTTATTATAATAATATATAGCGTTAAATTATCAGCTTATAAATACTTAATATTATAAACCAAAGTAGATTAATTACCTATTATTATATTAATACTATTATTTATATATTAATTATAATATAAATTGCTTAAATTTATAATATTTTAATGCCTATCTTATTTATATAAATATTTCAAGTTAATTATATAATAAATTTATCCCATTAGCTTATTAATTAATAACTATTATTAAAGGGTAGCCGCTTATAATCTTAATATATATATTTTCTATTTAAAGCTAAGGTAAGAATATCTTATATAATGAATTAAATATTTACTCTTAAGGTATATAATATTATATATTTTTATAATAAGTGAAATTATTAATAAATCCTTCTTTCCTTTTTATTAACTTATATTTAAAACCTTTATTTATTATATATTAAAATCTAAGTAAATTAAGCTAATAATAATATATTTTAATTTTAATTAACTTTATTTAATTATATCTTATATTATCTTTATTTTATAAATTAAAATAAGTTATATTCCTTAAGGTTATTATATTTAATATTATTTATTAATAGAAATATAAATATATTAAGGTTTATAATATTAAGATATATAAAGATTAGATTTTAATTATTATAATATAAGATTTTATTAATTATTTATTTATATTAAATAAGGATAAAATATAAAACTTTTTTTATTATTTATAACTTAAAGCTTTTAAATTAATCTTTAAAAAGGGGTTCCTTTAAGGATTTTTTAAATTATAATTTATAATAAATAAGTTATTCCTCTTAAGTATAGCTTTAATTAAATAATACCTATTATTAAATATCTTCTTCGTTATTTAAAAAAATATAAAAATAAGTATTATAAATGTTTTTAATTAATATTATTCTCATTCTTAATAATTATAATAAGCTTTAATAATTTATAATTACCTATTATTCCTATTTTATTATAAATGATAAATATTATTTAATAGCGGAATAAAGGTATTTATCATTTATATAATTATCTTATAAATATATATAAACTATTATTTATAATTTATATAATTAAAATATATATTATAAAGATATATAAATCTAAATATAAATATTTATAAATCTTAATATCACTATCCTTTAATATTATTTAAGCGAACTAATTATAAACCTTAATAATTAATTATATTACTTTAATTAATAAAATTAATAAAATATATAACCTTTATTTTATAAATTAAGAATATCCATAGCTATAACCCAGGCCCGCTTAACCTTATACCTAGCTATTTACTTCCCTTTAATAATATATCCCTAGGCTTAACTATATTAATAATAAGGAGTTATTATAATAATAAAAGTTAAATTAATATATAAGGATGGTTAAATATAAGGGAGTTTAAGGTAAAGGTAGGCTGGGTTAAGCCTTAATTAATAAGCTAAATAAGTTATACGCTTATTTTATTATTGCTTATAATATATAAATATAATTAATATAAGTCCTTACCTTATTTTATAAAATCATTAAGCCTTATTTTTATATTATCCTTATATCTATCTATAAATATTATTTATTTTTATAATATACCTCCTTTATTTATATCTATATATATTTAATAAAATATCTTATTATAATATAGGAAGCTGGTATACTTTTATTTAATAAAAGCATAGTTGTTTTATTTTTATAGTTATTTTATTTTCATAGCTATTTTATTTTTATAATTATTTTATATCCTCTTAATATATATTAATTAAACGGAAAGTATAATATAAATAAAGTTATAACCTACCTAAGATAAATAAAAATACTTTAATTATCAATATAAGCTGCCTTATATTCATTAAGTAAAATTATAATCAACCTTAAGTAAAAGAATATAATTATATAAGGACGGCTTATTATCTTATTTAATATAAGCCTTAATATATATAATAACATTATATCCTAAGGCTATATTTATAATAGCAAATAATCCTTAAGTTAAGGGTTATTACTTAAATAAATAGGTTAATATATTATTAATTATTCCTTTATATAAAAAAGGGGTTATTTAAATAGATTATTTAAATAGATTATTTAAATATATATAATATTTAAATATATATTTATAGTTTATATAAGATTATTAATATTGGATAACTTATATAAGGTTAAGAGATAGCCGCTATTATTTATATATAACATAAAGCTTATTAAGCTATAATATATATAATTATAATAGGTAGTTATCCCTAGCTTAAGTTAATAATATAAAGGTATATCCTATATATTAATAATATTATCTTAAAACCCTTTATCCCTAAGCTTTTATATTTACTTAAGTTAATTATAAAGTTAATAATTATATTAATTCATAATATTTAAATATTAATAATAAATTTATTAACCTTTATTAAACTTATAATTAATAATAAAAATAAATAATAGCTAATTATTAAGGTTTAGATATAATTTAATAACCTTTTATTATATTAAATTTATAATATATAAATCGAGTAAATATAAGCAAGGATATAATTAATTATAATATACAAGATAGGGATATATTAATAGGGACTTATAAGGCTAATAGGTTAATCACTTAATAATATTATATTATCTTTTTATTTATTTATTTATTATAACTTTAACTTTTATCTATATAATAACTTTAATATTATTAAAGATAAATATTAACTTTAAATATTTAAATATAATTAAAATTTAATAAACTAGATTTAAATAATAAATAATTTAAATTTAAAGTTAAAGGGTTTAATAATTTTAATTAAGATTTAAGGTTTAAGTTAATCCTTATCCCTTTAATTATTATAATACCTTTAATTAAATAATAATATTATAATTAAAGGTATTATAATAATTAAAGGGATATAATTTAATTATCTAAGTAACTTAAAAATATTAAGCCTTATTATAATTAAGATATATAAAAGTTTCATTTAATTTATAATTATTAGCTTAATTATTTTAAATATAGCCGCTATATTTTAAATTTTATTATATATAATTAGCCCTTTATCTTACTTTTATAATATTAATGTTGCATTATATAAATAGCTTTATATTTAAATAAATTAATTATTATTAAAGGTATTAATTATATTCCCTTAATACCTTTATTTATATATATTTTATCTATTATTAAATATAAAGCTAAACTCCGTTATATTTAAATATTACTTTAATACCGCCTTATTATAATTAAACCCTTAGCTAAGGCCTTTAATACTAGCCTTCTTTATAAGCCATTATATTTATTATAATAAATATAAAAAGTATATAATAAATATAGCTTATAATAAATTAAGCTACTTAATAATTAATTAATAGCTTTATAATTATTTATTTAAAGCTTTAAATATACCTACCTTATATATTATTAATAAGTAACTTTAATACTTTAATAAAATTAATAATATATAATCATTATTATAATCCTATATAAATAAGAAGTTAAAGCACTTAACTAAAAAATGCTTAATAAAAGGTGAATAATAAAAGCCTTAATATAAAGCAACTTATAAAAAATAACTAAAGCCCTTAATGTAAGATAATTAATAATAGATGAAACGTTAAAATATATTATGGGAGATGATTAATATAAGGTGAATAATAAAAATATAATATAAGATAACTTAATGGAAGATAATAAAAGCCGTTAATATAGGATGATTAAAGGAATATTAGAAATCTAAATATATTATAAGAAAGAGCTTAATAAATTATAAAGTATAAAAGCCTTAATATAAATAACTTAATTAATATAAAACTATTTAATAAATAAATCAAAGCCTTAATATAAATAACTTAATTAAAAGTAGGTTATATAAAGCTTAATTAATATAAGATATTTAACTTAAGGTTAAAATATTTAAGAAATAATAATTTAATAAATTAACTTTATAAAAGATAGGGTATTAAAGAAAATATAATCTAGTTATTAATGAAATATAAAATATTAATAATATAAATTATAAGGGTTTAATTCCTACTTAAGCGCTTCTTTTTATTACCTTTAAATATTAAGCTAAGCTTAATATTTAATCCTAATAAATAAAGGGAATAAATATTAAACAATAGGCTAAAGGAATATTATATATTAAAAAGAGGATAAATTATTATTAATAAAAAAGGAGTAATAATAAATATTATAAATATAAATTATAATCCTAAATAACCATTCCCCCCCCCTTTAACCACCTATATATCCTTCTCTATTAACTATTATTTTATCATTATTATATTTATTATTAAAAGCAACTTTTTAAGCTTAAAGTAAGCTAAAATACTTAAGCAATTATATTAATACCACCCTTAAACTTAATAGCAATACTTTCTATATTTTAATTAAGTTAAAAAGCTATTTATATTAAATTTCACTTTAATAAGCTTAGCTATAAAATATTTTTTAATTATTTAAAAGAAAGATTTATTATTTAAAATAAGTTTAATAAAACCTTTATTTCATTCCTTATATTATTTATCTACTTTCTATTAATAATTATTATAGCTATAAGTAAATTATTAAAACTTTTTAAGCTTTTTATTATATTATAATACTTTACTTAAGTATATCTTAATAATATATATTATAACTATATAGCTAAGTTAAAAGAGGTATTTAATTTCCTTAACTCCCTTTATAATTAAATTATTATAATAAATATCCCCTTTTATTAAGGTATATATAACTTATTTAAGTTAATCATTATATTTTTTAATTATAAGGTATTATTTATATAACTTAAAATATTTATTATCTTAATAAAGGTTTATTTTATTTATAATAGTTAAATAAATATAATAAATTTTAAAGATAGGGCTAATTAACTTATATATTAATCTAATATCATATATCTTTATATTAAATATTATTATATAAGCTTAATAGCAGACTTAAATATAAGAGGGAAATAAGCTATTAAAGCTTTTTTATATTATAAATATTAATAAATAAAGGAAAAGGGGCTTAGAGATTAAATGTTAATTATAATAATATTATAAAGGGAGTTAATAAGGCAATTAAAGATATACCTAACCTACCCCTATATAAACCTTTATTCCTTACCCCCCTTCTTAATAGCTTTTTATATTTTCTTATTACCTTATAACCGCTATTTATATATTATTTAAATATATTAAAATGATTATCTATTTTTAAAATAGCTTTAAAAATAAGAAATGAGATTAAAATTAATAGCTAAAGTTAATAATAATTAAATATAAAAATATAAAGCTTGATTAAAAAATAAACTTAAAATAATATGGGTATATATATCTTAAAATAATACTATCTTAATTATCCTTAACTCCCTGCTTAATTTAATTATAATTACCCTTTTTTATAAATCTAGATACTTATATATTAAATAAAATAGCTTATAATATCTTTAAATCAACTTCTTTTAATAAAAATAATAAGAAATTATTATATAATATTATTAATTTATCTTTAATATAATATTAATTATAAGTAAATAAGTAACTCTTATTAAATATAATATATAAAAATATATATTTCCGCTTTTATAACTTATTATAAGTTTTTATCTTTAAGCTAAATAATATAATTTAAATATTATTAAAATAAAAATAAATTTATATTACTTTTAAAATATATTCTTTTAATATTAAAAAACTATATTTTTTATAATATTAGCTTACTTAAGATTATTATAAAGTTTATATTATAAAAATAAGCTTATATAATAAGAAATAAATAAATATTATTAAAAAGTAAATATAAATACTTAGCTATTTATTTCCCCTTTTAATATCATTATTTATATATTATTCCAACCAGCCCTTATATTATAAATCCCTTATTGCGGTAAACCCTAAATATATTATTAATTATAACATTAATTATCATTAAAGGTAATACCTTATAAGTTAATTATTTATATTATTAATTATTTAGCTATATAAATAAATATATTATAAAGGATAAATAAGTCCGCTAATATAAGCTACATCCTAACCTTATAATTATTTATAATCTAGCTTATTATTTAATATACTTACTTTATATAGCCCAGCTTATTATATAACTCTTATAATTAAAATTATATTAAGGTTAAGGCCTTAATATTATCCTTAGTAATAAAGATAAGATTTTAAATTACCGTTATTACTAATTTAAATAGCAGTTAATTACCCGTTATTTAAATATAAAAGGATATAAGAGTATTATTATATAAAGCTAATACCCTTATACTTATTATAAATAAACGCCTTATAAGTATAAGGGCTACCTATGCTTTCTTAATTGCTATATAATTATAATATAAACCTATTAATATACCTTTAATCTTAGAATTTATTACCTATTAACTACCTTATAACCTTATATAGCGGTAAAATTAGTTATTAATATTAATATTAATAATAAAGTAGCTTATATAATTTATAATTATATTTATTAAGCTATCCTTATTTATAAGCTTAAATATTATATAAGCAAGGTTTAATACTTTTATCTTAATTTATTTTAACCATTTAATTCCTTAATATAGCTTAATTAAGTTATAAATTATCTTAATATAAATAATTAAGGTAAAATGGTTAAGGATAATAAAGGGCTTATAAAGCCTATTAATCTTTTATTTATAAGAGCGCTATATATTATTTATTAATATTAAGTAAATAAGCTTAATTATAATATAAAATTTTATAATATTATAGCTTAACCTATTAAAAAAGATAAATATCCCTTTTAAACTCTTAAAATCTATTCTTAGGATAATATACTTTATTATTATAAAGGTATTGTTATATAGCTATAATTATATTATTAAAAGGCCTATATTATTATTTATAAATAGCTTATAAGCCTTAATAATCTTTTAAATGCTTATAGCGCTATTAAAATAAATAAATAGCTATTTAAAATTAATAAATTAAGTTAATATTTATAATAGTTTAGGTAGATATATTATAAGTAAATTATATATAGAATAAATTATAGCGGTTAAAATAAAGAGAGATAAAATCAAAGTTAAGAATTAAAGCAAAGGGCCTTAATATAATTTATAATCATATAATAATAATATAAACTTAGCTTCCTTATATCTTATATCTTTATCTTTAATATCTTTATTATTAATATTTATAATATTAAGTTCTTTATTATTTATAAAATTATTTTTAAGATCTTTATTATTAATATCTTTATTATCTATTTCCTTATTATTATACTTTTTTTAATTATCTTCTTTATAAATATAACTTCCGCTATTATTATTTTCAATATTAATTTATAAGCAGCTATTATTTTTATAATTAATGCTTTTAAGGTTATTAATTTCTTAGCCATTATATTTATAGTTTTTATAAGCAGCAGGATTAATAGCTAATTGTTATACATTAAGTTTATTTAATATAGGGGATAATATATTTAAAAAGGCGCTAATAAATAAGTAATTAATTAAGCTTAATATATTAAATAAGGATTAAAGGAGGACTTAATATCTATAGTAATATTATAATAAAAAATATAAAATGATCTTAATATTAATATAATAGCTAAAAAGAAGGGCCGTTAAGATTAAAAGTAATTAGCCATTTTATATTAGCTTTATTTAAATATTAATATTATATCTTTAATATTATAATTAATCATTCCTACCTATTTATAATTTAATATATCCTCTTAATATTATAAATAGCTAATAATTCCTATAAGTAGCTATTAACCTCTTAATATAACATTATATATTAATATTATTTAATTATATATAATATCTAAGCTTAACCCTAAGTTATTAACTTTAAGGCCTTAAAACCTTAGCTACTTATTAATTTAACTATAATTTATTAATAATAGCTTAAATATATAAGCTAAGCTTGATTTATATTTATTAATCCTTAATAAAGAAGAGATGAATATAAATAAGGCCTTAAATCCTATTTAAAAAAGAGCCTTTATAACCTTTATAATTAAGCTGCTTCCTTAATTATATATAATTATACCTATTATTTAACCATTAATATATTATAAAGGTAACTTTTAAATATCATTACCTTCCCTCCTTTATTCCTTACTTTTTATTAAGTATAAAAATTAACTTAGCTTTTCGCTATTATTATTATTATTTATATATTATAACTTTAAAATTATAATAATTAACCTAACTTATCTTTTAAATAAAAAGTTAGCGGATAAATATTTCTCCTTTAAAATTAACTTAATAGCGTTAAGAAAAGCATTTAATATTTTACTTACCTTTAAGATTAACAGCAATATATAAAAGGCCTAATTATTAAGCTTTTAATTAGGTTTTAATATTAATATTAAGAAAGCTAACTATTAATAATCCCGCTAATTTAGATGATATTTAAGCTTATGGAAGATATTTAATATAATCTTTATACCCCGCTTATTATATAAATACTTAATTACTACTTATATCACCCTATAGTTAAAATATATAAACTACCCACCTTATTTTATATATTTAAATAAAATAGCGCGGTTATTCTTAATATTAAAGGGTAATATTTAGCTATAATTAATATTTATATAATTATAACAACTTTCTTTATTATTATAAAAAGCTAAATAAAGATTTATTATTAATATATTTATTATATTTATAACTTATATTATAAAATAATTATAAATAATAAAGGGGTAAATTTATAATAAGAAAATAATATTCTTTATTATTATTAATAAGGTTAAAATAATAAATAAAGATAATAAGATATAAATAATATAATAATATAAGAAGCGTTTAATAAATTTTATATAAAACTCCTTTTTCTCTATAATAAGGAAACTTTTATATAATATAGTTTACCAGTTAGCTGTATTTATCATATACCTATATTTTTTTATTACTTTTATTAACTTTTATTAACCTTAATACCTACTTAGGGTAAAGGATTTAATTAAAACTAATATTAATTAATATTAACTAATCTTAATTATTTATTTTTAATTAATTTAATTAATTTAAAAGAGTAGGTATAATGTTAATTTAAAGTAGATAACTTTTAATAGGAAAATTAGCTTCTTTATTAAAATAAAGCATTTTAGCTATATAGAATCAACCTTAATCTATATTAGCTAAACCAATTATTTATATAATCTATTATAAATTGCTTAAAAATATATTATTATTTACTTAAAATCTAAATAATTAAACTCTTTTATATCTTTTTTATAAGTTATTATATAATATTTAATATTATTATAATTATTATATTATTATTTACTTAATTCGCTGCAATCTACCTCCTTAATATTATTAGCTATTTTACTAGCTAGCCGCTTCCCTTTTTATTTCTCTTAAATAAAAACTTAAGATTCCTTAATAATAAATACTCCTTTAAATTATATTTAAGTTCTTTTAACCTTTTAATATTTAATAAATATTATATTAACCTTTTAAAGTATCTAGATTTGCTTACTTATAAATATAATTAAATATATTATTATTTATACTCCTTTTACCATTTAATTAATCGCCTTTATAATTAATATAAGAGAGCTTCCTTAATAAACCAAGATCCTATTTTTAATAAAATTTAATTATTAAATAATTTATTAAGTATTTAATAATATTTAAGATTTTTATTTTTAAGGAGAAATAAAGAGGGATTATATTAAAGTTTATAAGCGGATATTAAGCTTAGAAATTATAAAATTAAAATCTTAAAGAGAAATTCTAACTCCTTTAAATATAGATTTAATATTTTCTATTATAAAAATCTTATTATAAGCTACCTTAAATATAAGAAAGAATTTAAATTTAATAATATAATTAATTAAAACTTAGATAAAGAGATTAATTTTATCGCTATATATATATTTTAAAGGTAAATATAATATAATATTTAATAACTAAAATAAATAAAATAAATATAGCGGCATATTAATAATAATAATCTTATTTTCCTTCTAATATTAATTAAATTTAATTAATATATAGCTTTTATAGCTATTTATAATTAATATTTAATAATTAGCATTTCTCTTTAACTTAATATATTTATTAAAGTGCTAAATTTATTTTAAATTAATCTTATTATTTATTTATTTATTAAAAATTTAATAACTTAATTATTTAAAAGACTTAACTTTATTACTTAATTAATAAGATAATAAGCGCCTTAAATAATTATAAATAATAAGATTTATAACCTACTTATATTAATATATTTAATAATAATTATCTATTCTTAATTATTAAGTTAAATTAATTTAACCTTTTTATATTTATTAATATATATAACGATTATTAATATAGCTATTATATTTATTATAAAGCTAATCTTATTAAAATTATAAATATTATTATTAATAATTTAATATTTAGCTATTATATTATAAAGCAGCTTAAATTAATTCTTAATAATCTTAAAATCTTTATAAAGGGCCCTTTAATAATTATATAGATAATTAAATTTAATCTTTAAGCTAAATTATATATTTATAAAACATTAAGCTTAATTTTTATTAACTAACTTATTATTTTATAATATTAATAAGAAGTTAATTATATTTTTTATATTAAAAAGATATATTAAAAATCCTTATATATCTTATTTAAATATATATTAAATAAGCGTTTATTCTTTAATTAAATTAAGTTTATATTTATTAATATATAATTCTTTATAATATAATTAATTATTTATCTTATTATATAAAGTAAAGTAAGGGATATTAAAGATTTATATAGCTTAAGCTATATTTAAGGGTTTTTTTTAATTTATTTTAAAATTTTCAATTGCTTAAAGTGCTAATTAGATTTTATCTTCTTTTAAATAAATTAATATAATAATAATTAATTTTTAATATATTAAATATTTAAATAAATAAAGTAATATAAAATTAATGCGAAAAATAAAGATACAATTTATATTAAAAATAAACCTACTTACCAAAACCTTAAACTTTTAAATTAATATTATAATATCGCTACCACTTTAAATTAATTAAATTAATTAAAAATAAATAATTAAAACCAATTAATATTAATTAATATTAATTTTAATTAAATCCTTTGCTTTAAATAGGTATTAAGGTTAATAAAAGTTAATAAAAATAATAAAAAAATATAAATATATAATAAACACGGCTGACTAGTGAATTATATTAATCCTTTAAAAAAAAAGGTCCCTTACCTTTTAATTAAAAAAGCTTAAGGCGATATAAAAGCTATAGTTATTTAAGAGGTTTAAATAACCCTTAATAGAAATATATTATATATTTTATAACGAAAACCTTATATATAAGCCTTAATAAATAACTTTATAATTTAAATATATATAAATTATATTTAGTATATCCTTTTTAAGCTTTATTAAAAGCTATAACAAGCCCCCTTAAATTAATAGGTATTATTATATTAATATTAAATAAGGTAGGTTTTAATTAAGCTTAAGGCTTTTATTTTTATAAAAGTCTTTTATTTATTTTTAATTAACCTATATATATTAAAGGTATTTATTAATAAAGTATATTATAATATAATTAATAAAGGGTAGATAATAAAGAATCTTAAAAAAGACTTTATAAAGGAAGATTTAAAGGTTTTTAATATAAGGGTTTATAATAATATAAGTATTATAAACCAACATAGTTAATACCTAGGTATTTAGTTTTAGCGGCCCAGGGGTTTGAGAAAAGATACCCTAATAAAGAAATAATAATATTAAATAATAAAGTTATAGGATAATATAAAATCTAAGGTTAAGATCTAAGACCCATTACCTCCTTAAAGATAAATATATTAGATATAAAATATCTAATATATCCAACTTATAATAAATATATTAAATATAAAATATTTAATATATCTTATTAAAGAATTAAAATATATAAAGATATAATTATTATTATAATAAATAGCTTTTATAAAATAAACTCTTTAATTATTAATTTAAATATTTAATTTAATAATTAAATAACCTTATAGCTAATAATTATATTATTAAATATTAAATATTAAAATAATATCTTTATATATTAAAATAATTAAATATCGCCTTTATATTAAATTATTAATATAAACCTTATAGATTATCTATTAAACCTTATAAAGGTTTAATATAATTATTATATTTTAATAACTTTTATTTAAAATAACTATATAATTAATTAATTAAGTAATATAAAGATATAATAATACCTTTAATTCCTATCCCTTTTATTATTAATAATAATAACTCTTAAGATATAGCTATATAAATTATTATATTTTAATAAGAGATTAACCTTCTTTATATTATATAATAAACTAAGGCTTATAAGATAAATAAGTTAATTCCTTATAAAGGAGATAAGGGAACCCTTTAAGGATTTATTATTTAATATTATATTTATTTTAAGTATTATAAATATTAATTTAACTTTTAATATAATATAATTATCTTTATAAGATATTAGCTTAAAAGTAATGCTCTTATATAATTTAAATTTATTTTTAAAGATTATTTAGAGAATAATAAAAAATATTAAGATAAAAATATTAAGAAAATCTTTAAAGGATTTAATTATAATAATTATATTAAACCTTTATAGGGTTTAATAAGTAACTTATAAGGT
Organism: Diaporthe vaccinii; assembly: GCA_039880775.1. Classification (NCBI taxonomy): domain Eukaryota; kingdom Fungi; phylum Ascomycota; class Sordariomycetes; order Diaporthales; family Diaporthaceae; genus Diaporthe; species Diaporthe vaccinii. The sequence goes on from JBCEDN010000002.1 coordinate 814,103, forward strand.
TTATATTAATAATTTAATATAAAGGTGATATTTAATTATTCCGGTATATAAAGATATTATTTTAATATTTAATATTTAATAATATAATTATTAATTATAAAGCTATTTAATTATTAAATTAAATATTTAAATTAATAATTAAAGAATTTATTTTATAAAAGTTATTTATTATAATAATAATTATATCCTTATATATTTTAATTCTTTAATAAGATATATTAAATATCTTATATTTAATATATTTATTATAAGTTAGATATATTAAATATCTTATATTTAATATATCCTTCTTGGTAATAAATCTAAACCTAATTTAGAATTTATATATCTTATAATTTTATTATTTAATATTATTATTTCTTTATTAAAGTATCTTTTTTTAAATCCTTAAGTTATTAAAATTAAGCATTTAAGCATTAATTATATTAATTTATAATATTATCTCCCTTTTTATATCCTTTATCTTTAAAGATTAATTTATATCCTTTTTATATATTTTTTTATATTTATTTATATCTTTTTAATTTATTATATTTAATAAAGTTAAAGGTTTATATATTAAATCTTATTATTTTTAAAAAATTAAATAATATAATTCTTTATTATTAGTTATTTTTTAAAATATTATTATTATATCTTTTTATTCCTTTTATAAAGGTTATAATATTATTTTTTATTAAATTTTTATTAGATTTATTATATTATATTAAATATATATATTTAAATTATTTTTATTATAATATTTAAGGCATTAATCTTATTAAGCTTATTTATATTAAGACTTAATATTAAAAGCTAGAAAAGGAATTTAAGATTATAAAAGAGAAATATTTTAGTTAATTAAATTATAAATAAAAATAAATATAATATAAGAAGATAATATATATTATATATTAAGGAATTAATAATTTAAAGGAATTAAAATATATAGAAAATAAAGAAGCTAAGGTTAAATATAAATATATTATTAAATAATCTATTAAGGTTATTTATAATAGCTTACTTAATTTTAATAAAATAAAGCTTTAAAAATTATAGCTTTATATTAATAATAAAGTTAATATATTTAATTAAAGTTTTATAATAAATAAAGGTATTAATTAATTTAAATTTAAAATTATAAATCTATTTATTAATATTAAAAATAAAAATATTAATAATAAGTTATTTAATAAATAATTTAATTAATAAATTAAATATATTAATAAATTAATTTAATTAATTAAGTTATATTAATTAATAAAGTTAATTAATTAATAAAATAATTAATTAATAAGATAAGTTATTTAATAAGATTAAGTTAATTAATTATATTATTATATTAATTAATTAATTAATTAATAAAAGGTTTTTTAAGTTAATTAAGGCCTTTTCTTAATTAATTTATCCTTTAATTAATAAATTTTATTATTTAATTAAGAATTTAATTATTTATTAAGTTATTATAAGGTTTTATCTTAATTAATCTTATTAATTAATTAATCTTATCTTTATTTTATTTTTAGTTATATTTTAAGCTTAATATTATTTAAAGAGTTTAATATAATAAATTAAATTCTTTATTAATTCCTATATATTTTCATTTAAGTTATATCCTTTTTATTTAATAAGATATTTTATTATATCTTAATATTATTATAAATTTAAAATTTACTTTACTTTATATTCTTTATTATATTTATTAATAATTTTAATTTATATTTTAACTTTTATATTTTATAATATTAATTTTAAAAGTAAAATATAAAAGTTATTATATTATTTTATTTTATAAAATAATAAAAGTTTATAATTAATATTTAAAAGTTTTTATAAAATTTTAAATAATTTAATTTTCTTATAATTAAGTTTATTATTAAGTTATTTAATTTTAATATTTTATTAAAAAAGGTAAACTTTATTTCCTTTTTTAAAAATTAATCCCTTAATTCTTTTTTAATTTATATATTTTATTATTTATTTTTATATAAAAGAAAGTTTATCTTAAATATCTTTTTAAATTTATTTAATTTTAATTACTTTTTATTTTATTAATTTTATAATTATTATATTTAATAATAATTTATAATATATTTAAGGTTTATATTTATAAATTATAAAGAAAGGTAATTATTTAATTATATTAATTATTATATTATTATAAATAAATTATATTAATAATAATAATTTAATTTAATTATCTTATAATTAATTAATATAATATTAAAGGTATTATTTTATAATTTAATTAATTCTTTTTATTTATTTATTTATTTATAAATAAGCTATTATTAATAGCTTATATTTTATTTTAAATTATTTTATTAATAATTTTTAAAAATTTAATATAAAAAGCTTATCTTTATTTAAAATAATTTCTTATAATATTTTATAATTATTTATAATAATTTATAAAAATATATATATAAATTTTTTTATTATATTAACTTTTTTATATAATATAAAATATATATATTTACTTAATTTATAAATTATTATTAAGATATTATTATAAAGTATTTTAATTAAGGGTTTTTATAAAAGAGGTAACTTAATAATAAAATTTAAATTAATAGATAATTAAATAATTATAAGTATTAATAAAGGCTTTAATAATTTATAAGGTTTATATTAAAAGGTTTTATTTTTATTATAAGAGTTATATTATTTAATAATTTCTTTTATTCTTTATTTAAGGTTTAAGATTTAATATATCCTTTAAATTTATTTAATTATTATTATAATACCTTAATATTTATATATTAAGGCTTTATATATTTCTTTAATTAATTTATCTTATTCTCTTAAATCCTTAAATATTTCTTTTAATATTTTATTAATTTTAATTATAATATTAAATTCTTTATTAAATATAAGATTTTTATCTTCCTTTATTTTAAATATTATTTATTTTAAAGGAGATTCTTTAATATAATAATTTAATTATTTATTAAAAGTATTAACTTAAATATTTTTTATTCCTTTAATATAAATAACCTTAATATTAAATTAAAAGAGAAATTTTATATATTTAATTTATCTTTTATTAAGTTATTTAATTATTATAAAGGTTATTAAATTTTTATAATTTATATAAAGTTTAATTTATTTTTAAGCTTTAATAAAATAATATTATTATTTTTAAAATATATATATTATTATTATAAATTCTTTATTTAAAATAATATAATATATCTTTAATTTATTAAACTTTTTATTAAAATTTATAATAATTTATATTTATCCTTTATTATTTTATTAAGTAAATTTTCTATTTATTATATTATTTAAGGTATTTATATAAATTTTAAATTCCTTTTTTAAGTTTATTTCTTTAAATATTAAGTTTTATATAACTTTTTCTTTAAATACTTAAAATATTTATTTTTCCTTTTAAGTTTATTAAAAGGAAATATCTTTTTATATTAAGTTTATAAAGGGTTTTATAATATTATTATAATTATTAATAAATTATTTATAAAAATTAATATATCTTTAAAAGGCTTTAATATCTTTAATATTAATTAATATTAATTATTTTTTAATTATTTAAATTTTATCTTTTTATATTTTAATAAATCTTAACTTAATAATATATTTAAGGTAATTAACTTTTTATATATAAAAAAAGCTTTTTTTTAATTTTATTAAAAGGTTTATATCTTAAAGCTTTTAAAATATTTTCTTAATATATTTTTTATAATCTTTAAGGTTTTTAAAAAAGATAAAAATATTATTAAGATAAATAATAATAAAGATATTTAAATATTTTTATAAGATATTATTAATTATTTCTTAAAAAGTAATTAAGATATTAATTAATTTAAAGGGTATAACTTAATATTTATAATATTTATAATAAATATAAAAAGCTATTTTCTATTCTTTTCTTTTTTTTATTTTTATTAAATTATAATTATATTTAAGATTTAAAGTTATAAATTATTATATTCCTTTAAGTTAATCTTATAATTCTTTAATAAATAATAATAAATATTTATTTTTAATAATAATATTATTAAGTTATTAATAATTTATATAAAGTTATAACTTATTATTCTTTTTAAATATAAATAAGATTAAATATCTTATTAATAATTTTAATAATTATATATATTATTTCTTAAGGTTTTTATTAAGATATTCCTTAAGGGCCTTAAGTTATTCTTTATTAAATTTATAAATTTAATAATATTTTAAGTTTTTCCCTTTTTATAATAAGATTTTATAATTATAATAACTATATTATAATAAGATTATATTTAATCTTTCTTAAAAGACTTTTTTAAATTTATAATATATATAAGGTATTTATATAAGTTTATTTATTATTTCTTTATTTATAAGCTCTTCCTTTTAATATAAATAAAATAAATATTATTATATTTTTTATTTATATATATTATTATAATAAGTTATCTTTTTATTATTATATAATAATTTATTATTTTCTTATTAATTTAATTAACTTTTACCTTTTTTTAAGGTTTAAGATTAACTTAATCCTTTTTTATTTTTTTAAAATTAAATCCTTAATTTATTTTTAAAGGTATTTATAAATTTATTTAAATATAGTTTTTTATTATCCTTAATAATTAAATTCCTTTTTATATTATTAATTATAACCTTCTTTTAAAGAATAATATTATCTTAAAAGATTTAATTAATAATTTAATTAATTTAAGGATTTATAATTTATAATTATAAAAGTCTTAAGATTAATTTATAATATATTATATTTATAATATTTAAAGTTATAAAAGTTTTATATTTTTAAATTAAGATTAAAAGATAATTAATCTTTATATTAATTATATTATCTTTATATCTTATTTTTATACCTTTTATAATATTAAATTTATAAAGATCTTTTTTTAATATTATAAGATTTTATCCTTATTAATAATATTTAATAATATAAAGTTATCTTAAACGCTATTATTTAATAATATATTATATATTTTTCTATTAATCTTTATTTTAAATATAATATATATATAATTATTTATTTATATTATATATAAAGATTTATAATTTATAATTATTTATTATCCTTTTATAAATAATTATTATCTTTTCTTAATTTTTATATATTCTTAATTTAAATATATATAATATACCTTTTATATTATTTATTATAATATTAATTTATAATCTTATATTCCTTATAAATAAAATAGCTAAATAATTTATAATCCTTAGCTTATTATTATCCTTATAAATATTTTAATAAAAATTAAAGATTAAACTTAAATATTATATAAGCCTTATTTTATTAATATTTATTAATTTCTTAATAATTAAATTTATCTTTTTTATAAATTTAAATAATAAATCCTTCTTTAAAATATTTAAAGAATAAATTAAACTTAACTTTTTCTTAAAAATAAAATTAATATAAGTTTTAAATATATAAGGCTTAAGATATATTTAAATATTTAAAATATCTTAATTATAAATATAATTTATTATTTAATTTATATTTTTTAAAAAGTTAATTAAATTCTTATATTATTTAAGTTATCTTAATTCTTATAATAATAATTTTAATAATATTAATATTTAAAATAATTAAAATATTATATCTTAAATATTATTTTAAGTTTATATTAAGATTTTTTATAAGATTTTCTTTTAATTTTATTATTTAATTAATTTATAATAAATTATTATTTTTTTAAATATTATTTTAAAAATTATTTATTTTTATATATTTAATATTTAAATAATTTAAATTATTATTATTTATTATTATATTATATAATAATCCTCTTTTTCTTATAATTAATTATTTTTTTTAATAAGGTTTTTTAAGAAATTAATTAAAGGCTTTTTTCTTTAAAAGGTATAATATATATTAATTATTAAAATAAAAGATTTAATTAAGGGCTTTATATTTATTATTAATATCTATTATTTATTTAAATTTAAGTAATAAGTTTTTTAATTTTTTATTATTATTAAGGTAGATTAAATATTTTATATAAAGGTTGGGTTAATAAATATAAGGTATTTTACTTTTTAAATATATTAAATATTATTTATTAAATAAATAGCTATAAGGTATAATTAACTTTTATCTTTAGGTTATATTGATTTATTATTATCCTTTTAGGATAAATTTTTATTACTTTTTAAGCTATTAATAATCCTTAATGAAATATCTTAATTTTTTATAATTATAATAATCTTTATTATTTAGCTTTTATTAAATTATATTAAATTCTATAGGATTTATATAAGTATTTATTATAATATTATTATATTCTTTTTAATATTAAGGTTTATTATTATTATTAAAGTTATTATTATATTAATATTTTTTATTTATATTTAATTAATTATGATTTTTTAATAGTTTTTAATGTTTTTATAATTATATTCTTATTATTGCTTAAATAATTAATTATTAATATATATCGCTATAATAATATATTTAATAAAGTTATTAAATTAATTTATTTTAAAAATTTCATCTTTAATATCTTCCTTAAATCCTTTATAAGATTAATTTATAAATACTTTTTTTCCTTAATTAATATAAATAATAAGCTATTTAAAATATATAATATATTTAAAGGTTAATCTTCCTTATTTAAGTTTTATAAGCTTATATTTTATAAATCTTTCCTTATTTAGGTTTTTAAAAATATCTTTAAGAGCTTATTTAAAATAATTAAATTCTTTAAAGATTTTCTTAATATTTTTATCTTAATATTTTTTATTATTTTTTAAATAATCTTTAAAAGTAAATTTAAATTATATAAAAATATTATCTTTAAATTAATATCTTATAAAGATAATTATATTATATTAAGAGCTGAATTAATATTTATAATACTTAAAATAAATATAATATTAAATAATGAATTCTTAAAGGGTTTCCTTATCTTCTTTATAAAGGGCTAGCTTATTTATTTTATAAGCCTTAACTTATTATATAATATAAAAAAGATTAATTTCTTGTTAAAATATAATAATTTATATAGCTATATTTTAAGAGTTATTATTATTAATAATGGAAAGAATAAGAGTTAAAGGTATTATTATATCTTTATATTGCTTAATTAATTAATTATATAATTATTTTAAATAAGAGTTATTAAAATATAATAATTATATTAAACCTTTATAAGGTTTAATAAATAACTTATAAGGTTTATATTAATAATTTAATATAAAGGCGATATTTAATTATTTTAATATATAAAGATATTATTTTAATACTTAATATTTAATAATATAATTATTAATTATAAGGCTATTTAATTATTAAATTAAATATTTAAATTAATGATTAAAGAATTTATTTTATAAAAGCTATTTATTATAATAATGATTATATCCTTATATATTTCAGCTTTTTAATAAGCTTATTAACTTATAAAGTAAACTTATGATTTATAATATAAGGCTTAATACTTTATTTATTAAGCGGCTTATTTAACTTATATATAAGTTTTATAAGCCTGATCCTAACCTTAATATATATAGATTTTATAATTTTATATTTTAATGTTATTGGGTTTATATTAAGGTATCCTTTCTTAAGTCCTTTGTTCGCTAAAATTAAGTACCCTGGTACCGTTGGTGTTGGTTTATAATATATAGGTATTTAGTAGGTGGCTTGTTGGGCCCTTTATTAATAAGCCCCGCCTACCTTATACCTGCAGCCCAGAAGGCCTTCTAAGCCTCTCTTTCTTTCTTTCTTCTTTAAGCATAGCTACTTTTAAAATCTATATATTTTAGTGTATATTTTAAGCCCTTAAGCTATATAGCTTAAGTGATATCTCAGCTATATTTAATAAGTATTAATCTTTAATTAATATTTTAAGATAATTTTAAATTTATTTAATGATTATTATTATAATAATAAGATATATATTACCTTTTATAACTTAATAATCGTTATTATAATAATTAATATAATAAAGTAATAATTAATAAAGGGAAAATCTTTTATAAGAAGTTATTTATATAAAGTATAGGTAAGTTATAACTATTAATTATTAAGTATAGTATAAGATAAAAATAATAAAGATAAATTCCTTTTTATTCTTAGAGAAATACTGGAAAAAATATTATTATAATATAATAACTTATTTTATTAAAGTATAATAAAGGGAACTCTTTATAATTTCTTTAAGAATTTCCTAAGATTAATTAGCTATTATATTATAGTGGAAATATTATAATATGGTGGGAATATTATAGGTTCTTAATAGCTATAAATGCAAAAAAGGGGCTGGAATAATACTTTTAAAATTGAAATCAATTTAGCAGAAGGTTTACGTCTCTTCAATTCTTCCCGTTCATCTGCCGGGAAGATATGAAAATATCCATGTAAAGTGGTCTATCACTTATCCCTGAGCTTCAGTGCAGCTACCTTATATATCACTTACATTTCAGGACTACCGAAATTAAGAGTATACGAAGTGGAAGAAGGCTAATCTTATAGAGATGTGGATTATAAAATGAGACACTAGTAATAACAAGGCCTAACGTATAACACTCGAGGGCTTTTGGATCAATCGGAATATCCGGGCTAGATCTGAGCAGCAAGTACCGGTAATCATGGCCCTATTCCCATGTAATATAATGTTATATCACCTATGCGCCGCATACTTGGTCAGACGATAACTTGCAATATAACAAGAGATTATTACTCAAAATTTCCTTGAAATATTTACTCAAAAGCAGAATAACAAAGACACAAAAGATGGCGAGATTGTGAGCCGCAAGCCCACAATGCAGGGGTCTACATGTACTCATTGAGAGCTCCGGCAATCTGTAGAGTGAGACCCACTAGGGCATGCCGAACCTGGCCGCAGTGCCTGAGCTACTGGATTGTGGTGGAGCTGTTCGTAATGCATTGGGTGTCTTGCGACTTGCCAACAGAGAAAAGACAACATACGCAACCCTCCGGCTCACCAATCGGCTAATCAAACCTCTGCGTGGCATACTTCTTTAAGGCAAGTTCGTCCCCTGAGTACGTACGCCGCCGCGGGATGTGACGGGACCCCCATCCAGGCTGCCGGAAAATCCGAGGGGCCGGGTTAAAGTCGGGGTCGTGTTCTACAAGCCGAGCCTGGCTTCGGGCGGAAGTACGACGGAACCGAGCACCCCTCACTGTGGCAGACCCGAGAAGGCTTGCCGGCTCAAGGAGAGAGGCTGATACTTAAACTCGTCGCTGGGATTCGCTGACTGACCGCGCGCTGTCGTAGCCCTGCCCAAGATGAACACATTCCGACGAGGGTTGACGACAATGGCATCACTCAAGACCACCCCGAGCAAGATCGTCTGCATTGGCCGCAACTATGCGTGAGTTCTGCCCTCGTGGCCAACTCCCCTTCACGTGAAAGTTTGCATGCCCGCTCACAAATGCGCTCATTAGGGACCATGTCAAGGAGCTCAACAGCGCGAGGCCGAAGCAGCCATTCTTCTTCTTCAAGCCCCCAACTTGTGTGCTGCAACCTGGTGAGGGCCCGGTCATCAGGCCCAAGGGTGTCGACCTGCACTATGAGATTGAGCTGGCGCTCATTATGGGCAAGAAGGTCAAGGACCTGGCGCCTGACGATGAGCAAGGCGCCATTGACGCCATTGACAGTGAGTCTGCCGGTCATCTCACAGCAATCGCCCTCAGCACCTCAACGCCCTCCTCCTCCTTCCTCAGCAACTGACCAGGACCACAAAAAGGCTACGCCCTGTCAATCGACATGACAGCGCGCAACATCCAGAACGAGGCCAAGAAGAAGGGCCTGCCGTGGGACATCTCCAAGGGGTTCGACACGTTCCTGCCCATCAGCCGGCTAATCCCCAAGTCCAAGATCCCGGACCCGCACAAGATCCAGCTGTGGCTCAAGGTCAACGGCGAGACCAAGCAGGAGGACTCGACGGAGCTGTTTCTGTTCCAGATCCCCCGCGTGCTGAGCGACATCTCGCGCGTCGTCACCCTCGAGGAGGGCGACATCGTCATCACGGGCACGCCCAAGGGAGTCGGCCCTGTCGTCCCAGGCGACGTCATGACGGCCGGCATCCGCGTCGACGGCAAGGAGCTCGAGGAGGCCGCCCTGGAGGTCGCCGTGGAGGAGAGCAAGGGCGCATACGTCTTCCAGGAAACGTGAGCGGTCCGAGGAGGAGTTGGAGGAGTCGCGAGGGGCAGGAGAGAGCGGCGGGTATATTTTTATATTGGGTGCATATATGTACTATAAAAAACCAATATAGACTTAATACAGTGCACGCAAATCATGCATCAACACCACCAATATACACCATCCCATCCATCCTCAGACCAGCGCCTACTCCAGGTTCGGGTCCTTGATCGACCCAGGCTTCGGCGCCGCCTCAGCAACCTCGCCACACGCCTTACACGTCCTGTCGTCCACGCTGGCCTTGAAGGCCTCAACAGCAGCCTTGATCTGGGTGCCGAGGTCGGTGCAGTGGAACGCGGCCTCGTGGACGACGGCGCGGCAGGCGGCGCAGTACCAGCGCATGCGGTCGACGGACGCCTCGGGCCTGCGCTGCTCGAGCACGACGCCGACGGTGTTGGCGAAGCGCACGGGGTTGTGCGGGGTGTTCCCGGGCAGCAGGAACATGTCGCCCTCGCGGATGATGACGTCGCGGAACTCGCCGTCGTCGACGACCTTGAGCATCATGGCGCCCTTGTGCTGGTAGAACCACTCTGGCGTCTCGTTGATGTGGTAGTCCGTGCGGGCGTTGGGCCCGCCGACGATCTGTGTGGATGGTTAGTCATGTGTGGGTGGGCACCGGGGGGATCAATTCATGTTTTTTCCACATGCCATGACCGTGAAGCCTTCATTGTAGACGCAGTAGTTGTTGATGGGAGGCTGAAGGAGGTGCGAGTTCTCCTCGAGCCTGAGTAGCTTACCGGGTCAGCTCAGACCTCGAAATGACTCGGGATGCCGTTGGAAAAAGAGGACTTACCACTTGGGCAGGTTGACCGGCGTGGATAGCATCTTTAGGACTGGGGAAATCTAGCGCGACACTGGAGTGTTTGGAATTTTCCGGCTGCGTCTTTACACGGGTTTCAGCACCTTAACGGTTGTACGTCAGGACAGGCCAGGCCAGGCCAGGCCAGGGTTGAGACTGAGATTGAGAATCAATTGCGTAGCCACGCACTGAAGAGTCTACGTATCTAATCGTTAACGTTGGCATTGTGCGGCTGTCTCGGAGTGCGTCTTGAAAGAGTCATACAGTCATCCAATTCATCTTAGTAATTCAGCAACAAGCTCACCAAGCTCTGCCCCAAAAAACGGCGGGATGTCTGTCATGGAGAAAGTGCCTCTGTCAAAACCGGCGCATGGATCTGCTGAGCACCCCGCTATTCAGGGTCCAATCTGCTACCAAGGTGCCGTAGAGCATGTGAATCAGTTCACTCCAGTTCCATGACCCAACCTGGCTCAGCCTGCCCGGGGCGTCAGAGAAGGAGCACGGTCCAGGGGCCCGCCCCCTGGCCCCATGATCCATGCGGCCACTGCACCCCGTGCTGGATTGCGCTTGCTGCCGTGCAGCCCTGAAATGCTTATCTGCCGACGCAGCTCCCTCCAGTAGGGTACACCCTTTGTTGGAGACAGCAGTCAGTCGGTTTAAACCACCCACCTGCGACAGGCGCATCATCCTTGGCGTGGCGTGCAGCTCCCAGAGGAATTGCGCAAGTTTGAGCAAATTACCAGTCAGCTGCTCGACCGTCCTGTCCTATCCTGTCCCATCCTGTCCTTGCGCGGCTGAAGCCACTTTGCTTTTGAACCCGGCTCGTCCTTTTACATCAGTTGCTTTATTCCCAGATAATCCCCCAAGTTTCATCCGCTCTCTCCTTTTCCATCCCTCCAAGCACAGCGGCATCCGCTTGCCCAGACCTCGAAACGAACGTCCGAACCGCATCAACCTTCCCAACGGCCCGCCCGATTCGCCCCTAGCGCCAACCTTGACCCTTTTGACTCTCGATAAACCGACCGACCGCAACCCCTAATCCAAGACAATGGATCATTCCCACATGGACCACGGCAACATGGGCGACATGCCTGGTCACGGCGGCCACGACATGCCCTCGCACGGGGAGATGTGCAGCATGAGCGTAAGCACTGGACAGGACATCACGGCGCCACACTCTATCGTACACTCCAGGCTGACCATGTTCTGTTTTCGGGGATCAGATGCTCTTCACCTGGGACACGAACAACCTCTGCATCGTCTTCAAGCAATGGCACATCCGAACCACCGCCGGCCTGTTATTTAGTCTAATCGCCGTCATCCTCATCGGAATGGGCTACGAGGCCCTGCGCGCAGGCACGCGCCGGTACGAGGTCATCATGGCACGGAGGTTAGACTCCACCCCGAGTGAGTCTCCCCATCTCGTTATAGAAGGTGTAGAAGGTTCTTGGAAGTGAAAGCAAAGGCAAGGGGAGAGGGGAATTGCCATACAATCTCCCCCTCCACCAAAGCCCGGCGACCCCCCCCCCCAAATCACTCTCTCTTCTGATTCAAGGTTCGCAATGGACAATGTTCCGTCCTCAAAACGGTCCGTTTTATGTCTTTTTGCGCCTTGAGTTCCAAATGACCAAAAACAAACACGTTGCCATGCCATGCGCTTACCTTGAGACCTTCGAGGCGACATCATTACTGAGACTACGCCACTGGCGTGGGCGACAGGGCAGAACAAGGCGCAGGCGAGTCAGAGGACGCACTTGGTCAAGGCGGTTCTGTACGCGGTGCAGACCTTTTATGCCTTCATGTTGATGTGAGTTATTCTCCGCAAGACTGCTGCGTCAGCCCCCCCCTCCTCCGGGGGCCAACCATCGAGCGTCTTGCTGACAGGCTCGGTCCCCGCCTCAGGTTGATTTTCATGACTTACAACGGCTGGGTCATGGTCGCTGTTACCCTGGGCGCCTTCTTCGGCTACCTGGTATTCGGAGCACACACGCCTGTCAACAAGGAGACACAGTGTCATTGAGGCGGAGGGCGAGATTGGGCGCATGATACCTGACGGGAACTGCATCGTGACGAATATGTGGTAATCAGGCGGTGTCTTGCTTGAAGTTTCATTTGGCTTTAGCGGCTTTTCCAGCAGCTTGCGCATTGTGACGGCATTTTCTTGCCTGGCATCCGTCCAGAACACGAGTAACAATACCCTCCTAGCATAGCATGCGGCGACATGCGTTTCCAGAGAGTCCGGAGCAGACTGGCTTGGCCACCTCTGAGAGGTGGTGTCATGGAATTATACAGTCCATCTCAAGATGGGTATGAGCTGAAGTCTAAGACTTGCCACAACATGACAGTGACTCTGCTAACATGACTCGAGAATATACGAGCGAAGAAAGGCAGAAACGAGCTGCTGTCTCATTGTAACGCTTGCAACTGTGTATCACTATGAAACAACAAACATAAGAGCATCTATGTTCTAGTTTATCATCAAATCACATCTTACTCCCCTCCTTGGCCTTCTTCGCTTCCTGCTGCGCAAGTTCTACCGCGGCCGGCCTCTTCTTCTCTTGGAGCCTGCCGGCGCCGGCCAGCCGCTCGATGATGGCCTCGTCGCCAAAGTGCTTGTTGTGCTCGAACTCGGGCTCCCGCACGTACGCGACCCGCGCCGCGTCCACCAGCATCCGGCCCGTCATACCCCATACCATGTACCTCCCCGCGTCCTCCTCCTCCTCCTCGAGCTGCTCCGCGATGGCCGCCAGCCCGCCCTCGCGCACGCGCGGCTTGGTAACGCGCTGGTGGTTGACGGGCACGTAGAAGTAGTGCACCCGCCACGGCGCCTCGTGGAATTCGGCCCACCGGCCCTCGTACCACTTCCCCTTGGGCAACAACTTCCTCCGCGTCTCCTCGCCCTCGCCGGGGACCACCTCGTCCGAGGCCAGCAGGAAGTTGTGCAGCGGGCCCGAGAACACGGCCGCGACCTCCTTGGCGTCCAGGCGCGGCATCAGGCTCTCGTCGACGGTGGGGGACGGCGGGCCGGCCGGGTGGTCGGACTCGTCGTCGTCGCCCGAGTGCAGCAGCGCCACGCACGGCCGCACGGCCAGCTCCGTCTTGGCCAGGCTGTGCGGGAGGCAGCAGAGGTGCTCGATGCGGAAGGGCTTGGGGATCTTGCTGTCGTCGATGGGGAGGCCGATCTCCTCCCAAGCCTCGCGGCGGGCTATTTGGTCTGCGCGGGTGGGGTGGTGGGCATGTCAGCTGCAGCTGTATAGGTGAGAAGTACATCGCCGGTTGAACGTACAGGGCGTCTCTTCTAAAGTATCTGCCTTGCCTCCTGGGAAGGCTGCGTGGCCTACGTCGCGCAATGGATTCCTGGTCAGCCCGTCGTCGCTCACCATGGAAGTATGAGAGGGAAAGAAAGAAGCGATCGGAAGATCTTGACGGACCGGAGAAGCTCCTCAGGCTTGCCGCGCGCATGGTGAGCACGACGCGCAGGTCGCCCTGGCGGTCCGCGTACAACAGGATGAGCACGGCCGCCCTCCGACTGAGGGGCAGCTTGTCCCACAGCGGGAATGGCGGCGGCTTGTATGCGCGCAGGCGCGCGATGGCGGCCTTTGTTCTTGTCACTACTATCCTGTTCATGACGGGAGACGAAGGATTGGCTTTGCACGGCCAGGAGGAGAGATCGGACTGGGCAGGAGAAGGGGGGGGATTTGTGTCTTCGGCTTGTATCAATGTGCCTTTCTTTGCCCGTGCCTGTGCCTACGCCAGCTGCTCATGTACTGACCCGTGACACTTGATTCAACGGCGCCATGCTCGACAGGTCCCAGTATTCGCCGACGTCGAACTCTCCAGGTTGTGGTGGTTGTGGAATGCTCTGCTCTTGGGGTGGTTGTGGTTCTGGCGATCGCGATGACGTAGGCGCAACTGGCGCAGCGGTGGGTGCGTCTTTGATGCTCTGGACGATCGTCTGGACCTCGGCCTCCGTAGGCGCGGCGGTGTCGTCGTGATGCTCTTGTTCGGGGGCGTGGTGCCCGTTCGGGAGTTGCTCCGTAGTGCCGTTCATTTTCCTCTCACCCTGCTGCTGCTGCTGCTTATTATGGTGAAGGGAGTCCCTGACCAAGGCGCATGCTGCCGAGGAATTGGGGTCGCCGACCCTGGATCCGACGCTCCGGCCCCGGCGGGTGGGAGCTTAGGAGCCGGCAGTGCGGGGTGTGGGGATACCTAGGCACAGGATGCGGGTAGTGCTGGCCCGCTGGGTTAGACCCTCAGCTAGAGGCCGACTCCTTAAAGGACTGATGAATGTACCCAGCGGTACCCCAACGCTGATCAAGGCATGCAAGAGTCTGGCTGCCTTGTCCGCAACTCACGATAACTTCTTCTTGTCAATTCCTCGGCATCGAGCAACCTAGAACGTCGGATTTGCCCTCACCGTGTTGAAGGTGGGTCTCGGCCAGCCCAAGTGCCTGGATTACGAACGACTCATCAAGAACAGAAAGAAGCCGACTCGCTCACACAGAACATGCCCCAAAGGCCCTATGCGCATCCTCGCTGCCGCATGCCTCATGGAGCAGATCTATCAGGGCGCAACTAGGACACCACGCTGAGGGTTCTCATGGGAAATCAAACGACTTTGTTCTTTTCATTTGAGAGCTTTGCTCGCATCCACAAGAAGACCAGCACATCCAGACTGGCTCTTGGGGCCGCCAAAGGAGGCCAGAGTCGAGAAAATACTCATACTCATACATGAGACGCCCTCGACGACTCTGACGATATGAGCGGGGTCAACAAAAAGGCCAGGGCCAAACATGCATGCAAAGAATGCAACCTCCGAAGGGTCCGGTGTGATGTGATGCAGAAGCACCCATGCAGCAATTGCCAGTCCGCCCAGGAGACCTGCGTCATTCTACCTTCGAGAAGGGGTCGGTGAGTTCTTGCCGCTTTTCAACCGCGAGTAAATTTAAGGCCCCAAAGAGACTGTTTTACACGTGAAGCATGTTGCATAGATGAGAGAGAAGGAGAAGTGAAACACGCTGTGCAAGGACACAACTGTGCTAACAGACAGCTAGCTATCCCCGTAAACCTCGTCAGGCGAGCGTCAAAGATGGTTCAAGGTCGTCCGAAGGGGTCGAGTCACTTGGTGAGCCGAGTGGAAGCCCGGCCTCGTCAAGAAAACAGGCGAGCACACCAGGCGACTATGCCGCCGTAGCAATGCCTACTGGACCAAGTGTGATGGCAGGGAAGTCAGTTGCAGCTGCTTCAGCGGGCAGCAATCTCTTCTTTGGGGAGTCCAACTTCCTCACCCTTGTGCCATCAAAACGTCCAGGTGTCCCAAACAACGAGGAGCCTCACAACGGGAGAATGTCGTTTTCCATCAAAGCTCCCTCAACTCCCCAGTCACACAGCGACGCTTCTCCTTCGACAAATGTCATCCATCTCAGCCAAGGCACCGAGAGATACCTCAGGGAGGAGGGTGCGCTCACCTTCCCAAGCCTCCAGACATGCCTACCTGTCATCCAGGCTTACTTCAAGTGGTTCCACCCATGCTTCCCGTTGCTGGACCGCCCAAGCATAGCCAGACAACTGGTTTCTATGGATATCTCACCGCTGCTCTTCCAGGCTATGCTCTTCATCGGTGCCACTTACTGTGACGAGGGGGCCATAGTGTCCATGGGCTTTCGGGATCGTTCAGAGGCAAAATCATTGCTTTACACCCGAGCTCGACTGCTGTTCCACGCGGATTGGGAGAAGGACCAGATCACGCTCATACAGAGCCTCTTCCTGATGAGCTTCTGGCGCGGCGAGTCGTCGGACGTACGGGATGTGAGGTACTGGCTCGGCGCGGCTATAACTCTGTCCGAGACGTGTGGCCTGCACCGGTCGACAAAGCTCACTACGCGAGACCCGCAGGTAGCCAGGATTCGCAGGAGGACTTGGTGGTCTATTTATACGCGCGAGAGACAATCAGCCGCATCGCTAGGCCTTCCGATGAGGATCAGGGACCAGGACTGCGATATCGAGCTCCTGACCACCGAAGATCTAGGCAACGATGTTGATGACAGCTCGCTCACGGCTCTGGGCTCTCCCACGCCGGAGCATCTGGTTTACCCCATCAAGATGGTTGACCTGGCCAGACTCCTCGGTGACATTATAGACATCCATTTCATACCCGGAAAAACACCCACTGCGCAGGAAGAGATCATGAATCTGCAGTCTTCACTTGAAGGGTGGAGGGACAGCTTGCCAATCAGCCTGCAGAGAATATCAGACGAGGACAGCCCATCAGTATGGATGTGTCTGCTTCACCTGGCCTACAACCATCTAAGGATATTGATCTACCGAAGTGGCTTCCTGCGAAAACACGAAAACGACACCAAAGCCGCACTTGGCGCAGCAAACCAGATCAGTCGGATTGCTGAAGACATGCTGGAACGGAAGACACTTCAGGTAAGTCACCGCCTCCCCAGACCTTCGTCGCTAATGGGATTCAACAGTACGGTCAAATGCACTTGATAACCAGCCTCTTTGCTGCATTATGTATTCATGCCATCAATTTAAAAACCGCAGACGGGATCGGGAGGAGGTTAGCAGAGAACAGGGCTCAGATCTGCCTCCTCGGGCTGAAGGAGGTTCAAAAGTTCTGGCGCATAAACAACACAGTCCTCGACCTATTCCTCCAGTACCTTGACGAATCCATTGCAAAGCGACTCAGGGGCGACGGCGACACCAGCCGGGACGAGGGAGCCTCGGCTGTCGTGTCCAGAGAGGGGAGCAGTGCAGGCCTCGTGAACTCCGACCCACCGGCCCATGAGATACCACCCGGGATGCCCGATACGAACACCTTTGAAGACCACTATTTTAATCTGCTGCAGACGAACTGGGAGGGAGACAACGCCATCGACGATCTCGGTTACATACTAGGCACATCTATCCAAACACAGTCTCCTCGAGGGCCGATGCAGGTCAATGGGCTGAACTTCCTGGAAAGGTGGTTGTAATATTTCGGGTGCAGATTTTCTGGCTTTGAATCCTCTGGAACACAATTGATACTGTCAGATACATCGCCTTGGAGCGGTTGAAACTACACAATCTATATACAGGTCATGTGTGGCTCCGATTTGCCAGCTCATCAACCGCTTCTATATGCTGAGGTATACGGCCTTGAAGAACCCGGGCCCAAGTACATGGCTTCTATATCACAGCCATCTAGACGACATGAGTCTATCGAAGTCTAATAGCTTCTAGGTAGCTGGAGAACCTTCTCGCTGATGTAATTCAGAATCATCTCCCGGCTCACAGGAGCAATCCTTGGCACCAGGCACTCGCGGAACCACCTCTCAACGTCGTACTCTGCGGCGTACCCCATGCCTCCATGCTGTTGTCGGACAGATCAGCCTGAGATCCACGGAACCTTTCAACCAGGGCAAGAAACTCACTGTCAGGATGGCTCTCTCACAAGCCGTGAACGCCGCCTCAGCAGCCATGTATTTGGCACTGTTGCAGGCAACCCCAATCTGGTCTGGCCGTATTGAAGAGTCGCTCCTGCTGGCATCGAAAAGCCTCGCCGCGTGGTACGTTGCCAACTTAGCGCCCTCTGTTCAATACTGGAGTCAGCAACATTCAGATCCAGAGAGTGAGAGACGTCGGGCAATTTCGTCGAGAGTTCGCCTTCATCGAGTCTCAACTCATTCTAGAGATGAAATACATACCCAGCTTCATGAAGGCATCTGCCAGTGGATGAGAAATGCCCTGGTTCATCCCTATCGGACGCTGGAAGACCGTCCTGTCTTTGGCATACTCGGCTGCTCTAGTCAGGGCTGCGTAGCCAAGCCCCAGTGCTTCACCGGCAAGCAGGCACCGCTCGGCGTTCATCCCGTGCAGGATCATCTTGAAGCCTTTCCCCTCCTCGCCGATGAGCGACTCCGGCGGGATGGCGTAGTTGTCAAAGTACACCTCGTTCGCGTCAACGGCCCGGCCACCCATCTTTTTGATCTTCCGGATGTCTAGCCCGGGCTGCTCACGGTCGAGGTCGATGCAGAACAGGGACAGCCCCTCGCTCGGCTTGCCGACCTCGCCCAGCGCCGTCGTCCTGGCGAGCAGCATCATCTTGCGCGCGACCTGGGCACAGGTGATCCAGATCTTCTGGCCCGTGACGCGGTACGACCCGTCCGGCTGCCGCCTCGCCGCCGTGCTCAGGCGCAGCGTGTCGAGGCCCGAGTTGGGCTCCGTGACGCCGAAGCACGTCCGCCACCTGCCCGAAACGATGTGCGGGATGATGCTCTCGAGCTGCGCGGGCGTGCCGAACCGCGCGAGCGGCTGCGTCGCGTACACGTTGGCGTGGATGGCCTGCGCGCCCGCCATGCCGGCCCCGCTCTCGGTGATGGTCTGCATCATCATGGTCGCCTCCGAGATCCCCAGCCCAGACCCGCCCAGCTTTTCCGGCAGCGCGATGCCCAGCCAGCCGTCCCTTGCGAGCGCCGCGTGGAACTCGGCCGGGTCCTCCTCCCGCTGGTCCTTGTCCTGCCAGTACGTGTTTGGGAACTGGGCGCACACTGCGCCAACCGCCTCCCGGACCGTGAGCTGGTTTTCGGTGAAACCCGTCGTCTCCATCAGGTTCTGTCTTGTCGCTGTGGTCGAGAAGCCATTGCTGCGTGTCGTATGGACTGAGGTGGGGAGTCTGATGCCCGACGCAGGGCGACGACTTAGACGGCATGCGTGCCTCGAGAGCACTCGAGACATGGCTGGTGGTGATGGCCTGTCGTCTGTGATGTCTTCTCTCAAACACCAGCGAGGTAGAAGAAGCGACTTATAAACTCTAAATACTGAATGCAACGGGGCTCTCCAGCTCAGACGACCCAATTATCCGGTTAGTCTCGAATACATCATGCACGCCTCCTAACGACAGGCAAGACGTTTCTACGTTGTTCACCCGTAAAGACGGGGTGAGGGGTGGTGCTCTCGGTTACTTCGCTTAGTCGGCTATTCAAATTCTCGCTTGGACTGTCTGGAGATGTTCACAAGTTTAGGGGTCCCCATCGAAGATACGCTTGCAACTGCACTTACACCACCCCTGCACCTTCTCCAACTCCTGGAGGCCATGTTAACGAAACAAGTGGGAAAGGACGATGGACTTGTATCCAGGAGTTATAAGAACGAGCCAAGGCCGGACTTGCTGTGAAACCACTGCAAATTGGACCAGGAAAAGGCCTACAAGCTTCTGAACGTACCCAACAAGTCGACCCCGAGCGCTCGATATGTCTCGGGCACAGCTTGTCAAGTCCTTCCAATCATGGAACTTCACAAAACACACCGGAACATTCGCAACAACAAGTAGGCGCTATGTCAGCAGCAGCATCTCATCACCAGCCGGGAAGCCCCTCCCCCTACAAGGAATCACGGTCGTAAGCCTAGAGCACGCCATCGCTGCGCCCTTCTGCACGAGGCAGCTCGCGGACCTGGGCGCGAGGGTGATCAAGGTCGAGCGGCCCGGGGTGGGCGACTTCGCGCGGGCGTACGACAGGCGGGTGAACGGGCAGGCGTCGCACTTTGTCTGGGCGAACCGCTCCAAGGAGAGCCTCGCGCTCGACCTGAAGAAGCCCGGAGACCTGGGCGTCCTCAAGGCACTGGTGGGCCGCGCGGACGTGCTGGTGCAGAACCTCGCGCCGGGGGCGAGCCGGCGGCTGGGCCTGTCGTGGGAGGCGCTGAGGGAGGAGCATCCGGGGCTCATCGTCTGTGATATCAGTGGTTATGGGTCGGACGGGCCCTACCGGGACAAGAAGGCTTACGACCTCCTTGTGCAGTCCGAGGCGGGCCTGCTGTCTATCACCGGGACGGAAGACGAGCCTGCCAAGGTTGGGATCTCTATTGCAGACATCTCAGCGGGGATGTATGCGCTCACGAACATCCTCGGCGCGGTCATCGAGAGGGGGAGGACCGGGAAGGGAAAGCGCATCGACATATCGATGCTGGAGAGCATGGCGGAGTGGATGAGCTTCCCCCTCTACTATACCTACCAGGGCCAGCCGCCGCCAAAGAGGGTCGGGGCGGCGCACTCCACGATCTACCCTTACGGGCCATTTTCAACCGGCGACGGCGGGTCGGTCATGCTGGGCCTGCAGAATGAGAGGGAGTGGGCCAAGCTCTGCAGCGACGTGCTCGAGGACGCGCAGCTGGCATCTGACCCGAGGTTCGACTCCAACATGCTCAGGGTCGAGAACCGCGACGAGCTCAGGGAGATCATCTACAAGGTCTTCTCGCGGCTGACGGCCCAGGAGCTCCTGGAGAGACTGGAGCACGCGGGCATCGCGAACGCCAAGCTCAACAACATGCAGGACGTCTGGGAGCACCCGCAGCTGAGGGCCCGCGGGCGGTGGACCGAGATCGAGACCCCGGCAGGGCAGGTCCCGGCCCTGATACCGCCTGGGGTTGGAGCGGTCGAGGGCGCCAGGATGGATGCTGTGCCTGCTTTGGGTGAGCATAATGAGAAGATATTGGCTGAACTTGGCTTGGAGCAGCAGGCTTAGAAGGAATTGCACTTGGTAGACTGGCAGCGGTTTGTACGCGCATGGATGGGCTAGAAATACCATGGAGCTTGGATATCAGATAGAGAGAAGAGAGTCTGCTCTTGACTGTTCATTGTACTAATTTGGATTTAATGTTGTATTGTTCTGTTGTGCAAGGCTCGTTGCATAAGTTGTCGGCCGAGTCTCCGGCTGCATTACTCTTTTCTCCCGTCTTCTCACTGCATGGCGCTTGAGAACCAATTTACTAGTAATGATGATTAAAACGCCTTTGGTGAGGACACATATCATGACTAAAATCTATCGTTATGATTATAGACATGGATAATATGCGCTTTGCAGGATGGAGATCAGGCCCTGGAATGGCAACTCCAAAGCATATAACCGAGGCCCGGTTAGTTGTCCCCCGCCCGGGACCGTTCCGTTCCAAACAGGCCGGATGCACCATTCTTGGCCCGAGACAATACTCATCAACGTCTTGGTAAGAGGTCAGGAGGTGTAAAGGCTGGTCTTCAATCCTCCTTCGTCTCATCTCGCGCTGGGGGCTGGTGACTGGGAACTCATTGCGTAGCGGGCCAACTCCTGACCATCGTTAAACACTCCATTCGAATTGGTCGACCAGAACGAAGGGGTTCAGACACCATCTCAACAGAGTTGTCGAAAACTGATGAAAATCAATGAGAACCTCCAGTCCGGCTAGGACCACCAACTGGCGCACCATGGCAACACTCTTCGCCCCCTCCACGCCCCGTCTGCTCAGACACGCCCGCCGGGGTCTCGGACGCGGCGGCAGGAGGACACTGATGACAGCCGCCGAGGCAGCCCAGCAGATGCTGCAGGCCTTCGAGGGCCAGACCAGGGTCCAGCGGCAGGTCCTGGACGGGCACCAGCTGCAGAAGCTCAGCCTGACCCTCAACCGGCCGCAACTGCACCCGGGGCTGGACGTGACGAGGGCACCTCCCCCGAAAGGGACCCCGCTGCCCCCGGGTTACCACCTCGTGTACTTCTCGCCGGCGAGCGTCGAGTCTGAGCTCGGGGCCGACGGCACGGACAGGACGTTCAACGCGCCGGGCCCCTTCTCGCGCCGCATGTGGGCCGGCGGGCGAATGACCTGGACCCCCGCGGGGGCCGCGCCGCTGCGGGTGGGCGACGAGGCCGAGGAGCGGACGAGGTTCGTGGGCGCGGCGGCCAAGAGGAGCCGCGACGGGTCCGAGATGGTCCTCGTCGACGTCGAGAAGGAGTTCTGGGGCCCGGAGGGGCTGGCGCTCGTGGACCGCAGGGCGTGGGTGTTCAGGCCGCCGCCCAGGGAGGCCCTGGCCCGGTCGGACGCGCAGGTGGCTGGCGTCGTGCCTGGTGCTGTCGGGCGGCACTCGACGGTGGAGGATGTGCTCGTAGATGGTTCTGGTGAGTTGGTGGTGTTGAGGCCCTGGGAGCTGAAGCTTTCTCTCTGGCTAATTGCTGACTGTTGGGCACAGACACACCGCAGCGCAAGTTCCAGTGGTCGCCGGTGGCTTTGTTCCGGTTCTCAGCGCTGACGTTCAACGGACACATGATCCACTACAACGAGAGCTGGACGAGAAACGTTGAAGGGCACCCAGCCACTGTTGTCCACGGGCCGCTGAATCTCATCGGGATGATGGATTACTGGCGAGATGTTCATGGCGCTGGGAAGGAGGCGGGTGACATTAGTTACCGTGCACTCTCACCCCTCTACGCAGGAGATGAATACACGGTCCGTACAGAGTCGGTGAAGGATGTTGAGGGTGCGAAGAGCTGGGATATTGTCGCTGCAAAAAATGGTACAGTCAATATGAAGGGCACGATATCGGCAGCCTCATAATTGTAGATATCTTGAGGCTCGTATGCTGAGTAGCCTCATCCACTCCTGTATAATAATACTGGCATCTTGAGAACAAGCAACAAGACGCACTCTGAGGTGGAAAACCTCAGGCTTGTGAGCTGTCGCAAGGGAGAAATTGAAAGAGCTTTGCCTGAGGCCGATTGAGCGATAGTCTCTTTCCTTCCGGCCGAAACATTCTTGGCAGCCTGCCTGAACAGAACGTTGGAGGGCTAATACCATGATCAATTTTTAAAGCCTTCTTTGAGAGCGTGATTTGCCTTTGTTTGTGAAGTCTACTCTGAAGCTCGCGGACGACCGAATCTACAACACACATGTACACAGCGCGGCGCGGGGATGACATCGCCACTTGTCCTGGGTGGGCCCTTGACAACGACCCAACTAGGAGAACACTCACTACAAGTGACAGAATCACTTCGAGCCGTGGGTTAGGTAAACGAAGACGCTTATAAACTCCGTATAATCCTAGCAAGTCTTGCTCTCACACGTTGGCCTGACTGCCATGCCTAGAATGGCATTATCACAAAGTATTTTCTCTCCATCTGCTTCCTTGTCCACCCATGCCCACGGTCGACCGTCATGTACGGGCGCGTAACCGACCCTCGTCGTCTGTGGCCCAAATCGTACACTCGATGCGCCATCCGCCGCCGTGCTTGCTTATCATGTCAATATCCCAGACCATGTGATGAATCTGAAATGAAGTCTATGCTCCCAGTATCGCAATTTCTCTCGTTAATAACTTTAGTACACACGCTTGAATGGAGGAACAGCCTTGCACTCGGCCTCGTCAAGCGTGTGGCCGATGACCTTACGGTAGGACAGGTCAACCTTGCCGTGGGGCTCCCTCTGGAAAGAGAGGGTGTGCTTCATCCAGTTGACGTCGTCACGGTCGGGGTAGTCTTCACGGGCGTGGGCACCACGAGACTCCTTTCGGTTGGCGGCAGAGGTGGCGGTTTGAGTACTGTAGCTTGTCAGTATATGATCACAAAAAAGTATCACTCCATTGTTACTCACGCGCAGGTCAGCAGGTTCCTCAGCTCCAGAGTCTCGACGAGGTCAGAGTTCCAGATCATGCTGCGGTCCTTGATGCCAACATCCTTGAACATGCCGTCAACCTCGGTGATCTTCTCGACACCCTGGTCCAGGGACTCTTGTGTCCTGAAGACGCTGACATCCGTCTGCATCGTCTTCTGCATGGCCAGACGGATCTCAGCCGTGCTCTTTGGTCCATCGGACGTCCGGATCTGGTCGAGCATCTCGATCGACTTGGCACCGGCATCAGCGCTGAGAGGCTTGTGCTTGGTGCCAGGTGTGAAGTTGTCACGGATAGTGTGTGAAACAGCACGACCAAAGACGACCAGATCCAGGAGGGAGTTGGCTCCCAGGCGGTTGGCACCGTGGACGGACACGCAAGCAGCTTCACCACAGGCGAATAGGCCGGGAACGACCTTGTCGTTGCCGCTCTCATCGACAGTGAGCACCTCTCCGGTGTACCGGGTTGGGATACCGCCCATGTTGTAGTGGACGGTAGGCAGGACAGGAATAGGTTGCTTCGTGACGTCGACACCCGAGAAAATGCTGGCTGTCTCGGAGATACCGGGCAGACGCTCGTGGAGGACCTCTGGGGGCAGGTGGCTAAGCTGGAGGTAGATGTGGTCCTTCTCAGGGCCAACACCGCGGCCGTCACGGATCTCCATGGTCATGGACCGGGACACGACGTCGCGAGAGGCAAGATCCTTAGCGGTTGGTGCGTAACGCTCCATGAAACGCTCACCCTGGCCGTTCAGCAGGTAACCACCCTCACCACGGGCACCCTCGGTGATCAGGCAACCAGCTCCGTAGATACCAGTCGGGTGGAATTGGACGAACTCGAGATCCTGGTTTGGCAGGCCAGCACGGGCAACCATGGCCATGCCGTCACCAGTACACGTGTGTGCAGATGTGCAGCTGAAGTATGCTCGGCCGTAGCCACCGGTGGCCAGAACCGTGTTGTTCGAGAGGAATCGGTGCAGAGTACCATCCTCCTGGTTGTAGGCCAGGACGCCGCGGCACTCGCCGTCCTCCATGATCAGGTCGACGACGAAGTATTCGATGAAGTAGTTGGTGTTGTGTCGCAGGGACTGGCCGTACAGGGTGTGCAGCAGGGCGTGGCCGGTTCGATCAGCGGCAGCACAGCATCTGTAGGCTTGTCCACCCTTGCCGAATTTCTGGGACTGGCCACCAAAGGCACGCTGGTAGCTGTGACAGAGTCAGCCACTATCTCTCTCCACGATTGTGCCCGGCGCGAGCTTACATCTTTCCATCCTCTGTTCGTGAGAAAGGGCAACCGTAGTTCTCGAGCTCGATGATGGAGGCGGGTGCCTCTCGTGTCATGTAGTGAATAGCATCCTGGTCTCCAAGCCAATCCGAGCCCTTTACGGTGTCGTACATGTGCCATCTCCAGTCATCCTCGTGCATGTTTCCCAGGGCTGCGTTGATACCTCCTTGTGCGGCGACGGTGTGACTTCTCGTGGGGAACAGCTTCGATATGCATGCGGTGTTGAAACCTGCCTCGGCGAGACCAAAGGCAGCTCGCAGGCCGGAGCCACCGGCACCGACGACGACGGCATCGTACTCGTGGTCCTTTGTAAGTCTCCTTGTTAGCGGTCGCGTGTGTGGCCGGAGGAATATGGCAGGAACGATCGAGGGGACGCACTATCACTGGGTACTTGGTGCTGACGAAAGGTGAAGCCTCTTGGGCTCGCAAAGGTCGGTTCGCGAATATTTTGGCTGTCGACGATCATGTCAGTTTCGGGAGATCCGAGCTTCGAGGCGACGGGTGGTGGATAAAAACGTACCAGCTGCTGGAGTGGAAGAGAATGCCCTCGATTGGCTTCTCGCCAGGCGAGACACCTGTTTGTGGTCTTGTGTTAGCTGTCTGTTGTCGAACAGGTGGGACGTCGCAGGACTCGAGACGAGCAAGACGGAGCGCGCATGTAGCCGGGCGAGAGGCACAGGCGCAAAGTGTGGGGGAAGCTTACAGCCGGCGTCGAAAGAAGCCTCCTCATAGCCATTGTTGGGGCCATGTTCGAAACGGGATTCGGTCTGAGGGTGCAAACGAGGCAGAGGTGCGTTCCAGTAGACAAGAAACTCGCCCTGCAAGTCGTGTGTACAGATTCAACGTGGGAGAATGGATGATGTTGCGAGAAGGGTCGCACTGGGCAGAGCCGGAACGTTGAGGAAGGAGCCAATCACAGTCGGCTTATTCGGGTTGATTTGCCGAGGCAATGCCGACTGCAGGATCACGTGCCGTCGCCTCAAACGTCTTCCAACTTGATTCCGATTCGAGTGATGATTCATAGGATCGAAAGCATAGTAAATATAGCACGTTGCAGACAAATTGATTGCGCCTTGACTGCCCAGCCAAACGTGTCTGGTCTGGGTGCACAATGGGCCAAACGAAATGCAGGTCACAGTCATCTCAGAAATTCTGGCTACATCTTGACCGGTACACACTTTCTTTGCAGGACATCCTCCCAAGGATGTCCTGTGGTTTAAGCTCCCGCGGAATGATTTACTGTGGTGGATCTTATGAATAGTATTCATCACTTGAGGAGAACCTTCAAAAACTCACTTTATCTGATCCGCCCCTCTGATCTTCCCATGTGCTGGATACTTCTCCACCCTTGGGATCCCTGCAAGCTGCAGTATGGTGTAGTCTATCTATGTCTCTATGCATCTACCAGATAAAATTAAGTATCATATGCACAGGGATGGCCATTGGCAAATTGTATAAACTGGTCAGGTGTCAAAATTGCTCACAGCGGCTTGGTTGTTTCTAAAGGAGTGAACTTGTCTTCGAAAGATCATATGCTCAGTTATGGGCTTCATGCGCTCATATCAAAATTCCCTCTCATTGGCAATGTATCAGCCGGACGGTACCGCCCACACATGACCACAGTCTAGAAGCTGGGGCTCCCGCACATAGGCACATACGGGTGAGGTGCCAGTGGTTGAGGCGCCCCAGAATGCCTCAGAAGTTGCGACAGCGAAGACCATGTCTCGGGTACCTTCAAGTCACGGTCAGTCAACCAGTAGGTAGAAAGTGATCTGCTTGTTTTAGAACTCACATTTTCTTTCACATGCCGTTGACACTCTGTCGACATACCACCGGGATTCACTAGCAGCTGTCTCCTCAACTGCGGGCGGGCAACCCTTGCGGCTGATCTTGTGCTCTGTCCATCTGGCCCACTTCGTCGATGAGTATATTCGTAGCGAGCCTCAATATCTTTTCCCGGAATCTTTCTGACTCGTTGAAGGCCCACGAGTTCTGCCTCTCGTGACCACAAGCGGAGGAAGCCGCGTAAAGGTTGTCGAGTAGCTCTGGCAGTTCCTGAGACCTGCTGCGACTCTGCGTGGCTGCCAAGTAGCTGTTGGGAGAAAACGAGGCAGTATAGTACTCCGTTGCCATTGAGTCTATGCTGTGGTACCCTGCTGCTTTGCATGCGTCGAGAATCATGTCAAAGCGGTCTTTGAGATTTGTTGGAGTGCTAGCAATGCGATCCATGGGAGATTGTCCCATGTCGTCGTCAAGCCCTCCCATCAAATCGTTCCTCGACAGAATGAAATTAGTCGGGGAGCATGTGGAAAGACGAGATGGGTCACTTGTTGGTGGACTCATAATCCCAACTGGAAAGCTGACGATTGCTTGTAGGCCAGCGTACTCCTCTGTCGCCGGTGTAGGTAGACTTTGTTCGTTCGACGAGACATATCCTGTTGTCATCACATCAAGATGTCCAGCTTCAAGGTGGCCTTCGACAGGGCTTTGCGCGTGCGAGATACCAGGACTACATGCGACCGTCAAGCAAGATGGTGCTCCTCCGTATGGGCAGGAACTTCCGATGCTCAAAGTATTATCGTAAAATTGGCCAGTGTTGAGACCTTCGACAGGGCTGGCTTTGTCTGAGTGCGTCGAGAAACTGATAAGTGTTAGTTGATGACGATCTAGCAGGGCCTGAAGTTTTCATAGTGCTGACAATTGAAGGTTACCAACGGGCCCGGACAGTTGCACGGTGGAAGAAAATTCCGGTCCTGTATCAACACTCCCAAGAATCGGCCGTGTCGGTGAAGGAGACTCGGTCGCAGAATCCAGGTCTTTAGCCCCATGGCGGATAGAATGCCTCTTCCCTGTTCCGAAATCTGGTCAACGAAAGTATCTCTACTACAGTTGAGGATCTCCAAACGACGCACTTTTGCGATATTCCCTTTGAGCTAGTCGATTTCTCTTTCTCATAGGGGATTCGTCCTCCCAACGAAAAGAAGCATTGCCGATTTTTAACACGCAGTCGCTGACTTCCATTTTCTGGTCTGGGTTTCAGGAGTTGCGTGGTATAAGTGAAACCTGTGGCAGCGGAACAGAGAGTATAAGAAAGTCGAAGGAGCCTGGAGTTTTGCCTGCAATGGTTCCGTCGGACCCCTGCTTTCTCATCCAGAAACGGCACACACCATTGGCAATCCAGACCTCTGCGCATAGATTCACGCGACGGTGAGAGTGTGTGGCTCGACGAATGAGCGTGACATGCACGTCTCTCCTCGATCGGAAGCCCTTAGCAAGCCACCATCAGGATATCGGCCAGACCTCTCAAGCGCCCTCATCCGAATTTTCGGCACGTCTTCGAGGAGATTGTGGTCTCTTCAGCAAATCGGACCAGATTTCAGACCCGTTGCTCAGCCCTCTTGATCATAGTATAAGTTCATGCACGCCCGCATAGTGTGCTCTCAAACCTTGTCAATATTCTTATGCTCGTTGGGCTCTCAGCCCATGCATGTCATAGCTCAGCGTGCAGATTGGCCAGTCTGTCATGACACTAAGACTCAGGGTGGTGATGCAAGGGTGATGGAACTGCTGTCAGCTGGGCCGCATTGCTTTTTCGTAGTCTCCTGCATAGTCCATACCCAATGAGTACGCGGCGGGTGAGGCTGAGACCGGGACCCACCAAATATCTCGCGAACGCATCCATATCTTGGAACCAACGTGCTTTTCCGGGGATTTTCCAAGCAGAATTTGTCATGGTTGGACATGAAGGACGGGTACGCCAGCCGTGTCCGGAACCGCGCAGATATCCCACGGGTCGGGATGCGATCTCGAGTCTCATTCGCTGAGTTCCAAAGCTGTCGTGTACCTGTCTTGACCGGACACTTGCGATTGGGTCATCGCGATCGTTCCACGATCTCTCATCTTGCATAGTGCATGTTTGAAAGTGCCCATTGTTGGTAACACTGCGCATGCAGCTCCGACGGGGGCCGTCGAGAATGAAGAGCGGCCCGGTGAGGCTGATCAGGAAGCTTAAATCGAAGAGTCTTGTATGGTCTTGTATTGGCTACCTGACACAAAACAGTAACTCATTATCTGGCATCCCTATGAGAACCAGCCATCTTCATGATTCTCTGCACTGTTTGCGCACAATTGTATTTCGGACGGTACTGAAACTCCACATGATCTTTGTGAGCATGTGAAGAGGGTGTTCACCGCTGACGCGTTGCATATGCTGTGGAACAGAGACCCTTCGATGGAGAAATTAGGCGTCCTGCTGATCAGCGGGCCAAGCCCGACCCCCCCGGAAGGCGCTCTGATAGGTTAGATACACATTGTAAAATGGAATCCAAATATTTAGACTCTACAAAACGATCAAGATGAAGCGAAGGGGGGTGAATGAAAGGGAAAGTCAAGCCGTCTTGGTCACATTCTCTGGTGGACCGAACCGATTTCCGTTACAAACTCTCGGGCTCAGCGTGCACTTGGATTCGCAAAAGTCCGACGTGAAGATACTAGCCAATCGTCCGGGAAGGTAGTTAGTTCCCGCTTGTGGCGTTGATGGAGTATTGTCCGGATTTTCGACTCGAATCTTGCAAGGTGTTGGCATCCTTGGATCCGTTTTGTACGGCGGCCCTACGTCTCTCACGTCGACATGGAATATGGCGAGTGTGTACTGACGCGTGTCCTCCACTGCCTGACTACCAGCCGGCACGAAGTCATCCGGCATCGGATTATAAAAGATAGCTGTTGAACTTGTCATGGCAGTTGCGTAAGCCTCTGACCAGATCTGCTATGCGGACACCAGCTGTGGTCAGGGGTTGGAGGTCGTCGTCGCTCAGCGCTTCGGAATAGGCATCGGGGAAGCCAGCTCCGTAGCCGCTATGGCCCTGGCCGGGTTTCTCCACCAAATAAACGATATCGTCGACAGTGACACAGGATGCTGGCGATTCGGAGTCACCGCAAGAGAGGTATGATCCAGATAAGAGGTAGTGTTTCGAGGCGACGAGAGACGCAGACAACAATCCCTTTATGGGGTATTCGTCTGTGTCTCTTTTGAACTTTGCACGGGCATTGTCGTCGATGGGGAGGAGGAACTGTCCATTGTCAAAGAATGCTGCAATATCAACATGTCTTTCTTGTCCCACAGATCTGAAAAGTCCTTTGACTTCATAGATGTATCTATCTGTATTTAATAACAACCCGAATTTCCCTTCAATTCAGATTTGTACCTTACAATTTCGGGCTTGAACTTTCACCGAGTTAAAGATTGTCTGGTTTTATATGAAGAAAATAAAGCAGAAGTCTAACCGTTCCATTTCGTTTAATATTATTCCAGCTATTCCAGATATCTGGTTGGAGACTGTAACTTCGTGATCCCAAGTAGACAGACAAGAATAAACGCGAATTGTTACTTGTAGGGATCCATGGATGGCTTCATGGGAGCGGCGGTGTAGTATTGAGCGGCGCAGCCAGAATACTAACACGGCACTACTGCATGCTGCCTCGGAAGCACTGCTCAAAGCCCAGTAGTTTGCTCCTTGGCATTGCAACTCTCTGCTTGCGTGTTGGTTTTTGAATGACCGGCGCCACCCAACCCCAAATCGAGAACATTCCACCTGCGCGATGTCACATATTCCTGAGTGTAGAATTGAGATTAGTGTGTGTCCTTCCGGGAGACCGCGCGTGGACCGCGGCTGGACTTCCTCGGTCACAGGTATTGCGAAACCTTCTTGAGGACTTGTCAATACTGGACGACTCAACTCAGCAACAAAGATACTCCACATCATCGCCATTCGCGGTCTCACCCAGAACACAGTTGGCGGACTTGACCAGAAAGCATGAACACTGACGTACCTCGTTGCGCGAACATCCAAATCACAAGCCAACAAGACGCCGATGACCTCAATGGCTGTGGCACCGTAACGGGAGACGTGCTTATAAGTGGGAGTGCAGCTGGCCAAATCACTCTGAATGGAGTATCCAACATCACTGGCAGCCTGCAACTAGCGCTTAGTATGCCCGTCAACTGCCTGCGATGGACTTCAAAGCTTCTCTAGTCCGGACCTCGTAAGAGTCGGTGAGAACGTCATTTTCGAGAATCTGACGACCTTCACCGAGATTGCCTTGCCGAAACTTCAGAGCGCTCATTCAATATCTCTTGTGGACTTGCCCAACCTGACGAAGGTGTCTATGGACTCATTGCACCTTGCGATGAACGGTGGCTTCGAACTCTACAACACAGAAAACTTCACTCTGTCAGGTCTAACCAGTCCGGCTGAGCTCTCGCTGCCCAATCTTGCGGTTGCCAAGGTCATCTGTCTCAATGACCTTCCTGCGTTGAGGAGTATCTCCTCCCAATCTTTGACCTCCATGAACTCAACCGTCATTCTGGACACAGCGCTCTTGTCGCGTGCAGACTTTCAGGTCATGTCGGCATTCAGGCCGTCGCCAGATATCCCGAAGACCCAGGTCCAGATCTCGAACACCAATCTCACAGGCCTCGCGGATGTCTTCGCCGGCGCACACAACATCAGCCGCATGTCTTTCAGCAACAGTCCATCAGTGTACCAACTAAGCCTTGGTATCCTGCACATCGGTGAGCTGCAGGTCCACGGAAGTGGCGGCTTGTCCCTGGATTTCGCTGAGCCGCTATACTGCGACGACAGTGAAGTTTCCTCT
This sequence comes from Diaporthe vaccinii, assembly GCA_039880775.1. NCBI lineage: Eukaryota > Fungi > Ascomycota > Sordariomycetes > Diaporthales > Diaporthaceae > Diaporthe > Diaporthe vaccinii. The sequence continues at coordinate 846,369 of JBCEDN010000002.1, forward strand.
GGTGGTCTCCTGAACATCACTGGGCTTGCGAGACGTGAGTTCATATCGTGGCCCCCACAACATCAACTCGGGGCTAGCCATGGACACGTTCATCGCTGCAAACAACATGACGGAAATGAGTGTACCAGCGATACAAGCCTTGAAAGTGCTGGACATACACGACAACGCAAATCTGGAGAATTTGCTTGGACACTCTTTCCAGGATCTTCAATTACCATGGGTGTGTTCCCCGAGAAATTCTGCATGTTTGGTGCACAACTTGTCTGTTTCCCAACCTTCGTGAATGCGACCGTACGTTTTCTGTCCAGAATCAGAGGGCTAGCCTGTGGTACAGAGGTGCAGAGTAGAATCCGCCGTGTCGCTGGACGTGAAAGGCGCTGTTGTGAGATCAAGTGGGGATGCCGCACTAGGCTGCATTCCAGGAGGCGCAGAATGCAAAGCCTGAGGTATTTCGCGAGACACAGGATGTTCACTCATCTCGTGGACATTTCATGCGCGAATAAGGCAGGCGGCCTTTCAGCAGCATGCTCGTCGTGCTCGGGGCATGTGATTATGGCCAGTCTGGCCAACGTCTCAGCTCACGGGTGCTCTCACTTGAATCCCCGACGTCCACGCTCAAGCAACCAGCCGGGATGAATGCCAGACGGTGCTCAGGAGTGCACATCTGTATTTGAGCGGTGTCTGAGAAACAATGCTGCATGTAAGCCCGGTCTTGTGTGACAATCAGATGTTCGGGCATGACAAGCCGACGATCTGAACATCACCGTGGTGGTTGCCTCGATCCCAGTCGACGCAAACGTGCAGTGTTTTCGTCAATCTCGTTCACAAAGTAGGACGTCCTTCGGACTGCCATTCGTCTTGCAATTGACGGTCTCGAGGCTTTCAGTCAGGAGAATCGTTTCAGAGGAAGGCTGTGGATGCGGCTGAAGCAACAGCACGGAGGGGCGTACCATCCATGCCAAGTTATTCGTAACTGCTCACTACTCATCTCCGTAGTCATGAGAGGAATGGTCTGACTCTTGGCCTGTCATGGACATAAGCCGCCCAAAGGCCCCTCGAGAACTGGCGCCAGACATCAAATTTTCGCTACATTTCGGCGACGGTCCGATAGGAACAATCAAAACGGGCAACCAAGCAGAACGTATATGTATTTTATAGGTCATTCGGTAGTTGGATGTTGGTATCGTGCTGCTGTTGTCCGGTGGTGCCCGCTGGTTTCAAGCCCCTGGGCCAGGTCGAGGGCGGTGGATTCCCGAGGTGGGATGCTGGAGTGTGAGACTCAACTCAGAACTGCAAACCCGGGACGACTCCTGGTCTTTGTACCGCAGAACACCCTCTGATCGCATTTGATGTACCATAGTACATGTCTATGTTGCATACTAACAGGCATAATGCTCCAATGTCCATATGCCACATGCTAGGCAGGCGGCATGTGCATATTATGCCAGGGCCCGTTTTCGTCGTTCTGCCGTGACTTCCGTTTGATTCCGTTAGGGGGAGTGCCGCTGCCGAGTTTCGGCGGGGTAGCTGGCAGCTCGGGAAAGAAGAGAGGGAAAGGGCCAAGGGGGAGGGGGAGCTATGACGATGATTTAAACGTCGGGCAAACCCCACCTTGGCCATGTTGAATTCGACCAGTTCGTTCTTCCAATTGACTCGAGATTCCTTCAGATATTGTGTGTCAAGTGCAATTGAATATAGCGCCTCTATCTCCTGTAAGTCAAGACCCCTAGGCTTCTCTCCCAGACAGCCTTTCTCCTGTTGGACAAATACGCCTCAAGAAAACGAGCTTGTTAACCCCGCCATGACACCACTTCCCTCGCCTCGCCTATGCACCGCTATGTCTCGAGGGTTCGTCGCTTCGCTCGATCTTCTCGCCCGGGACGGCCGTGGTTAGCGAGGCCAGTGCTTGGCCGACCATCACCAGCGCTCACTTCATACACCGTCAGGCCATGAAGTCATCCTGGAGCCCGGTCTGGGGATGTGCAAATGATGTCAAGCCTGTTTGTAAAAGTGGATTGTGGGTGGGAAGAGGCAGCAGAGGGCGGCGCATCAGCCTCACCGTGCTCAGGCCCGTCCGGAGTCCACTTTCACATTCCACAAGCAAGCATCCGCCATGTACCACCCACCTGGGCAGCGAGTCCAAGGTGGGCTGCTCCTGGCTCCGGCTCCTGGCAGCTGCAGACCCAGGCACCCAGACACAGGCCTAGAGACCGTCCCCTACCCACGTACCCCTCCACCCCTCCAAGCCCAAGCCCACTCGGAAGCTCCCACCCATTTGTGTCATACCCAGGTCGTACCGGCCAGGAGAATTTATCGCTCACTTCATAAGAAACACCTCATCGCATCACAATTTCTGCGACTCAGTCTCCTCAGCCCCACTGACACGCCACTAGGTTCACTCATCTGTTTATAACTAGCTCTCCCCTACATTTTTCACCTCAGCCGTGACCGAGACCATCTTGCTCTACTCTACTCTGCCATCGCAACAACTGCTCCTACTCACGACCTCTTCTATCCCGCCTTGAAAGCAACCCCTCCAAAGCCTCAACAAAATGGGTGTCCAAGACGTTCTGTCCCGCAAGTCCGGTGTCATCGTCGGTGACGATGTGCTCGCCCTCTTCAAGTATGCTCGGGAGCACCAGTTCGCCATCCCCGCCATCAACGTGACCTCCAGCTCCACTGTCGTCGCTGCCCTCGAGGGTGCTCGTGACGCCAAGTCCCCCATCATCCTGTATGTTTTTAACCCCTCAGACCCCAAGATATTCCCCCGCCCGCGGCGGCTAACGGCTCCTCTCAAGGCAAACATCCCAGGGTGGCGCCGCCTACTTCGCCGGTAAGGGCGTTGACAACAAGGACCAGACTGCCTCCATTGCCGGTGGTATCGCAGCAGCACACTACATCCGGGCCATTGCTCCCACATACGGCGTCCCCGTCGTCCTGCACACCGACCACTGCGCCAAGAAGCTTCTGCCATGGCTCGACGGTCTGCTCGACGCCGACGAGAAGTACTTCAAGGAGCACGGCGAGCCCCTCTTCTCCTCTCACATGATCGACCTGTCTGAGGAGCCCGTCGACTACAACATCCAGACCACCGCCGCCTACCTGAAGCGCGCTGCCCCCATGAAGCAGTGGCTGGAGATGGAGATCGGCATCACTGGTGGTGAGGAGGACGGTGTGAACAACGAGGATGTCGACAACAACTCGCTGTACACCCAGCCCGAGGACATCCTGGCCATCGTCAAGGCCCTCGAGCCCATCAGCCCCTACTTCTCCATTGCCGCTGGCTTCGGCAACGTCCACGGTAAGCACACCCCCTCTGCGTTTTGCCCCACTCACCAGCATGCGATGCAGTCACTAATACGTCACTCCTCAGGTGTGTACAAGCCCGGCAACGTCAAGCTGCACCCCGAGCTCCTGGGCAAGCACCAGGCGTACGTCAAGGAGCAGCTGAACAAGAAGGAGGACAAGCCCGTCTTCTTCGTCTTCCACGGTGGCTCCGGCTCCAGCAAGGACGAGTACCTGCAGGCCATCAAGCTGGGCGTGGTGAAGGTCAACCTGGACACCGACATGCAGTTCGCCTACCTGTCCGGAATCCGGGACTACGTCCTCAACAAGAAGGACTACCTCCTGACCACCGTCGGCAACCCCGACGGCGCCGACAAGCCCAACAAGAAGTACTTCGACCCCCGTGTCTGGGTGCGCGAGGGTGAGAAGACCATGACCAAGCGTCTCGAGGTCGCCCTCAACGACTTCAACACCGAGAACAAGCTGTAAAGTGGGGTTTTGTTGCGTGTCGGGTGGCCTGGCCATAGGATCTACGGGAATGCTTTATGAAGCCGAATGAGATGACATGAGCGTTGAAGCTGCGTGGTTGGGAGCATAAACAGGAATGGTGGCAGTCGGTTTGCCTGCATCTAGGAAGTTGACCTGGAAAAAGACCTCCATTGGTGATACCTCAAAATGAAAAAGAAATAATCAATACCTGAGCATCATCTGTCATTACTCGGTGCAACGAGCATTTCCCTGAAACATGAGTGACATTAAAAACAACTTCCTTATTGCTCCTCTACTATATGATGTCCCGATTCTGCCACGCCTGGGGACTGGTTTGGCTAGTGTGGTGTTGTAGTCCCTGGTTTGAGCATATACACCTGCATATTCGACAGACCACGCCTTCCTTACAAACCATCAAATCTGATATTGGCTACTGTTTCCCATTCCGAAGATGCCTGCCTAATCTAGAAAGAACATACAAACCCCTCCCCGGTCCAGTGTCCACACGGTCACATCCCAGCCGGCTCACTGGCCCAGGTGTGCCTGCGCGAAGGCAGCGATGGCCTCCTCATTCAGCGGGGGCTCGGCCCTGACCTTGTCCGCCTTCGCGGCGTCGAAGCGCCACACGCCGCCGGTCTTGTCGCCGTCGCCGTGGTCGGGGACGCCCACGTACTTGGAGAGGTCGGTGAGGATGGGGTCCGGGTCGGTGCGGACGGTGAAGTAGCGGCGCTGCCACATGCGGCCCTCTGCCTTCTCCTTGGCGCGCAGCTCGCGCTGGGCCGTCTCGATCTTGCTCTTTTCGCGGCCGACGGAGTCCATGTCGCCCTTGAGGATGCCGGCCGCGACCTTCTGCCAGGCGCGCCGCGACTCGAGCGGGTGCTGCGCCTCGATGGGGGCCACGGACAGCGGCGTCGACTTGGCGGCCACGGCGTCGTAGCTGTCGACCAGGTTGGACGAGGACGCGTGCTTGGCGGGGCCCGAGTGGATCTCGAAGGCCTTGGTCCACTGGCCCGTCACGCTGTACACCACATCCTTCTCCTTGCCCGTCGGGTACAGCGCCGCCGTGAAGCTGTTCTTCTTGCCCGAGAGCCACCCCTTGCCGCTGTAGTCGATCTTGGCCGTGTAGCCTGAAGACGACGTGATGTAGGACGCGCCGTCGAGCTCGATAAAGGGCGAGCCGAAGATCAGGCCCTCGACGTGCAGGCTGGGGAGCGAGATGAGGAACGTCTCCTTCTCGCCTTCCTTGTCGGGGATGGGCACCGTGAGGATGGCGTGGCCGATCTGCTTGATGTTGATCGTCTTGCTGAAGCTTGCCTTTTGTGCGTTGAATCCTTCGAGGTGGACGCCCGTGGGCAGGTTGGTGATGCTGTAGGCGGTGGCGGGCGGGTGGTGGCTGTATGGTAGCGCAGTAATTAGCCCGAGTCGTGCACCAGGGGTCGAGTATGGACAAGCAAGGCGCCGCCTGGGTCTTCCTACCTGACTTGCTCGCTGATGAGCTCTGTGGTGCCGGCCTCGTCCTCCCATTTCCCCAGGAACAGCTCCCCGAGGAAGGGGTTGAGGGGCTTCTTCTCGTTGCCATACTGCTCGCTCCTGCTGGCGTACTGCTGCTTCAGGGTGGTCAAGAACCACTTGAGCACCAGCAGGGCCCGCTTCTCCGGGGCGGCCTCCTTGGCGGGGGCGACGAATATTGATGGGTGCTCGCACCAGTAGGAGCTGAACTCGGTCAAGCTGGTCCCGGAGAGGATGAAGGGCGGTGCGGTGAGGCTGGACAGGTCGCCGTTGAAGGAGGCGATGGACTATAGGCCGGGGGAGCCACCAAGGTCAGTGCCGAGTGCTTTGCTGCCCGTGGGCGTGTACCAACAACCGCCTCTGGGGGTCGGGGTGCACCGACATACCTTTAGGAAGGCGGACCAGCTGCCACTCTGGGCGGCCTGCGCATTTTGCTGTGCGGCGTCGGCCATGTTGAGTGTCTGTGTGCAGTGTGGTTCAGGCCGGGATGTGTTGGGGATGAGTCTGGGTTTGTTGGTCTATGCTGCCGAAGGTCTGCCCGCGGTGTAAATGACAGTGTCAGCACTCGAGTACAGAAGGCAGGTCCAGTAGGTCCAGTTTGGCCCCTGAGGCCCTCGGAAGGGTCTTTCCTAGGCGAGATCGGCACGCGATAATAAGGTCAGGTGTGGGAGTGGGTAAGTGGGGTTCCGGATCGTACCTTCACCAGGAGGCGTTCTGTGACAATTTATGAGAGTTTGGCTTTGCGAGGTGGGACAGCAGTGAGCAGAACCCAATAGCACGTCGCGCTACGGTGGCTCAAGAACAACTGTTTATCGGCAACAAGGTGGGTTCACCGGTTTGCAGCAAAGACACAAGAAGCAAGCAAGCAAGGCGAGGTGTTTTGATTGTGTTGTGGTCTAGATGTGCTGTCAAAGAAAAAGACGCTCCCTTGGGAAGGCAAATCCTCCCGTCATCAGGCCAGCCCGCCCCTGCCTAGGCCGAGCTCATCTCAGCTCACGGGGATAATGTGGCAGGTAATTTTAGCATGCTCTCGCGAGGTTCGTTGAGGTCTGGCGCAGGTGGCCCTTCGCCTCCCAGGTGCTCGCACTCATCCTCGCGGTGCGTGTTCCATTGGCCGAGCTCGAGGCCTCTGTCGCCTGACGTCAGTACGATTCGCGGGGCTGCATGGGAAGCTATAGTCCAGTCCAGACACACACACACCTTCCTGGACTCGCTTTCGTCATCCGAACAAGCCACACGCTACAGCTCTTGGATGGCGAAGCGCGGCTGACGCATCTTGTCTCCGTCCAGCCTGGGACCCTGGCATGACCAGGATCTTGATAGAATTTACTGGTATTAGGCAGTGTCTGATTCCTAGCACTCGTACTCGTGTGTCTATGTAAACTGCTCGCTTTTGGTATTATTCTTTTCATGAAATGAATGGGGAAAACATGGTCAACAGGCTCGGCGGAAACGCGTGCGCAGGGTATCAAAGTTCCACTTCGGTTCTCCCAAAAGCCCAAACTCCGCGGCAACAAGGCAGAGCAGATCGGTCATGGTATATAAAAGACACTGGCCAGGAGGGCGAGGCGGGCGTACCACCTTTAGTATTTGCCACACTGGCTCACCAGCTTCTTCACCTGGTCCACGTTGAGCCCAGAGTAACGCTCCGGAGACTTCTCCTCCCCTACAACGACCCATGGGCTCAGAATGCACAGCTCCGTCGTCTTGTCCCACGCCCATGCCAGGCACTTCTTAGGCTGGCTCACGCAAGAGCTCAGGCACTTGTCTACCGAGCCTGCGTGGTTGATCATGGTAATGTCGTCCTGCCTTCCAACGTGGTCCTGACCAGACCGTATTGGGTTCTTGCCGAGCGCATTCAGGTCCGGCTGCCCGTATATTTCCCACAGGTCCTTCCAGAACACCGGCTCCTCGATCTGGGCGAACGTCTTGCCCACATCTTTCATCTGCGCCGGCTGTGCCAGTCCGTGGAAGGAAACGACCGGCGAGCAGAGTCGATCCGCGGACGCTTTTGTGATCAACGGCCTCTCCCCGTTGAAGAAGTGACCGTACCTCTCGCTGATATAGACCCCGATCTTGTTCAACGTCGTCGCAATTAGCTTGTCGCCCCACGTCTCGTCGATAGATGCGACGTACGCCTCCGAGACGACTTCGGGGTTGTCGTCGAACAAGCTTCTCATAGTCTCATGAGAGAGGATGAAGCTCGAGCCCCCATGCGCAAACCTGGTTCTGTAGTCACCGATGGCGTTGCCGAGATACATCCCTTTTGACGCGTCGAGGTGCTCGAGGAATCGGTAGAGCGACGGTCGAATAATGAAGGTATCGTCGTCCTGCATGATGTACCACTTCTTCCCAGGCATGGTTTTCCACGCCAGTTCAAGACTAGGTATGAACTGTAGTATTACGATCAGCTGGAGAATCGGGCCCCAATTCGCAGGCCACGTACCTTGAGAGCATCCAACTCCCACCCCACGGCCTTGGACGACTGTTCTGCATCTTCCTTCCGGCCTTGTTGTATCGCCAATGTCATATTCCCGTATTTGTGTATCCGTTCTGTGCTCTGGATCTCTGTTTTGACGACAGCCTCGTGCTCGATCGCCGCCGCAACCACATCGTGTACAATAACGGTCCTCCCTTTCAGCTCGAGTTTTGTAGCATAGTCCCCTACCACCAGTACGTTGTCTCCGTATTCGCTCCCGGCCTTGAGTGCCCCTGACGCCTCGAGCAGCGCCGGGACCCGTTCCTGGGTGCCATAGCCCGTCTTCACGATGTATGCGACCTCCTCGTCCGTGAAGGGGAACTGGCCGGGCAGCTCGAGCAGTAGGCGTTCGTCGGCATTCGAGGAGCGAAAGGTCCCAGAGACCTTGGATGACGTGAGCCGCCAGAAGGAGAAGAAGGGACTGTCGTAGGGCAGGAACATCCAAGCGATCGCGCACCAGACCAGGAGGACAGAGGCCGCCACCAACGCCAAGCGCTGGGGGCCCGCGACGCGTGGGAACATGTCGATGGTTGTCGTCGGTCGATCGAGGGGTGGGCCGGCTTAGGGAGGCAGGGCGAAGAAACGATAGAGAACGAGTAAAGCTCCCATTGCTGAGTGTCAGTGCATTGCTCAAGATTGATTATTGACAAGCAAAACCGAGGGGGCCCTTCGTCGTGACGATCGTCTTGGCCAGTATCCCTTGAGTGCCGCCAGCCGAGTTAAGGGGGTCCGGGCAGAGCTAGTCGAAGCCAAGGGCCTCTAAGGGTCTAACCCCGGTCGAGTGTCGCTAGGGACCGTGGAAGTCGCGAAGACGACAACGCGAATTCCAAATGGAGAATGTATTGGAGCTACACACCCTCGATATTGCTGGCGGGCCTCTAAAAGGACCTTGATCATCACGATGCCACCGGGAAACCCAAGAGCATCACTCAATATGAGTCAAGACGCAATCAAAAGTAAGTGGTTCAGGTCGCTGTTGCGTCGCACACAACGAGGGGCGTGCCCATTGTCCGAGTACTTGGACATGTGCTGCTGCCCAACGAATATACCGTCTGACACCACCTGCATGAACCTTTCCGGTGTTGGAAAACAAGAAGTCGTCCCCATCAGAGGACGAATATGAAGCTTAACAGCGCGCAGAGCCCATGTGAGCTTTGAAGCGTGGTGTGGCTGCATGAGCTGAACAGACCGTCACAAATCATTCGAACCAGTCGACAGGCCTTGTTCCCGGAAAACCACAGTGATCAATTTCAACGATGGATGCGCGCCCACCTACGAGGCTGCGGGCTGGTCCGAGGCTAAGTCGCGGAAGGAACACAATTACCTTCCAGGTTACATTGCATCCACCTGGAGGAAGCGATCCGTATGCGTGACGCCGCTCTAATGCCGCGATCCCACAGCGATCCATCCTCTTTTGGATGCTAACAGAAAACCACGCTCCGGCTTCTTGCCAGCCTCATCATCTCTGGCTGAATGGTCATAAATAGGATCTATTCCCCAACTCAAGGACCAGATTGTGTGGGTATGTGTGTCAATGGATCCACTGCCATCCAGACTCATGCGACATCATGTCTGTCCAACCCCTTCGGCCGCCCGAGGAAGATGACCCTGCGATTTACGCGACCGCGCGGGAGTCTCTGCAGAAATTACTGTCAACAAATGACTTGCAAAACTCTTGCCTATCAGTCGAGCCACATGACTTACGGGATATCCGCGACTTACGATGTCATTTCTTTGGCTGCCTCGGGATCAACAGGCGGCTTCAAGTCTTGTCTAATCCCAGGGATCCCATCTGGGCACAGGCCGAGGCCCTGGAGACCAAAGACACCGAGCCGATCCAGATGAACAACTCGAAAACACCGCCTGTGGGCTTCGTAGATCCAGATGAGTACCAACCAGGAATGAGATATGTCACGGCCCTGAGCCTCCAGGCGGAATTGAAAAGGATATCCGTGCTCCGCAGGACCCCAGCTCTTAGGGGCCTAGTACGCGAGGTTCAGCGCAGCCTTGTGGCATGGAGAGAGGAGAACAAAAAGAACATCAGCAATGTCGAAAGACTAAGAATCGACACGACCCACTTCCGCCTGATGATGCCCCCTGGGACACCTGGGAGCCCGCGCCGACCAGAAGGCCGAGGTGTAACGATCGGTTCAGCTCAGGAACCAAATCCTCCATTGACCAAAGACCGGCGCCGTAACACGAACCTGACCCAGGGCAGCCTCACAGAACACGACGACTTCTCGCGAATGCTGAAGAAAATCGTCGACGACGAGCGCGAAAAGAACAAGGAGGCCATGCCAGAGGACGACCCCATGACGTCCTACGAACTCAAAAGAGATATCAAAGCACAACTGATTCTACTTGAGCGCCCGAGGGCCTCGGGCTCGAGAGCAGCGTCAGTCATGGGCAACGTCATGGAGCCCGACTGGGAAGACGTCGGAGATGAGATTTTCAAGGGCCGATTTCCTGACCAACAGCTTTCCATGTTCCACCTCTTGAACGGGGTGTTAAAGGGGGGAAAGTTTAATAGGGGCAAATTCGAAAGGACCGTCAAGTCGACCACAGAGGACGAGCTTTGCCCTAGGAAGCTCAGATACTATCATATTCCTGTGAACAATATGCAGGTAAGTCATTATTTCTCTTACTTTCTATTAAGTAGCATCAACACTTTCGCTTCTTACCAGCACGTTTTGGGCTCCAGAAAAAAAAAAGAGAAATGGTCTCACTAGGTGGAGAATATGGTCGTAACTGTAGTGCACCAGTACCTCAGACAGATGCTTCCACCAGAATCAACCCCCCCCCCCAACATCCAATTACTTCCTGCAAGTCAGTATCTTCTGGCACAAAAATGCGAGACTGACGAGACTTCACAGTGGGCTGAGGTATGAACATCTGACCACTCTTGAGTGAGATAACTTTGGCAGTGCGGGAGTCTAACTCGGTCTCAGCAAGCTATTGCGAGCTACTTCAACGAGCCTTATCCTGAGCCAGGGCATGATTTTTACCCCTCAACTAAACTGGTATTGCGAGATGACTGCTGGAGAGGCCAGGAGCACGGCAATGAGCCGCACTCGATGGTTCATAACCACCACTTGCGTCCAATGTGCGAGAAAATATCAACGGGTAGGTCTACGTTCGCGCCGAAGATGCTGTGGAAATGCCTCAGCAGGGACACTATGCTCACCGTGCCCCCCAGATGCAGATGATGCTTACCACAAAGGAGAGAACAGCCTCGTCCTATTTGTGAGTATGACTGTTGAGCATTCCCAATCCCGCCTCTTTAACGAATCATGCAGATGCCCTTTCTCCACTGGGAAACAGACAGGAGACGAAACCAGGCTGCGAATCTAATTGAAAGACTCGCAGATGAGCACGAACTGGATCTGAGAGAGACTGCCCAAATGTGGAAGGAAATCCGGAAAGACGACCGAAGGGGCCTACTCAAATTAGCACAGTCCCGTCCCGTTCCAACAGCTCTAGGATACAAAGAACCGAACTATTACAGGACACGGGGGACAGACAGGGACGAGATACTGCAAGTTCTGGCAAACATTCTATGGGAGAAGATTCGAAAAGACAGCATCGCGGCAATGCCCTCAGGTCTCCCCCACACACTATGGCAGAGAATTCGGGACGAGTGCTTCGAAGACATCTTGGTCAAGGCCTTGAAAAATGCTCTGATGGAGAAAGCACATGCCCAGGAAATCCCTCAAATACTCCAAAAGTTCGTTCCGGACCATGCCGTTGATCAAAAAGAGCAGCTGACATTTGACTGGGACAACGCTCTACGGAGGATCAAGGAAGCTGGGAAGGGCTACCCGACCCCACACGCCCTGGAAGACATCTTTTGGGAACAGATCAAGAAGGCTAGGGAAATAGCTGACCGCAGAAGAGGGCTTGAAGACGAGAAGGACCCAGACTCAGAAGAGTTTCAAGGCGACGATGCAGCCAATCTTCAGTCCCACAGCGCAAGTCCGGGCATGAACCCATCCCCAGGAAAGATCTTCAAATCGCCCACAACGATATTCCAGGGCATCAAGGTCGATGAATACGGGTGTCCTCAACCGAGAAAGAAGCTCGCAAAAGTATTGATCAAGGCCGCAAGGCTGTACGAACAAATTATGACATATCCCGACCAGAGAATCATGGAGAAGGACCTCTTCTCCGATCCTCCTCTTCACCCACGACGGACCCTAGACCAAGCATATTTTTGGAGACTGCGTACAACACGAAGTCGAGACCGGGACCAAGTCGTCTATCGGCACACCAACGCGGAGTTCGCGCATAAGTACCGACCGCAAGATGCAGCTCATAAACGCGACAAGAAAACGCCGTCAACGATGAACGGTCAGACCCGTCCTACCAGTGACCAAGCCAACACCACAGACTCGGAGAACTGGCAGTGGAGTCGCCACGGCGAATTCGAAGAAGCCTACGGGTGCGCGCAGTGCGATGCAGACATCCGCAAAGTACCGCGAGCAATCATGGTTGATCAATTATGGATGTGGGTGTTGGACAAGGACACGATTCTTACTTGCTTTCCTCAGAGATATGGAATGTCCTTTAAGGACGAGTCTGGAGTTCATCAGTCCATCCGAACAAGGGTGAAGACGCGCAGCAACCCGGACAACCATGTCCGATCTGTCTTCGACCTTGCCCTGATCATCCTAGACGAGTGTTTCAATACCTTCTTCAACAGGGCCCGGACGGCCGACCAAAAACCTCAAGTCATGGACATGTTTGCCGAGAGCATTGGCCGTGTTGTATGTTACGCCGCAGCCTTGCCCTGATGACACAACATGATCAACTAACGCGTGACAGACCCACAAACAAGCCGTTGCCTTCAAACATCTATGGAGCCTCTCAAAGCGCCTCACAGCGATCTACCAGAGCGGAGTCGAGGACAAAGTCGACCCAAGCATCTACCAAGTCGAAGCCGAAGACAAAGTGGACCCTAGGATCATGCTGGCTCTCCTCGACGTGACCCCAGAGGCCGAGCTCCAGCGCGAGATCCGCGACATAATCGACGAGCTGGACATCATGCTTCATATCGTGGGCCAGCAGCAGGAGGTGATCAAGCGGTTCGTAAGGTTCGCCGAGGACGTGCTCGGAACGAACCCCGCGAACCTCCCGAGGCAGATCGGCTCCGCTACGCCCGTCGACGTGCAGAGCATTGTGGCGGATCAGATCAAGTCGTTCGAGTCTCGTAAGGCGGACCTGCTCTCCGAGGTTGAGGACAGGATCAAAGAGCTCGAAGGGCTGAAGGCCAGCGCGCTCAGCACGGCGGAAAATGTGGGTCTTCTTATCTGCCTCATCGACCTCACCCAGACTGACTGTGACCCAGGTGAACGACCTCCTCGGCTTGAAGCAGCAGCAAGCAAGCGTGGTTCAGGCCTATGAGGCTATGAAGCAAGGGGAGGAGACGGTGCGCCAGGGCAAGGCCATCATGGTCTTTACGGTCATGACGATCCTTTTCGTATGAAACACTCACCAACCAGGCTCTTCTAGCACGTCAGAGAACACAAGCTAACAAACATACTAGCTGCCGCTGTCGTTCATGAGCAGCCTCTTCGGAATGAACGCCGTGGAGCTCACGGGTTCGGACCCGTCCCCGGGCGCGGGCGACGACTCGCGGCCGGTACCCGACGAGATCGCGTCCTTCTGGCCCATCACCTTCAAGAGGCAGATCCTGGTAATGTGTACGGCTCACCCCCATGTTCTGATAAATCAGTCCAAGAAGAATACGTAACTGACGCACGCACACATCCAGTCACCGTATCCTTCGGCGCCGTCCTGGCCGTGATCATCCCGGCCTTCAGCCCCTTCGCGCGCGCGGCCGCCTCCTCGGCCCTGCGGTACACGGCCGCCCGCGCCGTCACCGCCGCGCCGCTATACCGCCTCTGGCTGGGCAGCGGGTGGAGCAGCAGGAGGCTGCGGGCGCGGGCGGGGGCCGCCGTCAGGGACATGAAGCACGCGGCGCGCGAGGCGATGAGGCGCCAGCGTCTTGAGGAGAGCGAGCTCCGCGACGGCGTGAGGAAGAAGGGGGCGCCGGCAGTTGGGGGTCTGTTTGGGGGCCCGCGGCAGAGGCGGAGGCGTGGCATGTCGCGAGGAGGGAGCAGTGGGCATGGTGTCTAGGGGCCGAGGCGACAGGGCGAATCAGAGGCACTGGCTGCCTCGGTTCCTGGGTTCTTAGATACGTCCTTGTGCTATTCATGTGGGTGGGTAGGCGGGATGGACGGCATGACATGGCCGGCAGATCTATTTTCCCACCGGCGGCTCTGGACCCTGCACGCTTTGACTCCCACTGTCACTGTGATCTGACCGGATACGTCCTGATCAGCCTGACGCCCCTTGAGCGCCAAGGCAATGCATTGTATTCACTATAGCCAACCCGGATGAGATTGCGTGGTGTGAAGGCACCAGGGGAGTGTCAGGGGCGGAATCGCGGCCTGAGCTCGATCCGGGCTCGAAAGCTGGCTATGTGAGTGACGGTGGGATTGCAGAGGCACATTGTGCGCGGAACACTGTCGTTGGTCCGATGTCTGACAATCGCTGTACGTTCACAAAAGGGACTCTCTCAGAATAGCGCATCGATGAACTTGTTTACTGGCAATACTCAGCACTTGAGTTTTCCAGCAATGGGCTACATAAATACAGTACAGTAAACCAAGGCTTCTTTCGCTCAACGCACAAAAGGAAATACGAAACAAGGACTCAATATGAACGAACTGCGCCTCTTCCAATTCCATTTGATTTGACCCAGAAACCCTTCGCCGAGATATGATGAGAATGCCTTTGGGGTAATGATAATGAACGATTGTGTTTCTGTATGCCATGGGTCATGGTGTTTCATGACACTCGAGAGCCGGCTGATCCCCAAAATGTCTCCTGTCTTTGACTTCCCAAAACTTCCCGGTTCGCATTATCTGCCGACTCGTCTCGTCCAGCCACCTCCTGATACCGAAGCCGTCGCGTGTGGTAAGACAGAAGGGAGCACCCCATTACTCAGGACAGCTCAAGTCCTTCGAGAACCGAGATCGAGGGTATATGTGCCCCACCTCCGGACACCGCAGGCGAAGAGTCCACTAAGCCCTCCTAACGCGGTTGAAGATCCTCTTCATGAAACCCCTATCGCCGCCGGCTGCCACCTCGGGGCTCCAGTGGTCGGTGCCCGTCAGGATCGCCTCGATGCTCTCCTTGGGCGTCCGGCCCTGGGACATGTAGCTCGGGCCCTGGTGCTGTGACGAGGGCAAGTTCTGCGGTGACAGCTCGTCGCCCCGCGCGGCGTTGGACTGCTGGCTCTTCCTCCCCGCGGGCGGGGAGTAGGCCGCCTGCTGCGCGGCCTGCCACCCGTAGATCTGCTCGTCGTCCGCCCTCAGGTCCGGTCTCGTCAGCGTCATCCGCAGGGTCATCTCCCGCGAGTTGGCCGGGATCTGCGCATACGCGTCGTTGTGCTCCCGCACCGCCAGGCCGCCGCGCTGAGCTGTCTGTAGCGGGTCGGTCAGCACCCTTGTCGGGCGGTGGTGGCCCGGGGGAGGCGTCAGGCCGCCCAGGTGGGGCGTCCTGGGCGAGTCCGGGTCCGAGATGCTGCTTGCGTCGTCGTCGTCGTCGTCGTCGTCATCGCTCAGGTCCTCGTCGTCGCCGTCGTCCAGGAACGACCGCATGTGGTCAGCCGAATCGTCCTTCAGCTGCAGCCGTGATTGCCGTTTCCTGACCATGGAACGGCGGTTTGACAGGGTTGAGGGGGCTTGGACGGAGTCTGTTGCCGGGAAGCCGAACTCAATGGCCTCGTCGAATTTCTGTGGGGATGCCAGGTACACCCGGAGCTTCAGCCGGGCCTCGGGATCTTGGTAGTGGGCCGCGCCAGGGTCTATGCCTGTAAGGGATTCTGACCGCACATGCGGCTGCCTCGGGTTCATGAGTGACAGCGTGCGTGATAACCGTTGTGCATGTTGTGTACCATTCGGCTGCTGCTGATGTTGTGGAAGGCCTGTGTTGTAAGACGGAGACGTTGATGCTGTGTCACCGTCCCTCGTATCCGACTGGCTGCCGGATACCGTCGGCTGGCCAAAGGGGCGCTTGGATATTGACAGGTGGCGTCGGAAAGACGGCCGCCTGCTCTTGGTCGCGTGTGGGAGTTCCTCCCGCAGGTTTGCATGGTAGTCATCCAGGAAGAGCCGGAGGTCCAGGTCTTCTTCCTCGTCCAGCCATCGGAAGCTCTCGTATAGGCTCTCTCTGGCGGGGTCCTCCCGGCTAGCGGCCTGGGACTGGGCCATTGCGTCTGTGAGCGAATCGAAGCTTCCACGCCTTGTTGACAGCGTGCTCGTGGAGCAGTCAATTTCTGGGGTCGGCGTCAGGGTAAGGTTGCTGGGCTTGTGGCGGAGCTTGTATATTGCCTCGTCCGCAGCGTCGAGTATGACACTGGCACGCAGGTGCTTGACCAGCTCACACTGCTCCTGCCTCGTCAATTGTGTCTTCCTGGCCTTGTCTGGGTGATTCAAGAACCAGGACGAGTCTGATATGGCTGTTGATGGGGAGTCGCGGATGGCGTAGGGGTCTGGAGTGCTGCGCTTGGAGATGTGTTTCCGGCGCTTATTCTTCTGGGCTGTGATATCGTCGTAATGGTTGTAGATGTCGTCTACGTCGGTGGATTCCTGTGCAAAACGAAGACGTTCAAGTGTGGAGAAGTACTGAAGCAGGTGCGATGGAAGGTTAGCCTTGGGCGGACACGAGTGGCATCATTGGCGGACAGGTAGAACGTGGGAGTGAAGGTCGGAGCGGGACGGTACACAGGAAAGACACAAGACGAGGAGGAGGAATATAAAAAGACACAGAGATTGTTGACGCCTTGGGGACATGGCGCACGACTCGCGCGAGAATGTGAAGTCTGGTAGATCCAACAGGAACAGAGGGGCCAGCGGACAGGAACAGCGGGCCAGAGCGTCGCTTGCGCAGTTGCTGCAGTGCTCGAGTGGGACGGGGCTATCGAGGCATGCAGGAGCATTGCATGGGAGCAGGGATGTGTACGGGGCACCCGGCATGCCCTGGGGTGTGCTGGGTGCCCAAGCGCCCTGGCTCCTGCAGTTACTATACGCCGGCGAAGCGGGCGACCCCATCCTGCAAATGCGAGTCGAGGAGAGGAAAGGCCCACCGGTCCCCCCAGCCGGTGACGAATAAACACGAGCTTCCTAATCATCGACTTGTGTGTATCTCTCAGCCTGGCTCTGCATGGCAGGGACGTGGCAGGGCAGGGCATGGCATGGCAAGTTCCGCCATCCACTGCTGCGGAACCAACTGGGCACGCAGCGGGGGGGATAGAAGCGGAGCGCGACTCGCGGCCGGAGAATGTTGGCGGCAATACTGCATGCGGCCTGGGAGCTGAATGAATGGATACAAAATAACAAAAGGCAGGAATGTGGTGCGTGCGTTGGTTGTGAAGTGAAGACGGTGGTGATGAGTGCGCGCTGCCAGCTGTGACAAGGTACAGCTAGACGCACAGCAACGCATAGCTCGGGGCTTGGCTCACCACTTTGCGACTGGCTCGAGCTTGGTCGGCCCCAGGAATTGTTGAACCCTATCGATCCTCGAGGAACGCGCCCGCAGAAGGTGTGGGTGGGTGAGAATGGAGGTGTGTGTATGCGCGAGAGCTTGTGTAAGAAGGCAATATAAAATAAACGCTCCTCCTGAGCAGAATCGATCAGGTTCAATCGAGCACAGACGAGAATAACGAACCAACGGAAAGAGGGGAAGGGAAACAGAATTTAGTTTGCAGAAAAAGAAAGAAAAAAGAGACCAACAAGGTGCGTTGCCCCGAACCAAAAAAAAGAATCCGGGGTTCAGCAAAGTGCAGGGCAAGGCAAATAACCGAGAGTTCATGCGGTGCGATGGAATGGGCAAGCAGATTGAAGAGCACTGGCGATCATGGCAGAGTTGGGGCCTGTCGCAATTGGGCCGTCTGTTGGATCCCTTCCCAATTCAGACACGCACTGGCAAGGAAGGAAGGCTCAGAGGCTCAGGAACCCCCAAGGAACCCTGCGAGCCGGGACCCCAGCACCCAGCACCCAGCACCCAGGGCCCAGGGCCAGGGCCAGGGCCTCTGCAGGCCAACGGAAACCTCCATCTAGTCCCCCTTTCTTTTCCCGGTACCGATGGGGATGCCAGTCGTCATAGCTAAGGGCCCCGGCCCACAAAATACCAGGAGAAGGAAGGAGGCAGAAGGAAGAGGGAGGAAGCAGAGCACTGATGATCATGACGAACCCTGGCATGCGGTCGGATGGTGAAAGCGTGACGAGGCTGCTTCAGCATAGAACCCGCCGCCTCACTAGCCTACACCGTCTCCCACAACCTCCCGAACCCGACATTGCGGCTCGTTTGCGCACAGGCTCAGGCGGCCTTGCGCCTCTCTGTCACTCGGATCCAATGGTCGCTGGCACCTAAGCCTTGAAAGCCCTAGTCTTCCACGACCTCAAACGCCGAATTGACCACCCCGACCCGGGGGCCTTTGCCTTCGCGGTCAGGGGGAACAATCCCGGTGTCTGCCCCCGGGCTTGGCTTTTCTCCCGCCTGTCATCTGAACAACCGGCTTCCGTAGTATCAATGCAGATGCCGTGGCCCCTTATCATGCCTGTTGTGTGTTGTGCAGTGCCCTGCTGTCCATCATCGTGGCACTCAAACATACACACACACACACACACACGTACTCCCAGTCACTTGCCGGAACCTGGAAATCTCGTATGCCATGTCCCCCCCGCCCCTGAAATATGCAGCCGGATGAACGTGGCTGCATGCATTATTGGCCAGGGCTATGCGAGCCTCCGCGACGTGCCATTGGGCCGCCCAGGTGACGGGTTGATAAACAATCATGCGGCGCGACTTCGCCGGCTCCCAATTGGGTGCACGTCTTTCCTTGAAACCAAAATGCCTGCTGGGGAGGGAGAAGGGAGAAGGGGAATGGAGGGAGGAGACGGGCAACCATAGGACCAATGGGACCGGAATGCACCGCCCGCGGGCCACTGGAATGTCGGGACGGGGGGAGTCAAGTAAGTGCTGACGCGCTGGCGCGATGGAAGGGCCGTTCGAAACCCGGCAGCTGAGAAATCGGGCCCCATTGCATTTGCGGTGCCGCAAGACGGCGTTTCGGCTGGGGAGAGCGGGTGGGCACGCAGGGGGTGTAAGGACGAGTGAGAAAGAAAAGAAAAAGGTGAGAAACGACCATGACCCATGTTCTTTGTTGTTTTGTGTGTTTTGAAGAATCTCCAACCAACGTACCTTTCGCTGTATCGCCAAGGGTAGCGCCTCAAACTCCTCGCGCGTCAGTGGTGGTGGTCCCCCGCCTTCCGATGCGTTGGCCGGCTCCTTCGCATCCTTCAAGCCATTTGGCGCCCCGGAAGCAGACCGCGGCGGTGTCGTCCTGCCCTCGTGGACCTCAACCGCCGTGCCGTCGTCGCTGATTCGCTTCCAGGGCATGCCCGAGTCCAAGCCGGCCTCGCCCAGCCTCCCCGCAGGAACGTCATCTTGCTGCGCCTGGTGCTGCTGCTGCTGCTGCTGCTGCCCTTTCCTGCCCCAAAGCCCGGTGAATGGGTTCGACGTGCGCGAGAGGTTCTTCGGTGCCGAGCATGGCCTCAGGTGGGCGTTGTTGTGGTGCTGGTGGTGGTGGCCCGTCGCGCTCCCCCCGCTGGCAGACGCCCACGTTGACGACAGGAAGGCGGACCCTTCGCCGCTGTCGCCGAGCCCGGACAGCTCAGGCATCGTCTTGGGAGGCATGTGGCGGTAGGTGATGGTGGTGAGGCGGGAGTCGTTGCGGCGCGGCAGGGTCGGAGAGCCCTCAGGGCTCCCTGGCGAGGCGTCGAAGAAGGCCTCAAACGAGAACGGGCGGCGTTCCGCGAGTGAGGGACTGTCGAGGAAAGTCGATGTCGAGGTCGAGGTGGATGGTGAGCTCGATAAAGGGGAGTCCGGTGCGCTTAAGCCAGCCCCTAAGTCGTCCCCGCCCTCGTCCTCTGCGAGATCCAGATGGGCCCACCGGCGGTCCCGGGGGTCGTAAAGTTCACTGTCGCTCGTCTCTGGTAGCTGGAGGACGGTCGTCTCGTAGCACTCGGTCTGGGTCGCGTGCTTCAGGCGGAGTCTGGCGAGGTCCTGGAAGGAGTGTAGTCGGTTCAGGCCTTCTTGGATGACGCCGCTGTTGACAGAGGAAGGGGACAGTGACGGCGGGCCGGGGCCAGTGCTTATTAGAAGATATGGAGGGCGCTGGGGTTTGTTTTCTGGCTGTCCCGGCTCATCACACCCTAAATCCTCCACGGTACCGGTAAACGAAGTCGGAGACTCGAGGCTGGTACGTGATGTGGCATCCGTGGGAACCCCAGATTGGGTAATACCCGTGCCGACTGCCTCGTCGACCCCTTGCACCGCGCGTGCAGTGAGCGGCTCGGGATCTTCGAGAGGGAGGCTGCCCATTTCGCTAGCTGTGGACTGGGCTTGCAGGGGGGCTGCTTCGCTACTCTTTCTTAGCCCAGTGATAATTTGGTTGGGGGTTGCAATTTGCCCAAGCTGCAGGCCCTCAGTGGCAGCTGCATGTGATGGCTTGTTGCGACCCCGAGCCTGCAAGGTACATCCATACAAGGGACCGCTTCCTTCTGTCGCCGCCGGGTGGAAAAAAAGTAAGAAGGAAGAGAAGCACGTCCAGAGGTGGGTCTCTGTCCTGTCTGGCTGGCCTGAACACACAAACCACGCCGGCTTTCCCGTGAGTTGAGTCGAGTAGCCGTGAGAACCCAGACACAAAGTGAGTCGAATCCCCTTTGATGCCAAACGTCTCGTCGTCTACTGACGGGCCACTGCGCAGTATATAAAAGGTACGGGACACAGAGGAAAACAGCCGACGCTCAGACTCCGGCGCCTGTGGTTGCAACTGTTAGAGCCCACGCCTCGTCCCAAGATCCTGCCCCTGTAGACGACGGTTCGACTGGACAGTTCCCAGCAGAACCAAAGTTTGCTGATCACTGCCGGCCGACGTTGGAGCTTCGCTGGGCATGGGCACCCCTGGCAGCTGGCACGGCCTCGGCTGGATGGCAGGTCTCTGGCGACAGAGCCGGAGGAGCTTGACGCCGCAGCTGGTCGTCTGAACCTGTTGTTTCTCCCTGTCTGCTCTTGCCAGGTGTGGGTCTGGCTTCTCTAGTGCGGCGCCACACCAAGACAATCCTCCTCGAGTTTCAGCAAGCCACCTACCAATCATCATGATGACTCGGTCCCGGTTGGCTAGCATGGCTGCTCGGGCGCGAGTCTGTTGTGGGCAGACAGGACAGTCGAGGCACGTCCAAAAGCCCATATCACATCACGAAGGCGGTCTTACGCTCTGCTCGTACGCCGCTCCGGGAGGTTGGCCATTGGCCGCCTGCAGAGGAACGTGGTGCCGCTGCACAGGATCAACAGTTTCACAACTTGTGCTCTGCTGTGTCACCCGCAGCACAAGCACACCTCCCGAGGCGCACGGATCTGCTGTTTTTCATCTCGTCTAGACTATCCCGTACAACTCCTGTGTCCGACGCCGGGCTCTCTCACTCTGTCTCTCTCACACGCCCTCACTCTTCTCCCATTCTCGTGCTGCCACCCTCTTCGCACGCATGAGGAACATGTGGCTACCGTGATGTCGTGATTGAAAGAAGAAACAAACGGCAATGGTCTGGGCACGGGCGGCCGGCCCAGTCTGTGCACAGCACCATAGCAGACACATTCGCCGAGCAGACATATAGCCCCCCATGTCGCTGCTATAGCCGCCTATGCACAACATTCTCGATCGGCGCGCGACGCACAAAGTTTGGCACTACTGTATACGGAATCTGCCATTCTGGCAGGTCAACAGTCCCGACCGACGCCGATGAAGAACGTTACGATGTTGGTGACTCTACAAAGCCAGCGCAGCAGCAGCAGCAGCGATCAGCACACTGATGTTGGCCCCTCCTCCCTGTCAGTCTAACGTCCGCGCTGCTGGCTTGGCCCAGCACCAGCGAACCAGGCAGTCCCTTCTTGCACTTCCCGTCATCACCTCAGCCCTCGCCAAATGGGTGAACGGCAACGGAGATTCTGGTCGGAGCTAGCCCATAGAAGCCCCACCGAGCAGCGCTAAGCACGATTTGATGGAGCCTCAATCTGCTGGGTCCTGGGCGAGAGGTGTCACGAAGGGGCTCACGGGAAAAGTCGTGCATACGGATAGATAGATGCTACGGTATCTGCCGTGATGGCCCCGGTGGTCGGCCAGTCAGCCCAGCACCCACTCGGCTGAGGGACTGACTCTCGGCACGCCTGCAAAAGGAAAAACAGTCCCTTCGTGCTAAGCAGACTGCACGCAATAGACGCCGCAGCTGTGTGGGGATGATGGACCCTTTGGGACGGTCCGGCGTCTCGCTGTCGGCGCCAGTGAGGATACTGCGGTGGGCACTCGAGCTTCGTGCGGCCCCGATGTGACCCGTATCGCGAGTGTCGCCCGCGATCTATTGAATCTGGTACCGTCATGTCCTGATCACGGGCAGTTGGCGGAGGGACGGGGTGGCTGGTGATGGCCACGACGAGCCACGACTAGTCAGTGAGCAAGTGAGTGAGTAAAAGTGGCGATGAACCCGGTTCAGGCGAAACCGTCCACGTGTCCGGGAACTACGTGACTGATTGTTCTCGAAAGATATGCTCGTCTCGGGAGCGCACGTGGTGACAGCCAGCCAAGTCCCTGCAAAAAGAGCCTCTGGTTCCTGCATTGTGCCTGTTCCGGTCCCGGGCGGGCGATGCGCCTGGACGCTGCTGGTGGCAACAGGCCCCGCCCAGGTGTGACGCCTTAGTCAAGCAGGCCAAACTGGCGCCAAAAGCAGCAAGCTCTGCTTGGATAAGTGTATGCGTTCGTGTGTGTGCGCACCCTGTCTCAAGTTCCACTCCACTCACATGAGGATGGTGAGGCGAAGACATGTGTCGTCGATTGACTCGGTGCTAGAGGACGCTACTGCCAGAGCCAAGATGGATTGACACAGAAGGACCACGCCGAATCCTGCACCACTGCGGCATGGTACCTGGGCCACGAGTCGCGTGCCCGCCAACAGCAGCCTCATGCTCCTCACTGGCCCCGCATGACAGCACATCTTGCTTTCGCTCCCTCGCCCATCCGGTCGTAGATCAGCCCAAGGATTATGGAAAGGGGAGAAGGATTGGACAAAAAGGAAAAGTGACCTGTGAATCTGGGGTCGCACCTGTGTTCGTATCGTGACGTTTGAGCCGTGCAAACCCCCCGGGCTTCAAGGGACCGGCTTCTCCACACGCCACCACGAAGCAGCGGTGGTGGAAATTAAAAATCGATGTCGCGCATGCTTTTGTTCTCCTCAGCTGATGGAACACCAACACATCACCGACAACAAGCTCGGGCCTTCCCCCAAATGTTCGCCCGGCTGGCTGCCTGCAGGAATATTGGCTTCCTCTGCTCTGAAGCGGTGTGATGTCTGTCCAACGCCCTCTGTTACAGGACCACCGCAGGGCGCAAGTGTTCCTCAGAAGGCGAAACCATCGGGGAATTTCCCACCTCGAGCCCTGTTGCTTACCCAGGCGCAGGCACCTGAGACCGGGGCGCCGGCGCTGCCATAGTCGCTCTCATGACATGTCACATCCTGTGCTGCCTGCCACCGTTCGAAGGGCGTTGCAAACAGGTTGCTCGTCGCCAGGGCGGTTCGCGCAGTCCGGTCCGTCCTGCCCAGCGTGTGTCCTACTGCCAAGGACAATAGTGCTGAGAACTGTTGAGAATATTCAGCCGCAGCCAGATCTGGTATTCATGGCTTGAGCCACCGGCATCCGCCCCCCCCCCCTTGGCGGGAACCCGGCCCGGAGGCAAGAGCGTCTTCGTCGAGAGCTGGATTGAACCTTCTTCGTGGCGTCTCCAGCTCAGGATTCAGCCGGCACTGGCAGAGTCCCCGTCGTATTGGGAGGCCTAAATCCATCCTTTCGTGGACTCGCAGCCAAGAGCGTTCCCACACACAAATAAGCTTAAATCTTGCGCGATACTTTCGTACACAGCCGTAGAATTTGATAACAAGGTGTACGGCTCAAGGCATCTCTGAAACACACCGGTTTATTTCAGTGCTGTCTTTAATGAGCATTTTTGTATCTCAGCTGCCGGGAGGCGGATCGACGTGGACCTCCGAGTCCTGCTAATCTTGTGCATAAGCCCTCTTACTTCATGCTGCGGCGAACATTATTTACGCAAATTTTGTTCTTCCATTCCTCTTCATCCGCCAGATACCGGGCTGGGATGAATTCGCATGTTCAACATGCACTGCTTGAAGTACGCGTGCGCATCAAAGACATGTAGAAGCCGTAGGCCGTCACCTGCTGATAACCGTGGGACGGATCTTATTGGTGCCACAGGCGACAAGGTAAATAGGTAAGTGATCGCATATTATCAGGTACTACAATAGAAGCTTGGTCATGGAGAAAGTTAACTCCGATCCACATCGTCTGGAGCCCAGCAGGAGTCGCCGCCGACCTTACCCGAGACATTCTAACTCTGATCTCTTGCTAATGCTTATTGAGTATAGGGTCTGGTACTCTATGCTTATCACAATCCTGTTGAGGCTGCACGCTGCAACATCTGCGAACAACTGCGCGTCCGCGGTGGACCAGCTCATCAGAATTGAACATCACCTGGAAAACCCTTCACAAACCGGGTCATCTACTGGTGTGAGATGAGTCGAGGTCGATGCCCACGACAAATCTCCTGGAAGACGTCCAAAATGCTGCTAATCAGAACGATCCCATCCGGGCAAGGCCGAGCAAGGAAGGCGCCTTCGCAGAAGTTGTGGGTAGAGACAGAGGAGATTGACACCTGGCGAGGACATTAGGACGAGACATGAACAGGAGGCTCGAGTCCGAACGAGAACCTTGACGGCGTCTCTTCACGCGTTCCCCGATTACCATGCGATATTTATCGCAATGTCCGGATGGCCGGAGGGAGATGGCAAAGGCATTCATCGATCGCGAACACACAGACGCAAGAAATTGCAGTGTAAATCTATTCTCGGTATGGAAGGACCCATAGGGCCAATTTTGTGTGGAGTGCAGGGACTCACATGTTCTCCCCCATCATGCCATTCTCATTTCCCCCATCCATTCCCTTGGGATTGCGGTCCCGACGGTGTCCCCGCCCACAGCCCGGCTCTTGGATGATGAGATGTCAACTCTCATGCAAGCGTTAGAAAATGCCTCTCTCTCTCTCTCGCGTCACCCACGGCCGCGTCTACTGCCGGTCATGTGAGCAGAGCATCTGCGGATGGAATGCCAGCTTACTCAAACAGCAGTGGCCCCCGGACGGGCCGGGGGCTGCAGCACGGACACTTTGGCGAGATTGCACGAGCAGGAGGGATCTACGCCTGTCAAAGGGTTCATTTTATAGAGGAGCAGCTGAGGTTCCCATCCAAATCTGTCCGTGTCAGGTCAGGTCACCTGTCAAGCCTTGGGAGACAGGGGTCCGGTTGGTCAGACTCACAGCATTAGCCAATCGTCTTACACCGATTGACAGGGATGCGTCGACTAAACCACCCTCCACTGCACTAAGTATCGTACGGCCAGACTAGGAGTATCTTACTTTTGCTTCACTGCCACCATACTGTATAGTGTTTTGGAAAAGATAAGAATTTTGAACTCAACGTAACTAGTGATTCATTCTCCCGAAATTTCTCTGTTTACCACCCAGAGGTGATGGCTTTGAAATGAAACCGAACAAAAATGAAGCAAGTGCCGAGTGGTGATGACGCGTGAACAATACAGTGAGAACCTGTCCCCCACCCTTTACGCTCTCCCCAGTAATCCCTAGAAATCAACCCAAGACCTACTGGTCCGTATTTACGCGGGCTTCGTGACCGATGGGGTCGTAATACTCAAACAGCCCCGGCTTCTCCCTGCCGCCGCGAGCAGCCGCTGCCCCCGTGACCGCCGGTGCCTCGAACGTCGACACGCCGGTCTCACGGTCGTATGAGATGTGAGTCGAACCTGGGCGCTTTCCGCCACCACCGGGAAGATCTACAATGAACTGTGGAGTCGCGAAGCCGGCGATAGAGCCCCGGATCTGGGACTCGAGGTCGAGCAGGGTCTGGAGCGGCGTGCGCAAATGCTCGGCCTTCGGCACCATGTCGCAAATATATACGTAGTACTGTAGTTCAAATTTTCAGCAACCAGCGCCCGACTGAAAAGTAAGAGGTGAGCGGCTACTGACCGGCCAGATGTGGTTGTCTGCCAGCGTCCTGATCAGCGTCGACATGGTCGGGACGTCGTCGTTGATGTCCTTCAGCAGCACTGTCTGGTTCCGCACCATCACGCCCGCCACGTGTAATCTCTGCGCCGCGGCCTTTGTGATCCACGAGATCTCGTTGGCGTGGTTGAAATGTGTATGGAAAGCCATCGACTTGCCGGCCTCCTTCGCCTTCTGCGAGACTTCGATGAGCGCGTTGGTCCAGTCATCGACCGGGTCAACGAATCGCATCGGTGAGACAGCCAGTCCTTTGGACGCAAAGCGGAAGCGGCGTATATGAGGGACTGGGAGATGTGTCAGTGGTATTCAATTATCATTTTCAGTAAAGAACAGCTACTGGGTGGGCTGTTTCCTTGCTGTCCCACGTATGCGTGTCCCAGTAGGAATCACTTACTCTTGATGAGACGGTCGCCGATACCGCGAATTTGGTCGGGTTGGATATAGAAAGAATCACCGCCTGAAACCACAATGTCTTGAAGCTGCGGGTTGGCCTCGATATAGGTGAAGATCTCATTCCATCTTCGGAGCCCGGGTTTGAACGATTTCTTGGTAACGGTTTCTGTGTCGCCACCAATAGAATATTCACGAGTGCAGTAGGTGCAGTATGTAGGGCACACGGATACCGCTGTCAAGTTGTGAGTTAGCGAGGCTTGGGTGCTCAAGAATTGCAAAGATTCGTTCACTCACCAAGGAACAGGGCCTTGTCTGGGTACCTGTGGACGAGGCCTTTCACAGGCATGTCTGACTGCTCGTGTAGCGAGTCTGTTGAAAGCTTCGGATGGTCTGGCAAAATCAAAGATTTCAAGGGGATGAATTGGCGGAAGATCGGGTCGTTTCTGGGGTCCTGCCAGTTGATGCGGCTGAGCAGGTAAGGGCTATTGACGTTGTCAGTGCGGTTATTTCGACCTAAGATGAGGAGTCGACTTACGTGATGCGAACAGACATTCTAGCCTCCATCATACCAAGAAACACGTCGTCAATGAGCTGCTCCTTGGACTGAGTCTCTGCACCATTTGGGACTTCACCAGGTAGTACGGATAGCAGGAATTGGCGGAGCTGCCAGTCCTTCTCAACTGTGTTTGCAGTCTGTTGGTAAGGCTCCAAGTTAGTCAACTGCAATGGGCAAGTAAATGTCACATGAGAAGCTTGAAAGCGTCGCAGACGTCACTCACACTCCAGCGGTACGAGAGGAACTGCTTGCTGGACACGTTGCTGTATACCGGGACGTTCCGCCAGAACTCTTCGCCCCAGGACGCAGCCGTCGAAACCGGAGGGTGAGTGTTGAAAGATGGGTTCTTCAGGAACTCATGTGCCGGGTGTTCGTCACCTGGGCGGGTGGTTTTGTCGTCGATGTGCGCGGCCAGGCCTCGCTGTTGAGGAAGCAGCAATTTTTGGAGTGGGGGAAGTGTCTTAGGACCTCTCGAGAGCATGAGTCTGGTAGCCGTTGACATCATGTTCTTGTTTCTGTGCTTTTTGGTGCTTTCGAAGACAATTGTCAAGGAGTCGAGTTGTATTTCAGATGAGGAGCACCTCCAAGGACTGGGTTCTGCTCTGTGTTGAAGGGGTTTAAATATTTGCGCTGTTCGAGGATTTGAACGTATGCAGTGTGAATCACCTGAAGTGATTCCGGGATAAGCTTTCTTGAGTGATAGAGAAGCAAATTTGATGTCTTGTAGTGACCCGCGAGACTGGCCAAGGGTATTGTGGCTCGTGGGAGGGCAGTGAATGCACGTGAGAGTGAGGGCGAAGTTGTCTGTCACGGACTAAGACCGCAGCGTCAAGGTATGGGACAGAGCGATAGGTATTGTGCTTGTATAAATAGGCGTCGAGAATATCTGACTTGGAATATTGAGGGTTATGGGCGAGAAGGATTGTTAGGTCGTAGTGAGCCAAAACCTAAGTGGTGGTCAGCAATCAGCCGGCCGAATATAGGCTTCTGGAGTACCAACGTAGGGGCATGTGAAGAAGCTGACGCGGACTGTCAATGTAAATTGGAAATCGTGGGTGAGACTCAACAATCTGCTAGTGATACTCTGAATAGTCGTACGCGGGTGCGTGTCCGGAAGGAGATGTGATCCCAAAGCAGTCCAGTAAGAACGAGCAATGAAACTCCCTAGATGTGCTACCACAAGTTCAGTATACGAGTTGAGGTCCTGAAGGAATCTCATGGGACTCAGGCCCTCTTTATACTTCCCATCATCTCCCGCTGTCCATCACATGAACTGAGCACCCAGTGCCCCAACGCACGGCGTACCCTCCCAAAAGAACCAACATCCTTCCATCAGACCAAGCCCCCAATACCACGTAGAGACGGATTGGATAGCACGGCGGTATCTCCTCCCCCCCTGAGATGGCAGTGTTGATTTCAACAGGCTACCGGCACGTTGGGCCACTGCATGCGGAGCCCATTTCAGGGGACGAGATGGTGTGCCACATCGCAGCACCTGGACAAGGCTCACGGCTAGTCTTGGCGGCGAGGACGACAAATGAGAACCGAGAATCACTGCAGACTATTGCCAACTACATGATCACCCGCTGCGCAGCCGTTGGCTTCATTTAAGATGCTGTGGCCCTATACTGAGGTTGCATCTGCATTGGCTACCCGCTGTTGTGAGTCGGAGAATGCTCGCTGTGTGCGCGCACCAGATGAAGGCGGCTGCCGGATTCTTCTTCTTCTTCTTCTTCTTGAGGTTGAACCTCTGTTCTCCACATTTGTGTTGAGGCTGGTTGTTCGTAGGCTGGCTCGCTGCCTGATATGAAGCTTCTGCCTTGGGGCGGTGCTGTCCTTGTGCCTGCCTAGGCTGCACCGAACCGTTGTGATGGTCCGGTCTGCATTCTGTTGCAAGGACCCGTCTTTGGTGTTACAAATTAAAATGGAAGGAATAGGACAAATGCAGGCGTAGGTCATGTATAGCTATGCTGTGTCGAGCAGTGGTCGTGTTTCGAGACCCGCCGACCTCGCTGGAGCTGTCTGCGGCTTCTAGAATGTCTGGGCCGCGCGGTCTCCGACTCCTCGTCGAAGAATTCCAGAAACACGAGAACGGCTGTCCTCCCTCGCCTATCGACATCTCAGTCCCTTCGTACGACATGGCAGAGTCACACAACCTCAGTCTCGGAGCCAGCTCCATCCAATAATTGTCTTGGGTATTTGTCCAGACCAGCCTCACGTGTGTTCATGTTGGGTACAACTCTCGCACTGAGAGAAAAGATTCTGCTACGTCCGTAGCCACAATTCAACAGGAGATTGGAGCATTAAAAATGAGCTGGGTGCGGGTGTCAGAACGACATCGGGAAGGCTGGACACCACCCCCTGCGAACTGGCAACAGTCTATTTTGGTCTTCTGGCCAAGCAAACCTGCATATTATGCGTGAAGGTCCTCAAGAGTTTAATCTAATTGTGACTGTATTTGTCACGCTGTCCAAAACTGTAATAGCTCAACTCTCGAAATTAAGCTTCGCGTTTCTATCACAGTGAAGGGGGCTACCGGGGCCAGACCGCAGTGGACGAGCATTTGTTTTGCATTGTACCGTAGATTCGCAGGTATCCGTGTATCATTTGACGAGAATGGAGAATATTCGGACTGAAATCAAATCTCCCGTGCATGGACGGGAGACATGCAGCGATAGGCAGCGCGCCGGGCCAGTTGCAATCACTCCGCGTCTGTTGATCCATCTCGACCCTTTTGCCCTCAAATTCCTTCTCCTGATAAGAGGCTATCCTCATAATACGACTCTGCAAGGTTCAGAGGTAGTGCAAAGTATGGGTTGTATGTACGCATGAATTTGAGTTGAATCCTCTGAGCGACCCGGTGGATGACCTCGACCTCAACCTCAACCTCACCCTGCCAATGCTGATGGATGGATCAAAGGAACCGTGCCAACTGCATCAGAAAGACTGGATGAATGCTTTGTGAACTGCATCCAAGGACCACTTAACTCCGGGGAAGGAAGGGCGAGCGGTCGCTTGATGAAGCTCCGCCGGCATAGGAGACTGCGACCGGTCGTCTGCATCGGGGTGGAGACGGTTGATCTATCCTTAGCTACCATGAGGATGACCGCAAGCACAGTGAAAAGGCATGAAGGAGGATCGGTCTTTGGCGAATCAGGCCAGGGCGGTTCCAAGTTGCGTCGCGACTGGTTGCGTCCGGTCCATCCGCAGCGAGTCTTGTGGTCGGTACTTTGACCCGACGGTCTGGTAAAAGACTTTGATTTGACGCAACAAAAATACCCACACATATTCTATACCCCAAAATTATTAGTCTGCCCACACTATGCATTGTTCAGCCCGTCTCGCTGCAACTCTAGCGGCCCAATTGCAAGGCGCAGGTCGGCATGACAACCGTCGCTTCGCGAACAAACTCCGAGGACTGTCGCGTCGTCCCAACAGACACGATGTCAGTCAGATCCTGCAAAAGAGCTCTGCATATCATAACAATGCCTGCTTGCTGCAACTATTGCTCCATCGGCCCAGAGCCTTGGGTCAGTTCTGTTGGTCTTCAGCCCCGGACCCTCTGGCCTTGGGGTCATTTCAAGGCCGTGACAAGGATCACTAGACTGCATGCGTTGTGCGCAGTGCAATATCCCATGCAACCTTGGTCACTAATATTCTCAAATCCCATGCCAATTCCCGGGCTCACCAAGGTCTGACAGTTCGACTGAGCCCCCCCCCCCTTGGCAACACACACACTTTTGGAACGATGTGAGATGCACTTCGCGTAGGGCAGCGTACAGGCATGAGTCTGTTTCACGGCGCGGGCCGAAGGATCAGTCTCAACGAATGGCTTGGCCCTTTTTCTTGTGCGAGAAAGGGGCAACGATAAATAAGCATGACCTCCCAACAGTGCGGCTCTGCCAGGCAGACACACGGGCAGAAGTCGCACAGATCAGACATCGACATCGCCCCAAGACCTTGGCTGCCGGGTCACGGTCCGATTGGGATGCGCTGTCACTGCAGTCTTGGGTTCCCGTCTGACGCACGCCTCGAGAGGATCACGGGCGTGGTTGGAGCTGCATGCACACTGTGCCGTTCAATGTCACATGCATGCAGCTTGCGTCTGGACATTGGTCGAGTGACAAGCACACCATCCTGGTACACCCATACCAGTTGAGCCTTCGCGTTTTGACAGCAGACGACAAATGCCGGTTATTTTTGTGACCAAGAGTCTGAGGTTCAACCTCCGGTCCCGAGAAACATCTCCGTGTGCGAAGAAGGCATATGCTGATGAATCCCTCTGGATCAGACCAACCACACGCCAGTATCACGGCCCCTCTCCCTGCAGTCGAGTGTTCTTCCCCCGGTCGCGCCGTGCGTGTGCGTCCGAGGAGAAGGACCTGACTATGCAATATGCTGCCATCCTACGGCGAGCAACAAGTCAGTTAATTACAGCGAGCATTAAGTGACTCGTCTCTCGCATGCAGGCAGCCAATCGACGCGAGGGTGGCCGCCCCGGAATGTGCTACCGCGGGAGCACCGTTCCGCCCAGCCTCATGCTTGTCGCGGGAGCCCACGTCTTCCAGAATTCTTCCGTCACCAGTGACGACTGACGAGCGGGCAGCGTACCCGCGTTCCACAGCCAAGATGAAGGAAGCCATCCGCCGTTGAGGGGTAGCGACGGCGAGTGTTGAGCCCTTTGTTGACGGGTCTCTTCCTCGTGCCCTCCCTCCGTGCCTCGCTCTGGCTGCAGTACGGCGCTCGTGGCGAGATGACACGTCGAAACGAGAATGAGCCGGAAGAGCGATCTTCTGCCCCTGCGGCGATGTCAGTCCTTGGAACTCCTGGACCGGTCAACACCAATGATGTACTCAGAGACGCCGGTTAAATATGATCTGAACCAACCTAGGCGTTGTTCAGGTTCCAGCTGGAGTAGATCAGTCAGCCAGTCGATCGAGGATTCAGTCAGGAGATCCGGGCAGGAAGCCAGACGGAGTCAAGGTGAGCTTCACATGGATGGGCAGGACGGCTGGCCCGTCCACACAGGCCCTCGCCCATCCACAGACAACATCAATGGGACCAGGAATCCGGGCCAAGCTAGACGCTGTCCTTTGCAAGCACAATAATTACCCCCCCTCGAGCACGCTGTGACAGACCACTTCCCCGCCCGTCATTGCAGTCTGGCTCACTCTTTTCACGTTCCCGCTCGAAATGATCTTTGGTTGAAAGAAGAGAGGGAGAGGGAGAGGGAGAGACAAAAACAGAGAAAAGAAGGGTGGGAGGTGGACTCATTGGCGGGAGCTTGGGCTTCCTGGATTCAACAATAGCAACATGGAATGCACTTGCGTCTGGCCTCCACTGTTCCATGGGCGCTCACAAGCTCTGCCCACAGAATATACCCCCAAGCTGTACCCACGACCTGTACCCATGGCAAGTACCCACATAGAAAGCCTTGTTCGATGCCCTGTCCCGTCAGTCATCTACAAGCAGCCGCGCTCCATCCCCAGGAGTCTGTGTGGTGACCTGCTCTACCTCCTCTGCCCACAGGCCACCGTTCACTCGTGTTTCTGAGGGTGACCACTCTTTTGGGCCAGTCGCATTCTCGTCTCTTCCACAGTCTTTCTCATCCCATCCTCGAAAATCAAGCGGGCCTTGGGCGTTGCACCTCACCGTGTTCTTCTCGACATGAACTGAGGCACAAGGCAGACGATGGACGTCCATTCACTGTTCCAACCTGTAGCAGACACGACAACAAACAAGAATAATAATCGATTTCCCCAGCGCCTTATGCCTAGACAATGTGCCCCCCACACCGCTTGAACCGTCCGTTCCACCCAGCCAGCCCCCCCCCCCCACACCCATCACTCACACCGGCCGGCCCAGTTTACCCAACAATACCACCCAAGACTCTCCCTCCTCTTGCTCTTCCCTCTGCCCGCCAACCCTCGCCACCTGCAAGCACACAACACCCCTATACCTCCTCATCACTATCCTCCCCAAGTAACTCCCCCTCGTCGTCGTCGACGTGGGCGTAGTCGCCCCTTCCACGCGCAAAACTGTCCCGCGTCGTGAAAGGCCTGTTCCTACCGCCGCCACCGCCGTTGATGCTGCTCCAGCCGCCGCCGACGCCGCTTCCATAACGCCACCTGTCGAAGGCCGCGACGCCCGCCCTCCACACCGCCGCGACGACGAGCGGCACCGCACCTGCCACAGCCGCCGCCGCGCTGACCGCCACGACGGGGTACCGCACCCAGGGCGAGTCCGAGTCGAATGCCCCGCCACCGAACCCGGCCGGGGAGGCGTTGGATGGCTCGCCCAGCCTGATCTGGCCGAATTTGTGACTGTAGTTGGTGTACACATACCACCCGGCGGCCGCGGCCACCGCGAAGGGGACCGTGATGGCGAAGAATAGCCCCACGCCTGAGATGCGGTGTTTCTTTGCATACTCGTCCTCCTTTCCTGGGCAGATGTGCTCGGGGGCCTGCTTGTCGAATTCCATGCCGTCTTGGCACGTCGACAGGGGGATCTTGCGATAGCCTGTTGGTTCGTAGTATACTTCCCGGGATGGGTCATCCTTGCACCACTGGATATGGTCAACCGGCTGGAGGCCCTTGACCAGTTGGCACGAGCCGTGGTTGTCGAGCTCGTAATTGTAGTCGCTGTTGGTGACGTTAGTAAGTGGGTTCATGCATGCTGCGGCAGGGTGGAGGGTGTTAGCGACTGACCATTCGTAGTCCCGTCGACTGCAGGTGCAGTTCTGGACGTTGTAGACGTGCTGTATCCTGTACCCGTTGTAACACTCCTTGTCTACCTTCTTGCGCATGTACTGCGTCACATGCCCGAAGAGGCAGTCGTCGCCCTGGAGTGGGTGGCTGGGCGACCAGATGCGGTAGTCGGACTCCTCAGGGTCGTCCTTCTGCTCGCACGGCCGATCGGCCAGTCCCGTGAAGTCGAGCGTCGTAGCTTGGGTGTCGTCGCCATCCTCTGTCCACACAACGAACTTCCGCGAGATGCCAGATGCTTGCGTGGTGAAATCGATGACCTTCCTCTCATCCTGGGCAAACTCGAAGTCGGTCCACTTATTGCCCTCGTCGATCGTGTACGATGCGATCTTCGTCTTCTTCTCCAGTGGCACCAGTACAATAATAGAGCCCTGGTCTCCGTACTGCCAAAGCCAGCGGCCCTTCCGGACTTGTTTCCAAGTGATGCCGGCGTCGGTGGTCATGTACGTGTCGGACTCCTCGAGTTTGCCCAGGTACGGACCAACATTGCCCCAGCCAAACATGAGGCCAACGGCTCCAGCGGATGAGAATGTCTTGCGGTGATCCCTGCGTTCGGTGTAGCCATGGATGTGCAGGGCACACTTCTCATCGCCCTTACCACTGCAGTCAAACTTCTTGTCCTCAGAATCCCTGTCGGGAGGCGGCAGGTAAGCCCACTCAGCGCCATCGTTATGACTAATCTGAGTGCGAAGCTTCTTTGGCTCGTTCTTCCTGTCCCGATTTGCGTAGATGTTGACCATCGTAACGCCCTCGAGGCCCAGCATCTTCTCAAAGTCCACAAAGTAATTTTTGTTACAGTTGACGCCCGAGATGGACGAGACGTAAGAGGTGCCGTTCGAGTTACTCTTCATGATGTCTCCGTGCTGTATGTCATCTGACGTCTCGGTGGCCACAAACAGGTTGATGGCGTGGGTGGAGCTATCGAGGACGGTGTATGCGTGCTGGTGAGGGACCTCGAAGTTGTAAGGGAAGTGTGCCTCGGCATATGTCTCGCCGTCAAGACTGGTGAGAGCCCGGAGGGTGTTCTTGGTGGTGTTCTGGGTTGCCACAACGATAAACTCCGACATGGTCGCGAAGTCCTTGACATCGTCTTGAAGCACCTTCTTGGTATCGAAGAAGTCGTTGCTGCCAACAAGGGTCCAGGGATTGTTGTTAACGTCGCTGTCTTCCCGCTGCCTGGCCCTGCAGATGATCTGGTCGTTCTTGCGGAATCTGAAAGCGCTGGACCCAGTGAACTCGCACCGGTCAACATAGCGCATGATGGTCTTCCAGTTATCGCCACGATCCTTGGAGAGCGAGGCTTCGTCGTAGCAGTTGTCGCCATCGGATGTGCACTTCTGGCCGACCCAGATGATCCAGTCTCTCTTGTCGGAGTGGAACGAAAGCGGAGAGTACCGAGACTTCGGGTTGGGCTTCGTGGGCGCCTCGAATTCATCGAAGGTACTACCTCTGTTAATCGTGTAGGTGACCTTTCCATCTTGCTTGATGAAAAAGGCCATGTCCTTGAAGAATGTATGCGGGACGATCCTCCAGTACTTGCTTTTCAAGGCATCGGGCTCGTTCCAGGTCTTGCCGGCGTCGTGAGTGATCATGATCTTTCCGTCAGCCCTTGCGATGATGGTCTCGTCGTCCGAAGAGCTCGACTCGCCTCGCTCAAGATAGAGCTTCTCGACATCTCTGGAGTTCTTGAAGACGTACTGTGACGCCTCGACCTTGCCGCTGCCGGGAGCCTTGGGCGGGGACTGCGAGTCGCTGCACTTGCGCTCCACCGGGTCGTCCTTCTGCTTGCCAGACGTCCTCGTGCAGGTGTTTCCGGGGATCAAACGCCACCCCGACGAACCCTTGAAGGTGTCTTCCGGGCCTGCATTCTTGCAAGCGCCATCTGGTGCGATGACCGGGCCGACGGCCTCACACTCCCCTTCCTTCTTGCGGAAGTTGTAGTCGCATTCAAAGTCGTCGTCGGTGCAGTCGCAGTTGGTCGTCTCGACCGTGACCAGGTGGAATTCCTGTTTCATAAAGCACTCGGCGTCCTTCTTTCTGCGCGTGTACTTCTGCGTGTGGCCCATGAGACACGTAGGCTTGCCATCTTTATCCACCCTTGCCCACCAGTCCTCCATATCCTTTTTCTCGCAGGTGCGCTCGTGCAGACCCTCAAAGTCGATGGAAACAACGTGGTACTTGGGATTGTCATCGTCGCCAGTCTGACCGGTGAGGATGAATTTGAGACTCGTGGAATCAGGGGTCGTCGTCAGAACCCAGGGCTTGATCTTGAGACCGTTCGGTAGGTCGACGGTCTTCCAGTCCTTTCCATGGTTGAGCGAGTACTTGAATTCACCGACGTCAGGCTTGTTAGAGTCGTGGATTGCCACCAAAATGTTACCCTGATCACCGAACTCGTACTTGTGTGGCCCGAAAGGACCCTCCAGCCAATGCATGCCGGCATCGTCGGAGATGTACAGCTTTGCTTCGGAGTAAGGCTTCAGGTAGTCTCCGGGATTGCCATTGGCCATGATCAGCCCAGGAGCCGGACTTGAGAAGACCCTGCCAACGTTGATCAACTGCGTTACGGAGTGCAGATGGATCCTGTCGCCTGCGTCGTGCGTCTGCACATAGTCAAATGTTCGTCCATCGTCATGGGTAATCTCCGAGATGATCTTCTTCTCAGCCAAGAAGCTCTTCTCCACCTCGTCGTAGTTGTCCACCTTGTTAACCAGGAATATTCCCTGTATACCGGCGATCTTCTCAAAGTCGACATGGCCCATCATGTTACGATTTGTGTGCTCGATGTTGCGAGTGAAGAACGTGCCGTTGGAGTTGCTCGTGAACATGACACCCATTGGATTGGACGGGCGCGTGGTCATGACATCAACCTGGATGCTGTAATTCGTGCTCTCCAACACGGTATATGCCTCTTGATCGATGCGGTGGTCTGTAGGGAACATGGCCCGGTGCCACTTGAGCGTGTCGTCGGTGACAAACAATGCCATCTCGTCCGTGTTGAGGGAAGTCGTGGCGACCAGGAGGAACTTCTTGACGGCAGCGACATTCACGATGCCCTGTACGGGCCTGTTGGTGTCCAGGTTCGGCTCGAATTCCTGTATCGCGCCCTTGGAGTCCTTGGCAGAGAAGAAGTTATCCGAGATGAGCAGGCGGGTGTCCGACCTCAGCGGGGAGAAGGAGTCCCTCACAGCGCACAGGATGCGCTGCTTGTCCAGATCCTCCTGGCCAGTTGTGAACAAATCTGAGGACTTTGCCCACCAGCACCCTGCGGTATTGCCGCGGAGGAACTTGGCGTCGCTCCTGAAGCCATCTGTCGTGTACATTGCTATCTCGTCACAGAAGATGCTCTGGCAGTCCATGCCATTGAATATAATGCGGTCGGGGTCGCTGGCGTGGAAGTTGAAGATCTCGCCCCGGAATATGCTCATCTCGGCATCGGTGAAGAATGTCTTCCAGGTCTTGCCCCGGTCGAGGGTCATGTAGTGTGTCACGCCCTCGGTCAGGATGTAGGCCCGCTCCTTGCTGAACTCGTGCATGAAGAGGGCAAATGCCTTGCCCTCGGGGACGTCGGACACGCGGTCCCATGTCTTGCCGCCGTCATTGGACTGGTATACATTCTGGTCGCTGATGTCTTGGAAGAGGACAATATCGGACTGGTCGAAGTAGTTGAGGTTCTGGGGGTAGTGTGGGAATTCCTTGACGGCGATGTTTGGGTCGTCCTTGGCTTGGACAACCAGTGGCGTCGTACAGAGGGCAGTTAGCAGCAAGGCGGCAGCCTTGTAAGCTCCCCAGGCCTTCATCGTGTCGGCCGGAGAGTTGTGATAATCATGAAGGAGGGGATTGGAGAGAGAGGTGTGTGTCTGTCTGCGTGTCGATCGGGGAGGAGGGTCCGAGCTGGTGCTCCGAGCTGGCTAAGTCGCGAGTTCGATGAGACGAGGGCGCTGAGCGGACACGACGCGCGGTCAGAAAGGCAAGCAGTACAAATGGCGATGCGGGAGAGGCTTTGCGATAATGATTCCGTACGGATAGTGGGAAAACGATGAAGTGTCGTCGTCGTCGAAGGCAGGTCAGGTCCTGTCAAAGGATGGGTGTCTGCTTATGCTAGCCCAGGCGATGGATGGCATGGGTGGCGTCGTCTCGTCTCAAGGCGCCCGAGTTCTGAGGCATACGGCATAGGTACGGGCAAACCGCAGGCGCACGTTATCCGTGCCTGGTACCTAGGTACCGTGCAAACCAAGCTAAGAATAGAGAGGTACGCAACCGACAGCACAGCTCCCCTAGCCATGGGCCGTGGGCCATAGGCGGCTTGGCCTTGGCCCTGCCCTGTGCCTGCCTGTGCCTGCCAGCCTGCCTCGCCCAGTCAGCCAGTGTGGGTCTTCCCGCGCTCTGCTGCACCACAGGAGAGGGCGTCCCCGTCACAACGACGGTGTAGGCCTAGCGCAGATAGCCCTCGCTCACAGCTCCGAGTGGCTCCAGCCTGATTCGGCGACGAGCTCAAACGCTCCTCGTCACTAGAGCCACGCTGGCTCCACCTTAGCTGCGTCAGGCAGGGTAGGGGCCTTTGGGGGCACTCTCCATGAGCGGGCGGGAAACTAACTCCAACCTTCACATATTGATAACTGTGTACTCCAAAGTCGATTACAGCTAGATGCAGGCACGTGTGACCAGTTCTCCCGGCCAGGCTCAGTGAGAGACTTCCAGGCTTCATGCAACTGGCTGCCTGACGCGTGGATAAGCTCGGGAGAGCGAGGTGGTGGGCAGCAAGCAGCATTGCGAGAGCCAGAGCCAGAGGTTTTAGGCGCACGTTGGTAGGCCGCAGTGCGAGTTTGTTTCAACCGCGACCGTCCAGTTTCAACGGCGCCTTTCCCTGTGCGGTGGAGTTTCCTGATGTCACACCCTGGAAATGTCCCGAGTCTCCGGAGCAGAGAACCCGGCTCCCCCACGCCATTTAGGGACGTTGAGCCTCACCTCACATCTACTCCAATTAACAACGCCTTCGACGACACCTTGTTTACGCAAGCATGTAGAATATCGGATGGAGATCTACAGTAAGTAGTACAACTACGTACTCAGGAAACTTGCACGCATGGCACAGGAGAGAATATGACATAAGACAAAATTGTACAGACAACACATCCCACTGGCCCCAGACGCCATAGTCAAAGTTTCGGTCCAAATGTTGTGTGTATATAAATGAGACGCATCCAAGGTGGTTTTTGTTCTCCCTCAAGAAACGGCGTCGACAGCGGTGAATTGGACCGGCAGGCAGGCGCGTCTTGGCCCCAAAGCTGTACAAAGGAAAAAGAAAGAATTGACATCTTGATTTCCGCTCTGGCGACGTAGGCTAAGTGGGCTTGGTCAAGAATCCGAATCTGGCCCCCCGGAGAGAACGGCCTCCTTTGCAGATGCAAGTTCAGCCCCTTGGCGCCATTCATCTTCTCTTTGCGTCCGACGTATCCTGCCATCAGTCAGACACACCCTTCTCCCCAACTCCTGCCAACCCCCAATCCCCCCCGAGGTCGACGCCTTGAGGCTGTTCCTGCCCGGTTTTCAAAGGCCTGGCAGGCCAGACTCGCTCCGCCCATCATCACTATATCCAAAAATGACAACCAGATCGCCAAATGGTTTGAATAAATAAGGCCCTCCACATACACCCATGGTATCTGACAAGATGGCCGCAGTGGATTGGCCGAAATGACCTGCGGAGCCCGATTCGACATGTTGCACTGCCGTTCGCCGTCCAGTCGCATGCGGAGGTGCTTGAAAGGGCTGAATCCTCACTGGATTCCTACCTCTGATGGTTCGAGATGCGAGTTTTGTCCCGAGTGCGACTGGACGGCAGGGCTGTCGACACCGTTTCCTTTAGAAATAATACAATAGCAATTATGTGCACATATAAGTATAGTAGGCGGTCCGGGCCTCAGGTGCTAGCCAAAAAAAACCCCAGTGGTGGGGAATAAGGCCGGGACTGAGACTGCGGAATCCACCGTCTCTCGAGGTATCAAGTAGAAAGTGACGCTGAACAGGAAATCGCGAGAAGGGGTGTGTCATCATGGCATGGCGCTTAGTTGGAAAGAGTCACGAAGATGGTGCCACCGGCTTGCGCAGCGACCTGTCACAGAGTTAGTCAAGTCCGGCGTAACACGGTCAGAGGGGAAAGTGACATACCGTGCAGCCGTTGCCGTTGTCAGGGTTGAAGGAGTTGGACGAGTACGAGTATGTGCACGTCTGGCTGACGTCGCCGCTCAGCTCGATGTTGAAGTCCAGGGGGGTGTTGCTGGTGGGCGTGTTGTGGAAGATGGACAGGAAGGTCGTGCCATCGTCGTTCACGCTGGTGCCCAGGTTGACACCGGCCCAGTTGCCAGCGTTCTTGGAGTAAGGGTCGGGGCTGGTCCACTGGCAAGCAATGTCCTTGTCCAGGCCCTTCAGGTTGACGTAGTACTGAGCAGAGGTAGAAGCTCCACCCCACACGTACGACTGGTTCTGGTAGGGGTTGTAGAGGTTGTAGGTGGCACCACCCTCGACAACGTTGGACAGGATCATATCCTCCTTACCAGGGTAAGAGGTCTTGCACAGGGACACCTTGTCGCTCAGCTTGTTGACGACCTTGACGTTGCCGGCGCCCTTCTGGCAGAGCTTCTTGGTGCTGTCAGGGCGGGTGAGGTAGAGCTTGTTGTCGAGGCCGCACCAGATACCACCAATGGACTGGCCGGTAGCGCCCTGGGCGCCCTCAGGCCACTGAGCCATGTCGTAGCCCTCGGGGCACTGGTAGGTGCCGAACATGCCGGGCTGCAGACCGCCGGAGGGGGCTGAGTAGCTGGAGATGGCCTTGGTGGAGCCCACGGTGAAGGCGCTGGTGCCAACATCCAGGAGACCACCCCATCCAGAGTTCTCGACCTGGGTGACAGCAACGGCGCCGTACTCGGTGGGCAGCGTGCTGCAGTCGATCTCTCCGTCGGGGAAGTCGGCGTCGATGCCGGATGCGCCCGAGGAGGATGAGCTCTGGGTGGCCTTGGGCGCAGGCGAAGACGAGGCGGGCTCGGCGGAGCTGCTCGAAGGAGTGGCGACCTTGTTGACCTTGGCCTCGAAGAACTCGCCAGCGGCCGCGGAAGTTGACTTAGCAGCCGAGGTGGACGACTGGCTCGGGGTCGGCGTCGGTGTCGGCGTCGGGGTGACAAAGGTGGGCTCAGTCTCTCCAACGATTTCGCACAGCTTGTCCCTCAGACAATCCTCCGCCTCCTCGGGAGTGATTGACTCGCCGCCCAGCACGTAAGCCGTCTCGAGGGGTGTCTCGTAGACCACGACCACATCCCGCTCGTTCAGGACGGGGGATGGCCCGCGCTGCTTAAGCTGGACCACATGAGGGGCCTGGTCGTGCTTCTTGGCGTGCTGGTGTCGGTGATGGTGCGCGTGAGGCTGGGCGGTAACACCGGCAGCCAGAGATGCCGCAATGGCAATGTTCAGAGCTCCCTTCATTTTGAGTTCTGGGTCAGATTTTCCTGAAGATGTTTGATACTACTTTGATGTGTGAGAGCTAAACAGCCATGTCAGTATGCGTCCTGAACATCGACATGGTCCCTGCGACAGGACCGCAATTGCACTGTGGGATAGGAATGCGGGCCCCGGCAAAGTCACTCCAGAGCACAGTAGCGAGGGCCCTCCAGTCTCGATTATGTATCGCTCTCTCGAGATACATACACAATGGGCAGGGACTGGCTCACATTTTTGTTTAGATGAAACGACGTTTAATGAGGTTGCGATTCCGGGTACCTGTTCGAGATGGATCGAGCAGGACGAGACACTGGGAATTAACGAACGAACGGACGACGAGACGAGACGTGGTGTCGAGTTAGTTCGCGAGTTCCAAAAGAATGTGGTAGAGAGCAATGACTCTCTGTTGGACGGAGGAAGCGACGCGATGCCGTGGGACCAGAAGGGTGAGGAGTCTCGCGAGGAGGACAGTGGGCACTTGAACGAGAGGGACCGGCGAGGATTATGAGAGGAACCTGTGGGAGGGACAGGGGTCTGGAAAGGGGAGATGCGCAAAAGAGGGAGCGGCAGCGTGGCCTGGGGAGCCGTGTGGGCGTGAGGGCGTGCGGGCGCGTGGTGCGTGTGGGCGAAGGAGCAAAGCTGGAAATGAGAGATGGAGCCAGGACGGGAGATTATCCAGAGCTCGACGGCCAGGGGTCTCGTGGCTGTCAACGGGATGGGATATGGGGTGGGCCCTGTTGCACGCGAGATTAAATTAGCCCAGGGGAGGGTCAGACCAGACTAGGAGATGGGCGACGCCGATTGACTTTTAGCAGCAGGACCCAGCTGCAGCGACTGCAACGCATCAGAACAGACGCACCACACGAGGGCCAAGCCTCTGCGGGCAAACCCCCTCTGCCCGGCGACACGGTCATACGAATGTCACGGTGCCGTCGAGCCCAGGATGCCGGCGAGGGCCAGAGTGCAGATCCGGCCTGCACCAGCGCAACCAGGATGGGACTCACCGGCTCAGAGACCTAAAAAGGGCTTGGGTATGGTCGCAGAGAGGACTCCTGGAAGGAGGCGCAGCTAGACTGGTTGGTGTCCTTGCGAAAGGGGGCTCTCTGTATAGGCTGGCAGGCTGGCAGAGATACCAAGGACGACGTGGAGCACTGATGATGCTCGGTTCTACTCTTAAAAATGCGGGGACTGACAGACGATCATAGACACTCGGTCGTTAATGTGGTCGATGTGCACTTTAGCTGAAGGGTGAGGAGGGGGAGCGAGAGCGAGGGCACAGGTCGAGGGCGGCGGTGGCAGCCATGATGAGGATCTCCACGGTGGCATATTCTCTTTGTTGGACGATCAGTTGCCGCATTGACGGGCGTGGTAGCGGCTGCCGCGATGATGATGGCTGGGGCCAGTGGGCAAGAGTGCTTTGTCCTTTTGACCCATCGTCAATCTCAGCCGCCTCTGCCATCTCGCCGAAGCGCGGGTGTTGTTGGTGGTTGGTCGTGTGTTGTCATCTCCATCCCTTGATTTAGATTGATGTCGGCTGACCCCTCCCTTGCTCAGATCGACACAAACCTTTCCATGGGGCCACACCAACTCGACCCCGGCTTCTGGCCCTGTACCTGACTTAGTCCCCTTTGGGAACCCCAAATTTCCCAGGCTAAGCCAAGCATTTGGAAGGGCGGCTGGTATTGGTCGGGCTGCAACTGACCCGGCCGGCCAGTGCCATCTTGGAGGGGCTGGATGCTCGATTTCGTGGTCC
The DNA here is from genome assembly GCA_039880775.1 of Diaporthe vaccinii. Classification (NCBI taxonomy): domain Eukaryota; kingdom Fungi; phylum Ascomycota; class Sordariomycetes; order Diaporthales; family Diaporthaceae; genus Diaporthe; species Diaporthe vaccinii. The sequence goes on from JBCEDN010000002.1 coordinate 889,353, forward strand.
TAAACATTGGCAACCATCGTAGCCTGCATCTGGAAGGCGACCACACCGCAGCACCGGCGGCCCTGTTGTTGATGTTGTACCTCTTGGCCTCCTGGTTGGGTTGGACTCGCAGCCATGGGGGAGGCGCAATTTGCATCTCTTCATCTGCGCTGGCCGTCCAGCCGCCGTGCCGCCCTCCCAAACAGCATATCACAGGCTGTTGCCGGACCGGCTCAGCCCTGTTCACAACCGCCAGCTCGCCTGGGCATCCAAGAAAAGAAACCCAATTTAAAAATTCCCATTGATGCAAAGTTCCTCAGCAACGTCATAAGGCTTTAGAACACTTGGAGCATCAAGCACTGATTCTAATTGGCCTCTGTCGAGTGGCAACCTTGCAGCTTGGTTCGGATCTTGTCCTGGCCATGACAGAAAGACATCGCCCGTTCTGCCGTTGCCGTCTCATTATCCTCTCAGTGCCCTGACCCTGCACGGCTACTTGCGTGCAATCTATCTATCTGTCTATCTATGTACGTACGTAAAGCCGTGCAATGTGCCACATCAAGGTTTTTGTGTACCAAGTATGCACAGACTCTGGGGACATTGACAACCGAGGACCGCCGCCCCTCCTGGGGGCACAGGCCTGACAGGCCATTCATCCATAAGCCCTCCCCGCGATCTGATCGACGAAATGAAGACCAATAATTCTCCTAGTTGATATCCGTAATCTGCCAACTCATTGCGATGGCCCAAGGCCGCGCGAGTATCGCACCATCTCTTTTGGGCGTTGGCCGCTGGCTGATGCTCTCCGCCGTCGTCACGGAAGTGGAGAGTTGATATCCGCGGCCCCAGGATTCAGCGAGCCTCCTGGCTCTCATTTCCGCCGCTCGCAATTCCCAATATTGAGTGTCCACCTCGACCACCGAGGCGACGTTGGCGAGTCTCGTCCTGGCTGCATCAACAGAGCAGGCTCCCCGCCAATGCAGCGCATGATTCCCAAACAAGAAATGCCCTCAATTATGAAACAGACAATATCTGATGTTGATCATCGAATCTGGTCGTATGTTGACCCAAGGCCTTCATTTGCGTTGCCAACCGTTAGACTTCTGCTACCGTAATGAGTCCGGCGATGTGGATCCGGCCGGTCGGCCTCCTTCTCTTCTAGGGCAGTCACTTTTCTCCCCCCTCAAGCAGTCGCAATCGATTCCTGCTCCCCAGCAACGCAACAACCGACGCAGATGGCTGGATCTGGCTGGCAGTCGTAAGCAAAGTACGCGCGGTCCTTTTATACCTACCTAGGTATTGTGTATTACTTATTATCATTCAGCCATCTCGACCTCCGATATCAGTCACAATCTGTTTCCACCCTCGGCTGAGACCGATCGGGGTTCATCTCAACAAGCATGGCTATCCTCGCCTCGCCCGGCCCTCATGTGTGTGTGAATACGCTGCCGAGGCGCAGAGTACGGGAGGTACCCAGCCCCCAACCACACGAGATGCAACGCTGGGGGCTAATAATACCGTACGTACGTACTTCTAGAAACCTGCTGAAGAACGGCTAACTACGTCTCCCAAGTGTGAAGCCGAGGATGACCAACGCCAAGATGACGCCCCATTGCCATTGTGTGCGACAGCACCGAGCAGATAGGGGAATGCAGAGTCTCACGGCGTCGAGGAAACAGCTCATGGCTTGCTAGCTCCATTTCCCTCAGACTCCTCTCACCGGCGGCGGCACCCCCGGAGAATCCGATTGCGCTTGGCACCTGGTTGCCGTGTCCCGTCGCGGCCTCGAAACATCCATTCCGCCGGGCCACCCGCACGGAAGAGCAGAGCCTGGGGCTACTGCATGGCCGGCCCCCGAAACAAAGGAATGCGAGTGACGCGGATCGCGCGTGTGCACAGCCTAGCACCCCCCGGCAGTGCCACATGGACCTCCTCGCTCGACCCAGACTTTGTCTAGCTCTGGAATGGGCCACGACTCTAGAAGCAGGGCTGTGCCCATTCGAGACACACTTGCTGGAATGCCGCCTGTCTCGCCCTACGATCGCCATCCCGCCGCCGCCCCGGAATTCGTGTGGAGAGGCTTGAGGGGAAGAGAAGAGCGCGGAGGGCGGGGCTTTTCTATATGGGCGTACCGCCCGGTTCTTGGACCCTGCAGTTCAGCATCCTGGGGGACTCGAGAGCCACATGCCGTGCATCGTCCACGGCTGCCCCCGCACCCTGTGCGGCGTGGGCGAGGCGCTACCAGGTCGTTGCTCGATCACACGGAGCTGTGTGTCTCCTGTCTCCTGCCACCGTGCCCCCGCGGGTCTGATCCAAGCGTCGCACGATCGACCTCATCTGCTTCTAGCCTCCGTGCACGGTAACGAGTCAGTATCACATCGTGGGCGTTCGGTTCGACGACTGGCTGGCCTGACTGGTCTGGCTCATTATGTTGGCGTCGGACGGGGAGCAGGAGTTCTGCAAGTGCAGCTTTTGGGCCACGATCGTGGTGCTGGGAGCCTGCGCTGTCTAGGTCACAGGGCTGAGGCCTCGGCAGCGTCATCGAGCCAGGCAGCACGTCGTCCGACGATCTACGACCTGCGAGAATGCTCAGATGCCATCGTCGTGGTCAGTGCCTACCTACCTAGTAGGCATGAGCCTGTCCCCGTGGACCTTGACGAGCGAGTGCTTGTGTGTTCTCTTGCTTCTGGAGCCACTTCGGGGAATCGGTCCTCGAGCGTTACTAGCTTTGTTAGGTCCCACTGCACGACGTCGCCCAGGATGGAATGATGTGGATGGTGAAAAGGGCAAAGCAATTGTTGACAGCCTGGGCAGCAAGAGAAGGTAGGTGCATGTAAGTACCAGCGGGTGGGTAACTCTCGGTTTGACTTGAGTTCGGATTGTGCCATGTGCCGCAGAATGCCTGTTCCATACAGATTTATCTAATACACGAATCCCTTCGGAGACAAGAAGAGACCCGACAGCCTTCCAAAGACGTGCCAATGCCAATTTCAGGACTTCGCTGCTCCGCGCACAAAAAGAGAACCCGCCCCCGTCCCTTCTAAAATGCCGTGTTCGTAGACTCCCCATAAATACAGATCCATGGAACGCCAGATAATGCAGGAAAGAACTCCTACCCAACAGCAATGATATCTTCCAAAAATCAATGCGGTGTTTGCTTCCAAAGGAAGGGATGAATGCAAAATACCCAGTCGCAGATCAAGGTTTGGCCGCTACACATTAATTCCCATCGTCGCTTCCATTCGTGGACGTCGGAAGGAGCAAATGTGTGGTGCAATGCAAGGTGAAAAGCTGCAGGTGCAGACGTCACGCGTCGCTCCTCCTTCTGGCCCCAGGCCGCGGCAAGCCTGGCCAACTCAATTGCCTGTTCGCTTTCCCACAAGGTCGAGAATAAATGCTTATGGACCGCTTCTTCGCAATCCAGTTCCGGAGCTTATCGTCGCCGTCATCTTCATTCGTGGGCCGTGAGGACCCCTGGTGTCGAGACCCGTCATGCGCAGAGGGCTTCTAACCCATGCGTCGCAGGTTTTCGACCCCCAGACTGGGCACCTCGACCTCTTGCAGCCCGCACACGCCCTCGTCGCGGCGCCTCTCCACGAACGAGTTGCACTCGTTCACGACGATGCCCCACTCCGCCAGCGCACGCCCCGTGTACGTCGCTCGCTGGCGCAAGAATCCAGTGGGTTCCACAGCCTGCACGACCTGTCGTTCGACCTCGGATCTGCCGCGCGGAATCTCGAGTCGGTTGCTCTCATCGGATGTCGCGCTCTTCGTTGACCCGTCATGGTTAGATTCGACGCTCGTCACCCTCTCGATCGGTGGCAGGTTGGGAGCGACGGAAAAGCTGCTGCTGTCTTTCGCATCCGCAGCTTCGTTCTCCGCATCGAGGGTCGCAGCATTGCGGGCCTCGTTTACCAAGCCCCCCTGAGACAGCCCCGAGTGCATCCTCTCGGGACGGGGCATGCCTGCGGCTGGCGGTGGCGGGCTGTCGCTTCGCCCGCCGCTCGACGCTGCTCGCGCGCTGACTCTTGCCTGAGCTGGGGCTGGCAGGCGCGGTCTCGTCAACACGCGCTCGCGCGGGAGCATCGACAGTAAGTTCCCGGCATGGCCCATCATGTCTGGGGCAGGATTCCACGGGAGAGCGCCTAGAGTGAATTTGAAGACAAACTGCGTCGATTCATACACCGGGCTGGATCCAGTCGAAGACGCATCAGATTCGGGCAGCGCGCCCTTGGGCGGAGTCGGAGGGCCGGATCGTGCCGTTGCTGTGGCACGCCGTGCGATTTCGAGTTCGTCCGCGGAGTTGTTTCGTCTAGGCGCATTCGCAGTCGCAGAGCCTCCAGGAGCACTTGTCGAGGCGAAGCTCAACATCTTGCCGAAGATGGACCACCTCTTCTTGTACGTCCCCTCGCCTGGCTCGTTCGAGTTGTCACTGCTGGCACCCGACCCGGGGCTGCTGTAGTCCACGCCTCCGAAGCCTAAAGTGCCATTCATTGTGTCAAAGCCAGCCTGCAACAAGCCAGTCTGAGGAGGCGTCATTTCCATGCGGATGATCATAAACCGTTTGCCAGGCTGTGGGTGGGCTGGGGCTGTCGAAGGAAGCAACTTGTTCGACGATTCGGCGTCCTGCTTCAGCCAGAGATAGTGCGACCACACTTTCTTGAGCCGCTCAGAAACAAGCATGAATATTTTCCTGCATATGGGCCATTAGTTTCGGGCTCATTCGCAGGATGGGCACGAAATCGACTCACATATCCAACTCATTAGCGCTACCTAGGTCGCGACATATCCTCCAACACAGCAGGCGCATGAAGTAAGCACGCACCATGGGCGTGTAGTTGTTGAAAAACTTGTCAAAAACCTCCTCGGTAAGTAACCAACCAATGCACAGTTTCTCCTTCCTGGACGGTTCGGCGGCAAGGACATCCCAGGCCGAGTACAGAAACGACAGGATCCGGATCTCCGACATTGTGCTGTTGGATTCATAGAGGATTTTGTGGAAGACATCGAGCCAAAAATTCCAATCTATATGGTCCATGGCGACGGCCGCCTCCTCTGGCCGGCCTTTGATACTGGGATCGCTGTACCCAGCATAATTGTCGAATGCCTGCAGAACTTCCTGCAAAAAGTCGACGAGCACGAGGACTGGGGCCTGCTTGAAGACCGGGGTCTTCTTAGTCGCCGCTTTCAGGATGCCCATGAACGCCGTGGCAAACGTCTGCCTGGCGCCGGATTCCAGGCCCCCGACCGAGTTGTCTCCAAGCATGTCCTTCAGCAGAACGATCAGCCGGTTCTCATCCATGCCCCTTAACAGGTTGCTGGGTGGCAACTGAGCCAGGGCGGCGGCCATTGCGTCAGCGCCATTCGCCGAGTCCAGCACGTTCGGTGCCATCATGTTGTCGAATGCCGCCTGGCGATGGTGGATGGTGGTATCCAGCACGCTTAGGAGCTGTGCGTGTATGAGGGCGTACGCCGGCGCGCGTGCCTTTTCAAACAACGGCAAATCCATGGGCATAAAGTCCTCTGCAAGAATGTAATAGTACTTGCAGAAGATGAAGAAGAGATCTGTATCACCGCCGCGCCATCTAGAGATCCATGGGCCATGCCAAGGGATCTTGGCGGCTACGAGAGACAGCTTGGTCGTCAACCGCAAATTATCCGTCATTGTCTTAACGGAGGTCCAGCCCAGCCTGTGTAACGTCGAAGGAAACAAAGAGACGATGTCCTCGCTCTCGCCTTTGCTCCTCCTGGGCAAATTGAACTCGTCTGCAACTCGTCTCAATAAATCCGGCGTGAGGCCCCACAGGCGAACAAGCACCTCGGCAATCCCAGGGATGAAGAAAAACGCATATGCACAAGCCTTGCCGCAGAAAGTGACCAGCGAGACGGGAGCATGCCTGCTGGACATCTTCTCAACGACGATTGACATCTGCGTCAGCAGGTTGTTGACGAACATGGTCCGGACGTTGTGCTCGGCAGACTCGGCAATGAAATCGATCGAGTCCTTGGTGTCGGCGCGGCCGCGTACAGCCTCGCGCGGAGAGCGATCCTTGAGAGGGCGGAATCCGGGCGTGCTCAGCCTCCACTCAGGCCGCATCATGATTAAAGTTATTAGCTCGAGCAGTCCTGGGCGGTCGACCCCCGCCACGGGCTGCATGGCGGCACTTGAGCTATTCGCCTGGATGGCTGCGAAGCTCATGGCAGGAGCGCCAGCATTCTTGATGGCAGAGCCGTCAAGCAGGTCGAGCAAGCCGTTCCACCACTTGTGCAAGATCGTGGCCCGCCTGTCGATGTCTTCGGGGGACAGCAAGTTGTTGTCCTTGTTGGAGGTGTGGTTGCCGTGGTTCCGCAAGAATGGTATCAGCGTGTTCCTGGCAACGAGAACCCTCTGAGCCGTGGTCGACTTGCCCAGGAATATGGAGAATTCCGAGTCGAGCCGCCGGAAGGCCGCCCACAAGGGGTCGCGCTGCGGTTGTGGCCTCTGTGCCATTGTCTCCGAATTTTGCGAGGGTTCCGTTATGCCCGTGCTGCCCGTACCACCGCTGCTGGTGTCCGATGTCGAGGACAGAGCGGTCTGCGACGAGAGTCGCGGATTTAACTTTTCGGGTGTGCCTAAAGATGCCGCCGGGGAAACAGCATCATTCTTGAGTGGTGGCCCTTGGGAGGGCACTACTAGGTGGGTACCGTCTTTCGGTATATCCTGTGGTGGTTTCTGCTTTATTTTCCCAAAGTAAACGCTGGCCCTGTTCAGGGCTCGGCTGGTGCTACTCAGCGAGTCTGACGACTTGCTCCTCTCGCTGCCGCTGGGGCTGCTAGCTGTGAGACGGCGTCGGCCGAGCTTGTTGGGCGACAGGAGTGACGCGTCTTTCTTTGGCGCCTCGGCTTCCACTGCCGCATCGTCACCTCTCGACGATGCCTTTCTCTCTCCATCTGCTTTGGGCGACGGCGACCTGGACGATGCGATCCAGGATTTGCGGGCGAAATCGGCGAACGAGGACGACCTGTCCCTGGTTGTAAGAAACTTGGGCGTCTCGGGTTTCTCGGGTTTCTCGGTCTTTTCGGTGGTTTTGCCAGCGTCTCTCTCGTCCTTTGCCCTCTCATTATCGTCCGGCTTCCTCGCCTTCTTCAGCACCGAGGCCTTCTCGGATCCGTCAGCTGACTTGCTCGGCAACCATGACCGTGGGCGGTCGGCGATCGACTTGGACCGGCTCGACTTGGTCGTGGCGGCCTTCGGAACAGCCATAGGCTCCAGAAGCTTGCTTGGCCGGCGCGGGCTTACTGCCTTGTCATCCGGCTTGACGGCCTCTGGCTTGGACAGTTTCGACTCGAAGGGCAGATATGTCTCGATGTCTGAGCCGAAATCGAAAGAAGGCACCTCGAAGCTTCGAGTGGCCGGCTCGGGCTTGGAGTCACCCTGGGCGGTGGCGGCTTTGCTGAAACTGTGGTCGAACTCGTTTGGGGAGCTGATACTCAGCGAGGACTTTGTCAGCGGGGCTGCATCGAGAAAGAGGTCTGGCGAGGAATGAGAGCGGTGGATCGCGCTGGGCTTGACAGCCGGAGCGGCCGTCGTCAGCGTTGATCCGTTCATCTCATTGCCAAAGTCATGGAAGCTGTCAAGCAGCCGGGTGGATCTTAATCAAAACGCAAGACACTCGCGCACTGGATCAACTGACAGGACAGCTCTCCTCGAACGAAGCAAGTCGGGGTCTCGGTTCAACAGCCGAAGCTGGAGGGGGGGGGGTAAGAGGAGCTGATGGAGACAGGCCCGCGGCTGTAGTGATGATGGGACACGACAGGATTGGTCTCGTTTGGCGCCGTCGAAGAAAAGGGTACAAAAGAGGCCACCGCCCGTTCACCTCCTGTCCTCGTACCGGACCGTCGCAGTGAGTCTGTTCGGGCTCTGGCCGGCAGAGGGCGGGCGAGGCGAACACAGTGTAATCTCGTCTCCGATCAAGCGGTACGCTAGTTGTACAATGGCGCCGACGGAGGAGAGTGGCAGGCTGTCCGAGCAGCGATCTTGGTAGCTCGTTCCGGAGTAGTAGCTGGCAAACGGTGCTTGGTGGCGGGGGAGGAGGCTGTTCGAGAGGTCTGATCAAAGACTTCGGAGGGGGCGGCGGCGGCGGTTGAGGGACGAGGGAATACGATGTGCGTTGTGCGGGTGGAGGTTTGGAAGGAGTAGGCTAGATAGTGTGGAAGTTTTGAGGCGGGATTGATTGGTTTGCCCCGACAGCCCGAAAACGAACACCGTCGGTCCCTCTCTATCTCTCTATGTCTCGCTCAGTCGCTCGGAAGCGCTTTGGTGGGTGGATCCAAGACACGGACACGCCACAGCCAGGCCCCCCAGTCCAGGGCCCAGGGGGGTCTCTGTCACGAAACAAACCGGACTGCTGGAGATTGGCGTTTCGACTGTCGGTGGTATGATGTGACTTCACGGCGCAGGGAGTGCGGGCAGTGGCTCTCTCGGCTCTGCAGGGAAGGGGTTGCAAATTCAATTTGTTAGGCCGTGCTAGCCAGGCATGCTTCCCCCATGCGATCCCCCAAGTGCGGGATAGATAGATAGGCAGATAGGTTGACGTAGTGGGTGACGGGTGACTGGTGACTGGGCAGACTAGGCACGTAGTCTACGGCTTGAGTGGCACGGGGGGGTGATCGTGGTTTTTGGGGTAGGCAGGGAAAGTATATTAGACAGCGTGGACATGGATTTCTTGGGGTATAAGACGAGAGGGCTATTGCAGAAATCCGCCTCGCGCGATAGGATAGGGCCCGGGAATCGATCGAAAACTTGAAATTCTGGTACAAGTTCCAACAACAACAACAAAGCGGCACAGGGGTCAGTCGCAACGAACGCACGCACAACGGGGAGGGGGAGACGAGAGTAAGAGAGAAGGGGGAGGGGTTGTGCGGAGCCGAGTATCGGTGGGTGATTAGCGGGCCGTCCGGACGCAGAGGAAATGAACAGAACGGTCGGCCGGTCAGTCAGTCAAGCACCTCAATCATTTAGTCAGTTCTTTCAATAATTGCATGTGCGCCTGTGAAGTGAGTCGCACGGGAGGGAATAGTTCTTTCTACGCGGAGACGCAATGCAAACCCCCAATATGCTGCAGCGCTGCTCTGCTGCTGTGCCCTTCCTCTGCCAATCGCATGGGCAGGGCTCAGCTGAGGAGGAGGAGGAGGAGGTGGTGGTGGCCTAGCTGGGCTATTTGCAGCTGATCGACGACCGACACGAGCCCGCCTGCACCTCTGTGCCTCTGTGCCGCTGCTGACTGTCCAGTCATTCGCGGTGGTGCAGTCTGTCGTCTCTTCCTTTTAGAGAGAGTGTCCCGATCCGGCGCGGGGGGTTGGCCTCGACGATCATTGACCTGAACTAGACCAACAGCAGCACCTCAGAGCCGAGGCGACAAATTGTGTATGTACAGCAGTAGGCTGGGTGGCTTGTGGCCTTGGCGAGGATTTCTGATGCAGCACGGATCTTCCCAGACTATTATTCGAGGACACACACACACACATTGCTCCCTAATGTCGTTTGTTCTCTTGGGATGAGGGGGGAATGCCGGTGGGTACTGTTGCATTCAGTTCATTGTTCTGCCTGCAACTCTCGAGAAGTGGCCGGACGGACGGGCCATGTTGTTGAATGACTGTGGCACGGGCATCACCGCACACCACGGAGCGCGGGCCACACAGAGCGCACGTGGGCTGTGGTGTGGTTGTGTGCGCGTGTTGTGCCTGTGCCCGTGTCGGTCGGTCGTGTGTTTGGTCTCGTGCTTGTCTGTCCCGTCTTGTCTGTCCTAGGTTCAAACATGGACTCACCACTCGCCCACATTTGGCTGTGAGGAAGAGACAGGCGGCCAGGCGGGAACAAGGCACGGGCGCGGGCACGTTGTAAAGCCGTAACGGTAGCACGCGATTGGCGCCCTGTCAGAAAGCCCTTTTCTGCTTGTCAAAAAATAAAAATAAAAAGACGGCCGGTAGCTACTGCAACATCTGGTGGACCGGAATACGGGTAAATTTGCATGTGTTGTCGCGCAGAATGTTCGCCGGGGGTTCCTCCTGTTCTGTTCTATTTCCATCCACGGCAAGGCGAGGGATACCAAGTAAAAAGATGGGAACAGGGTCGGAGCGAATGGATGCGCCGTGCGGGTAGCTGTGTAAGAGGGGGGGGGGACAAGGGGGAACCTGGAACGACCTTGGATTCGCCGGGATTTTCTTACTGTGCTGTCCGCCCTGCTGGTGGGACATGGTCTCATCAGCGTTCCGCAAGCCACCGACGCCTCGAGTTTTATTATTACTTGCATGTGGTCTAGTACAGCACATATTGAGGCTGCCCTAGTCCACAGGTTCTGTGTGCTATACTTCAATCTTGCTGCCGTTCACAACAAGATGATGCTCTTTCACAGCCTGGACGGGCGCACTCCCTGACTCCTTGGGAGTCGTGCTCGGTAATCGATCGAGCACTGGGTCCAGCTCGTCCCTGCGAATCGTGTTTCGCGTACGGCTGGGCGGGGCCGGTACTGTGGTATCGGTGGTATCGCGGCAGCCGCCATGTTGCAATCTGAAGGAGTTGTGTTGTGCATGCACCGTAGATCAAACCAACTTTTTATCTATTTTTTTTGGCTTAGCCCAGCCAGAGAAAAGCCGTGCGTGAGCGGTTCGTGGGCCCATGTCCACCGCACCGCAATCGCACATGGGAATTCGATCTAGATGTCTCGTTCCCGTACCGCACACTAGTAGAGCAGACCAATAAGTAACTACACATGTGCTTGTATAGGGGTGGGTGGCATTTTGGCTCTCGGGTCCGATGATCGCAGGTGTCTGCATTGCACCGCACTGCACACATCCCATCCATCCCGCCTTGTGACCTGATTCAGAGCGATTGGGTTTCGGCATGCGCGAAGGGCGAAATCTAATTTGTTCATTTCGAAACACCATCATCATTCAATCATGGCCCCAGGCCTGCCCCTCCTCGGAGGCGAGGTGAGGGCGGGTAGACCTGGCCTGTGACTACGGACGGACGGGCTGACAGACAAGAGGGTGCGCCTTATTTCGGAGAGATATTCAGGGGGCTGCTCTCGGGTAGGAGCCCTATTTCACGGAGAACGGCATGGCGGCTTCGATTGAACCGGGGTCTGCTCTAATGACAATGGCCCGTGGCATTGGAATGCGATGACAGACCGACCGCCTGGTGGAAGCCCCGACAAACCAGATCAGCCCTCGCTCCACTCTGATGGCGATGCACCCCTGGTATACAGTATGCTTTCATGTACGTATGAGAATTTTGTCTCTGATTCATCACTTCTCACCACGTGATATCGGGTAGGCACAGCGATCTACTGCGCATCACTCGCCCATCCGTGGCGCAGACAGTGGGTTGCTGAGCCGTCGGTTCCAGCCTCCCACGCTTCGGCGATGGGTAACGCCATGGGAACAGCCTCTACATCTAGAAGTTCGCTGTGAACTCAAGGAGGAAAGTTGTCAGCGGTAATGGTTTTCAGCAGATGGAGGGTTACAACAAGCACATAGGTGTTCAACGCCCTGAACCCGAGAGTCATGTCCTGTAGCGAGCTGGTACAGTGTATCAATAACTCGATTTCGGTGAGGATGACCGGGACGATACAGCCTGTCTCCCAGTCATACACTGAGGTCAGGCTGAGCTCCCCTGCCTCGTCCACGTCGACCGATATGTTGTGGAGGCCAAAGTCGTCGTGCTGGAGGACAAGCCGGTACAGGACTTCGTCGTCGCCCTCTGGGAAGGATCAGGGGTATGAGGCAGAGAAGTGATTGTTTGGCAGCGGATACTAGTGGGCCGACGGTCAGCTTATCTTCCTCCCACCCGATCCTGTCACCTTCACTGCCGATCAAGCCCTCAACTTTCGCCTTGAGCATGGCGATGCAGAAGTCTCGGTTGCCAGCAGGGGGCAGCGGGAACATCTTGGGCATCCATTCTACCGGCTGGAAGCTCGTCCAGAAAAGCCATGTGGCGACGAAGGCGGCCGGCAATGGCTTGTTCAACAAGGCTGCACGACTGCTGGCTGCTTGGGTGAGCAGTGACCTCTTTGCCAAAGTTGTAAGTCAGTAACGTTTCATATCTCGCAGCCAGTCGGTCGGTCGTAGGCGTGTCCACTGCTGCCATGGTATAAGGGAAGCCAGACCGACCTTCTGGGCCTCGTTCAGTTCCCCCCAAGGCGGAGTATCACCATTGGACATGTCAAAAAGCATGAGTTGCCGCCCACTGATGTCCCTTGGTGGGTCGGTCCTGAGCCCTTCAGACTGCTGGGGGCGGCGAGAATAGAGCAGGCGAGAGGTTGGGATCTCAGCACTACCCTCAAGGAGATGGTACACGGCAACCTCGAACTCAGCCTGGTTGTGCAGCCAGGTCAGAGGAAAACCGTCATAACTCGGCGTGTTCACGTCGGCCCTCGCGACACGCGCCATCACATCTCTATCAGCAGAGAGCCTGAGGTGGAAGCCCTGTCTCCATTCTCATGGTTAGTATCAAGCAGCAGACCGCACAGGAGGTGCCGCTGGACAGGACAGTCAGGACACTTGCTTAGGACGACAGGCTGGCAGATCAGGAGTCCTCAAGTCTTGGTGTGGACGGTGTGCATGTGGAAAAAGCACCGCGCCATTCAGCAAGTGGCACGACAGCTAGGAAGAGAACCGCATTGGTGGAAATCCTGTCCCAGTCTGTGTCAGGAATAAGGTGCACAGGTAGAGTGATAGGGCCAAATAGCCCCCATGAGCCAAAGCAATAGTTGAGCCTCAGGTCTAAGTATCTCTTGAGGGCGCGTACGCTGCGCGGAAGCCTCTAAATAGTGGCTATTTGTCTTGGCATTCGGGGCCCGAAGGGCCTGAAGGGCCTCACGTGACGTTGATCCCTGACAGTCTGCTTCTGATGCTCGCGTGCATCTACGGGCAAAAAATAATGAGGCTGTGTTCGTGCAACGTTCAATGTTGGCAACCCATAAATCCGAACCCGCCTTGGACACCCGGAGCAACTAGACTGCTGTATCATCCAACACTCTCGACTTTGATCTGGAAGGCAAACAAATCTTATTGATATGGCTGACACTGTGGACGACTCGTCTACGGCAGATGTCTTGTTACCTTCTGATGATCCATCTGACCATGAGGATGACGTTGAGTCCCTCCAGAATGTCACCAGGAGCCTTGCCCCCTGGCCTGTGTCGCTGCAAGGTACCGCCGCTGACACTATGCTTGAGATCCACTCGATCTCTGAAGATGCCAATGGGACCCGCAGGACTATGAATATTTCCGTTTCCGGCAAAGCGAACCTTGATTTCCATCAACCGAACGCGCGCGATGATGTCCATCAGGCTAGCAACGCAGCCTCCAATGGGTTTTCATTTAAATCGACCGGCATCGATTTGGGCTCTTCAGAGGGAAGAAGAGAGTTCACAAAACAAAGATTCGTATGTTCTTGATTGCTCGGGTCAAGCCAACTCTCTGTAAGCTGATATTACCTCGTCAGCCACGTCCAGCACTCGCGCAGTCTGACTGTTATACACCTTACGTTCGAATCTCAAATCGCGTTGCCACGAAGAAGCTCATAAAGATCGCCCAGGATTTCACCTTGCTAGACCAGGTTTTTGCCGAGTGCTTCCGAGCATTTGAGGGAGCTTTCGATCACAAAAATATCCGGGAACGACTGCTACGCATTCGGAACGACCTCGCTAAAAGTCAACGCCATAGCTCGGGTCCAGATAACAGCCAAGATCAGGCTGGTTACATTGGGCCTCTTGGAGATTTCTGCGAGAATGTCTGCGCTTCATGGAAAGAGCCTGCCTCAAATCGTAAGATCAGGGGCTATAAGAATGGTCTCAAGTACGGCGATGACTATCTGGTCTACTTGCAGAATACTCTCGAAATCCCATACTGGCAGCTCGTCATTGATCTCCTCCTAGATTGGAGAGAAACCAACGCATCCAATATTCTCGGCACCGCAATCCTATATCTGCTACGGTACAAGGTCTTATCCTGCGGGAATCAAGTCGAAGAATTAGCTCAAATGGCTATTCCAGATGCAGAAGATAGGAACGGGCTTAGTACTGTAGTTCGAAGTATTCAGAAGAGGCTAGATTTCCTCGACTATGCCCTGGAAGTTGTGATGCCAGGTGAAGTGGAGATTACGGCTTCAGCAATTACTGGCTTCCGAGGTGTTCACTCAGAACTTGGATCTGGGATAAGCAGAGCCACTCCTTCAACAAAACATGTGAGGGACTGCCCTTTCCCCAAATCCTGGGGGCTTCCAAACTGTTTCAAGTTCGCTGCTAACATGAATGCAGGATGCCCCAAAACAACTAGCACTCTTCGTACTCTTTAATATTCTCGCCTTCATTCCCGGCTACCGAGGCTTCGCCATCTCAGCACAGAGCCATGAGCATGGGACGACAAGCGACGCCGACTTCTACTACCTCATGCAAAGTAGTATCATGTCAGTTTTGGGTAATTTCGCTGCGGCGCTGCCTTTGCTCCAATCGGCGCGTATCTCGGGGCCTTACTACTTTTTCTGGGCATTCTCAGCCATGGGGCTACTCTCGGCTGTACTTTCCGTGGTCATTTACCCGTATACAAATACGGGTTGGAGTTCAGTGGTATCCTTCGTCGGCAGTGTAGCCTCGGCGGCTTCTGTGCTAGTTTTGACAGTTGCGACGGCAAGAGAACAGATGATCGGGCCTGGGTCACGCAGTGATGGGGAAGATATCACGAAAGGGTCTGCAGATCGGAACGGAAAGCTCAAGAAGCAGTGAGACAGGTAGGCAGACGGTATTTGGGGGGAATCACTTTCTTATTTGTGACCTTGCGCATTGTTGGGGGATGACTAATCACCCCACTCTCTTCTAATACACCATACCTTCCATAGCCCGCCTAGCATTAGCTTCTCCGCAATATACATATAATGAGATATAATACCTTTAATTAAATTAGCTATTAAAAACTTAAATTAATACCTTAATTAATTCCAAAGCCCTTATATAATTTATTATATAATAATTATAACTTTATTTTATTTTCTAAGCTTTTATATTAAGAATAATCTTTAATCTTTATTAATTATCTTATAATTATTATAATAATTAAACTCCCCCCTTTATATAATATATTAAGACTTTATTAAATAAATATTAATTTAATTAATTAAAGGCTTTAAATATTTATAATGCTTTAAATAATTATTAATAAGCCTTATATTTATTAAATATTAAATTTTTATTAATCCAGCAGCCTTAATAAACTTTTAATTATTAAACCCCCTTAATTAAACTAATTTAACTTAAATAACTCTTTATTAACTACTTAAGCTAAACCTTAAATAGCCTTATAAATAAAAATAAGAAAAAATTATTATAAAATATTAAGGGATACTTTCTTAATATTAAACCCCTTTAAAATTAACTTAATATCTATAAGCTATCCTTTAATTTAACACTATTAAGTAAAGGGCAGCTTAAGTTATTTTTAAAAGCTGCTCCTTAGTTTATAATAATACTACCTTTTACTCTTAATAGCCTTTTTTAAGCCTTTTAAATATAAAATATAGCTATTTATATTTTAAATTATAACTTCCTTTTTAAGGTATAGATTTTAAAAGCTATTAAAGAAGCTATTATTAATTTATTATAATTATTATCTTAATCTTCCCCTTTTATTAATTCCCTTAAATTTAATTAATATCCTTTATTTATAATAAAAAATCTTCTATTAATTATTATTTAAAATCTTATTATTTTATATTATTAATATCCTTAATTTAAAAGTAAAAAGTACTTTATTATTAATTAATTATTAAATTTTTCTATATTATAAATAAATTCCCTAATACCTTAAATAAAATCCCTTCTTTTAATATATTTAATTAAATCTTTTCCTTTAACTTATCATTCCTTTATTAATATAATTATAGCTAAATTATTAAATTCCTTTATAAAATAAATTAAGAAAGCCCTTAAGGGATTATCTAAATAAAAACCTCTTTATATTAAGGTAGATTATATCTTTAATATAATAATTATTTATATTATTAAATAAAGTATTATCTTAAGAATATTTCTTAAGCTTTACTTTATTATATTTAATAAGATTTCTTAAAAGGTTTAATAAATTATAAATAAATTTATAAAGAAAGAATATTATAAGTAAATAGCTATAATATAATATTTATTTATAAAATTTATAAATATTACTTCTTCCTTAATTATTTATTATATCCTCCTTATTTATTTTAAAGTAAGATTAGTTTATTAATTATTAACGCCGCTTTAATATTCTTAAATACTACCCTATTAAGAATTAATATTACTTTAGCAACCTTTTTAATAATTAATAATTATATCCCTTATCTTATTAAAACTTATAAAAGCATTACCTTATCATTAATAAAAGGCATCCTATTTCTTTTTAAGATTTCTTTATTAGCCTTATTATTATCTTATATTAACTTTAATATAATAATTATTTAAAAATGCCCTTTTAAAATAAAAAGATAAATAAGATTATTACCTTAATTTAGATTATAATTATAAATATTATCCTTATTTAGCTTATAATTATAAATATAAGCTCCCCTTTTATTAATTAATGCTTAACTAGGGATCCTATTTAAAATTAATTATTCTTAATTAAGCTTTTATATTCTTAAGGGGCGCTACCTTATATCTTAAATTAAAAATATTTAAATTCTATAATATTAAAATTAATACTTATATCTCTTATATTAAATACTTTATTAAAATTTATAATAATAATATTATATTAATAAATTTCTTTATTAATATCATTTTTAACTTAAATTTAAATAATATATATTAATTTATATCTTTAATAAAAGGAAAATATAAATAGCTCTTTATTAACTTTACCTTATAAAAGAATAAACTTTATTAATATTTTTATAAGGATTATAAAAACCTTATAATTAAGGTTAATAAGATAATATATAGCTTTAAAGATAAAGATACCTTACCTTTATAAAAATATATTAATAATAAGATTTACCTTTATAATAAAGTTAGAGAGATTAATAAAGATATATAGATATAATATATTTATATTAAACTTAACCTTAAGCTATATATAATTATTATACTTTATTTTAAAAAAAATAAACTTAAAGGCTTTAAAAAATTTATTAATTAAGTTAAATATAATATTTATTTAAAATAAAAAAGAAATAAAGAAGTGAAAGATTTATAAGTTTATAAGATTAAAATATTATAAAACTAAATCGCTATTCTTTAGAAATCCATTAATAACTATTTTAATTAAAATAAGTAATTTAATCAACCCCTTTAATATAATAATCAAGATTAAGCCCCCTATCCTTTATATATATAATAAAATAACCGAAATTACCCTTATAACCCTAGCTATCCTTAAAGCCTTAATTATAATTATAAATTAAATTATAATTTAAACTTCCTATTAAATCATAATTTAAAATTCTCTATAAACTATAATTTAAGATTCCCTATAAATTATAATATTAATAATATAATAATAAATAAAGCTTCTTATAATATATTAATAAATTATATTAATAAGCTAATATTTAATAAATTAAATAAATAAAACCGCTCTATTAATAAATAGCAACCATAAGAAAATAGAAAGAATCAACCTTTTATCAAGGCTTATATAACTATAATTAAAGATAAATTAAACCAGCTTACTCTCAAAATCATAAACAAGATTTAATGATTTTATATATATCGCGATCTACCTTTTAATAGCGATAACTCTAGATTTAATATAGATTTAAAGTTAAAGCGGGAAAACTAAGTAGATAAATAGGATTAAGGATATCTCTGCCGCTTAAATAATCCTTAATTTAACCTATTCTTATTATAAATATACTTAATATTTTTATTAACCCCTTAAAATAAATTACCTTTAACCTATTATTATAAAAAAATAATAAAAAGTTAAAACCTATTCCTAAATCTAAGATTTTACCTTAAAGAGATAATATTAAGATATAAATTATATATAAAGATATAATGGAAAATCTAGCTAATATTACCTTCTTATATTTAATAAAAAAGGATATTTCTTTATTATATTCCCCTTTTAAACTAAATCACTTATATATTATTATATATACCTTAAATAAAGATTCTCTTAATAATATATTAAATATAGCTTTTAGCGCTACTTTTATTTCTAAAAAAATATTTATATATTATTATCTTAACTTATTATTTAAAGAACTTAATACCCCTTTTTACTTATTTAAAATTAATAAAAAACCTATTATTATATATTAAATTAACTTATTAATAAACCTTTTAAATTATAAATAATAATTATAAATTATTTAGGAATCAGCTTATATTATCAATAACCTTTTTTATAATATCTTTCTTAAAATTCCCTTTTTTAAACGCTATTAATTATATATTAAATAAAGATCTTATAATTATAATAAATCAATTCTTATTATAAATATAAGCTAGGAAATCCAAGCTATTTATATTTAAGATCCTTTAGCTAATTAATAAGTTTTAATATTAAAGGCTGCTAAGGAATGCTTTATCTTTCTTAATTATAGCTTTAATATTTATATTTAAACCTAAGAGCTTCCTATTTATATTAAAAGTTACCTTATTAAACCTTAAATAATTATTAATACTTATAAATTTACTTATAACTTTTTAATTAATAATATTATAAATAGGATTAATAATATTTTATCCTTTTCTAATTTTAATAATATCCCTATTATTATCTATAAGGATTAAATTCTAAGTTACCTTTAAGCCATCTCCTTAATTCCTAACCTAAAATCCTTCCTTATATAATAAAATAATATCTTAATTGATATTCCCCTTTTTAAAATCTTAAGCAATATATTTCTTAATAAAAAGAAGGAATAAGTTTTAAATAGGTATTCTTTTAATATATTAATCCTAAACCTAAACTTTAATATTAATTAAGCCGATATTAATTTATATTAAGGCCTTAAAAAGGTAAAAGAAATGTGGCAAATTATATTATAATATATATATTTATTTTAAGCTAAATTAAAATACTTTAATAATAAAATTAAAATAAATATTCCTTTTAAACTAAATATTAACTTAAATAACTTAATATAGTATTTATATAATATATTATATTATAATTATAAGGTATTTAATAAGATTATTAATAAGCTAACTTAAATAAATATAATTAAGCTTATTTAGCTTAGAGAAAATTACTTTACTGTAATACTAGCTTTTATAATATAGCGAAATGATAAACCTTAAGTAATTATTAATTTATAAAAGGTTAATATAAAGCTTATTTAATATAACTACCCCTTATCTTAATAAGATGATATTTTAAGTTTATTAAAAGGTAATTAAGTTTTTATAATTATAAATATAATAAAAAGATTCTTTTAATAAACTATTATTAAATAAGATTAATAGAAAATAATATTTATTATTTTATATTAAGGATTAAAATATATAATAATAGCCATTATAAGCTTAGCTATTTCCCTTTTTTTTTTTAATATTATATAAAAACTTTATTTATATCCTACCTTTAAATATTCATACTAGTTTATATTAATAATATTATTATTTTTTTTAAATTTATATAAGATTATATTCTTTATCTTAAATTAACCCTAACCTTATTAGAAAATAATAGATATATATTATCTTTTATTAAATATTATTTTATTTAAGCTGGATTAAAAGCTTTAAGTTATTATATATTATAATTTAATTTATTTATAACTAAGGAAAAGATTAAGGCTATCTATAACTTACCTATATCCTTTAATCTTTAAAAGCTTAAATATAATACTAGATTAATAAGTTATTATTATAACTTTATATTTAATTATTTTATTATAGCTAACTTATTAAATAAGCTTAAAACCCTTAGATTTAAGGGTAGCCTTTATATTAATCCTTAAAAGGATACTTATATTAAATAATATATCTTTCCCCTTAAAGTTACTTACCCTCTTTTAATAATTACTTTAGAAATTATAAAGGCTTAAAAAAAAAAGTAGAAATATTATAATAAGCTATAAATAAAAGTTAAAAAAGCTTAAGAGTAATTTAAATAAAGCTTAATTAATTATATTAACCTTATATTCCTAAATTACTTTAAGCCCTTTATCCTTTATATTAATATAAATAATAAAAGTATTAATATAAATTTATATTAAATATAGGTAGATAAGAAAAATCAACCTATCCTATTTTTATTATATACCTTTATATTTATAAAAAAGAATTATTTTACCCTTAAACTAAAAACATTTAATTTTATCTAAGCCTTAAAGAAATACTTATATTATTTAAATTATAATAAGATTTAAATTATTATTAATTATAAATCCATTAAATAATTATTTAAAGCTATAGCTTACTTTCCTAAAAATACCTAGTATATTATAAAATAATAACTCTTCCTTATAAAATATATTAATTAAATCTCAATTATTTATCATTTAGATAAATTATATATTAATATAAATATATTATTAAGATTATCCTAAAAAAAATAAATAATAATATTTAAACTTATAATGATAATAATTAAATTTATAATATATTTTTATATTATTACTTAATAGCAGGCTTAAGCTATATTTAAATTAATTTAAGTAAACTTAATAAACCTAATCTCTATTTTAATCCCTTAAATTATCATTACCCTTTCTACCTTTAATATCTTTAAAGATGAAAATATATTAATTATAATAATCCCAATAAATAATATCTTAATAACTAAAGTATATATAAGTGATAATAAAGGCTAAATTATTGCCTAGCTTTATATATCCCTTACCTTTAAGGAAAACTTAAGAAAAGCTCTTAAAAAAAACTATATCTTTAAATCTATTTATCTCCAACTCTTAAAATAGCTAATAAACACTAAATATTAACCTAAAAGCCCTAACTTAATACTTTATAACTTCTATATATATCTAAAAAGCCAGCTATTATATTATATAAATAAGGATAAGGCCTGCTTTATTATCCTTATTAAATGAATCCACTGAATCCTTTATTTAATATATAATAATTAAGCTTATATTAAATAAATATAGATACTTTAATTTTTATAAAATATTATATTTTTCCTATTTATAAATAAATAAATCTAGGAATATATTTTAAAATATATTATTTATAATATAAAAGGATCCTATTAATATTTACCCTTTAGAAATCTTTAATTAATTAATATTCTAACAATTCCACTCTTAATCTTCTACCTTAATTTTATTATCAACCTACTTATATTTATAAAAGGCTATAATTATATCCTATTTATTATATATAAAACCTTAAAATTTATTTATACCTTAATTAGCTAGATTAATTATATAGCAGAAAATTAAGTAAAGGTATATATTATTTATATATATCTAGACTAAGGATTTCTAAATATCTTTATCTTTAATATAAATAAAAAATTCCTTAATACTCTTTAAAAGGGACTATATAAAACCGCTAATATTAATATTTATATAATAGCTATAAATTATACTGCTATTAATAATTAAGCTAAATATATAATTTAAATTATAATAATAAGCTTAATTACTTATATTAATACATTATAAGATCTATCCTTTTAAAAATAATAATTATTATATATATTATTTATTATAAATACCTTTATATTAGCCTTAATTAAATAAATATCCTTTATAATATTATATAATTAACTTCCTATTAGATTTCTATTAATTATATATTTAATAAATTATAATTTTAAATAAATATAATAAGTTATATAAAAAAAAGTTATAAAATATTTATATATTACCTAGGCTAAGATAAAAGTTTATTATAATAATTATTATTAAAGCCCTTTATATTTTAAAAAGGATAATTATATATATATTAAGCTAATTAAACCTAAATATTAAGGATATTATATAAATTATTAAATTAAGCTATCCTTTTATTAAGCTAAGCCTTATAAAATTATTAAGAAAATCAACCCTTTTAAATATTATTTTAATTTACCCTAATAATTATATTAATTATAAAATATTTTAATTAAATACCTTAAACTAGCTAACCTTTAATAAATATTTAAAGCCCCCTTATTACCTAAGCTATTTATATAAAAAAGAAAAGAAAAATTTATTATAAAAGTAATTATAAATTATAAATAATTAAAGAAACTTAATAATATTATTAAATACCTTTATTATAAAGTTAAATAAATAAATTATAAAGGAATAACTTAAAAGCTTTATAATATTTTTATTCTTAATATTCCTTATCTTATTAATAAATATTATAAATATTACAAACTTAAGAAGCTAATAACCTTTATATTTATATCTTAAAATCCCTTATAAATAGTATATTTATATTATATTATTAAATAGTTAATCAATTATATTAGATTTATATTAAGAATAAGTATTAATAAAACTTATCTTAACTTTAATATATAAATTATTATTAAAAGCGATTTATTATTTATTATTATAATAATAGCTTTAAATTATTTATAAATAATTATTTTAAAAGTTAAAAACTTTTTAAAGCTTATTTTAAATCACTACCTTATTAATATTTACCTTTACCTTTAACCTTTATTTATAATTACTCTTACCTTTAACTTTTACCTATAATTAACCTTACCTTTTACCTTTACCTAACCTTTACCTCTTTATATATATTATTTTTAATTATATAATAATCCCCCTTTTTTAAATTCCTTTTATATATTATTAAGATAATATATAATAAAATTATTATTATAATATCCCTTTATATATTTATAAATATACTTAAATACCTTTAAAAAGGTATTTTTATTCCTTTTAATACCTTTATTTCCCTTTTTATAAAGATTATTATTCCTTATATTTATATAACTATTACCCTAAATATTAATAATATATTAAATAAGCTTTTTAATAAATCATACCCTTTATTATAATTATAAAATAATAACCCTATTAACTTATATTATATTTAAAGCGAATTAAATGAAGTAATTAATCATAATAACTCCACTAACTTATATTAAATCTAAAATAAGTTAGATTTCACTATTTAATAATCTAGATAGGATTAACTAAGAATTAGCAATATCTTTCCTTAATAAAGATTAAATAGCATTAATAGTAAAGATTCTATTATATCTAAATCTATTATTATATCAAGGTATATTATTATATTAAAGAATAGCAAGCCTTTACCTAAATATAATAAAATAATCAATATACTTATAAACTTTAATCCTTTTATAATATAAATAGCAATCATTATTATCCTTAATAATATCATCAACTTAATAAATAATTATAATTTAAAGCAATTAATTTATAAATTATAAAAGGCCTTCTCTTAAAATATATCTATAATATAAGATATAGCCTTATTTTATTTTAATAATACTCCTTTATAAGCTAATCTTAAATTCCTAACCTTATTTTCCCTTAAAACTATTTAGCTAAATTCCTTATTATAAATATACTCCCTTAATAATATTTTATTTAATATAATATTAAATAAGAAGCTCCTTTATAATAAATAGTTTTTATTATTCTTAATATTTAAATAAGATAGCCTTAACCTATATTAATTAGCCTATGCTTTAAATCTAAAGGTTAATATAATTTAATTTAAAGAAAAATAAGAGATAAATAAAGAAATAATTAAGAAAGTTAAAGATATTTCCCCCTTCTTTATTTATATTACCTTTACCTTAAGTAAGCCAATAATACTATATACCTAAGAAATTATAATAATAATTAATAATATACTTATATCTAGATTTATTATAGCTATTTAAATTTCTAGCTATCTATATTAATACCCTTAATTTAAGTTAAATATTAATATCTATTATAACATAATTAATATAAAGATTATATTCATCTTTATTCCTTTAAATAGCCTTATTATAATATTTTAAATAAATATAATATTATAAAAATAAATTAAAAGCTTATTAATATCTTAAGGTTTTATTAAATTATTATAAAATAATATCTTCCTATTTAATATAACGATAAATAATAAGAATATTAAAATTATCTTTTAAAGGTATATTATAAACAACCTTTATAATTTATATATACCTAAGCTTATATAGTTTTATAATTTTATTAAGATAACCTTTTTTATTAAATCCCTATAATTTACCTTCTTAATTATTAAAGAATAAGAAGATTTTAATAATTAATCTTTTTATCTTAATTAAGAATATATAAATTCCCTCTTCAACCCAATAGCCTCCCTAAAAACTACTGCTTATAATCAATCCATTATTATTTATAACTATATCGCTAACCTCTTTAAGAAAGCTTATAAGTTGCTAACTTATATAACTTTTTAAGATATAAATAATATATTAATAAGCTTAAAAAACAGCGCAGTATGTAAATATATTTATAAGAAATAAGTAATATTAAAGCTTAATAAGATAAATTATAAGATATTTATAATATTAATTAATATTTAAATATATATAATTAAGTAAGATAAAAAGGAGGTTAAAATTCCCTACCTATATTACTTTTTAATATTTAAGATATTTAATAATAAGTAATTTATATAATTAATGCCTTTAATAAATATTATATATAAGGTTTAAATCTAAGTTTTATATATTAAAGTCCCTATATTTATAAATAATAAATTTAAAAAGGAGATTATTAATATAATTATAAAGATAATATATAACTAGCTTTAATCTTATTATATTCCTTATAATAAAGATAAAGTAAATATTAAATAATAATAAATTAATATATATATTAAGATTATTAAGTTATTTATAATAATAAAAAAATTTAATAATAAGGATAAGCTTATTTATATCTTTATTTATATATTTTCTTAAAGGCTTTAAAAGTATTAAATAAATAAAGAAAATAATATTAAAGGTAAAACCTTAAAAGAATACTATATTAAAATTATAAAAGAAATTAATAAATATTATAACTACCTTATATTATTAATAGATATAATTATTAATATTCCTTAATTTATATTAATTTATATATTATATAATAATTTATTAAATAAGCTATTTAACTTTTAATTTATAATATATTAACTTAAATAAATAAGTTAACTTAAAAAGGAATTTATAATAACTATTACCTTATTCCTTAACTTTAAAAAACCTTAACTCCTTAAGCATAATAAATTAAATAAACTTATAAAGATTTTTACTTTAAGTAAAGATAAAGTAGAAAAGTTTATAATTAATCTTTATTTTATTAAAGTTAATAATAATATTATAATTAAGTTAAAGGTTTAAGGCCTTTTTAAGATAAAGGAATTTTAAAATATACCTTTAATTTAATAATTTTTTATATTTTATAGCAATCCTATTATTATAAATATTATCTAAAGCTTTTCCATCCTAAGCTAAATAATATATTAATTTTATTATAACCTAGCCTTATTATTTTATAAATTAAATAATATTTAAAATAAATATAAGGACCTTTTTTATTTAATAATATTTTAAGATATAAGTAATAAGATTATTATGATTATTATATTTAAGTTTTAATATTATAAAGCTATTATTATATAATATATCTTAAAAGTATTATATATATTCTTTAAGGATTAATAAGATACCTTTATTATATTTATTAAGATACCCTTTATAATTATTATTATTAAAGGGGTTCTTAATAATAATAAAATAATATTAATTTATATTATTCTTCTTATTTATATATATTTATCTATTTAAGATATATTATATATAATATATTAGCTTAAGATAATAAAAATCCTTAATAATAATAATTTAAACCTTAACTTAAATAAGCCTTAATTTAATAATAATAATATATGATATAATATTAAATTAATTATCTTAAAATCTTTAAATAATAATAATAATATTTATTTATTTAAAAGCAACTAGGCTAAAAATAAAGTTAATAAGCGTAATTAGGAAATTTAAAGCTATTATAAGATTCCCCCCCTTATATTTAGCTTAACTGCTACTTAATAACAATATATCTATTAATCTATCTTAATAGATATTATAAAATAAAAGGAATATTATAAATCTTTATTTACTATTATTTAAGATATTTATTATTATAACTTTAATTATAATCACCTTTCTTTAATAATAAATAATTATATTAAGCTTATTTATAATAAATATTAAAATATATAATATTTATTAATGCTATTAATAATAAGGTTTAAGGATAAAGCTATTTATAATATAACCTTAATTATAAAAATTAAAAAAAAGGCGGCTATTATAAATGATATTTATAAGGAAATCGCCTTATAAGCTAGGCAGCCTAAGCTTATAAACTTTAAATATAATCCTTAGGTTATAATTATCGCTAATTAAAATATAAATAATAATAATATAACTATATTAATATAAAAGATATTAAATATTAATTTAAATTTTAATAAACTTATTATTTAAGTTATTAACTTATAGCTAAAGAGTATAATATTAAAAAGAAGCTTCCACCTTAAGTATAATAAGGATATATATTAAGCCTTAAGAATCTTTAATATCTTATATTTAAGTATATAATTAAAAAAGCTATAAGATCTTATTAACTATATTAAGGATTTTACCTATAATAAATATAATAGCATTTAAAAGCTAAAAAATATTATATTTTAAAAGCTATATAATAAATATAAGTTTAATTTAATATATTTATTATATTAATTTAATAACCTTATTAATATCTTAACCCTAAATAAGATAAAGATCTTAAATAAGAACATTAATAACTTTATAAAAAAGATCCTTAATAATATTAAGGTTATTATCTATATATTTATTATCATCTAATCTTTAATATATAAAGAGCTTATTAACCCTATAATTATCCTTATTAATAAGATATTATAAGAATTTAAATTATATATTTAATAAGCTTAAATTATATTTTAATATCACCTTTTCTTATTTATTAATAATTATTATTAAGATAAGCTATTTATTAATAAATAATATAATAAAAGTAATAAATATAAGAATATCTACCTTAATTAACTTTTAATACCCCTTTTACTTTAAATTATAATTATAAAACTTAATTATATTACCTTCCTTATAAAAAATCATTAATAATATAAAAAACTTTAAAATCTTATATTTAATATCTTTTATAAGGGAAATATATAAATTATTTTCAACTCTTATATACCTTTCAACTTAACTTATATATAATATATATTCAAATAGTAATTTATTTATAATATATATATTCTTAAAATAGATTCTAATCTTATTAATAATAAAGTAATTAAATTCCTCTTAAGAAACTATATTATTTTAATATATTAATTTATAATAACTATTAAAGGTATTAACTTTATTAATATAATATAAGCTTAATTTTTAATAGAAATAATAGCTTAAATTTATTAATCTTATATTTTAAGTTTTAATATAATAATAAGGCCTTAGATTTATATTATTATACCTTATAATATCTAAATTAATAAGATTAAGATTTACCTTTAAGCCTTATTTAATAAGGAAGTTTATTATAACCTTATTAAGATTTATATTTAAATAATGGCGATAGGTAGTAAATAAGATATTATAATTCTTTACTTTATTTAAGATAATAAGATAATATTCCTCTTTAAAGGTAATTATATTAATATTATATAGATATATTTTAAATACCTATTAATTAATATTTTAAATAAAAACTTTTTTATTAAGTTTAAGGGATATAATATAAAGATTATAAGTTAATATTTAATATATTAAGCACTTTATAATATTTATTATAAGGATCTTTATAATTAAAGCAATATTTATTATTAATATTATATTCCTTATTATATTATTAAAAAGGTTACTTAAAAGGATTATAATAAGCTTATTTATTTCTTTTATAAATCTAAGGATTATTATATATATAATTATTAAGAAAAAGGTTTCTTTAATTTAATAATAAACCTTAATATTATTAACCTTCTTTAATAAGTTATTAAAAAAGATAATATTAATAATATTAATAAAGAGATTAACTCTTAATAAAAAGATAAAATATATATAAATCCTCTTATTATACTTAAAATAAACTTATAAGATAATAATAAACCTAAATATAATAAGGTTAAGAAATTAATAAAGGAACTTAACCTTAACTTAAAAGCTAAATTAAATAACCTATTTAATAATAATATCTTAAAGATATTTAATATATAGCCTTTTATTATAATATTAAAGGATATAAAGCTTAATAAATTTAAATAATTTAAAGATAAAAATAAAAAGGATAATTAAGTTAAAGATTTAAATAACTTTAATAAATTATTAATAAATAAGAAAATTATTAAGTTTAAAAAGATTTATTAAGGCTTAAGGAAGAAGAAAAAGGGTTTATAAATTAAGGTTTATATTATAAATAATAATAAAGTTTTTAATTAAGGCTTTAAGGTTAAGGATAATAATAAAGTTCCTAATTAAAGTTATAAGGTTAATATTATTTTAGCTATTCCTATTATTCTTATTAATAAATCTAATAAATAGAATAAGCTAGAATTTATAAAATTTATAGATTAGGTTGATAAATTTAATAGATAGAATGATATTTTAATAAAAGGAGATAAGTTTAATAAGTGAAATAAGTTAAAGTTTATAAAGTTTATAAATTAGGTTAATAAATTTAATAAATAAAATAATAAAAATAATACTTTACTTAATAAAAATAGATAATAGATAGATTCTTTAAGAATAATTAATTATAAGAAATATTATCTTAATATAGAAATATATAAAGATATATATATTTTTTAAAAGCTAAGTATATTAAGAGATAATTAATCACCCTATTCTTTTCTAATATATTATACCTTCTATAACCCACTTAATATTAACTTCTCTATAATATATATATAACGAGATATAATACCTTTAATTGAATTGGTTGTTAGAAATCTAAATTAGTGCCCTGATCGATTCCAAAGCCCTCGTGTGACTCGTTATATGCATTGGGTGTTTTCGCAGCGAGACTCTCTTATTTTGACATTGATTCTGGGAATAGACTGAATACAATTGCAATTTTTACACCTGCCTTTGGTTCTGGAACATACTCGCTGCAGATAGGGTTTGGTAGCCATTACAGAAGGCAGGAGTGGTGATGGCTTATACCTCCAAATGCTCAAGTGATGCATCTAGCAAGCACGAGGGATTGGCCTTTCCAACTCTGAAATCATCAGGTAGGCACCAAGCAGGGGGATACAAATCCCTGGGGCTTTTCGGAAAGGCAGGCTTGACTTAACTACAACACACTGGAAACTTAAAAATTGCATGTTTTCGGCAGCCGCGCCTTCTCACGTACAGCAAGATGCACTGCAGCTACCTGTGCTAGCTACGGATTCCTTCGTCCTCCACCAAAGTTCAACATTTTCAAAGGAGGACAGAAACGCATACAAGCTCCGACAGAACATCGCTCGCCATCAATTCATACTCTGCTTTCATGCTCACCACACAATTAGTCCATATACGTCACACAACGCACCCAGTACAAGCCACATCATGTCTGTCATGATCACGGCTCTCCGGGGCTTCAAAGTCAGTCCAGAGACCCTTGACAAGTACCTCGCGGAGAAGGGCGACTACAAGGGGTCGGACATCGGCACAACCCCTCCACAGTACGTTTTTGACGACAGGGGAGCTTCAGACAAGGCCTCGGATATAGTCCGCAAGAGGGTGGTCACGATGGGAGGCGACGCCAAAGGCAGCGAAGACATCCTCGTCGTCGTCCCGTTTGTCAAGTCCCGACCACCGTCCTGGGTCTTCGTGGCGTACAATTACGCCTTCGTTTATGACCAGCTTCTCATCACGACCTCCTTCCTCCCAGAGCGCGTGCCGCAAAAGTTTGAAGAGCTCAGACAGGAGATATTGGAGTACACCCCTGGCTCAGACCTGAGAGACGGCTCGGAGGGCCTGATGGGCTTCTACGTTGTTCGCACAGACCTGAAGTAGGCCCAAGGCGGTAGAATTAAATAACCGTCTAAGGGTATGTTTGGGGCTTCTTACACCTACCCGAATGCCTTCGACTGAAGCTTTCTGATCATCTTGCTGACTCAACATCCAATCCAGCTTCTCATTCCCTGTGAGGTCTGCGAGGAGACATTTGGAGAATTGACATTGACGACATCATCATCGGAGGACCGTTGATGAATTTGATGGATACGACGGTGTTTTGCCGGGAATGCTTGAGTAGGAAGGCATCAGAGGAGGTTGCGCATCGAGCGAGTACTAGCATGCGGTGTCGAAAAGCGTGTTTAGAAGAGGTCACTATTCAGCGTTTCTGAGGATCCATACGCACGAAATAGTAGATTGAGTACAACGACATGTTACTTCAAGAACTCAAATGGATGAGGTCTTCTGGATCGAGCGTGCTAGGCTAGAGATCCTCAAGGTCTGATTTACCATTCATCTGTGTGTATGTGTTCTCTGTGCCCATTTCCTGAACAGCAGGATTTATGTTAGACGCTGAGAATTACCTGGTCCTATGTTGAATACGAATTGACAGCAAGCGATGGTGCGAAGCCGTCATAGTAAGCAGGGATCAAAGACAAGTGTCAAGGATCGATCAGGCCAGTCGTCAAGGACAAGATGCCCACAACACAGCAGTGGTCTCTGTGGAGAACCAGTCAGCCACAGACAAACCCTACCCGAAAACATCACTCAAGTAACGATCCTCCTTCTGCTTCAACATCCACTCCTCGGCCTCCTCGGCAGACACCTCCGGGTGGCCCTCGCGGTAGATGCGCACGCAAACCTCATGGGTGCTCCGGCCAAGCCTGCTCGCGCTCCCGCACACGAGGACCCGCGCCCCGGCCTTGAACAGGTCCCTCACCACCTCCCTCTCCGCCCAGACGACCTCGTCCACGTGCGCCGTCGCCTGCTCCTGCGGCGCGCGCCTCGAGAACGCCGGCCGCACCGTCACGGCCCCGGCCGCCTCCCACGCAGCCAGCTCGTCCCCGTACAGGAAGTCCTCCTCGTGGTCCCTGCAGCCGTAGAACAGCACCGCGGGGCCGAGGGCGGCTGGTCCTCCCCGCGCGCCCGCGACTGCTGCCCGCTCCTGGACGAAGGCGCGCATGGGCGCTATGCCCGTGCCGGCTGCGACCATGACCACGGGCGTCTTTGGGTCAGGCGGCAGGCGGAACTTGGACGAAGCCGTGCCGCGTACTGAGCAGCGCAGGCGCGATCCGGGAGGAAGGTTCGAGAGGTACGAGCTGGCCACGCCGGTGAAGGACCCGCGGCCAGATAGGG
Source organism: Diaporthe vaccinii (assembly GCA_039880775.1). Taxonomy (NCBI): domain Eukaryota; kingdom Fungi; phylum Ascomycota; class Sordariomycetes; order Diaporthales; family Diaporthaceae; genus Diaporthe; species Diaporthe vaccinii. The sequence goes on from JBCEDN010000002.1 coordinate 920,583, forward strand.
CCGGAGCGCCCTCGAGCACATCGTAGATGATGGAGCACGTCAGGCAGGTGGTGCTGTCATCATCCGCAGCTGAATGCTTCGGGAATGAGGCGGCGCTCGGCACCGGGGGATAGGCTAAAGGCGACGATGAGATGGAGTACTGCCGTGGCGCCAGGGGTTGCAGCATTGCGAGATACTCGGCGAAGGACAGGTCGCAGCTGGGGAATTCTTCGAGCAGGTCCAGGACCGAGACGCGTTTCTCCAGGACGTCACTGCGGTAGGCGCTGGCGTCCGACGCGAGGGTCTTGAGTTTCTCAGAGTTGGGCAACTTCGCCGCGAGAGTGGCGACCTGGCGCTGGGATGCCGGCGTGGCGAGCTCGACTCGGGTGCCGATGAGCTCGTAGGCGGTCATGTGCTCATCTTGCTGTCGTTGTATCTTGTAAGCGACGACTCGCGGGAACTCAGTCAGGACAAAGGACACAGAAACTTACAAAGCCCGTTAGGTATTCCTTCGACGTCCCCGTGACAGCAAGGAGGTCGTCCGGATGCAGACCAAAGCGGTTCATGACACGCCGGATCTGCTCCCGCGGGTTGACGGGGAGCACAACGAGGTAGTCGCCGCTCTGGTACCTCTGGCCGGGGGGGAGCAGCACCTCCATGTGCTTCTTCTGCGGGCCGACGCCCGCCTTGACAACCTCGGTGTTGGAGAGCACGATGCCGCTGGTGATGTGCGGCCCGGCCAGCTTCGCCGGCGCCTCCGGGTGGACGACTTCCACCTTGATCTCCTCGGCCGTCACCTCGGCTGTGGCGCCGCTGAGTTTGCGAAGCACGGGGACCAGGCCGGCCTTCCAGTCCTCCCAGGGGCCAAGGATGTCCTCGCTGACGTCGACCAGGCCCATGAGCGCAATGCGGGTGGCACCGAGCTGCTCCATGAGGCTATCGACCAACCGCGGGATGCGGTGGAACGTTCTCACCCAGTCCTTGTTGCCGGCGCCGAAGACGGCGTAGCTCACACCCTTCAGCAGGTTGTCGTCCCCGGCGGCGGCCCGGGCCTCGAGCCATGCGACGAAGCCCTTGGCGTTGTCGGGGGGCTGGCCCTCGTACGAGGAGGTGATGATCAGGACGGGCCTGTCCTTGGGAAGGTTTTCGACGGCCTCGTCGAGGTTGCGAGCCCCGTCTGGAACTTGGAAGCCAAAGCCCGGTGCGTCGTGCTGGAAGTCCTCCCCGTAAGTCTTGCACGTGTTACTGATGCCACCAAAGTATATGGAAAGCGGCTTCAGGTCGGCACTCTTGTCGGTCTTGGACTCTTTGCCAGCGTCGTGTTTGGCTGTCTTTCTCTGGCCGGCTGCGGGATATACCTTGTCCTTATGCGGTGCTCCAGCCAGACCGACCATCTATAGCACTCGAGCATCAGCAGGTGTCCCAACCCGTACAAGAAGCCCTCGGTCTACTCACCCTGTCCTTGCCCGGACGTCGCCGGACCTTGAACTTGAAGTCATCAGGCTTGATGGTCAGCGTCGGCTTGATCTTGAGCTGGTACTCGGGGTCCGCCAGCTCGATGTTGAAGCGCTGGAAGACCAGCGCCCAGGCCGTGATCATCTCCTGCTCGGCGATGGCCTTGCCCGGGCAGCCCCTCGCCCCGGTGCCAAAGGCCTTCCACGCGTTCTGCGGGTTCTGCTCCCAGCCGCCCTCGAGGAAGCGCTCCGGCCGGAACTCGTCGGCGTCGGCGCCGTAGACGCTCGTGTCGTGGTGCAGGCCCCGGAGGTTGAGCATGATGGCCCAGTCCGGCTGGATCCTGTACTTGCCGCCGATGACCGTCTCGCGCTTGCTGTGGCGCTGGATGGACGAGATGGGGCCCAGGTAGCGCAGGGGTCTCGCGCATCGTGGCCCAGAGGTATCTCAGCTTGGGGATGTGCTCCAGCTCTAGGGCGTTGTCGCCCAGGAGCTCGTCGACTTCTTGGTAGCATTTTTGCAGCTTGTCTGGATGCTTCAAGAGGTTGTACACTGTAGTTTTTGTAAGTGGATGAGTCTGGATGGGGAATAGTTGTCTCTGAGATGACGGTACTTACTCATAAAGTTCATGGTACCACTTGTCGTTTCATGACCCGCAATCTGCTCAACTTGTCAGCTAATATCGAATCCAAACCCAAGAGTCACTCAAATACAAGGCTTTGTTTGGTCGAGGGAACACACTCACCAGAAACGTAAGGAACTCATTCGAAATCAGCTCATCAGACATCGACTCCCCAGAGACAGGATCCTTCCCATGCATCATAACATTCAAAAGATTATTCAACTCCGGCCGCGGGTTCGCCCTCCTCTCGGCAATAACACCATCACAGATGCTATGCATATACTCGATATTCTCCGCCATCCTCCGCCGCGAGAAGTACCGCAGCGCGTTCTCGACGGCCATGCGGCTCGTCGCTTTCCCCGCCTCGACCAGCGCCTCGGCCATGGCCGTCATGAAGCGCGGCGGCTCCTCGGCGTAGAAGCAGTTGAAGCGGTAGTTCATGGCGCACAGGCCGATGACGTCGAACGTGAGCCGCGAGAAGTCGTCGGGCCCGGAGACCTCGTGGTCGGGGCCCAGCCGGTCCCACTTGAGGATCATCTGCGACACGCAGTCGACCATCTGGTCGAGCATGCGCCGCACCGCGATGGGGCCCATCGCCGGGATCAGGATGCGGTGTCCGACGTACCAGGCCTGGGGTGGGGTAGCACGGTGAGAAATAGGTCTGTTGCCGTGGGGAGAGGAAGGCAGCGAGGAGTAATTCATGGAGCACTCACGTGTTCGTCCGAGTAGGCAGTGAACAGCCCGCTCCCGACCAAGGCCCGCAGCGTCTCGAGGTTTCCCTTGGTCGTCTTCTCGAAGCGGGCCTCGTCACACACCTCGTTGACCAGCTCGTAACTCGAGACGACGACGACGCTCCTTCCGAAGAGCTTGAGGCTATAGATGGGCCCGTAGATGTCGGCAAGGCGCCACACCGACGAGATGAAGAAGGCCGGGTCGATCTCGCCCGCGTTGCCGATCAGCCACTTCTCGGGCGGGTGAGGGATCGGCTCCCCTGGGCCGTCGATGCTGGGCTCGACGACATCGTCTGGCTTCAGGTTTGGCTCTTTCTTGTAGGGGCAAGCCATGGCTAGCTGAATATGGTGTTGAGCACTTTATGAAAGACACTGTTTGATAAGTGGGAGCATAGAATGGCTCTCGCGATACATCACGATGAAGGCTGAACGGGATTCCAATCACATGGGGTTCCGCGGAACTTGTCTTTATAAGTTTCTCTATCCGTTCAGATTCTACCTACAATTGATGTGTTCCCCATCGGACTAGAGATATGCAAGGTCAAGTCGCAGCTTGAAGTAGAGCTCATATATGACGCTGAAATCAAACAACTAAACCACCGATGTGCCGTACTCCCGCATAGTCTGAACAACACAACTAAGGCACTTTCGCATCCCGAAATAACCCACGGCGGGCGAATTGGCGAAGGTGCTCTCACCCGATGGTTATGCAGGGAGTCGTCACCCTCCAGAGCCGCCCTTCCGCGCCGGCACTAAGGGCAGAGCCTCATGGCCCACGGTGTTAATAATCGAGCTTGATAGGCCCGGAGTTGCATTTTGTGAAGCTAAGCTTCGTGCTCTTAATCAGCAACCAGCATGCAACCTGGGGCCCACGGGGGATTAGCCTCGGTATGTTGCCGCAGGCCATGAACGGATCCTCCTAACCCGGCCAGGCAAGCTCGAGCGTGCAGTAGTTACGTAGCGTCTCGATATACAAGTCTGGCTTAACTGCGGGCTATGTCACCTGAGGTGTGAATAAGCTCTATGTGGACTCACATAGTCTGTGTCCACCACCAAGACACAACCTGAGGTCAACATCCCGAATGGAGTGGGCATGCCAATTACCGAGTACACTCTTTATAATTGAAACTAGAGATGCGGACACATGCAAGCCCCGTTGCGGCATCACAGCGTGAGACCTATAAGACGTCATCGGTGCACCACGGGGTTGCACGAAGATAGACCAGACCAATCGGCCTGGCACTAATGCTCCGAGACTACACTCTCGGAACCCAGCCGAAGACACACACATGGTGAAAAGAGACAAGTTTCGCTTTTTGTACGCCTAGCTGAGGACGTTGAATATACAGTGAAAACAGAAAAGTCTGATGATGCACAAAAGAGGCCATCGTTTGCCCGATATACCAAAAGCCGCTTCACTCCAAGCCATGCGGTGTCATGCTATGCTAAACGCTCTCTTTGCTATCAAGAAAAACCCCCGCCCTTCTCCCGCCCCTCCAATATGCACATAATGTGTGCGTGTGTATGTATGTATAGGTGTCACACCCGCTCTTCCCATCTATCTCGTCCAAGCTTTGACCCACTGTCGATGACACCCCACCTCGACCCGCCAATCATGGTTTGCTTGTTGAGACCGGGTTCATCTCATCAAAAGGCATGTCCTTGATGATGCGGCGGCATAGGTCCTCTCGGTGTGCCCGGCGTGCCCGGCGTACGAGGACCCTGCGGCACAAACTGTCCTGGAGGAGGCATCATCATGGGTCGGCTGAAGCCCCCCGGGCCAGGAGATGCTTTCCGCATCTGGCCCGGACCAGGACTCTGCATCCTCATCGGTCCTGCACCCGGACCCGGGCTGTTCATCCGCATTGGACCTTGTCCGGGACCTGGAGAAGCCATCCTCATCGGCCCTTGACCCGGACCTGGAGAAGCCATTCTCATCGGGCCCTGTCCGGGGCCGGGGCTGTTCATACGCATCGGCGGCTGCATACCAGGATTCCCGTAACCACCCTGAGGGTGACCGTACTGAGGACCACCACCTGGCTGCAGAGGTGGGGGGCTCATGGCGTACCGGGGCCCTGGGCTCATTGAGCGCGGGCTGATGGGGGTCACAGGCATGCCTATCCCAACAGGAGGAGGAGACAGAGTGGCTGACCGTGGCGGGCCGGGCTGCTGTCCAGGGTATCCTCCACGGCCCATACCCGCGTTGTAGCCCATGTTACTCTGCATTCCCATGCTGCCACCGTACATTGACGGGGCTTGAGCATTCATCGGGCTCATGCCCATGTTGCTTACGTCACCCATGCTCATGTTCGACGCCGCTCCGTACATCTGCTGCTGGGCATATTGCTGCTGCTGCTGCTGTGCGTACTGCTGCTGTTGCTGCTGCACATGTTGCTGCTGCTGGCGCTGGTGGATAGCGTTCTGGACGGTCTGAGATTGATAGCCCTGCTTCATCTGAGCCTTTTCTCTCTCACGCGCATCAATTGCTCCCACGAGGCCTGGCCCCTGGGCCTGTCCCGGACCGCTGTTGGTAGCCATGCTGATCAATGGCGTCCCCGTAGTCCGGGCTAGGTGCTCTTGCTCGCGTGCTGACAGAGTCGTGCTGGCTCCTCCGCTGCCGCTCACTCCCAGGATGTTACCTGAGCCTCGGGAGGGAGGGCGCTGTAGCAGATCCGCGCTGCCTGACCTCGAGTGCCGTTTGCTGAGATAATCCTGACTTGCGCTGCGCCTCATTGGCGGAGAAGGCGCCATGTTTGCCAACGCGTTGCCCGAGGGAGTACGATGGTGTGCGTACTGTGGGGCTGCCGCCGCTGCCGCCCGTTGCGCTACAAACTCCTCAGGAGAGAGAGCTCCGTCCCTGCCGCTTCCCCCGCCGACAGCCACACCAGGCTGCCAGGCAATGCTTCGACGCTTGAGCGTGTCCTCAGACTCATTACGTGCGTGGCTGATCTCAGCTGTGAAAGGGGTGATGTTGGCACTAGGTGTCGTGGGAACGGGTGTCTTCCTCGGCCCAGGAGAGAACGACCTCGGAGGCTGGGCTGCGGGCGGGTTAGGTGGGACCCAAGGCCCACCGGGAACAGTCCGCTCGGCGCCATGGGCAAGATTGAGTGTAGGGCCAAAGTTGATGTCCGGCATGTCGACCCGTGACCTGCCAGAACCGGAGTCCGACGCTGCTGTGTCTCCAACCGTTTTCAACACACCGGCACGTGGTCTCTCCCTGGATTCCTGCGTTTCGGTCGACTTCCGGGTGCTGGCATAGTCGGGGCTATCCGTCGATGCCGTGTCGTCGTAGTTGCTACTAGCCTCGCTCCTCATCGTTCCCTGACGCTGCCTTTGCCGCATGGCATCCTGCTGGTCATAATCACGGGGGTGCGCCTCGGGGGAGTTGACCATTTGAAACGCGGCTTCGTCTAGGATATGATTGCGCAGACTGCTGTTGGTCGACGGGGAAACTGGCGTCACGTCGCCCGTGTTGCTTCGCGAGGACCCTTGGCGTGAAGACGGTGCCTTGGACTGGAGACTATCCGTCCGCGCGGGCAGAGGCTTCCGTTGGATGGGCGGAGATCCGACTGTCTGCAACGGTGGAAGTGGCCTCCGCTGAGCTCCGGGCGGTGGCGTCCTTCGGCTATTAGGCGGAGGGCCGCCAGCCCCGGGATTCTGGTAATGTTGGTGCGGTCCAGGTGGCCCCATCATCCCGGGCGGTGGCCCCCTGTTGTCTTGCGAATACCCAGGCGGTGGCATTCCACGGCCTCGGCCACCATGAGGCGGAGGCGGAGGCCCGCGTGACCCAGGGCCAGGAGGATATTGACCCCTGCCACCTTGATTCGGCGGGTAGTGGCCTGGTCCGGGCCCCGGCCCTTGCCCTGGGCCTGGTCCGGGAGACGGCCGTCTCTGTCCATCCCCATGTGCGCCGGGTGCCAGAGGTGATCTGGACCTCTTCTGTTCCAGACTCATCTGTGGTGGTGGCATGCCCGGAGACCGCGGCGGGGTGGGATTACCACCCGGGACACTCAGTCCTTCACGAGATCGGTTCTCATTAGCAGACATTCCTACCGAGTTAGCATAAGCGTTGGTATGTACCGCTAAGCCCCGAGGGTCTGCTTGCCCAGACGTGGATGACGCGCTCTGCTCATCACTGTACCTCTCTCCGCCACCTTCCATCAGAGCAGGATCTGTGCCAGTCTGGAGCGCAACGCCCAGCTGCTGCAGGGTCGCGCTCGACAAACGGCTCGTGGCTCTCCGGAGTTCCGGGGAATGATATGCCCTCTGTGGACGAGCTGTAGCCGCATGTTGAAAGGATGGTGGTGCCTGAACAGGCTCCGGAGTGCTCATGTTGTGTAGCCCCTCCAGATCTCGCACTGGCGGGGCCAGCCCTGGCTGGTCATCCTCCGAACTGACACGTTCTGGTGTCGAAGCAAGGTCATTTGCGAAGCGTACGGGCGTGTGGCCACGCGGCGGCGTTGGGCCTTGCCGTTCGTCATGGAGATGTGGCGCGAAGCCTTCCAGGCTGGCTGGGCCCCGTATCTGGGTGTCTGAGCTGTTGCGCTGATGGCCAGTCACTCCAGCCATGGAGTTAGGTGCACGAGCCCTGTCGCCGGGAGGAGCAGAGTCATTGCGCTGGCTAGGGGTCGAGGCAGAGAATGAGCGAGAGGCTCGCACGGAAGGTCCATCGTCCGCAAAACCCACGCCTCGAGACCTCGCAGCAACTGGCATAGAAGGGCCGATACTGAGGCGCTTGCTCCTACGGCTGTCACTGCGGGCCGCGGCTGGCGTGTCGTCCACGGCGTTCATCCTCTGCCCCGTCAGCTCCTTCAGCTTCTTCTTCCATTCCCGCTCCGACCATGAGCCGCTGCCTTCGGTGAGGATCAGATTCGTCACGTCGAGTATCTCCAAGTACCCGTATCTTCTGTGTTTCGGCATGGCGAACATGAGGGATCTCGAGTCCAGGACACTCGCCACCAGACGCCCAGGGCGGCCGTACAAGCCAAAAGTATCCCAAGTCGGGAACATAAATCTGAGCAGCATCTCGAACCCGTTGACGGCTGGGGGCACTTCAGGCATGATGAAGACGAAACCTTCGGTCGACGAGGGCGGGTCGGAATGAATGGTGATGTTGCACTCGATCTTGATGAGGGTCGAGGCGTCGATCAGGGACTTGGCCTGGGGGTAGATTGCGTAACAGGAGAAGGCGTCGGTTATGGAGGCGATCGGCTTGGTCTTCTTCTGTTTCTTCCCGTCCTTTTTGGTATCGTAGAACTTGACGTCGCCTTTGAGCACGGGTGGTTTCGAGTGGTCGTACGGTGACCTCTTCTTCATCTCCTTCATGTGCCGCTGGAACTCCTTCTCGTCCGGCGGTGATATGACACACCAACAGCGTCGCCACGGGACTCCAGCACCAAACCGCACGCGCACCCATGCCTCTGTCTTGAATCTTGCCCTCTCCATAATGAGGTTGATGTTGTTCACGTGCTTGCCTTTGCCGGCAATCAATGCGCCCGTGTACGCTTCTTGCAAGGTCGAATGCTCGAACATGGCCAACCGGATGCCTGCTGTCCATTGCAGCAAGGAATGGTGCGAGTTGAAATGAAGCAGGTATCGATTCCTCCCCGCCGTCGAAATGCTTAGGATATTTTGCAGTGGTTGCTCGTCATTGGATCTCGTCGGTAATGATTCGATCTGCATCACTCATTAGTGCCCAGCACACACGCATGCACGCATTCTCGCGCCTTCGCCAGCTCTCAATTACCATTTTTATGGAGGCATCTGTCAGGTTGATGAACTTTGGCAGCACCTCGCCATCCTCGCCGGCGGCGTCGAGTTCTGCGGCGTCCCACAGCGACAGAACCGTCCCCACGAGCTGCGCAAAGCATTCCGTCCATGTTCGGTCTGGGTTGGGCCGCCCATCTGCAGAGGGGCATTGTTAGAGCCAAGATCGAGGGGGGGGGCGGAGCGGCGACATGAGAACCTACGTGTGTTCTGATCGTCGAGCTTCAGGAAGTAGCCCTCCTGGTACAGCTTGTTGGAATGGCTGTTCAGGAAGGTGAAGATGGGTTGCAGCTCCGGAGGCGTGTCGTCGCCGACGTCCATGAGGGGCGGCTGGAAGGTCTGCACCATGGACAAGGGGCGGCCAGAGTTGCTGCGATTCCTGCCCTGAGGGTTGCTCGTCGCGGGCGTGTCTACGGGCGACGAGGGGTGGATCGGGGACGAGGGCTGTATTGGTGTCGAGTCGCGGTGTGGGTTCGGCGCACGCAGCGGATTTGGGCCGTCGTGGGGAGGCGATGAGTTGGGCGTCGAGCTATGTGAGTTTTGTCTGCTATGCCCAGACAACTGGGACATAAACGAGAGGACTGGTGATTATTTGCGAACCATCAGCACTGGTTAAGAAGGAAGATTAAACAGGACAGGGGGCGCCGACAGATCGTCCCGCAGGGCGGCCGCGGTGCAGCAGTGAGTTGACCGGCCGGGGGGGGGGCCTAGAGTGACTGGGAAATTTGCCGAATGGGGTTGAGGTGGGTGCAAGTGCGTTCTGGTGCAGTGGTAAGGGTGGGGGGTTGACAGGATGCGCGGCGATGTGTCAGGCTATCATGCGGTGCAGCATGCGAATTCATGGGGGGGGGATTCTGGGTTGTTGGTTGAGGGCGAAGGAGAATGAGACTGGGGGGCCGAGGCGAGGCGAGGCTAGCAAAGCGGTTGCGCGCAAAAGGTGGTCGAAAAGGGCAAGGGGAAATGGAGATGGAGGAGCCCTACCGCGACTTCGACCCATTTTTGTCCTCCCCAGAGATCCCTTAATTGCGCGTCGCCCTTATCCTTCACGCTCCCCCTAAAAATGGGAGTGGTGTCAGCCAGCCAGCCGCCCGAATGTCTCTGGGCTGGAAGGGGTCTCGGCCGTGCCAGAAAAAGGCAATAACTGGGACGGGAGGCGCCAGACAATCAGCGGGCGAATACGTCAAGGGCGGGCTGTGAGTGTGCTGTTGCTGGATGGGGTTTTGGCCTGGAAATAGCTGTCTTGCTCTGTGGTCAAAGACTGCTCCGGATAGCACGGCGCTGTCTGCTGTGTCCTGCTGCGCCGTGGGACAAAGGCTCCGTTCTCACTTCTCACCGACTCCCCAGTTCATGTGATTTAAGACCAGACGTATGAAAAAGGAAAGATTTTCTCACAGGCTGAAGTGCCAACGCCGCTTAATGAGAGACGGCCTCGCACAGAATGAGTGAGAGGTGCTGCTTGTTCAGACGCTCGGTGACGCTCCTGTGTGAGAAACCGTACGTGCAGCTTCAAGCCGAGCGACAACGGTGGTGGTGCTGCTGCGGCGCAAACTCGCTCGGTGCAGCGCTCAGCAAGGCCGGCCGGTGCGAAACGATGGTCGGGGACGTAGGCGAGGTTTTGGCCCGGGTAGCGCCTGGTTTCAAAAGAGGGTGAAAAGGAGGCGAGGCGGAGGAGAGAAAGGTTCGGAGTTGCAAGAGGATGCTGGAGGTGTGAACTTGCACGGATTATTGATGCAAGAGACGTACGTGATCCGCGCGACAAGGGTCTGGGCACTCATACGTCAGGTCACCAACTTGCTCTGCTGCTCTTGCGCGGCTCCATCTGGCATCCAGGTTTCGTCTCGAGGTAAAATGGCATGTGGCGTCTAATCCGCCGGCAGAGAGGTCGCAGATCTCAGTTCAGCCCCGTGATGTGCTGCTGCTGTTGCTGCTTTGGTCGCGCTGGTATCAAGATGGTCGTGTCCTAAGACAAGTCAAGCAGTGCCGTGACCCTGTGCGTGCACATGTGCCATCTGCCTTGGTCGTATTGTAGGGCAGAGAGCAGCAAACGAGTGGGTTCCAGATCGCCGCCCAGCTCTGTGTACAAGGGGGGGGGGCTGCGACAATCCCAATGGTTGGCCGTCGACGGCGACACCGTTGCCAGTCTCTGCGCGCCGGTGTGCGTAAGCTTGCCAGGACAACCCCGTGACGATGGTGAGGTGGACGTTGGACGCAGTCAGTAAGTGCAGCAGCAGGCACGGCAGAGCGAATGGCAAGGTATAAGAGAGTTAGTTGTATGTCAGGCAAGGCAAGGCCAGGACGAGTCAGTCAGTTCAGTAGTCAATAGTATCCGGCGAGGTGCGCGGGCGCGAGTGGTGACGTTACTGCCCGAGGCCGAGGACAGCGGTTGTGCCGTCCAGCTGGGTGGGTATGGTATGGGTAGGTGGCTTCCCGAGACCGCAATCCCGCGAAAACAGAGAGGGCGAGGGCGAAGGAGAGGAAGAGGAGTCTCGAGGAGGCTGGCTTGCTTCCAGGACGGGATCTAGACCAGCCGGGGTGGGATGCCGTGGAAGGCGGCCTCGTTACAATTAATAGCTTTTGGCTGCTTTGCAGAAACAGGCCAGGCGCCGGTGGGAGGCGTGTGAAGCTGCTGCGCTTCTGCAGGCCAGGGGCCGGCAAGCCATGTCGATTTGGCATCGGATCGATTCTAGCAGGATAAAAGAAGGCTTGGCCCCCCTCGCCGTCCTTTCTTGTTTTTGTGCCTCCCTGAGCATTCGGCCCATTCCAAATGCCTATCTGGCTTAGGTAGGTAAGGTACCTTGGTCTATTAGTCTATGATCCGCATGCTCTGGGCCACGATGGCCTAGCAACCCATAGCCCAGGGATCCGAGGTCTACATGGCATTTCTCCGTGTCCCAATTCTGCTTGACTCCTTTCATGTGTCTGGTGATAAGGTTTCCAGACCAGGAGTGCCGACGAGCACGACGGCTTGGCACGCCTGGAGCATGAGGCATGGTAATGACGATGAAGGTATAGCAGGGCGTCCTCAGGTCACGGATCCTGCCCACGCCGGCAGGGGTCAGGCATCTCGGTTGGCAGCAACCTTGTCCGGGGGGTGTTTAGCTAAGATTTTCCCCAGCATTCGTCTTCTTCCTCGTTGTCGTTGTCGTCGCATGTTTTGGCCCCCCTCGCCCTGCTTCCCGCCTCTCGAGTGCAGTCCTCTGCGGCACCACTAGTCGGCGGTCACCGGCCTATGATTCTCGCACGCCCAGAGAGAACAAGTTAGGCGAGCCGCCCAGGTGGAGGTAGCTCCGGGTACTCGGTCGAGGCTAGGTGTGCTTGGAACGCGCGAGTTACTGCACACACGCAGTAGCCTGGCCGCGCTACATACCGAAATGGCTGCCATTGTTGATGCCGTCGTTGCCGTGCACCCAAAGTACCCGCCCGTGCCGTCTGCACCGTCCGCCTGCACCCGGGTCACCTGCTGGGCGTGGCTGTCTTGGGCTTGGTCACGCCTGACCGCCCGCCACCCAGGGCTGCCGGGCCATGTACTTCCAGTTGTGTGCTTCTGTGTGGCTGCGCTTGGGTTCAAGTCACAAGAAGCGCCGTGCTTGCGGGTGAAGCAAAGCGAAGCACAGCGGGTGCATTGGCGGGTGGGCTGGCTCCCAAATCTGGACGGGATGGTTGGTTCCTGGGCCTTCTCTTCGCTGCCAGGGTGGAGGTCGGGACGTATGGCAAAGGCACAGCTCAAACGCAGGTACGGATACGAAATCCGTGGGATACGGGGCAATACGCCAGTAAGCCCAAGGTTGTGTTTCTCCCCTCCCGAGCTGGTGTCGCCCCACCCCAGCCCCGAGGCCCCCAGGACCCTGATGAGCATCCGTCGACAGCAAGCTGGCTGGACGAACGGAAGGCCCTCGAGACCCTGGGTACATGGCAGTATTACCGTGTAGACGACTGAACACACGGTCCAGACTACTGTAGATATGTGCAAAAGCTGCCTATTCTGTAAGCATTGTGGAGCAGCCCCGCCCTGCAGGCGTTCAGGTGCTCACAGTCTCCACCAGGTTGCTGTGCTGCCGTGCAGTCTGGCAGTCTGCCTGTGGAATACCGTACAGCATCGGCATCTTCTCCTGCTGACGAGATGGACTAGCTGATTACCCGCCACTGACATGCTCGTGGACCTGCGGCAGGTTCGGATGAAGGTAGTGCGCCCCCAAGGGTAGCTGGGCATCCTTCATGCACCTGCCACCTCGTACCTGCCCCGTCCGCCGCATTAGCGGCGATCTTCGCAGTAGTGATCCAAGAGGCTGCGCTGCGGGTGGTCGACCTGCGACCTGCGACCTGCGTGCTACTGTGCGTCCTTCCCCCGGGTCTGGGCAGAGGTCCTTTCTTCCCGCTGGGCCCGTCTACTGTGGCTGAGGCTTGCCCTGCGGTCTTGGCAACACGCGATACACGGCAGAATCAGCGGCTTCGGTGACGGTGACGAGGCTAACACACATCAAGTGGTTTCAGAGGAAAAGAGGAGAGAATGGAACCACCCTCCCAGCAAACCCGCTCCCAGCTCTCGGAGTTTGGCCGCTCCCAAGACTTCGGCCCAGGTCGAGAAGCCGCTTTCCGGCCCCTCGGTATCCACTCGGCATGCCGTTGGGTATTGACAGATCAATGCCAGTCGGACATGCCAGACAGCCCGTCCAAGCTCGGCGTCAAGTGTCTCCTTGTGCCTGCTCTCAAGACGAGCCATTACGCCAAGGCCCCTTGGCCTGCGATCTACTGCTCATGACTGATGAGCAAGAACAAGAACAGGATGATGCTTCTGGAGACGGCACCCGTCCTTGACAAGACCCCACACACGCGGTCCCAGGCCGTTGGGCCCCGGTGGAAAAGCTTGGCGTTGACCTCGCCAGGTGGGTCCTCCCTGCAATTCAACCTCGACATCATGTTCATTTCATTCAATTATTACCTTCACCTGCTCCTCACCGCCGCTGCGTCAACCTGGTGGGCTACTCTGACGACGCTTGTGTGGCCGTGTCCAATGTTGGGCCACCGGAAGGCAGACTGCCACACTGGCAGCTGGAATGCCATCCCATTCTCAGCACCATGACCGATCCTCTTGGCCCTTTTGTTCATCTTACCCAATAGTCAATATCCAACAGAGATGACCGTCCCGGCCTTTCCGGCAGCCATCTCGGGGCCTGCGGACTTGAATCTCCCGTCTCCCTCCTGCGCTGGGGCTCACATGACGGTTTTCGGAATCAACGTCCACCCCGGTCTGGCTCGTCAATACCAGCCATCACATATTGCCTCAATGCATTGACCAGTCCACGCCGCCGTCACACGCCGTCGCATGGTCATATTGCACTTCGGGAAGACTGGCGTCGCTACAAGAATTCACCGCCCCGGAGAAACAACAAGGTCTCGCCCGTCTGGGAGGAGCTTACAACCATGCCACTGCCGCCGCCGGACCTCGACGTTCCACCTCGTCCAGAGTCATTTTGCTGCTGCCGACCACCAAAGACATGTACTGCACACAGCCCTGTTAAACGCGTGTGCTTCCTCATTAGACCCGCCCCCACAAGTAGTTGATCCCTTCTGCTTGGGATCTCCCGAGGCGCGTGGCCCGGCGAGATTTGATCATAAAATCGGCATGCTGGCACAGCCTTGCTCATTACGACGCCTCTCCCCATCGCGGGTACGCAAATGGCGTATTCTGACAGTCAGTCTGACTGACAGTCTAGACAGCCCCGACAGGTCTGATAGACAGCCAAGTGTCAAATGCCCATCACCTCTGCACAGCCTGGCAGCACCCGCATTTATGAGATTCGAGGGAGCTTGATAGTGCCCGTCCGATCCCACACTCGGCCGATCCCACCAGGGGGAGCTGCTTAGTGTAGGTAGGCATTTCTGTCTCTCCCGGCCGCCGAGCTCGACCTTGCCCAGGCCGGGCTTCCGACTGACTGACCTGCAGAGCTACCAGCCTGCCTGCCCTGCCTAGCTCGTCAGCTCTGGCAACCGCCTCGCACGCTCCCCCCACGACGCCAGCACACCTGTCTGTACATGTCGGCACCGGCATCATGATTTGGCGCACACTACTGCACGCCCATGTGGCTGGTCTGCCACTGACACCATTTAGGTAATATGCAACGGAGCTGCACTCTGTGCTGGCTTTGATGCTCTGTTCGCTCCTCGAAGGATCCGGGCGGGAGCAGGCTTCCTGGACCTACGTCATTGCTGCATTTGGCTGCCGTCGTATTCCTTTTGGTTGGCCGCCTCTTGTTCAGGGAATGGCTGGCGTCGCATGGTCGAAGCGCAAGCCCTGCCTGCACTGCGATCTCCAGCCTCAGAGCTTGGGGGTCTCCTGGGATCGAAGTGACTAGTATGTGTGAACGTGCAACGACGCCAAGACTGGATACTAGTAATGGGACCTCGGTGACCTTTTATGCTTCGCACTGGCGCAGAGCCTGAACATGTTGTAGGCTTCGTCTCATTAGCGACCCAAGGCTTTAGGCAAGGGACTCCCGAGACGGACTGCTTGGTGGCTTCGTATGAGTAGCAGAAGAAGCAAAGTATCACAATAACTTTAGCGGCTCGTTCCAGAGGATGTGTTCGGCTGTGGGGACTCATTGGCATTATATAATGCTCCCCAGATTTACCGAAGTTATAAGACAGTAAGGGACCTTTACTTTCATTCCCTTATTTAAATAAAGATTTCTTTTAATAAAAAAATATTTTAAATTAATATTATATATTATAAACATAAGCTTATATAAATATAATTATATATAATTAAATTTATAACTTTAAAAATTATTTAATATTTTTTTATAATAATAATTTATTATTAAATAAATTATATAATAATTAATAAAATATTTTTTTATATTTAAATATTAATTATAATATTAAAAAAAATTAAATATTAATAATAAATATTATAAAAAATATAATTAAAAAAAATTAATAATAAATATTTTTATATTATATCTTTTAATTATAATAATATATTAAATTTATTTATAATAAAATCTCTTAAAATAAATATAAATATATAAGTAATTACTTTTATTATTTATAATAAAATAAAAATAATTACTTTTATTTCATAATTTAATATAAAAGTAATTACTTTTAAATTTAAATAATATTTATAAAATAATTAAATAAATATTTTTAAAATATAAAATAAAAATTATAATATATATTTAATTTAATTATAATTAAAGTTTTTTTTAAAAAAAAATATTTATATATATATAAATATATAAATATTTTTTTTATTATTTATATAAATATATAAATAATTACTTTTATTATTTATATAAATATATAAATAATTATTTTTATTTTATAATTTAATATAAATATTATTATTTTTAAATTTAAATAATATTTATAAAATAATTAAATAAATATTTTTAAATTATAAAATATAAATATATATTTAATTTAATTATAATTAAAAGAATTTTATAAAAATATATAATAAATATATATATATATATATTATTATAATATAAAATATTATTTTAAAATTTAAATTTATATATATTTTATAATATTAATATATATATTTTTAAAAACTTTAAAAAAATAAAAAAAATAAAAATTTATTTATTTAATATTTATATTTATTTTATTATAATAAATTATAATAAAGATTTTAAATAAAAATAAATAATATAATTATATTAAAATAAAAAAGCTTAAAAGTAATTAATTATATATATATTTATATAATAAAAGTAATTACTTTTATATTTATATTTATTATAAAAGTAATTACTTTTAAATTATAATAAATTATATATAAATAAATAAAAATATATAATTAATTTAAATATTAATTATATATTATTTAATTTTATAATATTTATATTTAAATATATAATTTAATTAATAAAACTTTTTTTATATATATTTTTTAAAAATTTTAAAGATTATTATAAAATAAAGTTATTATTATAAAAAAATTAAAAAATATAATAATTAACTTTAAATATATTAATATAAATTAAATAAATATTATTTTTAATAAAAAGAAAAAAGGTATTTAAAGGGCTTTAAAGTATTATAAAAATAAATAGTTAAAAGGGTGTGTAATAAAGGCTTAATTACCAGCTATATAAATATATACACTTAATTATTATTATTAAAACTACCTGGTAAACTTATATTTATTTTCCTTCCCCCACTGATCTGTTTCACTCTGCCACGCCCAGTCTACATGATAGGCATTGTAAGTGTGTGTGTGCTTGGGCCCCATTGACTGACTGCATTCACTGAGGCTTTGGGCCCCACACCCCTCCAGGTATAAAACCTCTGCCTGGTAATTCCTGCAAGACCTCTTCCTTATATAGAAGGTAGCGCCGTCTTACTTTAAATTGACGTATTGAGGACAGTTGCCTTGTCTCTGTATTCCCTCTCGTGACAGGCATCTGTGGCTTTCATCAGTGTGTGCTCTTCCACACTCGATGCCGGCTTTCTTTCTGAGGCGGTGGTTGCCTGTTTCACGCCTTTGCCGTGCTCTCCCTTGGCGGGTCTCTGAGCCGGGACGGAGCTCTTGTCATTTCTGAATGCCTTGTACCAGGCAGGAATGCCGGATGACGGGCGCAGGCGGTCGGGGCCCTCGGGGCACACCTCTGCCATGACAGCCCTCATGGCCTCAAAGGGTATGGCGGTTGGGTTCGTGGGCGTGTACTCATACCTGCCGTCCGGCCGCGTGGTCCTCTTCAGGTGCGTGTATACGCCACACATGGTAGGACCTGTGTCTCCTGGCCCGTCTTCCCAGGCGATGGCCTCGCCCGTGACGCCGTCGCGGGGCTGGAGGATTATCTCCGAGGTGATGTCCCTTGCGTACTGCTGGCGGTGCTCACCGCCCTCGGCCAGCATCATGCAGTTGAAGATGAAGCACCGCACGAGCGCCTTGTCGATGGTGAGCACGTCCTCGGGAGTCAGCTGGGCGTCATCGTCGCCGTCGTCGTCGACGGACAGCCGGCGCATCCACTCCCTGGCTCGAGGTTGTCCCTGTGGAGCTTGATCTCCTCCAGCCTTAGTGTTCTCGCCTGGTTCCTCACGACGGTGGCGAGGCGGTTGTCCCTTGCGGGCAGCTCGGGAACCTCGTCCAGCTCCTCTGCCACCTTGGCATCCATCATGGCCGCGCAACTCTCGAGCCTCTCCACGGTCGACTCGAGCGACTCCTTCTGCTGGGCGCCCACAAGATCGGGGTCCAGCCGGCCCACCTGGTGCCGGGCAACACTTGTTGCATCCTTGAGCTCGGTGAGAATTGTCTCCATTGTGTCGTATGTGCTCGATCTGCACTATCTGTTTCTTATTGTTATGTGATATATGGCTCTTATGCGTTAGTCTTTTCGTTGTCATTAGTGTTTCCGGTTGCTTTTGGTTGAGCATAAGGATAGCCAGCTGGGTTTGCCTTATGATTAAATATTAAATTAAAGTCTTATTAATTTTATATTTATTTATTCTTTTAACAGCAATAACCTAGGTATTCCCTCTAGATATAATAATCATTTAAATATATTTTCAAATATATATAATAATATAGCTTTTTTTAAAATAAAATAATTTAAAATTTCCTTTTCTTATATAAAAGGCTTAAAAGTAATTACTTTTATATTATATATTAAAATATAAGTAACTTAAAAATATAAAATATAATAATTATATATTAATATTTAATAAATTAAATAATAAATATTAAAATTATATTTATAAATATAAAATAACTTTATAAGATTATTAATAATTATTTATTTAACTTTTAATTTTTATTTTATATTATTTAAAAGTAATTACTTTTATATTAAATATTAAAATATAAGTAATTACTTATATATTTATATATATATAAATATTTTTTTAAAAAACCTTTTATTATAAATAAAATAAATAAAATAAATAAAATAAATAAAATAAATAAAATAAATAAAATAAATAAAATAAATAAAATAAATAAAATAAATAAAATAAATAAAATAAATAAAATAAATAAAATAAATAAAATAAATAAAATAAATAAAATAAATAAAATAAATAAAATAAATAAAATAAAATAAAAATATTTTTATATTTTAATATAAATTATTAAGCTTTTATTAAATAATTTTTAAGCTTTATTATTAATATAATTAATAATTATAAATTTAAATCTTTAAAATATTTATTATATTATATTTTAATATATAATTTATTATAATTTAAAAATAATTACCTTTATAATAAATATAAATATAAAAATAATTACCTTTATTATATAAATATATATATAATTAATTACTTTTAAGCTTTTTTATTTTAATATAATTATATTATTTATTATTATTTAAAATTTATATAAAATAATTATATATAAAACTTTAAAATATTTATTATAATTTATTATAATAAAATAAATATAAATAATAAATAAATTTTTTTTTTAATTTTTTTAATTTTTTTAATTTTTTTAATTTTTTTAATTTTTTTAATTTTTTTAATTTTTTTAATTTTTTTAATTTTTTTAATTTTTTTAATTTTTTTAATTTTTTTAATTTTTTTAATTTTTTTAATTTTTTTAATTTTTTTAATTTTTTTAATTTTTTTAATTTTTTTAATTTGTTTAATTTTTTTAATTTTTAAATTTTTTAATTTTTTTAATTTTTTTAATTTTTAAAAATTTTAAAAATTTTAAAAAAATATATAAATTTAAATTTTTAAAAAATATTATATATATATTATTATATTAATTTATAAGATTTTTATTTTATATTTTAATAATATATTTTTAAAATTTAAAAATAATTATATATATATTAATATTATAAACTTTATTTTATTATTTAATTTTAATAATTTATAAATTTTTATATTTTTATAATTAAAATATATAATATAAATTTATATTTTATATTATTTAAATTAAAAAATAATTATATTTATATTAAATTATAAATTATATTTTTATTATTTAAATATATATTATAAAATTAAATATTATATAATTAATATTAAAATTAATTATATATTTTTATTATATAATTTATTATAATTTAAAAATAATTACCTTTATAATAAATATAAAAATAAAATAATTATTTTTATATATATAAATATATATATAATTAATTACTTTTAAATCTTTTATTTATATTATAAATAATAATAAATAATAATAAATATTATAATATTTTAATATTTTTAATATATAATTTATTATAATTTAAAAATAATTACCTTTATAATAAATATAAAATAAAAATAATTATTTTTATTATATAAATATATATATAATTAATTACTTTTAAATCTTTTTATTTATATTATAAATAATAATAAATAATAATAAATAATAATAAATAATAATAAATAATAATAAATAATAATAAATAATAATAAATAATAATAAATAATAATAAATAATAATAAATAATAATAAATAATAATAAATAATAATAAATAATAATAAATAATAATAAATAATAATAAATAATAATAAATAATAATAAATAATAATAAATAATAATAAATAATAATAAATAATAATAAATAATAATAAATAATAATAAATAATAATAAATAATAATAAATAATAATAAATAATAATAAATAATAATAAATAATAATAAATAATAATAAATAATAATAAATAATAATAAATAATAATAAATAATAATAAATAATAATAAATAATAATAAATAATAATAAATAATAATAAATAATAATAAATAATAATAAATAATAATAAATAATAATAAATAATAATAAATAATAATAAATTTATATTTTTATATTTTTATTAAAAGGGCTTTACTTTATATAAAGCTTTGAAATAATAATTTAAGGTAAATAATTAATAATAATAATGGTTAATCTATTAAGTTAAAGAGTACTCTTAAAAGGAGTATTCTTAATATACTTATATATATTTATTAAATCCCTACCTTTATAAATATAATTAAATAAAGCTATATATTAATATTAATACTTTTTATTTTCTAGAAATAAACTATATTTATATTAAATTAATCCTTTAATCCCTTAATTAAATAAGTAATTTAATAAATTAAAAACATTACCCTTTAATCTTTTAATTAAATAAGTAATTAAAAGAAATTAAAAATTATCACCCTTTAATCTCTTAATTAAATAAATAATTCTAAAAATCTAAACGTTACTCCTTAATCACTTAATTAAATAAATAATTTAAAATTTTCTAAAGATCTATTTTAAAGAGTATAACTATTAACCCCTATTATTATAAATAATAAAGATATTTCCTACCTTAGCAATCTTATTCCTAAATGCTTAACCTTTTAATTACTCTTTAATAAATATTTTTAATAACTCCCTTATAAATAATCTTTTTAAAATCCTATTTAAAAGTACTTTTAAAGAATATCTTTTTAATCTCTTAATTTAAATTATATATCCTTTTTCTATCCTATTTAAAATATTAAAATATTATAATTATACCTCCTAAATACCCTGGAAAGTATAATAAAGATAATAATAAATATTAAAATCTTTATTTAAAGTACGCTATAATATTAATACTCCTTAATTAATAAGTTTATTATTAATAAAAATATCGCTTTAATTATTAAGATAAAAATAAAGATTAAAGCATTATAGTTTATAAATAACAAGGCTAAATATATTAAGAAAAAGAAGAATAAAGCTTATAACGCTATTTTTAAATGCATTACTCCTTATATAAGTTATATAAATAATGCTACTTTTAATAAGTTAATTAGAGATTACCTTAATAATAAAGATAATAAGGGTAGCTATTATATTTATTATAATTAAGGTGGCAATATTTATTTAAATATCCTTAAAGTCTTAGTTCTAATCACAATCCACCTTTATATTTTTTAAAAGGCTCTTTTATAAGGTTATATTAATATAGCTAATTTAAATAATATAATTTAAGTATAGAAGATTAATTATAAGCTTTATATTATTAATATATATAATAATTTAACTATTTATATATATAAGGATAATAACCTTAAGCTTATTAAGATTTTAACTTTAATTTAAAAGCTTATTTAAAAGTATATAGCTAAAAATGCTATTTTAAATACCTTAATTAAGAAATACGCTTAAAACTAGCTAATTAAAAAGATATCATCCTCCCTTAGCTCTCCTAAGTTTGATTTTAAAGAGGATAATATTAAGAAATGCACTTAAAATAAAGTGATTAAGATAATCTTATTTTCCTTTAACTCTTTTAAAATTAATTCTAAGGAGGATAATATTAATAATAATTTAAAGCTTAGTTTTAAAATGAGTAATATTAAGGGTAAGCTGAAGCTTGCTCTTAAAATAAATGATTTTATAGATAAGCTTTCTTAATTAATTTAAGAAAGCTTTAGGAAGTTAATTTACTTAGGAATATAGGTTTAGGGCTTTAATAAATTTATTTAAGAACTTAATTTTTAATAAATTTACTTAAGAATTTAAGTTTTTAATATTAAAATAATAAAATTAATTTAATACCTTAAAACTATCTTTTAAAAAATAATTATAAAATTCGTTATATTTTATTTAATGAATATGATTTATCTTATAGCTGTATGCTTTTTAAAATAATATAATAAAATATAAAAAAAATTAAGAAAAGGTCTTATTATAGTTTTAATTATATAACTTCCCCTTTAATATAAATTATAAGCTTATTCTGATTTATAAGCTTTATAAAGGCATTATTTAATTTAGCTTTTATTATTGCATTAGCTGAATTATTATTATTATAAATCTATCTTATTTTACTTATTTTTCGTTATTTATAAGATTATTATAATGCTATAATATTAATTATTAAACGCTTCTTTATTATAATTTTAAGCTTAATTAAATATTTATATAATAATAAAGAATTTATATAAATAATAAGGGGGATTAATAATAAAGATAGCTTTAAAATAATAAAATTAAGTATAATTTATAAAATAATATTAATATTAAAACTGGCTATTATTTTATATATCTTTAATGTAAGGATATTATAAATAACTCTTTTATATTTTATTAAACTTTAATAAATTAAGTTTATATATATTATAAAGCTATTATTATATGATTCTTCGTTCCTAAGAGTGATAATAAAATTAATTTATAAGCTTAAATTTAATATATTTATAAGTGATCCATTTATAAATATATATAACTTAAGTATCTTTAAATTAAGTGGGATATATTTTAATCCCTTATTAATATTATTGATTTATTATTATAGGTATAAATTAAGTTATTTATAATTATCTTTTATAAGGTTTTATTAAGATTATACTGCTATAAATAGTTGGAATAAAGCTTTTAATTAAGATATCGTTATAATCTAAGCTGCTTAAGTATATTATAATCTATATTTATCTATCTGATTTAAGTTCTTAGGACATATGATTTTAAATTAATATGCTTTATCCCTTTTAAATAAGGTTTATTATGTTATTATTTAATATAATCTTATATTTATTAAAGTTTAAGTTATTATTATATATTAAGAATATTAATGCTTTGCTTTTTAATTTAATAATATATAATTATATATTTTCTTTCTTTTAAAATGTTAAATTATAAAGGATAAAGGTATTATTTATTTATATCTTAATAAAGCTGAAATTAACTGCATTACTTATTATAATAAATAAACAAGGGTTATATAAGGATATATTTATATATAACTCTTTATATAAAAAGGGTTGGTATATTATAAATTAATATATACTTAATTTAATAATTTTATAAAGTAGCTTAATAATCCTAATAATAATTCCCTATAAGTATTTATTAATTAATTCTTTTAATAATATAATAATAATATCTTTTTAAAATTTAATTTTAGATTATATATATATTTATATAATATTTTATAAAATTAAGAATTACCTTCTTAAAAATATACCTTTAAAAGTTAAGGTTAAAATTAACCTTATATTTATATACTGGATTATAAATAATTAAGTTAAAATTAAAGTCTTATCTTTATTATTATATCCTTAAATAATTATTTTAATCTTTTTAAATAAGCTTATAAGTAATCCTTTAACTTTATATATAAGGTATGCTTTAAATATTTACGCATTATAATAAAGGGCTTTATTATATTATTTAAAAATAATCGCTCCTTTATTAACTAATCCTTATACTTTAATTATTATAAATACCTTAAATAAAGCGCTTAATATTATAATAATACCTTTTTATCTTAACTTTAAGGTAAACTTATAGCTATTAATCTCTTTTTATATAATATATTAATTTAATTTATTCTTTAACTCTAGTAATTTACCCCTTTTTTTCTATATATTTAATAACTTATTTATCTAATTTTATATTTCTAAACGTAGAATTAAAGAGGTGCTTTTTAAATCTATATCCTTAATAAACTTATCTTAATTATTAAGTTTTATATAATGCTCTTTATCTAGCATTATATAATAATATAATCTTATATTTATTAATTTAAATACCTTTAATATAGCTTTAATTTAGATAATTATATTATAATTATTAATAAAGATTAGCTTAAAAGGGCTTATTTAACTATACTTTTCTTTTTAAATAAAAATATTACTTTAAAATGATAATTATAATATATTTATAATATTTGGTTTATATAATAATTTTAAGGCGTAATCTATATTTTAATAAACTTAGGATTTATAAAATACTTTTATTACTTTTTATATTGCCTTAACCCTTTAAAGTATTATTATTATTAATAGGGATGAATCCGTTATTTTAAGGTATATATTAAAAATAAGGAGGGTTAGAATTAATTTATTAAGTTTTATAATATTATTTATTACTTTAATAATTATTTATAAGATTATTTCCTTTAATATAAATATATTAACTTTAAATTATAAGATTTAAAATATATATTTAAAGGGTATATAATATCACTTTACTTTTTTAATTAATTAATATACCTTAATTAGGATTTACTTATACTTTATTCTTATAATCTTAACTTTTTTATAAAACTTATTAAAGTTAAATTAAATTTTTATATTATAAATAATATAATTAAGTGGTCCTAAATATATATCCACTTAGATTTATTAAAGTGCTTTTTAAATAATCTTTATAAAGATATTATATAAGAATAATATATTTTAAAAGTTTATTTCTTTATTAATAATATAAAGGATTAGTTTCTTATTTAAGAGGTATATAATATTTATAATAATAATATAATTAAAATTATAATTATCTTAAATTATAAATTTAAACTATTAAGAGCTTATTAAATATATTTAATATTAATAATAAAACCTCTTAATAGATTTTATTATTCTTTAATTTATATTTTTATAACTTGCTTAAGTAAGAAGCTTATAAAGGTAGTTTATTAATAGGTGATTAAAACGCTTATAAAAGCGCTGCAGCTTTATTTCCATTAAATATAATATAATGCTTCTTATAATATACTTTAAAAAAAACTATAGGTATTTAAATTTCATTATTAAGGGTATTAAAAGTTTATCTTAAATATAAATTATCTTATTAATTATATTTTAAACTTTAATATTAAGGTAGTTTATATCTTTAATTAAAAAAAGAAAGGATATATTAAAGTTTATTATATAAAATAAGATTAAGCTAAAGGCTATTTTTATTATTACTGAATTAATTAAGCTTATTTAACCCTTTTTAAATATGATTTATACTTTACCTTTTATTAAAATATTAAGTTAAATGCTTAAGTTTTCCTATTATAATGCTTTAAATTAATATTTTTTAATAATTAAGACTTTTATTATATTTATATCTAAGAGAATACCCTGGAATATTATAAGAAAATATTCTTAGATAATTAAATTAATCTTTAATTCCTTTTTAATTATTAAAAAAATAGCTATATTAATAAAGTAATAAGTAAATATTTAATTTTTAAGATATTAAATTAAGTATTATTCCTTACCCTTATTTTATATTTCTTAATTATTTTTATTTTCCTTAACCTCTTCTATTCTTAAGTTTATACCTTTTATATTAATTATTTAAGCCTTAAAGTTATTATCTTAATTAATTAATATTTAATTATTGCTTTTATCTATTTATTATAAGTTAAAATATTATTGCTTTATAATATCTTTTTATATAAGGTGATTAATTAACTAATACCCTTATTTTCTATATATAATATAGGTTTTATAACTTATAATAAATTTGGTTTAATTTAAAAGGCCTCTTCCTTAATTAATTATATGGCCTTTATAATTCTTTCTTTAAAATAGTTTTTAAAAGCATCCTTTAAATCCTCCTTTATATTGAAATAATAATTAACCTCATTAGCTTTATTAAAATAGTTTATAATATTAATAATTTATATATATTGCTTTTAATGTTTTTATAATATATATAAAGCTTTATTTTAATTATTTTATAAAAGTTATATTAAGGGTAATTATAATTTATTATATTAGCTCTTTTATATTTAGCTTAAGCATTAATAATGCTATTTTAAGCTCTTACGCTTTGCAGCATACTTTAATTATTATAGCTTATAGCTATTTATTTATATCTTATAGTATTCTAAGTGCTTTCTAGGCCTTGGTTAAGGTATTAAAGAGGATGTAAAGTATTTCCTTAGGTATTTTCTTAATATTATTATTATCTGATTTAATAGTGCTTAATGTGCTGCTAATTTAGTTATTATAATAGCATTGATGATTTATAATAATATTAAAATAAAGTTGAATCTTTATATATATAATTTTAAAAATATTATCTTCCTTAATATATTAAATCTAGAAATCAAATGTTAAGTTGAATATAATCTTTTTAAAGATTACTTTAAATCCTAAGGGGTTGATTTTATATATTTTATATATGCGGAATATTAAGTGGACCTTTATATTAAATATATTATATGCTTATCCTGTATAGTGTTAATCCTTATTATATAACTTAATAAACCTTATAAGTTTATTTAATAAGATAATATTATTATAGAACTTCCTTAAGGGGAATATATTATAATTATTTATTCTCTATTAGTTTATTTTAAATTATAGTTATATTATTATTTATTTAATAAGTAGTTAAGATAATAATAATCTTTATAATATTATATTTAATTAAATAGATTATTTAAATTATTCTAAGGTTATTTATAAACGTTATTCTTATTATTTTAAGCTTATAAATATAATTACCTCTTTAAGTAATATCTTTATGATTATTTAAATAAACTTGCTACCCTATCTTTATTATCTTTCCTTATATATTATAAAAAGGGGGTTTAATTATATAAGGTTTATATCTTAATAATCTAGCTATATAAGGAGGTTTTCTTAAGCTATTATTTTTATAAATATATATTAAAGGTTTTAAGTTAATTTTTTAATATAGATTTCATTATATTAGATTATATGCTTAAGTTTTTATAAAATAATTATATTAATCTTTAAAAATATATTTAAATTATAGTTTTAAAAGTTATTAATAAACTCTTTAAATAAATTATAATTATAATAACTTATTATAATATATTAATAAAGGTAATATATTATAAAAGTATTTAATTAATTAAGTTAAAATTTTAAGTTATTAATAGCTTTATTAATATTAATTAATTAATTAAAGTATAATAAGGTTAAAAGCTAGATTTTCATTAATTTAATAATTTATATAAGCTTCTTTTATATTTAATCCTTTAGGCTTAAAGAATCTTTAACTTAAATCTCTGATTTAAATATTAGCTTAGATAATATATAGCTTAAATAATAAAAGTAAAAGTAATAATAAGCTAAATGCTAAAAAGAGAGAGTAATAAGGGAAAGGAAAAATTAAGAAGGGGGAAAGAAAAAATAATAAGTATTTATTAAAAATTAAGTCCTTAAATGGTTATAAAGTTATATCTATATAAATAAATTGCTTCTTTATTATATATATAATAAGATACGCTTTAAAGATAATAAATTAATCTTACTAAATACTTAAATATTCCTATTTATTTTAAAGTAGCTAATTAAGTAAATTAATTAAAGGAATCGTTCTTATTAAATATTTAAAGATTCTTATCTTAATTAAAATACCTTTTTAAAGCTAAAGATAGCCTTAAAATTAATATATAATATATAATTAATAGGGGGTTAGCTTGATATATTAAGTCCTTATAATAAATAATTAATATCTTTTCTTCTTTTACTAATCTATAATTATTATTAACTATTAATTAATATTAAAAGGGCTTTATTTTATATAAAGCTTTAAAATAATAATCTAAGGTGAATAATTAATAGTAGTGATGGTTAATCTATTAGGTTAAAGAGTGCTCCTAAGAGGAGCGCTCCTAATATACCTATATATATTTACTAAGTCCCTACCTTTATAAATATAACTGAATAAAGCTATATATTAATAATTTTAATATATAATTTATTATAATTTAAAAGTAATTACCTTTATAATAAATATAAATATAAAAGTAATTACTTTTATTATATAAATATATATATAATTAATTACTTTTAAATCTTTTTATTTATATTATAAATAATAATAAATAATAATAAATAATAATAAATATTTTTATATTTTTATATTTTTAATATATAATTTATTATAATTTAAAAGTAATTACTTTTATTATATAAATATATATATAATTAATTACTTTTAAATCTTTTTATTTATATTAAAATAAATAAAATATAAATATAAATATTATAATATAATTTTAATTAATATTTTTAAAATTTAATATATATATATAAATAATTATTATTTATTTATATATAAATATTATATATAAAAGTAATTATTTATATATAAAATATAATAATAAAAGTAATTTTTTAATTATATATTTTATATTATTATATTATATTTTTATATAATTAAAGTATTTAAGTTATATAATAATTTCTTTATTATTTTCTTAATATTATTTTTAAATTTATTTTAAAAGTGAATTTTACTTATTATTATTATAAAGGAAGGCACACCTCTTATCTTAGCACTTGAATCCCAGCCTTAGTCCCCCTTGACTTCTAACCACCTGGGCATGTCCGCATCCCCGAGACACACTTACAGCCAGACACGACCAGAAGAACCTGATCTACCAAGAGACTCGCAATGGCCAATGCACAGTTCCAACTGGGACCAGGGCTTCTCACAGCCAACAACGTACTGAGCAACGTGCAGCTCGTCAATGAGAGCATTGGTGACTGCCAGGAAGAGCTGAGGCGGATGCAGCACAGGTTCAACGGCATACAAGACCTAGCACAGGAGCTAGGATACCCGGCCGATATAGATGAGAGCGTGCAGAGGCTCGAGGGTCTCCAGACAGAGCGTCATGCCCTTGAGAGTAAATGTACGGAGTTGCATGATGGCCTCAAAACCAGATTAGAGAAATTACAAGAGCTATCAACTGCCGAGCCGGACCAGATGTCGTCTTTCTTTGACACGCTGGACCCCAAAGTAGGCGTGTTCCTCGTGAGGCTCATCCCGAGGGTATTCAACGACAGGCAGAGCATGCTGGACATCTCGCCGCAGTACAAGGAGCTCATACTCGAGGACCTGATGTACCTGGACAGGCGGCGAGGCCCGACCCTGACGCAGGAGCAGGCCAACAGTGAGAAGATGTCACATCTGGAGGCCGAGGTCACAGTCCTCAAGCGAGACAAGCAGGGCCTGCGGAACCAGGTCAAGGAGAGGGCCGAGCAGATGCAGGGCCTGGAGAACAAGTTCCGGTCCGCCGTCTCGCAGAGCGAGAGACGGAAGCAGCAGCG
Source organism: Diaporthe vaccinii (assembly GCA_039880775.1). Taxonomy (NCBI): domain Eukaryota; kingdom Fungi; phylum Ascomycota; class Sordariomycetes; order Diaporthales; family Diaporthaceae; genus Diaporthe; species Diaporthe vaccinii. The sequence goes on from JBCEDN010000002.1 coordinate 949,857, forward strand.
CGACAGCTACGAACATGAGGTCAGGCGCCTCATCAAGGAGAAGGAGGGGATAAACCAGGCAAAGAAGGAGGCCGAGAAGAAGCTCGTGGACGAGAGGAGGCACTACAAGAACCTACAGACCACCTCGGAAGGGCTCCAAGGCGAGAAGGACAGGCTGGCCGGCGAGCTCAGGGGCTCGGTGGAAGCCTCCCGGGAGAAGGACGCCGACATCGAGACGCTCAACATCAGGATCAAGCAGCTGCTCGGGGCCACCAGCGGGGCGAGCAAGTCGGTCAAGGAGCTGCAGGAAACGTGCAGGAACCTGCAGGCGCAGAACGAGAAGGCCAGGGACGGCCTCCGGAAGCAGGAGCAGAGGATGGCCTCCGAGAGGGAGGCGGCCCGGGCCAGACACAAGCAGGAGGTAGACGAGCTCGAGAACCGGGCGGGCGACCTGGCCCACAGGCTAGAGGACGCCGTCGGGTGCGCCGAGGAGCTCCGGGAGAAGAACGAGGCGCTCCAGAAGGCGGCCGAGAGGCACCAGAGCCAGAGGGCAGAGGCCTCAGGCCAGCTGAGGCAGCTCAGGCGCAAGTACGATGCCAAGAAGGACAAGATACGTGCGCTGGACGAAGAGAAGGAGGCCATCGAGGGCGACAAGGTCCTGGCAGAGAGTAAGGCGGCCGCCATGCAGGAAAGCCTGGAACGGATGCGAGCCCGTATCGAGGAGATGAAGGAGCGGGAGCAGCAGTTGACCCGGAACGAGCAGCAGCTCACGAGGCGCCTGGAGGAGGGCGAGGTCAGCACCGGGGCGGCAGTGACCGGGCTCAAGAACCGCATCTTGGAGCTCGAGAGGACGGCGGAGTCACTGGAGTTCCAGCTCGAGAACACAGAAAAACCGCTCGGGGCCGCGGTCGAGAGGGAGAAGAAGCTGCAGGCCAGCCTCGACAAGCTCAGGATGGCCCACGGGAAGTGCAGCGCCACGGCCACGGCCACCCGAGACCAGCTCACGGAGGCCAACGACAAGCTCCTGGATGCCATACTGGCCAGTGAAAGGCTGGAAGAGACCGCGCAGGAGCTCAGGAATGATGCTTCCAGGCTCAAGGAGTCATCTGCCCACGAGAGGCGGGAAGCCGCCAAGACCCGCGGCGAGAACCAGGCCCTGCAACGCGAGAGGGACGAAGCACTCGGGAGGCTACAGCAGGAGCAAGATGAGGTGCTCAGGCTGGGCGAGGCTCGGGCTTCCCTCGACGGCGAGGTCACCCGGCAGGCCCGTCAGATCACAGACCTGGCGGAGAAGTTTACAAATGCCGACGTGGAGCAGCAGAAACTCCGCGAGTCCCTGGAGCAGGAGAAGAAGGCGCGCGCCGGCACGGCCGCCAGGGAAGAAGAGCTGAGGCGCCAGCTATCCGAGTGCGAGCAACAGGCAATGCAGGCCGGTGAGGACCTACAACGGCAGCTTTCCGAGGCGAAGAGGAGCCTAGAGGCAGCCCGAGAGGACATCGAGACGCGGCAGTGTGCATACGACACCCTGCAAAAGACCCTCGACGGTCACAAAACTGATGCCAAAGGACAGCAGGACACCCTGCAAGGAGAGCTTGCCACCCTCAGGGCCAGCCTGTCTGCAGAGACGGCCTCGAGGCAGGACATGACCAAGAAGCTGAACAGCAACGAAGAGGGCATCCAGCAGTTCTTTGTGCGAGCATGCCAGATACCTGCAGGCCAGTCCTGGGTCGTCAACGGACTCGCTCTTGAGATCCAGAGACCCACCTATGTCGTCGCCACGGCAGAGAGCCACATCCGCTGGGAGATACTCGACTCCTGGACCGATGAACTCGCCCAGGAGGGTGAAGAGGCCGTACAGCTGCCGTCAAATATGGAGCTGCTCGTGCTTGAGTTGTTTGGCGCGGCACACGCCGGGCGGATCAACACCAAGAGGTGCCAGATGGCAATGCACAGGATGTCAGAGGTGCTGTTATCAATCTCAGAGGTCCATGCCGGCGTCCTCGTCCAACTGGGGACGGCTGTCGTGCATGAGATCACGTCCCGGGCCGACGTGAGCCTCGAGATAGGAGCTGCTTTCTGGCAGCTCATGACCATTGTTGAGGAACGCTGGAAGTCGCCGTACCAGTCGGACTGGAAGGAGACGAAGCACAGACTTGAGACGAAGCTCGAGGGACACGAGTACAAGGAGGCATTCGCCGTGCTCGCCGGCAGGACAGAGCTGCAGGAAGGCGATCTCTGCCACCTGTACGGCGGCACCTACGCCGTGTTCTGCCGGCCGTGGTGGGCAGACGCGGTGCTGTTCAACATGGACAAGAGATCGATGAGATTCTTTACAAAGAAGAGATGGACACTGAACTGCATGGACGCAACCGTTGAGCCGGCAGGAGCTGAAGGTAAGATCACTCTACCGTGTGACAGCGACAGGGATATGGAGTGGGCAATGGGGTGGATGTAGGCAGATAGGCACCCAGAATCGTACACCGAGATCTGACATATCACAAGACCAACATTACGTGAACAGTGCTTGCGGGTTCACAACTCGTATATTGAGCCACCAAGGTTAGTCATACCTAGGTAGTCATTAATGAACCTCCACCCGCTTTCTCCATCGGGACGGCATTCGGCGTCACCGAGTCTTCTCCCGTGCTCTCTTGTTCTTCCGTAGGCCTATTGGCTCTTTCTTCTCACGGTGTGATGCGAGCTCCTCATCTCTGTTCTGGCTCGGGTGTCCCTCCTCAGACACCCACCGCCACCGTCGTCTGTGATGGACGGTATCCCATCAGCCATCCACCATGGTCGTGTCATTCACGTATGGTGTGTCTTTGCCATTTCCAGATTCCTCGATCTGGGCCTTTTCCCGGGCCTGCATGAACGTGTCTTCATCAGAATCTTTCATCTTTTTGACCTGGCTCGGCACCTCAGGGATCTCGTCATCGGAATAACCGATGAGATCCTCCTCGGCCTGAACTTCCTCAGTGGCGTCACCCGGTTGTCCCAGGTTGACGTCCAGGCTTTCGTCATGGTTGCTGCCGCTGCTGCTGCTGCTGCTGCTGCTGCTGCTGACGACCTCGGTATCCTTGTCATTATCACCCTGCCCAACTTTCGGCGCAGTGGTCTTGAGGATCTCGGTCAAGGATTCATCAGCGGTAGCCGGCTCATTCGACGGGCCTGCTTGTGGCTCCTCGACAGCAGAACTCGGGCCCCCGGTCTCTGGGGAACGCGCCCGGCTTCCTGGCCTAAGGGCCGAGAAGTCATACGGGCCACGCCGGCTCAGTCTTGCCTGAATGTTCTCGTGGAGGCTAAAGACCTGCGGCGGGATCTCCCCGGCCTCGTATTGACGGCGGATCTCATCGATCTCCAGACCGTCCAGTGAGCTCCGAGGTCTGTCGTCGGGGGCGAGGTTGTCCCAGTTTCTCAGGGCAGCAGCATGCCTCACCGCATCCGCCTTTGTGAGAGGCCAGACGTAGTCGATGTCTTCTGGCATCTGGCCATCACACCACCGCCTCGAGATCTCAAGGGCGAGCGCGACAAAGCAGTTCTCCTCCCTGTACACTCTGACAGGGCCCTTGCCTTTCCTGTTGACGAGGAGATGCTCGACCAGGAACTTTCGGGCATCGACGTTTGTCTTGGACTCTTTGACGGCATCTCGGATGTAGCGGCAGCCCCAGTCTTTCCGGCCGGTGTTACCCTCGATCGTGTCAAACGTGTGGCCTCTCATATTGTTGGCCGACGTCGTGTGACAGTACGGACAGATCGGCACGTCTCCGTGCCTCATCTCGTGGCCGCCCGGGCAGTCGCCGGTGCCGTGGCGGTCGGTTCGGCAGACAGCGCACGAGGCCGATCTCTGCGTGAGTGTCACCTTCTGTCCCACATGGGGCGGTGGCCTCGCCGGCTGAAGTGGCTGGGCAACAGGTTGCGCCTGCGGGGCCGCCTGGGACTTCCTCTTGATCAGGCGTTTCCCAACTTTGCTCTCGTCCGTCTGACGGCCCTCTATTACGTCCCTGATCGTACTTCCGCGAGTTTTCTTGATTGCGGGGGCCGTGTATAAGATACACTCACCCGTGGGGCTGTCCTTGGCCGACTCTTTCATCATGATGTCCGCTATGTCCAGCCCTTCGTTCGTCGAGGGGTCTATCTGTGCGAAGTAGCCGCCGCCGTACCCAGTCATGACGTTCGTGCCCTGCCAGATCCTCTTGTCTGAGGGCTCCACGAACGACGGCAGGGGGTTGTCGTCGTGGGTAAAATTCATCGTCGCGAGAGACTGATATTTCCGGGCCTTTAGGAGGCCTGGGTCATCAGGGGCCATCTCGGCTGCCTGGCGCTTTTGTCCAGCAACCTGTCTGTCATTCTGACGACTAGCAGGGCCCTTGTAACCTTTCGGGTTGTCAGGGTTCCACGACGACCCTTCGAGACCAGGTTCTTCGGGCTTTCTCGTGACCAGTTCATTGTGGGCAGAGGATTCGCCCACTTCTTCTGCCCAGTCACGGGTTATTTTCTCTCTTCCCTTGCCCTTGGGGTCGGGATTGGCCTGCGGCCGTCCTGTATCGTTGCCCTGGGGGCCAGTTTTTTTGGTCGATTGCATGTTTGAGAACATTTTTTGATGTCTGCAGTAAGTAATCCTGAAAATGAAGTGATTGTCAGTCAACTATGATCTCCTATTCTCATTCAACGCGTGCATGCCACGATTCGAGCATGTTTTTTGTGGGAGGTGGTGTCTTACGATGTGTGCTGTCGCGCGTGGTAGAAGGAAGGGAAAACACAAGGCGACTGGAGTTGCGAAGGGCAGCTTAAGCCCCTCGGTTTTTTTGTGGGTCCAAGCTCAGCCAGACACCAGACAAGCACCTGGTCACCTGATATCCTATCTCGTTTTCCTATGTCCTGGAATGGCGTCTCTGACTACTAGGAAGAAGGCAGTGCGAGCGCCCAAGTGCCCAGCTGTGGGCCACATGAGGTGGCAGCCGACAGACCCTGGCTGCGCCTTGCCCTGTGATTCTCACAGGAATTCGTATTACTCTTCTCTTGGGTCTTGAAATACTACAGCTGGACTGTGTAAATGTTAGAGATGTCGGGAGCAACGGGTCGGTACACGCGCCAGCCATACAATATCGCTTGAAGACACTCCTCAAGCGACTGATCAGCACTCATGTCTTGGGATCAAGAGAAGATGCACTTGAATCAATCATTGGGAACTCTGGATACTACTGAGTAGCTTCGCTTGGTCTTCATGCAAACGACGGATGTATGGATCGATAGTGTCAGGCTAGGCTCACTGGCCAGGACGGCGTGGCCGCATGGCGAAGACTGTTAGAGCCCTGACAATCAGTGCCATATACAGCCTCCAGCATACTATTTCCAGAGCCGTTCATGTAGATTTCCGCAGCTGGGGAGGAACCTCAGGCCCGAAGAGGACCTCAAAGTAGCAGGGTAGGGACTATGTAAACGGTCGAGGACCAGGTATTCGATGACGGGATAGGGGAGCAGCCCTCAAGACTCTCCAATGAACTACAGCTTCTAGAGAGACTCATGTGCCTGTGTAGTGCAAAGAGAAAAGCTCCTAGCTTGGGCTGGGCTGGACAGGGTGGTCCTACGCCGAGACAAACATTGTTGGCAGCTGTCAGTCAGCTGCAGCCCAGGGCTCGCGTAGCAGGCCAGGTAGGTAGAAAGTAAAATCAGATGCAGTGAAAGTTACGGTCGCAACCTAAACGACGACACCATCTGCTCTGCACGACGCGCACCCTTCACGATCCGTGGCAGATCATAACAAATGCAAAGTCGAAACACGCGAAACCCATCAAAAGAATACAACAGGATGACAGACCAAGACAGGCTGGACGCGGCGCTGCAGCCTCTGGGCTCTGCCGCAGCGGCCGTGAAGAGGCTCGGGCACGGCGAGGCCGCCCTCCGCTGGGTCCTTTCTCGATACTGGCCAGGATCAGATGGCTCAGACAGCGAAGACATGTCTGCCTTGGACTGCATGGTCATAGTCATTAGACACATCTGTGCCCACAGCTGTTTCCTAGGCACCAGTGAATTTGAGGACTACGTTGTCAACGGCGGGGATGTAGTCCTTCAACTTGCAATGTCCGACCTCACCATAGACACTCCAGAGATGCTGTCCCGTGTCCAGAAAGCCAGAGACGCCGCTTTCAAACGAATCTTGGCGGAGGCTGTTACCCAGGTCCAATTCAGGATTGTGACCAAGATGTCGAGTCTTTGGCAGTTGCAAGATTTCCGCCTCTATCAACCTCTGATAGAAAAGGCAGCTGGATCAGAGTTCTGGGCGGACAACCCCAATGAGCCAGCCACGTCCTGGGTCGTGACGTCCTTGCTCCACTGGGACATGACGGTCCACGCGACGTTCCAAGAATTGCTCGAATCCAAGACTGGTTGGTACAGGGATGAGGCTGGCAACGAGTTCACCAGGCACTGCGCGTCGCCGGCCTTCCTGCGCGTACGTCTCATCCCAAAGGAATCACCAGACGAGAACTTCAGCATCGACACCGTGGGGGAGGTGACACTGCCCAGACTCTCGGTCCGCGAGGAAAAGGTGAAATCCGGCGAAAGTGGACATTGGGTCACACAATTCCGGCCAGTAGGCCGCGAAAGATACTACCTGTTGGCGGTGGTCAAGCTGCGTGAGGACATGGAAGAAAGCGATCGCGTCCGATTGTATGATATGCAGGGCAACAATGTCACACCGAACGGGAACCTGGCGCCCTTTGGCAGTGTTCTGGATGACAGCTGGTCAATGCGAGAGCAGAGCAACACTTACATGTTGTTCTACGCCAAAGCTGGCACCGACACTCCTGTTCAAGGGCGAGAAATGGAGGAGGTGCATTCCGACAGCGTCACCTCCCTTGAGCGCCGCGATGCCCATATAATTGGCAGCCTGTTTAAGCCAGGACCAACAGCCCCGAAGCCCTCTGACTATAGCGGCGACGACGACGAAGGAGACGAGGATGAAAATGAACTACTGAAACGCCGGAAGAGGAAATCTGACATAATCCGGAACATCAGGAAGAGGTCCCAGTCGCTGGCAGAGAAAAAAGGCCCCCAGGCACAAGAGACTTCCAGGGAGTCGTCCGTCACAGAGGACCCAATGAAGAAGGAGGCGCTCCCGGCGGCCAAGAAGTCTAAACAGAGCTTCAAAGAAGGCCCAAGGACCCCAAAGCGCAGGGCCAGCACAGAGAATGATATTGTGTCAACTTAGGGAGGCGGGTCGCCATCGCGAAGGGATTGAATTCATGGTAGACTCCTCAGCCTTAGCATCTAATGCATGAGTCATTGCTTGTAAGATCTGAAAGTGATTCCCGTGTTTTGTGTTTTGTGCTCTATACATGCCGCCTATCTTGTGCAATACACCTACGGCATAGACACCCTACGTATGTATATCTATATGCCGTATAGCTTGCTTGTATTAATCTGTGTTGCAAGTTCTCAACACTGTATGTCCACGGGTTTAGTTAGCCTTTTAAGATCTCGGACGAACAGGCGCATAGTCACGGATTGGCTTGGCTTCTTTCGTCCGTATTTCGGCCGGTCGTTGCCATACCTACTGCATTGGGGGCGGCTGGCAGAATACCACCGTTGTTGGCCGGTGCAGCTCCTCTGTCTGCCATTTGGGCCTCTCCGAGTATTAATCAAAACTCTTTGAATCGAATATTACTCGTGTGGCTCATTGAGTGACACTTATCTGGACGAGAAGTACTTCTACTCTTGACGGACTCGGTGCAAGTCCCGTCCATCTGTCGGCCGAAAACAAAATGGGCTGTCCGGCACATGCAATCTTAGTCATGAACTCTTGAAGTCCACTTCCTGTGGCCTGACAAATAGTCGAACCCGGTCGCCACCAGTATGATTGATATTTCAAATTTATATAAGAGCTACTGTAGGATGGCCCAGGTGTTCAACAAAGTAGTATATAAAGCACATATGAACCCGTCCCGGTTGATGAAGATGCTCAGTTAATTGCACAAGACCTTCTTTCTCCATCCACGGCTACCATCAATCATTTCGACCGATTTCCTTGATCATAATAGTTTGGTCGACATGGCTCCTACCATTCTAGTTGTTGGCGCGACTGGCAACACCGGCCGAGGTGTTGTTGAAACGCTGCCGAAATTGCTCAGTTCTGGCGGTGCCCTGTCCGGTCATCGAGTCGTTGCCCTCACACGTTCTTTGGCCAGCCCGGTCGCTCAAAGGCTTGCTACACTGCCTGGTGTCGTCGTACTGGAGAAAAATTGGGTTGACATCACCGCTGACTGGCTGCGCGAGCACGAAGTCGAAAGGGTGTTCATTGCACCCCACAACCAGCCAACTCAGTTTCCTGACGAGTCCACGTTCCATCTTGCCGCTCTCAAAGCAGGCGTCCAATATGTCGTACGAATCTCCACGACCGCTGCGAATGTCCGATCGGACTGCGATGCCTACTACCCACGGTCGCACTGGGCCATCGAAGCACTGCTCGGCTCGCCTGAATTCAGAGCCCTACAGTGGACTTCACTTCAACCGAATATATTTTCCACTCTATATCTATCTTCGGCCGCCGAACTGATCAAGCGGTATCGCAAGACTGGGCAACAAGAGACGCTCAGGTTGATAGCATCTCAAGATGCCCCGGTTGGCATTGTCGAGGCTTACGATGTCGGAGTCTTCGCAGCCCGGCTGTTGTGTCAAGATGACACTACTGTGCACAATCATGCCAGATATGTCATAAATGGCCCTGAGGACATCACCGGAGAGCAGATTGTGAAGATGGTCGAGGAGCACATCGGGACCAAAGTACAGAGTGTCAGCTACAAGGATATGTCATTTCTTGAGTCTATGGCCAGCTCAGTGCTTCAAGGAGACAGGCACCTCATGCTGTCCCTCAGGAGCGCTCCAGTCACGGCGTGGGAGGGGAAATGCACGGCTTCTACAACCAGCAGGGAGGTACTGGAGCTCGCCGCACCTACTCGGACGCCTGCTGAAGTGCTAGAAACTCTGTTGGCAGAATGATCCATCTTTTCCTGTTCCATTGGGTATCTATTATTGCGACTTTGAGCTGAGTTAGTGAAAGCATGTATTAGCTGCCGGTGGTGCATGGTGTTTTCAAGTTTCAGTACATGAGAGTTGCTCAATTATGGCGTAAATAATTTGACCAAATAGTGGCAGGAACTCTACAAAGCTCTTGTAGCATAGAGTGATTTGTGAATTGGGCAAGAACACAAGATTTCCCGTGTGTGTATACTCAATGCCATGTGTCTGTACTCCTTAAAGTTTAATGTAAATCAATCGAGAAATCCTGGTCATATTTCGCCGTCTAGATACAAGGAATACATCTGGTACTGTAAATTTCACCGCGTGTAGCAGAGTTTAGTGCTGACAGCAACCAACCGTGTTCAACTTTGCCCGTCGAATCCTGCGGCTCAATCGGTATTCCTGGCGAGCAGGCTGCCAGCGGGGGAAACCCTTGAATCAACACCATACGCTCCAAACTTGGACCACATCTTCGTGTTTAGAACGACGGTCTTCGGGGTAACTTTCAGGACACAAGACACCTATTGCTCCAGCTTTGCGTCAATGCATCTTAAGCCTGAGGCATAGTCAGCCGTCATGCACGTGGACATCGACATGCCGGGGCCGACTCGAGCGAAGCCCGCCTCGTCCTCTTCCACCTCACCCTCCTACGCCGTGCTCCTCTCCGGGACTCACGTCACGGGCAAGGAGACCCTCGCAGTCTCCCTAGCAAATGCGCTGGGCTGCTCCTGGATCAAGGCCGAGATGGCCCACAACGCCGCGACCTTCGGGGCGCGGTCCCAGGCGAAGCGGGGCTTCGACTACGGCAAGGTCTTTGGGCGGATCTGGTCGTCCAAGCTGCAGCGGCTGGGCTTCCTGGCGAGCAGGAATGAGCCAGATGCTGTGTCCGAGCCCGATACCGAGGCGCTCGAGAGAGGAGAGCCCGATGGGACGACACAGCAGCAGCAGCAGCAGCAGAAATGCGCAGCGGTCATCTCCCTGTACCACATGCGCAAGCCCGCGCGGGATGCTATCCGCGATGCCATGCTGGCTCAGTCCGTCAAGCCCGTCTTCGTCATCCTGCACATCACGGAGGAGACGCTCTCCGGGAGGACGCTGGGTGCGGAGGAGCCGCAGCTGGCCGAGAGGATCATGGCGCACAAGGTTGCGGATATCCAGGAGCCGCTTGGGGAGGAGAAGGATGTCATACTGGTGGACTCATTGCGGGATGTGGATGCGTTGTTCCCGGAGATCATGGAGGGAGTTTCCCAGCAGCTGCAGGGTCGTGAATGAGGTGTTACGGTATGCCCTGTGTTGTGATTTCTAGTTGTTGTTCGTATCCTGACCTACAACTCTCTTCCTCGGTATAGAGTCGGTATTCAGCAGCTATATTTGTGGCTTAAGAAGGACACTCCTTCTTAATCCCACCGGTAATGATAAATAGAGGGACATCTTTCAAATAGAATCTGTGACCGTTCAACATGTCAGAAAGCCCATGTAGCTGAAAAATTAAGCTTTTCTCATAAATTCAGTTGAAGTGAGTCTATTTGCCCTTGCTGTTCCGTAAATACTGAGTGGTTTAGAATAACCAGACAAAATCCTAAAGTCTGAATTACCTAGGTTGTGTAATTCCACCAATCTCCAACCAAGAACTTGGCCAGTTTACAAAGCAACTCCAATTCTTGACAGCATTTAGTAGAGAAGAAAAGTAATCAAAGGTTCAATGACTTGTAGTCCACCGTTTGGAGTCTGTGCTCATGGGCGGCAACTGAATGTCACACCACAAAACCCGTTCGAGTGATTTGTATATGTTTCCTGGACAGGATTCAAATCTTGTAGAGGAAGGCACCTAGAAATTAGATACAAGGCATTGAAAGATGAATTTGTTCAGAGGCCAGGTTTGTTGTCAAAATCTGTCATGCAGTATGAAAGGAAGAAAGAAAGGCGAGAGACCTGGATCATTGTCTACCAATGGATCGATGGAAGGGCAGGGCCACTCAGACTGCAGGGGGTTTAATGATCAAGGGCTATCCCCATTCAAGAGGCCGATGACCGGCCCAAGCGGCTGACAATTCGGGAGAGCAGGTAGGGTGAGGTCCTCGTGGCAATGATCCTCTCTTCCTTTTACTCTTCTTTCAGGGCCTACTTCATTCTTGAAACACACACTCGGAAATCGTGTTAAAGATCTGCGAAGTCAGGGAAACAGCAGTTGACAGCCCATCGGAATGTTTCTTCTGCTCGGGTGACGATCTGCGGCCCGACCCCCCTGCGTAATCCCTGAACACCACTTTAAGCTCCCGCAGTGATAGGCTTATCGCACCCTCGTACCACTGCGACGGCAATTCCCAACCGAGCGAGCAGCAGCGAGATCTTCAACAATTTTCCAGATCCCGCGAGGTTGCGAGCAACACTGACCACGGCTCCCTCGAGTTCCGAAGCGCCTCATCGCTGGGATGAGGAGATTATTCCTCCCACAATCGGCCTCCATCCCTCCCCGGCTCCGGAAGGCCCTGCTCTACTCCGCGTCGCGCGGCCACTTCTCGTCGCCATGTGTCTCCTCATCCCGCCATGAACGAGAGCTGTTCTCGTCATCCTCAACAGACGCCCTCGATGCCGCGCAGGCCTCAGAAGCCGGCAGCGGCTCGTACAATGCACAGCAACCCGACGGGCAGGATCACGACAGGAACATACGCGAGCAGGACAAGTCCCGGACCATCGCGGCGCCTCCGCCCAGGCTCCCCTACCGGTTCGAGACGGGCATCTCCCTCTTCGCCAAGCGCGCGCCGAGGCCCTTCCCCCCTCCCTTCCTCTCTCCGCCCTCGGGTTCCTTCAGCGATCCCCTCAGCACGCACCACCAGAGCCGCGACCGCCGGCCCAAGGTCAACGGCCAGCTGATCAAGGGGTGGACGAACGGGGACGATGCCGCCTTCGCGAGCGAGTACTTTGTCGGCGCCAACGACGGCGTGGGCGCGTGGAGCGCCCGGCCGAGGGGCCACGCCGGGTATGTCTCTTTTCTACCGCTAGCTGGGCTCTCAGACGTGAGGCGATTGCCGGGGCTGACAGTTGAGATATAGGCTGTGGGCGAGACTGATCCTACATTTCTGGGCGATGGCCATGAGCGAGGACGCGTCGCGACCACGAGGGCCGAGCGATCCACCCTACCAGCCAGATCCCGTCGCGTATCTAGAAAGGGCCTACGAACAGACGAAAGAAGCGACGTCAGGGCCCGACTGGCAGGGGACTACGACAGCCACAGGAGCACAGCTGTTCTACAAGGCGGTAGAGGACGTGGAGCCAGGGAAACCAATAGCGACGGGCGAGGGCAGCAAGACCGCGCCGGTGCTGTACGTGACAAACCTGGGCGACTCGCAGGTGATGGTTGTGAGGCCGAGCTCGGGGGAGTTGGTGTTCAAGACCAAGGAGCAGTGGCACTGGTTCGACTGCCCGCGGCAGCTGGGGACCAACAGCCCGGACACGCCGGTGCAGAACGCGGTGCTGGACCAGGTACCGATCGAGGAGGGGGATGTGGTCCTGGCGATGTCGGATGGGGTGATTGACAACCTGTGGTCGCACGAGATCGTGGAGAACGTGAGTAATAGCGTCAAGAGGTGGGCAGCAGGGGATGTGGGGAGGAGAACAAGGAGCAGCGACAACCCCGGCGGGAGTGGATCCATGGCCTTTGTGGCCGAGGAGTTGATGCTGGCTGCCAAGACCATTGCGCTGGACCCCTTCGCGGAGAGCCCGTTCATGGAACACGCGATCGACGAGGGCCTGCCGAGCGAGGGAGGTGAGTCTGCTCTGATCTCAATCTTGATGAAAAGGGCGCAAAATGCTAACAGTCTGGCTGTCAGGCAAGCTGGATGATATCACTGTTGTGGCGGCGCTGTGCACGCGAAATGATGATATGTGATCACCATGTTGGCTGGCAGTGTTCGGGAGTCATGGCAGCAATGATCTGTTCAGACCCAGGCGGGAGAGAGGCTGGAGTCTGGTGGTCTTTACTCCCATGTGGCTGCGAGCTCTCTTGTGGGCGGCTTGGAAGGGATATGAGATCGAGGGTAGTACATGGATTCAGCACCGGGAGTTTTGGAGTTTTTGAATCGCCTCGCCGGCGGCCCTGACTTATTACTTAGACGAATTACTGTAGTTGCAGCGGCCATTAGCGGCTCACTGCAACCTTATTTTGCTGATCAGCCGCTGTCAGAGAAAACGGTGGGGCAGGTAGACTATAGTGTACCTGCCGCCTGATAAGCGGGAAGCTACGATAACGAAATATTTTGAGAGGACCCGACTCCAAACTCAACTTCGCGACATGTAGAACCAGTATCCCACCACCAACCTCATTCTCTTTCATTCTGCCACCAAGCCGTACCTTTTCCCCCTCCGCCACGGCGCCACGGCGCCTCTTCGTACAACACAACACAGTCTAATTAGAATACCTGACAGCCCAGAATGAGAGGTAAACGTTCAAAACAATACCGCAAACTGCTCAAGCAGTTCGAGCTCGCATTCGGCTTCCGCCAGCCGTACCAGGTCCTCGTCGACGCCGAGCTCGTCAAGGACGCCCACCGCTTCGCCATGGACCTGCCGCAGTACCTCTCCAACACCCTGCACGGCGAGGTCAAGATCCTGATCACGCAGTGCTCGATGCGCCACCTGTACGCGCAGAACAAGGAGCCCGGTGTGGCCAGGGTCATCGACAAGGCAAAGGACTACGAGCGCCGGCGGTGCGGCCACCACCCGGAGGAGTTCCCGGAGCCATGCTCCACGCTCGAGTGCCTGGGCGGCGTCGTCGGCCCCAAGAACAAGCACCGCTACGTCGTCGCCAGCCAGGACCAGGAAGTCAGGTCCAAGATGAGGGGGATCCCCGGCGTGCCGCTGGTGTACATCAACCGTTCGGTCATGATTGTGAGTCTTACTACGCTGGATCTGCTTTGCGCCCACTGCTTGCTGGGACCGGGCTGTGAGTTGACAAATGCTAACCGTGCGCTACACAACAGCTCGAACCCATGGCCGGAGCAACAACGAGGGTGGTCCAGAAGGGCGAGAGGGCCAAGTTCCGCGCAGAGCTGAAACAGTCCGACCCAGCACCGGGGGAGAAAAGGAAACGAGGGGACGGCGACGATAGCGAGGGGAGCGACGACGACGACGCAGAGAAGAAGGACGAGGAGCCAAAGAAGAAGAAGAAGAAGAGAAAGGGGGAGAAGGGGCCGAACCCATTGTCGGTGAAGAAGCCGAAGAAGAAGTCACAAGAGCAGCAAGAGAGTGACTCAAAACCAAAACAGGAAGAGAAGCCCAAGGGCGACGCATCATCAGAGCAACCTGCCAAGAAGAAGCGGAAACGGAGGAGCAGGAAGGCAGAGGGTGGTGCGGATGGGGGTGAGGCACAGGGCGCAACGTCGGGCACGGCTGAGGCACAAGACACTGCGTCAGTCGGGGCCGAGCATTAGGGGACGATGAATTTGGCTTGTATGAGAAAGATCGATCAATCATGATTCAGGTAGCTCATGGCGCGAGGATGATGGCCAATCTTGAGGCACAAGATGGAAGTGCAGATGATATCCCGTGCAGAACGGGGAAATGATACCACATGCTTAATTACGCACGAACTGTTCCCCAATAACGGAGCATTCAGTGTATTATGTTCTCAAGTCCAATTGATTAGCGTTGACAGCGACAGAACTTCTGACAGCTAATGATGTTGGTAAATGTACAGGGAGTAAGTATCCAGGTGGACTCGAGCGAATCCAAAACCACATAGGCACATAGCCACCCGCCTTCTAGGGAGCCACCAAAGTTTTGCAGACAGAAACACACACATCAAAACAGATAACGCAGAAGGAAAATCATGAAAAGAAACACAGCTACGGGACATCATCGTCAGGAGCTATCAATCAGAGGCCGTTTCCACCGTAGACATAAACCCTTCAGGTTCATCAAGCCTTCATCTCAATCTTGGTGGCCTCTTCCAAAGTCTCAATCGCCAGTCATAGCCGCCATCGTCGTCATTCGTCGTGAGGCCTCGTACAAGGAGACCTCGTGCCAGATGTTCGCGTAAGAACGGCTTGGTTCGTAGCAGCAGCATAGGGAGCCGCAAAATGCCCTGCCTATCTCCAGCAATGTCCAGAGAAAAGGGGCTGCCAGCGAAGGTAGGTGGCGAGACAGAAGGAATTAGGGGGATCCGGATTGTCCCCGAGCAGCGCCGATGCTGCGGTCGATAGGCCAGCATGACAAACTTGATCGTTGGCATTTCTTTTGCTGGCAAGTGTTTTCTTTTGGGCAATTTCAGACAGAAGTGTTTCTTCGTGTTGTGTTCCTCAAGACATGTCGTGCAGCATTGTCGTGAAGAGTCATTAGCGGTTGTCGTTGATAGACAGTAAGCACAGAGCTTTTCCCCGAGGCGCAAGCGCTGTTGGTAGGTAAACAGTAGTCCTGTTGGGATGATTCGATCCTTTGATTGATTGTACAACTGCAGCACGTATTTGTCAGTACCGTCATGCTGTGCTCTTCTGTTTGGACGAAGGTGAGGAGACTTACGCCATGGAGGCAGAAAGAGGTCAGCACGCGAAAAGCAGAGTTCAGCCTGCTTGAATGGCAGTCATAGACGAAAAGGCATCGCTGTTGTGATCTGTAATTCCAAAAGGCACAAGTCAGCGACCCCATCCCTCACAGTAGCAGTTTCAGGAAACTTACCCTCATCGCTCGTGACCTCGCGGATCGAGAGTATGGTCACCGTGTTTCCCGGCGTGGTCGAGCTGACATGGTGGACAGAAGTCTTGCCATCGCTCCATGCACTCGCACCCACGCGGGGATCATACCCTTGCTGCTGCTGCTGCTCCCGAGTGGCGCCGTCGTCCTCGTCCTCATAGATCGTCCACTGCGGCTCAGCGCGGGGCGTCGTCATCTGCGGGCCCGGGTTCGTGCAGTTTCGCTCCATGTAGGCGTTGATCTCCTCGTGGGTGGGCACGTAGGTGTTGGCGGCCCATTCGCTGTTGTTGCCCTGGCCGATGAATGAGAAGTCAAACTCCTTTGGGGCGGAGTAGCCGCTGTCTCCTCTGAAGGCTGGGACCTGTTGAGAAAAACCATTGCCATTGTGCTCGGCCCAGTTTCCAGGTTCGTTCTGGAAGCCGTACTGGGTCTGGGCACCGTACTGGGTCTGGGCACCGTACTGGGTCTGGGCACCGTACTGCGGCTGAGGGACGTACTGTGGCCTTGGAACGTACTCTGGCCTCGTAATGTACCCATTCTGGTGTCCATACTGGTAGCTCTGTTGAGGCTGGTAGCTCTCCTGAGCCTGCGAAAAGCCACCGCTTGGGTACGAGGGCTTGTTGTACTCGAACTGGTCCTCGGTGGGCGGGTCGTAGTAAGAGTCTCCGGAGAAGTCACGACGACAGTGGGCATCGCTGAAGTGGGCAGCAGAGTTGAAGCCGTTTTGAGCGCGGCTGAAGTAGCCTGGGTTGGCAGTGTATTCTGCGCCAACTCCAGGGCCAAAGCCACCAGTACCGTGGTGAGCTCCATAAGCGCCGGGCGTGCCCGGGCTCATTCTGTGGTTGTAGGCCTTGGGAGCGGATGTTTGAGACGACTGGTCCGCCCATTCATGCTGGTTCATCATGTATGGGTCACAGTCGAGATTCTGCTGCTGTGTACCGGTATTCTGCCAGTGGGACTCGAGTGGAGGAGTGGGTGGCATCAGGAAATCAGTCAACCTCTGCCCATTGGCGGACCCGTTGGCCATGCTGTCGAAGTGATGAGCACTTCCAAAGGATCCTTGCGCAGGCATCTCCTGAGAGCCATTGTAGGTCGGCTGCTGAGCCCAGGCGCCTGAGCCAAGAGCACCGTACCGTAGCTTGTCACCGATGTTCCCATCAACAGCGAAACCATCCCTCTGTGGAGGACTTCCGGTGCTCGCCTCCGCAGGGTTGCGCCGAGCACGAAAGCGTATGGACGAAGCCGACGTCCTCGAGGTGCCGGACGGGAGCTTACGGGAGACTCCAGAATCGTTGGTACCGCTTGCGGTGGGCCTGCTGCCAGAGCCGCTCTGGTGGATGTCCATGGGTGAGGCTGCTGTGTCGGGTCCGCTGGGATAAGCTCGAATGGTTGAGCTGATGTCTGCCTGGCAAGCCTTGTCTGCAGTATCGAAGTCAGCGTCTTTCATCTCAAAGTCGCCGTTTCCGCCCGGCTGAGCCAGGTGTCCGGTGTCACGGTGGGAAACATGGGAGCTCTTCACATCACGGCCGACCACAGAGCTGCGACCAGACACAGACTCCACGGAGGGTGGCTTGTAGGAAGAGGCTGCAGAGAGGCGAGCTCCTCCGTCTCTAGTCTTGCCTCCGAAGTTGAGCGTCTTGTCTGTCTCGAGATGCATCTCTTTAAGCTTGTTGATGGTCACGTTGCCGTCGGAGGACGTGTCAGAAGATGTCTTGGTCTTGAAGGAGCGGTTCTTGAGCATAGAGCTGGTGGCCTCCCTGGACTTGAGAAGGCCCGCACGAGCGTCGTTCTCCTTTCCGGGTGCGCGCTTGGACGTGCTGGCGTGGCCGTCCTTGTCCTCTTCGATGTCGCTGAGGTTGGCGTCGTGCACCTGGCGCATGAATGCCTGTCGATGAAAGGTCAATGGCTGAACACTCTGGGAGTCATACGGGATTCGATACGTACCTTGTCGAAACTGGTGGCTTCGCCGCCAATCTCGCTAGCCTCACGAAGGTTGTGCTCGTAGCCAGGCGATGCCTCTCGACAGGGCCTGCAGTAGTTGGGCCCCGAGGACTGACCTGGCTTGATTTCGTTCTCGCGATGATATTTCTCAGAGCGGACGATGCCACATCCCCAGCAGTAGTGACGCTGGCCGTACCAAGAAAGCGGTTTGCCGTTGCACTCGTGGGTAATGCGACAACGGCCACACCAGTTGGGCTGCATCTTCTGGTCGACGGCGAGAGGGTGACGCTCTCCTATCTTGTCAGACCTGATCCTGCCGCACTGGTAGCAGATCCAACGCTGCTTCAGAGGCTCGAGATACGGGTCTACTTTCTTGCCGTGCTTGCCGTGCTTCTCGTGGCCGTGTTTAGAGCGTCTGGAGGGACTCTTGCGAGAACGTTCCTGAGAGGGGGAACGAGCTCGCTCAAGCCTGCTGGTGTGTGGTACGGTTGTGTCTGTGTTGTTGTCAGCCTGTGGCTTGGACTTGTGGATCTCGTGTTTGTTGGAAGGCAATCCCAACTGATGACGAGACTTGAAAGGGTTGGTAGGCGAGTTGCTGATGATAGGAACGTAATGGACGTGTATCTCCTCCAACGAGAGATTTGAGGGTGCGACCTCACGTTGGACCCTCTCAACCTCTTTCAATTGGCGATAGACGGAGGCCTTTTCCTCTTGGCGTGACAGCCTTCGCGATGGTTTGGTTCGAGTCAAACCCTCATCTGCATCGGACTCAACATCACTATCGTACCGATGCGAGCTCTTTCGGCGGCGGTCGTGGTGATCGCTGGCACGTAAAGCCATGTTGTTTTCGTCGGCTGGATAATCACTTCCACCTCTTGGGCGGTGTTTGCTGTGCTTGTGAGCATGGCGGTCCTCCATGGAGATATCTGAGCTTGAGCTGTGAAAACACGTGAGCTGATGCATGGGATCGAAAGCACTGGGCACAGCTTACAGACGACGCCTCGACTTCATGCTTGAGGTTCCTGGGACTGATCAAGCCCGACGAAGACTCATGTACTCTACCTGGTGGCAGTCTTGCAGCAGCCGTCTGGGTTCCTGCAAGAGATAGCACCGACAGAGAGCAGACGTTGATAGTGGTTCTGGGAGTCAGTTGCCCGTTTGGGAGAGCGACAGAGCCCAAGGCCACAGAAATCCAGAAAGAGGAAAGACGGTCAACTGCGCAGGAAGGTGATCCGACTGTGAGGCAATGTCCACTAGCAACACTCCAGTAGAGGAAGGATGCAAAGAAAGAAGATCAACGTGTCGAGGGAGGAGAAGGAATGGTGGAAAGGAGATGGGATATGCCCCGCGTGATTCGCAATGTGACAAGGAAGAGATCTTGCTGCAACACAGCAGGCAACCTCGGAGGAAGGAGGATGGCAGGAGATGGACTGGGGCAAGTTCTTCACAGCGGCGGGGCAGGGAAGGGTGACTGGACTTTGATCAACCCTCGAGAGTAAACGAAGACTAGACGAAGATCCGATGAACACCGGCCAGGAGGCTGGCCGGGGGAGTTGTGGGATAGCTAAAGCCCCTACCATAAGCTGTGATTCAGACATGAGATAGTGTTAAGGGTAGAATCGTCCGATCCTTTATTGGAATCCATTCAGTTCTGAGGGATGAAGGTGTAGATGAGTTCGATATGAGGCTCACTCACCTTTCCTCACCACCATGTGTGGAAACTTGGGACGATTCCAAGACTCAGATATCACGAGGGGAGCTCAGAAGGGAAGCTGCATACCTAGGTACTTGGACAAGCCATGCAGTGAGCAGCTCAGCAGCAGGGAAGGCTTCATGAAACAACTTCGAGTCTTCTATTGACACGATCAACTTTTGTACATCGGTGACTTGCCGAACCACTTTTCCTTGATCCATAGTGCTGATGAAATTCCCTCTACTTCGTCCGTTTTGTACATGCGTTTCTATATCTGCTCAGCTCCCTACTCAACCCTGAGCGTTCGAGCGCCTCGCTTCTTGACGGGCTTCTTCTTCTTGTGGCCCTTCTCGAAAGCTGCTACGGCACCGTGATCTCTACCGAAGTTGTCGAGATCCTTGACCTTGTAGATGCGGATGATCCAGTTCTCACTGGTGAACGCTTCCTCGACGGTGTTGAGGACCGGGCCCTCTGACGGCAGGCGGGCCCCACGGACACGATCCGTAGCCTGTCCCTTGGGGAAAAGGTTGTGGTAGTTGTGGTATGACATCTTGTACCTGCGAGATGGTTAGCAAGGGACACTGCGGTTCGCTTAAAAAGGGTTATGAGCTCACATCAGCGAGTTCTTCATGGTATCGGTGGCCCCGTCATCGACACGGTACTCTCCACGCGGCGTGAAGAAGTCGCGCTCCTTGACCTCGTCAGGCCAGATACCTTCTGCGATCCTGACCATCCAGAGGAACTTGTTGATGTCATCGCCCGAGTAGCCAAGGAGACCGCCGAAGACAACGAGGACGTAGTCGACCTCATGCTGACGCATGATGGGGTAGCTGACTTCCTCGCGGGAGCTCATGGCCTTGCCGACGGTCGCGATGTGGGTGTTGTTCCAGGTGTTGTTGTCGACAAGCGTGGGCCGATCAGCCATGCCACCGATTTGGTAGCCATAGTCCCACCACGACATGATCTTGGCGTCCTCCTTGGTGTTCTGTCGCAGCCACTGGTAGGCCTCGCGGTAGTCGTCGATGATGTGCTGGCTGCCATCGGGCATACGACTGGCCAGGACAACAGACGGGGAGGAATAGGCGTTGGATGTAACCCAAGTGCAGTGCATTACGAAGAGGATGAGGTAAACAAGCATTCCCGCGGCCACGACCAACTTCGACGTCTTACTATAGATCCCAACAATGGGTTTCTTGGACGGGTCCGAGTGCTTGGATTTGTTGCTCTTGTCCTTCTTTGCTGGGATGTCGGCGGCCTCGGCGGCATCATCTTGAGGCTCCGGCGGACTCTCGGCCGACAGATAGTTGTCCAAGATGGTCGAAGCTGCAATGGCTGCCGCGACAACGACGCAGGGTGTGAGTGTGAGCATGAGACGAACCATGACACCGGCAAAGTAGCTGCCAAGCACGGCATAGCTGATGAGGAAGATGTGCTCGTCGCCCAGCCTGTCGAAGCACAGATAGATTCCAGCTGGGAAGAGGTAGATCAGCATGTTCAGGTCGAAGAAGAAAGCTGGCCAGGCCGTCGGCTGGTGCTCCGAGACCGAGGCAATGATGGGGATATGGACCTTGGCATATCCGGTGTCGAAGAGCGAATAGAACCGTCCTCCCCAGGCTGCAATCTTGCCTGTCCTGACGAGAACGACGTTTGCAGCAATTCCAACCACGATGAGGGCAAAAAAGGACACCCAGCGCCACTTATTAACCACCTTGGGGTCGAACATGCCCGTGAACCAGTTGAAGAATCCGTAGAATTGCATCAGACCAAAGACACCTGTTCAATATAAGTAAGGAGTCCCTCAGTGTGTGTGGGGATGTAATTCTTGACTTACCGAGAGCTCCAAAGTGGTCGCTGGTGCTGATGGCCAGGAAGTTGATGAAGGGGACTTGCATAATGCCCAGGAATCCAATCGCGTAAAAGGTGGTATAAGCGACATACAGCCGGTTGCTGTACCTGCCCGAAACGCAGAGCATGAGACTGTGGACGGCGATGAGGTTGTCGATGAAGGTATATCCACCCCAAGACGCGGCCATCCAGTCGTAGGACAGAGCGCACAGAGCGGCCCACATGATAGAGCCCTGCTTGACAGCCTTGATCCAGAGGAAGAAGGTGAGCACCAGCAGAAAGATAGCGATGGCCTCGTTATCGTAGCTGCCAGCGACGGACCTGGAAATGTACCCGGGAGCAATGCCCATGAAGGCGGCAGCCAGGAGACCGGCCGACTTGGAGGTGGACAACTCGTTGGTCAACCAGTACGCTGCGAGAGCAGTGAGACCAGAGAAGCCCGGGGCAAGCAGGACACAGATGTTTCGGATATCGACGGGAATGGTCAGGAGGCGGAAGAGATGGTAGATGATGCCGCTGGTGGCCATGAGTCCGGGATAGAGGGTGCCGCCGGTGACACGGCCGAGAGGGTACCATGTTCGGTCGTCGAACCAGTCCCAGAAGCTGTAGAATCCATTTGCGACGAGGTACTTGGTAGCCCTGAAGTTGAACCAAGGGTCGACTGAGGCGAGACAGTGTCAGCGATCAGAGCGGGTGGTACTTGGGAGGAAGGGCAAGACTCGGGTGGACTGCGATCGACGCGCAAGCCGAAGGCATACTGACATTCGTGGATGATACTCTCGAAACCTGCCCAAGACAGTTGTTAGCTTAATTCCGACAGACCGAGTCGAGAATACAATTGAAGCTCCTTTCAGTATTATATATCATGTTGAAAACAGGACGGAGCTTCATGGGCGATGCGAGGCAGGTATACTCACGGATGACCGAGAACAGACGGCTGGCGACGGCGGCTCCGGCAATCAAGACGAGGATGATAACACGGAACAGAGCTCTTGTGTTCTGTCCCTGGCTGCTGCCAGAAAGAAGAGTAGGAACGCCAGCCGACATGGTGGGCTGATTGATGAAGAGGAAAACAGGCTATGCCTGAGGAAAGGAGGGTGGGAGTGTCGTCGATGTCAGGCAGCTGGTGTTGACAATTCCCCGAGAGCTCCAGAAGTACGTCGCCTGTACGAGGTTCAGGACAGTTTGAAGCTTCGTCAGTCTGTCCCCAGAGCTGGGGTGCGGCAGTAAAGTCTTGGCGGCAGTGCAGGCACAAGAAAGTGGGTCCGTTTTGGAATAGGTGGTGTGTACTCCGTACCTTGAGTACGGGAAGCTCGGGCCCAGGTGGCCAGCTATCCTTAGCAGCAGCCATAGGCTAAGTTGAGAAGCTCCCCTTACAAATTCATTGACCAGCAGGAGGTCGCCTATACACAAGTCTGTTGATCAGCCAATGTCCTCTTCCGGAAGATAGCATTCTCACTTCCATAATGAGCTTCTGCATATGATGCTCCATTCATTTAGCCTGTGCTACCTTGCCTACACTTTATAATGTTTCGACCAAGGCTATGAACTGCCATGTGAGACGTAGAATTGACGTTGATCTATGAGCATGTCCGCATGGGCTCGCGGAAGCTGGTGGAGGAGGATTTTAGAAGTGCAAGGAATCATGGATGGGCCATGGCATTGTAGACAGACAAGTCTTGTATCCAGTGCTCACAATAGCAACGTCACTCTTGGTCTCACTCAACACTTGCCTGCATCGTTCTGTGAGCAAGCAGGCAGGATTGCTCATAAGCCAGAAGTCTGCCATTTGACAACCGCCAGCTGCTGCACTCCGCAACCAGACCCTCACTTGAGGCCTTTGACAACAATACTGAGCATCAGATTGGCCGTCGCCAAGTTCATGACAGGCAAAGACGGCCTGTGATCTCACAAAGACCCAGATGCTCGGTTCTGCTGCTGGTCTGGGCCAAACGCGGGAGCGTTCGGATCGGTCACCTTTGCGCGATTCAATGAACCCCCTGACATGCCGTCTAATTTAGTATTGTACAGTCGCAAACTTTTCGGATAGGTATCTAGGTTGGTAAGAAAGGTCTAGTGCCGCAGTCCTCATGGATCGAATTATCGCGTGGGTCTGCTTGTTTGCTTCGGCCAGGCCACCCATCGTTCCGCAAATACGCCGGACCTTGTCGCATGGGGATCGTATCGCCTCCACGCAAAAGCCGCCCGCCTGCCGAGCTGTGTGAAGTTGGCTTGCCCTCTTTCCCGCCTGGTCCTAACCGCAGCTACTCCATCCCCAAGGTCTCCGATCGATGGCCACTTTCACCAACTCTAAGGGCTTTCCTTGACCAAAGCGTTGAAGTATGCCTCCAGGTCGAAGTTCGAGCTCATTGGATCTTGGTTGACTGCTTTCGCACGTAAGCTTGCATTCTTCATTACCCAGAGTCGACGCACTGTCCGGATAGCGCTCAAGCACGACGCTCTGGTAGGTTGGTTTCTGGAGGTCGATACTCACGTCCGCCAGTTGTGGAGCCCAGGGGTGCTGGGTTCTTCTTCTTCGAGAACTCCTCCTTGGCCTTCTGTATTAATTGCTGCTTGTGCTCATACTCCCGCTTCTCCGAAGCTACCCTGTTGGCCGCGTTGATCGATCTCTGGTGAGAAAAGCCGTAAAACACGCCGAAGGCCAGGGCGGAGTACCGGAGTACCTGGAGGATAGATGTCTGTCAGCATCGCTTCTTCCGGTGCCGCGTCTCTGACGTCGGCGACGAGATGCGGAGGGGGCTGGGTTGTGGTCGTGCGCGAGCAAAGGGCTATGTCGCGCAGTGCGCCAGAATGACATACGTTGACTCCTGATGTGGCAGACATTGGGAGATGTGACGACGCCTCGCGACCGCTGGTGACACAGGGTGAGAAGGACTGAAAAACAGATCGCGGGGCGGGCAATTGATGTCAATTGACCCGGTTGGGATGGTCGTCGAGCCGAGTCGAGGGGATATGGATGTCGTTTAGGAGCTGGGGCGTTGCGAAGTTTGTCTGTCGGGAATTTTCGCCGGGCAGAGCTTCCAAAGCCAAAGCAGGCTTGCCAGGATGGGGATGGCTGACCACCGAATGAACGAACGGGCTGGCAGAGAGAGGAAGAGCGAGCACGGGCGTTCCCGGTCGCCGGAGGACGCCCGGGGCGTGCAGCTACGACCACTGAGCACCCGCAACCAACTCCTCTTTAGCGCTACCGGCGCATACGCCCCCCCCCCCTGTCGCGAACGCGCTGTTGACATTGGAAACCAAGGGAGCATTGAACACATGAGGAGCAAAGCACTCCAGATACAAGGCGATCATCCAACTTCACATCCAAGGCCCAACAAACCACGACACAAGCCGCAGCCCCAAAGAGCTTCTTGAGAGACTCCCCTCCTATTGACGATCCCGAGAATCCTGGAAATGGGCTGTTGAACGGCAGCACACCGCACCCGCAATGCAACAACGTCGGGACGAGATTCTCGCGAAGAAGGCGAAGCTCGCCGAGCTCAAGCGCCAGAGAGAGCTTCGCGCCACCCAGAATGGACCAGGTCGCCCAAGTTTCAGCGGCAGCGATGTCAGGAGCCCCCAACCCACACTGTCGACCCCAGGCCGACCTTGCTGACCAGCAACACAGTTGATCTCCCCGGCGCCCGCCCGAGCGGACAATCGTCGAGAGATAGAATCCCTGATCAACAGTCTAGTCGGTGAGAGCCGGCCTGGGTCTGTCACTACAGGTGGCGCTGCATCGCCGGCGCATCGAGGAAGCCGCCCCAACAGTGTCCTGAGTGCCGGAGAGACCAGCAACGGAGCCATCTCGGAGTTCACGTCACCGCCCGGCATCGATATCCCGGCACAGACGGTGTATAGCCAGCCACAGACCCTGAGCACCGTGCCCTTGACGACGATATACGAGTGCCCACCGTCACCGGTCAAAGAGATATTCTCCTACAGCAAGGGTGTGCAGACGTCGGAGGACCTGTTTCCGGCAGCGGCACGACCACGCGCCTTCTCGCTCGAATCCTTGCCCGAGGATGCGTCGTCAACGCCCAACAAGCGCATGAGCAGGAGGGAGCGAGACAGGGAAGAAGAGCTACGGCAAAAACTCCGCAAGGAAATCGAAGAGGAGCTGCAGGCGGCGAAGGACCTGACGGCAGAGGGCGACGTTAAGAAAGCGGCCCTGCCGGACTCCAGTTTTGCTACCAGGACACTGACAAACGACGAGCTCAATGCGATCGTCTCGTCAGACGAGTTTGTGGACTTTTTTGACCGATCACTCAAGGTCATCGAAAAGACTCTGGATCAATATGACGTTTTGACAGATTACACGCTAGGAGCGCAGGACATCGAGGACGAGGACGAACAAGGCAACGTCGGGGGCAAAGGCCGACGCAAGGTCAAGGAGATACGGCAGTTTTATGACGAGCGATGGTCCAAGAAGCGCATGGTCAGCGCCATAGACTTCTCCCCAAAGTTCCAGGAACTGGTTCTGGCGTCTTATACAAAGAACCCCTCGGCACCGCACGAGCCCGACGGGGTTGTTCAGGTTTGGAACCTAAACCTGCACGACCGGCCCGAGTTTGTGTTCCACGCACAGTCCGACATCCTCACCGCCAAATTCTCACCTTTCCACCCCAACCTCATCGTGGGAGGGGCATACAGCGGACAGGTCCTGCTCTGGGACACGAGGGCTCGGTCTGCGCCCGTGCAAAAGACCCCGCTTACCGGCTATGGACACACACATCCCGTTTACGCTGTTGACATAATCGGCACACAAAATGCCAACAACATCATATCGTGCTCCACCGACGGCACGGTATGCGGATGGGCCGTTGACATGCTGGCACAGCCTGCGGAGACGCTCAGCCTGCAAGCCCCGCCACCCAACAAGACCGACTACATCAGCCCTCTCTGCCTGTCCTTCCCACAGGCCGACCCTACCTTCTTCCTGGTCGGGACGGAGGAAGGCACCATCTTCCCGTGCCACAGATATGACCGCGCTGGAGCCAAGGCTGGCGTTGACCCACGGGTCAGCTACAAGGGCCACGCCGCGCCTGTCATGTCCCTCGACTTCCACCCAGCCAGGGGCCCGGTTGACCTCGGCGACCTAGTCATCTCCAGCAGCCTGGACTGGAGCGTAAAGCTGTGGAAGGTGCGGGCACCGGCCACGACATCCGGCATCGGCGGTGCTGGTGCTGGAGGCGAGGGCGCGGTTTCTCACCTGATGGATTTCGTCCGCGAGGACGTGGTCTACGACGCCGCCTGGTCGCCCATCAAGCCAGGCGTCTTCTCGCTCGTCGATGGCGCGGGCTGGCTCGAGCTGTGGGACATCACCGTGGAGACGGAGGAGCCGGTGGCGAGGATCAGCCCCAGCTCGAGGAAGGACAGCCGGGCCATGCTGTCCAAGAGCTTGAACAAGGTGAAGTGGGAACAGCAGGAGGGCAAACGGTTGGCCGTTGGCGGCATCGATGGCGCCCTGACGGTGTTTGAGGTCGGACCAGACTTGGGCGGCAAGGAGAATCTGAAGAATGAGGAGTGGACCAACGTCAAGAAATTGGTGAACAGGGTCGAGGCGGTTGGCGTGAACGGTGCGACGGAAATGTAGGGGCGATGAAAGGGATCATGTCGGACTGCATAATCTCGTCGAGATGTGCCTGCTTTGGACACAGAGCTCGAGGTGCGAGGGTGCTTCTGGCGTCATGAGCTTTATGAATATACCCCAAGTACAACCAAGATGTTCTCAGAGTTAGCGAAATGCACCCTTCCTCATTTCAATACTGGGCATCGCCAACAGCACTCCTGGTGATATGCGGAACCCCGGGCTGTGTTATGTAATCACCATCGGGATTGGTGGACCAGCTAGCCTTGGCTTTTGGGGGACTGCAGAGGGGCGAGTCTAGTAGGCAGGCAAGCCAAGCGAGCGACACCCCGTCTACGAAATTTTTTTGGACTCTGCCATCATCCACTTGTCGCCAGCTTCTCCCAGGACATTACTTCCATTTACAACCGCAACTGTTTGGGGGATTTCTTCATTGTTTCCAAGGCCAAATAATCTCAATCCGTCAAAATGTTCGTCGCTACAATAACCTACCAGCCCTGTCGTCCTGGTTCGCAATCGGGCGAATGAGCTAACAGTCAATGTCTTTTACAGGAACTCCTTCAGACGCGCCGCTTTGAGGGCCGCCGTTTCGGCGTCTCGCGCCCCGGCCACCAAGATCCAGATGCTCGGAGTCGCGACCCAGATCTCTGCACCAAGGAAAATCGTCCCTGCGGCCGTGCGCTGCTTCTCCCAGACCCTGCGCGTCGCCAACGAGGAGCCTGCCACCAACATCGCCGAGGGTTAGTACCCCAGACACCCGGCAGACATGACCTCAGGGCGTGTCATCATCACGCAGAAGTCGCTGACAACTTTTCTGCAGCTGAGAAGGCCGGCCCCAACGAGGAGGAGCCTGGTCATGGGCTTTTCGTCCGCAACATGGTGTTCGAGGCGAATGAGGACCACCTAAGGGAGGCTTACGAGAAGTACGGCGAGGTCATCAAGGCCGTTGTTGCCCGAGATGCTCGCGGTCTCAGCAGAGGGTATGTTCATGGCCCAATCGCAGCAAGACACAGACCCAGGCGCGTTTGCTTGCTAACCGACCCCCTTGTTGCAGGTACGGCTTCGTATGGTTCACCGAGAAGGACGCTATGGAGAAGGCCGTCGCCGGCACCAACTCGTCATTCTGGCACGGACGTCGCATCCAGGTCTCCCCCCGGATGCCCAAGTCCAACAGGAGCAACCACGGCATTGGACCAACCAAGTCCCTTTACGTCGGCAACATCCCCTACGAGACGACCGACGCGGAGCTGAACCGCATCTTCCGCGAGCTCGACAACGTGACCGATGTCCGTGTCGCTGTCGACCGCACCACTGGTTGGCCCCGTGGTTTCGCCCACGCCGATTTCTCCGACGTCGAGTCTTGCAAGGCGGCGAAGGACAAGCTGGCGGGTACTACTATCGGCGGCCGGGAGCTGAGGCTCGACTTTGCTTCTGAGGTCGTCAAGTCCAACACGCGAAACGACTAAGAGGATGGACTAAAGGTTGGGAGTGGAGAGGGTGCGACACAGAATGGATAGGACCGGGCAGAGCGGCCGTGCGCACTGGATTTTCTGCGTGAGCCAGGACCAGCGCCTTGAGCTGTTCAGCCTCATGGCTGTCGAAGACAGCCGGATACCCAGAGAGCAGCCTTCACCATATTTACCGAGGCCGGCGAGATCACAGCAGGGCAAAGTAACTGCTGAGGGTGGCGAGGGAGCATGTCCCTGGTACAGAGTCACGAACCATCCTAAAATGTACATTTAGAGAGCTCAACTAGACCTGGTGGGCGGCGTTCTCGGCGTCTCGTCGGGGACTTGCTACGGCGCTCTCAGATTTTATGTAGTGTACGAATCCCGAACGATGAGAAGAAATCCCCCCTTCTGAACTCCGACTGTGCCAAGTCTGCCTTGTGGGAGTGGGTTCATGCCAGCTGTTCCGGGGTGGTTGGTTGATTGCTTACGAGCTTGAGCCTGCCTGGGTAATTTATTGGTTTGCCTCGACACAATCGACAGCCATCTAGGTAGATGGTAAGAAAGTTCAGATTTGTATGCCAGTCCTATACGGGTGCTTAGATCATGTGTAAAGATAAATAAAGGCATCCACTGTGCCAAGACTGATGGATAGTGTCCCGATTGTGCAGGGCCGGGTACACGCAGTATGAGTGTCGTTGGCAGCCAGCGTCGGAAGCTCGCAACTGCCTCGGCAAGTTTTAAACTTCTGGCGCGCGTTCGGCTGGGATTCTGCGGGAAATGGGCCGTGGCCGGCCCACTTCCCCAAGTTTTGCCCCTCACATGTGCAGCTCAGCGGACAGTAATGTTTCCTCCCGCCTGCTCCATCCCCTCGCCTTCGAACAAACTCAACGTCCTCTATCAGCTTTTCACATACCTGCAGGTGTCTCTCTTCACTCGAACTTTCTGGGCAAGAGACATCACTCCATCCCAAGTGCCCAGCTTTAACCCCGCAGCGTCCACCCGCCCTCCCTTCCACATTATTAATTGCATCTCCCAGTCGTTCTCACCGCGGCCCATCCGAGATCGACACTTCCACCACACCCTACACAAAGACACGCGCCCACGACACGATGTCGTTCCTTTCAGGAGGAGCCGAGTGCTCGACCTCGAATCCCATCGGCCAGCTCAGCAAGCATGCACAGCAAGACAACAGCCTCCAGCGGGACCGCTTCGTCAACAATGGCCCGGGCAGCTCTGCCCAGGGCTTCCGAACCAGCGCCGGCCCGAGCACCCCGGCCCTCGATGGCCAGATGAACGCCTTCATGCAACAGAACCCAAACATGCCCGAGATGGCCTTCGACCGGTTACAGAGGCCAGGACCCGGCGGCGGACAGATCCATATCGATCCTCCCCACCAGGGCGTCCATCTGCGGGCACAGTCGGCGTCGCCGTCGTATTCGCCCTCCTTCTCGCCAGACGAGTTCGCAAAGTTCCAGCAGGCAAACCGCTCCGTTGCCCAGAGGTCAAGCCCCGCGCCGCAACAGCAGTCGATGGCAGTGTCGACCTACCAACGACCAATGATGGGTAGTGGTATCTACAGCCCGATGTCGTCTATGGGAATGATGCAGCAGCCTGGCATGTACGGTGGCATGTCCATGTATTCTCAACAAGCACCGATCCAGGCCGACGTCAAGGGGAAGGGGAAGGCAGTCGAGACCGAGGAGTCCACGCAGGAGCTACAGAAGAAATTCGAGGAGCAGTTCAACTTGCACGAGGACACAGACGAAGTCGAGGAAATAGAGCGCGATCTCAATGCGATGGACGAGAAACTGATGGAGTCTGAGACGGGGTTCGGGGACTTCGAGTCGATATGGAAGGGCATCCAAGACAACGAGGCCGCCATGCGAGATATGCCGGAGCAGGACCTCGACATCAAATGGGGCGATGGCTTGGACTCGTGGAACCCGGGCCGAGGCATGTCCGCAGACCCCCTCATCGAGGATTACTTGTTCGAGGAGGACAACCTGTTCAAAGACCAGGCGAATCCGTTCGAAGAGGGTGTGCGGATCATGGACGAGGGTGGCAACTTGTCCTTGGCCGCACTGGCTTTCGAGGCTGCCGTTCAGAAGGATGCATCACACATCGAGGCATGGGCTCGATTAGGCGCAGCGCAATCACAGAACGAGAAGGAGGACGCCGCCCTCCGCGCATACCAACGCGTCCTGCAGCTCGACGCCAACAACCTCGACGCTCTCATGGGTCTTGCGGTATCATACACAAACGAAGGCTACGACAGCACGGCTTACCGCACGCTAGAGCGCTGGCTCTCGGTCAAGTACCCACAGGTGATCTCCCCCGACAAGCTGTCCGACCCGGCAGACATGGGCTTCACGGACCGCGCAGACCTACACTCCAAGGTAACGGACCTGTTCATCCAGGCGGCGCAGTTCGCCCCCGACGGCGAGCACATGGACCCGGATGTTCAGGTCGGGCTGGGCGTGCTGTTCTACGGCAGCGAGGACTTTGACAAGGCCGTCGACTGCTTCGAGGCCGCCCTCAAGAGCAGCGAGATGGGCATGGCGAACCAGCGGAACCAGCGGCACCTCCTCTGGAACCGGCTCGGCGCCACGCTGGCCAACAGCGGGCAGAGCGAGCAGGCCATCCACGCCTACGAGCAGGCCCTCGTCCTGCGGCCCAACTTCGTCCGCGCACGGTACAACCTGGGCGTCAGCTGCATGAACATCGGCTGCTACGAACAGGCGGCCGGCCACCTGCTGTCGGCGCTCGACATGCACAAGATGGTGGAGAAGGCCGGCCGCGAGAAGGCGAGGGAGCTGCTGAGCGGGACAGGCGACGGCGGCGACGTCAGCGAGGAGCACCTCGACCGCATGACGACGCAGAACAGGAGCACCACGCTCTACGACACCCTGCGCAGGGTCTTCACGCTCATGAGCCGGCGCGACCTCAGCGAGAAGGTCGTCTTCGGCGTCGACCCGGACGTGTTCCGCCCCGAGTTCGAGTTCTAGGCGGGCTGCGAGGCCGGCGTGCTGGGGCAGACCATCTTGTGGGACCTGGTCGAATGGCGCATGATCAGGTCCGTCCGGACGCGCGACCGCACAACAGAGGGCCATGGACTTGTGGAACCGGCCTGCGACCGCTGCATCGCGAGGATGAGAGAAGATGCCCCATTTGTCATCCCGTGTACTCATGGCGCCGGTTGGGGGTCTTGCCTAGACTGTGAAGAGCCAACAACAGAAGCGATGGGCACACATTTATGATCAGTGGCTCAGCTTCCGGGCATCGTTTGGGTGGGTCATGCGGGGCTACTGAGATGCCCTGCCTCTCTAAGATAACCCTGTTGGCATCCATGGTCGCATCTTCTCTCGCCAGCCATAAAGACCTGAAACGAGACATTCACTATAACTTAAGTAGCGGGAGGAGGAGGCATCAAAGTACACGGTACATGTACACTTTTGTATATCTATGGGTATCAACCAGATTCCAGCAAGGGCTCCCTCAAGCAGCAAGCAAGCAAGAAAATGCGTTCAGTACCGTGACAAACATAGCTGCCCTCCGTTTCGAAGCGGCTTTCAGACCGCAGTGACTTCGTAATCATGAAATGTCACGGATGGATGCTCACTATGGCGTCTCGTCCGTGGATGCACTCCCTGGTGACATCACGAGGAACCGTTCCTGAGCTTCCCTCCTCAGCAAGGTTCACTGGACACACTCGTAGTGGTCGCATAATAAGGTAGCGCCCATATCACCATGGTCCAAAATCCCGGGCAATGCCGCCACCACCTCACTTGACGCCAATAAACGCGATACCGTTCCTCGCCCTCTGTGCCGCCTTCTTGAGGGCCTGCTCCTCGCGGTCAGTCCACTTGACGCTCAGCTGGTCCCACTTGGACCCGGGCGTGTTGTACTCGCGCTTCCACTGGGCGTGCATGGCCTGCAACCTGCTCATCTCGCGCGGGTCGCCGCTGCCGCTGAGCACGATGAAGGCCGTGCAGGGCGGGAGCGCGTCGTGGATGCGCCTCAGCCTCTCCGCTAAGCTGCCAAGACAGGTCTCGAGGACTGACTTCTCCTCCCTCGGCGACCCGGAGCCGGATGCGGCCTTTTGCTCCGGCGCCGCCAGGCTGTCCATGTCGAGGATGGCCTTGCTGAACACCGAGTCCTTCGAGTCCGTGCTCGAGTTGGTTGCGAAAGGGTTGTTCTTGGACGCCGCGTGCGCCTCCTCCAGCGCCTTGGGCGGTCCCGCGGCGTCGTCGGCGTCCGTCTTTGCGCGGTTCCACCAGCCCTGGAGGGCCTCAAGCTCGCGCATCCGCGCCCAGACGAAGTCTACCCCTCCGCCCTTGACCACCGCACCGTCCGGGTCTCCCCTCACCGCGCGGAGCACCTTCTCCTCCACTTCCGCATCGCTGCTGCAGCCGTCCAACACGATGTCCGCCAGATTGGCAACACTGCGCTTGGCATCGCCCCAGTCGACCGCCGCTGTGGACTTGCCCGTCGGAGCGCCCCCGGCCGCACCGTGGCTGCCTTGGGCTTTGTAGCTGACACCGGCGCGCCCGAGGCGCTTGAAGAGGTTCTCGCCGGATGCCTCGCCCGCGGCCCAGGCCTTGCCCTTCTCGCACTTCTTCTTCACCAGATCCAGGCACGTCCTGGCGTCCTCGATGCTGTCGTGGCCGCTGCTGGTGTTGTCGCCCTTTTGCACCTCGCGGTTGAGGTACTTTTGGGCGAGCCATTTCAGGGAGTGCTTGAACGGCTGGCCTTTGGGGTGGGGGAAGATGACAGAGGTGTCAACGATGAAGGGGTGTGTCATCTTGAGAGCTTTCATGTCTGAGTCGAGAGAGTGGCCGACGAGAATCGTCTGTGGTGTTATTAGGGCGGCCAGGCGTTGTTGTATGTCAGACAGGGTTGTCGTCACTGGGTCGAGCATCTCCTTGGTGATGCCTGAGAACCGCGTCACATAGTCCGTGATGGGCTTTTCTGGCTTGACGAGCCCGTCGAGGACTACCTTGCCGTCCCAGTTGACAACGCTGATCCTTGTGAGTGAGAACTCCTTCTCTCCCGTCATGCACATCTCGCAGTCAATGGCCAGGATCTCCCGGCCGGCGGTGACGCTGCCTTGTTGTATTTCGTTCTCAGGGACATCACCGTCTTCGAATCTGTCCACCTTGGTGTGCGTCCACTCTTCTGGGTCTACAAAGGCTTCCCGCTGCTGGTCTGGCAGTAGGCATGGGTGGATAGAGAAGCCATTTTCAACATATTGCTCTGGCGTCAAGATGAACTCGGTGATGCGGGTCCGCACGTTCTGCCAGCCCTGTGGATCTCTGACCGGCTTGGGCCCCTTCTTGCCCTTGTCGTCGGCAGCCTTTGGAGCAGGTGCGGTAAGAAAGGTCACAATGGGAGAATGCAGGCGACCCTGCTTGTCGTCGCCAGTGGCTCTCACCGGCCAAAGGTAGGGGAACATGCGAGCAAAAGGCTTGAGAGCCTCTGGCAGCTTTTCCTCTGAGAGCGGACGTGGGTAGTAGTCATCGGGTGATGTGACCATTCGCTCGACCGCTTGGGCGGGCGTCTTGGAGTTGTAGGCGGAGAAATCCACGTTCTGCTTGAACATGGCCTCCTCCAATCCAGGTACAAGTACAGTGACGATCTTTCTGAACTGCGGCCTGTGCCTGACCGAGACCCATTGAGGAGCTGTGCCGTCGGCCATGATATACAGGACGAGGTCCCTCAACTGGTTGAGGTTAACCTTGGACTGGAGCCTTGCCTGATTTGAGAAAGTGATGGATGGGTAGTTGGATCCTTCTGGCTTGGGAGTCTTCTTGGATTTCTTGTTGGGGCGACGCTCGACAGTCTGCCAGTCACCACCACCATGCTCATCTTGTGGCCCGTCGTCCCTGGACCGTTTCACGCCAACGCTGGATCCGCTGTGTGATGAGGCAGAGGCAGTGTCCTGAGGTCTAGCGGCGGAGGAGGACTCGCCGTTAGAGCCATTGGCCATTGTCTCATCCATGTTGGCAGAGAGCGAATCGGTACTGGAGAGTTTGATGGCGCTGCATTCAAGTATGCGCAGCGTGGTGCAGATACACAAGGGTTGTGAGGTGGCGATGAGTTGATGGTGAGGGTCGTGAGAAGGAGGCAGGCAAGCAGCTCTTGGGCTTGCCCGAAAAAAGTTGGCTTA
The DNA here is from genome assembly GCA_039880775.1 of Diaporthe vaccinii. Classification (NCBI taxonomy): domain Eukaryota; kingdom Fungi; phylum Ascomycota; class Sordariomycetes; order Diaporthales; family Diaporthaceae; genus Diaporthe; species Diaporthe vaccinii. The sequence continues at coordinate 984,230 of JBCEDN010000002.1, forward strand.
TCTTATCGTTAAGCTTGCTGTATGATCTACAGGGACCTGCCTTCTGAAGCTCAGGGGTTCAGCGGCCCTGCTCGGCAGGTGCCGCGCCTAAGGCTCCGCGGCTGCAGTGAATCTGGAACCCCGTGGGGAAGCTGCAAGACCAGGGTGTACAATGATATCAAAACGTCACCCAACCTGCTGACCTCGTTGGTTACCTTGAACGATGGCAATCGGTTCATTCTTTTAGGGACACCTTGACTGCAGCCTCACCCAGAGACTGGACGGAGGGCGATTGACAGAATCTACTCGCTCGCCTGAAGCTCGACCGGTGAGGCTCAAGTTGACTTGACAAGTTACAAGAACGTCCACCGTCTGGCCTGGAGGAAGCTGCCCAAGGTTCAGAACGTCAGACAGCAATGCGTATCTACTACTCTTGCATGGCACTACTGACCTGGTTGTGATTCTGTCGGCTGCAAATGGATTGTACGCTGATCAGACTCTCAGTTAGCATGCAGGAAGCCTCGACACGCTCTGGTAGGCTCTGGTGCTCGAATACCGCGAGAACTTGAATGACTCCCACCTTGCTAGGTGTATACATGTTACTTGTATCTACATGACCCCCTTTTGTGTAACGGGCAGGCTTGCCAACAAGGACCGGAAAAAAATAGTCTGGAGCCTCACTCTTGAGGTCAATCTCAAGAACGTTGATTTGTCTTCAACTTCGATACAAAATGATATTAGCAGCACGGTCAACCCTACAATCAGCTCCAAAATCCTTGAAGCAAGGAGATCTTGGTCGAGATCACATTCATCATTTGCTCTTTCGAAAACAACAGAAATGGCGCTTGACAATTTGCCTACATTTGACAGAAAAGCAAGCCGAGTACAACAATTTTCCTTTGAGATGGGCTCGGCTTCTCCTCGACGACATGAGTGTCTAGTGCCCAGTGACATAAGTAACTGCGTATTACTCAGAACCTGCGCAGAAAACCAAATCGAGAGGCACTTCCGAGTGTGTAGAGTCTTGATTTTTTCTTCCGCCGTTTTTTTATGAACCCCCTCGCTCTGCCTGTGCCACCTAATGTCCCCTCTTGAATGCACATCACGGGCCGAACATGGCCTTGATCTTATTAGTTCCGGTCTCGATTTCGATTTCGATTTCGATTTCGATTTTGAGCCCCGTTTCGGCCCAGGTTCCAGTTTGGGTTTCGAGGCATGTTCTGGTTCTGATTCTGGTTCTGGTTCTGGTTCTGGTTCTGGTTCTGGTTCTGGTTCTGGTTCTGGTTCTGGTTCAGGCCCAGGCCAAGCAGCAGGTGCGGTGATAGTGTCTCATAGGGCTGGCCTATGTTTGAGGCGCCGATGCGCTCGAGGTTGTTGCTGAGGCCAATGTCCTCGACGGGCGCCACTGTGAATGTAACCTTGCCCGACGAACTACCGAGAGCTGCGCCCTCTAATAGACGGCGCATCATATTGGAGCCTTGAGGTTTCAGGGGCTGGGCCTGGAACATTGTGCCGGAGCCGGATGGGGTTTTCACCAACATATTGGACCCGTCCGCCTGGGGGTCATTGGGTCTCCTCTCAAAAATGCCGCTGTTGGCGTTCCTGCCGAATTCAACCTCGTCAGGTCTGAAGTAAGGCATCTTGAATGCCTTCGCTGGTTTCGTAGACTCACTCTCGCGTGGCCTCTTGCCTAGAATCTGCTGTCCAATCCTCGTGGCTGGCTGCTCAACATTTGGGTCATTCGGAGGCGCGGCCCGGGTCTGTTGTCCATCTTGACCTAGGATTTCACCACTACTCGAGCTTCCGTTGGATGCAAAACGCTCTGCTGTGTACATTGCGGTGGCTCGACGACTGTCTCGTATCTGTTCCACTTCCATCCGCTGCCGCTGGCGCGCGGTGATGTGCCCCTGTTGAGCAGCCTGCCCAGTGTTCTGGTGATGGTGGGCATTGGCGACCGTATCTGGTTGGTCCAGTCGTGGAAAGCGTGGCATTGCCCTCATGGGTGACGGAGGCGTGGGCCTGATACCCTCGGGCTGTTCATTCTTGCCTGGATTCTCAACCTGTCCACCGGGCGACGATACTCCTCCAGTTCTGGTCTCTCTCGCAGCTTCTTGGTCGTTCTGGTCCATCTCTGGGACCCCGGCTTGCTCGTCCTGGCTCTCCACCTCCTTGGCTTGCTTCTCAGCGTTCTCCCTGGCGATGCCGGTCTCGGCCACGGCCCCATCAAGATGCACATCGGGGAGATTGAGGCCAGCGTCCAAAGAATGACCTAGGTTCCGCTCCCCATCCCCGTCATCTTGAGCTCCACCCGACTGAGATGGAGCCAAAGAGCCACGAATGTCCAGCACGCTCAACTTCTGCGCACGCTTCGCCTCCCGCCTGTGTGAGAGCAGGACGGCCCTTGTTGCTTCCATGACCTGAGGTCTGAGCGGGAGGTCGGTAGGGTCTCGTGTGTAGAGAACAGTCATTGCCACTGTGGTTGGATCATGAAACATAGGGAAGCCACAGACTCGGACCTCACGTATCGCGTCCAGCAGGTTGGTGAGGTCGGTTGTGTTGACCCGGTAGAGCTCGAAATCACCCAATTCTTGGCTGTCCCTTTCCTGCTCCGCAAGATTGGCGTTCTCTGGTGCTTGCTCCTCGATGCGCTGGAGGAATTGACACCAGAGGGGGTTGTCGCCTCCGCGTGTAGGGTACTTCCTCTTAAACAGCCTCAGGGCTATGAGCCGCAGCGTCTGCGGGCTCTCCGTGCCATCTTGAGACTGCTGGACAACCTCTCCCAAGATCCTGAGGAACTCGTCTTCGTCATTGCATCCACTGAGGCGCCATTTGCGTCGGTCCCCTGTGCGGCAGATCACTGTCCATTGAATAGCCAGTGCTAGTCTCTCTGGGTTTGCCGCAAACACGGGCTGGACGATCAGGTTTGAGAGCTTTCGACAGAAACGACTCGCCCAGAACCTGGTTTTGGATGTTGCGCGGTCATCATGGAACACGAGGTAGCTCTTTGGTCCGACTATGTCTGTCGCGAGACAACCCATGAACTTGTAGGCGGTCTTCCATGTCCCACTGATGTAGTCCTGGTAAGTACAGCGATGCTGAAACTCTGCATCTCTCTCTGTCTCCTGTGTGAGGTTTTGTTCATCTCGCTCGGTCCACAGGTCGTCGAAGGTCGGTCGTGGGATCAGGGACCTAAACTGCTCGATTGCTTGGTGTTGTCCAGCCTGGGACTCCTCGTTGCCGTTTGATGCGACTCGAGTGGCCGTGTAGTCCTCGATACTCCTCTGAATTGATTCCTCAATCACCGGTCCAATGTCCTCTGTGATTCTCTCCTTGATCGCATCGATGTGCTCTTGCTTCTTCGCCTCTGCGGCGCTGCTGGACTCTGCAGGCATTTTGGTTGTTTTGATGTGCTTTGGCTGTGATGCTTTTGGTTATCGTGATGGTTTTGGGCTGCTGCGATGCTGTGTTGTTGTCGATGTTGTTGCAGGTTGGTTGCCTAAAGCTGTATCGCGATGGCCTCTGTTTTGGGGCCAGCAACAGCGACTTGGTCAGAGCTCGTTCCTGATTACTGATACCCCGCACTACAGAAAGCCATTCAAACGGGGCTCAATAGACTCGTTTGCTCTACCTTGGCTTGGCCGGGCGTTCTCTCCGTTGTCGTTGGCTTGGTAGCCTGTGCCTATGTTGTTCTCCTGCTGCCAGGCTCCGCTTGATGATCGATCTACGGCCAGTCAACTCTGTTGAGTACACATTGGATGACCAACGCCTTGCGTAGATAAGGGCAAGTGGCTTGAAATGTGACGGGAAAACTGATCCAGCATGGATCATGAGCCGTACAGCGACAATTGAGCGTTGGCCTCATCCTTCATCTCATTCAACTTATAGACCAGACACAGACATTCCCTCCTCCTCCGTTCTATGTCTTCCGGCTCGTGTCCTCACAAGGCGGCATCACACTCACTCCTATCTACACTTTCCTGCCAGCCTTCCGACCATCTATGCCTTCAGCCTCTCGCTCGCCAAGTCATCCTCGGCGTCCTTGATCAAGAACCTGCCACAGACGACCGTCAGCACAGATACACGACAACAGAAAGGACGCACAGCAAACTCACTTGTACCACACGATTGTAGGGGCGATGGTCCCTAGGTGCCACAGGCTGTGGGCGTCGAGGCTGCCCCACAGCGGAGGGAAGTCGAACAGCTCGAGGCTCATGGCGAGCATGATCCAGGCGACTGCGAACCCAGGCCATGTTGCCCAGCTGCGCCCGGTGCGCTCATACTTTACCCACGAGTACCACGACCACAGGCCGTTCGAGACGAGGCCGCAGGCGACGTTGGCGGCCATGTTGTAGGTGTAGTCCCACCGCCACAGCTTAAGGTAGGCGATGTGGCCGGCGTACATGCACCCGCAGAGCAGGGTCCACGCGCGCAGGAGGCTTCGGCGCCGGGGCGCGCGGCGGTCCAGGCGGAAGTGGTGCACGACGGTGTAGTAGAGCCCGTAGAGGACGTTGGCGCCGGCGGCGAAGTAGTCGAGCTGCTCGGTGGCGGCGAAGTCGCGCGTGTGGAAGACGGAGCTGAGCGCCCAGCTGGCGATGCCGACGTGCGCGAGGACCACGTAGAAGGGCCGCAGCGTGTACGACTTGGGCATGGCCGCACGCACCTTGGCCAGCCCGTCCGCGTGCGCCCACAGGTTGCCCAGGCTGAAGAGCACCGACAGCGGCTCCTGCATGCCCAGGAGCCGCCGGAAGGGCCACTTGCCGTAGAACTGCACCACGGGCTGGCCGGCCGACACGCGCGCCGCCGTGGTTATGTGCTGGCAGGCGTGGTCGCATTCCTGGGGGCAGTCCCAGAGGAGGAGGCGATGGAGGAGAGCTGTGGGGGAGGTTGGGGAGGTTAGCCGGCCTGCGTGTCTTTTGTCTGTGGTCGCGCCAAGGACCGAGTCGAAAGGGCAATGGGGGACATGGCTCACGGATCGGGGTCTGCGGCTTGTCCGGGTTGCAGTTCTGCTGCTTGCAGACCTGCAGTGTATGTCAGCATCAGTAGTCTCAGTGATAGCCTCGTCCGGAAGGAAGAAGGCATGGCCCTCTCCACAGGGAGTCGTCACGAACCTCGACGCATTGGCGGAACTCGGGCAGCCTGTCGCCAACAGAGGCGTGGACGCCGGCGCAGAACAGCAGCAAGCAGATGGCGAGGGCGAGGAAGAGCGGCCGGGGCCGTATCCTGCCCGCTCCTGTGGTCTTCATGATATCCTCATTTAATCCGCGGCAGAGCAAAAAGGCGCAAGGCTACGGAGGGGAGGAGCAAAGAAGGGGATGAAGAGGACAGACAGCACGCGAGCAGGGTGATGCGCGCTGGGGTGAGTGGGATTCGCGTCACGGAGCTTCCGAGCCCCTGGGCGGGTTGCGGTTGCTGTCTGCGGCAGGCAGGCAGGCAGGTAGTTACTTGTTGCTCGAACTCTCCTCAGCCCTGTCAGCCTGTCGGTCTCGGGTGGAGCTCCCGCAACCCAGACCCTCGGTCGAGAGATGTGAGATTGACATCTTTCCGAGCGGGATAGGATGCCCATGGCTTTCCCGCCTGCCATTGCAGAGTCTGTGCAGGTGACAGCGGCACTTCAGATGCTTAATTGTAGTTTACTGCCGCGACTCCCACTTGCTACAGTCACGCCTCGGTCTGGGCACCCGCACAGAAAGTCTTGGTCAAAAAAGTATTTGATTTGATCCACGACCCGCTCTGTGAGCAGCGTCGGCATCATTTTTGAAAGGAGTACATCCTGGTGACAGCTATTTGTGCCTCACAGGCGCTCATCAGAATATATAGACATCCGTATATATAAGTGGTATTTTGCATCCACTCAAATCCAAACTCCATTTCTACCGCCCGTTTCCCAGAAGTGAGATTCATTTCACGCATGCTTCCATCTCGGTCCAATCCGTACCACAAACTCAGAACACCCCGTAAAAACCATCACACAAACAGAAAAAAGAGACCAGAACAAGTAAAAATCATCAAGAATGAGAGTCGGGCTGTGGGCCGAATTGTGGACAGTACTTCCACCATGGTATCGTGGAGTCGCGGAATTTCATGTGTTGCCTGCATCAGAAGGGCCATCCGTGCACTTGTAACCACGGCAGACCGTGAACGCCGAGCAAGCTGTGAGCAGGATCCTGTTTCCCTTGTTCGCCTGTGGATTTGACCCGGTTCGCTGTGCGAAGGATGATTCCGTGGCTGCGTCAAATCATGATATCGTCAAAGAAGAACGGAATGAAATGTATAGTGGTGGAAAGCAGTGAAATGCCTGGTGAATCAGAAGGGTGACTCAGACTGCCGACGAGTGGGACCGTTGAAGTCCTTCAGGCGCTGGTCAAGGTATGCGAGCCGCGAGGCCAGGTTGATGCTGGCTGGCTCTGTTGGATGCACCCCGCGAGGCTGATGCACAGTCGAGAAGCGCCGTGCGAACATGGCCGGGTTGAGATCCGACGGCTGGCTGAACCTGTTGGGGACGCTGAAGCTCATCGAGCTGGAGGCAGAGAAGGGAGAGCCCAGCCGCGGGGGTGTAGCGATAGGAGCCACGGCCGGTCGGGCTGTCGGCTGGGCCGAGTCAAAGGACAGCGGCGCCCGTGGGCGAGAGGCGAAGAAGGCATCCTCGGCCTTGCTCGAGTCGCCAGCGAGGATCCGAGGGTCGAGCCAGGTATCCAGCGAGAGGCTGGGCCGCTTGCGGGACTCATGGGCCTGCCGCGTCTTCCTCTTCTGCGTTGACGATCGGCTGAGCCTAACCGGTGACTGCAACGTCCGTCGGGGTCCGACGGTGTGGGTCTGACGCTGGCCCACGTCGGCAGGAAGCCCAAACACGTCCAGCAAGGAGGCCGAAGAGCTTGGCCCATAGCTCTTTGCGTTCACCGGTGAGCCCAGACGCCGGCGCTCAACCATTGAAGGCTCCAGGTCGACATCCGGCTGTGGCACGTGGTCCAGGTTGGATGGTATCGTCGGCGCCGGTGAGTCGGGCGCGGTGGTCAGCTGCGCAAGCGGCCCTTGAGGTGTCATGGTCTCGGAGGTGCTCATGGCCAGAGACTTGGCCATCTCCTGCGTCTCAAAAGGTGTTGACGCGGAGTTGGGTGTCGATCGCCGGGCCCAGCGCACAGTGGCGTCGGTCAAGGGTGTAGGGCTGCGGGAGAAATAAGAGAACCGCATCTTGCCTCCATCAGGCCCACGGGCCTTCTGCTTGCATAGAGCCCTCAGCTGCGCTCGGGTGGCCGCAGCCGTGTGTGGCCACTGCATGAACACGCCGGACGACTCCGCCGCCGTTGGGGTCGAGCTACCGCTCCTTGGTTCCGATGCGCCCATGGCCTTGGCCACCGTCTTTGAGCCCTTCCAACTCCGGATGGCCTGGCGAGCCACCCTCTTGGACACGCCTTCTGGTGGGATGCCGCTCTTGCCGATCTGAAAGGGTGTTACGCGTGGGTCCGAGAGATACAAGTTGTATGTCGCCCAAAGGTGCTGGCTCATTGCTGGCGTCCACGGGGCCTTCCTCGCTATCCTCGAGCTACTCAGGGGCTGTACACCTCCTGCCTGGCCAGCCTCTGAGTCGACACACATGAACCTCTCCGAGTCTCCAATCTCCGGGCTGAAATGTATGTCATCGTCTGAGAAGCACGATGACAACTGACTGAAAGACGACGTGCTGGTGTGTGACCGCGAGGTGGACGGCCGGGACTCGGGTTCTGGACTCGACTCAGAGCTGCTCATCCAATCGATTGCCCAGTTCGGATATCTCGAGGGCGTCAGGGAGGGAGGGGCTCCTGGCGCAGGGGTCTTTGGTGACGAGAGTGACTGGTTGTGTCCATATTGAATATGGAGACCGTCCTCGATATCTGGGCCGTCCTCCGGGTAGTGCAGGTCACTCCAGGAAGGCATGACATCGGATCCGTAAGTGGCGATTGCAGGTTCCTCGACGCTCGGTATTGGGACGTCGGCGGCAGCAACGGATGCGAGGAATTGTTGTGTCGGCGCGGCAAGGTGTTGAGGATCGTTGCGCCGCTTTAACCTGAGGCGTGGTCTCGGTGTAGAAGGTGCCTGGCTCTCGGCCTCTGTGGATGGTTCCGGGGTCTTCTGCGGGCCGAATCGCCCATGGCGGAGGAGCATTCCCCCTGACTCCATGTTTCCACTCATCATATGTCTCAGTTTACAGTCCAGTCCAGACGGCGGGGCGGGTCATGAAATCGTCAAAGCGTGTACCCGAGTCAAGGTCAAAGGGAGGAATGTTCTCGGGTGCTGCCAATGGCTTGCGCGCGAATGAGATGTAATGTTTGGTCCTCGAGATGGTAATGGTCCCGCCAAGTTAAAAGAGTCCCACCAGATATGTGGTACTAATAAAGGGAGGTCCGTATCGAGTCTTGTCGAACCTCCAAAATCCGGTGGCTGCGTCCGTTGTATGTATCCCGTTTCTGTAAGACGCCACGGGCTTTTTCGGTTCGTGTCCCAGAGGCGGAAAAGGCTAGTTCGTCTGATTAGATTGTGTCCAGGACGACGCCCAAGAAAATATCATGAAAGAGACATCAGTCGTGAGGAAGATGAAAGGAAATATAAGGAAACCGAGTCGTCAAGATCGTGAAGTAGGTAGGTGAGCCGTCGCAGACTGGCGAGCGGGGAGAGTTGATGACCGACCCGTCGCCGTTGAGTGAAATGCGACAGATACCTAAGGGAAAAAGGAAGAATGTAGATGGGGGGGGGGTGGGTGATGGTGGGAACACGGGATGGTCGATGAGCGGGATGTATGAATATGTAGGAACAGCACGCACGTTCTGGGTTCCCTGGTTGACAAGCGAGAGGACGGGGGACGGTTGTATGGTGGTATGGGGGGTGGGAGACAGCGGGTCCGAAGGAGGATGGAGGCACTGCGGCGCGTGGAGCGGATGCGGGAGGATGCTAAAGGCAGTGGAGGCGTGCAGCGATCACATCTATTTCGTACCCACGTACCTTTTTTCGACCCTGGTCGTCGGTCTGCATGCGACCCCGGACGGGCGTGATGGGACACGGGGACCAGTGATGAGAGAGTGAGGTCTTCTGTTCAGCGGATCAACGCTGCAGACGGCACACAGACGTGCGCCAACCCTTGGGGTCAAGCTCTGGACTGCGCAGGCGGACAAGATCGCGATATGTGTGAGCCGGGCTTTTCAATAAGCGACTGGGAACCGTCCAGTTCCTTCTGGCTGCAGGTTGTCGTGGACCAAGTCTCTGGCAAGACGGCGTGAGGAGGCCAATTGCGCGCTCGGAAGAGCTAGCTGGAGGCAGCTGGAGGTGAGGACCACTGAGTAGGCAGTACAAGCTCGATGCAGTGTAGAAGAACGATCCTGGCAGACGCGTCTAAGGTATTAAAGGATGGGAGTGCGCTGCGATGCAATGCGATGCGATGCGATGCTTGTCAGGTAGGTTTGAGGGGCGCGGCGGTGTTAACAACACCCCTGGCAGTAATAGCAGTCGTGGGTGAGATCCAGACACAGGCGGAAAGACGGACAGAAAGACGAAGACCAGCCAGGCGTCGCGGGCTGGAGCTGGGCTGCTGCTTGTCAGTTGTCGATGGGGTGCGAGTGCAGCAAGGTGCGCCGGTGGCCGATGCCCTGATCCGTGCAAACGCTGTGGATGTCTTGCAGGAAGGTAAAAAACAGTCCGATCGACGCCAGATAAAGACCAGATCAACAGCAGGCAGGCAAGGCGCAAGGCAAGGTTGGATTCTGAGGTGATCCGAGGTTGAGGCGAGTCGAGGCGAGGGTGAGGCGAACAGACGGCGGCGCGGGTGCAGCAGTGGTGCAGTTGCAGCGCGGCCCTAGAATGCAGGCGCAGTTGCCCCAAGGTGCACCGTGCTGTGCAAACCTGGCAGCGGGTGGATGTCGGGACGCGGACGTCGAGGGATCAGGCCTGGATTGATGATGGGTGGATGTGAAGGTGGATTGGTGGATTGCTGAATTGGAAGGGGGGCCTTGGGGGGGTGGGCAGGCAGGTGGAGTCGAGGTTGTTAGGTGAGGGTCCCCCAAAGTACGGGATTACAGACAAGAGGAGCGAGGATTGGAGCCCGACTTGGGACTTGGACTTGACTTGACTTGGCTAGCGAGGGTGAGACAGAAAGTCTCGGTGGTTCTTGTACTCTTGTATGGTTCAGAGATCTGAGTGCCTTGTCCTGTGCGCCCGGGGGCGGCTGAGGCCGTGCACTCGCGATGGTTTGTTTCGGACGGCAAGACGTGGGGCCTTCGCAGGCTGGGAGCTGGGAGCTGGGGCGCCCGGGCGGGAGCTGGGAGGAAGGGGCTGGCAGAATGGGGCAGGATTGATCACCAGGGGTCCCAGGGTTACTCTGGCAGATGCTCTTTTAGCAACCGAGCAATGCGAGACTGAGAAAGATGCTGTTGGGGGTGGATCTGGCCTGGAACCAGGACCCGGACCTGCAGACGGAGTTTACCGTTTACAAGCAGCAAGCATCGACAACAACAAACGAGCGACGGACGAACGAACGAATGAACGAGGCAGCCAACGAGCCAACGAGGCAGCCAGCTGTTTGTGAATCCAAAAGGTGTAGATGTAGAGAACCATGGCAAATGCAGGTCTCCTGCAAGCTCACGAGCGGAATGGAAAGCGAAGAACGGCCCGCTGGTCAGGCACGCGCAGTCTCCGAGGCGCCGTCCAATCAGAGAGGGCGGCAGCGAGCTGGTTGAGACGCGAGAGGGACGCGTAAAAACGCGTCCCGACGTGGGTGGCAAAGCACCTCTCGCAGTCGTCTTTCGTAGCTCTGCTCAACAACCTGCCCACTTTTTCCCACTTCCACCCATGTCCGTTAGGCCCGCTTTTGCCATGAGGCCGACCCTCTTCTATCTCGATCCTCCAGCGTCCCCAGCGTCCCCAGCGTCCCCATCGTCCCCATCGTCCTCCTCAATCCGGCCAGCTCGGCTGTGTTGGGCCATATAATTAGTCTAGACTGGCGTACCAACAAGCGTGCTGATCTTGTATCAACATGCGACGGCGCGGACTTCTTAAAATACAAATAGCATCATTCAGCCTTAGAACAGGAGATCCTTCGCCCACGATGGAGTCAGCAGAACGGACATGTTCATGGGGAATGGCAGTCCGCGTCCGTGACGCCTCCGCTCCCAACTCGGTGTTCCAGGACTCTGGTCTCACGGGCTAAGCCAGCTGCTCGATTGGGCCATGGGCTCCTCATGTGCTTCTCCTCGTGTGCTGCCCGCCACCGCACCCCTCCCGTGAGGCAGGATGCGCCGGCCAGCTGCATGAGATATCACACCAACCCCCCCCCCCAAACTCGACCATGGCATCGCTCTCTGCCCACACTCACACTCACACTCACACGCCCACACCCTCACACGCTCTCCCAGATAGCAAGTCCACACGAGCAGTAAACGGTGTTTCCGCAGGGGAAGGCGCACATGACATGCAATGCGGGCTGCCATGTCACGTATTGCAGCACTTACACTACCCGAGAGCCGAGCATTGCGCCTGATTGCACAGGTTCCAACGCAAAGGAACATGCCAGATGGGGACTTGACATCACAAACAGCACACCACAGTACGGGTATCTCAAGACTCTGCAGTGGCCATGTCATGCCAACAATACTCCGCACCTATGAGGAATTGTGCCATGCTCTCTTCCCGGAAGTCAAATCCAGCCATCGAGATCGAGAACAGACTCGCGGTGGATGCAAGCCTGTCGCTGTCAGATCTCTGATGTCGAACCAGGTCCTGTCCTTAAGCTACCCACCCTCTCTCTCACACACACAGCTGCATGATTCTAGGGCCGCCCCCCTCACCTTCGCGACGTGCATCCTGGTGTACCCACAAGCTGTCGTCTGAAGTATCCCAACCCGCCACCCCGGCCGCCCATCACGGAGTGCATGCGAGATGAGGACCAGGCCCAGGCGATCCGGGCGAGGTTTGCAGTCCGGTATTCTGCTTATACACCGCCTCTGATATTGATATCAGGGCCTTTAGTCGGTTAGTAGCACGAAACAAATATTGTTTCTATAAATCCTGAAACCAAATTCCCCGGGGCGCGTAATGCAAAGAGAGCGAACGCGGCACGAACCTCGCCCGCCCCGCGTACCATTCAACGACCACTGCAGTAATAGGTAACTATGCGTGCTACTTCCTTGTCTATAAGAGAGGAAATTCAGTGGTAGACAGAGAGGCCCCGACCCGGACCGCGAAGGTCGAGATTGAGTTTGAGGACCTTGTCAAGCGTCAAGGACAGCCTACCAATCTGCGTTGGCGGCGCCCGCCCGTCCGGGGTCCTTCGGCACATGGGGAGAGTCGGACAGCTATGCGATCAGCGGATGGCCCCACCCGTGCACCCGTCCATCAATCATCCCGTGGGCCTGGGCCTGTTGGCTGTCTGTCAGCGAGAGAGGGCTGCCGTAGTGATGGCACCGGCTCCTCTGCCGCCGTCGATGACCGCCGGTAGTGCGAATGTCACATGGGGCTTGGCGTTGGGTTCTACCGCCGGGTGAGTAATCCCAAGCTGCAGTCTGGACACCGAAATCGACTGCACACCGGGCTCCTTCGTCGCCGTCTTCCTCCCGGCTCGGCCGAGAGAGACGCTGCAGGCAAGACGAGATGAACTCAGCCCCGCTCAACTTCTCCGTCCAAAGCAAACACGACCAAGAAAGGGCACCGTGCTGCAAGCTGCTGCACAAGGTTAGTGTCGCACAGACTTGCGCAGGGGCAGGTGGGAAATGGGCGGCCAGGCCAAGCTGGGTCTTGGTCTCCTCAACAGCAGCCCGCGGGCCACATGTTTGGCCACATGTAATGTCCGCATGAACTCTGGCAATCTCAGGCGTGCCTTGGACACAAGATGAATTGTGAGAGGGGACGTTCAATCACAGGAGCTCATCACTGAAGACCCAGCATGTGCCGACCGCGGAGGGCAGGGTGGTACAGGATGGTAAATGCCAGCCAGCGTGCGCTCAGATCCCGATTGCGCGCACACACACAACTGATGCACGACACAAACCCTCTGCTCATCCCCCATCGAGGCCTCGCCCCGAAGCCCCGGCTGAACTCTCCAAGTTGTCGGCGCCGGGAGCTTAATCCTGCCCCAGTCCCACCTTTGCGCCCGCGCCCGCCCCGTGAAGCTTCTTCTCCCGGAGGTGTTCTGACGTCTGTTATCTACACATTAGAGAGAGGGAGGTAGGTAAAATGAGGGCCGCGCAATACGCGGAAAGGAGGCGATCTAATCCCCGATCCAGCTGAAGCCATGACTTGCCAAAAGGGGGAAGAGCTCTCGCCCGCGCGCCGGTGTGAGACAATGCCCACTCACTTGCTGAACCCTTTCCGTGTAAGCTAGGGAGCCGAGGGCGGTGGGTGGTCTTTGACGATGTGGCAAGTCACAATGAGCACCGTCCATCCAGCGAGTCCCTCCTCTCTGTAGACAATCTTCTCAGTATAAGCCTCAGCTGTCACTCGAAGGGCCCTTGCCAACCGAACAATGATCAGGCCAAAGCTGCTGGACGCGCCTCGGCTCGTCCGCATCATCAAGTACCTCGCCCCGGCGCTGCTGCTCTTCTACTTCCTCTCGGACCTCGAGGAGAAGCAGGTCCGCGACCGGTACGCCGAGGTCCTGCGCAGCTTCAAGGATGAGAAGAAGCTGTTCGTCTCGGACCTGCTCGAGAACGAGGTCGACGGCAGGTTCGACGGCGCGGAGCTGGCGCGGGTCTGCGCCGGCAGGGAGTGGCACCCGGAAGACAAGGCCCTCATCCTGACGTGCTCGCCCATGCCCGGGGGCGTGGGCGAGGTCAAGAATGGGCTCTTGCACTGCATACGGTTCGCGATTGAGATAGGAGGTTAGTCAATATGTTGGCTAGTTGGTTGTCTCACAGCCAGCCAGCTATATAAACTCTGCCTGTCGCCGTTGCCGTCGTCATCACTGACAGCCCGCCGTTCCCAGCGCAGCTCGTCCTCCCCCGGATCACCCGCCGCTCGCCGGCCGACATCTCCAACCTGAACGGCGAGCAGCAGGCCAAGGGCCAGCCCGTCGACTACATGTTCTCGTCCGAGCACCTGCTCACCTCCCTGCAGTCCCACTGCCCGCAGATGCGGGTCTACCGGTCCCTGGACGACCTCTACGACAAGCCGAGCCTGCTCAAGCCGCTGCCGGTGAGCATGGGCATGCTGACGGACGACGTGGCCGTGCTCAACGGGACCTACACCTCAATCCTCGCGCAGCCGCAGAACATAACCCGCCGGTTTGCCGACTTCTACGAGCGCGAGCTGCCCCTCGAGAAGCGCCACTACCCCGTGCGCGTCGACCTGCAGCAGACCGTCTTCACCTGGCCCGTCCACTACGACGGTGAGGCCTTCCGCCGCGACTTCGGCCGCCTGCTGCGCGTGCGCGACGACGTGAGGCTGCTGGCCGCCTCCGGGCTGTGGGAGCTCGCCCACCGCTTCGGCCTGCACCTCGACCCGCGCAGGGGCATCGCCCACAACCCGGCGCAGGACAAGGTCCCGCGCTTCGTGGGCGCCCACCTGCGCACCGAGAAGGACACGGCGCCCCCGCCCGCCCGAGAGGGTGAACCACCGCCGGCCTATGATGGCAGCTCCCTCTTCCCCGGCTACGACGCCCAGGCCACGTACTTCCTCGACTACCTCGCGGCCTCCGAGGTCCCCGGGAGGGTCGTGTACCTTTCGACGGGCCTGCACAACGAGGACGGGGACGTGCGGCGCTTCACGGCCAAGGCCGCCGAGCTGGGCGTCACCGTCGTCACCAAGCGGGATGTCCTGTCGGCGGGGGAGGTCGCCGTGCTCAATAACCGCCTGACCTGGGACCAGAGGTCGCTCGTCGACTACGAGATCATGCTGCGCGCCGGGTTCGTGCTGGGCATCGTCGAGAGCAGCTTCGCGTGGAACCTGGCCCTGCGCAGGGGCAACGCGTACGGCGGCGGGAGCAACGGCGTCGGCGCCGAGTACGGGGGGTTCATGGAGGTGCCGAGCACGGAGCCCGGGAAGCCCGGGGTGATGATGTGGCAGGACCGATATTCGAAGCTGTTTGGCGACTCGGACAGGGCGGTGAGTATTTATTATGGAATGTGGCCTTGACGTCCGCGACGGATGGAAGGAGACGCAAAGCTCGATATTGATTTCGTTGGCGTTTGATTCTTGGATTGGATCGGTGGCGTGAGCATGTGAAAGGGTATGATAGACTGGCCGTGTATGCTTTGCCTTTTAGGGAGATGGCGTTGATGCTTTCAGTCGTACGTGAAGTCAAGAAGCCATCGTTCATGTGCATGCCACGCCTGCTACCGCCTTTCCGTCCGCACAAATGACCTAGCTCCCAGGATCTGAGTACAATGATCAGTTGGGCAGATCGAGCGGAAGTCTGCCAGTGTGATTCTACGTGAATGTGTAGCGGCAACTGCGATGTTGAAGAACCCTTGCTCATGAGAGCAATGACTGACCGGCACACATGACGTTCTGACTGGCATGCCGCCGAGCAGACAGTTCTATCATTTCGGCCTCCTACGCAATCGATGCTCAAGCGCATTTTCAACATCGACGACAAGAGTCCTCAGGGGTACATCAGTAGCTACGCCGTCCAAAAGCGTTCGGTCTAGGAAGAAAAGATCAGCCACGGTTGTTCACCCTAATGTGGAACGATGATCTGGACGGCGATAGGACGTCTCCAGGGCACGCGGGATTCGGATGCTCACAAAACTCGTTTCGCCGCAGCAGCACATTGTCCCACTCCCGCCGGAGACGCTCATCACCTTCCAGCAGCTCAGTCGTCGGTGGCTGGCCCTTTTTCGGGAAGATAGGCGACGCGGAGCCGAAGTAGGCGCTGTACTTGATGACCAACAGCCGGTAGAGATTCTCCACGACCGCCAACGCAGATACCTCATTGAGTCCTAAGAAGCGGTCAGTAAGACTCCATGAGCAGTGTCCTGTGCCAAGAGGGTCGTAGTATGAAACGTGAACGTGGCTGTCACTCACCAGTGCTCCCACCATTCAATGAGCCCACCGACTGACTGCGGGCGCGATTTGAGTATCCGGAGACCATTTTCCGGTAGATGAGTATCAACTGCCAGATACAAGCCCACAGGGGCAGCTCGATGAGTCGAGCCCCGTCAGGGGACAGCTCGTCCAGCTCCAGCAGGATCTCCTTCTCGCAGGCGATGAGCGCCTCGGTGGCTATCTTTCTGAGCTCCCAGATAACCGTCGGTGGCAGCTGTGAGTGGTCATTAGGGTGGCCGCCTCCGTCAGGCGCTCCTCCATGCGCGAATTTGTACAGCCTCGAAGTCTGCCAGATCAGGTACCAGCATCGCATCTCACAGACCTTGCGAACGAGAGTTTTCGGGTCAATGCAGGCAGGCAACTTCTTCTTCCCGGAGCTGGAAGCCGCCCCGTTCAAGTCCAAAGGGCTATCCCTGTATACCAGGAGAAAGGAGAGTATCGCGGCCTCAAAGTCTGGTGTCTTCTTGTCGTACAGTTCTCTCAATAGCTGCCTCTCTGCCCAAAGAAGCAGATTGCGAGACAAGTGCTCTTGCCCAGAGGCAAGACAGGCCCGCACCACCAGGTTTGGTGCCAGCTGCATCCCCGACCAGCTGCGCACAGTGGGCATCGGAGCACTGCTGAATCCAGTGTACTCTTGTGAAGAGTAGTAGCCTGTAGCCGATGTGACGGGCCTCGCATTGACAGCATACGGCTGAAGCGTCAGAGCCAATCCGGGCGAATCGTTCGACTGGTTCATTTTTACGACGACTCGGTATGGAGTCCCACTCAGCTGCCAGTTCTGCCGCAACAGCGAAACGCATGTTGGCTCGCGGGTCCAAATGTCGGCTGGAACACATCTTAGCAACAGTGATCACGGGAAGACAGATGATGAGGCGGGCCCCAACTCACCACCTTGACAATCATCAGGAAAGCGCACATCCAACAGTTTCTCCCGAACACACACCTCTGGGTGTTTTGGAAACGCCTTCCTGCAATGCTTACAAGAAATGCCCTCGTCACACTACGGCCATGTCAGCAAGAGCCCAGCCGGGAGAGATCAGAGTGCTGCTGTCTTACTTCTCGTTTCCGGATGTGACAGCGCATGCACGCCTTGATCCTGCGCATGTTGGACACCTTGACGCGTTTCTCCCCGGGCAGCGGGTTGCTCCTCCCCCGTTTCATGGGCACTGCCTGGGCTGGCGGGCTCAAGGGGGCGGCGGGATGACCTGAGCTCCTAGGCGACAGGTGGATGGATATGTCATCCTCCTCTAGACGTTTCGGCGAGGGTGACATTGGTCCCTGGATATGGATTTCTGGGCCGCCCCCGACGTAACGCAAGCAATCGGCGGAATCCAGACCATCAAAGCCTCTCCCAGACCATGATGTGCTGAATACAGCCTGGGGGTCCCCATCTTCTAGCCGACCAGGGGAGGATGGCGAGGCCCTGCTGCGGCTCAAGGGCGAAAGAGTCTGTCCGGACGTCAATGGTGGTGCATGGTCCTCGGAGCCAAGGTAGGTCGACGTGTCGTCGCGGCCGTCCACGGATGGTTGTACGTAGGCGGGTGTCTCATCGCTCGGGAAGTCAAAGAACTGACGAAAAAGGTCATCGTCGTCGTTCTGCAACTGCTCAATGAAACTTTGGATATCACCTGGTATGACCTGGCCCTCAGCGTGAGGCGAAACGGGCTTCATCGTGGAATAATTAGGCAGAAGTCACTTGACCAACGCCCAGGATGGCTGTCTGGGCGCAGACAGTGGCAAGATGACTCCTGGGTTGATCAGAAGTATTAGATAGATCAAAACAAGATGCCTGTCACAGTTGATTGTGTGGCACAGGTTGAGCAGTCACCGCGCAGGTTGAATGGTAAGTCATACTGTTGCGCACTTATACGGCATGGCGCCCCTCTTCTGATTCGCTAGGACTGGTGTAAGATGCGGCTCTGCCAGACCGAATATTGTAAGAGGCATCACGTGGGACACAATTCCGTACGCACTCGCGCAGAAGCTTACTGTACTGCATTGGCAGGCTGCAGCAGGCTGTAGCTCGCTGCAGTCCAGATTTGGAGCCGGATGTCTGGGAGACCAGACAGTGCTCTGCTCTCTGTTACTCGATTGCGTTACTGGGCCTGACAAGTAGCTGTTCGAGGCAGGTGGACCCTATTTCAGTCGGGATGCTGTGTGATCTGCGTCAGCTCGGTCCCGAAAGGCGCGAAGTGACGAGTCCGAGTCCGCCATGTGCATCTCAACTGTTCACCGTGCAGATCATACTGCGACGGAGGAGGATGCTCTTGGAATGAACGTCAGCTGAAGTGATACTGGCGGCAGCCAGCGTGTTGTTAGTGACGGCCGGATAGAGCACACACAGCACTCAAATGAGGACCGGCCCGAGAAATAGTTGACAAGACGCCACAGAGAAGAGGCGGAGCACTAGTGTCATACTCATCAAAGTCATTTGAATGAACGCGATCGTCTCGTTGCTGTATTTCGATGCTCATGGGACGGGGTCCAGCAGGGCGGATGTGGATGGACGACGCATGGTGCCGAGGTGTGGTGGGCCCTCCCCAACCTGAGGATGGCTGCCTGCAATCACCATTGCTGGCAGGAAGCATGGGCTTGCAGGATCGTCAGGGCGTTCATCCGCAAAGCGACCTGTCAAGCTGTCAGGACTGACTCAAAATTCTGAAGCCTGAAGCCTTGTGGCACCTCTGGTTCCCTCGCCTGCACGGCCTCGCCGGAAGGACTAGAGCATGTCGAAACAGCGATGAATTGTGTCGTTAGCGCTAGCGACTTGTCCCATCTCGAGAAACAGAGAAGCGGAATTAGCAGCTCGGGTTTTGTGCAACACGTGCGGCCCCTCAGGCCAACCAAGACGGTCGGCAGCCTTGTGCTCATCGACCCTTGTGTCTTGTGTGACGGAGAAGCTCCGATGCAACGGTTGAGAGTGTCAGGAGGGTGCAGTCGATGAATGTCTGTTGTTTGGTAGCCAGGAACCGCACGCCCAAAAGAAAGGTTCAGTCGTGCCAGCCATGCCTGCTGGACCGCCCACTATGAGGTAAGATCTACAGTAATGCGGTGATCTATGCTGGGCTCTCCTGGGTACTTGCCCATCGGGGTTGCTGCTCACAACTTCAGCAGGACGGTTGACGGGTCATCCTCCTGTGTGGCCCTTGGAAGCAACTGCCGTGGTGCTGCAGCCGTGCAGGAGGGAAAACGGTGGCAGGCAGGAAACGGAGGGAAGATGGAGTGCCGATCAGCCTCTCAGCCCCTGGGTTCTGATGGGGTATCCCAGACAGGCGAGCTTGCAATCGACAGAGAAGCAGCGGGTGGGGACCGCCACTGTGGGCGCAGCTTAATTACGTTGCGATGGCTGGATTGCGCATGAGTTCGGGACGATGCCGTGGAAGCGACTGAGCTTTTCTGAGGTCTGAGGTGTCGCTGATGGGACAGCAGAGAGCACAGTCCAGCGCAGCACAAAGGGGGGTTAGGCAAGACTCGCCGCCAAGAGGTGATATCGTGGCGGCGGGCTGGCAGGCCTGGTAGGCGGGAGGGCGGGATGATCTGCGATGGCTTGATGGATTTTCGATAGGCGATCCGGGGCAGCTTCATTAGGGGCAGCACCAGGCCTGAATCGTGCCCACCGGGCATGCTGCCCGCGCTGCCGCATCCCACCAATTACCACGGTGGCAGGGTGGTAGCCTTATTAGATGCCGATATCCATCCATGCAGCCATGGACCCTGGGGTCTAGAAGGCCTCGGAGGCCAAACCTTTCGAAGGGGGCATACGCGAACTGTCGACTGTCACGAAGCAGAACAGGCAAAGCCCCAAGCAGGTGCGGCCCCACAAACACGCGGAAGAAAACGTCTCTGTCCTCCCTCAAGGGCGGCACAATAATAGCATTTCAGGAGCGAGTACGTACGTGCGACTATGCCGGCTACTGTGCCTAAAATAGATGTACTTTTGGTGTTTGGCGTCCTTTCGCATTGAAGACCGGGCCCGACCCCGATGGTGGCCTGGCGCATTTTTCACCCTTCCTGTCTTTAGTCAACGGATGAAGAAGCAGCAGCAACTCGAGTCACGAGGAACGGCCCTATGACAGTCTGCTGAGTCTGGCCGCTGGGGACTTGATGGGGAGGGAAGCAAGAGGGAGGGAGAGGGAAGCAGACTGAATTGCTGAGAGGCGCACCCCTTTTTCGTGCGTTCAGACGTTCTGAGGCGTTCCAGAAGACGGACCAGTCGACATTCCGTTCAGAACTTTTACATTTTAGTACGACGTTGAGTCCCGTGGGACGGTAACCGCACGGCCAGCGGCGCCCATCCCGGCACTTTGGAGCTGGGTGCTAAAGCGAGGCCCAAGTCCAGCCAGCCAGCCAACCAGCCCGCCAGCCTCGGGCTTGGACCATCAAACCAACAACAAAGCAAGGCAGCTGGGCATCTAACAACCTTGGAAGTCAACTGCACCTCGTCGAGCGATCTGTGAGGCCGCATGATCGCACAGGCTACCGGACAGGTACCAGGCTACAGGGCCTGCCCCACCAGCATCCGTTTTGTTACGCAGTACATGCAGGTCATGGCAGCGAGCCCCAGCCAATGGTGGCCATCGCCAGCAGGCGTGCAGACATGGAGGATCTTGGATTTTGGCAAGATGACGGAATCGGGAATCCTAATCCTCCCCGTCGACTCTGATTACTGAATACCTAGGTCCTTACCCAAATTGCTGGCACCTGGCAGTGCAAAGTCAATTCCAAAACGGTTAGACTACTGACAACAGCATCAGGAGAGAGAAACACCTCGTAACGGGCCACACGTCGTGATAACAAACAGACACGTTCTTCACCACCATCACCTCGCACCCAGCGATGGCCCGCGAGGTCAAGTGGCCCCTTGTCAGCTGCGGGCAGCCGGGAGGCCATCGCATCATGCAAGCATGCACCACGCATGCACGCCCAGCCGTCGCGACCAGGCGACCTCCCAATACGGGATACCACCAGACCCGACAAGGGGGCCACCAACAGCCGCCAGACGCCACTCGCAGCCTACTGCATAGCTTTCTTCTTCATTTATTCACGGCACTTGCATGCGCTTGCAGGCCAGACCAGTCCCGTTGGGGCATGACATGACATCTTCAAGGTTTTGCTGGTGAACTTCCAAGTTAACTCCAAACAGCAGTCCCAAAACTTGCCCAAAAATTTCCATCCCCTAATAAACATCCAACAAACCCAACAACGCCTCTCCTCACCTCGCCTCGCCTAGCCTCGCCTCGCTCTTCTGCGCCTCGCCCCCAGCCGGCCACTTTCGTATTCCAGGGCAGCATCTCTCCCGGGTTGTTTCCTGGTCCCGTACTGGGCCCGTACTGCGAGTTCGGCTTGCTCTTCCCTCTCTTCCACCCCTTCGTCGTCACTTGTCACTTGTCACAACCTGGACGCCTGCTTTGCCTTGCTGGCCCTGTCCTGGTCCTGGCTCCCCTTGTCCAACGAACGAGAAGTCGGCGGCCGTTACACGTAGATCTGCCTGTTTGCATTCTGCTGATTCACCAAGATACCAAGCACCACCAAGCATGCTGCCATAACTGCATCCCCACAGTTACTTTGACCTGTACATAGTCTGCTACGGTACATCGCTTCGAACGGCACGAGGCCCTTCCACCGCGCATCTCTCCCAGTTAAAGTTACCCAATCCACTCGAGCAACACCTTCATCCGCCCTCCCCATCAGAACTCCCCACCCCGACAACCCTGTCCTGTATTGGCCGACCAGGATCACAACGCAACGGAACCTCGCTTCTTTGCTTGTCGCCGTCACACCTTCGACCGTCCTTGCTCCACACTGCCCGCCCGTCCGAGCCCGCTCGACGCGTCACAGCTTCTGACGAAATCCCGACCTGAGCCCACAGGCCCTCAGGCCGCCCCCAGCAGACACAACAGTACGGCTGCTCGTACAGACGGTCCTCCAACGGTCCATACACGCCGGCCTGCTCTCCGTTTCGTCCAGCCCTCTCAGCCTGTTATACTTGCTGGCTCCTGAACTCGTTCCAGCCCGAGACCTGGTTAGTAGTGTTGTTGTTGTTGTTGTTGCTGCTCTTGTTTCTGCTCCTGTTTAGTTCTTCTTCAATGCCTTTGCCCGTCTTTATGGGCTTGCTTGGCTGCGTCACTCTGCACTCGAACAAGACTTGACAGATACCGCTCTCCACATCCATCTGCCCAGCATGCCGCTGAGCAAGTCGTCCCGCTCTTCCAAGAGCAGCCGGCCCTCGCTTCTCTCACTGCCCTCCGTACACAGCCTGCTCTCGAACTCCTCCAATGAGAGGGACGTCAAATCTCCCGGAGGCTCGTCGGTAGCGAGGGCGGGCTCAGTCGACACAGTGGGCGATGACGAGTCAGGCGCAAAGAAGCTACAGAGGCGGAGGTCGAGACTCAATGTGCTGACGTCCTTCTTTGCGAACCCCAGCTCCCGTGGCTCGACACCCACCGAACCCGTCCCCAGCCTGCGCCCCAAAACAGCAACAGAGGCACTGCCTCCTACGCACTTAAGAACAGAACCCATCCCGCGGAGACCTGTCGCCTCGACCGTCGAGCTCGCAACAAGGCCCGCCTCCTCCGACGGCAGCCCAAACTCTTCCTCAAACCCCCACGACTCAGTCTCTACCATCGACAACTCCCCAGGGGCAGGCGGCCTTGGCATACAGACCCCGGTAACCCAGGTCTCCGATTACGACTTTGATTTTGGCGTCGAGCGTACCGAGTCTCCGGAGACAGCTGACACCGGAGCCGAAGCTCACTCCGGCGCCGACATGCCACAAGTCATACAGAAACAACCGAGGGCAGTGTCCGCCGAGGGTGCGCCCCCACTACCTCCGAAGGACCTTTTGCCACAAGAACAACCACCAACGCCCGTCTCACCGGTTGCGCCAAGATCCAGAGGAAGCGCAAGGAGCAGCTCTGCTCACCAGTCTTCTCCAGACAGCAGGAGAGATGGGCCCACGAAGTTACAGTCCACCAGGCGCCCTTCGCCCTCAAACTCGGCGCCACGCGTGAGAAGCAGCTCTGCGCAACCCTCGACGCACAGGGAAGTCCTGGGCGATGGCCCTCAGGCCACATCCAACCCGGCAGATGCCGTCACATACCCCAGGCCCATGTCAAAACAGTCCAACGATGGCGGTGACAGCCGAGGAAGACTGCGAAGAAGTTGGTTGCCAGGAAGGAGCTCCGGCTCCAAGGACCTGAAGAAGATGTCTGCGAGCAAGGCGTGGATCTTGTCGGCTGACAATCAGGCCGACTATAACACTGCGTTCCTCGCAAACAACGAGAAGGTATTCGGGTGCTGAGAAACCGTGGTGCCAGAAACTAGATGCTGACAGTGATGGCAGGTCCCCGAGCTCTGGGCCGAGAGTGGTGATGTTCTCGTTTACCTTTCGCCCAAGGCCAGCGGGAAGGGGCCATCTTTCAAGGTCTCATCACAAGCAATCGAGGCGTCGATAGTGTTCCACGAGCTGATCCAGGGAGAGCTGGAGGCGAGCAGGACCGCGAGGGACAGGTCGAGGAGTTTCGATGGGCGCGACAACTTGATGGCCCAGGACGCCGATCGCCAGCTACAACAATCACTGATGCCCGAGCCCGCGGACGGGGCAGTCCGCCTGTACCTTCCTCCCCCGGTTCCTGACCAACTTGCTTCCCAGGATCCGAAGACACAGCCCGAGCTGCAGCGCCTGGTCGCGATCCGGAACCTCTTCGCCTTCCTGACGGGGCAGCCGCTCGTTGCCACCAAGTTCCGACCGACCATTTTCTCGGCATTCCTCGAGATCTCGTCGCTGCTGAAGGAGTTTGATTTCATGAGCATGGATGGCACGACCTGGGGCGAGGGCGTTGACCTGAGCTTTGGTTTTTACATGTCTCAGCTGTCACTTGCCGACGTGCGGCACAGCCGGGAAAAGACGCTAGAGGCCGTAATCCTTGGCGAGCGCATGAAGTGCTGGGAGCTCTACAACGAGGCCTTCACGCACGCAGTTGGCAAATGGCAGGCGATCGTGTCCCTGAAATCGCCACTGGCCAAGCAGGTGACGCCCGAGGTGTGGCGCCGTCTCGAGCGGTCGAACCTGGACCTGCTGAACCGTCAGCACAACGTCAACTCGAGGCTGGAGGAGTTCGAGTTCCCGGCTCTCTTCTCCGGCGTCGCAGGCTCTTCCGAGTTCAAGGATGTGCGCTTCAACCGGTGGAAGTCGGCCTTCTCGAGGATGCGGGGTTTCACCCTGGGGTACTACAAGTCCCTGTTCGGTGCCTGGCCGCCCAAGGCGAGGAGCAAGAAGAACCCATTCTCGGAGAGCGGCCTGAACAGGCTTGTCCTCAAGACGCTGTATGCGGATCTGTCATCGCTTTATGACCTGCTGGTGGACCGCGACTCGGTCACGCCCCGCGTCATTGACCAGGCCGTCGACGATGTCTCCGACAAGGAGTCCAACGAGCACATCAGGGCCCTGCGGAAGCTGCTCACGGAATTTGACCAGTCCTCACCACCAGTCCTCCCTCCAATTCCCTACGACATCCCCATACTGCCGAGCATGAGGACCGTGCAGGTCAAGTACGACGAGATGAAAGAGAAGGACCAGCTCAAGTTCGACCGCAACATCAAGGAACACGAGCTCCAGCTCATCATGCACAAGTCGTACAACTTCGACGCCGACAGCCTCAAGTCGCCATTCCTCCTGCACTTCAAGGAGTTCGACCACGACCATGCCAAGGGCAAGTCTCAGGCAGAGCTCTTCGACAACCGCCTCGGCACGTGGCTCTTCCTGTACGTGGTCATCCAGTCCCTGCCGCTGCTCGTCATCGACGCCCCCGATCTGCAGTCCACCGAGGGCGTCGAGTACTTCCTCTGCCAGCCGCCGATGGGCAACCCGCCGTGGCTCGAGGAGGCAGGCGAGGTCCGCAAGGCCTGGTACCAGCTCCCCGGGTCACAGGTCAAGGTCGAGCTCTCGGCGGATGTGGTCATGTTCTCGGTAGAGGGCACCTTCGAGCGCTCGCACTGCTGGGAGGCCGCCAAGACGTGGGAGGAGGCCACGGTGAACGGCGGCGCCGCCGGCATGATCGGGCTGCCGCCACCACCAGCGCTCGCGGACGGGGCTGCCGGCTCCGCGTACTCACCGCTCGAGGCCCCGCGCGCCGTGTTTGAAGACAACGACCCCGTGATGGGCATGGGCGGCACCGGCGGCTACCACAGCAGCAACGGCAACTCGCCCGTGAGCTCGGCGCCGGCGTCGCCCGCCTCGGGCCCCCAGAGGCGCGTCATCTCGCCGAACAGCGGGCTGGCCGCCGGCCGCGGGGCTGGGTCCAACTTCCGTGCGAGTTTCGCGGGTCTGTCCGCCCTCGAGCCGCTCGCCCCGCCACTGGGCGCCGCGCCCGTGGACCGCCGCTCGAGCCGAGTGTACAGCTTCCAGGTGGCGCAGCGGCAGGACTCGCTCGGCCCGGAGCGGCCGCCGAGCTCGGGCGGGGGTTCCTCGCCGGGCACTATCCGGAACGCCAGGTCCGTCGACAACATGCGCGGCGAGGCGCCCGCGCGCAAGCCTGTCGGTAGCGGGGCTGGCAACGGTCACAACCACACCCTCAGCAGCACCTTTGACGACATCCTCAAGGACATGAGCAACCAGCAGAAGCCGGCCAAGCAGAAGAAGAAGTTCGGGTTCTAGGCGATCCCGGAGGACCTTTCTGAGCACGAGCACGGCGGGAAGCCTGGGGTTCGAGGATGGCGCAGCGGCAGCGGCGTTGCTGCGGTCGTCGGCGGTGGTGGCAGTAACCACGACGCGGCGGAAGCAAGAGCGCGAGTGGTAGAAGAAAAGCACAAGGGCCGAAGCGTGAGCTTTCAACTCTGACTTGGGAATTTAAGCGAGGCGGCGGGGAAAAGGGAGGTAAGGGGGCAAGGAGTGGAGTCTGATAAGGGAAAGGGAGGAGGACGGATGCTCGCCCATCCCTTGTCCTGGCGTTCTGGGTCATCATCATTTACCGTCATTCATCGTCCCTTATCGTTTCCCTTTTGCGCATTTCATCTAAACTGCACCAATTCAGAAAAGCATGGCGGCAAAGTGAGGAACGGGAGGGACGGGTCTTTCATGTCTGCTTTTGCAGAAGAACCAAAAACGAAGGGAGCGTATATTGGGACGCATCACGCGTCACGCATCGCGTCAGAGATGAGGAGTTGGCTTATTACTTGTCATGGCATATTGTAATACTCTAGTACAGTGGATTTGTATGCGCCTGGAAATACCTGTTGGTTTTGGGGTGCGGACATCCAAGGCAGATAGAGCAAATGATATATTATCTTTGCACATCCGGTTGCCAGAGACGTGCCAGGTGACACGGCCCAATCAGGTGCAAGGCTTGGCCGACGTGCGGCGCTTGCCATTGAAGACCATTGGTGAGCTGCTGGCGCTGAGCACAGGTGAACATCTGTTGAGCGCAGCGTCGTTCAAGTGTGATGCGTACGGCACAATGGCGAATCGAAGGTTGTTTGAGCCGACCATCATCGTCGCCATCAAGTTTTACGGTTACGTGTCAGCAGATACTGAGACCTACAGTCGCAACTTACCACCTAGCCCAACACACAAAATGCGTCTCTTATGATCTGTGTCCCCCGGAACTGGGTTCATCGTCTCCATCTAGCGACACGCCCCCACCACCGACCCGGTCTCCCGACACTCTCACCATCCCTCCAGTGCCGCGGAGGTATACCTTGAGAGACCAGTCGTGCGCAGTCGGTGCAGCAGGCCGTGAAGAGCGCCCTGTCCTCGAGGAGCTCGACGCTCTGCATCACGCATCGCCCAGGCCTGCCGCCGCCAAGGGTCCTGGCACCGAAGCACAGCTCGATGCGTCCGCGGCTTGGCGCCCAGTACATTGGGATGCTGCAGTGTTTGCAGTAATGACGGGGTTTGTACTCCCAACAGCACATTAGGGTGAAGGTACCTACGTATAGGGCAAGATTCCTTGTTGCCTGTTTGAGAAGGGACAGGGCTTGTCTGCCGTTTCCTGCTTCTGAAAATATCCGTACTGGGGCAGCTCTTGTGAGCTATTTGTTTCGCTTGGCCCACAAGCCAAGTTGAGGCTCGGCGGGAAGTGTTTCTGGTGGTCAATGTGTCTGTTTGCTTCAGACGAGGTTCGTCCCAGGGCGAGGCAGTGTTGGTGAGGGATAGATTCGATTTCAAGCTCGGTCTGGTCATTGCCGGCCTTCATGATGGAATTGTGGAATTTCTTTTCTTTATTTAGACGGCCTCGAAATGTTTGTGGACAGTGACATGTAGATTGCATCAAAGCGACTGAAATAGAGTCGGACGGAGTCGTTGCGGAATCAGACCTGTCAAGGTGGCTTGGCAACACACATTGGATATGGTGGCACCTGTCGAGGATGCGGACGACGACGACGCGTCGTTTGAGAGATTGGATTGTCCTCTGTCGGGCATTCAGTTGGAGGAGTCCTGCTCAGCATGATTGTGCCCGGCCCTCGACAAATGTCTGCTGCAACCACGCACAGTGAGTAACGGGCCTCGAATCAAAGCCACTGCCGATATGCCGCTGCTGACACGCACAAGCGATGCGAGAGGCGTGATGTCGTCCGGCCGATTGCACGTACCGGTGTGCCTGTGGTGTGCAGGTGGCACATGCTTGCGAAGATCTTCGGCTCGCGGGTCGTATCCAATTGGCGGTGCTGATACAAATGTCAAACACCAGCCGATGTCCGCAATGCAAGTCCGGTGGAGCTTGCCACACAGGTGACAGGCGGGCAGCCGGCCGTCTGAGGTACCAGTGACTCTTTCTTGCCTCTGCGCAGTATTCCAAGGACAAGCGAGCCGAACATTGCCTCAGCTGTGGTGAAGATGCGCAGGATGGCATTGCCAGTGGTGGTGACCAGGAGCCATCTTGAAGCACATTAGTGCAGGATAAGTGGTAATATCTGAGACGTCAAACGACAAGCTTTTTGGGAAAGAGCATTGATCGGATTTATAAATAGTATTGCTGTTCGACCAAGGCCAAGAGCTGCCAGCCCTACGGAAACGAAGCTTTTCGGGCGAGACCATGAAGCTTGACGGGGGGAGGGGGACCCATTGCTGGGTGACAGGCCACAAGTGCTGGAGAGAAAGAGGCTTGGGAGCGTCGTGCAACCTTCTTGGCCATGCCCGCCCATGCGCGTGCCGTTGCGTGGATCTGGGACGCACTGCATGAGAAGTGAGGAAAGTGCGCAGACAAAAGGAGCTAGAGGAAGCCAAGATCTGTAGCAGCCAGATCGGCCCATTCAGTCGATGCTTCCAAGATTAGCAGAGTCGAAAAAGT
The DNA here is from genome assembly GCA_039880775.1 of Diaporthe vaccinii. Lineage (NCBI taxonomy): Eukaryota > Fungi > Ascomycota > Sordariomycetes > Diaporthales > Diaporthaceae > Diaporthe > Diaporthe vaccinii. The sequence goes on from JBCEDN010000002.1 coordinate 1,012,495, forward strand.
CGGCGCCTGTAGAAAGCGGCTCTGACCAGTACCAGTAGTAAGTAGCCTTGCTGCCCGTCCGTATGGTAGAAACAACGCTCCCGGACCCCAGACTTGGTCGTTTCGAGTCTGAGCAGATGTTTCTTGAGGCGCCCAGACGCAGAGGCATGTTGACCCCGTAATTAATTTGAGCGTCGCGGCGGCATCATGGACGTGTCTTGTTCGCGGGCTCTGGCGACGGGGCGAACCAACAATGGCACCCAGCCCGGAGCTATTGGAAGCGTCTGCCCGCCTTGAGTTGGTGCCCGGGTGGAACGGGCAAGGGATTAAGGTTTCCAGTGGTGGGCCCTCGCTTCAATGGTGAGGGCGACACTGTTCGGGGGCCGCGCGATCAAATGGACGGGTTCATGTCGGCAGCCCGACAATTTTTAGACTTCAACCAGACCTTGAGGCGGAGATATTGTTAAAGCCAAACAAGCAACTCAAGGTTTGGTGACGCGTAAGACTGGATCGTCAAGTGCCCGCCTTGGTAATGACGATCGGGTCGAAAAAGGGCATGGGGATTTCAACACGGGGTCCCTTGACTCGACAACCCGGCAGTGGCCATGCCGGACCCCGTTGAGGCTCTGGTGGGGAGGGCGCCGGACGGTTCACTGACAGGATCCTCCTCGACGACGCCCGAGTACATACTACATTGCGCGTTCATGACTTGACTGTTTCGGAGAAGGGAACGGCTCTAGATCATGGCTGTAGGACGGCGAATCCCGATGAGCGCAACGAGGGTCACGGAGTCAGTGTGAGGGTGAGACCAAGATGGGACGATGGTTCATTCGGTGGGCGGTCTGGTCTGGCCAGGAGCTGGCAGGATCGGTCGCCCTCTCTGCCAGCCTGAGCCTGCGAACGTCAACGGCCGGGACTAGCCACCCGGCCAGGCAAGCTCCAGTTACTAGCGAGCCAGCGAGCCAGCGTGGCCAGCCAGCGTTGAAGCAGGCTAGCAAGCGGGCTAGAAGGTTTGCTCTCACGCTCACTGCGGTCCGTGGTTGCGACGCCGAACCAGGCAGGTCTGGAACAATTGCCGGGAGAGGGAGGGTCCCCGGGGGGGTGGGAGGCTACCACGAGTATCCAGGTAGCCTGGCTAGGTGTCAGGCTAGTACTATGTAATTCAAATACTATTGGGCTGCTGACATGCTGCTTTTTTCCCGCAAGTGTCTCGCAAAGATTGCTGGCTGCTGGTAGCTCATGCTAATGCTGATACTGGTGCTGGTGCTGATGCTGGTCGCTGACTGCCCTCTGTCGATGGCTTTCCATGGCTGACGGCCTGAATGACTGACTGGCTGCAAAAAGGTGGAGGAGGAAGGATTCGCAGGGGGGCAGGGGGGCAGGGGGGCCGCTTAAGCAGTGTTGCCCCGCGATTGTGCCAGGTTCTCGAGGTAGGTACGAGGCACGAGTCCCAGGTACGAGGTACCTACCTGCCGGACCAAGCGGACGGGCAGACAAGACGAGGCAAGTGCAACGCACCCGTGCCCAGGTATTGCACGCATGCGCATGCGAAGGAGCCACAGTACCTAGGTAGTGCAGCACAGCGACGCAGCGCGGAAAGGACGGGGTAGTTTCGGCTCCTCCCCTTGTTTCCGAAGCGCCGTGAGGAGCAGCAGGCAGCAGCATCAGATGCAAAGAAGCAGCCAGCGGCAACAACAGTACGAGGAGGAGCAGCAGCAAAGAGGAGGAGGAGCCAGAGGCGGGGACGGGGACAGAGGCAAGGTGCAGAGATGCGGGTGAAGCGCAATGTGTAATGCAATCCATAGGTGTAATGTCATGTAATCAATCAAATCGTGTACATGAATGAATGACATGGACTACGTAGATACCAACTTGCACTGGCATTGCGGAACAGTCGGTCGGTGGTGTTGACGGTCGACGGACCGTCCTGTCCTGTCGCGCAGCTTGTTTGATCCCAAGTGTTTCTCCCTCTCTTCACCACTCACCATCCACGCTCACTGTTCCGTCCTCTCCCTCTTCCCTCCCACTCACTCCCTCAACCCCCTCGACCCCGTCGCCCGTCAGTGATCACCCGTGCCACCCCTCGAATCGAATACTCGCTGTATCAGGTTTCACTTGGGACACTCTTCATCAACATCCCCCTGCACAACCCCAAACAATACCAAACCCACCCAGCAGCAAGCCCGCCCCATTTTCCAAAAACCAGCCTGTCGCCTCGACCCGTCCACCCGTCCAGGTCCTACACGCGGCTTTCCGTCCTGACAGTGTACTTCTTTCCCTCTTGGCAAGTCTTGTCTTGCCTTGGCATGCCGCTCAACGAACCCATTCCTTTCTTCTATACATCATTCTTCCCGGCACTCGGCAGCCCACGCGAGCCTCCTACGAGCTGACCGTCGCCAACTGCTCTGCCTCAGCTGTGTGCGTGTGCGTGTCGTGTGTGTGCCTGTGTGCTTGCGTGCGTGTGCGAGTGCGAGTGTGCGTGTGTGTGTGTGTGTGTAATCGCGCGCGAGTGTGGCGGCCTTCTGTCCTCACCCCTCCCCCGATTCTCCTCACCCTCGCCATCACTGGCCACCGCTGTCTTCGTCGCCTCCGGTGGCTCAGCTCCAGGCCAAGACTGTGGAGGGGACAAACCGGCACTTTGAAAGCACTCGACATTTCCTAGCTGTCCGCCCGTCCTGTTATTGAAACCACCTTAATCACCCAACCCTCGCTCATCGTCCAGGGCGATCCACCGCCCCTACGGATCCCGACCGACACGATACCAACAATAAGCAAGAACCCGCCCAAGCCCGACACCCGCCCACTCCAGTCAATCTGGAACCCACCGACACCTTCCGCAAGGCACGGCACGGGGACGACGAGGCCACCCCGTCGCGAGCCCCCCCGTGACCCCCAGTCCTGCACAGATGGTAGCCCTATCCGGGACCAGCAACGCCTCGACCACGCTGGAAGACCAACACCAACCCTCGAGCCGCTCCTTCTTCTCCAGGTTCGCCCTTCCCATCCGCTCCAGGAGCACCCGCAACGTCGTCGACTTCCACATCCGCCCGGCCGAGCCACATCGCAAGTACGGCGCCGGCGACAATGTGAGGGGCGCCGTGGTCCTGGCCCTCGTCAAGCCCATCCGGGTCACCCACCTGACCGTCGCCCTGCGTGGCTACGTGCGAGTCTACAAGAGCCCAAACGCCGCCAACGAGCCCATCAACCCTTCCGAGTTCGACTCGGATGGCATCTCCCAGTTCAGGTTTCTCGGCAACGGCTACGCCTCGTTGTTTCAGGATGAGCAGGTCCTATGCGCCGACGGGAGGCTGGAATCGGGCAGATACGAGTTCAACTTCGACCTCTTATTCCCCGAGAAGGACCTGCCCAGCAGTATTGATGTAAGCGCTCACGTTCTCGCCGACAAACAGGTGTCCTTCTCGCAGGCGCATTGCCCGCTCTTGACATGGAGTATGATTTGCTAACTCATCGCAGTTCGAGCGAGGGAGCATCGGATACACAATCGTGGCGACGCTAACCAGACCTACCTCCATAAATGCGACAACAAGCTGCGATCGCAAGATCGAACTGGTGGAGCAGGTGGATGTTGGTACTCTTCCGGCGCCCCGTGCCCGAACCATCTATCTGCAGCCCATCTCCAAAAGGTCAAAAAAGAAGAAGCCAACCGGCTCGACCGTCTCTGATAGGGGGACAGCAATCACAGCAGACGGTGCGGCCGAGTCATCGTCGGATTTCGACTCGACAAGAGCGGTAGAAACATCAACAGAAGGGTCTCTTGTCGCGGACGATGCAAACCAAGATGCGCACCACAATCCGAGGAGTCCCGTTAACAGCGACCTGAGGAGCGAAGTGAGCGGGGACAGTGCTGTGAGCGGCAGCACCGGCCTGAGCTCGAGGGAGCGCGCCGATCCAAATCAGTCAGGGAGCCTGGGAACTGTCCAGGCAGGCGTGCCGAGGAAATCCATATCCTCCAAGGACAAGACAATAACAACAACAATCGAGCTCATGAAGAGCGGGTGCCTACCCGGCGACACAATATCCGTCAAGGTCGATGTACAGCATACGAAACGAATAAAGAGCCTGTACGGAGTAATCGTCACTTTGTACAGGCAGGGTCGCGTGGATTCGGCGCCACCGGTCGCCCTGTTCAAGAACATATCCAAGGAAGAACAGCGGAGGCTGGAGAAGGAAGAGTACTATCCAAAGTCCAAGACCGGGCTTGGCGGACTGTCATTATCATCGGCTGGCACATGCAGCGTGTTCCGAAAAGACCTCTCGCAGGCATTTAGCCCCCTGATCATCGACCCTGCCACACTGACCGCCAGCGTGACGACCTCTGTCAGGGTGCCTGAAAACTCGTTCCCTTCGATAAGAGGAGTCCCCGGGGAGATGATCAGCTTCAAGTACCGGCTGGAGGTTATCGTGGACCTGGGCGGCAAGCTTGCAAACGCGATACAAATACAGCAGAACCCGAGGGTCGGCCCGGCTGCTGGTGTGTTGACGTCAGGCAGGGAAGGAGCAGCAGGTCTCGCGTCGTTTGATGGCAGTCTGGTCAACACGGACCCCCTGAAGCGGGAGAAAGGGGTCATATACGATTCTTTTGAGGTGGTAGTGGGGACCACAGACACCAGCCGGCGAGGCAAGGCGGTCTCGTCACCTTCAAATCTAGGGCAGGACGGCGGGGCGTACAACGAGAACGGGGCGTGGCCTGCAGGATGGGAGGACGAAGCTTACGGTGCAGAGGAAGCATACGCACAGGAATACGTTCCGTACCCCGGCGAGCCCGCAGCTCAATACCCATACTGGAACGGGGGGTCTCAGGAGCCGGCCGACCCAGCACCACACTACATACCACCACCGCCAGATTTTCCAAATGAGAGCGGCCTCTCAGAGAAGGAAAGGGTACGACGGGCAGAGCAGAGACTACTGCCCAGCCAACCAGAAGCGCCAGCACCCACAGCAGGACCTTCAGCACCAGAAGCCTATGGCGGCGACGACGACCAAGCTGGCCCATCCGCACCTTCAGCTCCGCCACCACTGCCGCCCACAGAGGCGGGCCCATCAGCACCAACGCTCGACGACCTGGCAGCTGGGCCGAACGGCAGCTCGACGGACGACAAGCAGGAGCTCGAGCGGCAGAGGTTACTGGCAGAAGCGAGCGCACCGCCCGAGTTCCCGGTGGAGGATGACGCCGGGGTCGGAAGCAGCTCTGCGCCAAGTGCACCGCCGGTTGCTGACGGGCCTTCGGCACCGATCCTCACAGAGGAGGAAGAGTACGGAACGTACTTTGCACATCAGGCCCCTGCAACCTCCTCGTTGGAGCCTCTGCCGGCGTATCAACGATGAGGGATGCGACAGTGTGGTGAAGCTAGGAGCGACAGACTCGGGTCCATGAAAGAATACGGACCGAGCGATGATTCCTCGGGGGTGGCGGTCACATCGACACGATGGCGTTTTCTGGCGGGTCATTTACATTGCATATAGGCTTCAGGCTTGCGGCTGTGTGGGGTTTAAAGATATCACGGGCAATTCCACGGACAGGAGGCGTAGCGTAGCATACAGGAGTAATGTAATCCAGCGCGGACACAACCATGCTTTTGGCATGCGCAGCATCTGCTTGTCTTCTGATGAAATAGCTTCCAATTCCGTACAATTTGCGTATCGTTGTGTGAAAAGGACACAGGCAAGTCGTGCGACGGCCACACTTCGTTCAGCATCATTGCTCGACGGTAGTGGTGGTGGACGTTGAGAGGGGAACTGCTTCCGTGGCCGGGCGTACCTGAGAGCAGATGCCGGCGCGCATGCAAGACTGTGCCACAGTGGGCAAGGCAGCACCGATTCTCGTCCACAGAATGATCGGATACTGTGGTGCTGCAAGAGGGGGACCAAGGACTGCCACATTGCCGGTCTCCGGTGCCAATATCCGGGTGACCGCTAGTAGCCGCCGGCTCCGTGATCGGCTGGGGGGTCTTGGTCGGGCACGTCCTCCGCAATGGCATGCTCCTCCGTTCGGTATGGATTGACCCGCCTAGTCAAGTCAGTCAAATGGGAGCCTCCCCTCACCTTGACCAAAGTTGCTGTTGACTGTTGTCCCAGGTGTACTCATCTTCTCTACTTTGACAAGTCAAAGAATTCAAACAAGACTCACTATTACCTCTGTAGAAACGCACAAGCTCAGCATGGCGCCTTCGAAGATTCCCCCAAGCGGCGTGTGGTGCCCGGCCGTAACGTGTAAGTCAACTCTGTCCACTCCCGGCAGAGCGTTGGCTCGCCTTGACTGCACGGCTCATAGGCCTGCCGTGTCCGTGGCAGTCTGTATCTCATAAATGTGACTGGCAACATGAATTGCTGACTCTGTACGTGCCAGTGTTTAACCCCGAGACGGACGCCCTGGAACTCGAGGACCAGGCAAAGTACTACTCCTACCTCGCCAAATCAGGGCTGACCGGGCTGGTCATCCTCGGGACAAATGCAGAGACCTTTCTCCTGACCGTGAGTTTCCAGACCCAGACCCAGTGACGGTACAAGCACCCGCTGACACTTGCGTCCCACCGTCAAGAGGGAGGAGCGCAAAGAACTGCTCGCCACGGCGCGCAAGGCAGTCGGGCCAGACTACCCCATCATCGCGGGGGTCGGGGGCCACTCGACGCGGCAGGTGCTCGAGTTCATCGACGACGCGGCGGCTGCGGGCGCCAACTATGTACTGTGCCTGCCACCCGGGTACTTTGGCAAGCAGACGACGCCGGCGGTGGTGGAGCGCTTCTTCGACGACGTGGCGGCCGGCAGCAAGCTGCCCATCGTCATCTACAACTTCCCGGCCGTGTGCAACGGCATCGACCTGGACTCGGCGACCATCACGAAGCTGGCGCGCAGGCACCCCAACATCGTGGGCGTCAAGCTGACGTGCGGGTCCGTGGCCAAGATCGTGCGCCTGGCGGCCGTGCTCCCCGCCGCGGAGTTCGCCACGTTCGGCGGCCAGTCCGACTTCCTGCTGGGCGGGCTGTCGAGCGGGTCGGCGGGGTGCATCGCCGGGTTCGCCAACGTGTTCCCGCGGTCCATCTCGCGCATCTACGCGCTGTGGCAGGAGGGCAAGACGCAGGAGGCGATGGCGCTGCACCGCAAGGCGGCGCTGGCGGAGCAGCCGTGCAAGGCCGGCATCGCGGCGGTCAAGTACGCCGCGTCCGTCTACTCGGCCAAGCTGGCGGGCATCGGGGACTCGGCGCACAAGTTCCAGCCCCGCAGGCCGTACCTGGAGCCGTCGGCGGCCGAGAAGAAGGTGATCGAGGAGACGCTCAAGGAGCTGGCGGGGATTGAGGCGGGGCTTGCGTGAGGTTCGTGTTCTCTGGGTCTTGGGTCTTCTGGGTCATTTCCGTCCTGGGCCATCATGGTAGAGTAGATAGAGTGGCGGAGCATGCAGAAGCAATGCCAATGCGAGATACTTTGTCATTTTTGTAGCACCACGAGGCCAGCTCCTCGCCCTGAGGCAGGCTCCGCTGCATATCTCTCGTGGGCGCTCATCGTCATATCTCACCTCGTACAGCACGTTGCTCACGAGAGGCTGCAACTTGTCCGATTTAGAACAGACAGCCGTGCTCGTGATGCGCACGCGTGTATTTGATATGGATCACTCTCGTCACTTTCGTTCAACAACAAGCGAGACGACCTCTCTTCTTGGCCCCTAAGCGTGTTGGTCTGTGTCAAGACGGGAAGGGGCTGCGACGCGTCTGATGGAAAGAGCCCGGGTCTGACCCCACTGACAGCTTCCCGTCTGCACTAGACCAGGCTTGCATCCGGCAGGAGGGGGCCAAGACAACAGTTAGCAGACCTGCCGGCCATTGAACCGCAGCTTTCACCTTGCACCTCGGGTGATTTGCTTATAAGCCCCTCTGGATGGGGTACAGGTTTGTCACTGACGAGCCTTGGCCGCATGCGTGCAACCCAGGCAGCCACGAAGAGCTGGACGGTGAGCTCACCCGGTGGGTAGTGCTGGATCCTGCGACAGTCTCGCCCCCTCTGTGTTTGTGTATGTGCGTCTGCGGAAGGGCCAGCACCAGGGACAGGAGGAGGAGAGCTCACCTCCGCATGCTCCCTTTCAGTTCCCCTTCCTTGGCCTTTGCTTGTGCACTGCCCCTGACACCCCAGACGGAGCCTGAGCACCCTCAATTCCGCCTTCCTTTCTTTGGACCAGAAAGACACTTGGCCCTCCTGCCAGGCCGACTCTCCCGATCTCGTTCAAATATGAAGCAGCCCTCTCGGGGTCTCTGGAAGCTCTCGTGTGGCCATTGGCTCTCCCTGCAGACGACCGTCATGACCACCACCACGACGCCTTCCTCCCACCTGTCATGATCATCTCCTCCCGACTCCTCCTCCGGCGCCTGCGACAGAGGAGGCGTTCCATCTTCGCCCTGCTGTTCTTCTTCTTCACCATCGACGTCTTCCTACTCCTCCGCCACCGACCAATCACCTCCCGAACGACCCTCCCCTCCCTCAAGCGCCATGGACTTCGCAGCAGCAGCAGCGGCACCGGCGACCTCCACGGGTCCGGCCACGCCGGCAACGAAACCTTCTTCATAGTCTCGGTCCACCGCAACACGGGGCCGATCCTCCCAGACTGGGGCGCCGCCGTGCTCGCCCTCGTCGACTACCTCGGCCCCGCCAACGTCTACTTCTCCGCCCTCGAGTCCGGCTCGCAGGACGACACAAAGGACAAGCTGAATGCCCTCGAGGCCCAGCTCGACGCGCGCCGCATCCCCAACACAGTCACGCTCGGGCAGACGGTCTGGGAGCAGCTCGACGAGATGTGGACCCGCCCCGCCCCGGACGCCCCGCGCCAGGAGGGCTGGATCTGGAACCAGGAGGACAAGGTTTACGACAAGCGGCGCATCACCTACCTGGCCCGCGAGCGCAACCGCGCCATGGAGCCGATGCGCGAGCTGGAGGAGAAGCACGGGGTCACCTTCGACAAGGTTCTTTGGATCAACGACGTCATCTTCGACGTCGAGGACTTCGTGACGCTGCACAACACGCGGGGCGGCTCCTACGCCGCCGCATGCAGCATGGACTACAAGCACCCGCCGGCCTACTACGACACCTTTGCCCTGCGCGACGGCGAGGGCCGCAAGACGGCCAGCAACTACTGGCCGTGGTTCCAGGCGGGGCCCGCGCGGGACGCGGCCTCCCGCTCGGAGCCGGTGCGCGTCGCCTCGTGCTGGAACGGCATGGTCATCTTTGACGCTTCCCCCTTCCGCGCCGACCCGCCCCTGCGCTTCCGCGCCATCCCGGACGCACTCGCCGACCTGCACCTCGAGGGCAGCGAGTGCTGCCTCGTCCACGCCGACAACCCGCTCAGCGCCGAGACGGGCTCCGGCGGAGGGGTGTGGCTCAACCCCAACGTGCGCGTCGGCTACACCGCCTCCGCCTACGAGGCCGTCCGCGCGGTGGATGGACACAAGTTCCCGGGAGCGTGGGCCACCGTCGTGGGTGCCTGGGCCAACCGCTGGCTGGCGTGGACGGCCGGCCTGTCTCACCACGTCGAGAGCGCCACTGTTACGAAGAGGCTGCGGGAGTGGGTGGCTGATGCTCCTGAGGGTGAGCCCCGGCGGGAGCCTGGGGTTTCTTGCCTCATTAATGAGAAGCAGATCATGTGGATGAACGGGTGGCGGCATTTATAGAACTCGGGCATCACATGGGAAATCCAAAAACACTTGAACAAGATCAGACTCGTCATTAAGTTTTGCGGACTCTCGATGCTGCTTGCTGTCTACGTCTATACAGGTGTTGTGTGATATGCTGTCCCAACGTCGGAAGGGGGTACTCTACGTTTACTTGTTCCTCCTGCGCCTATTCCGCCTCCCCTGTCCCCTCCAACCACCCAAAGCCAGATATGAGCCCTCCCAGAACGCCTAAATGCTGTACAATAACACTCCCAAATCGTATCATGTCGTCCCTCCTGCGTCTTGCCTCGACTCTGAGTGCGCCGAGTCATCTGCCCACACCCCACCTATTTGTTATGCCACGCAAAGTTCCTCAGCCCGTCCCAGTGGTCACTCTGCGCGTAGATGTAGCTCATGCTGGACCGCAGGCTGGGCTGCAGGTCCTCCGGGTGCCAGCGGAACAGCCACATGACCATGCCCCAGCTGGCGCTCGCAAACACGGGCCAGGCATAGTAGCTAACGGCGTCGGCGGCCTTGCCCCTCGACACGACGGGCAGCGCGAACGGCGAGCCCTCCTTCACCGACAGCTTCGCCAGCGCCAGGACGACGCGCGCGAACACGTAGATGCAGATCTGCTGGTTGACGCTCGAGATGCGGCCCGACCGGGGCGACCGCCGCCCGAACACCATGTACCCGCCCACCAGGCCGGCCACGAGGCTGTCGTGCGTGCCTTCCTTGCCCGGGGTAGGGCCCAGGTGCTTGAGGATCAGGCACGTCAGCTTGTAGATTGTTGCGAACTTGGCCAGGTTGCGCGCGTGCGTGCGCGTGGCGCGGAATATGAGCCAGGCCTTTTCGCGGACGCTGTGGGTGGGTGTGTCAGCGGTCTTCGTGTTCTGTGTACCGGTGGTGTGACAGATAGAGGAGACAGTGACAAGAAAGGCCCACTTTGGGGGTGTACGTTGGTGGTGGTGGATGAGGCCAGGATGGGCTCATAACTTACGTGCCAGACCGGAACAGACATATCATGACCAGGGCGTGCGGAAACCGCACCTTGGTGCCGTACACGGCGCCGTTGCGCGCACCCTTGAGCACGGCGAGGACGTCATGGTACTTTGGGTCGAGGATGACGCGCTCGATCGCGGTCTGCGATGAGGTGTCAGCGCATGTCAGTTTCGAGCTCATGCTCAGGCTCAAGGCGGGTCAGGTTCAGATCGTCGCTAGCCGTCTGCGTCTCATGCGCCAGATTCTTGTCCAAACCCCCCAGTTTCACTATTCCCTTGTCACTCCACCACCAGGGGGAACGCGCTCACCTGTATGCTCTGTAGTGAGGACGACATGATCGAGCAGTGTGTGTATGTGTATGTGTGCGTGTACTTGCTGGCCGTTGTGGTGAAAAGGGGGGGGAAGTGGCTTGCTTGCTTCAGTCCGTTACCTCGGCACACCGGTATGGGCGCTGGCGACTGCCCCGGCACAGCGGTACCCCAAATGCGGACGACGTTGCGCGCAACAGCAAGCAGAGGGAAGGGAAAACCAACGACAGTGTTCCGGCAACCTCAGCGCATTTGAACCGACGACCAAGAGAGAGAGAGAGAAAAGGTACAGATGAAGTCAAGGATAGAGTAGCGATATGTTTTTGTGTGTGTGTGTATGTAAGAAACAGGTCGGCAGACTCCTTGAACAATGTCGAGGAGCGGCAACTGGTGTTCCGGGTCAACGAACAAAGTCGGCCAACGGGCACATGCGGTCGGCTAGGCGTGCTAGGCTGGGCCAGGGTTCCCCACGACCCGCGGCCACCCAGCATGACGCAGGTTCTCGCCGCCCCTAAGCTTCCAGCGACTCGAGCCGCCGTCCCCCGGATTCAAGGCCCCGAGGACCACAGGGCCATAGGAACCGAACCCTCCCCCGCCCCCCCTGGCCCGGCCCTGCTCACATCAGATCTCTGGCATGTGAAGGCGCCCAGCCAGCTGGGGGGCGCGGTCTGAGAACTGACAGAGCACGGCCGCCCGTAGACACTAGGGCATCCCGAGGAAGATCCAGATCCAGGTCCAGCTGGATCTAAGACGGGCGCTGGTAATGGCACTATCATACAAGCGAAAAGGCACGGTTCCATGGCTTGGGTAGGTATGCAGATATGTGGATATGTGGATATGTGTATGTATATATAGATATATTTGATTTGAATTATATGGCCCTGCGCTGCCCCTCTGATCGGAGCTGACAGGAAGAGCCAGGCTGACAAGACGTGGTTGTACATCTTCACAGTACATCTAACAAACGCGGCCTCGCGATGCCTCGTGTTGGGCCCTACCCCACAATAACCGTCCGTAGACCTGGACACAGATCAAACACCTCCTCCGTAACCCCTCCCACCACACACACACACCACGGTTTTGATCCTCCAGTCCGCCGCCTAATATTCTCACAACTTCTGTTGCGATCCCAAAATGTCTGGCCTGTCCTGCCAGGTAGTAATAGCAGTCCCCAGGAGAAGTGTCTATGCGTTCCGCCGTCCTCCCTGCCTCCTAGGACTGATGCGGCCCGTCCATTTTTTTTTAGACGCGTCGCTCCCATACCACCACAACCAACAGTGGACAGACGCCTGAGTGAAGTTACAATGGGTATATGCAATCCATCAATCAACATAGAACCGAGCACACACAACAAAGTAAAAATGGCAATCCAGTATGCCCAAGTCTCTCTGACTTCTTCTCTCGCCACCGCCAGAAACGTAGAAAAAGAAAACCGAAACCCAAAACGTTGGAATGGGCACAGCCCGTTCGGCCGCCGTATCCGCCGCATCTCTTCTTTTCTTTCCGAATAGACAAAGGAAACCTGCACGTTGGTCGGTGCAGGGAAAGGGAAAGAGTAGAGCGAACCTTGGTCCTGGACAGGTCGTGTCTGCGAGACGCCTTGTCGAAAGGATAAAGCCTTGAACAGGACAGAGCACAGAGGAGTGCTCTCTGCCACAGCAAGAAAGGCCTTGTAGATTCAGGGGCCAAGGCTCACGGATCTGCTCTCACCCAAGACGCCGGATCGCGTCCATGCTCGCGAAGGAGTTGTCCACCAGGTGGTCGAGGGAATGCCCAGGAAAGGTATCGTCATTTCGTACGCCATCAAATCATCCCCGTTGTAAAAATTGAAGTGGGCGATTCTGCCGGAACAACGCGCTTGTGTGGTCAACAACACTGGTAAGTCGAATCATTGCCGTCTAGTACTCGCCGCCACGGTTCAACAGATACAGTCGCGCACCGTAAACTACCGGTGGGGTCATCCAAGGTTCAAAGCATTATTCGTGTCGGTTCCCAGGACAGCCATCGGCGCTGAAGGTCACGGCCTCACCAAGTGGGCCTCTAATATCTGACATCAGGTGCGCGGTAGCCGGCGAATCTGGGCTGCTCGTACTGGACACCGGCCATGGACTCGGGAGCCGTTGGCACCTCGCCACTGAGCGACCGCAGGGGAGGCAGCTCTGGGCGTTGGGCGTCTTTTTGAGCAAATGAGCCGGTAGGGGGTGCCGAGTTGTGGGAGCCGGCGCCCTGACTTGACGACACGGCACTCAGCTCCCCCCTCAGCTGCGAGTTCTCCATCCTGGCTGCAGCGAGCTCGCGCCTCATCATGTCCACGTCACTCACGATCGTATGGTTCTGTTGCTGCAGATACTTGATGGTATCAGTCTGTCGTTGGTGCTCGGTGATTGCTGTAGAATGGTCAGTCATGAGGCCGCCTCTCCACACACACACACACACACACACACACACACACACACAAATTCTGAGCTGCCGACTAACCTTTGGACAGGATTTCCCATTTGGATGCCTTAGAGCCCCGCTCCTGCGGCATCAGATCCCTCAGCTGCTCGAAAAGTTCTTTCATCTCCGTCCTGCGCTTCCTCTCCGCGAGCTTGTGGCTGACGCGCAGCTCCGGGGTCCTGCTGTATGGCTGTGCACCGGCCGCCGCAGCCGCATCCTCGGCCTGCAGATCCCCCAGCTGTTTGTGTTGTAGCGAGTGGTGGTGGACCGCGGGGAACTCGCCCGAATTGCTCGACATTCGCTGGTAGTCAGGGGGCGTCAGGCCTTCGTCCAACCTCCGCTGACCTGGTGGCAACCTCGACTCGGCAGTCCACTGGCTGCTGGCGAAAGACTCTGCCACGCTGCTCCTCCTAGAGTCGATCAGTGACTGAGCCCCCGAGGGCATGCGATGTAGTTCCTCCTCCGGGAAAGCCCAGGCCTGGCCCTTGGTGGGCTCAGCTGCGCGAGCAATGGTGCCTGTGGTGGGGCCCGTGATGGTCGGGGCGGTTCGGACGACCTTGATGCTCCCATCGATTGGGTTGCGCTCGGTGCTGGGCTGATAGCCATTCGAGATGCGGTGGACTGACAGGTTCTCCATGCCTCCCGTCCTGGGATTCCGTTGTTGCTGCAGGGTGTTCTGGATCGAGGTCGTGGAGTGGTTGTTGCTCGCATAGGGGGATGCGCCGAGCCTCATACCTCCAAAGTCCTGGTTCATGCGGCTGTCGACGCTCTCGCGCCTGGACATGGGCTCGCCCGTCTCGACGGCCAATGTTGCGCTGTTAGGGGCGGAGTCGATGGACAGGTGGCGGTCCAGGTACCGTGCGTCGGGGCCGGCAGGGCTGGTTGGGGACACAATTGACGCAACGCTCATATTGCTGGTCACCGGGGATATCAGAGGCTGCGGCAGCAGGTTGGTGGTGGTCGGCGAGGGCGTCTTGTCGTTTTGTGACTGGTGGAAGCCGCCATTCGTGGGGCTGAAGACATTGACTGCATGGTATGATGCGGCTGAGGTGTCTAACGGCACGAGGGGGCAAAGGTCAGCTCTCGAGTCAATTGACGATCACAGCCACGACACTGGCACCACGTGGGCTCGACTCACGTTTGCTAGATGCGTCGGTGCTCGAGTAGTAAGCCGAATCCCTATTGTCGTCGGAGGGGTTCAGAACACCAGCCAGCCCTGCGGGAAGCTTCTGCGAAGCGGGACGGGACTGTTCGGTAGTAGCCATGGCGCATTTGTTTCCTTTGGGCTCAAGTCGAATGCTTGAATCCTGGCGAGATTACCGCGGTGGTCCTTTGTCAAATGAGGCGAGTGCAGAGGGCCAACAGGAAGAGAGAAAAAAATGCGTATGGCGCCAGGAAGACGTGGCCAGTATTGCGGGGCGGAGAGGATGTGACGTCCTGGGGGTAGAGAGACTGAAAGCAGGATGGGTTGATCTCAGTCTCGTGGTGTCCTGAGGTCGTGGGAGTTTGGGAGTTGATGCGCGCTGTTGATGAGGGTGGCAAGGGCCAGCGTGCTATTACACGAACAGGGCGGGGCGTAGTCCCATATAGCTATAGTGTGGATGTGTGTATATGGGTGTCCAACCGGGTGGGGAGGAAATGAACGACTTTAGAATGAACGACGTGGTTGATGAACAAAGAGACGAGATGGACTGAAGGGCAACGGCGATCGAAGCCAGGCGTGGGTTCGGCGGGACTGGCTAGGCTGTGTCTGTTCTGCGCACTCTCAGATTCGATTCAGATTCAGGGCCAAGCCGACGGGGGACGGGGAACGGGTCAGGACCAGCGAGGATGGGTCGAATCGATTTCGCACGGGCGCGGAAGAGTGTAAGGGTGCGCTGGTGGTGGGTGCGGGTGGTTGTGGGTGTGGGTTTTTTTAGTTGGGCGACGAACGTTGATGGGTCTCGCACGGAACCTGGACTAGCAGCAGCAGGCTTATTATGACCGAGAGCCTCACCAGCTTGTGCCGAACACTAACACCCGAAGGTGGTTACCAGCTCCGTAATCCGTACCGGCGCGTGGAGTATATTGGACGGATAGGGCAGGGCAGGGCACAGGACACAGGGCCAGGAAGGGACACAGGGACACAGGGTCAGGCAGGGCCACGAGGTGAAGGAGGAGGAGGAGGAGGAGGAGGAGGAAGAGGGAGACGAAGTCGAGAATGAGGGCAACCAGTGGAAGCGGCAAGAAGAGGAGGAGGAGGCCGTGGGAGGATTCAATGTCCAGGTAAGCACAGTAAGCACCTTGGGAATTGAGTTTTTGCTGAAAGGGTCAAGTCCCAGGCCGTGAGAATCAACCAAGACTCGGGCCTTTGATCGAAGGGAAAGGGAAAGCCGGGGGAGTTAGGTTCGCCTTGATGGTGTGCAGGAAAGGATATTGGGTCCGGAGGGGGAGAAGACCAATAGGGAGATTGGGGCCACGCGGGATGGCTCTTCCTGATTCGACCTGACTTGGACTTGACTTGGACTTGGCCGCCAAAATTGACGAAGGACGGGAGGACAAGAAGAGCACATAGCCTACTGACACTCGCACTCCACACTCGCACGACGGCACGCGCACGGGCCAACGAGGCACACTGCATCCGTTTCCTCATGTTGCTACTGTCTCTATCTTACTAGGTAGCTACTAGACGTATACAAAGGGTTGGTTGATGGCAGCATGATGATGTTGTCAAAAAAGAATAAGGCCGGCCCCCGTTCAGAGACAGACAGTATCAGACCTGCCGTAGGGTACGGGCGGCGTGAGGTTTAGTTTAGGTACATGCCGTAGGTGGGAAAACTGGGGAGAGACACTCCTGCGAGAGGAGACATGGATCGAGTGGACATGAGGGAACGGGGCGCGAGACCCAGAAGGGAAGGCACAATGAGGGAAAGGGCTCATGGGGCAGGGACAGGGGCAAGGGCACGAGCAGCGGCAGCAGCAGAAGGAAGCGTGGGCAGGGGCAGGGTTCGTGGGCAGGACAGGGAGTGAGCGTGGGCGTGGGCGGCCGGGAAAGCGTGCTGCAGGCGGGCCATGGGGACAAGGAAGGGCAGGAAGCGTGGCGTTCGAAGCCGAATGTGGTTCTGGCTCGATGGGGAGGGGCGTGGTGGGTGGTGAGTGGTGGGTGGTCGGTGGTCGGTGGGTTTGTGGTGCTGTGCAGGGGCCGGGGAAGACCTGCAGCACTGCAGGACTGCGGTGCGCTCTCGTAGGAAAATGGAGATCTCTGTACACCGGTTGCAGCACGTCCTGACCGTGGTCGCTACCTGATGTGGACTGCATAACAGCAGTAGGAGGTATAAACAGTACAGTAGCAGTAGCAGCCAGCCAGCCAGTCAGTCCGTCCGGTGAGATAGATCTCTTGCTGTTGCTGCTGCTCCTGCTGCTGCTCGTTACCCGGATACTGTAGGGCACGTATGCGGTGCCGAGCGATGCTGTGTACCCCGTACCAGGTACCCCCGTACCTCCCACGATCCTTCCGGCGGGACTTGCCATCAAACCACACACACACACACAACACATGCCCACACACCACGCACCACACCCCTGCCATGAGGAGTTGGAAAAGGTTGGCGGCAATGTGCAGGTCTGGGCTCCAGGTACCCTATGTATTTCGAGATCAAGAGTCATGCACGCGGCCGGCGCAATCGGCTAACAGCCGGTACCTGTCATTCACCTCTTCCGCGCCTGGGAGCCTTTGTGCTTACTGCTCGCACTTGTTATTACTGGACCGTGCATAGAGTTTTACGAGCAGAAATGCCACGAGGCCTTCTCGCATGCTGATGTTGCTCCGCCGCACTCGAGTGGAGCATTTAGCCCCCCCTCATCCCCTTCCCACCCCCCCTTCGACAAAGAGCGCCTGCCACCTGCCACCTGCCACCTGCCGCCATGCCTGCCTCATGTGATGATTTGCTGCTCTCATCCCGTCCTGGAAGGTGCATCCAGGCTTGGTCCCAGGAGCCACGATGCACCGTTCCTTCAAGGTTTTTCTTTTGCCCCGACGCGTGGGGCCTGGCCTATTGCGATCTCTGATCCGAGGATTTGCCCAGGACGGACCTCGGAGGCTCGTCGCAGCAGCAGCGGGAGCAGCCCCAGACCGGTAACAAGAATAGTAGCAATGGAGAAGAATGAGCAGGGACAACAAAGTAGAAGAAGAGGAAGAAGAAAAAGACCGCAGGTGGGACACACATGCTCGTATCATGCAACGGCAGTGGCAGTGGCAGCCGCCACGGCACCCTCCTCGCCCGTCGAGGCCCTTTCTGTCTCAGCCTACGCGCAATCTGGCACCGTCTAGACAGCAGATATGTACTACAAGGTAGTCAGTCCGATGGCCTTTTCTTTGTCGTCCTAGTGCAGAATGCAGAGTGCAGAGTGCAGGCCCCAGCCGCGCTCCTCATCTGCACTCAGCTTACTGTGCGACCGCGTGGTGGACGTGTCTACCAGGTAAACTTGCCCTTGGGCATGTGCCCCGTACCACCAGCCAGCCCCCGGCAGCCTTTCAAAGCCCGAGGGATGCAGGGGATCGCACACTAGGTGGCTTAAAAGTACCCAAGTATTTCGACGGGCTACTGCACAGCAGCGAGTTTGCCCCTACCACGTGTTTCATTATACTTGCCGTGCCGGCTGAGTGCGGCCCATTGCAGCGCAGGTGCTGTGTGTGCAGCGCGCCTACGTAGCCTGTACGGAGTACAGCAGATACCTACTGGCAGGTACTGCAAGTAGGTACATGCCATTCAGGCCCAGCCGGGGTGGTGAGCTCGCGTGTGCTGTATCTTGTTCCTCCTCCGGGCTACCCTGGCTGCCCTGGCTTGTCCTGGGACCACTGATGCTGCTGTGTCTCCTCGCTGTCTCTCACCTTTTCCTTTTCCGACGGTTGTCGGGCGCTCTGAGAGAAACGTGAGCGTACAGCGTGTATGGCTTGTATGGCGTGTCTGAAAGCAGCAACTTATTGGAATCCACGGACATTACCATCGCCCATCTTCCCATACATGTGGTCGCCATCTTCCCATACATGTGGTCGCCACCATCACCATCAGCACCGTTGGGCGCCGGCCGAGAGGAAGGGCCAGCCCACGCGAGGCTGGCTGATGCACTTCTCACCCGGCTGCCTACCTGCCTGCCTGCCTGATGATGACGGGCCTCGTGGGCGGTACACTTTCATTAATTTTGCATGCTACTCCGCAGTCTGGTGGCTTGACCCTTTCTGCCCTTTCCCCAGGCGCCCATGTCCTTACCGGGTTTTTAGGCATATTCCTTCCGCAGTGTGCCACCTCCCGCATTTCCCGCCCCCGTCAGCGCGCACCGCCCACAGACCACAGACCACAGACATGATTGTCAAGCTATTCCCGAGATCTGTCCAATGCTAACGTGGGATAGCGCACTCGCTAGGCCCATCGACACCAAGTGCCAAGTGCGCTCGACGCTAGGAGCGGCGAGCCACACTGTCAGGAAGGCACTACGCACGGGCCCCGTCGGGGTATTCTTAAACAGTCCGAGGTTCCTCAGTCTTTTAGTATAAACTTAGATAAGATAAGAACCTTAATATAACCTATCTTTGCTGTTATCCTGATAACTTAGCTTGGATTATGGGAATTAAATATTAGCTAGTAACTATTATAAATATAGCCTTGTTTGATAAATGAAAGCATTATTTTATAAATTTACCATTAATTTCTTATTACTTACTTTACCCTTAATACTTACTTGCCTAGATTATTTAGTTATATAGCTTTATAAGATGCTATAGTTAAAATTAGATGATTATATACTTGATAATTCTTATAATTTTATTCTTTATCTAGATCTTTATATATTATAAAGATTTAACCTAAAGAGCTTAAATATATTTATATCTTAAAACCTACCTTTAATGAAAATAATTTAATTCTTTAAGGTAAGATTTGCTAACCTTAGAATTAATTAATAAAATAAAAAAGCCTTCCTATATTTCTCACTTATTAATAAACATTCCTATTATTTAAATTCCCTTTTATATTTAACTAATAAGTTTCTTCTCTAGTTAATTAAATGCTACTTTCTAGTGATTTATTATTTATATTAATTGGAGTATAATCTATTTAAATGTTTAATTATAAATAAACTATTAGTTTATTATTATCCTTAAGAGTTTCTCTTAAGAATATTCCTTTAATATTATTATATAATTAAAATTTTAACTTTCTCTTATATTTAAAGAAAAACTACTAGCCTTAATTAATAGCCTTTAAACTTCCTATTAATAATATAATATTACTTTTAATTAAAGATATTATTAATCTTATTATTTAAATAATAATATACCTTTAAAATTAATAAAATTAGGATTTTATTTAATTAATTACTATAATATTTATAAATATATTAATACCTTAAGTTTATATTTAAGCTATACCTACTTAAAACGGCTTTAATAGATGCTTTTTTATTTAGCTTATAGATATTAATTATTTCTACCTTTAAAAGTATATTAGCTTAGGTATTTAATCTAATGAAAAGATTATAAAGTATTTTAATATCTTCCATTTTATTAAGTATTTAAAATACCTTAAATAAGTTTACTCTATAGATAATGTTTATTAAATTTAATCTTAATATCTTTTAAAGGATATACTTAAATAGCACTCTTATATCTTGATTGATAATGATTATTAGCTATTAAAAATAGCTATCATTATAATGATTTATAAAAAGCTGAAATTATATTTTGCTAAATCCTTTTTAAATATTATAATAAGCCTTAAAATAAAATATTTATTTTTATTTTAAGTTATAAAGGAATAAAATATTATTTTATTCTTTTAAATAATTATTATAAATATTAAGGCTTATAATATAAAACTCTTAATATAATTAATTATTGCCTTTAAATTATTAGTTTTGGAAATTAAGTTTAAATTTTAAAAATTTAATATAGTAATAATTTTTAAGAGTTTTTTAAATGATATTTAAAACTATAAAAATATGATTATTAAATTAACTTAATAATAATATTTAATTACTTAAAATATCATCTATTCTTATTAACCTATTCTTATTTATAAAGGTAGGTTAAATATTTTTTATGCTTTATAATATCTACCTTTATAGCTTTAATAATGGCAACCTTAGCAATACTTTTAAATATAGCTGCCTTAAGCTTTTCCTTAATATAATTAACCTTATATAATTAATTTAAATTAAAATTAAAATTAATTTTAACTGCTAGTTTAGCTAGTTAAATAAGGTTAAATCTAGAACGTTAGGTATAATTAACCCTAGCTACCATTAAATTAATATATTATATAATGATAATAATAAAATAAATAGCAATAACCTATATAATAATAGCTATAGCAAGGAGATCACCATTAATTACTAATCTTAAAGAATCGTTATTTGCCTACCTTATAAGTACTATCTGCTGCTAGCCTATATTAATAAAGTTAGCCTTATTAAGCATATTATAGTGATTTTATAAACTTTGTAGAATAACTTAATATATTTATATATTAGCTACCTTTGATTAAGGAAGTCTTAAATAAGGAATTCTTTATAAATATAGCTATAGAGTCTTTTAATTACCCCTTTAAGGAAGCTTTTTTAATTAATAATTATAATAATTATTTAAATATTACCTTTTTTAAAATATTAATTATATTATTATTAATTTGTTGTTATTATATAAAATATTTTTATAATAATAATTTATTAATAAATTATATTTATTTTATATATTTTAAAAAGCTTTAATTATAAGTAAAAGGTATATTAATAGCTTTTATAGCTGAGATAATTATAATTAAGCTGCTATTTATAATAAGGCTATAATAAAACTTAAATTTAAATGGTGCATTGGAAGATACTTTAAAGGAGCTGATAAAAAACTAAATAGCCCTAGTGTTTTTTTAGATATTATAAGGGGTATAGAGGTGATTAAGTTATTAATAAGGGTTAACTTTAAACTTAATATAAGCTTTAGCTTTTATTTTTAGATTTATTTATACCTTTTTATTTAATTATTATTTAATATATTATTTGATGTTTATAATGATATTAATTATAATTATATAATGGTAGATAGATAATAGTTATAATAAAATTATCTATAACTTTATATTTATAAATAAATATCCCTATTATAATTATATAAATTTAAAATGAAAATTTATAAATTATATAATTATATATTTATACCTTTATAATTTTTAAGAAAGTATATTAATTATAATACCTTAATAATCGCTTTTTTCACTTATAAAGTCTTTATAATTAATAATTTAAAGGCTAATATATTAATTAATATAAACGCTATAAGATTAAAGGGTTTTAATATTATTAATTTAAAGGGATATATTAATATTAATTCTTATTATGTTTAAATTCCTATAGAAATAAGAAATTATAATTATTTAATTAAGGCTAAAGTGTTTATTATATAATATATTATTATATTATCTAAATTAATTATTTACCTATCTATTAAATATTACTTATATATAAATAATGTTTAGGACTTAATATTTAACTTTATATTAGCTTGATTTAATGCTTATGCTTTTTTTATAAATGTATATTTAGCTTATATTATCGTTAAGAATAGGATGAATAAGCTTATAATTATCTTAAATAGGATATTTATTAGCTATTTATACTTCCTTAATTTATAATACTGAATTTATTCCATTAAGAAGGATAATAAGGCTATATTTATAGCTTTTTATAGATCCTTAAACCCCTTATAGCTAAAGATAATACTAGTAAATAACTTTGGTATATATATTAGCATTAGCGCTAATATATTTTTAAAAATAAATATTATTAATTAATAAAAACTATCTTACTTTTTAGATAAAAATATTAATATCTTTAAAGATAAGGGTTGGGTTAAAGTATTATAAAATAAATAGCTTAAAGTATAACTTAAGTAAAATTAATAAGATATAATTTTAAAAAAATATAAAGTTTATTTTATAACTTTAAAAGATATTAAGGTTATTAATAAAACCCTTATTAAGCTGTAAGTTATAAAGAAATTTAAGTAGATAATATAAATTATACCTTTCTTCTTTCTAGTATTTATTATTTAATAAATAATGCTTAATGGTACTTAAAAAGGTTATATAATTATTAATATATAAGGCTTAAATTATATATTAATCCTTAATATATATCTTATAAAGAATTAAGATTAAATCTTCTTTAATATTATGAATATAAAATATATTATAATTCTTAATATAACTGCTTTTTTTTATTAATAATAAATTTATCTTAAATTATAATGGATATTTATTATTATAATAGCTTAAGGATAATTTATCTTTAATTATATTATTATAAGATATTATAATAGCTTAGCTTATATATAATAATAGATAAATCACCTCTTTAAAGATATATTTAATAAGGTATATATAAATAATATAATTATTTCTATTAATAGCTTTCTTAATGATTATATAGATGATATTTACTATATATTTACTTGATTATAAGAGAAGAATATTTTAATGGGCGTTAAAAAGTCTTACTTTATAATATTTATGGTTATTATATTTAGCTATTATATTAACTCCTTTAAACTCTTAATGATTAAGGAATGCTTAAAGGTTATAAAGGCTTTATAATTTCCTTAATTATTTAAGGATTTAGAGTATTTTATTAATTTAATAAGCTATATAAGATATAATATTTTATATTTTATAATAAAGATTAAGTTTTTAAAGAAGCAGAAAATTAACTTATATTGCTTAAATGTTATTATTAAATTAAAAGGAAAGATAACTTAATAAAATTAAATAAAATAAATTATATTTATTTTACTTAATAAAGCTGAGAAAATAGCCTTTAATATAATAAAGATAGACTTTATAAAGTTTACCTTTATTATATATTTTAATCCTGAAAGGTATTTATTTATTGATTTTAATATATTTAAATTTAGGATTAAAGTATAGGTTTATCATATAGTAGATTCTGCTATAGCGAAGCTTTTAAAAGATAATTATATTATGGTATATTTACTATAGATATTAATTGAAATAATTATATACCTTAGTTATATATTATTAGATATAAAATATAAATATTAAGTTATAGAGATAGAGTTTTTTAGCTATATATAGGTATTAAAAAAATGTTAATACTGGATTAATATTATAAAGCATCGCCTTATAATTTATATAAATTATTTAGCTATTTTTATTCTTTCTAAATAACTTAATATTATTAATTTAATAATAATATTAGTTGATAATAAAAGATTTATTTATACCCTTAAATATATTAATACTTTTAAGATTAATTTATTATATAAATTAGGATAAGAGAATATTATTTTAAATATATTATTATATATGTTATTGCTAAAAATATTATTATTAATATAAGTTAGTAGATTTAATATTCTTTTAAATAATTAAGATGAGTATTAAATATATGCTGCTGTAATAAATTTAATTCCACTTAAGAAATTATTGTAATTAAAATTATATAATGGTAATATTTATATTAAAATAACCCCTAAATTCTAGAAATACTTTTATAATGGATATTAAGCAAACCCTTATTAAGCTAAGATATTTAATATAATTTATTAAAATAATGTATTATATAAAAATAAGGCTATTTTATCTTTTAAAATACGATTTAGTTTAATTTAAAAGATATTTATTAAGGATAATATCTTATAGCTTTATATCTTATAATTATATATATTAAATATCCTTAAATTAATATATATAGGTAGTTATTATAATTATATTTAATTTAATAAATTTCTTTACCCTTATTATATTACCCAGCCTTATTTAAAATTATATAACTTTACTTACCATTATTTAAATTATAAAATCTTTAAAATATATCGCTATAAGGCTTATAAGAGTTTATAACTTATATTTAAACTATTATATCTATATTATTAAATTATAATGGATTTTATATTTAGCCTCCTATTATTTATTTTATTAAGATTTAATTATATCCTATTTATTATTTATAAATTCTTTAAAGATCTATTCTTTATCTTAAGGAAATTTATATAGTTTATAGCTATATAAGCTTCCGCCTTTTTTAAATAATTACTTTAAAATAATTAGGGCTACTTAAAAGTTATATTATTAAATAGGGACCTTAAATTTATATTTAAGGTTTAGTTGAATATTTAAAAATAAATAAGAATAAAACTTTTTTATATTATAATATATTATTTATAAATAAATAGTTAATTAAAATAAATTATATAAATAATTAAATTAACTATATAATATTTTATTTATAGATTTAATAATCCTTAATAATAAAATAAAACCTTATTATATATATAATTTAAATATTATAATAATAAATCTTAAGCTATTAAAAGCTTATTAAATGAAATTATTAAAGGATTTATTTTAAATAATATCTTAGATATCATTATTAATTAAATCCTTTATTGATTACTAGATCTTCTTAATAGCTAAATCTAGATATATAATGCCTTTATATTAATAGTTATAATAATGAAAGTTTATTTTAATTAATAATATCTTCCTTAATTCTTTAATATCAGCTAATAAATCTTACTTTACTTATATAAGGGATATAAAATACCTTTTAATATTAATTATAAATATAGCCCTTAATATATAGGTCCTTTTTAAATTATAGAAAGAATTGATTGAGTAGTATATTAATTAAACTTCTTAGCGATTTGGAAATTAAGATATAATATTATTTCCATTAATTATTTTAAACTATACCCTATAAACCCTTATAAAAAAAGCTTGCCCCCTATTAAATCTATTTATATTAAAGATTATAAAAGGCGAATTTTTAATATTTATAAAATTATAAATAATATTATTAAATATCTTATTAAATATATTAGCCTTAATATATAATTTTAGAAATAGAAAACCTTATTATAACTTAATAATAATAGTTAATCTTTTATTAATGATTTTATATAAAGAAAAATATTAATTTAAAAGCTTATCTTTTAATATTATGTTTAATTAAAAGAATATAAGATGAAAATTAATAATTAAAACGTTATATTAATATAAGATAAAAATAAGTAATTAAATATAATATATAACTAAAAATATATTATTTATAATTATTTAAATCCTTAAAGTTTTGGTTAAAAATTGCAAACCTTTTTCTCTTTTTTCTCTTTTTAATTATATGATAATTATAGTTATAGATAATAATAAGTATATATAAGATAGCTAATAAGAAGCTATTAAAAGATAAACTTAAGAGATAAAAGAGAATTATTAAAGATCGCATTTAATAAATCTTTAATAATTATAATGAATATTATAAAAATATTAATAAGTTTATTTTATAGGATAACCAGATTAATAATAACCATTATACCTAAAAAATATATAAAGTTATAAATTAAATTATCTTTAAGCGGTTATAAATTACTTAGGTACTATTAAATAAGATTTATATTAATTTCGTAATAATTTAATTTATATTTAAAGAGGATAAATTATTATTAAATTTTATTAAAAAATATAAGGGCCTTAATTTAGATTAATATAAATTAATTATAAATGAACTTTATAATGCTATTTACGGAACCTTATAAAGATATTTATTTTTTAATATTTATATTAATAATAAAACCTATTTATTAAGAAAATTATCATTTGATTATTAAGAACTTTTTAAAGATTATAAGTTTAATAATTTAGGTTTATCTAATATTAGTTTTATATATAATAAGATTAATGCTATTATTAAAAGTTAGTTTAATGGTAGAGATAACTCTAATATAAAATCTATACCAGCTACCCTTTTATCTGAAATTCAGAATATTAATATAGCTCTTTTTTATTTAATTAATATTATTAAGGATTTAAATATTAAAAGCTAATCATAAAAGTAAAAGTGATATGATGAAGAGTTTAATAAGAGTTATAAGTTAATAAGTCCTATTCTTAACTACATTTTTAATTCACTAGTAATGAAAACCCCTATATTTATCTTAATAAAAATATTTAAGCCTAATATCCTTAATAAAGATAAATTATATAGCGAACCTTTTATAAAGATAAATACTAAATTTATCACTAAGCCCTTATATAATAATAATTTTTAAAAAGATAAGTATTTTTATATTAAGGAGGAGAATAAAAAATAAATAAACTATTTTAATAAATTTAAGATGGCTTATAATTAATTTAAAGGTAAGAATAATATAATAAAAAAATAAATTAAATTTTATATAAGTTAATATAATAAAGATATAAATAAAATTAAGGTATATAAGAATAAAATTAAAGTATATAAAATTATTATTAAGAAATAAAAGATTAAATTTAATAATTAAAGATTTATAATTTAAAGTCTTAAAGTTAATATTATTTAGGTTAATAATAAATTTAAGTTATTTAAATAAAAATTAGCTATTAAATTTATTAAAGACCTTAATAATTATATAAAGAGCTAGATTATTAATTTAAAGGTAGTTACTTATATAATATTAAAGGTTTTAAAATATATTAATATTAGCTAGGTAGTTGAAATAAAAGTTGTTAATATAATAAAATATTTTATTATTAAAATTATAATAAAGATAATATATTCTTTATTAAAATAAATTAATATAAATAATATTAAGATAAATAATAATAAAGATAAGGGTATTAATACCCTTTAATAAAATTATAATAATATTATAATTAAATTTATTTATAAGCTATTAATTAATATCTTTAAATACCTTAAGTAAATTTATGCCTTTATAAGGGAAGGATTATTAGATTATATATTAATTTGGGTTAATTATTAAATATAGAATTAATAGATAGATGGATTATATTTAATTGTGAGGGCGTAGCTATTTTTTAAGGGGTGGTAGGTTATTAGGAAGGTATTATGTATAAGCCCCATTGGGGTATTCTTAAACAGTTTGAGGTTCCTTGGTCTTTTGGTATAAACTTAGATAAGATAAGAACCTTAATATAACCCATCTTTGCTGCTACCCTGATACACACCCTTTCCTAGGGATGCTAGGATGCACACACTCCTGATGCTGTGCTGCCATGGCCTGCATAATAAGCAAGGGCAACCATCTGCGCTCATTAAATCCCTTTCTTTTTGGCCCTAAACCATCATTAGGCTCGAGTGCTACCTCCTGTCGTAGCTGACCGGACCTGACCCCATGCTGTGCTGCACCATGGGCTCGTCCTCCTGCATGCCAGATCCCTCCGCCGTCAGCAAGACATCCAGACCTCTCCCAGGCATCCACACCAGCCAGATGGGCTGCCCCCATCAAGATGGCCAGCCCGTGGCCCTTTCAGCCCTTGTGCCCTGTCTGCCTGTGTGAGAGATTTGGCCGAAGAGCCAGAGAAGACTTTGGCGATCATTTCCGCTTCCGGGATACCACCCTCCTTTTGCGGCCGAGCATCGCCTTCCGTGCGCCTTTGCCGCTGTCTACGTCTGGGAGCGCGCTGCCGGTTCTTCATTTTGCCAGTGTGCCGCTGCCGGTGCGCTGTCTGTCTGAGGCTGTCATGCCTGCTGCTGAGCCCGGGCTTGGGCCTGGGATGCCCTCTTGCTGCTGATCGGGCGTTGGTGTGACAGGCGGGCCACTCGAGCCTCCGGAGACTTTTTGCGAGTGACTTGCTGCTGCGCAGAGCCAAATTCGTGTCATGGCGCCCGATATGTCTATCTGACCTGTCTTGTGGCCGGTTACCATGCAGCTTGCCCTGCGGAGGATACACAGCAGCAATCGGTGGTCTCAGCATGGTCTTGCGCGAGGAACCCTTCGTCCCATCATTATCCATCTACAGTATTGTAAGGGGACGGGAAGGGCCATGGGTGCGGCCGAAATTGTCCCGTCGTCTCCCTCGACGATGACTACCACAGTACGCCTTGCCGCAAAGTGGCATGCACATGCACATGCACAAGCAGAGGTACAGGCACAGACAGGCACAGGCTTTCATAAGCGAGAATAAGACGAACCATGAGGCTCGTCAAGGGGGACGATGAACGCCTGCTCCGTGGTAACAGCACAGCCGAGCCCAGCCGTCACCGAATCGCGTAGGGGGAGGCGTTTCCCTTCTCTGTCCAACGGTCCCACAGAGATTGTCAAGTCGACCGTCGCGCAGGATCGAGAGGGCTTTTACCCGTCAAAGGCAGCGCTCCGATACGGCCTTTAACCATCTGTGTCTCACCCGATTCGTTTCTGGGGCTGGAGAGGTGGGAAAGCCCACGGAGTATGCCACCTACCGGCAGGGCGACTCCTTGGGATGGTTACATCGATCTGGTGTCGCGACCGCCTGCCTGCAATGCACTCCAGCAACGGTCCTCTTTTTCATGCAGGTTCGTCTACCAAAACCCCCCCCTCGCCCCCATCCCAGGATCGGCTGCAACATCACGAACGGTTCAGACCCCGAAGCTCGCCAAGTCATGAACACGGTTTTGGAATTCCGTCCTGCGGAGAGCCCAATCAGCTGTCCTCGCGACCATATCGCCCACGTGGGAATGATCAGACTTGAAGCGGCTCTCCTCGCAGGCGCGCATCGTCCATCGTTTGCCGTGTGTATTCGGCCCGTCAGGGAACGAACGGTGCAAACTCGTGAACCCCTTATTTCCCTTCGGTGATTGCAACGGCAAGGAAATCGGTTATGGCGGTTTTATCCGAGGTTGGGGATCGTGCACCACGCTGTTCGTCGCCAACCTGTTGGAACAGGCTCGATCAAGCCACACGTTCCCCTTATCACTGGCGCAGCCACATGGCTCCCCCGTTCCCTCGGTCGCTGCGCTATGTTCTGCACTCACCGAGAATGATCAACCCAGTGGTGAGCCAAGGGAGCAAGGGCTCGGCTTCTCCGCGTCACGTCTTTCGCTTTTGAAGGGTCCAGGGCTGCAGCGGCGGGCTAGTGAGAGCTACTGGGTGACATCGAACACGTCCTTGCTTCAGTGGGATCCCGGCAACCAAAGATTTGTTCTAACTGATGTTACCTTGCACACAGCGCTCGACCCGACGGGCCCGTAAGTCAAGGTGCCAACGAGCTGCGTGGCCGAGTCCGTATCACAGTCGACCCGGCCGGCTGTCGAGGTCGGCAAAGCCAGGGCTGTTGATACCGGAACACGGCTTCAGACCACGACTTCAATGGTAACGGCATGGCGCCGCCAGTCTCAGCACTGGAGATCGCCGGTTGACGTGCTGGGCAGGGCGACGGGGTGAATGCCATTCTTCCCAAGTGGGCAAGAAGCAAAGCACCGCCGTTGGTTCCCACGCTCTGTCTGCGGAATCGGGACCGCACAACGTCGTGAGCGAAGACAAGGCGTACGAGTTCGTTCCTCGCGTGGACGAGAACGAGCTGTTGCACATCCCATTCTCCGGAATCTGCTCAGTTCACGGCTCGAGGAGACGGCCGCGTCGAATGTTTCGGCCGTGCCGCCTGTCTCAGCGAGCACCTCCCATTCGGCCCGCAGAGAAATTCTTTTCCCCCCTTTTCGTGGAACACAGCAAAGCAGGTCTTTGGCTTGTATATCCGCTTCCTGTGTACCATGTTCACCCACCGCGGGCCTGGACTCTATGCTCGGACGTGCTGCATGTCTGATCTGCTATGGTCATTTCCCCAGGAGACGTGATGCTCTGCGCCAATAGCCTCGAAGCTGTGCCTGGGGACGGCCTGGGACTGCACGGCCGTTGCTCTGCAGGTGATTTTAATAGGATGCGCCGCGGTCAGGCACAGTGAGTTGTGAGACTTACAGGTGTTCTTGCAGATACGGCTCGGTCTATGATATGGCGGCTAGCTGGTGGACTGGCCTGTCTAAGTAAACACTGGCCTCTGAGCTCGATGTGTCTGCTGATCGTGGTTCATATGACCACTTCAGGACGGCGCGTACGTAGGAAGTAGTGGCCCATGGGGGTATATGACGCTGCTGATAAGCCTCGTGAACCGCGCAGAAGGCAGTCCCGTGATCTTGAATGTCTCAGACATCCTCGACAGGTCCAGACATGAGAGTTTGCTGGCCTGGCGTCTGAATGCACGTGTGAGCTCTCATTTGACGGCACAGAGAGAGACAGTCTTGACACCCAATGTTGGCCTTGAAGATGCTCCTGCTATCAGGTGCACAGGTCTTGATGGTAGAAAATGGGCAGCTTGCAATCATTCCTGTGGAAGACACATCACGGTAGACCGTCCAGTCAAGCACCGAGGCAGCCGGCCTTGGCCTAGATCTAAGCGCTCGTCAAGCATTTGTTGATGCAATTCATGGGTATCATTCTCCTCGCAAACCGATCCTGGTCTATGGGTATGCCGCTCTACAACTCGCTACGCGAGCTCCCAGCCTGCGCCCTCTCGGCCTTCCTCTGCTCCTGCAGCCGCTTCCACAGCTCCGCGCTCCAGTGGTCCTTGTCCGCCTTGTGGAGCTTCGCGATGGTCTTGAGCTTGTAGTCCCACTCGTGGTCGACCTCCCCCGGTCTGGGCCAGACGCCCAGGGTGGCACCCATGCTCTCGTCCAGGAAGTTGTCCAGCACCAGGTTCGCGAGCTTCTGCTTCGCGGGAACCAGCTCGGGCCTCTCGATGGACAGGACCTCGAGGATCTGCGCCATGCCGCCGTTCACGAGTAAGTCGTCCCGGATGACAGGGCTCTTGATCAAGCCTCTCAGCGCCGCCGTCTTGGCCTTCGTGAGGCTCAGGAGGCTGGCCTCGGCCCCGGTGACAACCTCGCCCGTGGACAGATCCGGAGTCAGCATGTTGAAGACTGCCTTGCTGAGTTCTCTGTTTGTGCCGGCACATTTCGTCTTGCTGATGTCGTCCCACGCGCTCTCGACCTCTTGGAGCGCCTTCTGGTTGTTCTGCAGGGACGACCCGACGATCGAGGCTGCCAGGCCCGCCTGCCTGACCACTTCGTCCTCCCCGTTCTTCGTGAAGACGTCCTGCGAACTCATCATACACAGGAGCTCCTTGATCGCGCCCGTGTCCTCGGCGATCTTGAGGCCGTAGTAGATGTCATGTGAGATGTCGTCCAGGATGTCCAGGGCCGCGCCGATAGGCCGATCGTTGAGCGCAAGGGTCTTGAGAACCGTCAGGGAGTCGCGGAAAGACTGCTTCTCGTCCTGTGGCTCCTTTATCTTCCCGACGGACTCATACTTGGGCGCGCCTTTTGGGATATGTGGTTTGCCTTCCGCCTCTGGGGCATCCTGCCCTTCGATTGCCACCACTGACGAGTCCACCGGTAGACCCTCGAGTGCAGGGTTCTCCTCAGTTGGGTCGTTGATCTTTGCCTCCCTCTTCCCCGTGTTCACGTCTAGCCTGACATGAAGCCCTGCCGGTATCTCCTGGTCCTCATGGACCGTCTGGAACTGATCCGTTGGCTCAAACACTCTGGGATAGCATTCGGCTGGATGCTCTGTATGACAGATCAAGTCGCTCTTTTCTCCGTCTTTTGATGTGCTGCCTTGAGAATTTGTGCTGGCCGATGCGCCGAACGTCAAAAGGGCGAAAATGAGAAACAATAACAAGGCTAAACTTGACCCGGCTGAGAGCCGTGACGGTGCTTTGTGGCTGCTCATTCTCAATATGATGAGAACAACAGTGTGAGAAAGTGAAGAAAAAAATTAATAGAAGTGTGAGGCCTTCGCCGATATGTGATGCGTCTCTGAGTTAAATGCTGGACGGTCTGTGACAACAAAGATAATTAAAAGGCTTGTTGGAATTTGCAAATGGGAAACCGAAGTCTGAAATATTCACCATCTGAGTAGCCACGTTTACAAGTTAGAAGATGAGTCAAAAGATAGAAATAGAAGCCTTCAGAAAGGACAGATTCTCAAGCCGCATCGCCTCCCATTCAGGCCCTCAAAGAGGCAACTTGGCAAGTGGGCACGGCTGACCAAACTGGCCAGCTCGAGTGGCAGGAACGGGTGGAGCACGGACCCGAGACCTGCTGACTCAGCAGCTGGGGACTGCGGGAGGGAAGCTTTGGGTCGCCCAGCATCGTCACAACGAGAGCAATCAGCCTGAAGAGAAGACGAGCCAATTGACAGCGCAAATCGACCAGACTTCAAGATGCTGGCCGTCAGACAAAGAGCGGCCTGTGTCGCCCGGAGGGCTAGGCCGGCAGCCATCGCCCCGCGACAAGCCACCCGATCGTACGCATCCGACCATGGCCACGGCGACCACCACGACCACCACCACGCCCCGCAGGTAGAGGAGTCGCCAGGAGTACGTTTCCCCCTGAGTTGGAGGGTCCTCCTTGCAGGAAGGAGGTTCGGGCGTGAGAGCAAGTAGCTAACGTTCTTCTCCCAGCTGGGCCTGTACATCTCCCTCGGCGCCATCGGCCTCTCCATGTTCGCCTACTCCATCTCCCGCGACGAGAACTCCAGCCTGGCCAAGTGGGTGGACAGCTTCAGGGCCGAGTCCCAGAAGACGTGGGAGTATAGGAACACGCTCCGCTCCGACATCAAGGACCAGGCGGCCCGGGACAAGCATCTATTCCAGACGTCGCAGAAGGACCCGGGATACGAGCTGAGGACACCAGAGTGAGTTGGGTTTTTCGTTAATTTTAGGACCCCTTTGGCTTTTCCATTCTATGGGGCTGGGGCTGTCTGTCCGACACGCAATCTAACCTTCCTCCAACAGACTCATCGACTCCGGAAGCCCCAACAACGTTCCAGCCGGTCACTATGTCAACCTGGACCAGGTCATACAGCACTACCAAAAGCAGCATCTGGACGAGGAGGCGAGGAAAGCAAAGAAGCTGGGGCTGGCGAAGACGGATTGAAGAAGGGACGTGGACGGGGGGGGGGGGCACTGCGAGCCTTGTATCATATGGGTCAACGAGTGCAGATAGATCAAGAAAGCAGTCAATTTCCAAGCAAACTTCTACGTGGATTGGACAGACTTGTCTGTGAGCATGGAGTCACAGCAAAGATATATCTGATTCTTCAGTAGGCGTGACCATCTACTAGCCGTGATTGTGATATCCAGCGGTTGTTGGGACTGCTCGCCATGACCAAAAACTACCCAAGGATGGCCCACTGGAGCCTCAAGATAAATTACATGCAGTAGCCGACCCTACGACCACTACGAGGACACAAGGTACTTGACATGGCACGCCTAGTTGAAATACGTCCAATTCGTGAGACACAGTGGATTCTGACCTCTGCATTTAACTGCCTCAACTCGATAAACTGGCTCGCCCCCCAACCTGAGCCGTGGGGTGGTCTTTCTCCTTCCCACGTTGTTGCCCGATTCACCGGAGCGGTTTCTTTTCCCTCACGGATCATGGGAACGACGTTGCTTTCAAGTGCACTTTTTTCATGTGCTTCATTCCTTCACTTATCATGCTAGATAGTGGCTGTGCCCCTGCCGTTCCAAGCAAAACCATGACCATTCGCCGAGACCGTTTCGACACAATGCAAAGAACCCGCAAAAGACCGCATCCATTTTACTTCAGAGGGATGAAACGAGAAGAGTGCGTCGCACCAATACCGGGACGACCGTGCTTGACAGGGCGGCTGTAGGGGTTTGTTAGCAAAAGTGTGAAAAAGGCCCCTCCTCGAGAAAGGGAGTAGATGACAGTCCCAGGAATGGCAACGTACTAAGAGATAGAGAACTCAGCCAGGTAGTGGCCGACCATCTCAGGCTTGATCTCAACCTGGTTGAACTCCTTTCCGGAGTAGATGCCGATGACGCTGCCGATCATCTCGGGAACGACCAGCATGTCACGCAGGTGAGTCTTGACGACGTCGGGCTTCTCGTTGGGCTTGGCCTCCTGCTTCGCCTTGCGGAGCTTCTTGATGAGGCCCATGGGCTTGCGCTTCAGACCACGGTTGATCCTTCTGCGGGCGCGGGCGTGGACGACATCGCGGAGCTGGTCGGAAGAGAGATCGAGGAGCCTGTGATTCGAGGAGTCGTGTTAGCCATCCGTCCCTCTTCTCGTGCTTGCTGGTCCTCCTTGTCCCATGTTCTGGGTCGTGGTGATGGGTGTCGCGACGACAACATCTTGTCGTTTGCTCTTTTTTTTCTTCTTTCCTTCATCGATCACGGGGAGTGTGATTGGCCACATACTGGTCAAGGTCGATTCCACGGTAAGAGAACTTGCGGAAGGTTCTCTTCTTCTTGAGCTCAGCGGCGGCCTCGGGGTCCTGCATCGCGAGCGAGGTCAGCCATCACGCCGTCACTATTTTTCCCGCAACCCTGTCCGTGGGCTGGCTCGTTGGGGGTGGCATCGTTGTCTGTCGTGGGAGGGAGACGTACGTATTCTGCGTCAGCCATGATTGCGGTTTGGTCTGGATTGTCAAGATTTCGCTGTCCGATAGGGTGCTGGTATCGAATAGCGAATTTCCGCGATGGACGTCTTTCGAGGGTGAGTGAAAGAAAGAGTGGAAGTGGGACGTCTTTGCAGGCCAACCGAGCCCAGTCGGCCAAACGCTAGCTCCGCTCAGAATTTTGATTGTGCTCACTGCAGGCTGGCAGGCGGGGTCACGTGTGCGGTCACCTGATGCCGGCAGCAGCAGTGGAGAGAGAGCCGGACTGCTGCACCACCTGGACGGACAACCTATGGGCTTGCTCTTGTGACAACTTTGCACTTTCTAAATGCTTCGCGACGGAATTTCTCTTGTCGAACAGAATTGAGAAACCTCAGCCCTCATGGCCATATCGCGGGCTATTACAGCGGTCAGAGGCCGATCAGTGCATCGAGTGAGATGAGACTCTGGGACGGGCCATCTCAAATTGTCGCGTATTCTTCTGTCATTCTCGCACATGTCTTCGTCGTGCAGTCATTGCATTGTGCTCAGGTTGCTCATGACAACGGATAGTATCCTAATCGCTTGCCGTGGCCACGGCTTAAGCCTTCTGATTTGAAGAAACCAACACACCTCACATGGCCCCGGCGAGAATGTCATCTTCAACTTGACAAAGACGACGTCTATCCGAGCATGGACCTAATCATACACAACCAGGACAGGCAGTACCTGCTATGGTATCCAACACAATAAATATGGGTCCCCGTGGACGCTCCTTCATATCTTCGCAGCCACCAAGCTCATGTAGATACCCCAGAGAAACCCAACGAAGCTGAGGAATACTATACGCTTCTCCACGGGCACGAAGCTGAAGCTCACTATCGACGCAATCGGCCAGATCTTGTATGAAGCCACGATGATGGGGATAGTCTCCTGTGGTACGGCATCAGCATGGACAATCCGGTCACGGCCGCTGCTGCTTAGGCCACATGCAGACGGGCATGAGATGGCACTTACAGTTCTTAGGTTCTGCTCTATCATCCCCGTTTCCTGCCCCTTCATGAGCCCCATGAGGACGAGGAAGGCCACAGTGTTGAGAAGGGCGCCCACGGTCATGCAATCTATAAACCACTTGATCAGGGTGTTGCGCATGTTGAGCTTAGGCTTGCCACTGGCATTCTCTGCCTGCCCCGCAACCCCCTTCTCGACATCCCGTCCATCCTTGGGGGTATCAGATGCCGGCGAGGTGCGTGCATAAGCAGGGAACCACTTCTCGAGGACTATCTGCCACTGGTAGTTGGGCGGGGCTGTCATGACGCTGAGGAGCACGAAGCGGCCAAGCTGGAGGAAGTCCAGGGCCCTGGGTCCCTCATGTTTCGCTTGATATATCTCAATCACTTGAGCTGCGACATTGGATGCCGCGGACAAGCTGACGGCCTGCGTCGTTGCCACAAACATAGGTGAGGGCGCCATTGTGTGAGGTGGGATTCAAGCTGTGCTGGCCTAGTATGCTTGAGCAATGAAATGGTCTTCAATTTATTCGTATTCGAACTCTCCAAGGTGTTTGGATCGTCTGACGGCAGTAGTTGTATTTCTAACAAGACCGATGCTGACGCGTCCGGGGAGGGAATCCCAAATAGTATATAGAGTCGACAATCCCGGCTGAGCCGCTGCTTCAGCCAGGATGCAATACTTTAGCGATGAGGGATGCTTGGATGATGAAAAGCATGCTATTTTGGCCGCATTTGGTGAGGCTGATGGACAACAGTTGTTCCCAATTTCCGTGTATCACGTTGACGACTGCTGAACCATGCCCCTGAACCCCAGGTGGTTGATGCATTGTTTCGCACGGGGCGGCCCACTGATCGACCCTGGGGGCCGATTTCCAGGGGGCCTTCCCCGCCTTGCCACAGAAGACCAGAGCCGAGATGTCTCGCTCAGTCAGCCAAGTCTTTGAATTTGCCCAAGTCCATTGGAGCAGAGTAAGACAAGCTGGAAGGAGAGATGACTGAGTGCGTACGGAGTTTTTGGGGAACAGGGGAGGGTTGACTCCAGTCCGCTGGGAGAACGTATTCCGTGCTTTCTTAGTACAGAAACTCAATAATTCAATGTGACTATGCTAAATCGAAATCTATAGCATCTTCGCCGCCCGAATTGCGCCAACACACTCCCAAACACACAACCACGCTCAAGTACCCGCCTTGCAACTCGCCCAGTAGCTCTTCACCTCGACCATGGCCCTGGCCCACCTCTCGAGCGCCTCGGGCCGCCAGACTTGCGAGCGGTCGTAGTACTCCTGGAACTGCGGCTTCCCGTCGCTGATCTCCACAAAGGGCCGCTTGCTGCGCACGTAGATGTGCAGGTCCGGCTCGACCAGCCACGCGCGGTCCAGCGTCCCGCTCTTGACGAACCTGACCGCCGGGCCGAACGCGTACTCGCTCCACACCGTCGCGAGGCACCGGGGGCACCGCACGATGGTCTGGCCGTCCCCAGACTCGGAGGGGATCATCACCCGGAGCAGGTCGTCGGGTGGGGTGCCGTCGTTTCCTCCGGCGCTGGGGGCGGGAGCGGGAGCGGGAGCGGGCCCGGCCGGTGGGAGCGTGTCTGGTGCGCCGCAGTGCGCGGGGATCGTTGGGGCCGCTGGCGGCAGCCGCGTCACGCTCGAGGCCTCGATGATGATGTTGGGCGAGAAGGCAGACCCCGTCTCGCGCTGGCAGGCCGTGCAGTGGCAGTTGTGGACCACCATCGGGGCGTGAATGAGCTGGTATCTGACATGGCCGCAGCAACAGCCTCCCTCCATTGGGAAGGCCGAGGGGTTCTCTGAGTAGTGAGGAGTTGTGGACGGTTCTTGGTTGTTGGAAGCCATCTTTGTGACTATTAGCGTCTCGGGTGTCTTCTGGAGTTTGTAGTTACTTTCAAGGTTCTTGGAAACACACTGAGGATTTTGAATCTGAGCGTGAAGGCAGAGGGGATCTTTCCCTTTAAATGGCCCACAAATGCATGTAAGAGAGAGGGCGCACGTATTATTTAGTGCCGTATCAGGCAAGTGGGCCCTTTGGGAGACCAATCACGATGAAGGAAGGGAGAGAAGGAGCAGGACAGCGGATCCTCAAGTATCAAACCCGCCTACACCGGAGGATGCACTTGATTGGGGAGAAAGCAGCACGCGATGTGCCACGTCTGCCTAGGTGAACCCGTCAATATGCCTCTTGGGGTGTACATACGGATTGTGTGAGTGAGAGTCGTTCCGAGGATGAGCCGGGCGAGAGTGTCTCCCTCGTGCTTAGACGAGATGCAGTCTACAATCCGTCATCATGAGTCTACGTCAGTCAGCCACGCGAAGCGGACGTGTACCAGGTCAGAACAGTAAGAAATTGATTGCTATGCTGTGACCGCTCAATCGGGGCCAGCTCAGTATATGCTGTGGAAAGGAGTGTGGTATCGTGCTAATCCGTTACAATCTGTGCACCCCAAAATACCTCCAGTCACGCTAGAACAAAAGAAAGATCCTCCCCTAGAACCTGCTTCTGGACTTGAGGTTGTCGCACTCCTCCAGGAAACGGTAGATGCCCTCCAAGCCTTCGAAGTCCTCGGAGACGTGCTCGGCAGAACTCAGGCCATGATCGGACATGCTCTCGTATCCTTCCTCGGCCTCGACTTCTGGCTCCGGGGTCGACAGCCAGGGGTTCTCCTCGATGTACTCATCAACGAACTCATCAAAAAGAGCCTCGTCTTCCTCGATCGAGGACAGGTCTGACAGGTGCGACCTCATTGAGCCACCGGGAGAGGTGAGTGTCTCCTCCTCGTGCGCATCAGGCGCGTACGGGAACCGGAGTGCCAGCGGGCTGCCGTAGCTTGCGTCGAACTCGGGGTCTTGCTTGATGACACCCCGCTGAACGCCGGTGTCATCACATAATCGTTCCACCGTGTCGGCATCGAGACCTGGGAACCGAACTCGCAGGGTGTTGTTCTTCTCCAGAGTAATGGGAAGGTCACCCAGCGCCGCGAGACGCTTGAGATCGCTCATGACGGCCGTGAGGTCCTTCAGCTGCCGCGCAAAGTCGGTCGAGAGGACGTCGAAGAAGCCATCGGCGTTGAGGGTGGCAGCGCCAACCTCGGCCTTCGATTCAGAGCCAGTGGCCATGGCAGCGACGGCAGCCAGGGGGCTCAGGGCGGTGACGGTGGGGCTGATCTGGAAGTCGACGAACGAGCCGGGCATCATGCGAGGCATGCTGGCCATCTGCCTGCCTGCGGACTCCTGCAACGATGTCACTGGCTTGTATCTCTTCTCGCCATTGGGGCCGTGCCCGTCGAAGTGAGCCCTCTGGCCGGAGAGCCAGAAGGCACGCATTGCTTGGGAGACGTTCTGGACGACCTGTGCCTGGGAAGTGGGTCCGTGGCTGAAGTATCGCTGTCCTCCGACACGTCCCGAGCCAGGCATAGCGTAGCCGCCGGCAGTCCGGGGCATCGCGCCGCCGGTGAGGTTCGGTCGCAGTGTGTGGGCGAATGGGGCTCGTCCAGGGAACTGGGAGAATGCGCGTCCGACATTTGTCTGGTTGAAGGCGGAGCGGTCGATTCTTGGTTCGGCGCGTAGCTCGTTGGCTGCGGTGGTGATGAAGCGGCGGACGCTAGCGTTGAGACGGTTGTACGCGGTGGAAGACGACCATCGTACACCTCGCTTGGACTGGCGCAGGAAGGCGGCAGGGTGGATAGGCTGTCGACCGGTGGAGCGAACGGTGACATACTGAACTTCTTTGCTCAGGGGCTGGGTCGCGCCGGCTAGCTTGCGTTGGAGGACTTTCGTCATCTTGGCGGTGTTGACGACCGCGCTGCGGAGGGCGCGCATGACCACAGGGGCCAGCACTCCTCCGGCTGGAGACATGTTGGTGGTTTGACTGTGTCTTGTATTCTCTGAACGAGAACAACACAAGAGACTGACGTTGTGACGGGAGGGAAGAGGGAGAACGGAACGCTGGCTCGCAGTGGCTTATAAGCTCCCTCCCTTCCCTGCCGGTAGACCCCGGGATCTACAAGTGGACTTCGCCACATCTGCCGCCAGATCTTATCAGCTGGTCTGAGGTACTGAGATTGCGGGGTGTGGCAGCTCCCCACCTGTTAGCTCCCTCTCCAACTGGCAAAGCCACATCGGAGGCGCTTGGACTGCTCGGTCGCCAGGCCACTC
Organism: Diaporthe vaccinii; assembly: GCA_039880775.1. NCBI lineage: Eukaryota > Fungi > Ascomycota > Sordariomycetes > Diaporthales > Diaporthaceae > Diaporthe > Diaporthe vaccinii. The sequence continues at coordinate 1,052,260 of JBCEDN010000002.1, forward strand.
CAAACCAGCTCCACCTCTGCTGTGAGATTTTTCCAGCTCCACCCAAATTTTCTTCCTACCTCTACAACAAAAGCTTCCTCCAGAGCTCCAGACACCACCAACACTCTTCCTTCCGCACTCATTCCACCACAGGACTCAACCTCAGGCAAGGTACGACAGTTCTCCTCCCCTTTCAAAACATTTGCTGTGATGAACACACATCGAACAATCCAATTCTTACTAGCACCATGGGGACTACAATTTACTCTAGAATTACCCTGAGCAAACACACCCAGCACAATTGTTTCGACGGCAAGCCTTTGCGAGCTCGATCGCTAACGTGTTGACCATCAGATTAGTGTCTTGCCTCCTTGGCCTTCTTTCTTTTCCCTTCAACGCGCGCCGGTCGTGCTCAAAACATCCAACTTAAAAGGTTCGTTGCAACATCTCTTTTCGCACTGCCCCCATTTTCCATGATGCATACACTACATTCAGGGATTCCTCGAACCGAAGACCAATGTGGACATAATGTTTTATAAGTTTCAGCCTTGTCTGATTGGATACACTTGACATGATTCTTGCTGCTGCCTGTTTTCCTGCCGCAACATGTTGCTGACTGTCACCGATCAGGTACATTTCCCACGCCTCTCCCACGCCTCTAGCAACATGATGAAATTTGAACGAACGGGCGGACAGATCGGAGCTCGACGGCCCGTCTCGTCAAAAGCAGGGCTGTACACCTTGTGAGGCGGGTTCGCGCGGGTCACCTTGTTGAGAATTCGTCACCTGATCTTGCTATCGCGAAACGCGTTCTGTCGCCGTCACGGCATGTCTGTGGTCAAAGGGCTCTGGCTAACTCCGAGGACAACAGGTAATTTGGCTCTCCCACTTGTTCCGCAGACTTCCTGTACAGCAACATGATGAACATTATTCACACTGTTTGATCCGTGCCTTTTGGCCGGAGATGAACACTAAACAAAATCTGATTTAATGAGGTACGTCGACCACAAACAGCACGCAACGCGTCAGGACCGCGAGCTAACAACTCCCCACAGACTGACAGCTGTTTGCCTTTTGTCGAGCAAGTTTCGCACCCGAGGTGATCCTCAAGCTGACAAACTGCCAATGGCAGGTAATCACTTCCACGTAGAGTCCGGCCGCATTCCTCAACTGGTGAGTTGCTTTCTCTGTTCGACCCGACCCGGCCTTTCTGATGATTACCTTGCTATTTTGCCACTGAGTTTTCTGTGACGACGCAATCATATTTTACCTTATCTATCACCTTGGAGAACTGATCAGGCCATGGTCATGTCGATTTTCACACCTTGAGTGTGTTGAATTCTCGCTGACAATGCTATCTCCAGCAGGTCCTTTTTGACCCAAGACCAGAGAGTCTACATCTATTTATTAGTCTTGATGAATATTACAGTATTACTTGAACTTCATGTACCGTATCCCATGACCTGCTCCGTGCATGCCTGTGACCTTGTACTGTCCCATCCGTCTCTATCCCTTGAGCTGTAACCTCGCATTCCAGGCGACGATGCACCGTATCAAGTCCCAGTCCCCATCGTGGCCAACCCAGTCCGTGACGACGATGCCCGTGCCCGCATCTCCGACGTCCAGCTGCGCCGGCCCTTTGCCCTTCTCAGCGTGCCTCACACACAGGTACTCGATGATCAAAGGGTTCACCTTGGCGGCAATCTTCTCAGGCCAGCAGCTGGCGTTGAAGAAGTTGCTCGCAGTCAGGAAGTTGACAAACAGCGGTGGAGGCGGCGGCGCCTCACCGTCACCAGGCCCAGGGGCAGCTGCGTAAACCTGCTGGCCCGCCCGCTCGAGGTGCGACCGGGCCAGCTCGGCCTTCTTCTCGATGCCGGCGCTCTTGCCGACCTCGTAGAAGTCCTGGACGCGGACGAGCCCGCTGTCCACGGTGCCATCGGCGCAGTTGTCGGGCCACGCCGAGGCGTCGATGCCCCAGCCGCGCCCGCCGTGCTGGGCCTGCAGCGCGCCGTCGTTGTTGAACCGCCGCAACAGCACGATCTTGCCCCTGGCCTCGCCCAGCGACGGGATCCGCGGCTCGGTGAACCAGCGGCGCGCCACGTCGTCCTTGTGCCCGTTCGCCTCCTTGCCCTCTTCGCCCTCGTCGCCTCCCTTGCCGCCGCCGCAGTACCGCTTGAAAAGGTGCTGCGACAAGTCCTGGTCCGTCCCGCGGCCCGTGCCCTCCCTCTTGAGGCTGATGATGAGCGCCTCGGACGGGTTGTCGTCCAGGAAGGCGTACAGGTCGTCGAGCAGGCTGGCGAGGTACCTGTTGCCCCCGAGCGAGACGGGGAACACGCTGTGCACGAGGGCGAGGTGGTCGTTGCCGTCCCCCTTCGACGCGGACACCCGCAGGTCCAGGAACCGCACCCCGTTGTCCAGCTGCTCGCGGACGCCTACCGCCTGGCACCGCACCGAGGGGAGCGCAACGTGGCACGTCGGGCTGTTGTGCGTCCCGGGCACGGACAGCGCGGACAGCGGCCACCCGTCGCCCAGCTCGTGCATCCAGCGCGACAGGTTGGCCGAGCTGAGGATGGACAGGTGGTGCTCGGACGGCGTGTACACGGTCGTCAGCTCCAGCGCGTCGACCTCGTCCCCGCCGTCTCCCTCGCCCTCCTTCACCCTCTTCATCACCACGGACCGCGCCCCCGGGGTTGGGCAGTCCCCGACATACTTGTGTGCCCGGGCTCGGAACGTCAGGCGCAGGACCGACCTGCCGGGCTCCGGGGGCCGGATGTCCGTGACCCTCGTCTCGAAGGCGCCCACGACGACTGCCCCCGCGACGTCGACGCGCTCGCTGGGCTCCTGGCCGTCCTTGGGCGCGAACAGCGCCGGCGTGGTGGCGTTGCCGCTGAAGAGCCCCGTGATGCGGGAGAAGCCGCCGCCGTGCGCGGGACCGTCCCTGTCGAAGCGCTCCGCGAGCACGAGCTCGAGCGGGTTGGCGGTGACGTTGCGTATTGTGAGCGAGGCCATCTCCGTTCCGGGTTGGGGCGAGCGGGAGCGGCTGCTGCGGCCTGTGTGTTTGGGGGCTTTTAGGGAGACCATGGCTGCTGTGAGGGGGCTGTTGACATGGTTTCTCGGCCGCCAAGCTTCGTGTAATGCGCCTCCTTCCCAGCCTCTGCTTTTCTTGGCCGGGTTTGATGGGACTTGCTTTTTAGCTCTTCTGAATTCCTGCCTGATTAGACAGAATTGTTTGAGAACGTAGGTGCTGCTGATGATGAATGAAATTAAGCTTTGGGCTTTCTGGATGACTCCAGGGGCTCGCTTCCGTTCATTTCGTGGAAACGAGCTCAGTGGGGCCCGCTCATCAACGTTCATCAATGTCTCGCAACAACGCTTCAATGACTGAGCAGCGTTGAGTGACAATCCATAATTAACATCACTATTGATAAAAGACAGGCCTACACCGGGATCGATGTTCAATTCATCGCCTATTTTTGTGCGTGCTTAGTTTCAATCACACAGCCAAAAGTCCCCAGTCCAAAAAGTCGTTTCGCAACACCATCTGTCCCAGACGTATGTACTCGTTGACCAGTCCGTAGTCCCGGATGAAGCCCTGAAGAGAAGAGCCAAGGTGAGACTGAAACTCCGCAGTGTCTGCCCAAACACCATGATGATCCCCCGAAGTCCTCGTAACTTCCAACCTGTTCCAAAGACGACTAGCCCCCTCGTCGTGAGTTCTGAGATAAAGGCCCGTGATCAAAAGCTGGACCTCCGCGGGCGTCTCGGCGGAGGAGGAGCAGCAGCGCCGTCGCCTCCCTTATCAGCGACCGCCCCGTCCCCGTCCCCGTCCCCGTCCCCGTCCCCGTCTTCGTCCCCGCCGTTGTCATCCCGCTTGCGCTTCCTGCCCAGGTGCAGCAGGACGTGGTCTGCATTGCCCAGGACATTCCCCGAGCCCTCGATGTTCATCCCCGCCGCAACGTAGATCTTGAAGGGCCTCGGCCTGCCTTCCTCGTCAATCATTGGTATGCCTCCATCCTCGCCGCCTGCCTGCCGGATCATAGCGGTGACGGCCTCGGCGATGGCCCTGGCGTGCTCCGCAGGGGTGGCCGTCAGCAGGATGGCGTTGTCGTCGCCCTCGACCTGCACCGTGGTCATGATGCGCAGCTCGATGGGGCTGCGGTCATTATCGTCGTCATCATCGTGCAGGGGGTTGAGGTTGATGTACTCGCGGTTGTCGTGGTTTGCGTTGCTCATGTTGCGCAGATGGGAGAACTGGGCGACACTTATGGGGCGGGAGGGGTCGTCCGCGACACGCTGGGCCACTGCCTGTTGCCGTAATTGACGGGCTGGGGGGCAGTATGCTGGAGGGGGAGAAGGGGCACTGTGTGATGCTTCCTCCTTTGGAAGACCGGTCAATGGGTCAAGAGAAGCCTGACTGGATGGGTGGGCCATGGTTCGCAATGGAGAAGTGTTTGCAAGAGGGTGAGTCAAGTGTGTGGATGAGATGCGTTTTGTAGTCCGTGTCTGGCCTTGATATGTGCTGTTTACACAATCATGTCAAGTTTCCTTCTCAGTGCGTGAATAGACAGGTTCAGCTGGAACTAGTTGTCCGTCTGGTCGTAAAGCAATGAGGCTCGCAACAGAGCTTGACTTGTGGTCTACCAACCAGCAAGTCGCTGCTTGTTTGTGTTGGAAAGTGAATTGCGTATGGGTATCTCATGTGTGAATGGAAGGGCAGCAGAGACAGGCAGACAGCTTTTATTCTGAAGATGGGATAGAAAGAGAGGGAATACCCATGGACCTACACTCTTATTCAAACACCCAACAGGCTAATTCAAGTACAATGGCGAGCACTCCCATGTCGGAAGACATTGTAGTGGCCCTGCTGATGTGCCAGAAAGGTGGCAAAGCATGGGTGAGTCGTTGGTTCCGTAAGACGACAGGACCAATCATTGCAGGCACAGTGAGATTGCAGGTGAGACTTCCTCAGAGACAATCAGAACAGTCTCTGCTGGGCCGGAGCTGCAAATGGAGGTGAATAGGCTGAGGCTGAGATTGTTCATGGGGAGGGGAGAAGTATGCTTCCTATTGTTGTCCCATTGTTGTTGATGGAAGCGGGTCCTGGCCGTCGTTGCGTAACGCTAGGCAGGCAGCCTTATTGAGTGCCCGTTTGGGCAGTGGCGGCTCCTTCCCTTGAGTCCTTAAATCAAGAGAATGGATATTCGCACCTGCAAAAACGGATGATACACCGTTACATTTACACTAAACCAACACTCACGCCCAATTTACACACTCAATTTACACACCTAATACCCACACCCACACTTATATACTTAGTTCACATACTTAATTTATATACCTAGTCCTTATATAAGTATTGAGTATATAGGTATTAAGAGTGTGGGTGTTAGGAGTGTTGGTGTTAGGAGTATGGGTGTTAGGAGTGTAGATGTTTGGGTGTGGGTGTGAATAGGGTAATATGCTTGGATTAGCTGTGGTATGAGTAATGTACTGGTGTACCATCTGTTTTCGCAGGTGCGAATATCCGTTCTCTAAATCAATGAGAACCACCGCTCGACTCGAACGAGCCAACGGATGCCAGGTATAGGCTGCGTTGCTCGATCAAACCCCAACTGCCGCTTGGCAGTGCCGTGCTGCAGGCTTCAACCTACGGTCTGTCCACCGCAACAATACTTTACAGTCATGGCTCCAAGTACCCCTGTAAACAGATGAACGGATTTCAGTCACTAGCACGGGAAATCAATGTACAGATCACAACTCGATCGTATTCATTGCCGCTTCGTTGAGCGAATCTAGCAAAACTCCGACCTAAATGCCCCGTTGAATGGGTATCTTTGCATGCCTTGTGTTGAAAGACGCCTTCCGCCCCACGCGCTTTTTAGCTACCCATGTTCCATGTTGTTGAAAACCGTACGCCAGTTATTGACCCAGGATTGTGATTAGTATAAACGATTTGAGAAAGGTACTTGCTCTAGTACTTGAGAGTCTTGGGCTTCTCCCAGTTGAAGTCCTGGTTGGTGCCGAAGTGGCCGTTCTTGGCCGTCTGCAGGTAGATGGGCCGTGCCAGGTCGAGCTCCTTGACGATGACACCGGGGCGCATGTCGAAGTTCTTGCGGATGATCTCGACGAGCTCGTCGGAGGTCTTGGAGGAGGTGCCGTAGGTGTCGACAAAGACGGACAGCGGCTCAGCGACACCAATGGCGTAGGACAGTTGGACCAGCGCACGACGGGCGAGGCCGGCGGCGACCAGGGACTTGGCAACCCAACGGGCCAGGTAGGCGGCGGAACGGTCGACCTTGGAGAAGTCCTTGCCGGAGAAGGCACCACCACCGTGGGCGCCCCAGCCACCGTAGGTGTCGACAATGATCTTACGGCCGGTCAGACCGGCGTCACCCTGGGGACCACCGATGATGAAGAGACCAGATGGCTGGATCTGTTGGGCTGTTAGCAATACGTTCACAGCGATAAGGGGGGTATGGATTGGATCTTACGTGGTAGACGGTCTTGTCGTCAAGAAGGTTGGCGGGGATGACCTTCTTGACGATCTTCTCCGTGATCTCCTTGCGGAGCAGCTCTGTCGTGATGTCCTCTGAGTGCTGGGTGGAGATGACGACGGTGTCGACCCTCTTTGGGATGACGGCGCCGTTGTCGTGCTGGTACTCGACGGTGACCTGGGTCTTGGTGTCGGGTCGCAGCCATGGCAGGGAGCCGTCACGGCGGGCGACGGACAGGGCAGAGTTCAGCTTGTGGGCGAGCAGGTGGCTGAGAGGGTGCAGCTCGGGGGTCTCGTCGGTGGCATAGCCGAACATTATACCTTGGTCACCAGCACCGAGCTCCTCGAGGGCCTTCTCGTAGTGCAGACCCTGAGCGATGTCAGGGGACTGCTGCTCGATGGCCACCAGCAGGTTAAGGGTCTTGTAGTCAAAACCCTTGGCGGAGTCGTCGTAGCCAATGTCCTTGATGGCATTGCGGACCACCTTCTGGTAGTCGAGGTTCGCCTTGGTGGTGATCTCACCAAAGACCATGATCATGCCGGTCTTGGTGGCAGTCTCACAGGCGACCTTGGACAGAGGGTCCTCGGCCAGACAGGCGTCAAGGATGGCATCCGAGACCTGGTCAGCGATCTTGTCGGGGTGACCCTCACCGACAGACTCGGAGGTGAACAGGAAGGTGCCCTGAGGGTGGGCGGCATGGCCGTTGACTCCGTTGGCAGCCATTGTGAGTGTGTGGTGTGCTGATGAGTGAGGGTGGAAGAAGAGGTCTACTGGGCGACAGTTAGTTTCATGTGTGTGTATGATTGGGTGTTGAGGGATAAAGATGAGTGATGTGGACAGGTTTTTGGGCTTGGGGAGGAAATTTCAATGGCACTGAGATGGCGGGGTAGGAAGGGCGGATGGATGGACGGATCCCTCGTGTCTCGGGGAATGAGCCAAGTGTGAAGCTAAAGATTGCGTGCTGGCGACGGTGGGATGGCTTACCTCTGTGGCCAATCTGGACGGATGAATGGAGGGAGGAAACTAAGGGAGAACAAACCGAAATGTCTACGGGAGGAGAAGTCTGGGGAGGAGGAGAGGGAGGGATTGAGGCCCGGGGATGGGACGAGACTTTATTGAGTCGGTGTGTTAGGTAAACTGCGGCACTGGCTTGCTCGTCAGAAGAAGGAGCCGACAGTCGGGGCCCGAAACTTTTTGGGAGGGCTGGAGGGGAAACTGAAAGGTACGACTAGTCTGCCGGAAGGACCCTTGCAATGTTCAAGGACCTTACATCCACCGTCCGAGGAGGGGAAACGCAGGGTGGTGCCCCCACCGCCCGGTAACAAGAGGTCGTGGCTACCTGTCGAGGGCGATTCACTTGCCGAGTTATCCAGTACCGTCTACCCGCGGCTCAACAGGCTAACGAGCCCATCGATTGCGCGATTGTAGCTCTGGCAGTCGCAGACATGCCCGCGCCCAGACCCCGGTGTCCACCACCCACGACTCGGGCGACTCGGGGGTTCGTAGTGTAGAGGACAAAAGCAATTCCTGACGGGCGGAGGCGAGCTCTTGCCAATGCCAATGATAAGCTGTCATCATGCACATGTGCTGACACCGCCCCGGGGTGCACCAAAATCCTGATACCGACTGAGTAAATGGTCCCTCACCACAGCAACTCCGGGAGGGTATCCAGGCCTCCTGTAGGACAACCTGTTATGGGACAACCTCCTCTGGGACAACCTCCTCTGGGACAACCTCCTCTGGGACAACCTCCTCCTTCCTGTAGGACAACCTCCTGTGTCCTGTGGGATAACCTCCTATAGGATAACCTCCTCCTCCCTATAGGACAACCTCCTGTGTCCTGTGGGATAACATCCTATGGGATAACAACCTGTAGGATAATCGTCCATAGGATAGCCTGCTATGGGATAGCCTGCTACGGGATAACCCCCTGTGGGATAACCTCCTGTGGGCGAGATTCCAATCGAAACGTAGACCACAGTACTGGTATCAACCGTCTTAACCACCACCTGCCCCTCCGGGTAGCACTACTTGCTGATCTTCAGTTCAGCCTTGTATTTCGTATTTCAATCCTAGAGCCTTCCTTTCAAGCTGGGGAAACTCGTCATGCCAACTATTGACACCAATTGGCCAACATTGCCTTGCCATACACTGCCAGATGGCTGTCGAGTGCTCCGATCAGGGAGATGGTGCAGAGGGAGGAGGGCAGAGTCAGACTGGATGAAGATCTGCACCCCGGTGCCCCGGGGGAACTGATAAGATAAGGGGGACCACGCCTTCCCGGACTGAAGCTGCCCCTCGTGGTGGGGGAACATCCCCGTCAGTTTGGAGAGACTACGAAAATTCTAGGGTGCAGAGCCAATGTTTGCACTTGGCTTCCAACCCGAGCTAAGTCGACCGCCTTCTTTTCAACACATAACTCTAGTCGCTTCCAAGGGCACTCCCGCTCACAGCCAGGATGAGTAAATACGGCGTCATGGTCATGGGCCCAGCAGGGGCGGGCAAGGTGCGTTGAGCCTCGCGGCGTCCAGGTCACTCCCCTCCATGCACCACCGCAAAGTGATGCACAACAACGACTGACGAGAAAGAGCGCCGCAGTCCACCTTCTGCTCATCCCTCATAACACACCTCCAACTCAACCGCCGCTCCTGCTTCTACGTCAACCTCGACCCGGCCGCCGAGTCCTTCGACCACCAGCCTGACCTGGACATCAAGGACCTGATCTCGCTCGAGGACGTCATGGAGGAGATGGGCCTGGGCCCCAATGGCGGGCTGGTCTACTGCTTCGAGTTCCTCATGGACAACCTCGACTTCCTGACCGAGGCCCTCGACGGCCTGACCGAGGACTACCTGGTAATCATCGACATGCCCGGCCAGATCGAGCTGTACACCCACATCCCCATCCTGCCCGCCCTCGTGCGCTTCCTCAGCCAGCCCGGCGCCCTCGACATCCGCCTGTGCGCCGCCTACCTGCTCGAGGCCACCTTCGTCGTCGACCGCGCAAAGTTCTTCTCCGGCACCCTCAGCGCCATGAGCGCCATGATCCTGCTCGAGATCCCCCACCTCAACATCCTGTCCAAGATGGACCTGGTCAAGGGCCAGGTGCGCAAGCGCGACATCAAGAGGTTCATCACCCCGGACGCCACCCTGCTGGACGACGACCCCGCCGAGCAGGTCCGCCGCAACACCATTGGCGGCGGGGATGCCGAGGACGGAGAAGCAGAAGCAGAAGAGGATGAACATGGCGACCCGGCCGAGAGGGGCGCCGTCATGCGCGGCACGAGCTTCAAGAGGCTGAACCGCGCCGTCGCGCACCTCATCGACAGCTTCAGCATGGTCAACTACCTCAAGCTCGACTCATCGGATGAGGAAAGCGTGGGCGCCATCCTCAGCTACATCGACGACGTCATACAGTACCACGAGGCGCAGGAGCCCAAGGAGCTCAAGGACGACGAGTTCGAGGATGAGCCCGAAGAGTAGTATTCCGGGTAGTTCATCCTGACTTTCCTTGTCTGTTGGTTTCACAAAGGAAAATGGGTGTGCGTCTGAAGCGGGACGGGTGTGTCTCGTAGTCATTTCGGATTTCATTGCTTGCATAGCGCCGGAGTTGTGGTGTCTCAAATCATCATGAATGCTATTCCAGATCCATTTACACAACGCTGGTCCCCCCAAAAGTACGCCGGAGGTAAACCCTCGACCGGCGCCTGGTGCCCGTAAAACCGCTGTTGCAGTCGTCCTGTCTGTCAAGTAATCATCGGTACAATCATGTCAAAGAGAGGTGCTTGCTCGACGCCGAACACCAACACCGTATAGATAGCATCACCGCTCATCACCCGTGCAGAACCTCAACTCGCCCACTGCTTCCGCCAAACTCACCATCCGCGTAGATTCAACCACCCATCCCACCTCACTCACAGCCCACCGCGAGCCGCTCTGTTCTGGAGGTACTCCTGCGCCTCCCTATTCCCAAAACTCTGCTGCGCCTCGTACCGCTCATACTCCCTGAGCCAGACGTCCCTTGTGTACCGGTACAACAGCGTCGAGTAACCGCTCACCACCCCGACGAACGAAGCCAGGTCCCGCGCGGCCTGGTCGGGCCCGCGCTGCCACACCGCCGCGACCACCGCCGCGACGCACGCCCAGAATACGAGCCGCACCACCAGCGCCGTGAACCACGCGACCACGCGCCGCACCCACAGCAGCACCTGCAGCGCCAGCAGGAGGACGAGGACGGCGGCCGCGAGCACAACCACGTCGGGCGAGTTGATGAGCGCCTGCGCGGCGCGGTCGAGGACCGGCCGCAGCACGGGCGACATGACCTCGTTGTAGAGCGTCGAGAGCAGGTCGACGAACTGGCGGCGGAGGGTCTGGATGGGCGACGAGGGGCTGAGCACGTGCTGGTTGAGGAGGGCGAGGGTCTGCTGGGAGAAGAGGGCTGTTATGGCGAGGTGGTTAGCGGGTGACGGTCAAAAAGTGTGTGGGTGTGTGTGTGTGCGCGCACGCATGGAGATGTGGCCTGTTTATTCTGGCTGGGATACTGTCTGTGGTGTTGGTATGGGGGCGGGATGTGGCGTCCTAGGAGGATCTTCTGGGCTCGCAAGATCATCAAGTACATGGGCCAGGAATCGCGTACCTTCGCGGGCAAAGTTCAGGTTTTGCCAGAGCGTGTCTTGGAAATTATCTCCGCCGTCCATCGCTAGCTATATCCAACCGTACCCGTTGTCGGACTGCCGGTCGAACTGGGACCTCGTGGTTTCCTCTGCGCACCCTGTGGACTGCTTCTGGCTTGGAAGCGAGTATGATGCAAATGGGAAGGGACACACGAGGCAAGAAAAGCGTCAGCTTCGGTTGATTTTCTGCAAAAAGTGAGACGCCAGAATGTTTTGCTGAAGCGAGTGGGCTTTGCGGATTTGTGATGTGTTGTTGGTGCAGCAGCAAGCATGGGTATGGGGCGCGACTCACGGGGTCCAGATGTTCATTCAATTGTCCACTGGAAGCACCCGCAGCGGGCAGGGGTTCGCGCTTCCCGCTTGGTGTGCACGGGCCAGCGGTATCACAGGCCGAGAATCTCATTGTGATATAGCTTTCTCCTTGCTGATCCCTGCTGAAAACATACAGCGAACGACTTCACATACGGGACAGGGATACAGTAAAAGCATCGGGTCTTTTATCGTAGGTTTACGTGTTTCATTATTGAGCATTGCGCGTTTTGTTTCAAGTGGAGCGAGGGACCTGAAAGCTGAAGATCCCTCCCCTCCCCGATGCGTAACAAGTCTACATGTAAGACACTCGCCTCGTGACGAGGACAACTGCCCAGCGAGTAAAGCCCCTTTGCATTGTAGTATGTCTACAGTATGAGGCTAAGCAAGTGATTACCTCGCTGGATAAAGCTCTTTTTCATTACACTTCCGGTCCACTCGCGAAACGCTGTCGCTCCGGCGTGGAACGCGACCTCACAAAGGGAACCAATGCTGCCGTCGAGCATGCCGTGTGCTCATTATGCGGTATGTGACTTGCGGTCCTGTCCACCGCTCTAGATGGAGATGTGTCAACAGCATTGCGGGGTCCGCATCGTGATGCGTAGCAGGATTCTTTTCCGCGTGGACGCATCCTGGTGTATCTGCTCCAATTCTGTACCTTATATACGACACCCAAGGGCCAGCACGTCCGTCACCAGGAAATATACGTCTCGCTTTGAACTGATTCATATCATAAGACATTACTTTTTACCGTCCTCTCTAGAAACCATGTACAGTCGCTACCTAGCCGTCATGAAATAACCTCGTGGGTCGAGCCCCCAGCTAAATACAAGAGTCCACCTCAGCCTGGTATGTTCAAAGAATAAGTAGTAGAAGAAAGAAAAAAAAAGGAAGAAAGAAGAAAAGAGGGGTATCAAATCCTGTAAGCCCATTTGGCCATCAACAGGTGTAGTCGGCCTCGGAAACCCAGACCCAGGGGACCGTTTTCGTCTTTGTTCCTGTCCCGTTTGTCTCCCCTTTGGAATACCCTCCCGAGCCAATCCTCACCGTCCCATCCTCCTAGCCCCAGAGAGGAGCATGTGTGTACAAACAAGTATGTGGAGAAAGAAAGGGGCACCGCTGATTCAAGAAAAGAAAATGACGTATAAAGTCTTGGGCAGAAAGCCAGGCTGAAGTGACCGAAAGCCGCCGCGTCTGATATCGTGGCTGGTGCCGTATCAAGCGGCAGACCAGAAGAAAAATGAACAGTAGCGAGAGCGATGAGCAACATAGTCACAGAGCAACTTCTTTCCGAGGTGAGGTGGAGCAGATCACGACTGGTCCGTCCCCTCGAGGATCCTCCTCGCAGCATCGATCCTCCTCCTGTACATCCGGCCCTCTACACTCGCGCGGCCGCTCTCCGTCAGGCCGAGGACGCACCGACCCAGGCTCGCCACCGTACGCTCGACCAGAAACTGGTCGTCACGGGGCAGCGTCTCGATGCCGGCCGTCGTGCTACTCTCCTGCATGAGGCTTGCCGTACTGCTGATGCTGATGTTGTGCTTGTGCCCGCCGTGGGCGAGAGCATCGTTCTTGGCAGTCTCTCCGTTCTGCATCTGCTGGCAAGCGGCCGTCGTGTCGCTCATGAGAGACGTCGTGATCGACCTCACTGCCTGATCCGGGGACCCGCCCTCGGGGGTGAGCATTCCTGTGCTTGACGTCTTGCTGCCCCTATTGACCAGTGGGAAGCTCCGTGTCGTGCCCGTGGAGTCGAACGAGGACACGGAAGGCCGGTGTGTCTTTGTCGCTGCGTTTGAGCTCATCGGCCGGCGGATCGTCGAGTACATCACCTCTCGCCTTGCCTGCCCTTCCGGACTGGGTCGGCCGGAAAGCCCATACAAAGGCGAAGCGAGCCCGGTAACTGTCGCTCGCCTTTCCGTCTTCGGGCTGTCCATCGTCTCGGTAGAAGGAGTGCTAGGAGTGCTGCACTCCTCTGGCAAGTCATCCAGGGCGTCGGCGTTCCTGCTACTATCCATGCTCTGCCTGCTTGACAGAGCCTCTTCGGCGGTTGCGAAAGACTCGATACTCGATAATGATGCCTCGCTGCCTCGCCTGGAATGCTGTGGTCTCTTCTGTTGATTCTCCGTAATCGGACCCCTGGTAGTCTCGATCGAGGATTCTGAGGTGTAGCTGGCGTTACTGTCCCGGCGGGCCATGCGCTGGCTGATCGTACCCATGGCACTGTGAAGAAAGAAGTGCTCGTAATCAAAGGCGTCCTCTCGGTCCTCATGTGAGACTTGATGCTGCACGGCCTCGTGATATAGCGAGTCCCCGCCTTCGCTCACCGAGTCAAAAACTTCTTCCAGCTCGTCCTCATCTATATCGCCGTTCTCGGTGAACATGTCGTCGTCTTCCACGTTGACGAAGCCTTCCGCCCGGAGCGCGGCTTCGCTGTCGCGGTCCAGTTGTGCAGCTTGGCCATGGCCCACGTGTTGAACATTCTCGACACTGTATATACTTCCTCCGTCGTCTTCGCCTATTTCGCCGACATTCACGGCGCTGTCCTTGCCGACACTCGCGGTTTCGTCGCTTGATTGGCCCAGCTTATCAGGGTCACCGTCCGATCTGGTGTCAGAGCCCGCTGTCGAGTCTGACGCGCCTGCCCACTGGCCGATTCGAGAGTAGGTAAAGGGACTGGGCGTGCGTAAGCTCTGCATGCTCCTCCTCTTGAGGCTGTCAGCTCGCGCTTGCTCCCGCAAGCTGGAGATCTTGCCCTTGAGGTCGTTGACTTGGTCCTTTATGTCTCTCATCTGCGTCACCGAGGCGGACCGGGCGAGACCTCGCTCGCTACCACTCCCATATGTCGGACTCGTGATCGAAGAGTGCCTATATGATGGGTCGAGATGGGCCCCACTCGACAACTGTGATGCCTCGTCTTCGCTGAGCGGTTCGAGTGGTGCCTCACGCACTATATACGACGCCCTCTTGTACTGGCCGTTCAGCTGATCCGCACTCTTAGAAACGGTCAGCGGCTGCCTAGCACTGGGGATCCCAATGACACTCGACGACCTCTGCGGGTAGACCTTGATAGGCAAGCCGATGCGCAGGGAATTATCACTGCCCTTTCTGCTGTGACCCGAGAGAGCGGGTGACGAAGGAGACGTTGTCGACATGTAGAGTGCAGACGTCGCCCGTGCTATTGGCGGAGAAGGAGTTGAACCATTAGAACCAGACGAGTAGGTTGCAACAGCCAGTGAGGTCCGAGCCCTCGTGAGGTTGTCCTCCATAGTCTTCACACAGCGAGTTAGAGCTGTGGGATCGCTTGTCTTGGGGCTGTTTGGCTCTCAACTCACCGTCAATCTCCTTTTCGCATTAGCAAGAATGTGCTCAGCCCTCCTGCTCAGTTGGGCGGTCGAGTACTTCTGTCTGCTCTCATAAGAGAGGCTCACTGGCACAATACTCTGCACATCTGACGCGCCAGTCACGTCCGACTCCTCAACATAGGAACTAGCCATGCTCTCCTCATCGTCGCCCTGGAACACGCTGTCGCCTCCCACACTGACAGCGTCACTAAAGTCTGCGAATAGGTTGGCCTGGTCATGGTGGTCGGTAATTGTGCTGTCGCTGCCCGTTGAGGAGCGTCGGTCTCGTTGTGCTGCGGCCTGCTCCTTTGCCTTCTTCTTGATAGCTGAGATACTTTCGCGCTGGCCCATCGTCGGTGAGGATCGTAGGGCAGCATCGCTCTCGCTATCTGTGTCCTTCGTCCCGTAAGGTGAGACCCGGACAGGGATGTGCCGAGGAGGTGAGGGCCTCCCGGGCGTGCTCTCGGCCTCGGTGACCTCGCCGATGTCTGAGAGCATTGTCCCGTTCCCGTAAATGATTGGCGTCGCGGGGGCGGCAGAAGCAAAACCGGTGAACTGTTGATTGTACAGCATGTTGTTGATGTTGTCGCTTGGTGCACCGGCGGCCTGGGCGTTCCTCCACATGGTCAGAGGCGACTGAGGACGGTTCGAGTCGAGGCGGACAGGCGAAGGGGACCGGTCGTAGTCGGGGTAGTCGGGCAGGATCATGTCCGGGTTAGTGAGGGTTGGGGAGGCGGGCAGTGATGGGTGATGGGCAGGCGCGGATCCTGTCGAGCCAGGTCGCGATCCCATGGTAGCGGCCATTTTGGCACTTTTTGGGGCGGTAGGGCGCTTCCCCCGAAACACAGTTGTATGCAAACGGCGGGGCCAAGGTCGAGGAGGGTAAAGGCCACGACGGGCAGGCCCTGCCTCGGAAGGCTTACTGCAGTTCCCCGGGGCCGAAGCTGGTCGTGCCTATGTCATGGGCGTGTGTGATGGAGAGCTGGAGGCGATAGTCTATAAGGGAGACTCTGGTCTAATCAAGAAGGCAGGCTGCTGGCGGCGATATCCTGTCGGTTGCGAGAGCAGCACGCTGAGTTGGGCCGGCGTATGGTCGAGGGTGAGGGCGCGGTTGCACGTCGCAGCGGGCATCAACAGGGCACGCACGGGGAGGTGTGCAAGCAATGGGCCGAGTACGTGCGAGTGAAAGTTTGGCAATTTCTGGCGTTACAGTCGAAAAGAAATAGACTCGGTGGAGGCCAAGGAAACACGAGGTGCGCGCTTCCAAAACACAAAGAGAAAGAAGGAGCTGGACGGGCCGGGGTGTGAAGAGCAAGTGGTTCTCGCAAGTGTCGATCCTGGCTCCAAGCGGTTTGGACGAGGTCGTTGGGCTTAGATGGGTTTGTCCCGAGTTTTGTTTTGGTGTCGCGGTCAGATCCGAGCAGGTGCCAATTGGTGGAAAGCGAGTGGACGTGGTGCTAACTGCATGCACCACAGGGCAAAAGGTGGGAGGGACGGAGCAGAGACAAGAGGCACAGAGAGAGATACGAAAGTCTGGTTGAGGGTCAGGAAGCGAGCTGGGATTGAGTTAGAGGAGCAAGAGCCGTGCACACGGTAAATTGGCTCTGCAGGTGCAACTTGCAGTGCAGCCAGAGCCGGGGCCGGGGAGGGGCAGGGACATGAACCATGACCGGGACTGGGACCAGCAACTGGGACCAGGACAAGCGACTGTGAGTGGAGTTGGGGGCTATAACAAGCGACTTGCACAGCGCTGACCACAAGCATCTCCCGATCCGGGCCAAGATTCAAGTATCGCGGTGGGTACGTACAGTAGCAGGCAGGTAGTTGGCGAATTAATATACATGCTGTGTGCCACGGCAGATACCTGGCTGATAGGAGGAACGGCAGTGGCGTGCCCAGGTACCGGCGAGCTGGGCGACCGACGGGGCGCATTGATGGCTACAGGCCGTATTGCGCAGCAGCGTGGCATAGCATACTGTATAGGGCAGGCATACAACATGGCATAAGGCCGCCTAAATACATCATCAATCTCGCTCTGTCCTGCCCTCGCTCCTTGTGGCCTGTGTCTTCAGCTGGGCCGGAGCTGGACAATGAGATTGTGTTTCCTAATGCGGCAGCTCATCGTACTACCGCACCGTCCTGACCATGTCTTGGCCACCCGGGCCGCTCTCCTGCCTCTGATGAGGCCGGCTATAGCCTTCCCAGCTAAGCTGATCGAGACAGGTGTGGGAACATGTGAAGGAGCAGTCCCGGCCGTGCGATGCACAAGTTACTCTCTTGCCAACCTACAGGTGCCTAGGCAGGCAGGCAGGCAGGCAGACAGACTACCGCCCAACCCAGATGCCAACCAAGATAGGAAGAGAGGTCGATGTAGCCCAAGATCTCGGCCCAATGCGGCCGTGCATTCGAGCAGTGGCTATCAAGATCTGCCAGGATGTTTTCTGTGGTCCAGGCCGTCTGTGCCATTCAGGCCGTGGTCAAAGAGTGTGGTACTGCCCCTCGAAGGATGCCACAGAACCTTGCCGGAATGGAGCGCAGAGCCTCCCCAGAGTTGAGCATGGTCGAGCAAGTCGGGCGAGCTGGCGTCCTGGCGTTGCCGAACACTCGCTCGCCTTCCCACCCACTGCCAGTATAGTCTGATCTGTACAGTATCAAAGGTGTGCCCACTGTGACGGCGTTTGCATATTAGGAAAAAGGGGCCACGTTCCCACTGGTGATTTTCATTGGCGTCTGGCCGATTGCTCAATGCTCTGGTTTATTTGATGTTGCACCCAATTATGCACCTTCAGGGGCCCCCTGATCGTGATCAAGATTGCTCCTTTCTCCACGCGAACCCTGTACCTGCTTTCGTCGCCTCCCGCCGGTGGGGCACGGCAGACCTGTTGGGGCTCCTTCTTATTACTCTTCATACTTCGTTCATCCTTGGTCATGACCTGATCCACACGATGACTGTCAGACCGCGTTCTTGACGACGTCGAGATTGAAGGACTTTGTAAATATGACACCAGCCAGTTCCTCCCTTCGTAGATTGAAACTAATCCTCGATCCCCGACCGTCTGGGTATGCCGAACGTCCCCTGCACGCGCCTAGGCTGTGGGTCTCTTCGGCACTTTTTCGCTAACATGTCATTGGCCTTAGTTGCGACCTGCCCTGGTCGGTCGGTGGAATGAGCCATGCCCTGTCTGCCCTGTCTGCCCTGTCTGCCCTGCGCTGCCCTGCGAAACTCTCCTGAGCGAAACAAAAATACTTTTAATATTCAACGCTGCGGGACGGAGATGACTCTCGCGGCTGCAACGGTGTTCCCGTACCCCGATGGGGCTACGGAGGCAGGCTGTGAGAAGCAGAACATAGCTGTCAGGACCTGGAAGCTTATTTATGCTGCCCATACGGATAATTCCCTCGCCTGGCGGGACATGATACACTTCGAGGCGTGTCTCCGCCGGCTTCATCTTGCCGTCATGTCCAAATTCTTTGCAATGTTCGTTATGACTCGCAGGAAGCGAAACCGTCGATCATGCCTGGGTCACTGTTTCCAGACCACACCCATCGGTATTGAATACTTGGGGTGAGATATAGCAGTCGACCTATTAATGCTGTCAGGGCCTTGGGAACTATACCTGCAGGTGACCCTGGGGGGGGGTGAGGATGTTCCGCAGACAGTCAGCGGGTGCGTCAACGCACGGCACTGCTGCAATTCAACCTGTCATATAGAGTAGTAAGCGAGAGGATTTGCAGGAAATAAAGCATCAGACACAGCCGTTGTCGTCAGGTCGTCCGGCTCAAACGGTAGGCCAGACAGGGAGGACCCACCCACGTCGTGCGACACGACTCCTGCAGCTCCTAAAATGAACGAACTGCAGTCCCGAGCGCCAACCGCCCGGCCCAGCCCACCGTATCTAATCTAATCGATAAACCCAGTCCCGCCAAAAATTTGAGAGACGCCGGCTCTGGATTTACTATGCGCATGCATGCGACCAGCTCTCACACCCAGTTAGCAAATCCTCCACCACCAACCGACAACACCACGACTCATCGCAAAGATGCTGCGACAAATGTAAGCCCATGGGGCAGACCCTTCAAACCTCCCAAAACTACGTCTGACGAATACTTCCTTGCAGAAAACCCCGTAACGCCCGCTCCAAGCGGGCCCTCGAGAAGCGCGCTCCCAAGGAGAAGGAGAACCCCAAGACGTGCCTCTTCCTGCGCGGAACGACGTGCTCGCAGGTGACGCAGGACGCCCTGGCGGACCTGTACTCGCTCCGCCAGCCGCTGGCCAAGAAGTTCACCAAGAAGAACGCGATCCACCCCTTCGAGGACGCCACCTCGCTCGAGTTCTTCTCCGAGAAGAACGACGCCTCCCTGCTCGTCTTCGGCAGCTCCTCCAAGAAGCGTCCCCACTCCCTGACCCTCGTGCGCACCTTCGGCCACCGCGTCCTCGACATGCTGGAGCTGGGGCTCGACGCCGACTCGTTCCGCCGCCTCGCCCAGTTCCGGGGCAAGAAGCCCGCCGTCGGCCTGCGGCCCATGCTCGTCTTCGCGGGCCCGGCCTTCGAGAGCACCGTCCCGGACGAGTTCACCATGGCCAAGAGCATGCTCACCGACTTCTTCGCCGGCGAGAGGGGCCCCGGCTCCGACAAGGTCGACGTCGAGGGCCTGCAGTACGTCATCGTTATCTCCGCCGACGAGGCCGAGGCCCAGGCCACGGGCCTGGGCGACGGTTCCGTCAGCAAGCCCGCGATCCACCTGCGGTCGTACCTGATCCAGACGAAGCGGAGCGGGCAGCGGTTACCGCGAGTCGAGGTGAGTCCTCTATTTGATTGTTCCTATGGCGAGATATTGCCACTTTCCCGGTTTAAAGACTGACAGTGATTCCCCAAACACACAGGTCGAGGAGATGGGACCCCGGATGGACTTCCGTGTGGGCCGCATGAGGGAGCCCGATGAGGCCATGAACAAGGAGGCCATGCGGCGGACCAAGAAGGGCGAGGAGAGGACTAAGAAGAACGTCACCGTGGACTCGATGGGCGACAAGCTCGGCCGCGTCCACATGGGCAAGGTGGACCTGAGCGCCCTGCAGACGAGGAAGATGAAGGGCCTGAAAAGGAGCCGCGGCGACGAGGCCGAGGCCGTGGCCGAGGACGAGAGCTCGGCGGAGGAGGAGGAAGCGCCCAGCAAGCGGAGGAAGTGAGCGAACTGTACAACTGGAGGGCCTGTCGCTCCTGGTGCGCGGACAATTTTGCATTAACGGTGTATGGCGTTGGCGGGTTCACTCATGACTCAACTGCAGGTCCATTTCGGCTGGAAAAATACACTTGTGCTTCTTATCTTCCGGGCTGGGGTTTATTGACGGATACCTAAAGCCCTATCTATGGTACGTGATATACAACATGTACATCGAATCGCCCAAAAGGCCATTCGTTCATCCAGTCCACGCCAGTCTGTTTCGACCAGCTACCCGCAGCCTAGCCCCACGGCACGATAGACAATGTAGCTTACGGCATCATAGTGCCGTGTTTGTGCTTATGATGCCCATCTGATGGCGAGAGGTATCACTTCCGCAGAGCGTTCTCGTACGCACGCAGTACGTTGTCGCAGACTCGTCAAGAGAGCGTGCCAGGCGGAATCGCATCCGTCCAGGCCGTTCCCGCTCACATCCGCGGCGTGACCACGCGACGTCGCCCAGGTCCAGGTCCAGGTCCAAGCATCATGGCCTTGACCCCGAGGGGTGCTTGGGTGAGTCCCCAGCCTTGCCGCTCCGGCTTCGAAGGCTCTTCCATGTTAGTCGCCCTCGATCGAGAATGTTATTGGCGTCACGACCCCAGAGAAGTCTCAATCAGCCAGAGTCACTTCCATCGCTGACAACGAACATTGACCCAGGGCGGTAGATCTGGTCAAGCTTCCTCCTCAACGTCCCCGGGGTGTCGGGGCCGGGCGGCGTGGCGAGCCGATCGCTCTGTTTCGGGGTATGCTCCTTCGGCCGTTCCACTCGCCTGCTTCTGATGAGGAAAGACCTCGAATTAGCCACCGTCATCATCCCCGTGCATAACCCGCAAAAGCATGCATTGGTGAATCAGCAGGCAGGGGCGGGAAGCTCGAGTTCCACATAGGCGGGTCGCAACCCCTGTGCATGGACCTTTGGGAGAAACAAGAGCACACGTCAATTGACATCTTTCTCCACAAGTGCGCGACAGAAAAATCAGGAGCACTCGAGAAGTAGGGGAGTAAGGAGGTGTCAGCTCACGTGTCGCTCGGCGGCGAGGGGATGGGCGAGCTTGGGTTGACAAGCTCGCTCAGCATCTCGATGTGGCTCGTAAAGTTGAGCTCGCTCGGCTGCTCATCAGCCCAGCCAGGCCCCCACATGTCGATGGGTATGTGGCTGTTGCCACTGCTGCCCGTGTCGTACAGTGCCAGGCGGACTGCCCACTCGAGGTGCGGCCACCACTTGCGTTCGACGTCCGGGCCGAAGTAGTCGGAATTGAAAAGTGATACGATCCCCAGAACCTCCCTCCTGGACATCCCTTGCAGCCACCAGATATTGTCGAGGACCTTCAGCAGGGCAAAGAAGGACGCCAGGATGGCGAGGGCCCGCGGTCGCCTCTCCTCAACAAGCTCGACAAAGCGCTTCGAGACAGTGGCTGGAAACGCGAGCGCCCCTTTGCCCGGCTTGCTATGCGCCCAGTTTAGGGTCGCCACTGCGTGCTGGTATGCCTGCCGAGTGCTTGTCGCTAGGTCCATGGGTTCGCTTCCAGGGAGGGCATAATTCGGATCGTGCACCGGGGTCACTGGCGCAGACGGGCCGAGCGCCGTGATTTCCTCGTCCAGGTCGTCAAGCAAGTGGCCAAAGAAACCCTCTGTCGCTCGGCTAAAGTTTAGGTTCAAAACTGGTTGGGAGTCAATGATCGCAAGGATAATGTCGTTCTGCTTCAGCCAGGCCCACGAAGCCGCCACGACGGTCTTGACGCCCTGGAAGGAGTGAAACCAAGTCAGTGGTGGCTGATACACGCTCCCAGACGCTCCAATGTCCCTCCCTTCGTAGCCTCCGGCGTTCATCAGGGCAAACGGAGACTCATCCTTTGTGAATATGCGCGTAGCAGTGCTCTGGAAGGCGATGAGTGTGGAGGTGAGGAACAGCGTTGCAGCGTTGTCGGCGTTGATGCCGCTCTTCAGGCTGTTGCTGTAGTTGTTTAGGCACGACGCCATGTACGCGTGGCCGGCGCGGGTCAGTTCGGTGTCGTTCGGGTACAGACTCCTCATGTGCAGCGCGGACACGGCGAGGATAGCATCGACCAAGTGCGTAGACCCAGCAAAGGCGAGCTCCGGGATGGCGACGCCCCACATCTCTGCGAGCTCCGGCGAGGTGATGGCGAGTGTCTTGTAGGTGTGGTTTGTATACTGGTGCATCAAGCGGAGCTCCGTCAGGCGGCCGATGGGTTGTGATCCGGGCAGTGGCTGTGGTGGCTGGCGGTACAGCGGGATGGAGAACGCAGAGGACTGAGGAGTGGAGGGAACGTAGCCTGCTGGACGAGGCATCGAGGCTTCCGAGAGCAGATCGTCTAGCGAAGCAGCCTGGCCGCTGGAACCCGGCGAGGCCGTTGAACCGGCCAGGAGGGCGTGGAGCTCCTGGGCAACATCCGGGTTCTCGAAGTCACAGGGCACGCCATGCTTGACGCAGTTGCCGCAGCGTGGATGAACCTCATCGCACTGGAGTAGGTCTTGTCAGTCATTAGAACGTACGTACGTGGCAAGGCCCGTAGGAGGACGCGAGGCCGACGAGGGCGCTAGGAATAGACAGGGGGAACAGGAGCTGGACCTTGATCTTGCGCGCCTTGCACCGGCGGCACCCGGCTCGACTCTTTTTGTGGGACCTTCTTGGAGGCATCGGAATGTCTCAGGAGATGATGATGTCTATTATCCTCTTATGAGGTAGGCAAAACCTTGGCCGAAGGCTATCTGCGTCCTTGCTACCGAGGCAGCAGGTGCATGGCGAGCCCTGAGTGGCTTGTGACCAGACCGAGACTCGAAACGGGGGAGCGGGCCGGTGTGGTCGGGTCCGTGCTCTAAGTCGTCAGATCTCGGCGGAGTCAGAGGGCAGGAAGCAGCAGTAGGCCCGGAGCAGCTGTCTCGGTGGAGGAGAAGGTCGGGAAGAGGATGTGTCTAAGGTCGCGAGTTCGAGTTCGAGGTCGAGGCGAGGGTCGGGATTGGTATTAAGATTTGGAGCAGCGTAGTCGCGGGCGCGGGGATAGATCTACTCGATCTGTTGTGTGCTCAATCTGGGTCTCGTCAGGCGTACCAGCGGGGGGTCGAGCGTGCCTTGCTGGGATGACATATGCTTGCTTGCTATTGAGAGCTGAGACTGAATGACTTGACTGATTGACTGACAGCAACCTTGGACGTGAATTGCGGAATCAGGGGGGGGGGGTGCTGGGGTGTTATGATTCGGACCACTGGAAGGGCCCGATTGGCTCATACTCGGCCTGTGGTCGATCCGGGACACAGTCGGTGCTCCCGGACCCGTTGACGGTTCTCTCGAGTGGCCCAGCCCGAAGCAGCTTGGCCTGGCCATGATGGCACGGAATCCACTAATGGTTGCACACTGCCACCGCTCCGCCTTACGGGCGCGCGTAACGCAACATCTCGATTCCAGACAGCCTTCAGATGGCGATGCTGTGCTAGTGCGCTGGAAACCCAGCTGAGACGCTGCCGGCCGATGGTATGAATCGCCCCGGCGCTGGCGTCCGGTGACAGGCAGTCACAAGTCTCCAGAGTGGACGAACGGGATGAAGTCAGGCAAAGAGGAGAAGTCTCATCCTTGCCAACTTTGTCGTTCTGGTTCTGGCAGTTTTCAGACAGGCGTTTGGTTTCCAGGCGCCCAGCCCTGACCAAGGGCAGACCATCGAGCGAAGAGCCACGTGCATGGCTCTGTCGACGGTCCACATACGCGTGAGAAGGTTGATTCGTCAAAACGTGACAGCCAGATCTGGATCTCCGGAAAGCTTAATGAGGTGCAAACCAACTAAAATTATACATGGCGTGGGCTGCCAACGCAGATCTGGGGCGTGCAAGCCGGGATTTGGCACCGTCATTCCTGCGGATTGACGAAATTGGTATGGGGCCGAGCCTATCTAGTGGTACGTCCCAACTGACGTGATAACATCAGCACCACCGCAGAAACAAGGACACTTGTGATGCTATCGCGGCGAGCTTTGATATAGTGGTTTGCTGCCACGAGCGCGCGGCGGATGGATGCGTAGCGTCGACTATGGGGCAGGGGGGACGGGCAGCATGAACCTCACCATTAGTCGTATCAGGCGAAACGGCCAGAATGGGCCAGGCGTCCCTACTTCCTTTGCCTAGAGTGTCACCTCGACCGGATGGCGGACGAGCGTGTGGCTGAGAGCTTCCCCCCGGTGGAGGGCAGGCAAGAGAGCTGGTCCCTGCCGGGGCGGATGGCGCCTTCTCGCAAGCCCAGCATGTGACGGGACAACAACTCGCCGTGTCATGGCTACCAGCAGCTCTGATGAGCAGAGTTTGGCCCTGGTCATCACCGCTATAAGACGAGATGTCATCCGGTCAGGGGAGAAGCGATTCTGATTGTATGCATGAATCTGAGGCTCAAGCTGAGGCTGAAGTTGAAGCCGATTTCCAAGCCTCGTGCCTGGTAGGGCTCAATTCCGAGTGCAAGGTGGTGATGGTTCCCGTGTCGAGGGATAGCCGTTTATCCTGCAACGTCTGGAATAGCGTAGACTAGAGATTACCTTACTACGAGACAATTAGACTGGTGTTTGCAACTCAGGATCTGATATTTGGCACGACCGAAACTATAGTCTGGTGTGCTAGAGATCTGGAGAATTGTGCGATGGTAGAACTGATTGGAATGGGTCCTATCTCGTTTTGCATGCCAAGAGCTGTATTGTGATTGAGAAGATCAGAAACATCAGTGTGCATGCTCGATGGGTCTGGGGGTGGCTCGGTGCTGTCTTGATGCAACGCATCCGGTCTGCTTGGAGTCAGAGATGGTATCAAGTGCTACGTACTGATCGTCTATGCACGCAGCATGTATGTAATGTACGACATGGCACAGCCCCAAGGCGCACGCACAGCTGTCGGCGGCGTCAAGAATGCCTCATCTGGGTACGCTGCTATCTCCGACTCGGGCATGTCGGAAGTCGGGATGATTCCAGAGGTGCGTACTCCGTTCTCCGCAGGCCATGTGGGCTGTGGAGAATCCGAACCCGGTGGTGGGTAGGACAACGTCCGCTGTCACATCGGCCGAAAAGGTTACACAACAAAAGTGTCGATTAGGTAAGTGAGGACTCATGTGTGTCAAGGCGGGCGGGCAGGGCATTCTCGTATGATTTGGTTGACTCAGGATGTTTCATTGCCGGCGGTCAAAGGGCGTTTGTGTTGCGCAATCACTTGGCCATATTCCGAGATGCGATCCATCCAGGGGAATCGCTCCCTCCCTCTGCGGGTAGGCTGGCAGAGCGCCTAGCTAGACTAGTAGTCCAGGTGGTGGTGCACTATGTCGAACTGGCAGGTCGACACCACCACCTCCCGCAACCCGCAACCCACAACCCACAACCCACCACCAGTGGCACCACCCAGTTCGGGCCCAGGCTCCGTGCCCCTGACTAGCACCAGTCCTAAAGGTGGCAGCAGCAGCAGCAGCAGCAGCAGCAGCAGCAGATGCCGATGCTCAGATGCCCAGGTGCCTGGGTGCCCCAGATAGTGGTCCTGGTGGCCCTACTGGCCCTGTCACTGTGGGGCATGTTTAGGGCCTCTGCGGGTGACCTGCATCGATTGACTCGGTGTTTGATCCACCTGCGAGCGGCTTCAATCGGCCCCGGCCACCACCCACTGGTTCCCGCCGGCACCCAGCTCGCAGCTTGTGCAGCTCCCCAGCTGCCAAACTCCACCCGCACCTGCTTCGTGATGACGTGAAAATATTTCACCGTCCACAGTAAGCCGACCGACAGGCGCATTCTGGAAGGGCGCAATGGCTGGGATGCATCCAGATTACCACCCGCCTGTCCCGTTTGTCCATCTGTCAGCAGGCGAAGCGGCCAGAAAAGCATTCCCACAAGCACCCAATTAGTCAGTGGGCCTTTTTGTCTTCAATTGCGCCATCGCCCCTAGCGGATTCTCTCTCGTCATCACCGCCGTTTTTTTTCGTGACTCTGTGCCGCTGGTGAGTCGATACCGCGGTTTGTCCTGTTCGTGTAGACTATACAGAGTCATCACATCTCCATATATATATCCATTGGCCTCACCTCTGCCCTGCCAGACCTCTTGGCCTGGACCTGGACCGACCGACGATCCATTGGACTCTCTTTGCCTCTTGACCCTCCTCCCAGCATCAGCTACCGTTTTTTCAACCCACGCCTCCCCGAACTTCGACAGTCCCGGCCCAGCCCCACCCCGGCGCAATCATGACTGTCCCCGTCCTCAACGGCCACGCCAACGGCACCGGCCATGCACATGACCAGCCCATCGAGACCCCGCCCCGCGCGCCCTCTCCGGCCCAGGGATTCGGCACCCTCGCCGTCCACGCCGGCTCTCCCCATGACCCTGCCACCGGCGCCGTCATTGAGTCCATCTCGCTGTCCACCACCTTTGCCCAGAACGCGGTCGGCAAGCCAGTCGGCGAGTATGAGTACAGCCGCAGCAGCAACCCCAACAGGACGAACCTCGAGACCGCCGTCGCCGCCGTGGAGCACGCCAAGTATGCTCTCGCCTACTCGTCCGGCAGCGCCGCCACCGCCAACATCCTGCAGAGCCTGGCCGCCGGCTCGCACGTCATCTCCGTATCCGACGTCTATGGCGGCACCCACCGCTACTTCACCCAGGTCGCAAAGGCCCACGGCGTCAAGGTCACCTTCACCCCGGCCATCGAGGTCGACATCAGCGAGCACATCACCGACGCCACCAGGCTGGTCTGGATCGAGAGCCCCTCAAACCCCACCCTGCGCCTCGTCGACATCCGCAAGGTCGCCACCGCCGCCCACGCCCACGGCATCATGGTCGTCGTCGACAACACCTTCATGAGCCCTTATGTCCAGAACCCCCTCGACCACGGCGCCGACATCGTCGTCCACAGCGTCACAAAGTACATCAACGGCCACTCCGACGTCGTCATGGGCGTCGCCGCCTTCAACAGCGACGACCTGCGCACCCGCCTGTCCTTCCTGCAGAACGCCATCGGCGCCGTCCCCTCGGCCTTTGACTGCTGGCTCGCCCACCGCGGCATGAAGACCTTGCACCTGCGCGCCCGCGAGGCCACAAAGAACGCCACCGCCGTCGCCACCGCCCTCGAGGCCCACCCCCAGGTCATCGCCGTCAACTACCCGGGCCTGGACTCGCACCCCCACCGCGCCATCGCCAAGAAGCAGCACCGCGAGGGCATGGGCGGCGGCATGCTGAGCTTCCGCATCCGGGGCGGCCACGCCGCCGCCGAGCGCTTCTGCCAGCTCACCCGCGTCTTCACCCTCGCAGAGTCGCTCGGCGGCGTCGAGAGCCTGTGCGAGGTGCCCTCCAGCATGACCCACGCCGGTATCCCCAAGGACCAGCGCGAGGCTGTCGGCGTCTTCGACGACCTCGTGCGCCTCAGCTGCGGCGTCGAGGACGCAGAGGACCTGCGCGCCGACGTCATCAACGCCCTGGAGAGGGCGGTCGCCGAGACGGGCGCCAAGGGCAACGGAGTGAACGGTAACTAAATGTAGATATCTTTTTCTTTGTTTTCTGGATGGGCTCGAAGGTGGCGTTTTGTCGGTCTCTGTTTGTGATGACGGGGAAAGGTTTCCCTTGTCAAGGCTTCATCGACCCAAGAACAAAAAGAAAGAAACCCCAAAATCCGGGGTGGAAGGGGCCTGAGGCGTTCTACATTGGTCGGGCGTGTATTTGATAGACATGGTGTCATACCAACTGAGGAGCACATCAACATGGGGGTCTTATCCAACTTTGGCCAATGATGGGCCATGACCACGCGAGCATTTGTCCTTGTCCCACTCCATCTCCCACTACACGTTATGTGTCTGGTGATATGTAGCACATTTGGAGGGAGGGGTGGCAGGCAATACTGCATTTCAGAAAAAGAGCCGCAAATCATTTCCATTGAGTGCGGGCGGGTAGCTAGACATTAAGCACGCCTTCCCCATGCCGTCCTTTGCATGATGTATGTACCCCCTGTCTCCCTTTCCACAAAACCGATCGAACCAACCGGCCTTGAACCCCTCCCTCCGCCCTGCCAATTCCAGAACCCCAGTTGGTTTGCAGAAGAAAAATCGGGGAGCCAACTAGCCATGCTCATGGTAATGCTCGTGCTCACTCATGCTGTATGTATGGGTTGTGTTTGTGTGTATGCAAGTGAGAAGTGACAAAAAGGCGGCGGGCGGGCCTCAGCAGGCGGGTGGACGGAAGAGTGTATGAATGTATGTATGTAGGGAGATGAAACCAAGCGACAGGCAAAAGAAAAGAAACCAAGAAGCCTCCCTTCCAACCCGGCCGATTTGAAACGTGACAACGAGTCCTATCACCTCCCCCCTCCGTCCTTACAGAAGATCTCCAATCCAATTCCGTCCACGATTTTCCCTGTTCCACCATGTTCGTGAACCGGTGGGACGGGACGGGACGGGACGGGCCAAGGGGGATAGGAGAAGGGGAATTGTGAAACCATACCAGAAAAACGCCATACTATCAAAATCATCAATGCCCTTTGGGATCTACTTCCCTGTTTTTGGTTTTGGAACGGTGAACGGAGCATGGAAACAATGTCTGACAGGGAGAATCGAGAACGCCGGAATCACAGAGGTTCTGTGTGATGCATCAACGCTGCGCGAGTGGCCCTCCTGTCTCGCATTACCTGGCCCGCTTCTTTTTCTTCTTCTGGTGGTACCATCTCTCCACCTCCTATAACAAATTTGATCAGTAAACTCGTTCACAAAAGTAGGCCTCCAAGTAGCGAAGGCTCGGGTTGGAAAGAGGTCAAAATCTTACAGTCGCGAGCGCCAGGAACCGAGTGACCGTGGGCATACCACCCATGGTCGTGACACGCCAGTTAGCCATGCGGTGCTCCACCAGCTTCCTCGCGCTGCGGATGTACTTGAGCGGCGCCGTACCGAGGTCCTCGTTGGTGATGTTGGGGTTCTTCAGCTGCCAGAGGATGATCTGCACCCAGCGCTCCAGCGCGGTCCACTGCAGGAGGTGCCCGCCCAGCGCGAGGGTCTGTTCGGCGTGTAGCCTAAACACAAAGTGTACGGTTCCGGATGGGAAGAACACTGTCTGGCCTGGCTTGAGGATCACGAACCGCCAGTTGCCCCCCGTATAGTTCAACGGGTCGTTCATCCATTCCTCCTGCTCTTCATCGGTCGGTCGTGCAAGCCATCCGAAACCAAAGTTGCCCTCCTGGATCGTGATCCAAGTCGACCAGCCGTGACTGTCCATGTGTGGGGCTGTGTTGTGGCCACCCTCGGACATGAGAACCCACTCGAGCAGCTCCGTCCACTCGTTCCACTCCTCTCGGGTCGCCTTGATCCTCTCGGCGCAGTGACCTTCCAACAAGGCATCGCGGATCCGGGGAAGCAGCTGACAGTTTTCGCCCGTCAAGAAAGATGGTAGTATCGAGGGCGGAAGGGGACTTCGAAGGTCGAGGATGTTCCACGGATCTCGCGACGCCTGGCCCCGGAGGAAGCGATCCCGAATCGCGCTTAGACTTTTTGTTTCGTAAGATGGCAGGTCAAAGTTGTGAGAAGGTATTTGCACGGAGACCTGTCTGCTCAGATCTTCCATGCGTTTGAATAATTGTGATATTGGACGTTCGCTGTTGGTCCATTTGAACTGTTGTTGACCTGTGGTGATGATTGGAAGCCGTTCCGTACCCCTTTCTAATATCGTAGAAGCCTCTTCCGAGTTCAGAAAGCCGACATCAATAGGGCCCTTCCTGACGTCCGTATTTGGGTGCTCGCACTTTGAAAGTATGGCGTGAATGTATCTATTTGTCGTTTCACCACGAGACCAGTCGTCCTCCTTACGGTCGGTGAACTCGTGTTCTAACTCGGCGAGAACCTTGCGCCTGAACTCTTCGTTGAACGCCACGTCGGGCGGGGGTCGACAGTCGCTGGAATTTGATTGCGGTTTGTTCCAGAACTCAGCACTCCCAGAAGGCGATTGCGCCTCAGTCTTGGACAAAGGCTCCTCGGCATCCAACCGTCGCCTCTTTGGGGGCAAATCAAGCTCAATTTCGTCAATTCCTGGAATCGAGGTTGCGCGCCTCCTCCGGGGCACAGCTGTCCATCTCGTGCCCGACCCCGTCTCCTCAAAGCTGAAGGTGTGCTGGTCCATCTGCGGCGCCCTCCCGACTGTCGGCTGGGGCGTGACAGCCACGGGGGTCGCCGATCGTGTTGCCTCAAGGGCACTGGTAATGAGCTGGGCATATGAATTCAGATGCGAAGCGCACAAGTCGTTGCGGCACGCGCCGTACAGCTTCGCCATAGCCTCGATATTGAAGGAATTCCCGTCGTCCAGCGCCGACAGGAATGCTTCGGGCACGGCGCGACAATCACAGCGTCCACCATGCGCCCGCGCTATTGAAGACGACAGAATAGGTGCTGATGGATCATACGGCCGGCTTCTTGGTGACTGCATGCCCGGCCTGGGTCCTTCTGAGGGAACAGTAGGAGGTTGCAACATCGGAGCACCGGGGGTCGTCCCTTCCCCTGGGGCGTTGTCGAAGCCATGTGGAGCTGAGCCGTTCGTGCTTGCTGGTTGCGGCGGGGCCGTCGAACGCCGTTCATGAGAAGGCACGGGGGCTGGTGTGAAGGCAGGCCCGGGCCGTGGGGGGAGACCATTAAGTTCCTCGTGGCGATCTACTTGCGGATCGGTGATGGTGGTGTCACTGCTATCACCGAGGGAGAAGTCATCAGAGTGCCGGCCAGCAAGCTCGTCTGAGGACGTCGACACGGTTGGATGGTCAGCGAGGGCTGGCGCTGGGGCCGTCACCGGTGATGGTAATGGTAAGGGTGATGGTGCCTGGAGCAGATTTGGTTCTCGGCCTGTTGCAAGATGAGACTTGTGGCCGTTGACATTTGGCGTCTCATGCGCAGGTGTGTGCGCCGGGGCATGGTGGGCTGGAGGAGTCAGGGTCGTGGGCGCAAGGCCTGACCTCATCTGGATGAGGCCCTCGGCCATCTCGACCTCGGCAGGATTGATGGGCGACATTTGAGCGCCATTGGAACGGGGCCAGGGGGTTGTGCAAGACTGGCTGCCGTTGTGAGATGCAGGTGCATGTACAGGCGCGGGCGCGGGCGCATGTGCGGGCTCAGGTGGGTTGAAGGCAGTGGCTGCCGGTGTCGCGCTCCTGGAGGGGTCATCGTCAAGTGCACGGAAGACAGCCTGGCTGTAGAAAGGCTCGGCGGCGGCGTGAGGCTGTGGCATGAAGGCGCCCGCCGCGCCAGTCAGGTAAGCCATGGGGAGGTGGGTACTGGGTGATGAGGAAGGGCAGGAACAGGCATGAGGTCAAATCAAACCGTTCACCCAATGGGCCGTGAGGATGAGGCTGATGTACGGAGGTCTGAGGTGCAGGAGCTCGCTGTGTCGCCTCTCGCTTCTCATCTTTCACAGCCAGCCCTAGGGGTGCCTGCGGCTGGGTAACCAGGCGTCTGGTGCTGCCGTCAGTAGTGCTGGGCTGGAGCTTGGGGGCAGGCACTTTGGGGGGCCGCCTGGGCAGACGCGGCCACCCAATGGCAATTGGAGCAACCCCACCACTCGGGGGAGACAATCTGTGCAGTGTGATCTGGCGAGGTTGAAGACGAGTCCTTGGGCCCTTGAGGTGGAGCGCGCTGGCACTCGCATTGCCAGCTGCTGATTGAGAACGAGGCTGAGGCTTTGTAGGTGGTCTACGAAACAAAAGGCAGCCTTGACTTGTCACTGCTGCTGCTGCCACTGAGCTGGCCTGGCCTGACATGGCTCGGCTTACTTGCAGTTGGAACTGGGGCTGGGGTCCTTTGTTTGCAGCCCGCTTGAGCTGCACTTGGGCAAAGGCCCACGTACGGCCCGAGCGCCGACGAGTGATGTTCCTCGCGCCTTGTCTCCTCTCGGCCGGTTGACCCGAATCTCCTCAACTTCCTCCCATCCTCGGCCCAGCAACATCGTTGCTACTGGCCCTGGTTGTGATTCTCCTTGACCTCTTGTCAAACACTGAAACGGTTGACAACTGTCATTTGCAGATTTGCACCGAAACGATCACCTTGGACCATACTAGTCAGCACCTTTGAACCATCAGAATTCACCAGCCACGGCCGGGACCACTCGACCGTCAGAACCGAAGATCAGAGCATATATGAGCACTTCGCACAGAACTGATCAATACCCAAAAGTGTTTGTGTAGAACTCACCTTGACTCCTCTCCATATTTCGAAGCCTTTCTTGTCAGACTGCACGGCTGCAGTAACGACTTCCGTCTGTCGCGGTCCCCGCTGTACTGGATGAAATGCAGGCCATCGCAGTGTGATGGAAATGATTGAAAATCGGAACTCTGCAATGCTCGTTCAAAGAAGTACGAAAAGCCCGACTCAAGGTTTCAACGCTTCCAAAACTTGCGAAATTCTGCCTCGACCACGTCCACCATCGCCTGTCCCGTCTTGTTTTGGGAACCAAACAGGCTTATTGGTCTCTCGAATCTCAGAGGAATTGTTCGATGAAGATTGAGATGCTGCCTTTGGCACACTTCGTTTCCCGTCGGTCGGTCAACTTGAAGCCCTCGCGGGACCTGGAAAAGGCGATGTCTGTGTTGGGAGTCGCATGAAGTTTCCCTCGGGGTCAACAGCGGCCAAGGCAGCTTTGGGTTGGGCTTTTCCCTCGCATCAAGAACGCGAGGTTCCAGCCACTCGCTGGTCCAGATCAGTCTTCAGCGCCAGGGCTCACATTTCCAAGGAGGAAATGGCCTGTGTCAGCATTCCAGTCCGGGCGGAATCCTCAGCCAGGCAACGAGTACACACCCCACAGGATGATTGTCCTGCGTGCCCGACCCGGCCAATTCTTTGTGGAAATAGAGCGAGTCTGGCTTAATTTCGCTGGGTCCTCGGAGCCTTGCAATGCGTGGAACAGCCAGAATATGACCTCCCCTGCCGGATCACAGGCCTCGCTCTCCACCTGATCAGGCCTGGTCTCACACAAGAAACTGGTCAGACTTCAAAAGATCGCTGGAGGCCTAAACCACCCAAATATGCATGAAAGTGGAAACGAATATCCTATGCAAGTGGTTGCTTGGGGGAGGCACGGCACCATCCCGCTTCCCTGCATGCGTCCTACGGTGTTTGAGCTTCAAATTGACTGAACGGTGTCACGGCGGTACAGAGTGCTTTGTGGAAACATCTCTTTTCGCAAAGGTGAGCACTGTGAATCCACATGCAACGGCAAATTTCTGCTCCGAGACCTGTGGGACTCCTGGCCTGGCATCTATGCGTGCATCACACGTTAATATCAGTTGGGTTGAATCCCGCGATGTTGGTTGTGACTACGGGCTCAACTCGGATACGAACTCTACTGCATACATTGTGCGGGTCAATGCCGTCCACTGGAGTGTCTTCTGACTAGTCATCTCCGTTCAAGTCCGTCGAGGTCTTTCGACCGTGGTAGCGCCGTCGAGTCGAATCGAGTCGATCGCCGAGGCTGTGAAATTGCTCGTCAAGTAAGCTCTCGGGCTTCCGCGGTCTGCTTTGAGTTCACTTCGGTACACGCTTGGTCATCGGAGAAGCAGCCCTGGTGGTAGGTATGACACATCCACTGGGCTTTTCTCGGTGGTGAGTCCAGTAGCATCCGATTGTTGCTCTCGAGGCTGCGTCCATCACTCCTCACTGACACTCCACTTTACACAATCACGGCCTCGTCAGACGCTTGAACTGCGACCCGCCTGACCTTGCAGACGGCGGCACAGTGATGCCCAGAAGCACGCCATTGGTCTGTCGCCGTACTTTTACTTCTTCCGGGTCGGTGGCATGCAGCATCCATACATGAGGCAGGACCCACGCGCTGTGCATGCTATGGAGCATCACTAAGCGAGAGAACATCCCAAGCGGGCCTGAGCTCTCGTCATTTGATGCGACGGTGTACTTACGTTTCCTTTGAAGTCTGCGGGGGTTGTTATGTGTCCCTGGATGGTTAAAGGGCCGCACGGTCTGGGCGGGACAGTTGCCTACCCGTTGCTCGTTTTTTTGCAGATCTTGGTTGGCGGAAGGGATTTGGAATGTGTCACCAACTGGACGGGCTTGCCTATCTGTCCCTAGCCGATTGAGGTTCTCTTATGTCTCAGGTCTCGGACCGCGACCGACCAGTCGGTTAGGCGCATCAACACTTACATTCCTGGGAGTTCGTGTACCCGGCGGCTGGGATTCATGGTCCGAGACAACCACGTGCTGTTAGGCACGGAAAGTCTCTCAGTGATTGCCGCCCGCCTAAAAGAAGCTTTCCAAGCCCTCGGATATCGATGGGTCTTGCAGCGCCGAGACAAACAGATGGATGTCAACTGCACGCTGTCACTCGTCGAGTTGACAGGTGTTGACAGACGATCAGGGGCTTCTGCTCGGCGTTGCCTTTCGCCAAGCCCCTGAAGTTGCAAGCCTCTTTACCGTCTCCGTGGAACCGGGTCGCATACGCAAGTTACAACCTCCAAGGTTCGCAGTTGAGCCGCGGTGTCGCATCTATTTTGCGGCTGACGTTTGTCGTATTCCAATCGCGCCAGACCCCCTCCACGACAAAACCCCGGTCCATGTTAGCGGGCCATGATGTCCATCAGGGTTCTCATCGAAAGATTAGGCCACGGACAACCAAAGGCCACTCCATGTTTCGCGCGGCTTATGTGCGCTGGACAAATCCCTCATGAGCTGGACTCGAACTTTGCTTTTCCTTTTTCTCTCTATTGGCCACGGTGTAGACAGGCATTCTCTCACTACTGTAATAAGAGAGGAGATAAGATGAGGATACCGGACCCTTTGACCACGAAATCGAGGGCACAGGCAAGACTGGAGCTCTCGAGAACGGCATGCTTGCCGTGGGGGTGGGGTCAGATTGATCTTTCTGACTATCGCTACATGGACGCTGTCATCTGCTGACTCTAAGCTGGGCCGCGAGGCACAGTCTTCAATGGCAGCCAAGGGTTTCACCGCCCACTGTGCCCTCCTACTCTGCCACACTCGCCCTCTTCTTTTTTCTCGTCAGTCCTTGCACTCGCCTACGAACAGGACCCCACAGTCCAGCTTGGCTGCAGGATATGCGATTGCTTGGCCCGTCATTCGATCGAGGTCTGTTCCCATGGTCAAGGCTTTTTCTCTGCCCCCCGAAACTCCTGTGGTCAGAGCTGCCTGGCCGGTATTGAGCTAGCAAGCTCACCAAGCATTTCAAAGAAGGTCGGTCTATGGCGGCTTGGTAGCCCCCACCAGCGGAATCTAGCTCTGGTGTGGGTTTTGGCCTAGAGCTTGAAATGGATTCATTTCTTAGTCTCGGTGCCTGATCCGTGCCTAGCGTTTCTGGTTGGTGAGAAAGAAGTGCTGCACTCTAATAAACCCAAATCCAACAGTCGTCGGGAACACTCAGACTAGAGATATCTGTTTGTGGATTGAGACTACACATTCCGCCCTGCATCCGAGGACTGACCGAATAAATGAAAAATCGCAGGCATGCTAACCAGAATACGGACTACTCCGAAACCTAAATCAGCACAGAAATAGTTGATGGCAAGCCCTCAGAGCCGAAACAGATGATAGACAGAGATCCAGCTCGTCTGATGTATGTTTTCAGGTTGGTCACGATACAGTCTGACCATGTTGATGTCTCTTCCTGTCGCAGTTGCCCGCCACAAGAAGGTCTGAAGAGGGTGCGCGAAACAGACAAGAGAAGGGCGAGCTGGATACCCGTTCATGGTCATGGTCATGGTCAATCAATCCTTGCGTCGAACATCGCCTATCGTCCAGCATAAAATCATTTCCGCCCAGAGGGTCTATTCCGAGATCATGCCCGAATGGGTACAGATGGCCGGTCGTGGGATTGGGTTCATGTGTCAGTGGTGTCAGTTGAGTGTTTCTCCGAGTGCGTGCGTGCCTATGGGGCGTGAGGTGAGGTGGGAAAAGGCGGGAGGAGAGAAACTGCATGGTCAGCGGGGCAGGATGGTCTGCAGAGTATAGAGCATGAGAGGGTACATGGGTACATCGTGGATGAGCGCAGACCATGTCCATCAAGGTCCTCGCGCGTGTCGTCGCCCTTGCTTCTTTTTACAGCTCACTCGGCCGGTCGCCAACCCCTGCTAGGTTTCGACGCGGGCCAGGAAATCCTGCTGTGCCAAAACGAGGACCACAATTGATGCAGCCCACACTCCCGCAGATCCTATTGTTCCTCACCCACCAAGGGACCCCCCCTGGGGGCCAATCACGCAAGCCTCAAAGGCTAATCTGACGCATGCGGTTGGGTCTCTTGCGGATTTAGAAGCACAGCAGGGCAGACCCACCCCTGCCAGGTGAGCACCTTGATGGTCATAAGCGCAACTGGCTCGGCTACGGCTCGCCGGTGATGGTAGGAGAAGGGCTGTGGTGACTTGTGGTATCGCAAGGCTTTGGCTCCACGCCGGCCCCATCAAACATGCCCATGCCCATGGCCCTCGCGAGCTAACTACCGTTGCGTTGCGTGCAAAACTTGCCAACCCACTTTCTTTCTTTCTTCCTCCCTCCCCACCCACCACTCCTCCTACCTACGACTATCTGGACTACACAACCCGTTCGTCTACTACCCACCGCGCATTGATAAAGTCTCTGGTCCATCTCGTTGTGCTCGGCGTTTCGCTCTCAGATGCTCCGTCATCCTCCTTCGCACACCTACTTGACTCGGCTTGGCCCAGTCCCTCGAACCTAATTATCCTTCTTCCTCCTCCCCTCATCCTCACTTTCACTTCGACCTCGACCATAATCCGCCGACCGATCAGCCAGACCTCGCCCTCGTGCCCCGCAAGGCCCCGTCGAGAATTCACCATGTCTGCCGAAGACGCGGGTAACAGTGTAACCGTTGATTGCGGTTAGTCGGCCCCCTCGCACGCGGCCCCAGGTTGTATAAACCTGCGGCCTGATGCATCGTCCCACCAAACAAACGTTATCGAAACGTGCTGACCCTCGGCACCTGTAGGCACCGGCAACGAGTACGATGGCCGCCTGGGTCTTCGCATCAGCTCCATCTTTGTCATCCTAGTTGGCAGTCTCTTGGGCGCAGTTGTCCCCATCGTGCTTGCTAGGTCCAAACGTATGCAGGTGCCCAAGACGGCCTTCTTCATCGCAAAGTACTTTGGCTCCGGCGTCATCATAGCCACGGCTTTCATCCACCTCCTCGCCCCCGCAAACGAGGCCCTTGGCTCGGAATGCTTCCCCGAGGACTCCGCCATCAAGTCTTATTCTTGGGCTGAAGGCATTGCTCTCATGTCAGTAGCTTCTTGAGCACCTCCCTCTTTTTATTTTCTCCCGTAAATCTTCAAGCGTCGATTCATGGTTTCTCGGGCACGTCCTCGGGACTCGGCCGCCATGAATCATGTGTTTGTCTTTCACTTTTAGCCCGAGACTCTTGATGGCTGACCTCGTTCCACAGGACTGTCTTTTCCATGTTCTTCATTGAGCTGCTTGCGAGCAGGTTTGAGTGGAATGTCAATCTCGCCCACACTCACGACCCATCGATGGAGTTCATGTCGCCGTCCCTTAAGAAGGGAAGCGATGAGGAAAACGGGAGCGGCCGGGTCCCCAGCACTTCGGCTACGGTCTCAGCCGGCAATCAGCACTCCGGCTTCACGAGCGAGGTCACCTACCCTCCCGGAGGCGAGGACCACCTCGGCCACAAGCGCGAACACATCGATCCCGAGTCCTTTGCTGCGCAGATGACGGCCTTGTTCATCCTAGAGTTTGGCGTCATCTTCCATAGCATCTTCATCGGCCTCACACTCGCCGTGTCCGGCGAAGAGTTCACCGTCCTGTACATCGTGCTCGTCTTCCATCAGTCCTTTGAGGGCCTCGGTCTCGGCTCGCGTCTGGCTGTTGCCCAGTGGCCCCAGGGCAAGGAGTGGTTGCCCTATGTCCTCGGCACCGCGTATGCCCTCTCGACCCCGATCGCCATCGCTGCCGGCCTTGGCGTGAGGCGTGGCCTTGAGCCGGGCAGCCTGATGACTCTGACCGTCAACGGTGTCTTCGACTCGATCTCCGCCGGCATCCTGATTTACACCGGACTGGTCGAGCTCATGGCCCACGA
Source organism: Diaporthe vaccinii (assembly GCA_039880775.1). Classification (NCBI taxonomy): domain Eukaryota; kingdom Fungi; phylum Ascomycota; class Sordariomycetes; order Diaporthales; family Diaporthaceae; genus Diaporthe; species Diaporthe vaccinii. The sequence goes on from JBCEDN010000002.1 coordinate 1,090,315, forward strand.
ATTCATGTTCAACACCGAGATGCGCAAGAGCAGCATCGGCATGACTCTCGCGGCCTTTGGGTGTATGTGTCTTGGCGCCGGATTGATGGCCCTTCTCGGCAAGTGGGCGTGAGCGGGCAGAGTTGATAATGTTGGGAGGAGATTTGTTAAAATAGGAGGAAACGGAACCCTCAACCATCCGACCAGGAATCTCTTCGACTCTGTCTGCTCGACTACTGCGGGGTCTTGTCACCTCAATAGTTGCATGTTCGTTGGTGGAACTCGTTTGTGATTTGTGATGGAATGGATCTGTTAGAGTAAGTCTGGCCCCACGTCCCGGTCCGCGACACAACTAGAGGCTCGGGAGGAGGTGGGGCTAATGCAAGACGGCACAGCTAGACGATGCGATACCCAAGAGCGTGCTTTAGTTCATTCATCTAATGAGAGTATTGAATTTCTTGTCGAACCCTGTTCAACGAGGCGGACTGTTGCTACCTAAGGTGCAAAACTTGCGACGGTGACGATGGCAGTGATTTCCCACGCAAGAAAAAAGTGTATCATCGACCTGTCCTGCTGATCCGCTCGGCCGGCTCATGTGGCTCTCTCGATGTGTCTTTACTAAACCAGACCACACAACAGCAGGGAACTAGCAACCCGGGATGCGAAAAACGAGCGTGTGGATGCCGAAGCCGAATATCAACACATTTCAAGTTCCATGGTGGAGGGTTGCTTAGTGCTGTATGGTCCCGATGTCAGTCTCGGCATATGCTGCGGGGGGGAGGCAAGGGAACGACGAGGCTGAGTGGTTGTCGTACCTTGCAAGAGCCGCAAGAGCAGGTGCCAGCGCAGGAGCTAGAGCAGCAGGAGGTGCAGGAGCTGGTTGGAGGGATTCGAGGTCAGCAGAGGTTCGCGGCAGACGGGGAGGCGTGGACGGCATGTGTCGACCGGGGCGGTACGGCATGAACCGGTGATACAGTTTGGACGGGATCACACGGCCAACCACTTGGAGGGAGGGGACTCACCAGGGAGACATGTTGATTTGATGGAGATAAAGGTCCTGGGTGACTCGAGGTGTGTGTGTGTTTTGATTTGTGTCTGGTGTTCTTGGATGGGTGGTATTCTTTCAGGAGGTTTGGGAGATGAGAACCTTTGTGGACAGGAAGGACAAGAGGCGAAGAACGGGGGCTTTAAATACCCCTTCCCCAGAACCTCTCCTTCTCTCCTTCGGACCGGATTCGATTAGATAAAACTACGACCCGGGGCGTGAGGGGGCGCCCATCCTCCATCCCACGAGGTCGCACAGCATGTGCAAGCCTGGTCCTCTGCAGCAAGGTAGGTAGGCGATAGCCTTGGGCGATCTTGTGTGGTTCGCTCGCTTGTCTCTCACACACACTCACGCACGTACATCAACACGTACGTACGTACAATCGCACACACATACAGAGACATGCAGATACACATGCCACCCACGCCACCCACACGCACTCCACACGCACCACACCTCGCAGCCATATGCAGGCATGCACGCATGTGCTGGCTAGCTTTCCAGCCGTATGGATGGATGGGGGTGTGTGGGCGTTGGGTACCTTGAACCTCGGCGAAGCAGGCATGGCGAGAGCCTGTCGTTGGGCAAACAACAACAGTACGAAGCATGACCCTTTACTGCATAGCACAACCCGGTACATGCCTGATAGCAGAGTAACTACGAGCCCAAAAGCTCCGCAATAACTGACTCTCCCAATGCATGTGCTGGACCGACCGGCTCGGCGATCCCCCAACTTCGGTCTCCAACTCCCTCGGTCGGCGCGGTAGTTCCTTCCAGGTGGACACCCTGGATGTCGGTCGGTTAGGTATGGCACCTGGGCGTAACCTGCCCGGGGATTGGTTATTAGGCGATAGCGATGATTAACTATCAGCTCAACATAGCACGCTTGGCCCCGTGGGGAGGAGGGCTCGAAAGCTTAGGTGTGTGGGATGGGGGTTTCGGTCAGGCGTGGGTGGTATAGCTAGTTGTCCCCCCCCCCTCCCTCCACCCACTGGTCCCGTGGGACGTCCTGCCGTATTTCGCCCAGCCTTGCTTCCCCTCCAACTCGTCCAACATGTCGCAAGGGGAGGAGGATCCCATGGAGGGTTGGGAATGGGCGTTGTCTGCCGTGAAACCCGTCCTGCGGGCGTGGGAACTGAGCCAGCAAGAGCATGTGGTACGTAGGTAGTATCGGAAGTAATGAGTGGTCTTAGAGAAGCTCTCCTATGGTAGGTGGCAGCAGGCGGGCGCGTGTTGCCGGGACGTGTGACCGGCCTCATGGCACTTCCCGAAATGGCCTCCCGGCGTGCGGGCGGCTGGGGCGCGCCGTCCCATCATTGGGCAGCTGTCATAGTGTTGGTTTGCCTCGATTCCCTGCATATCATACCACTTGGCATGTATGTTTGTATCTATGTGGATGCGTGTACGTGTATTCGTGCGCCATTTGTGCGTGTGTATGCATGCGCCGTTTGTGCGTATGTACGTCTATGTAGGTCAGACAGAAGGCGGAATGGTCGGTCTGTCGACTCGGCTGGCCTCGGACTGGAGTGACGACAGGGTGATCGCCATGCGTGGCATTCGCCTCAAACGATGCGCGCCTTGCGCCTTTCGAAACAGCTTCGAGTCGCTGGTGTCTGACACAGGGGCGGGCGCGAGCTCATGGGATTGGCCGGTCCATCTTACTGGGGCTTCTACCTGAGAGGGTGTCCTCAGGCATGAAGGAAGGAGGCTGGTGGCGTCGTGGTTGGGTCTAGACTTACATCAAGTCTTACCGGACACTCTTTGTCTTCCACTCTCGACTTCCGCGTATAGAGGACCTTAGCAAGTAACGGCAGTGATCGACTCTTGTTTGCTGCAACTGAAATCGCCACTGTCCAATTCAAGGACAAAATGCCGTGTCTTAGGCCGAAGTGAAGTGCCGTGTTGCCCAGGAGGTTGGGTCTCAAGGCCCTCAAAACATAAAATACAAGACATGATTAGCTCACCAACAATGCGGGAAAAGGCCCGGTCTCTGCCATAGGCAATTGCCCGATAGAATTTCCATCAAATGCTGTGACTCCAAAAGTATGCAGTGGTATTCCTTAACCACAACTCCTCGCAATGCGAATTCAGACAAGGCTGGACCATCCTGGTGGTACGCCTCACTTGTGTGCTGCTCCCCAAATGACTGGCCTTCCGTTTATGCATCCAGTCTGCTCCCCACAATCCCGTCCGTATTTTGTACACTTCACTTCCAACATGAGAAGCCAAGAGGCAGACCGCAACCGAAGAACTGGAATATGTTGGCATCTTCCTGCGATCAAGTTGGCATCGTGTGTCACCAACCTTTCGTGGGTGACGATGCAGTCCAGGTTGGTCTCTGCCATCATCTTCACTTCCCTGAGTCGTGCTTGAAGACGGGTATCGGTCCACCCTTTCGAGCCGAAGGCACTTCGCCGTATCGTCGCTCCCTCCTGAATCACTTTGGGTATCGTTTCCGTCTAGTCTCGAGAGCATCAGTCCCACTGGCTCTGTTGAAGCGAGACTTGGATCCCTGGGTTTTCGCACGGGACTGACTTCTCGTCCCCCTCTAAGGTCCATCTGTTGACGCACTTCTTGCCTTGGCCTTGTCTGGCCTCGGGCTCGGAAGATGAGGAACAGGTATGGCGCCGGAGACAAGATACTCTCTGCGCTTTTTCTTTGGGCTGGGCCCACGTCGCCGCTCGCGGACGAAGTCGTCAAAGTCGGGACGAAGCATGGCCTTAGCATGACGCTGGTACCACGGCCTGACATCTCCGTCGCTGGCGTTGCTGTTGCTGCTGCTGACCGGCGTCTTCGGGGCCGTTCGGTTGGCTTTCTCGCTCGTGCCCTTGGTTGTGGTGGCCTCGACCGGTTCCTCCTCCGTCTCCGCCTTGCTGGCACCATTAATGATGACTTGAGAAGATTTGGTCTGAGACATGTTGTTACGTATTTGTGAGAGCGAGGCCTCCATCTCCTTGGACCTTTTAGGCGCGCCGGCCTTGCTAGACTGGCTTTGCGAGGTGGTCGACTGCGTGCTGCCAGAAGTTGGCTCCTTCCTCGCCTTCTTTTGCGACTCCTCCCTGGTCTCGCTCACGTCGTTGCGCCTTCTCTTCTTCGAGTTTCTGACATCATCAAATGCGCCATCAAGGCCAATAGAAGGCTCCTCTTCGTGCGCGTTGCCGTTCGAGGGACCGCCTTCAGATGACACGGAGAAAGCAGAGTCGTCGGCCTTGGCCTGGACCAATCCAGACTCGTCATCGCTCGAATCCGAATTGGAGTCAGAAGACGAGACATCATCCTCGCCATCTCCTCTTGGCTCCTCTGCAGCTTCCAAAAAAGGCCCAAGATGCCTCTTGAACTTCCAGAGCTGGGTCCTGATCAGGTTAAGATCAAGCGCCCGCTCTTCAGAAGGATCCTGATTGTAGAGTGCCGTTCTTTCCTCTAGCGCTTTGGTTCTGGTCCTGATGTATTCCCTCTCTCTGCTGGCCATGCGCTCGCACTGTCTCAGAATTTCCTCACGCGGCAGCCAGTCATTAACACTAAGCTCGTCGAGCGGTGGGAAAACCTGGACCAGGAGCGCCCTGTCGAGCTCGTTACGCTTTCGTATCAGGGTTGAGGTCTCCTTCGTGATGATTCGACGGGCTTTCGGGCCCAATGGCTTCGGCAGCTTGGGCACGGCACTGTCGTACGCATCGTGAGCTTCGGGTCGGGTGGTCGCTGATTTCGATGCGTCGCGGCGATTGACCTTCCGCTTGTTGACGACGACGCCACCCTCTTTGGAACGTACTGCAGCCATATTGTCGGTGGCTGAGACGCAAGAGGGGGGACGATGGGGAAGGGGGCAAGTGACGATGATTTTGGATGCGACGAAGAAGTGTCGAATAGGTCTTCGCCTCGGCGATGACCTCGAAACTTTTCTGCGGGCCGGGGCATGCGAAGTGGGGTGCCGAGCCGGAACCGAATCGGCCGAGCAGCTGGAAGAAGCAACCCCTATGCACTACTCAGGTAGATGCGGAAGTCAAGTTGTGGCAATCGTCGAGAAGGACCTCATGCTGGGTAGTGAAACCAGAGATCAAGACGTCTTCAGTCTGAAGATGACTTGTGTAGTTTGACACCACACACTGGTTTGGTACTGTTCGCTCCAACGAGGCTGCGAAGCTGGATGGACATCGATGTTTCTGCTCCGTAACACAACACAATATCCTTCCTATTGCGTCACTACGCGGCAGGAGTTGCGGCTCAAGAGCCAGGCCATGCCAACTATGCCGCTGAGAAAGCTTCTTCTTCCAATCTGGCATGGTTAACGCACACATTGCGCCGTCGCGTGAGTAGTAATAGAGAACGGCTTGGCCATTTTGTGACTTCCAGGCTCGGCTCGGCAGTGACGACAGCAGCGTGCAATTGTTTCGATGTGAATTCATTTGGAGGTCACCATTTCAGCTTCATGCTGCTCAAGCGTCGACCTTACTGTGACGGAGGGTTTATCAGATTGAAGCTGAGGACGTCAACAGATTTATCAGATCCTGGGGAACGGTAACTCAAACGGTCAAACCCCACACCCGAATTGCCAGGGGAAACCGCCGGACCTCGGCATCTCTGGGGATCGTGGCAGCTCGGCTTGGGGTCAGGGTAGACGTGCGTCTCTCCTCTCTCTTCGGTTGACCATTGAGCAGTTCATCTTTTGTAAACATCACTCGTGCTCACATCCTCTAGCATTTCGTCTTACACTCCATATCAACATCATAACCATTTTCATTGACTTCAAGATGAGCGGTCCCGGCGTCGGTTTCGAATATCCCCCCCAGCCCGTGGAATGGCTCAAGCGGGACGCACTCCTCTTCGCCAACAGCATTGGGTGCACCGCTGAGGAGCTGCATTTCCTCTTTGAATTGCACCCTGACTTTGCCGTCTTCCCGACCTATCCTGTCATTCTGCGTGAGTCCGCTTCACCCAGGCCTCCCATGTTGTGCTCGCTGTGCGTCAACAATACTGACGGTCAGTCCAGCATTCAAGGGTGCTACCCAGGAAGTCATTGACTTCTACGCGGCCCAGAAGGCCGTCAAGATCCCCGGCGTGCCCGACTTTGACCACACCCGGGTCGTTGACGGCCAGCGCCTGCTGCAATTCTTCAAACCCCTACCGACCTCCTCGGAAGGCAAGAAGTTTGAGATCCGCCAGAAGGTGATCGGCGTCTACGACAAGGGCCGGCCCGGGTCCGTCCTCGAGACGCAGACTGACCTCGTTGACGCCACTACCGGGGAGGCCTACTCGCGGGCCATCGGCAGCGCCTTCTTCGTGGGCCAGGGCAACTGGGGCGGGCCCAAGGGGCCTGCCACGGTCAACTTCCCGCCGCCAAAGGGCAAGCAGCCCGACGTGACCTTTGAGGACCAGACCACCAAGCAGACGGCGCTGCTGTACCGCCTGAACGGCGACTACAACCCCCTGCACGCCACCCCGGAGCCCGGAAAGAAGATGGGCTTCGGCGGCGAGATCATCCACGGCCTGTACTCGTTCAACTCGACCGCCCACGGGCTGCTCAAGCACGTGGCTGGCAGCGACCCCAAGAACCTGAAGGAGTTCCAGGCGAGATTTGCCAGCCCTGTCAAGCCCGGGGACAAGCTGGTGACCTCTGTCTGGAAGACTGGGGACGTCAAGGATGGCTGGGAGGAGGTCCGGTTCGAGACCAAGGTTGAGGGCAAGAAGGTGTGCCTCAGCAATGGCCGGGCCCTGGTCAAGGCCGTTGGGTCTACCAAGAGCAAGCTGTAGATAATATTGAAAAGTGGGCCATGCGCAATGAGATTGTATGAATTGAGCGAAGCATGCTGTGAGCGTGTTCCGTTGAACAATGAGTAGAGAACTGCCGTTGAACTTTGTGTTGGTGATGTTAAAGAGTAAATTGGGCCCTGTAGTGGCCCGTCACACTCTCAAGGGCGCTGTAAGTGCACAGCAGATGCCGTGTAACTCCGCACTGAGCCCCTGGCTTACAGGCGGGAATTTGAGAATCCACTCCCTCGGTACCTAACTAGGAACTGGTTACAACCAGTTCACCGTTCCTTCACTCCACGACGGCTCTCAGAATACCACAACAAAAATGATACAATATGCCTGTGAACCCTGATTTTCAAGTTGGCCAGCGCCTTTCCTACGATGGCGCCCTCTGCACCGTTCGGTACATCGGCCAGGTAAGCGGCACCGCTGGAGACTGGCTTGGCGTTGAATGGGACGACCCGTCCAGGGGCAAACACGATGGCTCACACAAAGACGTGAGGTACTTCACTTGTGAGCAATGCCCTTTCCGATGCAGACACCCGAGATGTGGTGTTGACAGATCGCACAGGTCTCTCCAAGTCCCCAAAGGCCGCCTCATTCGTCCGCCCCACGAGGGCGGCAGATCAGCCGCGGACCTTCCTGCAGGCCCTTCATGAAAAGTACGCCCCAGCCGCCGCGGCGGACCAGGCGCAGGCGTCGTCCGGCCAGCAGATCGTCATATCGGGCAAGGTCGCCGAGGAGATCGGCTTCGAAAAGATCCGCAGGCAGCAGGCACAGCTGAGCGAGCTCAAGATTGTCATCCTCGACAGCCTACGTGTCTCCTCAGCGTCGGCGCCCGGCGAGCAGCCAATCTCGGAGGCCTGCCCCAAGGTCGTCGAGCTGGACGTCAGCCGCAGCTTGGTTGTCGATCTCAGGGAGATCGTTGATGTGTGCTCGCAGCTCAAGGCGTTGCGCCGCCTGGGACTCAAGTAAGTGGGCTGGCTCTACGTGAGAACGGGGCCTCTGAACTAAGTCTACAACAGTGGAAACCGATATCAGGAGTCATTGATCGCAGACCTTGACGTGGAATCAGCACGGGAAGCTTTCAAGTCTGTCAAAGAGCTTGCGCTTGATGAGACCCTCCTGGGCTGGGATAGCATCTGCCAACTATCTCACTGCTTCCCGTCTCTGGCAACTCTGCACGCCAGCGCCAACCAACTGTCCCGGCTCTCACCTTTCGGTGCTACTACGGCTACGGAGACACTGACTACGCTCTACCTTGAATTCAATGACTTCACAGCACTCAGCGACCTGGCTTGTCTCGGCCAACTGCCTTCGCTGAAGAACCTGCATCTCAAGGGCAACAACATCTCCACCGTCACCGCCGACGCGTCCCAGGACACACCAGTCTTCAGCCACACGCTTACCCACCTCGACATCTCATACAACAAGATCAGCGGTTGGTCCTTCGTGGACGCCCTGCCAGATTCCTTCCCTGGTCTAAACTCCCTCCGCCTAGCCCACAACCCCATATATGAAGATCCGGGTTTCGACAAGTCCAGCGCCCCAGCCTCAGCCGCCGGCGCAGCAGGGTCCAAGGCCACCGTGACGGAGGAGGCCTACATGATCACCGTTGCGCGGCTGGCCTGCCTGCAGACCCTGAACTTCAGTGCCGTCACGCCCACGGACCGCACCAACGCTGAGATGTTCTACTTGTCCCGCATCGGTCGGCTGCTCGCCTCCGTGCCCGACAGCCCCGAAGCCGAGGCAGCGGTCACCACTCAGCACAGGAGATACAAGGAGCTGTGCGAGATTTATGATGAGCCTGTCGTTGTGCGGAGGAAGGAGGTCAACCCTGCGTTCCTGGAGGCGAGGCTTGTCAATGTTGCGTTCCGATTTAGTGAGTCAGCGCAGCATGTGGGAGAGGGAGGCGGTGTGAAGGCGGTGGAGAAGCATGCGCAGATACCCAAGACATTTGACATCTATGCCGTCAAGGGCATTGCAGGCAGGCTCTTTGGGCATGAACCGCTCAAGCTCCGACTAATCTGGGAGACGGGTGAGTGGGACCCGGTGGCAGGCTTTGATGACGCTGGTGACAGCAGCGATGAAGAAGATGAAGATGTAGCTGGAGAGAGGGAGGCTTTGGGTCATGCCCGGGATCCCCAAGATGAACCTGCACGGCTGGACAGCAAGACTGGCCGGTGGATCAAACGGGAGGAGGAGCTCAGAGACTCCCCTAGACAGTTCGGCTTCTGCGTTGACGGACTAGATGTTACAATCAGAGTAGAGCCAAGATAGAAAACTAGATCTGCAAGTTTGCCTGCAAAGCACACTGAGCTGCTAATGTCGGAAACAGACACAAGCTTATGCAGCTTTCCCGATGTTTATATGCAAAACGGGCCAGGCACCAAGCTTGGGGCGATTCGTTTAGCAAAAAGCCAATGACGACGACCAGCTGTCGACTGCTATATTATGAAGGAGAAAGAATAGATTTGGATCTAATGGATTTGAACGCATAGCTTTTCATTTCCATTCCTCAGAAGATCGGTGTCCCTCATTACACACGGAGCCCAGCATCAAACCGCCATGCACTCCAGTGTAGACCATTTCATCGTCCGCCCTGACGCGGACGATGGCACTCCCGGACCAATTGTGCCCCTCGTCGCTGTTGACCAGCTTCCCGACTGGATGCAGCTGTCCGGAGTACCCCGCGAGCTCGACGCCGAGCAGACCATCGGGCTGGCCAACCTCGGAATTGTCGACAAGAAGGACGACAACAATTTCGAGGTGCGCTTGCACCACGGCAAGATCCGGGCCATTCTCAACAGCGCGGACGAGGAGACGGGTTTACACTCATCAGCCGGCGGAAAGGGCAAGGCGAAGGCCAACAAGAAGAAGGCCGCACCCCACGCCGAGACCAAGAGCAAGTCGATTGAGAAGACCGCCAGCGAGGAGTCACTCCCCACCTCCACCGGCACCTCGTCCTCCACCGAGCCTGACCCAGTCGAGAAGCCGAAGCCGCCTGTCCATCCGGCTGAGCGCACGCTGAGCGCCTCCCGCCATAACACGGCCGACATCGCAGTGAGCACCCAGACACCCAATAGCAGCAGCGAGAAGCCCCTCCGCCCGCACATGACGGAAGCCACGCGCAACGAGCCCCGACCCGCTGCTCCCAAGGACAACATCACCAAGCAAGACAAGCAGCCCACCTCCATCTGCCGGCACTGGTGCCACCACGGCACGTGCAAGTTCGGTCTGAAGTGCCGCCATCAGCACCGCATGCCCACGACCGTGGAGGGCTTGGCCGAGGTCGGGCTGAAGGACTTCCCGACGTGGTACCTTCTTATGATGAGCGGCGGCGGGCTACCAGGTCTGATCAGCATGGACGCCATGCTCAGCGGCCACGGAGAAGGACAGCCTTCTCCCGCCCGGCAGCACGCAGCCGCCGAGCAGCAGCAGCCCGCCCAGCCTCTCATTCAGCGACACGTCCCTGACGCGTCAGCCCTGGACCTCCGCCTGGTGCAGGAGCGCATGTCCGCCCTGCTCGCCTCCAGCGGCGCAGTAAGCAACCGCAAGAAGCTGAAGCAGCTCAGGGAGGTGCGCCACCTCCTCCTGCGCGGCGCGCATGCCACTTCAACCGGGGCCCAGGGAGGGCAGCAGCAGCAGCAGCAGCAGCAGCAGCAGCCCCGCCCTCACAACAATCACAACGGCAACTACGCCAACCTGTACACCAACGCGAGCGTCGCCGCCAACGCGGCCAGCATACCGCGCCAGGCGGGGCGCCAGCAGCAGGTCAGGGACGGCATGCAGGTGGTCACTCGCGTCAGGGCCAGGGAGATTGTGGAGGATATTCGGGGTCAGGCGATTGTGGCAGGCACTGCTGGTGTTGTGGAGGAGAACCTTCTGGACATTGATTGATTAGATGGCTTCGGTGCGCGCGTAGAGAATCCGGAGATAGCTGCATCCAACGTAAACAAGCCGCGCATTGGCATCTCTGCCTTGCGCACCGCTTCCAGAAACGGTAGAAGACAATTGAACATGTTGAACGATTCGAGTCATGGTGCTCCGAGGCCTTCATCGCGAAGACCAGGCGGCATTGCTACCTAGGTCTTGTAAAGCCCGGAGTTTAGAAAAGAACGAGGCCCTGTTCAATTCATCTGGGCTGCAAGTATGGGCAGGTAGAAGTGGCTGACGAAGTAGCCAAGCAGGCCTCGACAAGTTGTCGTATATATTTACGGGTGACCTTAACGCCGGACGCGTCCGGCGTTAATGAGGTCACCACCACTCAGCGCCAACAGGACTAAACGGGACCCGCACGAGAAGCGTTTAGGCTTTGGGCCGTTCCCCCCAGTCTACCGTCGTAGAATCTATCCGAGTGGCCGATCATATCGCGACGATCGGAGATAGATGCGGATAATCTCCAAGCTTCACGGGTATACAAAAAGAGCTACTGGACCTGCCACTGGTACGTCCACTTTGGTCCCACAAACTCGGCAGTGATACTCCATCTTCAGTCGCAAAGTCTTTCGTCAAACAAGCTCCACATCATCACACACAGACCTCCACACTCTCTTCCCGACCAGTCATGCCTCAAATCAACGGTCAAGAAGTCGGCCCCATTGGCTACGGGCTCATGGGTACGTGTGGGCGGACCTACACATTTGCAGAAACCCCATACTGACACTCACTCTGATCAGGCCTGACATGGCGCAAAAACCCCTGTTCTGAAGAGCAGGCCTTCGCCGCCATCAAGGCAGCTCTCGACAACGGCTGCAACTTCTTCAATGGCGGGGAGTTCTATGGCCCGCAGGAGTACAACAGCCTTGTCCTCCTGGAGCGCTACTTCAAGAAGTACCCCGAGGACGCGGACAAGGTCGTCCTCAGCGTCAAGGGCGCGGGCGGGCCGAGCGGGATGAAGCCGACCGGCACCGAGGCCGAGATCAACAGGTCCATCGGCAACGTCATCGACCAGCTCAACGGGCGCAAGAAGCTCGACATCTTCGAGTGCGCGCGCCGCGACCCCAACGTCTCGATGGAGGAGACCTTCGGCGCCATGCAGAAGTTCATCGACGAGGGCAAGCTGGGCGGCATCTCGCTCAGCGAGGTCCGCCACGAGACCCTGCTCGACGCCATCAAGATCACAAAGGTCGTCGCCGTCGAGATCGAGCTCAGCCTGTTCGCCACCGAGCCCCTCTCCAACGGCATCGCCGCCACCTGCGCCAAGCACAACATCCCTCTGGTGGCCTACTCACCCCTGGGTCGTGGGCTGCTGACGGGAGAGATCAAGTCGCCCGAGGACATCCCCGAGGACGACATGAGGAGGCACATGCCGCGTTTCCAGGCCGGCAACTTCGAGCACAACATCACGCTTGTGCACAAGGTCAACGAGCTGGCCAAGAAGAAGGGGTGCACGCCCGGCCAGTTCGCCCTGGGCTGGGTCAGGACGCTGTCCAAGAGGCCCGGCATGCCCACCATCATCCCCATCCCCGGCGCCACGACGGTGGAGCGGGTCAACGAGAACTCCAAGCTGGTGGACCTGACGGACGAGGAGATGAACGTGATTGATGGTATCCTTGAGAAGATGGAGGTCAAGGGCGCCCGCTACCCCGATTTCGTCCCCACCGACACTTAGTTATGTCCGCGTCTCCAGCCACTGGGCAGAGAGCCGGATCGCGGTCGGAGTAAACGGTGTCCTGCGCTCTAGCTCCCGAGTATTCCGAACGTGTAGGTAGAACTCAATTCGAAACACCCACCTCCCTCAAGGATTACAAGAGACGCACCTACCCGTGAAATGGCCATCTGTATGATGACTTCCTATAGGATATCCTCCCGTGGGATAGTCTCCCGTGGGATAGTCTCCTGTGGGTTACCCTCCAGTGGGTTACCCTCCTTCGGGATGACTTCCTGCAGGACAGCCGCCTATGGGATAACCTCCCATGTTGTGGAACCACATGTGAATAGGTATTTCACAGGGAGATGTGTACTCTTGGACACTTTCCAAAGTCCCGAATCCCTGCCAGCTATAGTCAGCGACGGAAATGCCATCTCCGATTGCCTCTAGATGAGGATCTTGTATAGGCAGCATGCAGGTTGCGTCTTCAGAGTCCACCGAGGTGGTATGTGATATGTTGTCCACAGCGAAAAATTCATTTCTTGAGAATTGCAGAACAAATACTGTTCATCATGGTGACAAATAACCTGAGCCTTGATGGCAAAAAAACGTGAAATAGTAACTCACTTTGGTGTTTGTTGAGCGGAGCGTAAAGTGACCCTAGTACCGAACTACGGGGGCCGCTCTGAGCGGAACCTAGTTGGTCTTGTGCTGATATTCTGGCCGTGAATACTCGCAGAATATACCAAAAGGTATCCCAATAAGGACGGGCTACGATGTTGAACAATCCAGGCTGTATATGTGCTGACGAGATCTGCTGCTCAACGAAGAAGACATTTTTATCCCCACCAGTTTGGCTTACCTAAGACAGTGGCTCCCAGGATCCTTTACAGGCCTGTGCTCTCAGGGGTCTGTCTCCCGTCTCCCATTCTCCAAGTTGCTTCAAAGATTCGATTAATTTCCATTCACTTCCCCGCCATGAGCATGTTATGAAGGAATCAAGGCTCTGAACATGGCATCTGTCTCATCCCATCCGAATGTGGAAGTCCGCGGGAGCAAAGGCTCAGGGACTACTGGTCGTAGCCTGTACGCTACCAAGTCATTCGCGCCAGGGGATCTCATCACAACGTTCACAGACCCGATTCTAGGTGAGACCGGCTCCCGCATCCCGTCGTCCTATTCACAACATCTGCTCACGCGTCTCAGCACTCCCCAATGGCCCGTCCGCTAAGACGGTCTGCAGCAACTGTCTCGCACACAACGTGCCCACAAAAGCCTGTACGGCGTGCAAGGCCGTCTCGTACTGTGGCAGTGACTGTCAGAAAAAGCACTGGAGCTTCATCCACAAGCAGGAGTGCAAGAGCTTCCGCAAGGTCAAGGAGTCAGTCGATCAGGATTGGCTGCCCACCCCTGTCCGTGCTCTCCTCCAGGTCTTACTCCGGTGGGATGTCGATCTGGACTTGAGAAATGCCTTCGGGAGGTTGGAGGGCAACCTGGACAAATTCAAGGCCAGGGAGGACATCTGGAATGATATCAGCCTCCAGGCTTATGGCGGCATGACGTATGCGGGCCGGAAGGAGGAGGACGAGCAGCTTCACCTCGCGCGAGATGTTTTGTGCAAGATCCAGACGAACTCGTTCGACCGGACCGACGTGGACACGGGCCAGGCGGGCATATTCCTTCATCCTACCCTGGCCATGGTGAACCACTCATGCGTACCGAACGCTAACGTCAACTTCCTCAAGCGCAAGGCGTTCCTGAAGGCTGAGCTACCGATCAAGGAGGGCGATGAGATCAATATCTCATACATCGACTTCACGAAACCGAAGCTCTTCCGACAGCTCGGCTTGGCGCTGTACCACTTTGAGTGCAGCTGCTCACGGTGCAAAGACGACCTGACCGTGTACGATGTCTGCCAGCAATCACCCGTCATTCCCCTCAACTCCTTCAGCCTGGTCCCGAACGTTCAGAAACTCCGAAAGCCCGCGATCAGCCCTCCGACGTCCAAAAAGGAGCTTCAGGAGCTCAAGGACAGCATCGATGAGATCTACGTCGCCTGCCAGACCCCCGAGAGGTCACGGGGCCCCACAACAACCGAGGAGAGGCTCATGGTGCTCAAACACCAGTGGAGGCAATGCCAGCCCCTCATCGAGGCCGGCATGTGGGCGCAGGAGCCGCTGGGCCTGACGGTCGAGCACGCCATCATGTACTACACGGAGATAGGAAGTTACGCGCACGCGCTCTCGGTGGCGTGCTTCGCGGCGCTCAACTGCGCGCCCTACAAGTACCCGGCCCCCTTCAAGGAGCGGCGGCTCAAGGGCCTCATGGTGATTGCCAAGACGCTGACCAACACGGCACCGCCCTCGGCGATGGAGGCGCTCACCGAGGTCACCGACCAAAGGGTGATGGTATGCCTGTTGCAGGCGGATCAGGTAGCAATGTGCGAAGCGCTGGCGCTCATGGTGGAGAAGTATGGCCCCGTGGCACAGACGGAGGAGTGGGAGATCCTCGACCTGGCGAGGAGCATGCTGCAGGACATCGCAAACCTACCCGGCCGCGAGAAGGAGGCGGGGCTGTTGCGGGGCTGGGCTGGGAGCAGGGACGAGGCCGGTACCAAGTACTTCAAGGAGCAAATCCTCCAGCCGATTGAGGACCTCGCTGGATTTGCTGTTGAGATTATGAGGGGGGATTTTGAGACGGACGAGCCCCTCCTGGAAGTTGACAAGGTCGACTGAGACGGTCAGCTGTCTTGGGTACATGGAAGATCGATATGACTGTTCATCAACAACGTTGTTTTGTGCGACGACAGCATGTTTGAGCGTCAGGCAGCCCTAACAGCACACGGTCAGGACTTGAATAACTTCTTTGAGTGATTCATAAATTATTGCCTGTCTATGTATCAAGCCCTGAATGTGTGAGTAGGTTGGCATTCCCGCAAAGTCTGGACATTGAGCCGACTTGCCCCCGCATGCTTGTCAGCATGGCTTATACTTCAGTATATAGAGAACGCTTTGAGACTTACCTCGAGAGTGAGGCGCCAGATTGTTTCTGCTCAGTCCTTGTTGACAAGGCTGCCCGTTACACAAAATAGGAGGTCACGAGGTAACTTCCGACAACCTCTCAGCCGCACCAGGCTAAACCGTCACTGTTCTGCAACACCTCTGCCGTTCCCTCGCACACTGATCATCCTCATCAGCTCGAGATGGCTACAAATAGATATGTGTACACCCGACTGTCAGGGCCTCGCCAGGTCCGACTACTCAAACTCCATCCAGCGTCCAGGTCAGACGAGCCAGAGCTCTGTGTCGACCTGGTCCACACCTCAGTCGATTCCGCTCCGCCTTTCAATGCTCTTTCCTACGCATGGGGGGACCCACTGCCCAGGAACGAGATCCTCTGCTCTGGCTGCTCGGCCGAGATAGGACCAAGTCTGTACGGCGCTCTACGCCACCTGAGCGATCGTAATACCGGCGGGCAGGACAATTGGCTATGGGCCGATGCTTTGTGTATTAACCAGAACGACAATGCGGAGCGGGAGGCACAAGTCCGCATAATGGGCGACATCTATACTGCCGCGGAATTTACCGTTATCTGGCTTGGCGAGGATGAGCACATCAGTGAAGCGTTTTACTGGCTTGAGAGGTTTTCAGATGCCTTTGAGACCCTCAACATCTCCGGTCCCAAAGATGATGAACAGGAAAAAATACTGGCGGCCAGACTCTCTGCGGATGACAATCTGGAAGCCCGTGCTATTCTGCGAAAGGCCTTTGGCGACAAATCGAGTCAGAGTAGAGCATTTCAAGACATTTGGAGAATGCTGCGCCATCCGTCGTTCACCCGGAAATGGGTGAATCAGGAATCAGTCAAGTCGCAAAGCCACGGACTGATATTCCTTGCGGGCGACGTATGGATGACTTGGTGGAAGCTGAGCAGATGGCTCATATTTTTGGAATGGAGTTATTATTCTTACGATCATTTCAGTGCCTCATACTCATGGAGATTTGAGGATGCCGAATGTCAAGGTATCAGCCATTGGGTTATTATGTGGCGAGCGCGCATTCTAACTTCGAGTGGCCTCGAAGAGGCACCGCTTCTTCACTTGCTGGCACAAACTATAATGTTCAAGTGCACCAAACCCCACGACCACATCATTTCTTTACTTGGCATCGCAAGCGACTCCTCGGTTTACAACGATCTCATCGACTATAATAGAGAGGACCTCTACCGTCGAATTACCTATGCCTGCCTCAACAATAGCCGCGATCTCAGGATTGTTTGGTCATTCTACCCCACGATTCCAACGGACAGACGACTATCGAGTTCCTGGATACCAAACATTCACGAACTAGCCTCCGACTTCATGGTATCAAGCTTCACCCATAGTCCTGAGAGACTTGCAAACGCATGTGGTAGTACGCAGATAGAGGCAACCACGAACGGCAACTCTTTGCGGATCAGAGGGCGAGTGATAGATTCTATCGAGCAGTTGGGAACAAACATGTCAGATCTGGCTGAGTTGGCTCCCGACCACGCCCGTCGGTGTGGCGAAAAGCACAAATGGGTGCTCGGTCGCACGGACTGTTGGCTCGAGGAGTGTCGGACTATCGCAGAATCAGCTGGTGTAGATGAACTCGGTTTGAGAGATGCCATCCTGATCGAGAACTTCCTCGAAGAAATATTACCAGGAAGTGGAGCGATAGCTAAGAAGGGTTTCTTCGCGTTCCAACAGTATCTAAAAGCATGTCTTGCCGCGGAGGACGACGCTACTTATGAAGAAATCTTGCACAACACAGCCTCGGAAGTCCGCAATTCTACACGAGCCATTGGAACTTATCTTGATCGAATGTTTTACGGGCGGTTTGGTCGCACACGGGGTGGGAAAATAGGGTGGATGCCGCTCGTGGCTGAAGAAGGGGATCGGATTTATGTGTTTGATGGCATGGAATTCCCGTACGCGATACGCCGGAAGGAAGGAGCGGGAGAAAAGTATATGCTTGTGGGTGAGTGCTACATCTCGAAGCTCATGGATGGAGAGGCTATGGATATGCCTGGAGTTGAGTCGGTGATCATAAACCTTGAGTGAATAGTTATAGCATTTCTATAACGCAGCGACAAGCTTGCCCAAGATCCTAAAATTCTATTTTCGAATTCTCACACTCCCCTGAATATAAGTATCAGGGCAACGTGTAACCACCGTCAATGACAAGATTGGCCCCTAGATATGTCAATGATGGCCGAATAAACCTCACACCGGAATTCGTAACTAACCTGTCATGTAACTGCTAGCATCAGATGCCAGGTACACATAAGAACCCTTGAGCTCCTCGGGCAGGGCCATTCGGCCTGCAGGCACCATACTCGTCCACTTGTCCAAGATCACCTGAGGTGCGCCCTCGAGGAGATCCGTCAGAATGTACCCCTGCCCCGTTCACGTCAGCTCCCGCTCTCCTCCCGGCCAGAAAATGAGTGTTGGTGGATTTCTGTGTCGGCGTCCACTCACAGGGGATATGCAGTTGACTCTCGCAAAGTCCGCCCACTCCACCGCCAGAGACTTGGCCAGGTGAGCCTGCGCGGCCTTGCTAGCGTTGTAAGCGGCCTGCTTCTGCGGCACGTTGACGAGGATCGCCGACGCCGAAGCCGTGAAACTACACCGTTGCCCCTGAATTAGCCACGCACTCTCAAAAGTCTTCAACCTGGAGGCCATCGCACATAATACTACACCGGCTCTGCGCGCCGCCCTCCTTCCCACCGTCCGCCTTCCACTGCCGTTCAAAAACCTGCGCAGCCGCCTGGGCCACCCAGAACGTGCCGTGGAAGTTGACGTCCAGCATCTCCCTGAACTTGTCCTCCGGGTAGTCCAGGGCCGGGGTGTTGCACGCCATGCCGGCGACGGCGACGGCGATGTCCAGCCTGCCGTTCGGGCTGAGCTCCTTGTCGGCGACGACCCTCTCCACGGCCCCGAAGACGTCGTCCCGGCTCTTCACATCGCACTTGAGCGCCTTGACAACCTTGCCAGTGGCCGCGGCGAGGGAGGCAGCCGTGGCGTCCGCGTCTGCGGGTTTCTGGCTCGTGTAAGTGATGGCAACGTTGGCGCCTGCCTCTGCGAGCCCGCGGGCTATTTCCAGACCGATCCCGCGGCAGGCTCCTGTGACTATGGCGACCTTGCCGGTGAGGTCGAAGTGGGGGGAGGACTGGGGCCTTTGGGTTGGGGTGGTTGGCGAGGACCATTGCGCCTGCGCGGGTCGATACTCCGTGTTTTATGTGCTGTGATAGAGCTATTCCAGTCTAGTTCGAGCTAATACTTACACTTGTGGCAAGGAATTCTGTAAATATTTACATTCATTGACAGACAAGGTTGAGAAAACTAATTTTCGAATGGAAATGTTGGAGAAACTGGAGAACATCGCCGGTGCGGGGATAACCCACAGTCTCAACCCCGCCAGGCAGCTCAATGATGCATGGTGGTGGAGAACTGGTCGATGCATCAGTTTGTAGTATATCAGTAGCACGGAGATTCCCACACGCGGGAAGAGATCGAGAATCGAATCGATCTGCGGCGGAGGAGGCCCGGAGGGCTGAGTGAGAGAGCCTGGTTCCATCGCCAAGCCGAGCGTCTTTGAAACGGTCATCTACATGTTGTGGACGTGGAAGTCGAGACATAAAAGTAAGCATTCCCAGCCGTGTGTATGATGACTGATTTGCCAGATCTAAGCCACATATTTGCCCAATCCTGTTCAGCCGTGTTGCTCGACCCCCCAGCATCATTCAAACTTACTGACATTCAAAGATCAATATGCCCCTTTTATACATAGCACTAACAACCAACAGCCGACAGAACCCACCAATTTGGGCCACCAAGGATTGCGGATCCGTCAGCGCTATCCACTCCCCCATATTTCAACGTCGCATTCCATGCAACACCAGATCGGGGTCGCAATTTGCAGCCTGTGCCCTGATAGCCCGTGGCTCAGCCGAGAGATCTCGATATTTGCACGTCACATCCCGCGATGTTGAGTTTGGGTGACGGAGTTGAGCACTTGATACGTCCACTCTTGCCGTGATGGCGTCCGAAGCGGCCTTCGCGGATCCGGCAGTCGCGGGCGAGGTTGTCGACGAGACCCCTGGGCCGCCGACTTACCGCCTCCCAAACCGGACAGCTCCGTCAAGTATGCCAGACGACCCGTGGACGGCGTACAAGCCCATCATCGAGCGTTTGTACATTGAAGAGAACAAGCCTCTGAGGGAGGTGATACAGGTCATGGAGGCAGAGCATGGCTTCAGATCAACGTGATTCAAGCCCGACCCACCCCTGTGATGGCAAGTGCTAACGCGTCTCCTCAGCGCCAAATCGTATAAACGGCGGCTCAAGGCATGGGGATTGACAAAGTACATCAAATTGCAGACCGAGCATGACGAACCGGTCGTTCAAGAGGCCTTCCCAGACGGTACCCGGGCCTTGGCCACCCGCCAGCGGCACGGATACGTGGAACTCGCCAACGGCCGGCTCGTAGACGCAAATAGCCTCGCGATGCACCTGAAGCGGAAGGCGAGGACCAGGAACGCCGCCCAGTGGAAGCGCCGGTATGAGGTGCTCTCGCCGGGTGCGGTCGTCTGTGCGCCAGACAGGTTCCGCGTGCTCGAGGGAGTGTACGCCAACGTGCGCGCGTACATGATGGGGCGCTTCGAGGAGTCCATCACCACGCCGAGGGAGGTTGACATTGCCCGCGGGTGGAACCCGCACTCGGGGCGATGGCTACGGTTTAGCGCTGCCGTCCAGGCCGCCTGTGAGGAGGGCAAGATGGATGAAGCGTATGTATATGCTGTTGCTGTTCTGGATTCCCCTCTCTCGGCCGCCATGAGTAAAATTGGGACCTGTTTTGCGGCGTGAATTGCTAACATGCCGCAGTATAGTTTGGATGCGCCACGCACCGGAGGAGCTTGGGCTGCTTCTGAGACATCAGCCCTCCAACACCCTCAACAATTTCTTCCGATTCCTAGCACAGAGCATTCGATACATCGACCCTCAGGACCCGGCTGGTCCTCAATTTCTAAAGGTTGTCAAGGCCCTCATCAACTTCGGTGTGGCTTACCTTGCCCAAAACGCCGCTTTCCTCAACTTATCTACTGGACATCCCTTGTACCGACTGTTCGCCTGCCTCGCGAGGGTGGACGACCACGAACTGCTCCAGGCTGCATGGAAGGGCTGGAAGGTCGGCTGCCAGTCATGGTACGACATGATGGAGGAACCAGCAGCTTGGAGTGCCAACGTCGACTATTTGAATATTGCCTCGTTAGGTGGGTGCAGCGTCAGCGAGCTGCCCACCGAAATGGGTGCCATCCTGGACAAAACCGTGAAGAGATATGAGGCAGACGGCCAACAGAATCCAAAGTATCTCGCTTCCTTGTGGAACATGGCAGTATACGAAGAACTGATTGCTTCGAATCTTGCAAGAGATCCCCGCCCGAAAAGTGATACGTTGGTAACGTGTAAGACAGCGCATCCGCGGGGACTGGCGGCCGATGCTCGAACTGCTGCTCCTGGAGCTCCCATCAATGTCATCAACTCTTCAAGGCCGCGCCGGGCCCTCGATCAGTGCATCCAATCCATGAAGCAAACGGTCGCTTTCATGGGAGAGGAGTATGGAAACAGTAGTCCTCTTGTTCTTCAGTTCATGCGCGAGGTGGAATATGGCATGTACGAGGTAGGAGAGATGGAAGTAGCGGCCGAGGTGGCGAATCAGTTAGAGTTACGGGGCAGTCCGTTGTAATCACAGGTATCTATGTCTTTGGACCAAGGGATGATGAACATGTGAGTAGAACTGCTATTGGCATGGGAGGTTGCTTGCATAGTTCGCCGGGTACATCGGTGACTTCTGAAGGCTCGGCAGACTGTGCTGGAGAATTGTGAGCTGTGGAGATACACACAAGTCTCGGTCTGCCGTCGAACTGGTCGTCGACGGTGCTACAGACCTTGAGCGTTGCCGACCAGCGGCTAGGTTAGCAGACCAATTCCAAATGTCTGCTGTGAAACAGCGAAACGATCAGTGTGGAAGGTGTGTCTTTGAAAAAGTGGCGGTGGTGGCTTGAGCTCCAGAAAGGGCAAGCGAGGCTGCTGAAATCGCATCATCCTCGAGCTTACCCATAGACAGTCTGTGATATGCATTCGCAACACCGCCGTTGCTCGAATAAATCAACATGGCTCGGACATGTCAGCTTTGTCGAAGGGGTGTGACATCGTCCAATCTGTATCGAGATGAGCTGGCCATATAGCTAGAAACCACTACTCAATCGTCAGACCCGTAATAATTGTGTAGAGTCCTCAGAATGATACAGCGTGGCATGTGGCTCGAGAAGATACCGTGGGAGGAAATGGGAGCCGGATGTGGAAGTGCTCCCACAAGAGGAAGGATCCAGTACAAGCCGGCACGTCTATTGGGAGGAGACGGACTACTGTAAAGCACCCTAAATACCGCAGGTCTAGACAGACTGCCGTTTGCTGTCAAGCACTCAGAACGGTGGGACACATGCTCCATGTGAAGTTCCTTGGTCGTTGATTCTGTCCGTCCAATCAACCCGATGGAAGTAATGCGATGGCCGTCCCGGCCGATGGCGCGAGTGGGTCCAAGTTCCAATGACATTCGGCCGTTGTACCCGGCCGGGGCTGGCGTATCTTCGCAGGAAGCGAATCTCGGAGCATTTGCTGCGGAGGTGGGTCTGAGGCAGCTTTTGACTGCACGTTATACCTTAGTGTTGACAGTGTCCATGGGCTGGGCGACCAATGGCCCAGATTATGATCTAATCATACGGCTGCTGGTAAGGCTGGGCTACCGTGTGAGCCATTTCAGTCTGAGCTTTCCAACCCGATGCCGCAGCCGTGGGGTCACGGAGCAGCAGCTTCGATCTCCTGCGGAGAGGGTTCGGATGATCGCCCGTCATCGCTGAACAGGGATGGTTCGATTCGCGGGAGGTAGGCTATCGTTCCATGTCTGCAGACGTCAGCCGGCCTGTTGGGGCCCCGCCGAGAGAGGACATTCTCGAAAGTCTTCGAACATAGGCAAAGGATTTTTGAAATGACGACATTCGTCACAGAAATGTCTTCAAGCCGGTGATCCCATCGTGCCACTCTGACAGCTTCCGGCCGGGCCGGGAAGGCTAGAGAGGGTCCGGATGTAGAGATTCTCCCGTCGGAGCTTCCCAAGTCAGATTCTGCAGGATACGGCATAGGCCCCTGCCCTTGTCCGACAGTTCGCCAATTGGGCGGGCGGGTAGTAGGGCTGGCAGGCTGGCTGAACGAAGGTTTTTGGTTCCTGGAGCCAACCCACGTCTCTGGATCGATCTCTGCGAGTCGCCTGTCGCCGCGCCCAAGGGTTCCTCCTGGCACTACTGTAGCCGTCTGCCTGCAGTAGGCGCACACGGATCCAGGATGGCGTTGCGAGATGCCCGATCAGGTCTCCCGAGAGGCGAAAACGCCACGTCGCGGTGAACATGATTTTTCCTCATTCTGCCTTTCTTCTGGGCCTTTGCCATGACTCGGAGGTTGTGGTCGAGGGACGAAGGGAGGTTCAATTGAAGGTTGGCTGGCTGCAGGAGAAGAGGAAGGCATCTCTCTGCAGCCAGGGGAAGAATTGGATGGGATGCAAAGATGGCGACAGCCTCGGGGCGCGACGAAAACCGGAGAAAGATAAGTGGGCTTGACGTGTGTGCGCTTTTCCTGGAGGTGGGGTGCGATGCTGGCTGCCACTGCTGGGCTTCGCAGTGTGGGGGTCTTCACTGTGCCAGTCTGCTTTCCCCAAAGGCGGGATGTCCCCCTCCACACCTGACCTGACGCCCCCCGACCCCCGGCACCCCCAGCTTGTCAGCCGGTAGGGGACTTGGGCTGGGATTGGGACTGGGACTGGGATGGTTGGGCGCTTGGCCTTGGGCTTTGTCGGGCCCTGCTGAGTAAAAGAGCAAAACGGAGCACCGAGCCCGTAGCGCCCACTCACAGACCTGCCGTAAAACATCGTGAGTTTTGGTCCGCGACCAACTTTTACCAACGTGTCACCCTCGCCCCCCATTCTCCCTCTCACCCGTGCCTCGCTTCCTTCACTGCGGCTCCTCCACCAAAGGCCACGGCGCCACCCTCAGGCCTCCCCCCTCTCCTCATCGCTCCCTGATGACCATGGACGACAATTCCTCCCCCGGCGGCGATATGAGTGTTTCAGACACCGGCTTCAACTCCAGCGACCTGAACCTTGGCGCCGCCTTCGGAGATCTCGACACCCCGCTGGGCTTTGCAGACCAGGCATGCAAGGAGTGCCGCCGCCGCAAGTCCAAGTGCAACAAGGCCATACCGACATGCAACCTCTGCGTCAAATACCGGAGACACTGTCTGTATGAGAAGCACTCGCGCACTCCCTTAACCAGAAAGTGGGTCTTCCGTCTTCCCTTCCGTACGTCAGTTGGAGAAGGGACCGCCGCTGCGGCGCCAATGAGCCATCCATTCCATCACGCCCTGTCGCGTCCAATCCCAGCCAACCCCACTGCGTTCGACTTTATTCCTGCGCTCAACATCGCTGACCAGCCCTGCAGACATCTCACCGAGGTCGAGGAAAGGCTTGAGAGGGCGGAGCACCTTGTGCGCCAGATGCGCGCAGTGCTGCCGCCTCACCTGCTGCCCCGGAAGAATGCCTCTTCTGCTCAGGGGGCCAGGCCCTCGTCAAGTGACCCGTCCTTTGACTTCAGCAAGATTGACCAGCCCGGCTCATCTTCCCACTCCTCGGACAACGCCGAAGGGCAGGCCCACATAAAGCCCGATCCCTCCGATGATGCGCCCTTTGATGCTGAGCCCACTCCTGGCTCGACTGCAACGCCCGCTCCGCCGGTCGTAGATGTGAAGCCACCCGGCGACCACGGGCCCCAGAGGGAGCCCGGCCGCCTTGCACCTCACCGTGTGCCTCAGAGAGGCATGTCCACCATCCTGGAGAGCCCGCCGGCGACTGATGACTTCGAATGGGACGAGCAGGACAACATGGTGAATGCTGCGTTCTCCCCCGATATGAACGATCCTGACGATGCGGCCCTGGATGGTATGGCCTCGCTCACCGTGAGCGAGAAGGAGGGCGGCTATCTCGGCGTCGCTTCAGGGGCTGCTTTTATACGCCTGCTGGAGCCCAGTATGAGGAGGAGGACCATCCAGACAAGGTCACGCCCATCAATGACCTCGTACCCGTCCTTGACCATGCAGCCGAATCCGAACCGACAAATCGCCGATATCATGATTGACGCTTATTTCAAGCTCTTTCACCTCAATTAC
Source organism: Diaporthe vaccinii (assembly GCA_039880775.1). Taxonomy (NCBI): domain Eukaryota; kingdom Fungi; phylum Ascomycota; class Sordariomycetes; order Diaporthales; family Diaporthaceae; genus Diaporthe; species Diaporthe vaccinii. Next base: position 1,114,972 of record JBCEDN010000002.1, read on the forward strand.
CCCATCATCCACGAGCCGACTTTCCGGGCTCAATTCTCCGAGATCATACCACGGCCACACGGAGACCCCTGGCTCGTCCTCGCCTACGTTGTCGCAGCCATCGGTGTCTGGAGCTCCGCGAAGACTTCAGACAACCTCGACCTCACTCTTTTCGCGCAGGCCAGGTCCATCCTGTCGTTCAACTTCCTGGAGCTCGGCAACTTGACTCTAGTCCAGGCATTGACTCTGACCTCAAATTACCAGCAGAAGCGTGACCGGCCAAATTCCGCATACAACTACCTGGGCCTGGCCGTGAGGATGGCAATGGGCTTGGGTCTGCACAAGGAGTTTCAGGGATGGAACATTTCGCCATTGAACATGGAGATTCGCCGTCGCGTCTGGTGGTCTCTATGTGTTTTCGACTGTGGTGCCACTATCACTTTCAGCAGACCGCTGACATGGCCCTTTGACGGTGTAGAAGTGTCTCTGCCGAGAAATGTTCACGACAGAGTACGTGCTGCTTATCCGGTGCCTCGCGATGGAGTTGAATACTGACACAGACGCCAGGAGCTAACCCCAAATTCACTCAACTATCCTCCCGAGACGGACGACATCACACCTTACACCGCAGTACGAACACAAGCAGCCTTCCATCTCGGCACCAATTTCATCTACACAAGAGTCATCGGCAAGCCTCTACCGAGCGCTGAAGAGCTTGTGGAGCTTGACAAGGAACGCATCGAGCCTTGGCTCAAGAGTGTTCCTCCCTACTTTGCCGAGTCCGCCAAAGTTCCGCCCAAGTACACCTTTGCGCATGTCACCATCAGCTGGCGCTACCGCAACTTCCGAATCATCATGTACAGGCCGTTTGTCATTCGAAAGGCTTTCCGAGCTCGAGATGGCCGAAACCTCGATGAGACCCCAGCGAGCCTGCACGCGTACAACACCTGCCTAGCTGATGCCAAATACTCCATCCGGTCCATCAGTAACTACTGGGTTAACTGTGAACACGGCCGGATGGCAGCATGGTATGCCTTGTAAGTATCAATTTCTGGCCTACAGTGCAAATAGACTCCGAACTGACCACAGACCGCAGATACTTCATCTTCCAAGCAGCACTGATCCCCTGTATATGCCTCCGCAATCTACCCCTGTCCGACCAGGCCGCGGACTGGCGCCAGCAAATCACCATGACCCTGCAAATCATCGCCGGCCTCGCGCCCTTCAACGCCAGCGCGCAGCGATGCTACGGCGTCATCGCCGAGCTGTGTGGGCGATACCTGGACCACGTGCCGCCGCCTTTCCCCCAGGCATCGCCCAGCCCGAACGCCGCCATGCCCTCCATGGGCGGTACACCCTCCAACGGCCACAACATGGCGGCTCATGCGGGCAACAACAACAGCGGCCACCACCACAGCGGAAGCCGCCAGATGCATCAGCAGCAACAACAGCAGCAACAGCAACAGCAACAAGACCCGTACCAACAACATATGGACGAGATGATGCTCCCCATTGACGAGAGCCCCCAGACGCAGATGAACAGCGTGTACCCGATGATGTGGCCCAACGTGCCAGCGTTCGAGGCGGCGGACCAGTTTATGGACGATGCGTGGATGGACTTTCTGGGAGCCGAGGGCGGAGCGACGCCGGAACGTGGCTGGTACGGGCACTAAAGTCTTGTGGCTATTGGGTTTATTTTCAGACTATCTCTTTTTTCTTGGTGCAATTTGCCAAGGCCTGGCATACTGGCGTTCTTTTGGGTGGGCATCGTGTAGACGATACTATGGGAGGACTATACCGCTTGGGTGCAGCGTTGCTTTGATATCTGTTGTAAGGACTTGATGGGAAATTTAGGGCAAGATACTTGCGTGGAGTTCGAACATGCTAGATCGAGGGAGTAACATAGAAGACTCCCGGCTGTACACCTAGAGGCATCAGCAAGGAGCATTAGGGTCTGGTCTCCCTTGAGGTGTATGTTATTTGGGCAGGTGTAATCATATGATCGGTACCAACGACCGGGAATTATCACATTTGAAGGTGACTTGAGGTTTTGACCACTGCCCTATCGTCTTTATTCACGAGTGAGAATCGGGCACTTCCAGTTGTACATGGGATTGAGTGAGCGCCCTGTCACATAATCAAGACCACTATAACTTCAGCACATACTGTTGTACTCGATGCTTGTGCGGCCAGAGCAGTGGCTGGCCCCACCGTTGCCGTAAGGTAAAGACTGTTCCAACCGTGCCTGAATAAGCCTTGCAGGATAGATCAGCACAGTTTGGTAGCCAATTCTGTGCCATACAATAATACTAGTGCGGAAAAGAGTGGAATCCATCAAGCAGCGTTTTTGTCTTCCTGATCACGTCCCCACCGCAGACAGCTCCACACAGATGAGTGTGGCTTCCTTAGGCAGTTCTTCTCATTCGAGCATGGCAAGGTCGGAAGGAGTGACCCAGAGCCGTGAAGGCAACTAAATCTATGGGCTGAGACACAAGGGAAGTTCCTGCCGTCTAGGAAATGCGAAGTCGGATATGGCAAGAAAGTTGCGAGTCTTGATAGGAAAGTAAATAAAACAGTAAAAGAGTTGACCCGAGGAGAAAAATGAGCACGCCCAACCCCTCCAACGTCCAGGCTGACCTACAGTCTGGCACCACCACCGCAACAAGGATGCGAATATCTCATCTTCTCGCTTGGAGTGATCCTGAGGGGCCAGGCTCAGAAATACACACACACACAACACACCCACACCACACACACACACACACATACGAACACACGCGCGCACACAAGCGCACGCACACACACATACGAACACACACATACGAATACACACATACGAACGCACACATACGCACACACACACACACACACGAGCGCACGCACACACACGGACAGACAGACAGACAGACCGACAGACACATAGACAGAGACACACCCCAAAAAGAAAGAAAAGAAAAGAAAAGAAAAGAAAAGAAAGCACAGCACAGCACAGCACAGCACAGCACAGCACAACACACACCAGCACCAGTACCAGTACCAGCTCTAGCAGCAACACCAGCGGCACCAACAGCACCAACAGCTCCAGCAGCACCAGCAAACCCTGCTGGACCTGCTCCGGCAGCAGCAGCACCATCATCAGACGACCGGAACGAGGAGGATGAAGACCGAGGACCTCTCGCCCCTGGTCTGGGGCCCAATCGCCACCGACCTCGCCCTCGCCGCCATCGCTATCCGCGTCTGGGGGGCTCTGCGCCAGCCTTTGGCCGCCGCCAGCCTGGCCGCCGCAGCCACCACCACCGGCAGATCCGAGGCGGAGCCAGCGCCTCGCCAGCGCAACCCTTCATAGAGGGCTTGGAGGACCCTGGAGGGGGGGGGTGCCGGGTTGTTTTCTGGTGGCTGAAGAGGGCGGGATGGTGGTGAACAAGGTGGTTCTCCTTTTTGGAACGTAAATATGTAAACAATGACAGGCCTTCGGGCGGCTTCTTCCTTTCTGCTGTGTCGAAACTTGTGTCGACCATCTTGTGTTCCTACCACGATCTGAATACACTCAGCCTTGCGGTGGCACACCTTGGGGCACCATTCCCTAGACACATCTACAGCACTAAATGAGTAGGCTATCCCATATGAGACTGTGCCATAGGAGGATATCCCAGAGAAGGCTGTTCCATAGGAGGCTATCCCATAGGAGGCTGTCCCATAGGAGGTTGTCCCAGAGGAGGTTGTCCCAGAGGAGACTATCTCATAGGAGGGCCAAAGCATGAAGTGGAACAAGCTTCGTTGCAACCTACTCAACAGGTGGGCGTGACAGAGAAACTGAGTGTTGAGTTTATGCTTGACGAAGGGAACACGTTCATGACAAGCTATGCTTATGAGCAAATCGCCTTAAGTGAAGGCACCATTGCTGAGAGGCGAGCTCTAGCAGAGTCACAGCGTGCTTTCTGATACTCACGTATCTCAGGCAAAAGGCATGCTCGTGGGCTAGTCGAGCTGATGTCTTCTTACTGTCTGCGCTAGAAGCTGAAACAACCCGTCCACGCTCCTCCCGAACCCTCCCTCGTCTCGTTCATTCAGCGTCTTGCCTTTCGACGACAAGATGTGTTCACTCGTTGGGCCCGCCGCCTCGTCAAGACCAAGCTTGAGGGAAGGACAGAATGACACCCTGTTGCAACCCTCAACACGAGAGTCTTGCGGCCTGGCGCATATCAGACGCAGAGCAAGCTGAAAGAGAGGTCGAACGGGTGAGAAGACCGACTATTGGCGCGGACTCTCGAAGAATTTTGAAACTGAACACACATACTCGTGTTACTGATACGCCCTGTGATGGACGAAGTACCTAGGACGATTCGCTACTATAATAGCGACGTGGCCCAAAAATACATGTCAAGAAAGACGTTGACTATGGTGGTTTTATGAAGCATTTAACTTGGCAATTCCATCCTTTGGGTGCGTCCTCGGCTCCAATGACAACCTATGTCGAAGTCGAACACCGCTGCCAGCTTCAGCGATGTTGATGCAATAGAGGGCAAGCGCATCGGCGGAGCCATTGGCCAGACCAGCCTCTGTGTTGCGGGCCAAATTAATGGCATATGAAGGGTTGGGCGATTGAGCAATGATACGGGCAGTGTCAGCCGAGGCGGAAATCGCAGCGGCCCATATGAAGGCGACAAGACGGTGGTCGTGCTCTACACCGTAGGCTTGTATGATCTTGGGGACAGTGTTGTGGATCCGTCGCAGCGCTCTGTCCATGGCCCGGGCTACACCCGGGCCCTCGGCGATGGCACGGGCGGTGATCGCGGAGGCTGACTGAGAGGCATTGTAGCCGGCTGCGATGGTCGGGTCACGGTGCGCCAAGGGGGTGAGTACACGCGGGATGGGGCCCAGGGAGTCGTACGTCGGCAGGGAATATTCCAGGTCTGCGTGGTTCAAGTTGGAAGCTGTCTGGGCGGAGACGGCATCTGAAGTGTTGCGACGCTTGGATTTGCGCGTGAACCAGGCCCGGAGTTGATGTAGCATTTTGTTGTTTGGGCCGTGCTGTTGATGAGTACAAATTGTGAAGGATGGATTACTGCGCTGCTTGTGTCTTGACACAGCATCTACCAACCCTTATAGCGGCGCAAGACATTGCTGCTCTGTGAAGTCTTCACCGGTGCGAGGCGGTCGTAACGCGAGCCTTGAACTTGTCTTCCTAGTGGTTGTTGGTGTTATATCAGGCAGATACTTCCCATGGCTAGAGAGCGCCAGCTACTCTCTAGGTCACTACGTGTTGTGCGTGCGCCGAAATGCCGGTGCTGTGCACAGTCCTGTATACAGACGTAGACATCGTGATGCACTGGATGGTGTTGAATTCGTCGAGAGTGTTAGCCGCAGTTCCCAGAACATTGTCGCCTCGCGGCACATGGAGTGGAGTGACGACAAGCTGGGGAGGTATGCTGCAGCAAGTCGAACGGTTGATGGGTCCAATCGGCTGTCGGTAGGCTGACACGGGAGATGCACCGCATATCCTGTCGCTCTCTCCACGCCGCAGCGGCGTTCCGATGGAAGAATCATGGAATGGGGCTATGGTTGCATCCACGTGCGGGATGAGATCATGGTCAAGGCTTGGTGTGCCTGGTGCGTATGCGATGCTCCCCCCACCGTGAGCTACTGTGAGCTACTGTATACTACCCGGTGGTGGCTTGGGGGTCTTGTCGACCATGTTGGAAGTTGGACTGACTTCACCTTCCAGGACTGGCAGGCTGGCAGGAACGACAACGAGTGGCTGCCCTGTTACAGAGGTGGAGACGGCGCCGATCGCGCGTGTGCCGTCAGCCGGTCCGCTGGGGCGCCAAAAACCACCCCACCTGCCCACCAGACAACGGCAGCCAACGAGGGGTGCATTTGGGCCCCGGCAGCCCTGGGTGCACCTGCCAAGGAATCAAGGCACCGTGTGACGGTCTGTCCGTCTGCCCGCCCGTTCTGCCCGTCCTTGCAGTCCAGCCCGTCACCCCGTGCTGCCGGGACCCCAGGGAGGAGACTGGACCTCGGCAGTCAGGAGTCAGATCAGGGCGACGGGACGCAGTAAGGGAGACAGACAGACAGACAGACAGACAGACAGTCGATGAGTTCAGCGTGCGCAAGGGACCAGAGAGAAGGGGTGACATGCGGCACAGCAAGGTACAGTACCTACATAGCCCACATGTAAGGCACCTGCATCTCACCAGCGCCAACGCCTGGAAGGATCAATTCGAAAACCTCAATTCTCTCAGCTGAGCCCCGGATTTCTATTCCCAGGGCCCCCGGCCGACTACTATTATCCTGTCGCATGGTCGTATGCTGCATTGCTGCTCCGCAGGATCACTGACGATCCATCCATCTGCCCACCCACTATCTCCATCCTCAGCCATCATCCGTCATACAGCCAGTCAGTCCGTCATTCAGTCAACGAGCGAGCCGGCCAGTCAAGCAATTCATCCCCATCAACTAATAACCAAGTCCACTCTTCAACCCTGCGGAAGATCTGCATAAAAGTGCCTAGGCTCATCTCACCCTCTTGTCCCCTAGCCTAGCCATCCTGCGCCATCCCAGCCCGTCCCGTCTCATCTCATCTCCTCTGCACGGGGCTCTTATTCACAGTAATTCCGTGCGCCCAATCCTTTCCAAGACTGGCCCGGGTCTAGGTCTCAGTTGCCTCATAGTTCAATCTGCCCCGACGAAACAAAAACTCCAAACCCGTCGCCCTCGGACTTGATCGACTCGGAATCTCCCCGACTTGGGAACCTGACCTAGAACCAAGCCTGAACTAGAACTGGAGACGACTTCCCTAAAACCCCTTGCGACGTCCCGACTGTGCTTTACTTCAGCCCAATTGCTTGCATCGCCTCCATCTTCAACCGCTGTTCCAATCGCCCCAGACTTCGCGACGTCATTCAACTCGGCTCCCTCTGCAGTCCAAGCACGCACGCTCCAAGATGCCTATCCGCAACCCCTTCACCCGGCGCCCTCAAGCCGACGAGGGTCTGCGCCCGCCCTTGAGCATCGACCCTCCGCTCAAGACGCCCCCGGGCTTCGAGCGCGTCGATACCGTTGGCTCCAAGGCCTCTTCGGCGGCATTGAGCATCAGCAGCCGCCGTTCCAATGACACCGGCGAGTACAAGATGTCGGGTATGTGCGAACCACTCCGCCGCATGAACCATCATGCCATGCCATCCATGGCTTGTCATGGATGACTCGGCCCCTCCACCCCGCTATCGATAATGCCTCGCAATTAAGCGACATTCTCTTTCTCGGTGGCTCGATTGCTGACAATCCCTGGGGATCCGCAGTGGTCAATGACAGCGGCGTGTATCTGCCTCCCTCACCCTCCGAAGACAAGCCCTCATGGCCCCGTCGCTACCTGTCGCGCAACTCGACAGACACCAGGAGCGACGTCGGCGAGATAGAGCACTTCGGCATCTCGCGGGAGTCGTTCGACTCGTACCGTCGGTCTTTTGTACGCCCCACCAAGGACTCCCTAGCCCGGCTTCATCCGAGTTCTGTGACTGACCTGCTGGCCACATACAGGATGTCTCGGCCCGCTCTCCTATTCCCGTCAATGACCCTTTCCCATCCCGACGGTCCATGGACTCGGCGCGCTACCCACGCACGCGCATGCCTCGTCAGCGCCTCTTCGAGCGCGAACCACCCACGTCTGAAGAAGGCGAGGGCTTCGGCGAGGGCTTCGAGGAGGTGGGACTGAACGATGACTACAAGCCCCAGCCGCACCAGGCGCCACCCCAGCCACCGAAGAAGCGAGGCTTCTTTGCCAAGTTTGCAGACCACAACAACCAGGAAAACGCTCACTCGCCAGTGGCATCCCCCTCGCCGACCACGTCCAGGTTCTCCATCCTGCCCGGCCGGAAGCGAGGCCAGAGTGGCCAGGGCGCTGAGCTGGGTCAAGTAGACAGGCCCAGGTCTCCCAACCGAGACCGTGAGATGACAGATGTTCAGCCGGTAGAGGCCTAGTTCACTGCTATGGGAACGGCTGTTGGAACGGCTATTGCGACGACTAGCCAGCTGGTCGCCGTTACGACACGAGAGGCTTTAACGGGGAACGACATCAACGCTTGATTTGAAACGAGCAACAATGTCTACATGCTGGTTGCTCAAAAAAGACGACACCGCATTGGGAATTTTCAGCCGCTATGCTACAATGGCTCATAGATCCTTTAGCATCGCTTACCGCGGCCCTTTTGTTAGACCTGGGCCCGGATGGACGGTTACCGGATATAGGACACTCGCTAAGGAAGAGGTACCTAGGAAACGGAGTTCGGGGTGGTCTTTCTCAAAGAGGACCAGACATGAATTATACTAAACAGGGGAGAGATGTATCATCACTCGCTCTCACACCTAATGAAATGATAATTGTACAACACATTCAAATCACCAGCGGATCCGGCTTTCACAATAAACAAGCATGACCAGCTGCAGCCGCATCGAGCCCTTTCGACAATGCAATTGGGTGAGCGCCATCGAATATGGTGCAAGCGTAAGACCATGCGATCCGGCAAACGCAACCCCTGAATCTGTGTGGGAATAAATGACATATCAGATCTCGTCAGCTCTGCTCATGTGATGCCCGTTCCGCCGGGAGCCGCTGCGATGCCACGATTGTCTCCTGCCAGCTCATTGCCTCCGGCGCGGCCATCAACCGGCCCCGATAACGGGGCGGGACGGAGCGTTCATGACGCCATCAAGTAATGGCTCAATTGAGCCGGCGATTTGAGTCAATGGCGCGATCGAACCAGTTTGTATTTTTTTTTGCAATGATACATGTACAATCCACCTAGGAGCCTGTATTCGTCGCCCATGACGGTTGATCCTTGACCTGGCACCTGGCGAATCATCTTACAAGACTTAGTCCTTGCTCATCTTCAGATCCAAGCTCACCCTTTCGCCATGGCCCAGCCCGGAACCAACGGCAGCCACCCGGACGGACTGCCGGTCGACGAGTCCGGCCCGGCCTCCACCACCGTCGCGGCGGCGACCGAGGGTCCCGGGGCGCTCGCCGCCCGCTTCGGCGACCACAAGCTCGGGCTCGCATCGCTGTCGGTGCACGCGGACGACTACATCAACAACCACCGCGCCGTGGCCCCTCCCCTGCACGTAAGCACGACGTTCCGGTACAACGACGACCCGGACCGGCTGCGGGCGTGGGACAACACCGACGACAACGCCCCCTACGACAGCCACATCTACAGCCGTGACAGCGCCCCCAACACGACGCGGCTCGAGGCCGTCCTCTCGGCCCTGCTGGGCGGGCCCGCTGTCACCTACTCCTCTGGGCTCGCGGCCTTCCACGCCCTGCTTGTCTTCCTCAACCCGAAGCGCATCGCCATCGGCGGGGGGTACCACGGCTGCCACGGCGTCATCGACCTCGTGGCCAAGCTCACGGGCCTGCAGAAGCTTGAGCTCGAGGACCCCGCCGCGCTGGCGACGCTGCAGCCGGGGGACGTCATCCACGTCGAGACGCCGCTCAACCCGACGGGCGAGGCGCGCGACCTCGACTTCTACGCCGCCAGGGCCCGCGAGCTGGGCTGCTACCTCACCGTGGACGCGACCTTCGCGCCGCCCCCGCTGCAGCAGCCCTTTAACCACGGCGTCGACGTCGTCATGCACTCGGGGACAAAGTATTTCGGGGGCCACAGCGACCTGCTGTGCGGCGTGCTGGCGGTGCACCCGGCGCGAGAGGAGCGGCACGGCTGGGTGAGGGGGCTGCTGGGCGAGCGGCTGTTCCTGGGGAGCGTCATGGGGAGCATGGAGGGGTGGCTCGGGGTGCGCAGCCTGCGGACGCTGGAGCTGCGCGTCGAGAGGCAGGGCGCCAGCGCGGCGAGGCTGGTGGCGTGGCTGGACGGCGAGCTGCGGGCTGGGGCGGCGCAGAAGGACGGTGGCAGCCCGGTGGCAAAGACAGTCGAGAGGCTGCAGCACGCCAGCCTGCAGCCCGAGGCGGCGCAGGAAGGGTCGTGGCTGCGGAAACAGATGCCCAGGGGTTGGGGACCGGTCTTCAGCATCATCATGCGCGAGGCCGACCACGCGCGCCGCCTGCCCAGCAAGCTGCACCTGTTCCACCACGCCACGAGCCTGGGCGGCGTCGAGAGCCTGATCGAGTGGCGGGCCGTCACGGACAAGAACATCGCCAAGACGGTGCTGCGGGTCAGCGTCGGCGTCGAGGGCTGGGAGGACCTGAAGGAGGACCTGCTGCAGGGGTTCACGGCGCTGCTGGACGAGGATAAGTCGAGGAAGTAGATTCCGTCGTGGGCGGTCGATTTACATGTCGGATGGACTGTTGCGAGGAGGAGACTGAAATTCCAGCTTGAGTCTAGACTTGGATGGCTGGTCTTTCAAGAGAAGACTATCCTGGTGGACCAAAAGGCTACTTGAGGTTGGAGTGGCCGAATAGTGTCTGCTGGCATGTCATGATGCGAATGTTGTCTTTACACAGAGTCGTCACAGGGCGGGCGAGAAGTTCCCTACCATTAGTACTGTGTGGTGCTTAGAAGAATCCAGTCACACATTAGACAATTCAACATTCAAAGTAAACCCTTCAACCACTGCACCTACTCCGGAGACTGTTTTTGTCACACTGGAGCTATGGGGCAGAAAAGGGTTACCCAGTGCAAACAACTCCATTTTGACCTGTCTATTGTACCGTACGAAACTACCGCTGAAACAAAACCCATATACTCCTTTTCTTTCGTCCCTCACCAGGCCTCGTTCCCCAGTTGTCAAGGTCCCGCTAACAGTAGATTCAAACCCGCTCAGCGTCCCCATTGCCCAGAATCATCTCAACCAGCTTGTCCTTCTCAGCACTGCTCTGGACCAAGTCCCAGAAAGCCCCCGCGCCGTCCTCGACCTCATCTCCCCCAGTCTCACCGTCACCGTTTGGTTTCTCTGTCCCATTGCTCTCACCGTTCTCACCAGGCTTCTTCTGCTCGTCTCTCCTCATCCCCTGCTCGAGCAGCTCCCTCGGAGACCCCATCTCCGCCATCCGGCCCTTCTCCAGGACCAAGATTTTGTCAAAGTCCGCGACGGTGCTCAGTCGGTGAGCAATCACTAACACGGTGCAGCCGGCAGCGGCAAAGGCGTCCCGCAGGCTAGACTGGATTGCGGCATCTGTGGCCCGGTCGACGGCCGACGTGGCTTCATCCATGACCACTATCTTGGGGCGCGCGAGGATAGCGCGCGCGAGGCACACAAGCTGGCGCTGCCCCTGGGATAGATTACCTCCTCCAGTACTTATGTCCATGGATAGGTTGTTGAAGATGTCAGTACTGTCTGAGGATTCCGTCTCCGTAGTGGTCACAACTGCTGTAGAGGGCGCCCCGTCGGCATTCTCGACTGCGGCACCAGAGACTGGGGTTTCGTGGCTTGGGGGTTCCGGGATGGCTTCTGTAGTTGAGACGACCGTCTCCTCGTGAGTGGACACCACGGGGTACTGGGAAGGCCTCTCAGTGTTGACTGGCTGTGGCTTGGCGAGGTGGACGCTCTGCAACGTCGTCTGGAGCTCATAGTCTTCCTTCGTGTCCTCCATGTCAAGGTTTGACCTTAATGACCCTGAAAAGAGGAAGGGGTCCTGAGGGATGATGGCGAGTCGGCTGCGCAGCTGTTCAAGCTTGAGATCTGCGATGTCAATGCCATCGATGACGACAGAACCCTCTCGCGGCTTGAGTAGGCGGAAGAAGACAGACGCCAAAGTCGACTTTCCGGCCCCCGTCCTCCCAACAATGCCGATGCGTTCACCTGGCTTGACCACAAAATTAAGGTTCTTCAAGACAGGTGGAAGGCTGTCCTTGTAAGCGACGGACAGCTTCTCAACCTCTATCCTGCCCTCAGCTGGCCATGCGGCAGGTGCGTCCTTCCCATCCTCTGGCTCAGTCTCGATCTCAGAGTATTCAATAACACGCTCAGCTGCGTTGAAGCTTAGTTCCAGCGACGTCATGCTTGACAGCAGTGCAGTCAATCTCCACGAGTACCTGAGCGCGAAGGTGAGACTGAATCCAGCTAGCGCGGCATCGACATGACCGGAAACTGCCACAACGGCGACGACAGTGACGAAAATTGTGCCGAGCATGGACAGGCGGAACGACATCCATCGGCCAGACAAGCTCAATGCCCAGCTTGCTTTGTGAGAATTATCAATGAGATTGAACCTGCGTACTCGTCAGCATGTACACTCGAGTTTCGGGGTGAACAAAGATTGTGACTGACATCCGATCCATATAAAAGTTAGTGCGGTGGAAGGCGCGGATTGTTGAGAGACCTGATAGGACAGACCCAAATTGGTCGTAGATCGGGGAGTGAGAGATTGAGTTAAGTCTCTTCACTTCGCGGGCAACGTTGATGTACTTGCTCGCAACCCGAGCGTAGACAAACATGAGCAGGACGCCTGCAAAGATCACCCAAAGAGACACAGACAAGCTGGCTGCAATAGTAACGACGAGCGAGAAGCTGCTGTGCAAGAAGTTGGCCAGATCACCGGGCAGACGCCTGTCGACCATAAAGGCATCAGACGTGAAGCGGTTCAAGATTCTGCCAGCGGGGACACTGTCGACCCAGCGAAGCGGCGCTCGAAGGATGGCGTGGGTCATCCTCTCGAATAGGACCCGAGAGGTTCGAAGCCCGATTGCTGTCATTGTGATGCTCCGAGCAACCTGCAAATAAAAAATTAGTACAGGCCTCGGGAAGTGGTGATGAGTTGGTACGAGCTCTGATGGTTGAATTGTGTGTGCTGCCACCACAGCCTGTCTTACATGACAGTCTCTTTATGACATGGGGGCCAGATGGGAAGTAAGTACTGACCTGAAGCACGACCATCAACACATAGAAGACTACACTCATCCCGATCCAAAACCAGATAGAGTGGCCCTCCGCAGCTACAGTGTGTATGCTATGTGGTACCACCTCGGAATATAGCATGCCCTTCTGTGGGTCCTGCAGGAAGATTCTCGAGTTGTCGTAACGGTTGAATGTAGCCGAAAAGTTACTCGCCTCCTCAGCGGACGATCCATCCGTGAGTTTCTTGAAACTCCAGACACGACCGATACTCGCCAGACCACCGGATACAATGAAGAAGATGACGAAGAACCAAAGTATCGGGGCCCTACTGGCTTGGAGGTATGTCATGTATACCTTCCATTTGACGCGGCCAGTCTCCCGCTTCTCCTCGTCTTCCTTGCTCGACTTCTTCTTGTTTCCATTGGGTTGTTCTGTCCCAACAATGGTTGTTTCCTCGGAGGAACTCTGGCTCTCCTGCGCGTCGATCATGGTCTGAGTCTCGCTGATGTCGTGTACGGAAGAGCGTTTCGACCCGCTTGAGGAGGCGATAGTGGTGTCAGTAGGCGTAAGAGCCTCAGCGCTCTCCACTCGGCCGTCCTGGAGCCGTACGAGGTAACTAGCTTTCGGCATGCACAACTCTGCGTGATGTGTGGCCAGAATCCTGGTCCTCCCTTTTGCCAGTTCTCCCGTCAACGCGAGGTCTACTATGCATCGCCCGACATGAGCATCCACTGCAGAGAGTACGTCATCCAAGATCATGATACCTGCGCGAGAATACAGAGCCCTAGCAAGGGCAACACGCCATCTCTGACCACCGCTGAGCGTCACACCCTTTGGTCCGACTTCTGTCTCATCTCCATCGATAAGAAGCTCGACGTCTTTCTCCAAGGAACAGGCGCGCAGGACATCCTGATAGCGCGACTCGACGAAAGGAAGACCGAAAATGATGTTCTCTCGGACGGTTCCAGTTTCTATCCAGGGAGTCTGCGAGACAAAAGCGGTAAGGGAGGGGATGAGCCAGTCCTCTTGCGGGATGGGCTTGGCTTCGTCCAGGTCTTCCTCAGCGGGCGGCGTCGGGGTCTTGACAGTCCCGGAAAGAAGTTTGACTTCACCAAGTATCGCCGCTAAAAGAAGAGACTTTCCCGATCCCGTCTTTCCAGCTATGATGCTGAATTTCCCCTCGGGAAAGCTGAGCGACACATCTCGCAGCATAGAGCGTTCTTCTGTCGCCTCAGGTGCTCCGTCAGGGTCCTCCTTCTTCGGCCAAGCGACAGTCGCGTTGTCGAAAACTATGGTCTCTCCAGAAACAGCAACAGGAGCCTTGTCGGGCTGTGAGAAGTACTTCTCGAGCCTGACGCACGAAGTCCATGCTTCCATCATGTAGACTTGCAGGATGGGCAGCAGTGCTGTTGCTTCGTCAAGTTGATCGAAAAGTCCGAGTGAGGCGAAGATGACCGAGGCTTTGATGTTGCCACCTTGTTCCCAAGCGTACACGCTCTGCGACACGCACGCAAGAAGAAGGGGGCCAAGATTCATGATGAGCATGACACCGCACATGAACAGTGAGGCTTTCCAATACTGTGCCAACTCCTCGTTTCGGGACTTGAAGATCTTGTTTTCCCAGTGCTGTTCGAGTGCTGAGTACTTGATCTGCCGCATTCCTTGCAGGGCCTCCGTGAGGAGATGGGCCTTGCCGTCCCGGTATCTCATGAGACCAAACTGGATCTTGGCGTATTTCTTCGACATCCATGTGTTCAAAGGTATCACCAACGCGGCGGATCCAAGGCCTGCAACGACTGCCTTCCAGCCGAGAATAGTGACCAGGAAGCCGCCAGCCAGAATGAGTTTAACCACAGCCAGAGGCAGATAGTAGTTGAAGCTGCAGAACATGGTGACACGGCCTGAATCGAGTTTCATATGATTGATCACGGATTGGCGGACCTCGTCCTTCTTCTCTTTCCCTTGCCCTTTTGGTCCTGCATCTCCCTTATCGCTCTTGTCGTTCTTATCCTTCGAATTAGCCTTTTGGTCGTCCTGGTCCTGAGGGCGTGGGGGCGGCATGGCCGTTTCGTGCTCCTTCATTGCTTTGTCAAACACTAAAGTTTGTAGCACGGCCCCCAGAGGGATGACCAGCCGGCTATTTGTCCACCAGCTCAGAAGGCTACCGACTATGTTGTCGAGGGAAAGACTGAGGCATAGAGCGAGTGCCCACGCCAAAGTCTCCGCGATACTCGAATCAGGCGTGCTGGGCTGTTCCAGCCGGCCTAGGAGGTTGTACATCATGTAGTTGGGAATCAGAGCAAGAACGGCAGAAATGCAGACCAAGCACCATTGCTGAGCGAGTTCAATCCAGTGGAACTTGAGTAGCCGCCACCAAAGCCTCCCACTGGCATCGCGGGCGGTGAACATCTCGTGTAGATTGCGTGAGCGAGTAAGGCAGTCCAGCCTCGGAAGATCTTCCATCTCCAGCTGTCGCTGCTTGGAGATATCAAAGACGAAGCTGTTCCATGAGAACGAAATCTTAGATAGCAGTGAGACGGTGTGTTGCTGGTCAACTAGGGTTCCTTTCAAGTACACGTCCGGTCTGCGAGGGAAGAATCCAAAAGCGAAAAAGCCAACAACGGCGGAGACTGCCTGTAGGAGCCAGCATACGCCTTGAGCAAGCCGCGTCGGTTCGGAAGCCCTAAGAACATATCCAAACTTGCTTCGGTAGACAAGAGAAGCAAGGATCAGCACTGAGCAAACGAGAGCAAAGTTGGCCAAGCGATATTTAGCTCTGTAATCACCTCTGCGCGGAAGAAAGATGGATTGGAAGAATATGAACCCCTGGACTGCATTAGCGAACGCCAAGAGATGTCATCAAGGGCCGACAGAACTCACCCAAGCAATCACATCTGCCCATCTACTCAAGAAATAAAGAAAACCAGATGATGAGCCTCCATGATGGTACAAGACGCCTGTCACAATCGAGGCTGCCAGCCCAAGAGCCGAGCTCAGCCATGCACCCACGCGAGGCAGCAGGTCCGAGTACTCATGAGTAGACTTCTCGGTAGCCTCTCCATCGTGATCCTCATAAAAACCCGAGATGGTCGTATAGCCGTTAGATTTGAACAGCCTTGCCTTGGCGAAGAAATGAACAACGGCCGGGATAGACAGAAGCGCAACCAGTAAGGCTTCGCCACCTGCAGCCGCGGCCTTCAGCTCGTCATGACGCGTCGTCATCTGGAGACAAGAGCCTTCGGACGGCCCGGGCCTGATTTTAGCAGCTGTGATTCAACAATTTCGCGGATTGTATCAACGTCTGGATGCGAGGGATTGATGAGATGAGAGTTGCCCTTGATGGAGTAAGTTGACGGATGCGACCATGCAGCGCAGAGAGGACAGACAATCAACGAAGAGATTTGACACCGCGCCCCGAGGAACTACAGCAAAACCCAGATCAAGAACAGCACAGCCAGAGGATAAAGACACCTGTCCGCCCCATGTGTGACGGAACGCGAGGTGAGGCTTAGGAGAGGATATGCAAAAAGATGGAAGCCTTGGGAGGGCGAAGGGAATGTGCCCGGAATGTGACCCAAATATGTGTTGCTTTGTAAGACGTCTCTCGGTCAGACAGGTGAGCCGTTTCCATTGGGACGAGAGCCGCACGGCACCGAGTCGGCACGCCCCACTTGCCTGCCTTGTGGGCCCCTGCCAAGTTGACGTGGTGTAAACCAGGCGGGACTAGGCCTCATTCCCCCGTCCAACCCGAGTACTGCTGTGCCGGCGCCAGGAACGGTAGGCTCCTTCCCCCGGAAAGCCCCACTTTGGTCAGTCTGTGAGTCTCACTTTGGTTCATATGTGAGGGTCTCAACAAAGGGCCAGATACCCACAAGAATACATAAAGATGTTCTTAGGCAGGTCTGCTGGCAATGTTTTGAATTCATCAAGCTCATATCTATGTTATCGCGTCTCATTTGTCACGCGGCACGGCCGAGACACTGCACCGTGAAACATGCATTTTCCAGCCGGCAGGAACCTCTCTGGCTGGCCATCAAGGTCCTCAAACCAAAAACCACGAAAAAAGTCAAAATTCCGCAGCATAGACCCCTAACCATTGACAATCACGCCCCCGTTGCAGTGAATTGTCTGCCCAGCCACGCATGATGAATCCGCGCTCGCCAGGAACACAACACACGCCGCAATCTCGCTCGGCTGTCCGGGGCGGCCTATCGGGGCGGTGAACTGCTTCTGCGCCTCGTCGTTCATTGTCGCAGGGATCAGCGGCGTCCACACCGGCCCTGGCGCGACCGCGTTGACGCGAATACCCTTGCTGACATATTGGTTGCTCAGCCCACGCGTGAAGGACACGATTGCTCCCTTGGTCGATGTGTAGTCCAGCAAGTCTGGACGTCCGATGTAGGCGTTGATGGAGGCGTTGTTGATGATGGTGCTGCCATACTTCATGTGTGGCAGCAGATACTTGGAGAGGTAGAAGAAGGAGTGAATGTTGATGTTGAACGTGTGCACCCATTGATCCCTGATAGAGTGAGAGACGTCAGCATTTCAAAATGTTTCTGTAAGCGCCACCGGTCTCGCACAGGACTCACTCTGGAAGGTCTTTGATGTCTTCAACCATCATCTGGTAAGCAGCATTGTTGAACAAGATGTCAATCCTGCCGTCAAAAGTCTTGACTGCCTCGTCGGCCAGCTTCTTGCAGTTCTCCTGCTTCGATAGATCTGCCGAGAAGAGGTGGCATTTGCGGCCACGAGCCTCGACTGCCTTTTTGGTTTCTTGGGCGTCTTCCTCCTCGTCGGGAAGGTAGGCGATCAGCGAGTCGGCACCCTCCTCGGCAAAGAGAAGCGCGGTCGCCCGTCCGATTCCTGAGTCACCTCCCGTGATCACGGCGTTCTTTCCCTTGAGCTTTCCAGCCGCGAGGTAGGGGATCTTCTGTCCCTCCTCGCCTGGGAGGTATGTCCGCTGGGGCTCTGGCTCGTTGGGCATCTCAGACTCCTTTCCGGGGAAGCTCTGCTTGGTCACAGGAATGCTGTGACCTGCAAGGTACTGTCAGAACGCCTTGCAAGTACCAATGTGACTTCGGATGCGCGCACTTACCCTGCTTGAACTGGTCTGCTTGTTCCGCCATGATGAATACTGTACTGGAGTATTGTTTGTGTGCTTTGTTTTTTCAAGGTCCAAATCTGGAGCTGCGATGTGGGAAAGTTCGTTGGATTAGCGACGAAGAAGAAATCGAGCTATCCTGCACCTTTTGGTTTCGCTCAAATACTGTGTCACAAACAGACATCCGGAGGCAAAGCTCCCAAGTGACTGTCAATGACGACATGAGCGGTCGAGAGGCCTCGACGTCATTCTTAGATACCGGTGGGCCCATCCTCGTCTTTGCTTACAGTGACGATCAGCCATCAAACGTAGGCAAGACCGTCGAGAGCAAAATTGCACTTACGAGGCCATCGTTCCGGCCAAAAAAGTTGATCTCCAATGCCGATGTGGTGTTTTTGGTAGTGCCCTCACCCATGCCGGCAGTAACATCCCGGAGCCCTCCCGGGCCCGCACCAATGTCGGATCTGCTCCTACCTACACCCGTATCGCCAAGCAGGATTATTCGGCTCCCAGCAATTAAAACAGCCTCATATAAGCTGACTTAAAACGGCCTTTCTCCACACCGGCCCGAGTCTCTTCGGAAACCGCAAAACCGCCTGAGGTTGCTCCAACCCGGGGGATCAGCCGTCATGCAAGCCTTACAAGGCTGTCTGGCGAGAACCTGCCCCTGAGGTCGAGACCGACCTATTGACGTTCGGATCTTATCCATCATGTTGCAGCCACCATCAATTTGCTCAATGCGAACTTCTCTAACGGACCAGTACGTCGCTGGTGGGTTGTACTCGGCACCTTCTCTTGCTTCTCTCCATCCCGAAGGTGTCTCAGCACGGCACGTCACACCACAACAGGCTGCAAATGGGAGTCGGCATGATGGCCCTGTTGAGGGATGACTAATCACCCCACTCTCTTCTAATACACCATACCTTCCATAACCCGCCTAGCATTAGCTTCTCCTCAACATATATATAATAAGATATAATACCTTTAATTAAATTAGCTATTAAAAACTTAAATTAATGCCCTAATTAATTCTAAAGCCCTTATATAACTTATTATATAATAGTTATAACTTTATTTTATTTTCTAAGCTTTTATATTAAGAATAATCCTTAATCTTTACTAATTACCCTATAATTATTATAATAATTAAACTCCTCCCCTTATATAATATATTAAGATTTTATTAAATAAATATTAACTTAATTAATTAAAAGCCTTAGATATTTATAATACCTTAAATAATTATCAATAAGCCTTATATTTATTAAATATTAAGTTTTTATTAATCTAATAACCTTAATAAACTTCTAATTATTAAATCCCTTTAATTAAATTAATTTAAATTAAATAACTCTTTATTAATTACTTAAGTTAAATCTTAAATAACCCTATAAATAAAAATAAGAAAAAATTATTATAAAATATTAAGGAATACTTTTTTAATATTAAACTCCTTTAAAATTAGCCTAATATCTATAAGCTATCCTTTAATTTAATATTATTAAATAAAGGATAGTTTAAGCTGCTTTTAAAAGCTATTCCTTAGCTTATAATAATATTACCTTATATTCTTAATAACCCTTCTTAAGCCTTTTAAATATAAAATATAGCTATTTATATTTTAAATTATAATTTCCTTTTTAAGATATAAAATTTAAAAGTTATTAAAGAAGTTATTATTAATTTATTATAATTATTATCTTAATCTTCTTTCTTTATTAATTCCCTTAAATTTAATTAATATCCCTTATCTATAATAAGAAATCTTTTATTAATTATTATCTAAAATCTTATTATTTTATATTATTAATATCCTTAATTTAAAAGTGGAAAGTACCTTATTGCTAATTAATTATTAAATTTCTTTATATTATAAATAAATTCCTTAATACCTTAAGCAAAATCCCTTCCTTTTATATATTTAATTAAATCTTTCCCTTTAATTTATTATTCCTTTATTATTATAATTATAGCTAAATTATTAAATTCCCTTATAAAATGAATTAAGAGAGCCTTTAAGGGATTACCTAAATAAAGACCTCTTTATATTAAGATAAATTATACCTTTAATATAATGGTTATCTATATCATTAAATAAAGCATTACTTTAAGAATGCTTCTTAAGCTTTATCTTATTATATTTAATAAAATATCTTAAAGGATTTAATAAATTATAAATGAATTTATAAAGAAAGAATATTATAAGTAAATAATTATAATATAATATTTATTTATTAAACCTATAAGCGCCACTTCTTCTTTAGCCGCTTATTATATCCTCCTTATTTATTTTAAGGCAGGATTAACTTATTAATTATTAATATTACCTTAATATTCTTAAATATTACCTTATTAAGAATTAATATCACCTTAATAACCTTTTTAATAATTAATAATTATACTTTTTATTTCATTAAGGCTTATAAGGGCTTCACCTTATTATTAATAAAAGGCATCTTATTTCTTCTTAAAATCTCTTTATTAGCTTTATTATTATCTTATATTAATTCTAATATAATAATTACTTAAAGGTATCCTCTTAAGATAAGAAGATAAGTAGAATTATTATCTTAATTTAAACTATAATTATAAATATTATCCTTACTTAATTTATAATTATAAATATAAGCTTTTCTCTTATTAACCTATATTATATTAAAGATCCTATTTAGAATTAATTATTCTTAATCAGGCCTTTATATTCTTAAGAGGCGCTACCTTATATCTTAAATTAAAAATATTTAAATTCTATAATATTAAAGTTAATACCTATATTTCTTATATTAAATATTTTGCTAAGATTTATAATAATGATATTATATTAATAAATCTTTCTATTAATATTATCTTTAATTTAAACTTAAATAATATATATTAATTCATATCTTTAATAAAAGGAGAATATAAATAGCTTTTTATTAACCTTACTTTATAGGAGAGTAAACTTTAATAATGCTTTTATAAAAATTATAAAGACTTTATAGCTAAAGCTAATAAAATAATATATAGCTTTAAAGATAAAGATACTTTACTTTTATAAAATATATTAATAATAAGATTTACCTTTATAATAAGGCTAGAAAGATTAATAAAAATATATAAATATAATATATTTATGCCAAACTTAACCCTAAGCTATATACAGTTATTATACTTTATTTTAAAAGGAATAAGCTTAAAAGCTTTAAAAACTTATTAATTAAGCTAAATATAATATTTATTTAAAGTAAAGAGAATAAGGAAGCGAAGGATTTATGCTTATAAGATTAAAATATTATAAGATTAAATCGCCGCTTTTTAAAAATCCATTAATAACTATTTTAATTAAAATAAGCGGTTTAACTAACTTTAATATAATAATTAAGATTAACTTATTCTTATATATATATAAAACGATTAAAATTACCTTTATAACCCTAGCTATCCTTAAAGCCCTAATTATAATTATAAATTAAATCGCAACTTAAACTTCTTATTAAATTATAATTTAAGATTCTTTATAAATTATAATTTAAGATTCTTTATAAATTATAATATTAATAATATAATAATAAATAAGGCTTCTTATAACGTATTAATAAATCATATTAATAAGCTAACATTTAATAAATCAAATAAGCGAAACTACTTTATTAATAAATAATAGCTATAAGAAGATAAAAAGAATTAACCTCTTATTAAGGCTTATATAATTATAATTAAAGATAAGTTAAATTAGCTTATTTTTAAAATTATAAATAAGATTTAATGATTTTATATATATCGTAATCCGCCCTTTAATAATAATAATTCTAAATTTAATATAAATCTAGAGCTAAAGCGGGAAAACTAAATAGGTAAATAAGATTAAAGATATCTCCGCCGCTTAAATAATCCCTAATTTAACCTATTCTTATTATAAATATATCTAATATTTTTATTAACCCTTTAAAATAAATCACCTTTAGCTTGCTATTATAAAGAGATAATAAGAAGCTAAAACCTATTCTTAAATCTAAGATTCTGCCTTAAAGAGATGATATTAAGATATAGATTATATATAAAGATATAATAGAAAATCTAGCTAATATTACCTTTTTATATTTAATAAAGAAGGATATTTTTTTATTATATTCCCCTTTTAAATTAAATTATTTACATATTATTATATATACCTTAGATAGAGATTCTCTTAATAATATATTAAATATAGCTTTTAACATTATTCTTATCTTTAAGAAGATATTTATATATTATTATCCTAACTTATTATTTAAAAAACTTAATACCCTTTTTTATTTATCTAGAATTAATAAAGGACCTATTATTATATATTAAGTTAACCTATTAATAAACCTTTTAAATTATAAATAATAATTATAAGTTATTTAAAAATCAACTTATATTATTAACAACCTTTCTTATAATATCCTTTTTAGAATTCCTTTCTTTAAATACCATTAATTATATATTAAATGAAAACTTTATAATTATAATAAATCAATTCTTATTATAAATATAAGCTAGGAAATTTAAGCTATTTATATTTAAAATCCTTTAGTTAATTAATGAGTTTCGGTATTAAAAGCTATTAAGGAATACTTTATCCTTTTTAATTATAACTTTAATATTTATATCTAAACCTAAGAGCTTTCCATTTATATTAAAGGTTACCTTCTTAAATCTTAAATAGTTATTAATATCCATAGATTTATTTATAGCTCTTTAATTAATAATATTATAAATAGGATTAATAATATTTTACCCTTTTTTAATTTTAACGATATCTTTATCATTATTTATAAAGGTTAAATTTTAAATTACCTTTAAGCTATCTCCTTAATCCCTAACTTAAAATCCTTCCTTATATAATAGAATAATACCTTAATTAATATTCTCCTTTCTAAAGTCTTAAATAATATACCTCTTAATAAAAAAGAGGAGCGAATTTTAAATAAATATCCCTTTAATATACCAATCCTAAACCTAGATTTTAATATTAATTAAGCTAATATTAACCTATATTAAGGCCTTAAAAAGATAGAAGAAATATAATAAACTATATTATATTATATATATTTATTTTAAGTTAAATTAAGATACTTTAATAATAGAATTAAGATAAATATTTCCTTTAAACTAAATATCAACTTAAACGACTTAATATAGCGCTTATATAATATATCATATTATGATTATAAGGCATTTAATAAGATTATTAATAAGTTAACTTAAATAGATATAGTTAAGCTTATCCAGCCTAAAGAAAATTACTCTACTACAATATTAGCTTTTATAATATAATAAAATAATAAACCTTAAATAGTTATTAATCTATAAAAGGTTAATATAAAGCTTATTTAATATAACTATCTCCTATTTTAATAAGATAATATTTTAAGTTTATTAAAAGGTAGCTAAGTTTTTATAATTATAAATATAATAAAAGGGTTTTTTTAATAGATTATTATTAAATAAAATCAATAGAAAATGATATTTATTACTTTATATTAAGGATTAAAATATATAACAGTAGCTATTATAAGCTTAATTATTTCCCCTTCCTTTTTTTAATATTATATAGAAACTTTATTTATATCCTACCTTTAAATATTTATATTAATTTATATTAATAATATTATTATCTTCTTTAAATCTATATAAGATTATATTCTTTATCTTAAATTAGCCCTAATCCTATTAGAAAATAACAGATATATATTATCTTTTATTAAATATTATTTTACTTAAGTTAAATTAAAAGCTTTAGGCTATTATATATTATAATTTAATCTATTTATAATTAAGGAAAAGATTAAGGCTATTTATAATCTACCCATACCCTTTAATCTTTAAAAGCTTAAGCATAATACTAAACTAATAAATTATTATCATAACTTTATACCTAACTATTTTATCATAATTAACCTATTAAATAAGCTTAAAACCTTTAGGTTTAAGGATAGCCCTTATATTAATCCTTAAAGGGATATTTATATTAAGCGATATACCTTCCCCCTTAAAGTTACTTACCCCTTTTTAATAGCTGCTTTAAAGATTATAAAGGCTTAAAAAAAAAATAGAAATATTATAATGAATTATAAATAAGAGCTAAAAAGGCTTAAAAATAACTTAAGTAAGGCTTAATTAACTGCATTAACCTTATATTCCTAAATTACTTTAAGCTCTTTATCCTTTATATTAATATAAGTAATAAGGGCATTAATATAAATCTATATTAGATATAAATAGATGGAAAAAGTTAACCTATCCTATTCTTATTATATACCCTTATATCTATAAAGAAAAATTATTTTACCCTTAAATTAAAGATATTTAATCTTATTTAAGCCCTAGAGAAATATTTATATTATTTAAATTATAATAAGATTTAAATTATTATTAATTATAAGTTCATTAAATAATCATTTAAAGCTGCAGCTTGCTTTCTTAAGAATACCTAATATATTATAAAATAATAACTCTTCTTTATAAAATATATTAATTAAATCTTAATTATTTATTACCTAGATAAATCATATATTAATATAAATATATTATTAAGATTACCTTAAAAAGAATAAATAATAACGCTTAAACCTATGGTGATGATGATTAAACTTATAATATACTCTTATATTATTATTTAATAGCAGGCTTAAGTTATATTTAAACCAGTTTAAGCAAACCCAGCGGACCTAACTCTTATTCCAATCCCTTAAATTATTATTATCCCTCCTACCCTTAATATCTCTAAAGATAAAAATATATTAATTATAATAATCTTAATAAATAATATCTTAATAATTAAAATATATATAAGTAATAATAAGGGCTGAATTATTACTTAGCTTTATATATTCTTTATCTTTAAGGAAGACTTAAGAAAAGCCTTTAAAAAAGATTATATCTTTAAATCCATTTATTTTTAACTCTTAAAATAGCTAATAAATACTAAATACTAGCCTAAGGGCCTTAACTTAATACTTTATAACTTTTATATATATTTAAAAAGCTAGCTATTATATTATATAGATAAGGATAAGGCCCGCTTTATTATCCTTACCGGATAAATCTATTAAATCCTTCGCTTAATATATAATAATCAAGCTTATATTAAATAAATACAGATACTCTAATTCCTATAAGATATTATATTTTTTCTATTTATAAATAAATAAATCTAGGAATATATTTTAAAATATATTATTTATAATATAAAAGGATCTTATTAATATTTACCCTTTAAAGATTTCTAGTTAATTAATACTTTAATAATTCCGTTCTTAATCCTCTGCCTTAATTTTATCATTAACCTGCTTATATTTATAAAAGGCTATAATTATATCTTATTCATTATATATAAAACCTTAAAATTTATCTATACCTTAATCAGCTAAATTAACTATATGGCAAAAGATTAAGTAAGGGTATATATCACCTATATATATCTAGACTAAGGATTTCCAAATATCTTTATCTTTAATATAAATAAGAAATTCCTTAGCACTTTTTAAAAGGGATTATATAAAGCCACTAATATTAATATTTATATAATAGCTATAAATTATATTATTATTAATAACTAAGCTAAGTATATAATTTAAATTATAATAATAGGCCTGATTACTTATATTAATACATTATAAGATCCATCCTCTTAGGAATAATAACTACCGCATATATTATTTATTATAAATACCTTTATATCAGCCTTAATTAAATAAATACCCTTTATAATACTATATAATTAACTTCCTACCAGATTTCTATTAACTATATACCTAGCAAATTATAATTTTAAATAAATATAATAAACTATATAGGAGAAAGCTATGGAATATTTATATATTACCTAGGCTAAGATAAAGGCTTATTATAATAATCATTATTAAAGCCCTCTACATTTTAAAAAAGATAATTATATATACATTAAGCTGGCTAAACCTAAATATTAGGGATACCATATAAACCATTAAATTAAGCTATCCTTCCGCTAAGCTAAGCTTTATAAAATTATTGAAAAAATCAGCCCTTTTAAATACTATCTTAACTTACCTTAATAGCTATATTAATTATAAGATATTTTAATTAAATACTTTAAATTAATTAACCCTTAATAAGCATTTAAAACCCCCTTATCATTTAAGCTGCTTATATAAAAGGGAAAAGAGAAATTTATTATAAAGGTAATTATAAATTATAAATAATTAAAGAAATCTAGCGATATTATTAAATGCTTTTATTATAAAATTAAATAAATAAATTATAAAGAAATAACCTAAAAGCCTTATAATACTCTTATTTTCAACATTCCCTATCTTATTAATAAATATTATAAGCATTATAAACTTAAGAAGCTAATAACCTTTATATCTATATCTTAAAATCCTTTATAAGTAATATATTTATATTATATTATTAAATAGTTAATCAACTATATTAAATTTATACCAGGAATAGGTATTAGTAAAACTTATCCCAACTTTAATATATAAATTATTATTAAAAGCAGTTTATTATTTATTCTTATAATAATAGCTTTAAACTATTTATAAATAATTACCTTAAAAGTTAAAAACTTTTTAAAGCTTATTTTAAGTTATTACCTTATTAATATTTACCTTTACCTTTAATCTTCACTTATAATTACCCTTACCTTTAACCTTTATTTATAACTAACCTTATCTTTTACCCTTATTTAACCTTTACTTCTTTATATATATTATTTTTAATTATATAATAATCCCCCCTTTTTAAATTCTTTTTATATATTATTAAGATGGTATATAATTAAACTATTACCATAATATCCCCTTATATATTTATAGATGTATTTAAATACCTTTAAAAAAGTATTTTTATTCCTCTTAATACCTTTATTCCCCTTTTTATAAAGATTATCATTCCCTATATTTATATAGCTATTACCTTAAATATTAATAATATATTAAATGAGCTTTTTAATAAGTTATATCCTTTATCACGATTATAAAGTAATAATCTCGTTAATTTATATTATATTTAAAGTGAGTTGGATGAGGTAGTTAATTATGATAACTCTGCTAATTTATATTAAGTTTAGAGCGAGTTAAACTTTATTATTTAGCGATCTAAATAAGATTAACTAAGAATTAATAATACCTTTCCTTAATAGAGATTAAATAGCATTAATGGCGGAAACTCTATTATATTTAAGTTTATTATTATATTAAGGTATACCATTATATCAGAGAATAATAAGCCTTTATTTAAATATAATAAAGTAATTAATATATTTATAGATTTTAATCCTTTTATAATATAAATAGTAATTATTATTATCCTTAATAATATTATTAACTTAATAAATAATTATAATTTAAAGCAATTAATTTATAAATTATAAAAGGCCTTTTCTTAAGATATATTTATAATATAAGATATAGCCTTATTTTATTTTAATAACATTTCTTTATAAGTTAATCTTAAATTTCCAGCCTTATTTTCTCTTAAGATTACTTAATTAAATTCCTTATTATAAATATATTCTCTTAATAGTATCTTATTTAATATAATGCTAGATGAAGAGCTCCTTTATAATAAGTAGTTTTCATTATTTTTAATATTTAAATAAGATGGCCTTAGCTTATATTAGTCAGCCTATACCTTAAACCTAAGGGTTAATATAACTTAACTTAAGGAAGAATAAGAGATAAATAAAGAGGTAATTAAGAAAGTTAAAAATATTTCCCCCTTCTTTATTTATATCGCCTTTACCTTAAATAAGCTAATAATATTATATACCTAAGAAACTATAATAATGATTAATAATATATTTATATTTAAATTTGCTATAGCCATTTAGATTTCTAGCTATTTATATTAATATCCTTAGCTTAAGTTGGATATTAATGTTTATTATGGTATAATTAATATAAAGATCGTATTTATTTCCATTCCCTTAAATAACCTTATTATAACATCTTAAATAAATGCAATATTATAAGAATAAGTTGAAAGTTTATTAATATCCTAGGGTTTTACTAAACTATTATAAAATAATACCTTCCTATTTAATATAATAATAAATAATGAAAATATTAAAGTTATCTTCTAGAGGCATATTATAAATAACCTTTATAATTTATATATACCTAAGTTTATATAGCTTTATAACTCTATTAAGATAACCTTTTTTATTAAATCTTTATAATTTACCTTTTTAATTATTAAGGAATGGGAAGATTTTAATAATTAATCTCTCTATCTTAATTAAAAATATATAAATTCCCTCTTTAACTCAATAGCCTCTTTAAAGATTATTACTTATGGTTAGCTTATTATCATTTATAATTATATTATTAACCTCCTTAAGGAAGCTTATAAATTATTAACCTATATAGCTTTTTAAGATATAGATGATATATTAATAAGCTTAAGAGATAATGTAATATATAAGTATATTTATAAGAAATAAGTAATATTAAAGCTTAATAAAATAGATTATAAGGCACTTATAATGCTAATTAATATTTAAATATATATAATTAAATAAGATAAAAAGGAGGTTAAAGTTCCTTATTTATATTATTTTTTAATACTTAAGATGTTTAATAATAAGTAATTTACGCAATTAATACCTTTAATAAACACTATATATAAGGTTTAAGTTTAGGTTTTATATATTAAAGTCTTTATATTTATAAATAATAAATTTAAAAAGGAGATTATTAATATAATTATAAAGGTAATATATAACTAGCTTTAATCTTACTGCATTCCTTATAATAAAGATAAAGTAAATATTAAATAGTAATAAGTTAATATATATATTAAGATTATTAAGTTATTTATAATAATAAAGAAGTTTAATAATAAGGATAAGTTTATTTATACCTTTATTTATATACTTTCTTAAAGGCTTTAAAAGCATTAAATAGATAAGGAAAGTAATATTAAAGGTAAGATCTTAAAAGAGCATTATATTAAGATTATAAAGGAAGTTAATAAATACCGTAACTATCTTATATTATTAATAAATATAACTATTGATATTCCCTAGTTTATATTAATTTGTATATTATATAATGATTTATTAAATAAGTTATTTAACTTTTAATTTATAATATATTAGCTTAAATAGATAAGTTAGCTTAAGAAGGAATTTATAATAGCTATTATTTCATTCCTTAACTTTAAAGAACCCTAGCTCCTTAAGTATAATAAATTAGATAAGCTTATAAAGATCTTTATTTTAAGTAAGGATAAGGCGGAAAAGTTTATAATTGATCTTTATTTTATTAAAATTAATAATAATATTATAATTAAGTTAAAGATTTAAGGCCTTTTTAAGATAAAGGAATTTTAAAATATACCCTTAATTTAATAATTTTCTATATTCCATAATAATCCCATTATTATAAATATTACCTAAAGCTTCTCCATCTTAAGCTAAGTAATATATTAATTCTATTATAACTTAGCCCTGCTATTTTATAAATTAAATAATATTTAAAATAAATATAAGGACCTTTTTTATTTAATAATGCTTTAAGATATAAATAATAAGATTATTATAATTATTATGCTTAAATTCTAATATTATAAAGCTATTATTATATAATATATCTTAAAAGCATTATATATATTTTCTAAGGATTAATAAGATACCTTTATTATATTTATTAAGGCGCCTTTTATAGCCGCTATTATTAAAGGGGTTCTTAATAGTAATAAGATAACGTTAGCTTATATTATTCTTCTTACTTATATATATTTATCTATTTAAAATATATTATATATAATATATTAGCTTAAGGTAATAAAAATCCTTAATAATAATAACTTAAACCTTAACTTAAATAAGCCTTAATTTAATAATAATAATATATAATATAATATTAGGCCAGTTATCTTAAAATCTTTAAATAATAATAATAATATTTATTTATTTAAAGGTAATTAAATTAAGGATAAAGTTAATAAGCGTAGTTAAGAAGTTTAAAGCTATTATAAGATTCCCCCTTTTATATTTAGCTTAATTATTACTTAGTAATAATATATCTATTAATCTATTTTAATGGATATTATAAAGTAGAAGGAATATTATAAATCTTTATTTACCGCTATTTAAGATACTTATTATTATAACTTTAATTATAATCACCCTTTTTTAATAATAGATAACTATATTAAGCTTATTTATAATAAGCACTGGAATATATAATATTTATTAATATTATTAATAATAAGGTTTAAGGATAAAGCTATTTATAATATAACCTTAATTATAAAAACTAAGGAAAAGATAGCTATTATAAATAATATTTATAAGGAGATCACTTTATAAGCTAAGTAGTTTAAACTTATAAACCTTAAATATAATCCTTAGGTTATAATTATCGCTAATTAAAATATAAATAATAATAATATAGCTATATTAATATATAAAATATTAAATATCAACTTAAACTTTAATAAATTTATTATTTAAGTTATTAATTTATAGTTAAAGAGCATAACGCTAAAGAGAAGCTTTTACTTTAAATATAATAAGGGTATATATTAAGCTTTAAAAATCTTTAATATCTTATATTTAAATATATAGCTGGAAAAGCTGCGGGATTTTATTAATTATATTAAGGACTTTATTTATAATAAATATAATAATATTTAAAAGTTAGAAAATATTATATTTTAAAAGCTATATAATAAATATAAGCTTAATTTAATATATTTATTATATTAACTTAATAACCTTATTAATATCTTAACCTTAGATAAGATAAAGATCTTAAATAAAAATATTAATAACTTTATAAAAAAGATCCTTAATAATATTAAAGTTATTATTTATATATTTATTATTATTTAATCCTTAATATATAAGGAGCTTATTAACCTTATAATTATCCTTATTAATAAAGTATTATAAGAATCTAAATTATATATTTAATAAGCTTAAATTGCATTTTAATACTACCTTTTCTTACTTACCAGTAATTATTATTAGGATAAGCTATTTATTAATAGATAATATAATAAGAGCAATAAATATAAAAATATCTACCTTAATTAGCTCTTAATACCCCTTTTATTTTAAATTATAGCTATAAAATCTAATTATATTACCTTCTTTATAGAAAACTATTAATAATATAAGGAACTTTAAGATTTTATATTTAATATCTTTTATAAAGGAAATATATAAACTATTTTTAACTCTTATATACCTTCCAATTTAACCTATATATAATATATATTTAAATAGCAACTTATTTATAATATATATACTCTTAAAATAAATTCTAATCTTATTAATAATAAAATAATTAAGTTTTTCTTAAGAAACCATATCACTTTGATATATTAATCTATAATAACTATTAAAGGTATTAACTTTATTAATATAATATAAGCTTAACTTTTAATAGAAATAATAGCCTAAATTCATTAATCTTATATTTTAAGTTTTAATATAATAATAAGGCCTTAGATTTATATTATTATACCTTATAATATTTAAGTTAATAAGATTAAGATTTACCTTTAAATCTTATTTAATAAGGAAGTTTATTATAACCTTATTAAGGTTTATACTTAAATAACGATAATAGGTAATAAATAAGATATTATAATTCTCTACTTTATTTAAGATAATAAAATAGCATTCCTCTTTAAAGGTAATTACATTAATATTATATAAATATGCTTTAAATACTTATTAATTAATATTTTAAATGAAAACTTTTTCATTAAGCTTAAGAAATATAATATAAAGATTATAAATTAATACTTAATATATTAAATATTTTATAACGCTTATTATAAAGATCTTTATAATTAAAGCAACATTTATTATTAATATTATATTCCTTATTATATTATTAAAAAGGTTACTTAAAAGGATTATAATAAGCTTATTTATTTCTTTTATAAATTTAAGAGTTATTATATATATAATTATTAAAAAAAGGATTTCCTTAATTTAATAATAAACCTTAATATTATTAACCTTCCTTAATAAATTATTAAGAAAGATAATATTAATAATATTAATAAAAAGATTAGCTTTTAATAGAGAGATAAGGTATATATAAATCATTTTATTATACTTAAAATAAACTTATAAGATGATAATAAGCTTAAATATAATAAAGTTAAAAAATTAATAAAAGAACTTAACCTTAATTTAAAAGCTAAATTAAATAATTTACTTAATAATAATACCCTAAAGATATTTAATATATAGCCTTTTATTATAATATTAAAGGATATAAAGCTTAATAAATTTAAATAATTTAAAGATAAAAATAAAAAGGATAATTAAGCTAAAGATTTAAATAATTTTAATAAATTCTTAATAAATAAAAAGATTATTAAATTTAAAAAGATTTGCTAGGGCTTAAAGAAGGAGAAGAAAGGTTTATAAATTAAGGTTTATATTATGGATAATAATAAAATTCCTAGCTAAGGCCTTAAAATTAAGGATAATAATAAAGTTCTTAATTAGGATTATAAGGTTAATATTACTTTAGCTGCTCCTATTACTCCTATTAATAAATTTAATAAATAAAACGAACTAGAATCTATAAAATCTATAGATTAGGCTGATAAATCTAATAAATAAAATAACACTTTAGTAAAAGGAAATAAATCTAATAAATAAAATAAATTAAAGTTTATAGAATTTATAAATTAAGCTAATAAATCTAATGGATAAAATAATAAAGATAATATTTTACTTAATAGAAATAGATAATAAATAAATTCTTTAAAAATAATTAATTATAAAGATTATTATCTTAATATAAAAATATATAAGGATATATATATTTTTTAAGGGCTGGGCATATTAAGGGATAATTAATCACCCTACTCTCTTTTAATATACCATACCTTCTATAACCTGCCTAGCATTAGCTTCTCCTTAATATATATATAACGAGATATAATACCTTCAATTGAATTGGCTGTCAGAAACCTAAATTAGTGCCCTGATCGATTCCGAAGCCCTCGTGTGACTCGTTACAGGCCCACGCCGTCGTTCCATCGTCCATCGACCCTCGTTCACAATCACCCACAATCACCGTCGTACAGTAACACCCACCATCGACGCGTCTATTCCGCCACCTAAGCCGCCCTGTTCTACGGTATGGCTTTTCGCAACTACAGGGCCAAAGGGCTCACTACCAAGGCCAATGGGCGCGAATGCACACCAAAAGCCGCAAACACCATGGTCTCGCCCAGAGACCGGAAAGATAATCCATATTTCTCCGGACTATTGCTCCAAGTGGGCCACCCGAGCCGCAGCTCCACCCACGTTTCGGGTGCAGGTCGAGATCCACCACTTTATTTTGACATCTTGCTTCTTCAACTTGAGCACGGCTCATAGTCTTTTCAGTCATATATCGTTTCTCGGCATTGGCCGACCGCAGAGACCAGCGTGGATCGCCCTCACCCTGCGATTTGGTCTGCTCCTCTGTATTCCCGCGCGATGGCAGTCGAAGCACGGCTATTGCAACGCACCCTCCAGGTTCATGGACGGTCCCCTGCTAGAAATGGTGACGGGGCGATCGAATCGAACTTTCTACATGGCGCTGACCTACCTCCAATGTAATGTCAAACTTTAGCCATCACCCTGGCTCAGACGGCCGACCCCGTCTTGTCCCTCATCTAGGCAGCTGTCACTGAGATGGCACATGAAGCCGCGGAGCCTTTGTAGACCAGGGCGTCCTGCGTCGGACATTCCCTCGTACGATCTGTTCACAGCTAGGCTCTTACGTCCGCCTCAAACCTTGAATGAGCTCTTCCAGGTTGTATACTCCAAGCGGATAGCAACTAGTCCACCTCAGAACCAATTCAGCCCTAGATGGGTCTTCGGCAGCAGCAAAGAGCCTTGAGCACTTCACGCGAGCACTTCACGCAAGATTCCGAGGCTCCTCCGCCTTCTTCACTTGCCCAAAACCCCTTCACCCTTATACTTTCGCAGGTGCTGCGTCGGGTTCCCTCCTCCTCTAGCACCAGAATAACGTTCTCTTCGGTAGCTTCAGCAAAGCTTTCGAGGCTGCCACACTAGTGTCGAGTCTCTTGCAAGTTCGCGCGCCAGTTTCGCGCTTCGCATCGTGAGCCGCCACTCGGAAGAATGCTGGCGAACTTGTCACCTGCCAGAAATGCAGAGGCGCCCTGCGGGCGCGTCTCCTGGCCCAACACATGAGCTGCCTGGACAGCTGCATAGTTTCAGACAATCTCGTGGTTTTCTCCCTCGTTTTCACCTGGATCAAATCCACAAACGCCCACGTGGAGGCGACGTCTTCCTGCATCTCACGTGCATTCGTCAGAGTCTACCATGATCTTCAAGCCAATGGACAAGCTCCTGGGCCTAGCTCCGAATTATGATGGTCTTTACTCGTTCATCTCGGTTAAACCGGTCCCGATGCTCTGGTTTGAGCCCCCAGTCCTGTGCTTGAAGCCACCATGGGCCTGTTCCCTGGCTACTCTTTGTATCTGCTCCAGACCTGTTCCAGTTCTCAGGCTCCCAAGCTCTTGCACGGTTCTTGGAGTCCACGAATGGCGGGCTACAGACCAATGCCCCGGGACTCGAACCAAGCCACGAGCTGCTCCAGATTTATGGCTCGGATTCCCAAACACATGTGCAAGTACAGTACCGCACGCTGAGCCTAGTTTAGCTCATCAGTAGCTTCGTTCACCATCCTGGTACGGGATCTCGCCGGGTCCCCACAGACGGGGGAACATTGCTCTCTAGCGCTCGATCGCCCCTTGCCGCGCTGCAGGGGCCATTTCTGACTGATGACGAGCAGAGTACTCCAGCACGGGCAAAAGCAAAGCGTGGACGCAGGTCGCCGCAAGTATCGCGCCAATGGAGTGCTGGGCCGTCTCAAGTCGCCGCTCTCCACGATCGACAAGTGTGTTCCAGGTTCACCCCCCTCCAGACCCTCCCCCAAGTGCCACCCCGGCGCAGCACCCATGAGGCATACGTACCTTCGATGAGATGCCCCGGGGGATCGCATGGCTTGTCCATACGGTCATGGTTATCTCCGACGTTGGGTGCTATATCACTCTAGCCATCCTCCAGACATTCGATGCAGGACAAGCCTTCCCAGGCTCTCTGGCTACGATATTGGACGCACTCACGGTGAACCACCTACCATGACCACGGCTTGTTTAAGGCGAGGAAGATATTCGAAGTCAACATGACGAAACTACCGGAACACTACCTCACCAAGATGGCTCTCTCCAGCAACACCGGGGACCGCGGCACTCAACTATTCATTGTCATGATGGTTGTGTTAGGTCTTGCATGGATACTGGTATGATTTTCGATGGAGATCAGTCTATTGGTACTTTTACTCACATACACCGGATAGGTATTGCTTCGAGCATATGTCAGAGTCATCATGATCAAGAATGTTGCGGCAGACGACTGGTGGATGCTTGCTAGTATTGTGTGTCTTCGCGCACCCCCTCCGGACCAAGCAGGACTAACTAGACCAATAGCTCGCATATACTGGTTACTCGATCGTGGCATTGTGGGGAATTATCGACGGAGGCACAGGAAAGCATATCACCAGTCTCAGCCTGGAAGAAACATTGATCGGCCTCAAGGCGTGGTATATCTGCGAAGTCATCTACGCACCCATCTCGGCCATGGTCAGGACCTCGGTCGCGCTGTTCCTTTACCGGGTAGCCACCGAGTCCATCCACAAGTGGATCATATGGATCAATCTCGGCATCATCTACATCATCTCCCTTGTGTTCACCTTCATCGCCATCTTCCAGTGCAACCCACCCTCCTATTTCTACGAGCAGGTACTGGGAAAGCCGGGTGGGTGCATGGACATCAATGTCCTGCCCAACGCAGTCATCGCCCACAGCGTCATCGGCGCGGTGACTGATTTGGTCTTTGCTGCGCTTCCAGTTGCGATGCTATGGGATGTTCAGCTGAACAAGAGGACGAAGGTTGTGGTTGCTTTGTTGTTAAGCATGGGAGCAGTGTAAGACACTCTGGCCCGATCACTGTGGGGATCAAGGCACTGACACTCTTATCTAATAGCGCTGGAATTGCTCTGCTTGTGAGGATACCATTTGTCAAGAGGTTAGCGATTACGCCAGACTTCTTGTTCGAGACAGTGGACGTTGCGATCTGGTCTGTTATGGAGCCATCACTTGGAATAATTGCCGGTTGTGTAGCGACTCTCCGACCACTTTTCAAGAGCATGGGCTTCGGGAAGCCAACGACACAGAGATACGGCTACGGTTCCTCTCGTTACGGGCCTTCGGCGGCTTCCGACAGACGCACCTGGGGCCTCGGTCGGAACACGATGCAGAAACTCAGCGATGGGCCGTTCTCCCCAAGTACGATCGACTCATCACGCCTCGAGTCTGGGGCCGGCATCCAGTCAACATCAAACAACGACGAATCCGACCTGGACTTTGAGATGCAGCCACAGGGATCAGCTCCGGTGGCTACGCAATATCACGGGAAAGGAATCGTGTCAACAAAGATCGCCAGTACCCCATGGGAGGACTTCGCCGCTCAGGGAAGCGGCATTAATGTACACACGTCTGTCAACATCTCATCGCAACCGAGATCGCACAATTCCCTCCCACACCAGCAGGGCTCGGTTTCGTCCTCGGCGACAACGTTGCCGATACAGGGCTCAGCAGGGTCAGGAACGGCATGAAAGAAAAAAAAACTATAGAGGATACGATCTGAGTGCGATCGCATTATCAGCGTCTCTTTCATTCCTTTTGCCTCTACGTACGACTTGATGAGCAGGATGACAGAAAGATCTCGTCACAGAGTATACATGTATCTACAGCTCTAACCCCCACGGGATCGCTGAGGATCTCTAATAACTAGTACACTTTTGCTCGACAATTTCTCGTGTCAAACTTGACACAGGTACAATCTGTGTCTGTTCCCACATATTCTTGTTCAGTACACCACCTAAGCCATCATATCATGATGACGATGGACAAACCTGTCAATGCCACACACAGAGTCATAGCGGACGCAACACAGCATCTCGAGCGGATGGAGGGCCCGATCTACACCATAGGCATGTTAAAAGTCCACGCTGCCTCTGTGCGCGAGAGTGGCACTTCGGAATTTAACGCACCAGCCGCCGTTTGCGCCATTGCACGGGCTGCATGGCTCGGCATCCTGCCTGTCTCTCTGTGCCTCTCCCAACGCGCCGGCACCAAGCTTGTGGCGGAAGCGAAGTCAAAGCACCGCCAACCAAACCTGCAACCCCCCAACTGAACCCAAACCAAGAAGAGTGCTTTCTGATTGGGGCCCTCGCCGGCATATCCGGATTTGACAGTCGATGGCGTGTACCAGGGCACGCAAGATCTAGGATCCCGCGGGCCCGCCCTTCCTTACCATCCCTTCCATCCCACTGCCATGGGAGGCTGACACCCGCGCCAGGGTTTGTTCAGGCTATGATCAGGATGAGTCGGCCGAGCGACTTGAAACTTCACGTCGGCGGATCATGTGCGGTGCTACCTTGGACGGAAAGCATGGTGGCTTTTAGGGACATGCATGCATGCATGCATGCTTCCTGCAATCCTGGCTGTCATTTGCGTCGCACAACCGCCCAGGGGCCACGTTTTCGCGTGAGGTGGCTGTTAGTGGGCGTTGATCCTGCAAGCAAGGGCGTGTCAGTGATTCGTCTGTCGAGACTAGACCGTCATGACAAGCCAGGTTGGATATGGTCAAGTGTGGTGTTAAACACTGGTTAAAGCGTCCACCGGCGCAATGTGGCTCTCGGTGTTGAATTGCTGTCCTTCAAGGTTGTTTGGCTGTTGGAGAAAGCCCCCGTCACCCTGGCAGACGCCAGAGGCACTCCTGGTTCCTGGCCCTGTGCAGCTGTCAATCTGAGCTTGCTGGGGCAAGGCTCTCCTTGCTTGGACGCCCGCCCCTACCGCACTGAAGTTCAACCCCAGCTCGAGGTCGAAGGCCTGGGGTGGGCAGTCTAGCGTGGTGATTGGGCGCCCTTCAGATCTTCAGACGAATCTAAAGCCTTAAGCAAGGGTATAGGTACCTACGCCATCGATACTACTGTGTTAATCACAAGGAAGACACCCGCATTGGACCAGACTCTTCTGCACTGCAGTTCAGGTTCTCGATCGGGTATCCACTGCAGGGTGAACCAATATTTGAGGATCTCAAGGATTCTTCTGGAAGACGTCGATGAAGGAGGCGTCACAGGACGTGTGCCCTGGAGTGGATATCAATGACCATTGGGTCGATGATCACAAGTCTAGATCTTGATTGGATCTCACCCACCAGCCCATTCGGAGATTTGGACCCGAACTTGGCCAGAGCTCCTCTGCTGCAGCCCGACCTGTTCCCTGCTCCTCCGGTGATGCTGGAGGAAAGGGGCACACACACACACACACACACACACACACACACACACACACACACACACCCTCTCATTCGGATTCCCCTGGGCTAAGCAGACGGCTACCATGTGACACGCCATTGAGTTTCTTCAAGGGACACACCATGTGTCATCTGAAGTTCAGCCAAATGACATCTGAGACGAGGCTGCCCAACTCGGTATGCTCAGCAGCAAGAGCTATTTCTAAACCTCTCAACGGCTGTGTCAGGCGCAAGGCGCCGTGGCTTGAGAGGGAAACTCTCCGGCTCAGAGAGGTAAGGCCAGAACTCTGTGGCCCAGCCTGACCCGGCTGCTACTAGATGCTTCATGCTGTCACGGGAAACTATGTGCAGTAAACTGCTCAGACCTGGCTTACTGGCGAACACCAGGAGCATTGTACACATGTCCCCCTTGGTGCTGTTATCGGCCACCCTAGCACCCTACTCATGCTTCTCCGTTTTCTTTCTAGAACCACACGGAGAGGACGTATTCTTAGATCGCACCAGATAGCACCCTCACAAATATTCGTCTAGGCCTTCCGGCGGGTCATGACAGCAATACGCCTTGCTTCCTCTCAGGTACCGTCGCATGCGGACAGAGGGCAGGGTCCAGTCATCTACACCACGCATTTGACCGGCTTGACAGTGGGGCCTTGGCTCTCCCCAAGGTATCCTACAATCAGGACAAACGACCGTCTGCTCAACCAGCTAGTGGCACTTTTGGCGTCGGATTCCCTCGCGCGGACTCGGTACGGCAGCATGGGGATGCAGTCCTGTTGGCCCGCGGCGAGGGAGCTACACCTGCGCTAGAAGCTCTGGGCCGTGGTGACGCACTCATTCCTGCCCAGGGCTGTCAATACTGGGCCATACTCTGTACATGTACTTTGAGATCGTGCAGCTATTCAGCCCCCAGCGTTCTCCACAACGTGGGCGACATCGTGCTCTCCTATAGCACGTCAACGCAAGGTCAGTGCTCAATGCTGCGCTATGGCGTACATGTCGAGGCATCAGAAGCCCTAGACCAGTGGCTAAACCATGGAGTGTTCACCGGGGAGAGACGATCTGCTGACCCGAGCCGTCACCATGTCACCACCTGCAGATGGATACGTACGCACACGTGCACGGTGGCTCCCGGAGTCTCGATCTCGGATCTTGCACCCGCGCGGACAATTGCGTTGGCAGCCCAGATCTATGTACCACCTCGGAGAATGACCGGATTGGAGACTTGGGGGGAGAGGCAGCGTGGTGATCGGCGAACTAGCGAACACGTTGTGACCTCCTCTGGGCTATCCTCCTCTGGGCTATCCTCCTCTGGGCTATCCGCTCTGGGCTTTCCTCCTCTGGGTTATCCTCCTGTGAGATAACCTCCTGTGGGATAACCTCCTGTGGGATAAGCTTCTGTGGGACAACTTGTCTCCTGTGGGATAATCACCTATGAGATAACCTCCCCTGGGTTAACCTCTTCTGCTGAGCGTGCTGTTGTTTGTTGTTATTCTCCAAGGGGTGAGAAGGTCGTTTATTAGCAAACCGTTCGGCTCGTGTCTAACGGCCTTCGGGCCCGACGAACGCTCAGGCCTGCGGTCCGGCAAGCACGGAATCCGGACGCTCGCTCCTCACGCTGGTCCCATGGAGCTGGGAGACAGAAGTCGCGGGTGTCGATCTTGGGATGCCCTCGGCCCCCGCAGTGTCTGTGTCACCGAAGGGGGCACGGCCTTGATCGACCAGGCGGGCAGATGGAGGAAGTCATGTCACGATGATCACCCGCTTGATGCTGGTAGCGTGGGATTTCGAAGGGTCTGATCTTACTGCCGTACCACCTCAGTCTTAATGTCATATTCTCAACAAACGCACAAGGCCATGTCAGACTCGATCTTTCGCACTGATTGTTGCAATACAGGTCATAGCACACAGTTGGCAACGCAGCTGCTTCTTGTGCGAGTGCAACGGGGAGTGCCATCCCCCATCTGGAAAACATCAACAGTTCGTCCCCGTTTCCTTCATCCTGCATCTTCCATTGTCGTTAGTTTTGCAGTGCTGAAAGTGAGTATGCCAGAACAAGAATTCCCTTTGTCATTAAATTCAGTATCAGTGGACCGCTGGCTCACGTCAACTTTTCCAAAAGAACACACGAGGCTAATACCTCTCGCCTTCTCTGCCCATCAACGATTAGCCTTGCTCCCCAAGTTCAAAGCCTGCCATCAGGCTGTGGCAGCCGCATCTTGTCCATCTGAGGTCTGAGTGGGCGTCGCAAAGGCAGTTCGAGGGATAATGACACGCTCAACGGTGGGCTTTGCCAGCTGGGTAGAGCCATCGGCGTTGAAGCAGCCGATGGTGCCGTCGTTGTTGACCAGGATCTGGTCTGTTTCCTCAATCACCTCCAGTCAGATTATCAAGACCTCTCATACGGGACGTGGCAGAAGGGTTGGATGAACTTACTGAGGGCAAGCTGACCGGGCACGACGGTGGTGCCGAGCCCAGCATTGCAGCCCGAGCAGGTCAGGTACAGGTCGTCCCATTGAGGGGTGAAGAGGGTGCTGATGGTGGTCACAACGGACGAGTGGTAGCCGATGAGGTAGGTTGTGCTGTGTGGGGTCTCCTCGACGTGGCTCCAGGTGACATTGCAGTTGCCACAGCTGTTGGAAAAGTTTCCGCTGCGTCGTTGCATCATGGGTCAGTTCCTGCCGTCCAGTACCACGGAACGAGTGTCATCGCAAGGGCGGGACTGTCGACTCACAAAGGGTACGGAACGAGCGTTCCAGCGTTGTTGCCGACGCAGACGTCAAGGTCGATCCTAGAAGGCGGGTCTGTCAGCATTGCTAGCCATTTGAGCTTGTTGACGGTGGCGCGTACGAGGTCCAGTCGTAGTACCAGTTGGAGTAGTCATCGGTGTTGCAGTATACACCAAGGCTACTGCCGTCGAGGAGGTAGGTGCCAACTGCGCAGGACTCGTTGTAGGGGACAGGACTTGCGGTCGGAATGGTGATGGTAGATCCTGCAACATTTCCGCCGATTCCAGTGGGATCTCCCGTGGCAGACTGGGGGACACCACCGGCCAGAGCGGCAAGGAACAGGGCAGCGAGAAGGGTGGGGGCCTCCATCATGGGTGAGCTCAAGGCAGTCAATCAGTGCGGCTGGGCAGGTAAGGACAGGCTCTTGAAAGACGAGGAAAGATCCTGATTATGTTGTTGCGGTGCACGCGCTGGTTTACGAATCACAGTAAGGTGGGGTGTGGAAGGGGCGATTTACGTCGAGGGGGCTTTCAGGGGAACTTATGTTCACACAAAACTGTCAAGATGGGATGGCGATATCTCACTTGCTGTTGAAGTTCCAAGTCCTTTCCTCAAGCGGCTCCAACTCCAAAACTGGTCTGGTTCACTCATGTCCGAGACTGTCTTCGGCTTACATATACGCCTTGAGGGTTGAAGGCAGTGCTTACTGAGCTGTCTACTGCGGTCTGACCCGAACATGAAGATGTGAACTGTTTGCTGTATGGGCCACTATGTCACTGCGTACCGTGAGTCGTTCACTCGGCCGATGGCCCGGGAGTGCGACAGAGAGACGTCACAGAGGTCTGAAGGCAGCCGAGGAGGCAAGGGGAAGGAGCATTACCACGTTCCAGGTTCGGACTGGACTTGGAGAGTTTCTGATTCGTATCAATCGTCCATCAGAAGGTCTAAGCGGCTCACAGGGCCAGTCAGACAATTACAGCCCAAACCTCTTGAATCACACGCATGGCAAGAATAGGGTCAGAACCAGTGTAGCTCTTTCATGGCATTTCCAGTCCGAGAGGGTATTTGGAGACATGGACGATCCGGTCAATATACTCCGTGAAAAGTTACCTAGGTTCCCGTAGGTAGCTATCGACCAAAAGCAAAACTGGGACAGATCGTCCTCCACTGTCGAAGCAGTATCCCACATTGTTCCTCAAAAGGAGGTGTGCCCTCACATGTCTGGCAAGCAGTAAAGGCTGCCGTTGTTATTGCCAATGTACTCGCCTGTTGGAGCCTGTGTTAGAGTCGGGGCTTGTCCAGTCAGGCGGGAGTGTACTCACGCAGGTCGATCTCGGCAACGTTCTGTTGCTTTCCGTTCCCGTCTTTGTTATCGCAGTAACCCGTGCAAGCTGGTAGAATCATTAGCATTGTCGACCGTGGCTGAGATCGCAGGACTCACCGAATCTCTGGCCAAACTGGTCCTGCTCATGCCAAGCGTTGCCGCATTCATTGCAGGTGTGGGAGAAGTCCCTGCGGGGCGCAGCCATCAGCTCATGTTCACATAACATGCTTGCTCCTTTCGAGGGTCCTGGCAGATTGCGCACGCTTGGCGGAGAAGGGGGGAGGGCAGAATGTCTGGCGTCATACTCGTCATAGGGAGCGAATTGACAAAACCACAGAAACAAAAGTCGGAACAGCAAGGGCAGTCACTTCAGGGGAGGGAATTTCGTTGACTCCTTGAGCAAACGGCCAGGAGATCGAACAAATAGAGGAGGTCAAGCAAAGATTCTACTCAATCCACGCAATGTGGGTATGTGACGAGTTTGGGCAATTACAATGTCATTCGTTCGTTTCCTTACATGAACACAAGCAGGCAGTACACAGCATGCTCGGACCTCACCAAGCTCACCGACCAGACAGCCTCCAAAGCCAAAGACCAGCGCCTTTTTTTTTGTTCCTCCCTCAAACAACTCCGTTAGCATCAACCTGACCATCCACCTTTTCCAGAATCTGCAGCTGGCCCTGGTTATCATATGCGACCCGGCCCTCGTCGACGGCCCGACGCATCTCCTCCCGCAGAGGGGTCTTCTCGCCCGTCTTGGGGTCCCACTCCCAGCCCTCCTTCATCCACATCCACCGTAGGCAGGCCCTCAGCTCCTTGTCCTCGGGCAGGACGCGCATCCACTCGGGCTGGAAGGCGCCGCCGCGGCCTTTTCCCTTCCAGTCCTGCGCGCGGCCCAGGAGGACGTCCCGGCAGAATATCCGCCACGAGTCGAGCGCGTACCGGCCC
The DNA here is from genome assembly GCA_039880775.1 of Diaporthe vaccinii. Classification (NCBI taxonomy): domain Eukaryota; kingdom Fungi; phylum Ascomycota; class Sordariomycetes; order Diaporthales; family Diaporthaceae; genus Diaporthe; species Diaporthe vaccinii. The sequence continues at coordinate 1,158,210 of JBCEDN010000002.1, forward strand.
GTCGTGAGGTGGCCGATCTCCCAGGCCGTGCCGTGGCCTCTAGCCGTGGTTTTGGCTCGGGGGTCGTTCTCCTTGGAAGAGTCGGGGCTGCCGGGGTTGCCGTCGCCCTTGTCGGAGCCGGGGTGGTCCTCAGGCCCGAAGACCTCGGCTGCGCGGACGTCCTTGCCGTTGCCCTTCTGCGGGTAGTCCTTGATCCCGTAGCGCACGTCTTTCGAGGGGGGCCGCTCGAGCCATGTGCGCGCATACTTCTGGATCGTCTTGGTCCGTTGGTTAGACAGGCCAAGATGATGCATCATAGCCTCAATGTCAGCCGGGTCCGCCTCGACCAGGGCCTGCGGCGTTGGGTAGCGCTCCATCAGCTGGCGGAACACGGGGATTGCGACCCTTCCAGGAGTTCTAATCAAGAAGGTGACGGCAACCAGGAGTCGAAAGGGATCACCGGCCAGCTCTTCCTGGACAAGGCCGAACCTGTCTCCTGCCAACGGGGGGATCGGAAGTGCCGACACAGTGCCCCGGGCCGGTCGGCTTGTCTTCTTAGCAGACGGGCTTGGTGTTACTGAGGCAGTTCGTGCCTCGTCGATTTTCTTGCTGGGAGAAGCAAAGAAAAGGGATGCAGCCTGCTTCTGGGCAGACTTCGCTTTTGCGGGTGTTGTGGGCGCAACGAAAGGGTTACGCTTGGCGGACAGGGCTTGTGAGGCCGTGAACTCAGCCGGCGGGTTGTAGTGCCCAGTCGTCGGTCCGTTCATCTCTCGCGTCGCATTATTCTCTCGAGAAGCCTCTTGAAGCTGGCCGAGGATATCTATCATCTCGTCGAATACATCGGGAGCGACAGGAGGTGCTGGCTGTGGTGGTAAGGTCTGGAAGAAAAGGTTCGGGTCTATAGGTGGGTTGTAGAGCTCGCCAGCTGAGCCATTGAGTCCACCCTGCAGGTCCTGGCTCGGGGACTGATCATGTGGTTCGGAGTTCGTGTCATCGCGCTTCCGCTTCCGATCTGATGACACTGAGCTGTGAGTTACGCCATCAACATGCTGTGGGAATAGGCTCTGGGATATGGTGGCATCTAGTCCAAGTGACATTGCTCCAAATCCGTCTTGGCCTCTATCAAACGGTGACAGAAACTGCCTCTCATCAAAAGCGCCGCCAAGAGCAGACTGTGCCGGTATAATACCAGGAATCGCCCCTGAGACGTTGACATCCATCAAATTCTGTCCCTGGTCGACAAAGAACGGTGACTTTGCAGCGCTCTTCTCATGTGACTGTTTCGCTTTCTTGGTCACTCGCTGCTGCTTCCCCGCGTCCACCGCTGCGCCGTTGGCCAACGGCAAAGACAAGTCAGCCGGTCGGACCAGCTGAGGGTTGAAGGCTCCTGCCGGATCATCCGGGCCCTTGGCCCCGTTTGTGGCCTGCTGCGGATTGGACTCTCCTCCGGGTGTGTTGTTGACCATACGACGGAAGCTCTCTTCATTCGCGTTGAGACCTGGTATGTAGTGGTCTTTATGAACTTTGCGGATGTGCTCCTGCATGGAGCGGTAGGCCTTTCCGTCATAGCAGCGTTTGTTACAGACAGACCCATCCTGCCGTCGTATAGGGCAGACGACCTCAAATCTGGCGTCATTGGCGGAAGATGGAGCCTGCTCTGCACTTTGCGTCTTGGGCTTGGTCTTCTTGGTGGTATCGCTTGCTGTCTTGATGGGCTGAGGATTGCTTGCCACCCAGTCCGGCGGGGGTTTGTCCATGGGCACGATGTTGTTGATGACTTGGCTTTCGTCGTCATGAACCAGTTGGATGCTCTGCAGGCTCGTCGTGTTCCCATCCACCAGTCCGCCCCAGAGATGCTTGCCCGCCACGAGCTTCTCGCTCGCGTTGAGTGCAGGTGCGCCCAGAGGCCAGTACCTCTCCTTGAAGTCCCCGATATGATCAGACTCCCTCAACATCCCCAGATACAGCGTGAGATCATCACCGTAGTGCCTTGCGAGGACCTTGTCCCTCAGTGACTTTGCACACTGCACCTGTGCCTGAAAGGTCTCCCAACCAGCCGAGAGGCCGATCTTGTACAGTTGCCTGAGATCATCCTCAAAAACCTTGCCCGACATGATAATGGCCATGAGAAATTCCCTCAGGTCGTCGTCGATGTTGAAACCGCAAAGCAGATTGCGGGCCGTGTTTTCGTCCATTGGTGGGGCCTCTGGGTTCTCCGGCGTCCGCCATGGTATTGAGTGCCGGCCTGTTGGTGCGTTGTCATTTTGGTTGTCGTCATCCTCAGACGTGTCATCCTCTGACGTGTGTGAAGAGAATGCGCGATCGTGAAGGAGGGCCTTGACCTCGTCCTCGTGCGCCTTGCTGGAAGTGATGGCCGAGATGAGGAACTCCTTCTCGTTCTCGTCAATCTCAAAATAGTTGAGCAGATCTCTGGCTGCATCCGCATCGAGCGTTGTTGATCGCGCGCTGGGGCGTTTGGCCGCGACAGACCCATTGACAACTGCCTCCATCTCGAATGACTTGTAAACTCAAAACAGTCTCACATAATGAGGCTGTGATGAATCCTGCAGTGCAAATTTCTTGATGACGCATAGAGAGCGTCACGTCTGATCAAAGCCTGGAATGAAAAGTTGAGTTCTGGAATTGAAGTCGAGGTGGCCGTTGAGGCGTGAGCACGGACCAGAAAACACTGACATACGACTCCCTCAAAACAGTACCTCAGTACCTGGGCACGCTTGGGTCCTGAAGTCTCAGGCACCACCAACAAATTCCTGGCGCTTCTAATCAGTTCCCCGTGCCTGGAGGATTTTCGGTCAATGCCAAGTCGACTTTTTGATGAGCACTTTCATAAATAGATCGGTAATGTAAGCTCTGGATTGACCCAGTGCTGGCTGCTTATTCCAGATTTCAAGTAGACGGCCAGGCGTGCACGTACAGTACACAGTCCCAATCACAAGGCTAAGCGAGCATCCTCTCACCACATGTGTTGAGCAGTGTTGAGGACGCAAGAAAATGGTAAAATTGAGACCTGAAAGCTTTGATATACACTCTACCAACCCGAATATTACTCCTGTCCCCGTCCCCGTGTCTCTTCTGTCTTTCCCTTTTTTTTTCTACTTCGTCAATGCGAGTGAGATAGGAGAAACCTGGGAGGAAGGAGTCTTAAGTTTGATAACATTATACACATACAGCAGCCACTTTTGATGTAAAGACCACCAGCCAGGCCTTGACAGGTCCGTCGTCTCACTGCTCTATCCGCATTGCTGTCGTTGTGTTTAATGGCGCACCTTGGACTCTGTTGGTGGGTCATAGGTGACCTTGCGGGACTTAAGGTTGGCCCACTTGTACCTCTTGACCCACACGCTGATGGCAAACAGAGCCGTCGACACAATCAACACCTGCATACCCATCTTCTTCCGCTGGTCCATCTCGGGCTCGGCGGCCCAGTTCAGGAACTCAACCACGTCCTTGGCCATCTGTGACGTCGTCGCAGGGGTCTCGTCCTCGTACTCCACCAGATCGTTGTACAGGACACGAGCCATGGCGATACCGGTTCCAGGGAAGTAGGGGTTGAAGTTGAGGCCAGCACCGACGACGGCGCCCGCTGGGGGCTCCTCGGGGTAGCCGGTCAGCAGGGAGAAGATGTAGTTGCAGCCGCCGTGTCGGGCCTTGACGATCAGGGACAGATCTGGGGGCAGAGCGCCGTTGTTGGCAGCCCGGGCAGCCTCGTCGTTCTTGTAGGGTGCGGGGAGGTAGTCGGAAAGCTTGCCGGGCCGCTTCTCGATCTCGCCCTCGTCGTTGGGCTCACTGTCGTACTCGTTCTCCTCGGCCATGGCCTTGGCCTCGTCGACGGTGAGGACGGAGCCGACCAGAGATCGGTAGGGAATTCTGCTAAGGGAGTGGCAAGACGCGCAGACCTCTTGGTAGACTTGGAAGCCTCGTCGGAGCCTGTTCAGGTGTGTGAGTTCACATTCGGGGTGTAGGGGGATCGCGTTCACACGTACGCCTGGTGGTCGAAGGTCTTGAACCACTGTTCGTGCACCCAGGGGTATGCGGTAGGGTGGAGACTATGCGGTCGTTGTCAGCTCTGAGGTTCCCGTCTTCGAAATGCCGCCTGGGGGTTGGACGCTTTGTATATGCCTCAAAACAGTCCAGGCACCGCCAGATGCATCAATGCTCCGGAGAACGAGCAAGAGGCAATTGATCCACTCACCCCTCTTCTGCCTGTGTCGCGGCGAAGGCATCGGAGCCGTAGAGATGGAAGTACCAAGCGACGGAGCCGAGGGCGGCAGCAGTCGAGGCCGCGGCGGCGATGTTGAGTCGTCTTCCCTCAGCGGCGTTTGCGTTGCTGGTCGTGGACGCTGCGCGCTATGAATCAGACAGCCCGTTAGCCCCAATCCTAAGGGATGAGTCCGTCTCGGACACAGTATGAGATGGCCGTGAATTTTGGGCGGCGGTGGTGCTGCATCTCGCCCAGCTGTTCTCCCCTTCGTCGGCGGACGGATCGGTTCGTACCTTCGCAAAGTTCATGGCGCCATTTCGTGCCCCGGAGAAGGCGCGCGTGGAGCGCAAGCAGGACCGGGCAAACATCTTGGGCAAGGAGCTGCTGCTGCTCGGCTTTCAGAGGATGCTGCGAGGAGATGAGTGGGTGAGTGGGGTTGGAATCGAGTCCCAATGCCTGGAGATTTGAGGTCTAGTGGTCGGTAACCGTTGAATTGAGGTCGAGAGCCAGAGCAAAACCTGTGCCAGCCGTAAGATCCCGAGGAATTTGCCAATGAAAGCTGCTCGATTACACCCCCCCAACCGTGCACGGGCCAACCGCAGCAGACACGACTACTGTAAGACCTGGCTACACCCGCCAGCCAAAAGGTGAAATCCACCTCGTGCACCTCTACCTCTCTATGACGGTCACATTCAAAAACGCATAAATGCAGACAGGTGCAATCTCAATCCGCACCGCGACCACGTGAATCTTGTCGATGTCGAAGCATATGGCACGAGTATGGCACGAGTATAATATGCCTGCTCCTGCATCAAAATTTACCGAATTTGCCCGTATTTTATATGATTATTTGCATGTCGTCTACTCCCGCTGGACCCGACCAGCCATCAGTTTTTGATAAGAATAAACGCCTTGGAACAGCACTTTTCCTAGCCCAATGTCACAAGTCAACACGCTCGCCGCAACCACCTTTTGACATTTCAGTTTGGCCGCGGCCGAAGAGGGAGACGGACACCCTATGCACCGTTCTCCTTCGCCTTGGTCTCGTCCAGGATAGCTCGCCTCTTCTTCACGCCGTCAGCCAGCAGGGCGAGAACAGACTCGGTGTCCTGCCAGCCGATGCACGCATCGGTGATGCTGACGCCATACTGAAGGCCCGCCTTGCCCTCCTTGGGCACCTTTTGGGATCCTGCGCATCTGGTCAGCTATGGAGCTCCGTGCCAATCGTTGTCATCTGGACAGGAACGCACCCTCGTTGATATTACTCTCAATCATCACGCCCATGATGCCAGTCTCGCCCTTGGAAAGCTGCTCGGCCAGGACGGCCGCCACCTTGGGCTGGTTCTTGTGGTTCTTCTGCGAGTTGCCGTGGCTGCAGTCCACCATCATCCGCTCACGTACACCGGCCTTCTGCAGCGCTGCCTTGGCCTCCTTGATGCTCTTCTCATCGTAATTTGTGCCTTTTGTGCCTCCTCTCAGGATCACGAAGCAGTCGTCATTGCCGACCGTGCCCACAATGGCAGCCACGCCGGGCTTGGTGACAGACAGGAACTGATGAGGGTGCCTGACAGCGCCGATCGCGTCGATCGCTACGCCCAGGGACCCATCGGTACCGTTCTTGAAGCCTACGGGGAAACTAAGACCACTTGCTAGCTCACGGTGCAGTTGAGACTCGGTCGTTCTCGCACCCACAGCACCGAGGGACAGCACATCAGCCACGAACTGTGGAGAGATGGTATCCAACATCTCGCTCGCAAGAGGCATGCCCTTTGAGGTAAGGTCCACAAAGAGCTGTCTCGACAGGCGCAGGCCCTTGTTGATGTTGAAGCTGTTGTCGATGTCCGGGTCGTTAATAAGACCCTTCCAGCCGACAGTCGTGCGGGGCTTCTCCAGGTAGGAGCGCATTACAATCAGCAGCTCGTCCTTGTGCTTCTCCTTCTCTTTCAGTAGCATATCACAGTAGTCGAGGGCTGCCTGGGGGTCGTGTATGGAGCAAGGGCCGATGACTACGAGTAGCCGCTGCTTCTCGTCCGTGCCGTTGACCACTGCGACAACCTCCTCACGGCCGTCGAGCACGGTGCGCTTCGATTCCTGGGTCTGTTTGATTTCATGTTGGAGCAGGTCGGGCGCTGTGAGAGGGTTGTAGCCGCGAACTTAGAAGCGTAGGGTGCGATTAGCCATTGATTCTTTGCGGTAGGTTCAGGAGCTTGGGGGCTGGCAGTCCTACTCACTTCTCCAGTCCTCACTCTCAGCCTTGTTGCCGACGTTCTTGTTCTCGATGTAGAAGGACTGCAAGTCGAATGTGAGTCAGCGTCATCGGCATGGGAGTGTGGCGTGAGTGGGCCACAGCTCGGCGCCCGGCGCAGCGGGGCAGTTCGTCCACTTACAGCCATTGTTATGGGAAGGTCGAACGCAAGGGAAGCTTCAATGCACGCTCTTGGGAATTGGGTATCTCTATCAGGGAAAGGTAGAAAGTAAGAAAGGAGAAGCTGGAACGTATCACGAAAATAATAAGCCCGAGAAATTTGGCCCAGGGCAGAGCTTTGTAGGTGGTGTGTGAATCAGATGGATAAAGTTTGGGCCCTTGAGATAGCCATTGACGTATGCTTATTTCAAACCAGAGCGCATTGGATTCAGAATTGAGTCACTCCTGCAGTGGGGGCCGGGACGCAGTTGGGGCAGGCAGAGGACCCCTTACTCTCATTTGCAATCAATCGTATCGAAATGGCGCTAGTGGCCAGCAGATGACACTCCATAGCAAAATTGTATATACTTTTATTTTTTAACTATTTTTACCTTTAATATAATAAATATACCCTTAATTTAAGTATACCTTATATTAAAAAATAATTATTTCTTTTTTAATTCTTTTAATATCTTTTTAAAAAAAAATAAAAGAAATATTAAAATTATAAAATATATTAATATTAAATTTTTAAAAAAAATTAAAATTTTTAAAAAGGGGTATTTCTTAATTAATTTAAATATATTTATATTATTTATTTATTAATTTTAATTTAAGTTATTTTTAATTTTAATTTAAATATAAATTCTTTCTTTTTATAATATTTAATTTAATAAAAAAAATTAAAATTAAAAAATTTAACTTTTTTTATATAAGTTTTAAATAAATTAAAGTTAAATTAAAAAAGTTAATAAAAAGTATATATAATTTTGCTATAGAGTGTCATCTGCTGGCCACTAGCGCCATTTCGATACGATTGATTGCAAATGAGAGTAGCTTGAGGTGCTAAGCTGTTAAGCTCCCTGCGAGCCGTGCCTACCTAGGTAGGGAACGACCGCTTTTCAGCCGGACTCTATTCGCTATAAAAAAAGAATCATCCATCCAACGTGTTCTATCAAAACGGAAATTCATGGGCACGCCTTCGATACTGTCTCTTTTGAGGGTTTTCCCCGGCGCCTGTCGGGCATACACACAGCCGGCATTCGGTGTTGCGGTGCACCTGTAACCAGGTGTCGCAGCACAGAGAAGCAAACCAGGGTCCAGGCTTTCGCCGTCGACCCAACGTCGCGCAAAAGTACGGACTTTTGTCACATCCACACGTGAGGTCTTTCTGACGAGAACGAGAGTCGGCAGCCAACTGTCTAATCCACGACACGTGGCGTGTGATGGCATGAGTGGGGTGGCATAAGTTCAAGACGCTCAGTCCAGCTTGACTGGGTTTGCAGCCTCCTTCTTGAACTCCTCAACTACGAATTGTCAGCCATTGGCCCTTCTCTTGTGTAAACTATGAATGAGGGCAAAAATGCGAGTCGAATGGTATCCAGATGAATGCTAGATCCAGGATAGCAATACCAGGGCCTATGACCTTGAAGCTCTGGATGTAGGACCTCGGCACCGCTCACAGAGCAAAGTCAACCCTTGCAAGGATTCCACTTACTGCCATTGATCTTTCCATATAACCATTTTAGTCCCATAGTACTGATGGCACACGTGATTCCAGAGAATGTGAACAGTCCCACCCTCTGAGGCGTGGTAAGAAGGGTAAAGATGGGGTACGGGTAGCTGATCATTTTGTCAATCCGTTGTCTCTGTCTGTTGAGAAGCGGCACTCACGTCTGATTGTACGAGAAGGTGTACTCAATCCATGCCCCTTGGATGCTATCAGTGATTGTACTTCCGTTTCCTTATTCGAAGTGGCTGCAGAGGGAGATTCTTGGCCTGTACCTTCCCCACGGCCACAGTTGACACAGACATCTCATTCCGGGGGGACATGCACTTCTGTAACAGGACTTACAATAAGCAAAGGCCAGGAAGGTGCTAAGAGTCAATGCACCTTGGAATTTGATAGTCCATGGAGGGCTGAGGAGCAGGAGATCCAAAGTCAACATAATTGCTGGCACTACAGATTCCGACATCAGTTATCGAAGTACCATTGGGGAATGCCACGGGTATTTTCTGCCCACGGCCTTTCTCACCGTTTGTAGCCGGTGAAACGGCCTGGCATAATCAACGAGAGAGTCTACGACCTCGGTAACAAGGTCATGCCAGGTTTTTGGGGGCGGCTTACTTGCGTGAAAGCCGAAATCCGGCCAGAAAGGTAGCTGGAACTCTTCGGGAGCCAGGAGACGCTTGTCGATGAGAGTGATCCCCCAATAGAGGATGCTGACCAGGACTTCCAGAGGTGTTGAGCACACTGAAATCACGTTCTTTGCACTGAAGAGGGTAGAGCTCAAGGTCACGTCGGCGAGCAGTCCCAGGGCCATACTCGTCAGCGCGAGCGCCAACCCGATGATGGTCAAGAACTGGAACACTCCTCCGAACTTTTCGTTTTCGGGAGTGGGGAAGAGGAAGAGCCACCTGAAAGACGCTGAGAAGGATGCTATCCCGAGTATGTGAATGATGGCAGAGATGGACCTGGATGGCGATGCCAGTCTTTGCAGGGGATGAATCGTGCGTGCCATGATCGGTGAGCGGTGGTGCTGTCTAGGGAATTCTATCACGCGAGGAAAGTCTCCTGGAAATCGCTGTAGCTGGAAGCAGATGGCCCGAGTGTGTACGGCCTCGGTTTGGCTATTTGCAGTGATGCGAAGCAATCTAGGTCGAAAACGGCAGGTTGAAATAAGAAAGTCTAGGAATCAGACCAGTCTCTGTGATGATATCTCAGACAGATTCCCAGTCAAGTATCCTAAGCCGTTTGAATCAACAACGAAGGATCCCGGCAGCCTCGGCTGACCGATTACATAAGCGTGCCGTCTCGCGGGCTGCAGGTCATTCCCGCACGCTCGGATCGTCTCGAGCGGACGGAACCATGCTCCGTCGGCGCCGTCGGCGGCTCAAGATGCTTGCTCACCACCTGATCAAGCTCGAGGATTCCGATTTACGGTCTGGCTCGGTCAGTACCGGCTCCTCTCTTCTGAGAAATCGACAATGCCATCAGATGTCACGCTTCTTCAACCTCACAATCACATTCTCCTGCTTGCAAAACCACAGGTTCCGTATCTTCCATGTGCTGTTCTTGTCTGCCAATTCCAACTCGAAGCTTCTCAACACCTCGGGTGTCAACTTATGCAGCTCAGCCAGAGAGATATTCTTGCCTATGCAGGTCCTTGAGCCGAATCCAAACGACAGGATATGGCGGTCCATCATCGTAGCGTCAGGCCCGAGCCACCTCTCTGGTCGGAACTCTTCTGCGTCCTGGCCGAAAATCGACTTGTCAAAGTGGACGACGGCAGGATTCAAACCAACCCAGTAGCCAGCTGGTACGAACATCCCGCAGAGCTCGAGCCCATCCGCTGGGACGACCCGGCCCATGCTCAACTGCACTCCTGGATGTATTCGCAGGGCCTCCTTGATGCAAGCGCTCAGGAAATCAAGCTTGATGGCTTCCGAGAACTTCACCGGTGAATTGAGCTGGCCGGAACTGAAAGAATGGTCGATCTCGTTCTGGAGCTTCTCGTACACATTCGGGTTCTTGGTCAAGTGATAGAACAACGACCGGAACGCGATAGCCGTCGTATCAGACCCTGCAAACAAAGCTGTGTCCATCTTGTCAGTGCTCCTGAGATATGACTTTGTGGTAAGGCCCAGGCAGGGCGGTGGAAGACCTACCAACGTATGCTTCTTGTTCAACATCACCCATGTGGAAGTCAACTTTGTCTCCTTTCTCCAAGTGGACATCGTACAGTTGCTGCAGCATGTCGGTCCGCTTCCGAGTTTCCAGCTGGGTCCCCTCATCGAAACGCCTCGCCACATAAGTTCTCGCAGAAATGCCGATATTCTCCACGGCTTTCAGCGCCTTGAACGACCCGGGCACAAAGAGGGACGAGGCGAGTATCAACGGACGGGCTGAAGCAGGTGCGACGGCGCATAGACACAGGAAGGGCATCAGCAGGTCTAACGAGTGGATCCACCGCCCATGGTCATGATTCTTCTGGAGAAACCCAAACATCTCCCCGAGGTAGAGCTCGCCAATCACATCGAATGCGTACCTGGGGGTCATGTATCAGCTTGCGAGCACAGAGACTCGGCTTCGGAGTGGGTCTTTGGGTTACATTTGGAGGTAGTGCCCCAGGTTCATCACCGGCTCATCTGCCTCGGCGTGTTCCTTCAGCCGGAGCATCATCAAGTCGGAGCATCTATCAATGTACTCCTCGGATTTCAAGACGTTGGCGAGGGAGTATACATGACTGACAATCCGTCTTCGTTCGCCATGGGCCCTATCGTTGGTCTCGGTGAAGGCACTGAGTTATCCACCTCGTCAGTGATGTACCTTATGGGATGTGTCCACGGTAGGAGCTTAGATACTCTTTGTGCTTGCTGAAATTCTAGATCATGTGTTCAGTATGGCTGTTCCCTGGAAGACGGCCCTCACGGATCTCACCTGATTGTTCCACACAGGGTAGAAATCAGTTTTGTTCAAGGCATTTTGTGTCCTATAAATCAACTTGATGGCATTGGGATCCGCACAGGCGATCTCATTTGGTGCAATCCTCAGGAGCGGGCCATACTTGGCGTGAAGCTGCCTATGTCCTTTGTCAGGAACTGTTGTCAGTTTCCAAGGTATGTTCCCAGTCGCTCACCGTTGAGTCTTTTCCATGTCACCTCGTATAATTTGTATCATATACCACTACCATTTCCCATGTCAATGACTCGTTGCACTAACCGCAGTGCTTGTGTGCCGATAAGTAGCAGTCTACCATTTGAACATAGAAGAGGCAGGAGCAAATACTTACGGCTCGAGTGATTGAGGCCAGCCATGGTCCAGGAACTTTCGCCAGTGGGTGAAAGCATCTCGTATAGACGACCCAGCATAAAACATACGCGATGGAAAAACAGAGACCCAGCTCAACGGACGACACGAGTGTCTCTTTCGTCAAGAATACCATATTGAAGGCGATTGCTTTGCTGTAGACCGGCGATTCAACCGCCGCGAATAGACGCACAAAGTCTATCGAATGATTACCTCGGCCCCGCAGTCAACAAGCATCCGATCAACGGCAGGGACTCGAACCTAAAGGATCGCCAATCTAGTCCAGACTGCCGGAGACATGCTACCGCTGTAAACGGGAGGGTGGGGTCGCATTCCAAGTGGACCGTGGGCTTGTGGGAGCATACGCACGCGGCTGATGCTGCTACGCCCAAGGGGCAGACGCCATACCTTGGACGTATAATACTATGGTAAATCTCCGGAAGTTCGCTCACGCTGTCACGGTGTGACTTGGTTTTCACCAAGCACTCTTATCCCTGGGAAAAGCTGATGAACCATTGCATGGTCTGAAACTCTATTTCTGCCACTGCAGGGTAGAAATGGGGGGATCATGACTCGTCATCCACCGGATTCTTCTGCCGGCATCTCGTCGAGAGTGCCCTAGTATCCACAACAATGTTACAAAGATCGGGGGATTGGAGACTCGTATATGAGATCGGGAAGACCCGACCTGAACGTAAGCTCCCTTTGTTTAGGGAGTTGTAACAGTATTCAAGGAACCTGCAGACGCCCCTCCGCAGAGCACGTCCGTGCCTGTCGGCCGAGGCTTATCTGCTCACACAGTGTAGGTATGGCATTCCAGCCTGACCTGTGGAGACCCTCTCCTATAATCCGATGGGATATCGTGAAATCAGGATTAGGGCCAATGTCCGGGAGACCCCCGGTAGAACTAGGGCCTCGCCATGTGGGTGCGTATGACCCTGCAACCGCCCGAGTGTGGTCTAGCTCCGGGCAACGTCGACGCCTCTGGACCTGGGAAGGTGACTCGGGGGCCTCGATCCTCGAGCTGCTCGTCCGAGATACCTTGCAGCCTTGTTCCATTGACGCCATTTTACACTGTGACATGGTATGAAACGGCAGATGGGAAAGTGCTGGGAGATATAGTCCATGCAAGTTCGATCCTTCACAGCTGTTGATTATCTTGGAGGCTTTTCCGCCCTTGCTGCAGATGTCTCGCGTGTTGACTTTTCTATTTTCCTCTCGATCATGAGTGTGTAGTGGTAGCAAGTCTGGCCACCATGAGGGCATTTTCTGTTGCCCTTCTCCTCATCGGGGGACTAGTCGGTTCCTCTTTTGCCGATGCGTCAACACCATCGTGTGCGGTAAGCAGTGGGAATTAGTGGAGCAGCAAACTGGGTACTGACGTCCTCCTGCTAGACGAACTGCTTGGCAACATACCTCCCACAGTCAGGATGCAATGCGACTGACGCTGCTTGCATATGCTCGGACGTCACGTTGACGGGACAAGTACAGAACTGCACACTGGCAGCATGTACGACGCTTGAATCTCTGAGTAAGTTCGTGCTATCCAGATATTTGGGCTTTCGTGCTAATTACAGTTGCCCTTCCAGCGGCCCTGAATGCAACAAAAACCTTCTGCGGCGAGCCTGTTCGGGACCTTACAGTCATTACCCCGGTCGTCACCGCCATCTCAGGGACCTTCGCCATTGTGGCAGTTATAATGAGGCTTGTTGACAGCCTCGCCCGTGATACTTTCCTCAATCGGTCCAACTTCTGCATTGTTATGTCACTTGTAAGGATTCTAGAGCCTTATCTGCTTTGGCGTGAGCACAGAGCTAAAGGAAGCAGGCCTGTTGTTTGGTGATTGGAGCTCTTGTATTTCCAAGTAGGTTGCGGTTACAGCCATTTGCACTTTGCTGAATATTGACAATATCATAGTGTCCACATACGGTTTCGGCAGGGACATTTGGACCATCCCTCACCACTTAATTACCCGAATCATCATGGTGCGGATCCCATCATTGCCAGACCCGAACCGAGCTTGAGGCTGACATTCTGCAGCTCACCTGGCTCTCAGAAATTCTGTACATGGTAGCGCTCGGCCTGACCAAGGTGGCCATGCTGATGTTGTATCTCAAGGTATTCCCAAGCCAGAATTTCCAACGGGTTTGTTACGTCATGGTAGGCATTTGTCTGCTCTACATACCGGCGACGGCCTTGGCCACTGCCTTCAACTGCACTCCTGTCAGCTACAACTGGACGGCATGGACGGGGCAAACAGAGGGCCACTGCTTCAGCTTCAACACCTTTGCATGGGCGCAGTCCAGCATCAACATCGTGCTCGATCTCATCATCATCCTGCTCCCGATTCCACAGCTGTGGAGGCTCAACATGGGGAGGAAGAAAAGGATCCAGCTGGTGCTGATGTTCAGCGTCGGTCTTTTGTAAGCAACCCTACTCTTCAACCTGGAGATCACATTCCATGGCGATGTGGTTCTGATCGTGCTTTATTCGCAGCATCACCGTCGTCAGCATTGTACGGCTGACGGCCCTGGTCAATTTCGCGACGACTACCAATGCCACCTGTAAGTCTCAGCACAAAAGACCCACGGCACGCACATCGAAACTGACAGTCTGCCCTCTAATACCAGATGACAACGTCCCAACAGCCTACTGGAGCGTCCTAGAGATCTACGTGAGCATCATATGCTGCTGCCTGCCCGCGGTCCGCTCGCTCCTCAAGAGGGCGTTCCCAAGCTGCTTCGGCAGCTCTGGAGGCAGCAAGCACACACCGGCGCCGTACATGACCCCCAAGTCCCCACGCTACAAGCTCAGTGGTGGGATTCAAAAGAGCATCACGAATACCATTACATTTGGGCCGAGCTCCGCCGACGGAAGATCAGATATTGAGCTGGTGGACGAGAGGTGGCGCGACCGCGACTGAGCTGCCGTGGGCTTGGTGATGTGTGGATAGCTTGCAGCCGTGGGCCTGAATTGTATGATTGTAATGATATCTTATCCAAGACGGGCTGGCCGGACAGAGACAATGCATTTGAAATCTCATGATGAATTTCCGTATTCAAGTTCGCGCATAAATGGCGAGGAGCTGTATACGATTCTCAGGTATCTATAAGATCTGCCAGGTACCCGATTATTATACTCAAAAGGAACCAGCATCAGAACTTAGTCATGAATGCACTATTTATAATACCAGAATAGGGTTTGGAACTGGAGGTCCACCTTATTGAAGGTGAGGTTGAAGGACCATATGCGGCTTTGGTACCGGTGTGGGATCCCTGTAAGCTGTCCGGCTTGCTGTAAGACTGTTGGTCAATGGGCATCTATGGCCCCAGTTGGACGGAAGCTTAGCCCTTCTATCGATAAGAGCCAGCGGCCCAAAAAAGCTACAGGGTCGCAGCTGCCCTGACCTTCGATCTGCGGTCCCCCCAACCGCCTTCGAGCAGTCGCATCACGGAATACCGCCCTCACGCGTTGCCGTGACTGTCAAGCCGAGCAACAGCCCTTTCGACAAGATGGCAGAGGTAAATCAAGACGAAGATGTCAAATCGCAGAAGCGAGACCGTTCAGAGTTCGAAGGGGAGGGTAAGTGCAGCTCACCTACTTTCCATGAGCGCTTGCCCAGACCTCAGATAGGCTGACGATGGTGACTCCAGACAGCTCATCCGACGATGATATGGGCCCGCAGCTGCCCTCCGCAGCCGCACCCAAGAAGAAGCGCCGCGTCCTCCCCTACGAGAAGCTCTACGTGTCTGCCCTGCCCAAGTCAACCCGCTACTCGAAGTCCCTGATGCACAAGGAACAGCTCTCCTTTGTGACCATGACTCCCCATACCGACTTCTTGATCACGTCCTCCGTAGATGGCGTTGTCAAGTTCTGGAAGAAGGTTGCTGAAGGCATCGAGTTCGTCAAGGAGTTCAAGTCCCACCAGGGCGAGATCCGGTCCGTCTCGTGTAGCGCGGACGGGAGGAGCTTTGCGACGGCCGGAGTCGACAAGTCCATCAAGATATTCGACGTAATCACGTTCGACCTCCTAGCCATGCTGCCGCTGGAATACACACCAAACAGTGTATGTTGGGTGCACAAAAAGGGTGCAAGCCTGCCTCTACTTGCTGTCTCGGATGCCGAAAAGCCCGTCATCCATGTGTATGATGGCAGGGGCGAGAAGCAGGAGTCGATACACACGATCAAGGGCTTGCATAGGAGTCCGGTTAGTCTCATGGCATTCAATGATGCCTACGACTGTGTGGTGTCGACAGATGAGGGCGGCATGGTGGAGTACTGGATACCCAACGGTTCTTATGAGAAGCCGGATAGTGTTTTCCAGTACAAGAGCTCGACAAACCTGTTCGACTTCAAAAAGGCAAAGTCTGTTCCGACATCCCTCACGATATCACCATCTGGGCACCAGTTTGTGACATGGTCAATGCCGGACCGCAAAATCAGGATATTCGAATTTGCCACAGCGAAGCTGTACAGGACGTACGACGAGTCGCTGCAAGTCATTGAGGAGATGCAGCAAGCCGGCACGGCTCTTCAGAAACTGGACGCAGTCGAGTTTGGTAGACGGCTGGCTATTGAGCGGGAAGTTGAATCACCGGCCTACCGCAATAAGGCCACAGCGGTGTTTGACGAGTCGGGCCACTTCATCCTCTATGGATCTATCGTGGGTATCAAGGTGCTCAACACATACACTAATCAGGTGGTCAAAGTGTTCGGCAAAGATGAGCAGCTTCGGGCACTGAATCTTGCCATCTATCAAGGCGCACCGCAGAAGAAGGGTGTCACTACCGTCGCTATGGCTGCATCGAGCAATCCGTTGCTGGAGGAATCTGAAGCCAGAGACCCCATCATTTTCGCTACAGGCGTGGGGAAGGTTCGCTTCTATATGTTCACCAACGAAGAAGAGATATCCAGGGGCACACGGGATGTGCAAAATGAGAAGCCCACAGCAGACGGCAAGAAGGCAAAAGCAGGACGAGAAAAGCAAAAGGAGACAGGCACTGCGGCTATTATACACACAACCTACGGCGACATCCACATCCGCCTCTTCCCTGATGCCGCACCGAAGGCGGTGGAGAACTTTGTGACGCATTCCAAGAGCGGCTACTACAACAACACGATATTCCACCGTGTCATCCGGAAATTCATGATACAGTGCGGAGATCCACTAGGAGACGGCACAGGCGGCGAGAGTATCTGGGGCAGGGAATTCGAGGACGAATTCAGTAGTTTGAAGCACGATAAGCCCTATACGGTGAGCATGGCCAACGCCGGACCGAACACGAACGCCAGTCAGTTCTTCATCACGACTGAAAAGACAGTAAGTGGCTTCCCTTTAGAACCTGCCTTCACACGGATCTCGTTTGGCTGACGACTTGGACAGCCTTGGCTTGACAATAAACACACTATTTTCGGTCGTGCTGTCCAGGGACTGGATGTGATACACAAGATCGAGAATGCCCGGACTCACAAGGAGAGGCCGGAAGAGGATATCAAGATCCTCAACATCGACATTGTATAGATTTCAATCGAGACATGATCGGCATATGCCGGATGCCTGCTTGCAGAGCGATCTACGCGGCAACCTGACGACTCTGACCACCACCTAAACCAAATAGATAGTGCTTCCCAGCCACTATAGCCCGATTGGCCCCCAAGGCTGCAATAGCAACATAGGCACAACCACATAGCTTTCTACAGAGTCACTTACTTCTTCAGGATTCAGCCTCCGATCGGCATCTTGCATCGTTGCAACCCCACGTGACGGCGCAGTTATCGGTGCGCCCAGTTAGATCTTGGCCAAGTGCCGCCTTGGGCGGGGATCCACAAAGCAGCCGCGTATTAGTTCCTTATCATCCCAAGACCTTTTGCAAGGGGCCTGTGTCGGGCGCCTGAATCAATCACTGCCAGCCATTGGGTTTCCCTTTTCCCCATTCAGCCCAGTCCCGTCTTCATCCTTCCTCCACGCATCAGACTCAAACCGTCCTTGCATGTCTGCCCGCCGGCCGCGATTCTCACTGTGTCATTGGGCGAATGAGAGTTCTTGGCAGATCGAAGTTTTGCTCGCTGGCCCATCGTGACCCTGCCCCAATCGACGGACGGGCGACGACGGACGAGGGTGGACTATGGGGATTTCCAGCTTTAACCCCGCTTTAATTGGCCCGCCAGCAGAAGAGCGACAGGAAGCGGACGACACCGACGACAAACCAGGCCACGCCCATTCCGAGGTATGCCTCGACCCAAGAGGCCGGGTGCGCCGGAACCGAAGAAACGGAGCAGAAATGGCTGTTGGTGAGCACTGCAGCAGCCGCCCCTGAAACCATCCGGAAGAACAGCATGCTGATGACGCGTGACAGGCCGTGTAAAGCCAGGAAGGTGAAATGTGGAGAAGAGAGACCTCAATGCGTAAAGTATAACGACCTCACCTCCTTTTTCATACTGTCCGATGCACCCTGGCAGGTTGCGCGACAACGAACCGGATCGTACTTGCAGGACCAAGATGCGAGGGACCACCAGTGCCCATTAGCCATCACCAGACCGAAGCTCAGATTCTCTACGTAAAGTTTGAGATGTTTCGCTACTGCAGTACTCCGTTCGGGTGTGCCGTTCCTCCCCATAACAACCTGCGCGGCTCATCCAAGTGGAGGGCAAAATCGGCCGTCAAGCCATATGATCATGTTACCCTGTTGAGCGCGTGGAACAACTGTCCTGACATACACCAGCTGTGAACGCACAGGTGAGACTTGTGATTATAGCATCAAGCTCAATTGGGAAGGGAGGAAAAAGAAGAATCCAGGCTTCGAGACCATACTGTTCCAAGTCCCGTCAGAATCTTCATCGAGTTCGCGACAAGATGCACGGCGTCAGTCTGATGGCTCGTCCGCCGCGACGGTGTCACGCATCACAGAAGGGCAGTCACCGTCGACGAGCAGCTTCCGAACCGGCCCTGGTGAACAGGACACACCGCCAGGCCCCTCGCCCGCGAGCGGTCCCTCCCCCGGCACAGATCCCAAGTTCTCCTTCCCAGGGTCGAGCGTGTTCACTGCCCAATCCCGAGGCCATATTCGCAACGACTCGGACGAAGCAGCATTTCGTTCTCCTGGTTTTACCGGTCCGACGCCATCACTTCCTCTGCCTCACAGTAGCAACGCGAATGCCGTCGCCGGAGCCTATGCCACCGCTGCAGAAAGCAGCAGCAATGGAATAGGACACCCGCCTCCGCTAAAGCGTCTGAAGTACAGCGTCGACCTCGACATGCCTCCGCAGATCTCATCACCAACCGAATCCACCTCCGCAGGCGCCACACCTCACCTGTTTCCTGGCATCACCAGCACTGGGCTAACCACAGCTACGACGGCCTCGTCGCCGTTGACACCAGCTGCCTCCTCGCCATACAGTGATGGAGGGCGTCAGATCTCATCCAGTCACGGAATGCTAGGATCTCCTGATGTCCGAAAAATGTCAGTCAACTCGCTTCTCTCAGGGCCTCCAGGACCAGTAGCGCGGCAGTACGCACCGCCATCAGAGAGAGCAGTTAATGCCAGGACCACATTGTGCTTGTCCCATGTCACCACATACTATGGAGTCGACCCCGGCTTCAGGGACCTGGACCTAGGCAAGAATGACGACGCTCACGCCATCATCAAGTCATCCAGGGACTCCACTGCCGAGGATGATATGAACGCGGTCGAATCTATGAGAACAGAAGATACGAGCGCGACAAGGCCGCGAGGCTATTACAGCCGCCCCATGCCGGTCCGGATTCCTCAAGACCTTGAGCCCCTCCCCTCCAAGCTGCGCGACAATCCGATGAACTTACTGTACTTCCATCACTTCATGAACCATACAGCCAAGGCCCTTGTACCCCACGATGACGAGCAATCCAACCCGTACAGACATGTCCTGCCGATAATGGCCGTCCAGAACGACAACCTACTGAGTCTTATGCTGGCGTACTCTGGTCAGTGCCCCCTCTGTGGTCCTTGTTTTTGTATCAAGCATATCAGAGACGTCTTACTAAACCATGTCACAGCTTCTCATCGCGCACACCTGCTTAACCAACCAGAGCCGGCTATGCGGATAGCACACTGGGTCCAGGATATCTTTCCAGCTCTGCGAAACGCCCTAAACGACCCGAATCAGAAGATTTCCAATGCCAACATCGCGACCGGTATTATGCTCGCATCCCTGGAGATCGTCAGCCCGACCGCATTCGGCTACACGATCCCGTGGCAGCGGCACCTGGGGCTCGCGCGAGAGCTGATCGCGTCGAGGCCGGACGGGATCCGCTGGTCGCGGCGGTGGACGCAGGAGGACCAGGTGCGTGCGTTCCTATGGAGCTGGCTGGCGTTCCTGGACGTGCTGGGCACGCTGAGCGGGGGCCGGAGGGAGAGCTCGACGGCGTGGATCCTGGACTACCAGAAGGACGACTACGAGGAGGAGTTCGACGAGATCGACTGTTTGATGGGGATGACGACCCGGGGAGTCTACATCCTGGCCAAGGTGGCCGAGCTGGCCAAGGAGTGCGACGCGCTGCGCACCAACGGAGGCATCACAACCACCAGCGGCCCCGGCGCAGCGGACATATTGCCGCACCCGCCCGGGATGCCCAGCGGCAGGGAGTGGCGGCCGCCCAAGGACATCATCACGCGGGCGTGGGAGCTGGAGGACGAGGCGAAACGCAGCATGATCCTGCCGCCGCAGCCGTGCAAGCACCTGCACGCGTCGGGGGACGTGGTGCGGTGGAACCAGCGCGAGATATCGGCGCTCAACGAGGCGTACCACTGGGCCGGGCTGGTCCACCTCCACCGGCGCGTGCTGGGCAAGCCCTCGGGCCACGAGGACGTGCAGGCGGCGGTGCTCAAGATCCACGCGTGCGTCGACTGCGTGCCGCTCGGGGGAAGCGCCGAGGCCAGCGTGCTGTTCCCGCTCTTCACGGCCGCGTGCGAGACGCTCGCGGACGAGGCGCGGCGGGCGAGGATCCGCGAGAGGCTGGGGAGCATGGCCCGCAGCGGGTTCTTGCAGGTTGTCAGGGCCAAGGAGCTGGTCGAGAGGGTGTGGGAGAGCGGCAGGTCTTGGGATGAGATGGTGACAACAGAGTTCATCGGGTGAGGGGTGAGGGGTGATGGCTTTGGGCGGAATAGTTTGACCTGATGAGTTGGTAGCGATGCCCTGACTACAGCGATGTTGAGGAATAGCGCAGCGACTTGCACAATTTACAAGAGTTTCAAAGTATTCTTTGATCTAGAGGACCGTGTTACCTGTATTCTCCATCGAATTATATACTTTTTACGAGAATGGTATTCATGAGGGCTACAGCCTTGTCTGTAAGTCACGGATTGATCAGCCATACCAGCACGGAAGTCATCATTGAGGCTTCGAAGACGACGTAGAATGGATGCCCGTTAAACATCTTAGAGCAGCTTCTCTTGTTGTGATTGGAAAGATTTATGCATTTTGCGATCAGAGGAGGCGAAATCCAAACACATGACTTCTTTTTCCTCAAGAAGTAAAGGCCAACAATCAGCCTTGCAGTGTGGTAGACGGAAATCACCCCACCAACCAACGCGAAGAGATTACTTACTTGCATCACAGCTACTCGATTGAACGCAAATATGGGCTGATGGCTGTCCGCCCTGCCCCCAAGAAATAATCTGGACTCCACTCAAAGTTCCCAAAGCTCTCAGCACTCACTCCATCAGGTCACGAAAGAGGAGGCGGCCATGCGCAGGTCAGCTCTAGAGTGGCTCCAGGCTCGATCGGGCTCCGCCCCCGCAGAGCAGGCGCAGGCGCAGGCTGGTGTCCCCCACTGGGATGTGAGAGAGCAAAGTGGCCCCACTGTGTTCCTGTGCCCTGACAGGTCAACTTACCCTCCCCTTCTGTTGCCTTCGTCTTCGTGTAGTGACGTTCCCTTATTCATGCGATCTCCTCCCTCATCTCCCGGTGCAATCAATCATCGATCCAGGCTGTGCAGACCTTGGGAATAGGGTGTCAGCACGCCTTATAGCTGATATGATACCAGGCGTGAGATGAGACGGCGCATCAGCCTGGGGTGCTGGCTGGGGCCCTCTGCAAGGCCGAATTGAAACCCATCTATTTCATCCTCAGCTCTCCCCAAACAGCGACCTGTTTCGCGGGAACACACAGCAGCAGTTAGCCCCAGCCACTCGCGGCCCACACATGGAGCTGCATGAATGCACATCTGACAAGTACTCGGGTTTTCTTGAGTGCTTGCAGATGCCTCCGTCCGTCCCCGTGGGCTCCATCGTCGTGCGTCAGGTCAAGAGTATTTCCTCGGAATACGGAATGCTCAGGATGCCATCTTCGATGATGATGTGGGCCCATTTCAGGACAGTCATTGCCCGAGCATGTGGTGTTCTACCCTTACAGTACTAACTACTTCCAAGTGCTCACTCTCAGGCTACGCCAAGTGGCACATCGCCACCTAATTTAGACTGTGTCATGCCACGTCAAACGGCCGCGACCTGAATCTCGCGGCCCGGCGTCATGCCACTCTGCCGGGTGCCTAGGCTCGTTGGGTACCCGACAGGCCTGTCCTGCGCATATCCCCTTCTCGTTACCCCGGCCTGTCCCGGTTGCTTGGGAAGTCCCCGCGCACCAATGCACGGCTGTCTCCACGCACAGGCACACAGGCACACATTGCGCTCGCACTCACACGACCTCGTTGCTCTTGTTGACCGGAAGGAGCCAATCGCCCTTCGGCCTGCCTGGGCACACTCTTCTCGGCTGGGACGGAAGGAGGAAAACAAAGGGTATTGGTATGTCTAAAGGACAAGAAGCAGGGCTCCGGCTCAGCCCCAGCCCAGCTCAGCTCACGTTTACTCAAGTGAATGACAGAACAGCCTTTCTGACGTGGTCTTGGTTATGGTCTGGGTCGCATGAGCCTAGCAATCTGTGTTTACTTACGCCGAACACATATACCCATCTTCCACTGCTCGTTTCCCACTTGTCCTATCCGAAGCGCCGTGTTCTGAACGCATTCATGCGTCCCTACTGCGTGTTGCACACCTCTCCCTTAGTGAGCCCAACTTGGTAGCCCAGAGATGGCGCTTGCATCTTGTTTACTCGGTCCCTGTCCTTAGCGACTTGCCACACCTTGGTGTACACACGCTCACTCTCCCTTCAACAACGCAACAAACGCGACTAACTACTTTCATTTATTTCGGGGACAGCAGAGAGATAACGCTGGTGCTGAATCACGACTTCTACACGGCTCACCCCCCTTTGCCAGCATACCCCATCCAGCATTGACAACGGTTCGCATTAATTTCAAGGATGGCCTGGGACGCGTCCGATCGCATCAGGGCCGCCGGTCCACAACGCCAGACCCTCAATCTCTCAAAATTCGTCCTTCACGAGCCCATCTTCGACCCTTCAAACAGCTTCTCAAGTCAACAAGACGCCAACATGACCCTCGGAGGCCTACTGTCGCCGATCGAGGAGGAAAGCGGGTTCGCCTTCGACAACGCACCCCTCCAGGTCAAGGTCAACGTCAGGCTTCTGGACCCCGTAGTCAAATCGTTACATTACAATCGAATCTACTCCAGCTCACCATCTTTCGAACCCACCGACCGGATATGTCGTGGCCTGTTGCACAGAATTGAGCACTGCTCAAACGAACTCATCACCCGCAACGACCCGGAGGCATTGGATGCGGAACTCCGTCAAGCACCCCGGTTCGAGGTCAGTTTTCAACTTCGGCGCGATGGGTGTCCTGGAATCTGGGCCGAGAGGGTCTTCAAGTCCTACCAGAAACACCCCGTCACCAGTACCCTGGCCAAGGACATTCTTTGCTCGACTCACAGCATCGTTTGCGTCTTTCTGAGACACCATGACCAGCATTTCCGATGGACGAACGATCCCTCGCATGAATATTCCCAGGACACACCAACAACTTTTAAGCCTTCCCTTACCGGTGCTCCAAATCTTTCTTGCGTGCCTCGCTCTCGTTTCATAGAATCTACGCAGACATGGGACTTTGTCCCTGGGTACACATTAGAGCTTGTATTCAAGAGTCGAAACCCCTCACGGCGTCAAGCACTTATCACACGCACTCTGAAGGTCAACAGCAAACAGACTGCCCCGCTGAATCTTGGCCAGGGTGAGACGCTGTTGTGGCAGGCTTACAGGACGCTCGAAGACATGCTTGACTCAAGGAGAACTGCCTTTGAGATCGAGCATGCGGATTGTGATGGATTCGAGGGAGTGGTGGACTGCGACTGCCAACATTTTGACGAGGATGCCTTGTGCGTGGACCTTCGCATCGTCAACAACCTTGGTCCCTATTATGAGCACCTGCACCGCAACATTCAAAGCCGGCTACAGCTGTTCAGACACGTTTGTGGAAACGACTGCGACGACTTTGTGCGTGGCGTTCATGGTAGCTTCGACCAGTTGAGGGACAAGGTAGATGCAAAGCTCGATGCGCTGAACGACTTCGACTTCCGCATTGCGGAACTGATTGGTCACGGGTGGCGCATAAATAACCCGGCCCGGTTCACCCTCGACAGCAAACAGAGACACAGCCGACGGACGATCGAGGCTTTGCTCGATCGCATACGGACGGGCGTAGGGGATGTCCTGCGAGGGCACGATGTTGCAGTCCGCATGATCGCCCACAAGCGAGGGCATCTCGTCTTGGATAAAGCTCTCATATCACGCAACCACCAGTCATCGCCAGGCCCGTTCGCCCCGACCACCCCGGAGGATGAGCAGGCGCTGTTCGTGGCACACCTAAGAGCACGCATTCAGGCCGACATCGACCTCGTTTGCAAAGACACATGCAGTCTCAAGGATGTACCTGAGGAGCCGTCTCATGAGCACTCGCCTCGCCCTCGCAACCCACCGTCTCGCCCATTCACGCCTCGTTCTACAGTTCCAGACGGGATTGTCGTGCCAAAGGTTCGCCGGGATCCCGTACAAGTCAGCCCCACTACGACCTCATATACGCCTCCAGGCTCACCTGGCCACTTCACACAACCCCCCATGCCACCCTGTGTCCCACCCAGAAGCTTATCAATGCGTGTTTTCCCACTTGTCCCTGCCAAGTACAGGGGGCGTGAGGAGCACTCGAGGAATACAACGCCATCAGAGCAGGATTCGGCAATTGCCGTCGACTCTGCCAGTGATAGAAGTATACCTGATGAAGCTGTCAGTGTGACTTCGTCGGTCAGTGGCAAGGCTCGTCCTGTCACTGACGAAATCCATGAGGAATCCGCCCGAGGTGAGGCCTCGCCTGTGCTGAGCCCTGCGGCTGAAGTCTTCAAGCACAGCGAGGTCGAGGATGACGACTCGAGCTCCTCAGGGTCAACGTATTCCTCCATGCCAGCGCTCACCGAGAGCGAAATGGCCACGCCTGAGCACAGCCTTCTCATTACACCCTCACAAATGCGGCATTCTTCGCCCAAGTCAGAGGGCCACTTCTTCAACGACTTTGGATATGGCGGACCATCTAGCCCTCTGGTCTTGGCAACCCCAGAGCTGCCATACCCTGTGTACCCGGCAGCGAAAACCTCAGCAGAGCAGCGTCTTTCTGTGCCAAAGACGCCCGTGCCCTCGACTGTACCTGCCTTGGATCTAGCGAGACGCCAGGCACCAGCAGCGGTGTCGACAGAGAGCCTGGCATCCGCCGAGACTCCAAACGGTACAGATCTCGGCTCTGCCCTTGAAGATCAAGTATTTTTACAAGAAGCTTCTGAAGGAGATGCGGCCCCCGAATCGAATGGTGTACTACAGTCGACCAGTCACGAGGAGGCTCGATCCGGCCTGGGCATTATCAATGATTCCGATTTAGCAGGTGACAGCTTCGACACTTCTGAATGCGACTCATCCGAGAACGCACAACGCGATGCCCCGCATGAAGGATGGCTACTCCATTGCGTCGAAGAAATCAGCGAACAGGATAACGTCGCCCCAGAGGATGCTGAATACCCCAGAGTTGTTGCCACTGTCACCGAGTGTGGCTCGTCGGATACTTTGAGGACACAAATCCGGGTTCTAGACGATGTCATTGACGAGCCTGAATTGCCAGCGCCGCAGTCCAGTCTCAGTCCAAACTCCGTCAACGAGGACAGACAGCAGCTGAATCCGGACTGTCAAGAAGCGATCGTACCGGTGATCGTGCACGAAGACGGCGTAAGCCTGCCGGAGCTCTCCGAGGCTCCAGAGGCAGCTTGGTCGGGTGACTCGACCGATGCGAGCGCGGACGCGACACAGGTGAAAGACTTGAGCGCCGAGGATGAAATGTCACGGTCCAAGATGGATTACTTCGAGGCAGACGAGGATGGCACAGGTTCGGAGGAACTTGGCCATTCTCGGTCCGACGGAGACTTGCGTCCCGCCGCGCCCAGCCTGCGGTTCGTTGGAGCCCCCGAGTCACAGTGCATGATGCCGTTGTCAGACTCGGAGGGCGGCATCTCGCAGCGTTCCGAGACCCTTGAACGGTCCGACAGCGGGAGCAAGCACCCCGGCCCAGGATCAATTGACGAGGCCGCTCCCGAGCCCTCTGCGGACGTGTCTTGCTCGGGGAGACAGCAATCTCCATCAGATAATACGGATTCGGCAACAATGTCGGGGCCTTCAACGAGCGAAGGTGTCCGAGGCGGAGACCTAAATGGTCCGAATGCCGCGAGCTTGGAGTCGAAGGAATTCCCTCTGGGAACCGGTGGTCTCACTGTATCAGACCAAGCTGTATTAACGCCGAAAACACCGATACACGACGTGTTCCCCGGGGAAGCGCTCACAGAAAGGACGCCGACTCAGGGTGATTTCACGTCGAATTCAAAACCGCCGAGGCATGACACCTCCCAGTCACTTGCCCGGCCAAAGGCGCCGCCCGCACCCACCGGGCTGAAGAACAGCTTCCTCCTCCCGTCCCTACCAGTCTTCGCCAGCATTGACCCTACTGTCAACCAAAGCAGGGCCAGCTTCCAGTCCTCATCCTCGGAGTGGGAGGACTGCGTCTCCGAGGCGAGGCAGTCGAGTGATTCCGTGGACACGATCCAGCAGCCCCCGTCCCTATCGGACCAAGATGTCGGCGCCGCGGAGCGACCCGGCTCCTCGAAACGTCTGGGCACGCCTACTGCCGGAATCCTGGGCCTCCACGAGTCCCGATGGGCGGACTTCGGCATCCGCGGCGCGCTGACGGGCAGCTACGCGTTCGACAGGCCTTCGACGGCGCCGATGCTCGGCGCTGAGCACACGCACGAGGAGAAAGATGAGCCGAGGAGCGACAAGGTGCAAGAGGACGGCGAGGAAACGCCGCGGCCACGGCCGGCTACCCCACACCGCAAGTCGCTGCACCTTCTGCACCACAAGAAGAGCATCAGCTCCATCATCTTCCCTGGGACGCACCACGGGCACCAGCTCCACCAGCACGGCAAGGCGCCGAAGCTGAGCAAGAAGGAGAGCAAGGAGCTCAAGGCGCAGGAGAAGTCGAAGGCCAAGCCAAAGGCCAAGGAGAACGGCAAGGCTGGCGGTGTCGACGTCCAGAAGCAAGAGGACGCGGGGGATGCGGGGCGGTTCCCAAGGGCGATGATGCTGATCACCGGGCTGGCGATTGCGTCGTCGGTGGTGAATAGGACTTCAGCCTGAGGCGAGTAGGCGACATCTTGGTGTTTCTTCGAAAGGTAGGAGCGGGGGAAGATGGAGGTCAGGGGGTGGTTCCAGCAGTGTTGTCACTTCCGCACTATTCATATTGTACGAGCACACGTTTGGCGTTTGGGAGTCTGGTCCCATTGACGGGGACTACTAGCATGGCGTTGCTGTCGGGCGGGTCGAAGAAAACGCCACCATCACCCAAGCATATTTGCCCTTTGTACTGTGTTAGAACACACAGGGCGCAAAGAGGGAACAGGAGGAACTCACTCTCATTCCGAGACATACTTTTCCTTGGACTGGATACTCTATAGACTCGGGCGCGTTCGCTCGCGGCTGGCCATGACTTTGACGATGATGAATCGAAACGAGTTCAACAATAACAACGCCGGGAGCATGTGTGTGCTTGTGAAATGTCCGCTTGGCCAGGCATCCCGAAGAAGAAGGGAGTTCTCACGGGATCACTTCTGGTTCATTCGTCCTACGTGCAATCAGATCATGTCTCAGACAGTCTGTCAGTCAGCCACTCCAGAGAGTTCGAGGACACCATTGCTACTAGAGGGGACTTCCAGGAAGCCAAATGCTGCCGACACCCAAATACAAGCCACGCCATCACCACAAGAATATAAATCAAAAACGAGACCACTTTCGTCTCAACGTCCAGAGGGCATTGAATATCAAAGTCGACAAGCTGGTCGACCAGTCCTTGGTATGCAATGCAAGTCACTCTTGTCGCAATCGCCGTCCATAACGATACCGCTGTCAAGCTCATTTGGACAAGCCTCTGAGTAATCTATATGTGTAGGCTCTCGCACAACTAGGCAAGAGCCTTAACCACAACAAGCGAGTCAACAGGTCTATGGCTATTGAGGATCTAAAGCTCCAAATTGAGACAACATTGCGGACCACAGAGAAGGCATTCAAACTAGGCGAGCTTCGAATATTTGCTGTCCTCTTCCTTCTGCTGCTCGCCCCTCAAGGCTCTCGCCCAGACTCACTTTTGAAGCTACAATTCAGACATGTCGGAATCCTACTGATGACCGGAAAGCTACGTGAGTTGATAAATGGGGTTCTGAACTGTGCACTCTGGTCTAACGCTCAAGATAGGAAAACATTCCTGATGCCGGAGATTACGGTGTACCGTCTTGACGAAACCCCCATGGGGCGCTACGGTAGTCCACACGTCCGCAAGCCCATTGCGGGCGGCGGCGGCATCAATCAAGATACCCATCAACTCTGCGCCGCCGCCCGGCGCGCTCTCGAGGCGATCCTCGCGTCCCACCGCCACGAGTATAACGATTATGATCACATGAAGGGTAATGTTTCTCATCACATTACACTTTGGATGACCGTGCTTGAGCCCATCTCTCTCTCACTTGGTTCTCCTGTTTCCTAATGATACGGCCTCCTGACAACATTAGTGATCCTCTATATCTCCTACCAACTCTACCCACAGTGCCGGGTCTGCACAAGGGGCCCGAGAATGGCACGCGCTGAAGCTGCTTGACATTTCCCTCGCTGTTTTCCATGTAGCATTGCAACTGCAGACCACCGTTGGCCGATGGTGGCATCGACGATTGGCATGCCAGCCAACTTCGACTGCAGTGTCCCTTTTCGCAGATGCTGGAACTGGATTGAACCTTTGTTGGCGGATTGGGGCTGTGATGTCAATTGGCTGTGAGGCTCCAGCTTGAAGCTCAAACTGACCTGTGGAACTACTGAGACCGACCTGCCATCAGGGACAGGATTAACGAGCGCATGAAGCGCATGTCACGTTGAGACTTGGAACGCAGCACTCTGTGTTGTGTGTCCAAACAATCTAGTGTGCCTATCGTGCACTGAATGTGATACTGGTGTTACTGTCCCAGATTTGACGGTGGTTCGCAGTCTGAACCGACTACTTTGTTAAGCATCAGTCAAGGCTGGCCGATAAGAGGTATAGAATAGCAGTCTATGTATGGCAATTTTAACGACTCCAATGGGCACTTAGGATTTGTGCAAAAAACCGCTATTCGTTCACCGTTGGAATCAGGGCGCGGGAAAACAACAGTGTTTTTCAGCAAGGCGCTTTCCATCACACTCCGTGGTTCGGAAGGCCGTGCTTCTACCCCGCCTTGGCCGTGTCGTAGGAGACTTTCCCATTGAACAGCCGCGAGGCGATGCTTCATGCGAACGGTAGCGTTGTGAGCAGCGATATCCCATTGGTTCAGCTGGGCAGCTTCAACTAAAGGCTACTGGTAGTCATGGCCGCCAGGATGGGAAGTGGTTCTTACTCCTCTGTCCATGTTTCGACAACAGCCCCTTGAGATCGTGGTAGATTTGGTAGGAGACATAGAGGACCACTCATGGGCAGGCTCCTGAGGTTATTCAAGGAGGTTGATGGATGGTGTGGAATCCTTAATACAAATGGAAAATTATGGTGCAGCTACAAGGGACAGATATTGGGGAGCATTCAGTCAGAAAGCCGTAATTGGTCAAGAAAGCGTCAGCGCGCGAGTAAGACGGCGCAGACGTGACTGACACAGGTAGCAAGAATCATGTCATTAAACCTTTCATTCTCAGACTTTTGCATGCACTACGAACAACCACACATCAATCTAGCTGTGCGTAGGCATAGCCACGTCGGCCTTCTTGCTGACCGCGTCGCCCGCCTGCCAGAGCGCCGTGACCGTCTTCAGCTGGGTGTAGAAGTTGACGCCCGGCTTGCCGTAGAAGGTGCTGACGCCGCCGCCGGCGACGGACCTCTTGTTGCCCGTGAAGGAGAACATGGGCAGGGGCACGGGGATGGGCACGTTGATGCCGACCTGGCCGGCCTCGATGTTGCGGCGGAACGTCTCGGCCGTGGGCCCGCTGCGCGTGAAGATAGCCACGCCGTTGCCGTACTCGTTGGCGTTGATTAGGTCCACGGCGTCGTCTAGCGTCTCCACGTTGAGGCACACCAGCGCCGGGCCGAAGATCTCCTCCCGGTAGCACTTCATGTCGGGAGTCACGTCCGTGATGATGGTCGGTCCCACCCAGTTGCCGTTCGGGTACTTGGCCGGCTTGTACCCCCTGCCGTCCAGCAGGATCTTGGCGCCCTCCTCCTCGGCGCTGGCGATCAGGCCCTCGATGCGCGCCTTGCTCTCGGGCGAGATCACGGGGCCCAGGTCCGCGCCCTCCTCGAACCCGCCGTTGACGCTCAGCGCCTTGGCGCGCTCGGCCAGCTCTGGCAGCCAGTCCTTGGTCTCGCCGACCATGACCAGCGTCGAGAGGGCCATGCAGCGCTGACCCGCGGCGCCGAACGCAGCACCCACGACCGCGTTGAGGAACTGGTTCTTGTTGCAGTCGGGGAGCACCGCTGCGTGGTTTTTTGCGCCCAGGTTGGCCTGGACTCGCTTGCCGTTCGCTGAGCCTCGGCTGAAGATGTACTCACCGGCCTTGTTGCCGCCGACGAACGAGATGGCCTTGATGGCCGGGTGGTCCAGGATGTAGTTGACGGTACGGTGGGCGCCGTGGACAATGTTGACGACTCCCGGAGGGAAGCCGGCCTTCTCGACCAGCTCGGCGAGGATCATAGCCGCGCCAGGGTCACGCTCCGAAGGCTTTAGAACGAGTGTGTTGCCCGTAATGGTGGCGATGGGGATGCACCACAGGGGAATCATGGCTGGGAAGTCTATCACATATCCCGTTAGTTTCCAAACTCGTCCATAACTGTCACAGCTCAGGGATCAAACTCACTGAAAGGGCAAATCGCTGCCGTGACGCCCAACGGCTCCCTGTACGTCCTGGTCTCCATATCCTTCGCGACCTCGAGCACCTCGCCCTTGAGGAGCTCCGGCGCACCGCACGCCGCCTCAGCAACCTGCAAACCCCTCAGGACGTCGCCCTTGGCGTCCGCGAACGTCTTGCCCTGCTCCAGCGTGATGCTGGCGGCCAGGCGGTCCCAGTTCTCTCGGATCAGGGAAACAAACTTGAACATGATCTGCTGCTTCGCGATGACGGTCGTGTTCCTCCAGGCCGGGAACGCCTTCTCGGCGGACTCCACCGCGGCCGCGAGCTCGGCGTCCGTCATCTGCGGGACGCGAGTGACGAGGTTGTTGGTCGCCGGGTCGTAGAGGTCGATGAACTGGTCGGCCTTCGAGGGCCGGAACTCGTTGTCGATGAAGTAAGGGGTGTCCTCCACCTTTGCGATCTTCTCGTGTGTCGTCGGGTATGAGGTTGCCGTCGACTCCAGGGCTGGGTTCAGGTGTGCCGCTGTGGCGTGTAACCTCCTGATGGAGGCGGCTGATGATGAAGAGGGCGCCATCTTGGAAAGTGAGGGTGCCGAGAGCACGAGAGGCGCCGCCCTGCTGGTACTAGCTGCTGTTCCTGCTGCCGCCCTCGTGGAGCGTGCTGCGCTTGCAGTTGCTCTGGTCGATAGGAGTCGACGCATTGGAAACTGTGGTGGCGGCACAAAGAATGAGGAGAAGCGAGGACGGAGAAAGGGAGGGGAAGAAGGAGGACAAACTTCCTTGGCCTCGGGATGTCGAGGCACTAGCAATGGCCACGGTATGAGACCACAGGGCTAGGAGCGGGATTTGGTATTAGGGGGAATTCACCAGTATCTAAACCACATGTTCCACGAAACCCAATTCGGGGTTGTCGTTCCCTTTAAATGTAAGGATATCGACGGATGACGCAGGGCGATCGGGGCCGCTGGCAGGGGGGGCTCTGGCCCAATGCGGGGAGTGAGTGACAGACACTCGTTGCCCTGTCTTGTCGCTGCCGCCCTTCTCCACACAATCGGGGCGTGTCTCGCACGAGAGGAGACAAGTTCCAATGCCGCCAATTGCCGGTGCGCCGGAAATCTCTCCCGCCGGGGTCATCTACCCATTTGTCATAGTTTCACTCTTCTTCCCTCTCACAGAAGAGATATACAGATACCTAGTTAGATAGCAGGACCGGCCCGGCTCAGGCAAACAAGCTGGCCCGAATCGACTCTATGTCCGTGCTGCACCCACTGGCGATATCGGCTGGGATCTAGGTGGCTCGGAGCCTCACAGCAGGCCCAGGATGATGTGAGGCGGAAAGCCGCAGCGGACCCAATATCTGAGATAGGATTGGAGGGGACCGACACAGCTCTCCCTCCTAGATCGCCCGGAATAGGAATGTCAACGCGACAGCACCCGACAGCTTTCAGGGCTGTCAGCTCGTGCATACAAACAGCTACGGGCAAGCCAATCCGAAGCTACCGTCTCGAGGCTTGTGTGAAATGATTCCTATTCCCTGTGATACCGTACTAAGAATACACCAGCTGCGCCGTGCTCATCCCTATAAGCCCTACGAGCCCTAAAGTGGAAAGCGAAGCATCAATTTTTTTTTTTGTTTTCCTATCCCTTCTGTGGGGCTCTTTTCTGTTCACCATCCTCCATCACTCATTACTACCTTCCACCCGCCTCGCCACCACCTTGTCAACCTACGACTGCTGGCTGCGGGTGGTGCGCTTCGTGGTGTTGTCCTTGACGGCCTCGGCACCAGAAGAAGCAGCCGCAGCGACCTTGTCCTTGGCCTCGGCAGCCTTGTCCTTGGCATCAGCCGCCGCCTTCTTGACAGCGGGCGGGGCGTTGCCACCACCCAGGGAGCTGACGATACCGACAACAACAGCGATGACGGTGACCAGGACGGCACCAATGCCACCGGCGACTTCAGGAACGAACTTGATGGCCTCGATGGGGTCCTTCTGGGCAATGGTGACGAAGAGGTCGACCTTCTCCTTGACAAAGGTGACGGGGTCGTCCAGGAACTTCAGGTCAGAGGGAGCCTTGGCGTCGTCCTTCTTGGGCTTGTCAGCCAACTCAGCAAGCTGCTCATGGGGGTGCTTCTCGAAGAAGGTCTCCTCGGCGAGCTTTTTGGCGTCCTCGATCGAGTGGCCAATGTAGACGTTGTCAAAGAGGATGTCATTCTGCATGGTCCAGATCTCGAAGCCAATAGCTCCGATGGGCTCGAAGTTGGCAGGGGTCTTGTCCTCGAAGAAGTCGGGGTTCTTGATCTTGCGGGGAGCCCACACGCCCTTGTAGGCCGGGTTGTCGATGTAAGGTGCGGTCCACTTGCCCTTGTAGTCGGGGTTCTTCTTGTTGGGCTTGGTCCAGGGGCCACAACCAGAGACGTCGGCACACTTGGGGTTGGGGACAGTAGGGGCGATCCAGTCACCGTCCTCCTCGTCATCCCAGTCCTCGGGCTTCTGGGCCTCGGGGTCAGGGACGGTGAGGGGCTCATCAACAAGCCAGTCCTCGGGCTGCTCGGCCTCCTCATCGACAATCTCGAAGGGGGCATCCTCGTCCCAGTCGTCAGGCTTGGTGGCATCGGGGTCGGGAATACGGGCCTCGTCAACCCAATCCTCAGGCTTCTTGTCATTGGGGTCGTCAATCTCCTCAGGGGGGTTGACGGAGGGGGTGAAGTCCTCGAGAAGGCTGCCCTCCTTGACCTGCTCACCATTGAGCTCGATGACGAAGGTGTTGTTGGGGTGAACAACCAGCGTGTAGAGCTCAGTGGTCTTGACGATACGGGCCGGTGGGGGAGACTTGAGGTGCTTCTCCTCGTACTCGCCCGTCTTGGGGTTCTTGTGGTTGAAGATGAAGTGGACCTTGTTGGTGTGGCCGCACTTGTCGGGACCGAACATGATCACATACGGGGTGGTGTTTGCGAACTCGTCCTGGTGGAGAGCCTTGTTCTCGCGGAGCAGCTTCATGTAAGCACCACCGCACTCGAGACCGGCTAGAGCGCGTAGAATCAGTAATAAAGTCTCCAACGATGAGCGTAAGGGGGGCCGAAATACGTACTCTGGAGCTTGACCTCGTATTGAACAACAAGAGTCTTGCCCTTGTTGTCAATCTTCTCGGGGAACTTGGCGGAGATGGCGTGGTGAGCGGCCTTGTTCTTGACAACCAAGCCCTTGTCTCCCTCGATTCCCTTGTAGACGGTGGGCTCCTCGACGGCCCACTCGCCAACGTATGCCCACTCCTCCTCCTCCTTGCCCGTGCCGGTGAGGTCCTTCTTTGCGTGGGAAGGCTTCCATCGTGCCTCCCAGTCATCGGTGAACTGCTCAAGGAAGGGAGCCTTGAGGTTTGTGGGCTGGAGCATTACCAGCAAATTAGCTGCTGATCAACCGATTTGACCCTTCTCCACATGCTTCTGCAGCTTCTCCTAGGGAATGTGCGGGGAGCCCCGAGCGCAAGCTCGGTGCCCGGCAGTGGTTCCTTTGTTGTGGAAATCTTGGGGTTGGGCTTACAGTGAAGGTGGGCAGAGAGGCGTCCACGGAAGATGTGGCGGACTCAGCAGCAGAAGAAGAGCTCTCGTCGCTCAGGACCTTCTGAGCATCGTCGGCGACAGTGCCGTAAGCCAGGACGGCCCAGGCGACGATGGGTGTGAACCTCATGATGGCGATGCAGCAGACCTGGATCGTCTGTCAAGCTGTTGTAGTAGACGGGGAGAGCAGAAAAGAAGAACAGATGCTAGTTACCCTCTCGTGATGATGGAACGGAGAAGGAACGCTGTCTGTCGATGGAGACAGATGAGGAGAGTTATTCACAGTGAAGGAATAAGATGGTTTTGCTCTCAGAGCCCGAGGAGAAGAAAAGCAGGCTCAGAGCAGATGAGGCAGCGTGTTGATAAAGAGCTGTGGATTTATCTGCTTGGGGCTGGGCTAGGCTGGGCCGGTCACAGAAAGAGGCCACGTTGACAGAGCTCCCCAAAAATCTAATACAGCAACCGCTGTGCATCAATCAGTCAATTCACCCAGGCGACAGGGGTGGCAGCTTCGACCACGGACGCTACAGTCGGCCTGGCCCCTGCACTAATTGAATGCGGGGTCGGGTGTTCTCTCTTCACTCAGCCGAGACCCATCCACCGAATGCTGTAACCCGGGCCCTGAGGCAGGTCAGACCCACCTGTAGAGAATCTTTTGGAAACTTCGAGCAATACAAGGCGTTCAGGTAAAGCCCCTTGGTCATATCGAGTAGGTTTCCGCTTGCTATTCACAGCCACGGATGGTAACACGGCACTCCCGATGGGCATATACATTACTGCGTAACTTGGTGCTAAAATTGGCAGCCGCTCACGGTTCCAATATCAATACTGAGTGAATTGGTATACGTGGCATTTGTATACGGAGTACATGGCATGTGGGTGTCAAGACCCATCAGTCATTAACAGACAAGATGTGACCAACTGACCACCTTCCTCGGCGTATATTTGGGTTTGTGACAAGGTGGTCACTTCCCAAAGCCATTGTGCTCCGCTATCAAGCTCTGCTCTAGAGACAGTAAGGGCGACCGTCGAACTCTAATGAACCATAGCACCAGACTGTCGATTCTGGAGGAAACAAACCAGGTCACGAATCTTCAGTAGATGTTGCAAGTGTTGCCCTACCTAGGTAGAGCAGGTACCTCCAGATCAGTCAAAAGTCCCAGCATGTTGTCCGCGTACTTCCACCACCACGTGTGTCCTTTGAGCTTCAGCCTCAACTTGGAATTTGAGTATGGCATTGTGTCAAAAAATGTGAGACCACAACGGACCATATCTGATTCACTTCCAGCAAAGCCTTAACGAAGCCCAGAAGTAGAATTCTACGTGAAAGAGAGAGGCAATTGCAAATTTGAGCCCAACTACTGATGGCATACGGACCACGTGTGTAGACAGATGGGACGACGAGGTGCAAATAAATTCCACCGTCGCGGCGAGGATGATCGGCAAAAAATTGACGTGCTCGCCGCTACGGCTCCGAAACCAAGATCCCAACGAGCGGGTCGGTTTCGTTCCATGGAAGCCCAACTCCTTCAATTGACATTGGTACGCACACAGTTCCTCACGACATTCCAGACCAGCTCTTTTCAGCACTCCAACCCCGCGTCCAACCACCCGATTCCCACCCAACCAGCCTCATACCGCAAAATCTCCCGCCATGAGCACCAACGACGACCGGCTCGTCCAGTCGGACGACCCTGAACACCCCGCGAACCTCATCCCCTCCCTCTGCGCCAAGTTCTGGACGCTGGGCTGGGTGACCGGCACCGGGGGCGGTGCCTCCATCCGCGACGAGTAAGGCCTTCCTTTCATCCTCGAGGATTCCCAGTCTCGGCCCTGGTGCTGACGGGGGCATTTCAAAAAACCAGCGAGCACGTCTACATCGCGCCCTCGGGCGTCCAGAAGGAGCTGATGAAGCCGTCGGACCTGTACGTGCTGTCGCTGAGCCAGACGCTGGAGAAGCACCGCGCGGCGGCGTCCGGCGGCGACGGGCCGATCCGGCCCTCCTCGCGCGTCTACGTGCGGTCGCCGACCCGCTTCAAGCCCTCGCAGTGCACGCCGCTGTTCCTGTCGGCCTTCACGCGGCGGGGCGCCCGCTGCTGCATCCACACGCACTCGGCGCACGCCGTGCTGGTGACGCTGATCCTGGAGCAGGCAGGCGCCAGCGAGTTCCGCATCAACAACATCGAGCAGATCAAGGGCTTCGCGAGGGGGTACCCGCACGCCGAGGTGGGCAACCTGGGGTACCACGACACGCTGCGCATCCCCGTCATCGAGAACACGGCCCACGAGGAGGACCTGACCGAGTTCCTGGAGGAGGCCATGGACAGGTTCCCGGACGCGTACGCCGTGCTGGTCAGGAGGCATGGGGTCTACGTCTGGGGCAACAGCGTGGAGCAGGCCAAGGGGCAGTGTGAGAGGTATGTCGCCAGGGGGGTCACCCTTCAGCCTTGACGATGGCTCGAGGTTCGGAGGTGGTGGTGCGGGTCGGACCGGCGTGGTCACTGAAGCTGTTCAGACGCTGACATGACTTCTAGTTTGGACTATCTATTCCAGATCGCCGCCGAGATGAAGAAGCTGGGCATACCGTGGGAGTCGGACATCAAGCCGACGCTGCCCAGGAACTCCCTCAAGGGACAATGAATGACTAGACGATACGATGGGTGGAGTCACACTTAGACACACCAGAGACGCAACGACGACGAACGACACTGAATGAGAAGGAAGCGAGCTCAGTAGCTCCAATGTTTGGATGGGTATCTTATCCCTACGTATCTCGCTGCCTAATTACCACATGACATGCCCAATTCCCAGCGTCATTTTTCCACCCTTAAAACCCGGTTCATATGCATTATTCATTCGTCCAGTCCAAGAACACAAAGTATCATCCCGGCCGGCACACATAGGTGCGGCGCTGACAACGGGGTGCCACTTTACAGGGCAATGGCAGCGGCGATGAAGCCCAGGAGGCCGAGGCCGGTCATGCCGACCTTGACGGAATCAGCAGCCGAGCCAGAGGCGGAGGCAGACTCAGACGATGAGGAGCTAGTGCTGGTGGAAGAGGAGCCGGAGGTAGAGGAGCCAGACCCGGAAGAGGAGTCAGAGTCATCAGTGGAGGTAGCGGAGGCGGAGGAGCCCGAGGCGGTGGATCCAGAGGAACCGGAGCCGGCGGTGGCGGCGGGGGTGCCGCCGGACGTGAAGTAGTTGTCGTCGATGCAGCCCTTGACACACGCCGCGTAGGCGTCGGTCTGGGCCTGGGAGCCGTCTCCCTGGTCACAGTTGGCAGCGCACTCGGTGGTGGCGTTGACCTGGCTGGCGTCGGGGTTGGGGACCTGGTGAGGGATCAGGTCAGCACCAATGCTTCTTCAGTGAGTCTTTGTGGTGAAAAGTGCTCCAGCAGTCCAAAAAAAGCATTGCCACCGTCACAGATGCGAAGGTAGCTTGGCTCGCTGTCTGCGGGAACGCGAGTGCGTTTACAACCGTGTGGATAGCGGCAAGATACCCCTTCCCTTCAGGCGTGACAGATACCCTTTCGACTCGGAGGTCACTTCATCCCCGTATGCACTTACAGAAATGCACTTGGCCTCGCAAGCAACGTCACCGGCCTTGCACGCGTCAAGGCAGGCAATGGTGGAAGCCTGAGCGGCGTCGGTGGTGGCGGCCGTAGCGGCAACAGACGAGGTACCAGTGGTATCCTGGGCACTGGCGACCAAGGCGAGAGCGCCGGCGACGATGATGCTGGTGAAACGCATTTTGAGTGATGTGGAAGAATCAACGGCTGTGATTAAATTAAGAAGAGTGTAATGGTTCCGTATGGAAGCGACTGTGTAGAAGAATATAGCTTCTGGAAAAGGTTCAACTTTGAGCGAGTGAAGATGAATCCGACACGATTATAAACTGGCAGTAGGAGCAAGAAAGGGCACTCACTAGACTGGTGGGCAGATGGGAACAAGGCACATTTAAACTCTCGTCACGC
Source organism: Diaporthe vaccinii (assembly GCA_039880775.1). Classification (NCBI taxonomy): domain Eukaryota; kingdom Fungi; phylum Ascomycota; class Sordariomycetes; order Diaporthales; family Diaporthaceae; genus Diaporthe; species Diaporthe vaccinii. Next base: position 1,196,476 of record JBCEDN010000002.1, read on the forward strand.
GTAGAGGAACATTCCAAGAGGGGGGGTCCGCAAAAAGAAACACGGGACTCGGGAGGGTTGGGAGGGATCGGGACGAGTGAGAGGCGAGCGAGGATCTGGAGATGAACATGGCCATGGGCCCATGTCTGGCTTGGCCCAGAAGTCACTCGAATGTCCGGGGATGGCATGTCAGGATGCTGGATTTCCAAGGCAGCCCCCCTCCACATAGCACGCAGAACATCCACTCTTGTTTTTCATTCCCCAGCAATGGGGCCACCGGATTCGCCCAGCTGGCATGTCTGCTGGTCTTGCTGGATCCCTCCCCCTAGGAGCCCAGGTCGCGTCAATGCAGACCAGTCCTCAGCAATAAGGTAAGAAAAAAAGAAAAAGGCGCCGCATCCATGTAGTACAATCTCGTTTAGATTCTAGTGGTGACGGTACCTGATTCGGCCGCGGGCAGCGTGGGATTCTCCAATCAGGGACGGGACGGGCACGCATGAGCTCTCAAGCTCGACCTTGCCTCTTCGTGTTCGCGAGGACTGGTGACAAGCCAGAAAGACCCGCGTTCGCTCCTCCAGGTCGAATGGGGCCTGGCTTTTTGCCTCGTCCCCCACTATACGAGGGCCGTCGCGTGCCTAGACTGGATAGGCAGACACAAGGTTCACGCTTTGCCCTCCACATCTGCTTTGCTGGCGAGCACCAGCGGCCGCCGGTCCCTGTCTTGTGCAGACTTCTCCATGTGCCGCCGTGGTTCTCCTGTTGCTTGGTGCTTTGCTGGGCTTCCTCTCGCCGTGTAATTAGGCCAAGGATGGGCGACTGGGATGGTGACAGGATCTTCCCCGCTCAGCGCTGCCCCTTCGAATTAGCTTTTATAGGGGCGGATGATCACTTAGGGCCGGGGTAAGTGGGTTCGGATTTTCCCTTCGATCGACCGTCCAGTCTTGCCAGTCCAAGCGGTGCCCATGTCCGCCCGCCCGCTGGCTAAGCCGTCTTGAGAACATAGACAGGGCTATTCTCCAAATTGCCCGTCTCCTGTTGATCGTTGTTCGGAAATGCATTCATCGCGGGAAGTGTTTCTGCTCCTTTCGACGCTACGGGAGTCGGCACGGGGAAAGCAAGGGCTGGCTCTCATCCTGGCAGGTGGGCACCAGACCAAAATTCTCGCCCCGATGTTGTCAGACCCAGTGTTCCCTCGGATATTTTACCCCGTGTAGTCGCGGTCCCACTACCACGTCAGTTCTAGAATTCCGGCCAACCAGACAACATGTGATGTGCTGTGTGCGGTATGTCTGGTTGGCTTTCTTTTCTCTCGAGCCCAACTTCGGACGAAGAAATACGAGCAGCCTGGACCGTCACAGGTATAGGAGCTGGCGGCAGTTGTTCGCCTCGATTATAGGACCCCAACAGTCTTGGGGCGGCTGCTCTAAATTTCTACGTTGCCACAATTATGCAGATGCCCGGCTGCTTGCTCCAGACCCCTTCCTCGACAGCATGCTGCGCTTGCAGGCTCGCATCGAGAGCGATGTGATGTTCATCGAGCTAGGCCTGCTTTATCTGAGGGACCTATGGTATGACGAAGTCACCTACAAGTACTTGAATTACAGATGGGCATGGCTCCCTCCCCTGTGTTCGCCTGTCACTGAACACATGTGGAAATAGTAGTCAGTGGCTTTAGTTCGCAGTATATTTCTTACAGCCACAGTTCAACCCGACAGCGTCCAACTACAGGACCAAAAATGATGGTTGCCGGGCTTGACTGCCTCCCAGCCGTCACCATTGCATGCCACGACATTCTGCCACTTACCAAGGAATGGTTCCTTCCTTGTTGGTATACGTTCCTGACTCCCCGTCAGGTCCCAGCGTGGCCAGCCGGCAAGCATTGATAGCCCCGCTCTCAGCCGTGTTGGTGCCCGAGTAGGCGTTCAGATTCGTTGCGCAGAATCCCGGGCAGCAGATGTTAAGCTTCCAGTTCTTGTCGTCCTCGTACCGCACAACATAGTGCAGCGCCAGTTGGTTGAGAGCCGCCTTGGACGTGGTATAGTGCGTAGCTTCCACCTTGCGGAAGGTTGAGCCGAGTTTCGGGTCAGCCAGGAGAGACACACTGCCTAGTGCTGAGCTGATAAACACAATGCGCTTTGTCTTTGTCGACTTCTCCAGCAGCGGAATAAACGTGTCGGTCACTATTTGGACACCGGCGACATTCGTGTCCAGGATGCGGAGGAACTGCTCTCGCGTTGAGAGCGGCTTGCCGTCGGCAGAGTGTGAAATGTTGGAGATGGCGGCATTGTTGATGAGCACGTCCAGGTGACCATGCTTCTCGTCGACGGCTTTGGCTGCTGCGGCGATAGAGTCGTCGGACGATTGATCGAGCACGAGGGGCTCGACTGAGAATCCCTGCGCTTGAAGCTTCCCTGCGGCTTCCTCAATGGCTTGTTTCCTCCGTCCTGCCATGATGACATGGTAGTTCTCATGCTCGACATTAAGCTTCTTCGCAATCTCGAAACCAATGCCCTGATTGGCGCCGGTCACGAGAACGATGGTCTTGGAGTCGACAGTCATTTTGAGATCAATGGTGGTTGTTGCGGTTGCTTCTTAATGAGTTATTCATGTCGGACAAAACCCAGACGTCAGCAGCCAGACGAGATGCATCGGCTACTCATAGTCAACGAGCTCTGAGAGTTTCAGGTTACGGCAGACATTAGAAATCAATGTGTGCAGGAATGTGCCCGTGTTGATGGCTTCGTACTTAGCTCCCGGACTTTTGAGGCTAACTCCGACTGTACCGTCTTCATTGAGGCTGTCAGTGAGATGCCACGTAGCGACCCTGTCTGGCCGTCACTTCATTGTGGGCATTTGATTCATGATGCCTGGAATCGTTAGTAGCGAATCGAAGCATATACCCGGACCCGGTAACTCCGATCTTAGTGTCCCTCCTCCAAGTGTCAGCTCTTGGCGACCCCAAGAGTAGCCTATGGCCTGGCATGAGGTGCAGACACAAGGCTACCGGACAGCCAGGGCCATATGGAGATATGGGATTCTTTCTAGCGAGGCCGATGTGCGTTCGGGGACGCAAGCTGTTGAGGCAGGTCGGCGAAGACTTCAGACCAGCTCGGCATCTCCAGCATCTACCAAGGGCTTCGCGTCTGACCATCGCAAGATCAGGATGTCCCCGTTCTTCCCACTCATGCTGCCGTCCTCGTCAATTCCTCGGCCCTCTACCAGACAGTCCCTCAGAAGGCGGATGAAGACGGCCGTGTCGAGGTCTGGCGTGTCGATCATGGTGATGTTGCCCGCGGTGTCGTTCAGGTTCTGCAGGTTCGGAGGGAAGGACGACAGGAATGAGGAGAGGTAGTGGTTGTGCAGCATCGCCTGGTGCCGGGTCGCGTAGGCCAGCTCTGTTTCCGAGAGGCGTGCGCGCATGGTCGGCGTCGAGAGGTAGTGGAGAGTATGCTTGTCAATCTTCGATGACAATGCCAGATGCTATGTCAGCCTCCGACGCCGTCAACTGGTCCTTGCCGTGCAGCAACAGGACGGATCAACCCAGGCAAAATCATGCTCACCTTTGCGATCCTGGAGCGCAGAAAACTCCGCACGATGTATTTGTATCGCTCCAGCTCGGTCTGTATAACGATGAGGGCGAAATTGGTCTTTGGGTCCATGTCGCCAGTCATCTCCTCCACTTTCTCGATCTGCGCCTTGATTCGCTCGTTCATGCGCTCAAAAAGGCCGTCGGCGGGCCATCTAAGCGATAGAAGGCATTAGAACGGATTCTCGAGGGACGGCACAATGTCGTCTGTGCATTGAAAGGGGTCGCGCACTCTAGAAGCTCCGGGGCGCATCGCTCGGCAACCCAGGCACGCGTCAGGGCCTGGAGATCGCGAGTCTCGCTGGGGATGGTGTCGATCACGGGGTCGACCTCGCGCAGGATGTCGTCTATATCCATTGTTACAGACTTATGGAACTGTGGGAACCCCGGGGAACGGAAAAGGAAAGTCAAGACTCGGGGAATGGTGTAGGACAAAGTCGAGCCAGTTATTCGAGGACTCGTCGCGACTCTTGAGTACGCGATCTGCATGGTGGGGGCCGAGCAGTTCTAGTGTACGGTAGCACAAATCAGGGGTCCCCTGCCTTGTTCCCCGTGCAGACCGACGTCCTCCGTGTAAGTGGCCGGGCCGACCTCGAATGTAAACGACTTCAGTTTTGTTTGACCACTGACTTCTTTGCTGTTTTTTTGTCATTTACCTATTCCAATGAAAAACTTACAGAAAATCATGCTGGATTATTTCAGCCACACCAGTGCTGCACGCTTTCCTCAACTACTATCAGCTGTCTCTTGGCTTGGTTCGTTAGCGAGACTGGTCTTGGATCGAAGATATTTTGGCCGTATGTTTACAACAAGGGTGGACCGACGTCAAAAAAACCCTCAGGCCACAGCCAACCCGTCCATATGAACCCTTGTGGACGGGATCATTCATGCTCAGGAATAATTGAGGGTTTTCATGCCTTAGCGCGGTCTGAACGGCATCTCTTTCCTCTAAGCCGCCCTAGTGGCAGCCTTTTCTCTCAACTTCTGCTTCGCTCTCTCACAAAGGGTCTTCCATAGGCGTAGTTTAAAGTATAATTTTCCCAGATTTTTTGATCTCAAGTACATAATTCATCTATTTCCTTGGGACTCTCTATAACAACTGTGTGCTTTGTGAACCGCTCAACTACATCCATCCTTGCACCCTACACCGTCAGGCAAGATACTTCCGGACAACTTACAACAGAACTCCTACACAGAGTTTATCGCTCAAGAGAGCCTCTTCCTACAGAATTCGCTCAAAATAAGCCTCGTTCTGTCTCCCCACCAAGTTTGCATGAGGAAACACACGTTGCCTGCACTATACTTCGCTGGATATCCAACACCGTCGGTATTTTGTCAAAGTGCCTTTGAACCATTTGTACCTGTTACTCACCAGGATCAACAGAAATCCAAATTTGATAAACAGAATGGAGCGCAATACTTCGAACAAATTGACACCTATTCCGGGGGAAAGACTCGAGGACACGCTCAACGTTGCGGAGTCTTCTTCGGTCCACCAGAGCGGACCTCGACGGAGAGATGATATAGCTCGGCCAGATGGACCGCACAAGGATACTCAACAACCTCGTATCTCAGCCCGAGCCTCCCAAAAACAATTTCAAAAGTCAATAATGCTGCTCCAATATAAGATGGGTGCACAAAATTATGATTCTCGTCAACGCTCAGCACATAGACTTCAGCGACGACCTGCGGTGAGACATACTAAAACATCTCCACGTTACCGACAACAACTTGATGGGCACAACACCCTGTCGACAATGTCCGCAGATGCTGTTGCCCCCGGATTGAACGCGTTTGGGCACACATCGACCGAAGTTGGCCAGAATTGTAGTGGACAAAGCTATGTTGACAAGCACAGAGAGGCTCAAAAAGTCCACAGCAAAACTCATCCCGGCGATATCAGCAGTCTACTTCAGCCACAACCTTCCCGGGGTAGTCAAATGGTGAAGAAATCTCTCTTCAGAGGCAGGCACGATTCGGACCACCCACGCCGGAGACGACACCTCATTCGAAAGAAGCTTGCTCCCAGGCGTCAACCGGAAACAGACTCGAGCAACGAACCAGCGTTTTTTCTGCAGAATGAAAATAGCCTGGCAACACCACCCAACTGGCCCTTTGGCGTCACCCCTACCTCCAGTCGGAACGACGTCAACCAAAGAGCCCAACATCATCCACTCACGCAGAGGGAGATACGGCTGCTCCTATGGAATCCCTTTATACGTGATGGAAACATGGGGCCGCTGCCTATTCCCGATGGTGTGAGACCTCCTCGACCTCCTCCGCACGTGTATGGCATCATCCCCGGGCCCGAGATAAATGGTATATGGAGCCCTCCGACAATACCGAGACTGACGGGACTGAAACGCCGCAACGCCCAAAGGAGGAGCTCAAACACAGCGCTCCAGCAGAAGTTCGAGTCCTATAACGACAGGTTCAATTCCAGATTTCGCCGAGGAAGCGCAGCCAGGGACGTCCATGTCGACTACTCTTCACCCTTCGAGCTCGCAGAACACAAGCTCGCGGGAAACAAGTTTCCAATGTATCAGATCGAAGAGGCATCCCACGAGCCGCCAGATAGCGAGTCCACTCAGAAATCGACATCAGGGAAGCCCGACGTACCTACGGACCATTCTGGTGGCGAGATCCTCTTCGAACACTGCCAACATCTAGAAGGAGAGGCAGGAGTACCCCAGAAGGTCGAGGGCGCCCAGCGTTTTCCCCAAACCACAGAAGAACGAGACGCGCCATCAGGACAGAGGACACAACACCAAAACGACGGCAACGAAACGCCCAGCACAAGCGCACGCATACACCCCAGCCCCAGACGGTACCCTCACGTTGTCAAGGGCCCACAGCCCGCCCCCACGAGCCTCTCCACGTCGTCCTCCGCGCCATCCACACCGCCGTCCTCCACACCGCCGACAGCGGCGACACAGGCCTCTACGGCAACATCGGAGTCAGCGAGCGAGCCAAAGTCAGAGCACCTCGCGCGGGTCGACCACGAGTGCGTTACGGCGGGTTGCACGTGGAAGGACTGCTCGCGCATCCGCGGGACCTTCAGGATGCCGCTCCCAGGCGCGGTGGGCGAGAGCAAGCCCGAGAATGGCGGCGGCAGCAGCGCGGCGGAAACGAGGAGCGAAGATGATATTGTGTCTGTTGGCAACGGATTCTCTTTTCTCCGGCTGAATTGAAAACAGGCTCGTGGGTAGTCATGTTGGAATCGGGCAACTTGTCGTTTTAGAGAAAGCGAGAGAGCGGGAGGTTGGAGTCATCACTCTGTCGATTCCAGATTGGGAATCGTGGTTTCGGGTGGATGCTTTGGACAGACTGGTAAGCCTACATCAACACTGTGTATGTGTTTGCATGGGGAGATGTGTGTTAATAAGAGAGCGGATATTTGCACCGATCAAAACGGATGGTACACCGGTACTTGTAGCCCCCTCTCATTACACCTATATCCTGTTTTACAGGCCTAATTTACATTAGGTATATAAGTGTTAGATATATAGATGGAGTGTATAGGTATTGGGTATGTAATTCAAGTGTTGAGTATATAGCTAGTTGATGTATAGGTGTTGGGTTTTGTGGGTGTTGGGTGTTTAGGTGTTTGGTATGTAGATATCTAATGTGTAGGTATTAGGTGTATGGGTGTTAGGTGTATGGGTGTTAGGTGTATGGGTGTTAAGTGTATGGGTGTTAGGTGTATGGGTGTTAAGTGTATGGGTATTAGGTGTATGAGTGTTAGGTGTATGGTTATTAGGTATGTAAATTGGGTGTGTTGATTGAGTAACTATGCGAATTGGACGTGGGCGTTGGTTTAATACTGGTGATGTACCGGTGTATCTCATCTGTTTTGACCGGTGCGAATATCCGCTCTCATTCACAATGGCCTGGTGGTTTGGCGCTGAGGAATAGATACCCATGTCTCCTGAATGACTTGTAGTGTACTGCTTGATACCAGACACAGGAGAGGGGAGGGGGTTGCTTCTCCACTTGCTATTTCACTTGAACTTTGTTTTCTAGGTAGTGTCATCTGATTATGCTATGAGCATGCTGTTCTAGGGTGAATATCGTGCCACCGTTGTCATACCATCTTGTCGTTGACCCATTCCTACAGAACCGATCCGGTGTCGGTTCCATTACCTGCTGAGCGCAATGTCGTCTATTCTCAAGATCATCTTGACCGTCTCCGCCGCCAACTCAATAGCGCTCGTGCTCACCAGCAGCGGCTGGAGCACGTTCTCCTTGGATATGTTGGAGTTGACACCTCCACTCTTGATGCTCACACCCGCGTTCCTCTCGCCCAACTCGTGGCGGTGTCGCAGATCCGTGACGACTCTGATTGGGTTCAGGCCGGCGTTCTCGGCCAGGGTCGTCGGGATGACCTCCATCGCATCGGCGAAGGCCTTCCAGCAGATGGACTCGGTGCCCGTCAGCTCTCGTGATTGTTTGGACAGCTGAGCGGCAATTTCAATCTCGGGAGCACCACCACCTGCAATCAGGGCCTTCTTCTTCACCAAGCATCGCACCACACAAAGGGCATCGTGCAGGGAACGCTCCGCCTCGTCGAGAATGAGAGAGTTTGCACCCCGGACAACGACAGAAACAGTCTTGCCTGCAGACTTGGTGCCGGTCACCTTGACCATGCGAGACCCTGAAGACTGTACCTCCTCCACGAGGTCAGCGCTGCCGAGCTTGTCCTCGGTGAACGAATCAACATCCGCAACGGGCTTGCAACCTGTAGACTTGCAAATGAACTCGACCTCGTCACGCTCGATATCCTTGACGACCAGAATGTTGAGTTTGGCGAGGAAGTGGAGGGACAGGTCATTGACAGCGTCCCGGAGAATGGACTTCTGGATGAGCAGGACGTTGCACTTGGACTTCTTGATCTTCTTGGCCATGTTCAGCAGGTACATGCGCTCCTCCTTGACAATCTTGTCCATTTGGCGGTAGTCGTTGACTGAAATTGTGTTCTCCATGTCTGGCTTGGGCGGGCTGAGCTGGAACTGGATGAGACCGATCTTGGCCTTCTCCATGCGGATGGGACCGCCCGCGTTCTTGATGACTGGTTGGGTGAGAACCACGCCGTCCACCAGCTCACTGTCCTCAATCGTACCACCAACCTTCTTGATGGTCCTAATATTCTTGAGGTCCACGTTGTCCGCGGTCTTGAGGTCTATCGTCTTGGTAACGGAGTTGACGGCCATGGGGCCGAGCAGGTTGGCGTACTGCGAGACGATCTTCGAGGAGAGGGAGGTGTTCGCTGCTTGCAGAAGCGCCGAGGTGTCCGTGAGAGCAATGGGTTGTGACATGTCGTGAAGGACTGCTACGGCGGCAGTCGCAGCTCGCTGGAAGGATTCAGATATGACGGAAGGGTGAATGCCTTTTGACAACAGGCGGTCGGCTGCGCCCAACAGTGCACCGCAGATGACGACCACTGATGTTGTGCCGTCACCGGCCTCGACATCTTGTGCATTGGAGAGGTTGACGAGCATCTTGGCTGTGGGGTGAAGGACAGACATGCTCTGCAACATGGTGCTGCCGTCGTTTGTGATGATAGTCTCGCCCTTTCCGCTACGGATCATCTTGTCCATGCCGCGTGGTCCCAGGGAGGTTCTGATGGCGTCGGCAACCGCTTGAAAGCAAGATCAGTACAGTTCATGCAGTAGTGAGTGTGAAGGGTGTGTATACCTCTTGCGGCGACAATGTTGGAGGAGCGGACGGCCAAGGGCTTCTCCTTGTTCTAAAGGGGGCTGTCAGCTGCCATCATGTCCATACAGCTCCTTGGAGCTTCAGGGAGCTGGCTACTCACGCGGAAACTGTTGTTTCCAGCACCGCCTGCCGGTGCTTGTGTTGCTGTCGCCATCGTGATTGTTGTGCGGGTTTGGGAGCGCAGAGAGGTTGTACGGTTGAGGCTCGTGCAGAATCAAGCTGTTTTGAACGCGGTTGATGTGGGGTCGGTCGAATTCGGTCTAGTCTAGCTCCACATCCGGATCTCCCAACCTGGTAGGGTAGATTTGCTTCTTCCAGCTCTTTGGAAGGTCACGAATAAGAGGCCACTCGTTGGTCCACCCAAGAGGACCGAAGCAACCAGTGAGCAGTATGGCCAAACAAGACGATATGGCGAGGATGATTGCGAAAATCTCGAATCCGGTCTGCTAGGCGGGAGTCTGGGAGGATGCAGATCCGGCACTGTGGGTAGAGATGGTAGGAGACATAAAGGATCACTAATGGACAGGCTTCTGAGGTTATTCAATAAGGTTCATGGTTAATGGTGTTGTAAAGGAGGACAGAACCTACCTCGCAGGACAGGAGGTGTAGACGGTCTTAGTGCGGAGCTCCATGTCCCAAGTAAAACGGCAGGTACGGTCTATTAATTACTGCCTGCCGGCCAAAAGACCATACAGGTACAATACACACCTGGTACACCCATACCCACCACACCTATACTCAACAACTAACATACCTATATATTAACACTTAACATATCAATACTTAATATATTTATATATTTATATTTAATATATCTATATTTAATAAAATTATTTTATATTATTTTATATTTAAAAAAATTAATTTATTAAATTATTAATAATATAAAATATTTAATAAAAAGTTTAAAAGATAATTTAAAGTTTTATAATTTATAATCTATATTATAAAAAGAGCGGTATAAAGAATAAGTTTTTTAGTAAAATGAATGGTAATTTTTTTTTTCAAAAAAGCTTTTAAAATGTTAATTACTGGGCCTTTCCTTTAACCCAGTCATTAAACACCTTATGATGTTTATTACAAAAAGACTAGTAATTTCCAACCGCAATTAGAAACACTCAGCACTATCACTGCCACCAGTATAGTTGTAGAGGCTGAGAGCGAGTGGGCTGGTGAAACGATGGAGGCTGAAACTGGGGCAAGGCAATGAACGCATTGACGTAGTGACTTTTCAATGAGAGAATGGTTTTGCTGCAGACACCGTCGATGGCTGTTCAGTCAGTCATATCTATATGCAAAACCCAATGGACTCCTTCAAAAGAAGTCTATCCCCGTGTCTGATTAACACATATCAATGAATGTTGCGATCCCACCCGGTGGATGCATCATTGCCGAGAACCGCCGCATTGAATTGGCCGGCCCCGGCAACTGCGGTTCCGTCCGGGCAACAAGACAACGAACACATGCAAACAATACAGTTCGTCGGTTACTCATCCCCCCTTTCCTTTTGACAGCACCACCTTCTCCATTCGTCACAGCGTGACTTGATTCCACAGCCTTGCGCGACTTTTGAATCATCTGCTGCTGCTGCCTGCCCACTGCACTGGAATAGTATCGGCTAAATGCCCGTCCTCCCGAGCGAGGTGGACTAATGCTGCCGACCCGAGGAACACCGTCACCCTTTCTGTCCTCGGAGGCAGCTTTTTCGAATAGACGGGACGTCTTCCGGATGATCACCCGAATATCTCCCTGGACTTGAGGAATCCAAAGGGGACCAAAAGGGAAGAGTCGCAGTTCTACGCGCCGACGCCCAGGAAACAGACGCCGCTTCTTGTTCTCGACAGCCACCGTGGGCGTGGCTTTTGCTGCTGTCCTTTTCTGAGCCCTCACCGTGGAATAAGCCCATTCTCACTTTTGAAAACCTGCGAAGTGGTCATACTAGGAGGGGCCGGTAGAATCTCCAACGAAATTTGAGCATGGACATCGTTGAACTTCCCCGGGACCTTTTTCTCTTGGTGGTGGCGCACCTTTCCGCGCGGACCGTTGTGCTCTGCCGTAGGGTTTCCCGGAGCTGGCATGGCGCCTTTGCGGACCCGGATCTGAATCTTCAGCTTATGAAGTGGCATTTTCCGCGATGTCGTGAGATGCGCGTGGCGTACTTGGCGGGTGCACTCGGCGGGCCCGGACTTGCCGAAAGTCAGGAGATGCATGACACGGCAGACGAGCAAGGTCAACGACTACCGGACAATGAGGAATCTGGAGAGGGTGCCAAGGTTCCTTGGTCTCCGGACTGGACTGTGACCTTCGCCACTGTCGCCAGGAGGTACCACCACCTCCGCACAGCGACGCCGTGGACCATCGAGGCGATCAAGCTGGGGTCGACCGAGCAGAGCCCGTCCAGGATGTTCTATCCCGTGGCCATCTGGGATCGCTTCCTCCGGCTGGACGACAAGACCGCGCCGTTCCATTACCCGGACCCGGCCTGGTCATACACCCAGGATGACGGGCTTTTGGTGTACCACTCCGCCGTGCTCGAGGACACAGCCGGCAAGGACGAACAGACAGCGTCCTGCCCCTGGCGCCTGCGCGATCTCGAGACCGGCGAGGAGGTGGTCGTGCCGTTCCCGCAGGGCGAGGACCGCATCGTGCGGCGCGTGCGGCTCTGCGACCGGGTTCTGGTCCTGGAGTGGTGCGAACGGGAGGCGTACCACCAGCTCAACGACCGGGAGGAATGCCACCGCCACTTCGTCGACGTTTTTGACATTTTCCACGAAGGTGGAAGCGGCCCCACCGCCGGCGGCGAGCCGACCTGGGCGGTCAGGCCCCGGTGCCAGTTCAAGACGCACTTCCTGGGCTTCCCCCTGAACCGGCACGACCGCTTCTTCTCCGCGCACACAGCCACGCACTACGCCGTCTACGTGTGGCAGCCCAACCGGTCGCTGTACAACGACGACCCTATCGAGAGCGTCATCGTCTGGGAGATCTCGGCTGCGGGCCAGCCGCGAACCATCCGGCGTATCACGTGGGACACGCTCGCCTTCTACGGCGTGCGTCAGGGTGCCACTCCTACGCTGCGCTCGCTCGGTATGGACGAGCGGAACCTCTACTTCGCGGAGGAGGAGCACCGATGGGCCGAGGGCGGCCACAGCAGCCTCGTGCCACCGAGGGTGCACCTGGTCCGCTCCACCGGTATCCCTATTGTTGTGCCCGGCACCGCAGGACAGAACACCGTCGGCGACGGCGCTGAGGTTGTTATTCAGGGCCCACGGTGGGTCGACCAGTGCGGCACCAACACAGACGTCCGCATGCCCTTCTGCACGCGCACGAACGAGGCGCGGTTCGGCGGCATGGCCGAGCAGCAGCACACGGCGCTCGTCGACGGCGGGGGCGGTGGTGAGTGGCCGACGGGCCCGGGGTTGTGGAACAGCAACGGCACGAGCACGGCGGCAGCGCTCTCCTCGGCCAACGGCACCAGCAGCAGAAGGAGCAAGGGCCTCGCGGGCGAGATCGAGGCGGGCATTGCGGCGGGGATATCACGTTGGCCAGGATGGGCACCGTGCTGGCGGCACGAGGACTTCCCCTATCTAAGTGTGGGCGAGGTGGTCGACTTCAGGGCCGGGGTACGGGTCACGGCGCGGCACTGCTTCATGCTCGAGACGCTGAGCGTGCACGTGCGGCCGTCCATCAGCGTGGTGGAGCTCGGAGTTGGCGGGGATGATGAAGTCGGGCAGGACGAGGGCGGATCGAGCAGCGATGGTGGTGCTGCCGACACATCAGCGGTGGCTAGGATGGCCAGGCTGGAGAGGAAGTTGAGGGCGGGCATGGCCAGGAGGAAGCTGCGGAAGCGCAGGGTCAGGCTGTGCGGTGGTGACGGGGGCGAGGTTGCCGATCGTGGGCGGGACGACGACGGCGGCGAGGGCGCTCACGAGGAGGTGCAATTCGCGGACGACATGTGGGAGAGGCTGCTTGGGAAGGGCTGCATTAGTGGTGATGAGAGGTGGCTGATCGGCGAGGACGGGAAGGGCACGCTCTCTGTTGTTCAATTCTGAGGGCGGGATCACAACGTCCACTGGGCGGCCGTCATTTGGATTACAAGCTGAATAGATGGTGGTGGCAACAATGCCTCACAGCAAAGCCACAAGATGGGAAGCATAGACGGCTAGACACTGAAACTCACACTCGAGGCACACGCACATATAGAATTCACCTAGTTAGACGAAGTGGTAGCAATAATGGTGTCCTCGAACTTTCTGGCCGCTGACTGACGGACTGACTGTCTGAGACATGGTCTGAATTCACGTAGAACAAATAAACCAAGCCTGATGCCATAGTCTCATCGGATCCAGCCGGTGAGGTGTTGCGAGGACTTCCTTCCTCTTCAACAGGGTTTAGAAAAAAATATTCTAGTCACTAAGACTAAAGAATACTAACTCTAATATACCGTTTTGAACTTTTTGGAAATGTGGTGGTGTTGCGGAAATAGTGGTAGTGATCAAACTGGAAGGGTGGATGGCCAAGCTTGGTAGCTGCACCTAGGTATGCCGCCCACTTTGAGTGTATGCATCTGAAATGTCGTTGTCTGGGTGGTGGGTGCAGGGGTCGAGGCTCAGCTTGCCTGACAGGGGTGTGGCACCTAAAGCCAGCACGGCAGAGCAGCAGGCAACTTCAGATTACGGCAGCGCCGTCGCTTCTCCAGAAGCTTACAACCATCAAGCCGCCCCTTCCAACCTCAACGTCACCCCGACCCATCACGAACCCGAGTCCTTTACCTTCCCCAACCTGCCTCTTATCGCGCAATCAAGCTCTCGCCCGCCCACCCGACATCTCAAGCATTCTTTTTCTGGGGACTGTTTGATTCCCAACATCAGCCAACATGGTGAGCTAGCCGCTTGGTATTGACGTCGCAGCTGTCCGTGCTGACAAGACAACAGCCGTCTGCCACCGGGTCGAGCTGGGAGAAGTACCAAAAGAACTACGCCGACGATGAGGTAGAGGAGAAGAAGATCACCCCGCTCTCCGATGAGTCCGTACTTGACCCGACCGACATGGAGATGCAGTTGTGTTGACGACGATTCTAGGGATATCCAGGTACTAAAGACCTACGGCGCCGCGCCGTACGGAGCCGCGCTCAAGAAGCTGGAGCAGCAAATAAAAGAGAGGCAACAAAGCGTGGATGAGAAGATTGGGGTAAAAGAGTCAGACACCGGTCTCGCACCACCACATCTCTGGGATGTCCCAGCCGACCGTCAACGAATGTCGGAAGAGCAACCGCTTCAGGTAGCGCGGTGCACAAAGATCATTCCGGACGAGAAGGACGACTCCAAGAGCAAATATGTCATCAACGTCAAGCAGATCGCCAAGTTCGTCGTGCAGCTCGGAGAGCGCGTCTCCCCCACCGACATCGAGGAGGGCATGCGCGTCGGCGTCGACCGCAACAAGTACCAGATCATGCTCCCCCTGCCGCCCAAGATCGATGCAAGCGTCACCATGATGACTGTGGAGGAGAAGCCCGACGTCACATACGGCGATGTTGGAGGCTGCAAAGAGCAGGTCGAGAAGCTGCGCGAGGTCGTCGAGATGCCTCTGCTGTCGCCCGAGCGCTTCGTCAACCTCGGTATCGACCCACCTAAGGGCGCACTTCTGTACGGGCCTCCTGGAACCGGAAAGACCCTCTGCGCGCGTGCTGTGGCAAATCGGACAGACGCCACCTTTATCCGCGTCATCGGCTCCGAGCTGGTCCAGAAATATGTCGGCGAGGGTGCGCGTATGGTCCGGGAGCTGTTTGAGATGGCGCGTACGAAGAAGGCCTGTATCATTTTCTTCGACGAGATCGACGCCATCGGTGGTGCACGATTTGACGACGGTGCAGGAGGCGACAACGAGGTGCAGCGGACGATGCTGGAGCTGATTACACAGCTGGACGGATTCGACGCCCGTGGCAACATCAAGGTCATGTTTGCGACCAACAGGCCGTCGACCCTAGACCCGGCGCTCATGAGGCCGGGTCGTATCGACCGTAAGATCGAGTTCTCGCTGCCCGACCTCGACGGCCGCGCAAACATCCTCCGTATCCACGCCAAGAGCATGTCCGTCGAGCGCGACATCCGGTGGGAGCTCATCTCGCGGCTGTGCCCCAACGCCACGGGCGCTGAGCTGCGCAGTGTGTGCACAGAGGCCGGTATGTTTGCCATCCGGGCGCGAAGAAAGGTCGCCACCGAGAAGGACTTCCTCAGTGCGGTGGAGAAGGTCATCAAGGGCAACCTCAAGTTCAACTCTACTGCGTCTTACATGCAGTACAACTAGCCGAGACATTCTGGGAACTCGTATGGATGGGATGTGATAGTGCTGCGGCTTATTTGTATGAATAGGGGAATACCTAGGGAGTCACTAGGCATATTCACATTAGACAGCATAAAGACGACCCCGTTTGATGATCATATTTGATTATATCCTGGCCTCCAATCCTGTGGTATCTACGTAATTACTCCATTGGCGTGCATCCTCCGCAATCCATTCCATACGCCTGCTGGTTGCCCAGTTCCTTTCCCAAACTCTTCCGTCCCAAAAGAAATGACATGAAAGCTGGTAGTGTCCGTATCTACGAACTGTTAACCCCTCCAGCCGAATACCTGCGGGCACAATCGCCTAAGGAAGGATATTTGCAAGACAAGCCATGATTCATGTACACCATCTCACGTAGTGAGCACGCTGTCAGAGCAGTGATCAGGCCGGGCTCAAATTGAGGACCGGGAAAGGTCCAAGTGACCAGATCTCCGCCTGTCGAGCTCCTGTGTCATGCCGAAAACCCTAGGCCGCGAGACAGCCCAGGCAGGTGACCTCGCCTTCCACGCCCTCCTCTACACAGCACCGGCCGCAGATCCTCCCTCGATGGCCCGTGCCACCTTCCTTAACCCATGTCCCCTCCCTTATCCTGTGGTCGGCCTGTGGGCTGTCATGGTCGAGGTGTGCGTCCTCGGGCGGCGCGTCCTCCATGTTGAACGAGTGGTCGTTCCCTGTGTCGTTTGCTCCCCCTTGCTCGTGCTCGCTGTTGGTCTCCTCGTCCCGCATGAGCACCTCCTCCTCGTCGGGACCGCGTCTATGCCGGAGTGTTGCCCCCCACCCTAGACATTCCCTCATGCAGACGTAGCACGTCCTCTCGCCGCAGCCCTGGCAGTCGGCGTACGAGTCGAGCTCGGTCTTTTTCGTGGGTTTGCGGTGGCAGATGTGACACGGCGCGAGCACGTTTGTTGTGATTGTTGTCCTGGGGCCCAGCTTGCTGGCAGACGGCAACCTGGCGTGGTTGTGCCGTGACGACGGTGCGAGGGGGGTCGGCCTCGGGTTTGTTTGTTGGAGTGTGTGAACCGAATATGGGGTTTGTTCGTCGCTGTCTTGCTGCTCTGCCATCATCCGCAGCTTCTTAGCCCGCGGGCTGGAGAGCGAGATGATCTTCCTGGGCGGTGGGCCATGGCGCTGGGCGTAGATGTCGTGGTGGAGGTCCTGCGGGCTGAGGTTGAGCTTGTCAGCGTGGGACGCGGCTGGTGGTTTGCCGTATAGTTGCTCATACAACATGTGGTACTCGGTGTTGGCGTCGAAGTCATCGTGCCGCCTCTTCTTCGAGAGATGCTGAGTGAGCGAAGGCATGGCGACGTCTGGGTCTGCTGATTCTCAGCTGGCGGGCTAAGCGCCGATAATTCAAGCCCAGACGCTGCCACTGGGCGGAGAGAGTGATGACCCTTGAGAGACAGACTCAAGTGTGTAAAGAGGGACTGCAAGTTGCGGGCACAACATCCAACGTCACCGGATATTAGGTGAGGCGAAAACGAGAGTGATGTTATGTACAGAGTGTAGGATGTCAAGTCAAGGGGGTGAGAGGGAGCTACTAGGGAATTGAGGTGACAGTACAGTACGGTAAGCGGGTTAATTCATTAGCACATGCAGGCTCAGCTAATAACCCTCCGCAGCGGCGACGAATTTTCTCGCCCAATAAGCAAGCTGTCGACGTGAAACCTACCGCAAGCGCAAGGGGCCAGTCGATGATGATAGGGCGACTTCAGGCCATCTTCATCCATCTCTTTTACATTTGGCATTCTTTGTTGTTTATGATCCGCCATCACAAGATGCTTGTTTACTTTGATGAACCGCCAAGGGACGTGCCGGCAGGCAACAGTGCTGCTCTCATCGCGGTGCCCGATCACGCATTGGCGCCTTCGCATGAAAGAGGAGACGTCCCCTAACCCTTGGTCTCCAATGTTACACGTCATGGCTTGGATTAGGATTGACAGGTCGTCTCGCATTATGCGTGCGATTAGTTGGAAGAAGGGTAAGCGCGTAGGTATCGTGAGATGGAGGACTCTGTGAGCCACAGACGGATTTGTAGTGCAGACAGGTAAGGAGAAGTGTTTCGCTAGTCACCGTGTCTTGATCAACGGTCAAGTTCCAGCCGTTGTCCACACGGTCGGAGAGCGAACGGTGTTAAGCTGGCGCCGGCGGGCGGGCCAGATAGCGGTACCCAGGTACCAATTGGGAGCACGTGCTGCCTGAGAAGTGGGGATGGGGGGCGCCCGTCCGCGTCCAACTTTCCAAGACGACCTTTCGCCTCGCATCCTTCCTCCGACCACACCCGTGCCTCTGGACTTCCCCCATTCGACGCTCGTCCACCCCATCACCATCCCAACCACCACATACATCTACCTACGGTCATTCGATTGTGAAGGTACCAGCGAACACGGCCATCAAGATATGAGTCGCGCCGGTAAACTTGCTCCGGAGGTAAATCGGTACGTAGCCTAGATCTATCTCCCTTAGCCCAGCACCCTGTAGTCCAACCGGTCACCTATGCCCGCCGCCCATGGCTTGCTCCGTGTCACCACCACCCATCGTCCACTCCGTACCTGCAGGCCACACGAGACCTCGCTGCCTTGCGCCTTGGCCTATCTTGTCCCAACGCGACATCTCCCTTTTGGACTCCAGGAGCCTTGCTGACTCAAACTTCATCATGTCTAGAGCTTTGTTCGTCAAGAATCTAAGGTTCGTTATCAAGACCCCCTCCCCGTCTTCTTATCTGAATGCATCGATGCTGACAGGTCTCCTTAGCTACAACGTGACACCGGAGGAGCTCTTCGAGCTCTTCGGCAAGTACGGGCCCATTCGGTACGTGGCACCTCCAATTTGATATCGCCCTCGTTATACTGATTTCCCATGCAGTCAGGTCCGCCAAGGCATTGCAAGCAACACAAAGGGCACTGCTTTCGTTGTCTATGAAGACGTCATGGATGCGAAGCAGGCGTGCGACAAGTTGAACGGCTTCAACTTCCAGGGCCGTTACCTTGTCGGTGAGTCTACATAACACCGCCGTCCCTCCGGGTCAAGACTCTTTTCCACTAACCCAGTCCGGCAGTACTATACCACCAGCCAGAGAAGATGGCCAAGTCAAAAGAGGACCTCGAGGCACGCAAGGAGAATTTAGCGCAGCTCAAGAAGCAGCACGGCATCGATTGACAATTCGACGGGCCTCGGGACAAGAACCTGCAAACACGACGTCCTGCAGGCCCGTCTTCCGCTTCGAAAACCTCGTCTTCGAAGACCTCCAACCCTCCCAGATCGGCCCCGCGCCCGATTCCCAAGAAGAGCAGACCGACCCCTATGAAGACTGGAGGATCTAGGAATTCATTCTCCGGCTTCGTCCGTGGTCTCCTCCCGACCGTCCCCGAATGCGCTTGATCACGGCCGCTACACGAACGAAATTTCGAGGCGGCATTCAACCACGTCGGGGAAGCTGGGAAAGCATATTGCTAGT
Organism: Diaporthe vaccinii; assembly: GCA_039880775.1. Classification (NCBI taxonomy): domain Eukaryota; kingdom Fungi; phylum Ascomycota; class Sordariomycetes; order Diaporthales; family Diaporthaceae; genus Diaporthe; species Diaporthe vaccinii. Next base: position 1,215,552 of record JBCEDN010000002.1, read on the forward strand.
GTGGACACACACACGCGCTGGTCTTGCTCGGCAAACTTGAATCTACATGCGACGGATGACTCCAGGATCCTGGTATGGGGAGTCTACTTTCATTGTGAACGATAGGGCGTTGCTTCGTTGTCTCGGCATCAGATTGGCCTCTTAAGGATACCGCCCTCATTCTTTGCGCGTGGGCGGCTGCAGCGCGTTTCTCATTATCAAGGCACCCGCCACAGGGACGATTCTCATTTCTGTTTTCGTGAAGGTTATCGAGCTTTATCACTGGGGCGAGCTGTGTTATGCCGTGACGGCATATCTGGACTGTAGTCCACAATTGAGATCACGATGACTCCTCTCTGATAATATGATGTTGTGCCTGCTGTAGTACCGTAATGCTGTACTACTAACTAACTCGTATGTGCTCGCATAAAGCATGCGAGACTGCCAATGTACCGCGTGACAGCTCGGACTTGCCTATGCGGTGTCCGATGGGGTTGTGATTGTATGTGGACTGCAACGAATGAAGCCATGCCCGACTGCCTCGGAATGCTACATTAAGGGTTGGTCTGAGCAACAGGCAACCCGGAGAGCCGCTAGCAATTATTGGAGCTAGGCCCCCCAGGCTGCCAGCGCGGCAGACTCGGCGGTGAGGAGCCGAGATGTGTGCTTTAACCCGCGAAATTGCACTGCCTGTGCCGAGCAATAGCGCCCTGAGTTGGCGGACGTTCGGGGCGTGACGGACCCCCATTTTGTGCTCGGAACCTGTACTGTATCGAAGTTAAGCTTAGCGAAGTGCCTGCAGCCCCGGACCCTCTTTTGGCCAAGAGGATGCGACCTCCTAGGTCAATGACGTTTCATGATTCGGCAAGGACCCGGCCCAAGGATTTCACAGCCGGCCACCTTGAGTCTTGGGGGGGCGCCTGGAGGCACCTCCGCCTCACGCGCCGTGCCTAGGAACAGCATCGCCTCTCCTTGAGCCTTGACTGTAGCACTCCTACTACTCCTTGGGCCTGCGACTTGTGACCAGGCAATTTGTCCACCCTTCCTCTTAACCAACACAGCTGCAGCACTCGACGCTTCCGTGCCGTCGTTTCGTTTCGTTTCGTTTCTATTTCGCTGCATATTCCAATCAACTACAACAATTCCGCGGGCGAGTTTTGCTGGACGCTTCACATCATCACTTAGTCTACGTCGACTGGCTGAACTTTCGACCTCCGACACGGCACACGGCTTAGACCACCTGCAGATCTGCCTTTCCCGCATCTGTTTTAGCACTGCCCCTGACGTCGACATTCTGCAGGCCTGAAGACGTGCGGAGTCACAAGGCACCGACCTCACGCCTCAACTCCCCAGTCCCCGCGGCTGGTGGCAAACCACAACCTTCTACTGCACTCAGCTTATATGGCCGCACTGGCGCACGCCGCGATCAACCACGTCGTCCGCGAGCTCATTGATCGCCAACACCTCACCTCATCCGCCGCATTCGCCATAGCTACAGCGCCGAATGCCCCATTACCCACAACGGTGGGCGTCGATAGACTCGACAGCATGACACAGACGACGACTACGACGAGCATTGCATCCACACCAACAGCGATGATGGCGGTCGGCGGGAACAGTGGCGACGACCAGGGCGAGTGCCGCCTGCTGGGCCCCTTTGCACTCTTCGTGCAGCTGGCGCTCGGTGGCCTCGCCCTCATGTCCCTGGTGTACAAGAGGTGGCGGGAGAGGCCGCAGAGGCCTCTGAAGATCTGGTTCTTTGATGCGTCGAAGCAAGTGTTCGGATCGGTCCTGGTGCATATCGCCAACGTGTTCATGTCGATGCTCACGAGCGGGCGCTTCTCCATCAAGGTCGAGCCGACGTCCGCTGCGACAGTGCGGGCCGTGTCGATGATGGTGGTGCGGAGCCTGGTGCGGCGGGATGGGCAGGACGGGGAAGCACCCGACGATGGCTATACGCCGAATCCGTGCTCGTTCTATCTGTTGAATCTTGCTATTGATGTAAGTTGGCCCAAGGCAATCATACCCGTCTATACTGCCTCCCACGAAATATCAGATAACTAACCGATCATATCAGACAACACTCGGCATCCCCATACTTATCCTCCTCCTGCGCTTGTTCACCGGTCTTGTCTCCTACACGCCCCTCGGCCAACCGCGAGAGTCGATCCAGTCAGGCAACTATGGAAACCCACCCAACGCGTGGTGGTGGCTCAAGCAGTCGGTCATTTACTTCTGCGGTCTGTTCGGCATGAAGCTCTGCGTCCTCATCATCTTCCTGATGCTGCCGTGGATCTCCCGCGTCGGAGACTGGGCCCTGGGCTGGACCGAGGGGAACGAGAGGGTCCAGATCGTATTCGTGATGATGCTCTTCCCCCTCATCATGAACGCGATGCAGTACTACATTATCGACTCCTTCATCAAGAAGCCGGCAGGCAAGGAAGACGACGAGGGCCATGAGGGCTCCGGGGTGTCAGGTGGCACGTACGAGAGGATCGCCGATCCTGGAAGCGAGGACGACGATGAACCTCACACGCCCCGCCGGCGCAGCGGCTCGGTCCAGCTAGAGGACGAGACTGATGTGAAGTCCAGCAAGGCAAGGAAGAAGGTCAAAAGCCCAGCGGAAGGGGAATATGATCCCGACCTTGATGGCGACAGGACCACGGTGATAGGGAGCGGTTCTTCGCCTGTGAGAGGGGGTGTACCCAAGGAGCTGTTACCAAAGGAGTAGATCTCAGCTCTTTTCTTGTTCTAGCGATTTTTGTTCAGGCAATAAAAACATTTTATCTTGTAGGCGGTTGAGGCCAAACCTTCTCGTCGCGCTGAAGACGTGAACACACTGTTGCTAGGACCACGTCTACGTTCTTTGGACTACAGGTTTGCCATCCTCAACAGCTAACTGACCAAAGCTGCATCCAAGACGAGAGGCAATGCTTCAGAGGTGTCCTCAGGCATTACAGGCTCGTCAGCACCACATTCTGACCGTCACACATTGATCGTGTCTAGTTCCCCATGCATAGCGGTGTACAGGTCTGTGGCAGTAGCAGCTGACTGAAAGCATCACACCTGTCCAGTCTGCTGATCAGCATGCTAACAACGAGTCAGATAAGACACGCCGAGGTTTCGATCACGTTCTCGTCACAGCGTCCTTGGCCCCGTCCACTCCTGAAGCTATCGTGCCCAGACGAGTGCCTGGGGTTGGTGGTGCGCCACGCCCTGCGCGGACACTGCACACAGCAAGACGTTCACAGTAAGCGGTCGAGCAGACGTGATCATTACACTCATTAGGTGCCTTTTCAAGATACCCGCGCCGCTCAAGGAGATCATCATTGCGGGCAAGATTTATGCGGCGCCGATCAGCGACTGACTCGGATTCCCAAGACTCCTAAGACCAACGCCTCCTCCCCCTTCCCCTGCCCCACCGACCATCGTCATTAGTCGCACATCAGGCCAATCTTCGCAGCCTCATCCCTTACCCTTTCCCAGCACGCAAATACAAACATACATGCCTACATATACACACACCAAAGCCCACAACATACACACGCACACACACAAGGCCGGCAGCCGCGCCCTCACACCGCGGCACTGACCAGCCCCAGCCCGCGCGCGTCCCACTTGAGGCCGTGCCGAGCCAGCCACTCCGGGTCGTGGATGTCGATCGGCTTCTTCTTCTGCTGTTGCTGCGGCGCCGGGAAGAGGTTCTTGCCCGGCGCCGAGGGTGAGGGCAGGCCGTTGCTGCCGCACAGCTTTGCGTGAACGTACTCCCTCGTGCTGGCCAGGGCGAGGATCCGCGCCGTCGACCTGCTGCGCCGGAGGGACCAGAGGGACCGAGGCACGGAGGAGCTCACGGCCGGTGGTTGCTGGGTTTCTTGCTGTTGCTGTTGCCGTTGCTGTTGCTGTGGCGGCGGGGGCGGTGGGTACGATGGAGTCTGATGCACTACGGCGGACTTCCGTGTGTCGCTTGCGCTGGTGCTGGTCCAGGGCGTGGTAGCCGCGGTCATAGTGCTTGTGGTCGTGGCGGTGCTGGGCCTAGTACTGATGGTGGTGTTGGTTTCGATGTCGGTGTCCCTGGCCACCAGTGCGCACCTGGGCCTTGGTTCCTCCGAAATTTGCTTCAGGTGTGGCCTCGGGGACCTGAGTTCCTCTGCTCTGGGGCTCAAGCTGTAAGTGGGCGTGCGAGGGGCGGGCTGTTGGTTATAGGTCTGTGTTAGCTCTCGGGGTCCTCCTCGACAGGACGTGATAGCTATGACCGACTCACCCTTTGGGGGACAGCAGCCCGGGCCTTGCTCTTCGGGACGGTGTGAGCGCGGGCGAGCCCTGGCTGCCCATTGCCTCCCGCAGCGTACTCGAAGGCCTCGCTTGCTCTCCGCCGCAATGGGAGGGTCGGAGGCGCTGGCTTCACGTCCAACGAGTATCGTGGCACAGGTGTCTTGTCGTCCGCAGGAGACGCGAGTCTCAGGCTGTCCAGCGAGACCGTGAGGTTCTCTACCGATGCCGAGCCGTGTAGTCTTTTGGGAGTAGGGGGTAGTTCCCTCGTGGGCGGCGCGGAGGCGGCCTCCCTGAGGGCACTCAGGGACTTTGCACCCGACAACTTCCTTGGTGGCCGGGGCGACGGCTTCACTGGGGCTGGGCCCGGGGCCGGGGAGCCGTCGAGGACATTTGTCTTGGATGGCCGTATCTTCCTGCGCCTGGCTGGGCAGGGGCCAAGTTCCCACCGCAGTACTGAGTTCAGGATGGCCGTGTTGTCGACCTGCTGGCGGCAGGACTGGCAGTACGTGCTGAGCTGGATCTCGATAGTGTCGAAGTGTGCGCACTTGTCAGAGCACTCGATACGGTCCACAACCTGGTGGTTGCATATTGCGTGTAGTCTTGTTTCTTGGATGCACATCTTGCCGTGCGTCCCAAGCCTCTTGCATGTACGATTTTCGTATCAATGAAAAGTTGTTAGCTGGGTAGAGGAGAGGTATAGCACGACGATTTCCTAACCAAGGGCAGTCATATTATGCTGTCGGTCAGGGCGACAACGGATACATATGTTCCCGCGGGCTGACAGCTGCGGCCGTCACATCCAGCTCTCGGAGCTTGATCCATGGTGTGCGGCTCGCTGCCAAGATGCGACCCTGAACTTTCGGCGCACGAACCTGGGCTATGGTGGGATGGAGGCCGGGGGCTTAGGAAATGCCCGGGCATATGCTTTTCAAGACTGCCCGGGCCGTGCATTGCTGGAGCACGCGACGTGAAATATTATCAGCACAAGGCTTGTTCGGGCCTGTAAGGTTCGCGGCTGGGCGCCACGGCCTGTCGCATGTCGCTGTAGATCGCACAAGGCCAGAAGCTTAGTGTTCGGCGCCTTCGGCTTCGCCTTGGCCCTGTGGGAGTCTGGATGGGGAGGCTCGTCATCCCTTCGCACACAAGCTCACAGGCACAGGTTCGGAACCTTGAGCTTCCTGAGAGTAGAAGTTCCCTACAGGCCATGATCGGTAAAACGCCGTGGCATCTGTCATCGGGTTTGAACCGCGCTCAGGGCCCGGAAGTCGGCTTTCTCTGGATTGCTCGTAGGTTTACCGAAAATCATGTTGCCTTGGATGAAATTTGAAATGTTTGACTTGTTTCTGGGAGTATTCTGCCACGCAAGGAATGCATAAATGAATAGTTGTCAATCCCATCGGGATGTTGTTCACGGTTCCGATCGGGTTGTGTTTCCTCGGGTCATCCTTGGTATTGTCCACTATTATTAGTGATGTCCGTCTCAATAATACCAATATGGGCCTCGGTGTGCCTATTGATGGAGAAGCTGTCGCAGCGGGTTAATGTTGGCCATTTGTTTAGTTTCGCCACTTCGAGTACCGTGTCAGACTCGCGTATCAAACAGTCGACACCGAGCATGTCAAGCTTCTATCACAGTGTTTCACGGGGCGTTCAACCCCTACTGGCCACCACGACACTTCAGACGGAAGGCTAAACGCAATGTGATCATGCGGCAGTTATCTTTCGAGTTCTTCCACTGAAACAAACACCATTTGTCTCGTTTCCGGTGTTTGTTTCTTGCCCCTGTGGGATTCCCCAGATCATCGCGATTATGCCTACCCGGCCATGCTCAGCAAACCTGTGCGTTGCCTTACCAAAAGGTTGTTTCTAAGCACGTATCTTATAGATAGGCCCGTTGTTTTTCTCTTAGTTCCTCAATGATCTCACGATAATATTCTGTCACTGAGATGCCTTTCCTGCAATTCGGGATGGATGTGGCGGCACAGGGTGAGGCTACAGTGGAAACTGTAGCGTGTATTCTGGTTGACTTTGCAAGTTATTTCATGTGAAATGTGGACAAGGTTTTGGACTAAAGACAAACACCTGGTCGAGTGAAAATGAATCAAATCGTGACAGAGGCTTGGGTGGATAAAAATAATGCCATTAGGCGCAAGTCATCAGGGCAGGCACTCACCATTCCAAGCGGTGGTGGTTTCCCTGGAGGTCCTCCGTAAATGTGATATCTCATCCCATCTCTACAAGGGGTAAGCATGACCTGAAGGGGTGAGGCATAAGGTGTCAAGGAGCTCGGATGATGAGGACAGAAGTAGCCCACAATAGTCTGTGCTGGGTATCTCTGACACTTTACCCTCAATATGGAATGCCTTTGATAGGCAGAGTGCAAAACCTTTTCGGAAGTTCGGCCGTTAGTCTTTTATTCAATTCTCTAACTTGGGATTGTTAGTAACGGACCTCTGCGGAAAGAAACCTCGACTGAGTGAGTCAAGACGCGTCTAAGAGACATTGATTACCTGAGATTTGAGTTGTACAGCCAAGCAACAGATGATTGCCTTGCCTTGTCAAGGATGAAAGGGTGGGCTGTATACTTAGCTAGCGACAATGTCCTAATGTACAATGTATTATAGGACAATGTCTTGCGGAATAATCTGTGTTGGGGATCCAATTGTTTGGGCAAGACAACCACACGCCATGTTCCTTGTGGGGAGGGGGACGGGGTTGGAAGGAGGAGACACCCGTTTCCCTTGCTTCGACTGTTGTGGTGTTCGAGCCAAAGCAGGTGACGAAGATCTAGGATCACCATTACTGTGCGTGAAGCAAGAGTTTCTCCGGGATGGCTCGGCTGCTTCTTCCCGGCTTGGACATCCCTAGGTCGGACAAGGGATTCGGACAGCACGTTCTGAGACGAACTGGCCGTCAGTGTCTGCCGTCTGATATTTTACCATAGAGACGCTGGACACAGACCACTAATATTGGCGCCGTTAGAGCCAACGGATCGCCTCGGCCAAAGAACAGGTGCGTTTGATCCCGGTGAGTGGAATGGAGCGCAACACCATATGTAGGCTCCCGGTGCCTTTTATAGACAGCATCTGATACTCGAGTGGAGACCTTGGGAAAACGGCCACACTTGTGGCAAGCATTAGCCAAGCATAGAACCCTCCTGTAATTCGGCGTTATCAAATTTTCTGCATCTTTTCAGCTGGCCATGCCATGCGGCTCTTGAACAGTGCTCTTTTGAAAGACATGAAAATTCCACAACAGGAGTGGCGTGGTTCTGAACTTGGTATCCTCAAGGCCTTGCCTCTTGATGGTCCTAGATGCTTCGGTGGTATTGACGAGAGCAAGCTCAGAGAGCAGCACTCGACCAACCGCACAGATCGCGAGTAGTCAAGATACATGGGGTATGATCCTTAATCATCGATGTAGGGGGCACGTGACAGCTGTCAGACACACTGCCGTTGTTTGGACCCTTCTCCCTATGGCAACCTCGCGAAACTGACAGCAGGCGCGCCAAGGCGGGGCCGAAACTCATCGGGGCCGAAGGTGGAGACTGCGGAGGGCAGACGGCACACCAAGCTTAGTACGGCAAGAGTTGCAGTACGTGTATGAGCGGGCGGGCCCGCTGTGGGACGCTGGACGCTGGGCAAAAACGGGGGTGCGGTTGGAACCGGCCAGGACAGCCGATGCCCCGCGAGCCATGACTCGATGGTGGCTGTACGATGGCGAGAATTTGATGTCGCCTGTCCCAGTTTGTGGGTTGAGGGGACTCGAGGGCCCCCGCTGGCCAATCTCGATCTTCTGAGGATGAGGGGATCTTCTGACGATGAGGACAGCAGGGGCCAAGAGAGGCCAGCTCGATGCAAAAGGCTGTGCTGCGGTGGTGGGTGGGTCGAGTTAGGACCGAAAATGCAGTCAAGGCTGCTGACAAAACATTGAAGAGGCAGAGAGCCCAGATGTCCAAGTTCCCTGTCCTGCAATAATACACGTATTTCAGTGACAGTGACACGATCAGTATGAGTCACCGGCGAGAAGATCAGCGGTGGGATGTTACATGAACACTCTGTGTAGATAGTCCAGACACGGCCCAGACGGCGAGGCCAGTGCTGGGTTCAGCCTGTGAGGAGGTGAGCAGATTCGTCGGTCTAGCATCTGATGGTCGGCTGTAGCGCATGCCAGTTTGTCGAGACGCCAACGAGCCTGTCGTCGTCAGCACATGTTGCCTGCCTGCCTGCCTGCCGACCGGCCCTCGCTGTGAAAGAGGAATATCTGTCCGTGCGACAAGCGGTCTAATTCTTATCCTCGCGAATTGTTTCCTCAGGGGCGGCCTTGAAGGAAAGTGTTGAGTACCCCGCCGAGGCCAGTGGATGCACTGTCCCAATCATGACTTCCTCTTGGGACGTTGGTGCTTTGAGGATCGCGGCCGTCACAAGACGACAAAAGTTGGTGCGGTTGATTTCGAAGTGATCGACCAAGGTTGCTCTGCTCGCTGGGGGTAGATGGGGAAAGGGGTCAGCAAGGGAGCAGGCAAGCATCGATTTGAACCTGCGTGATGCTGCACATTGGAGCAGCTGGGGATGCCTTAAGTCCGTTAACGCCGGCGCATGACGGGGCACCCCCAGCATTTCTAGACCATCCGCTTGGTATCAATGATCGCTCGCACAGCTCACAAGCAGCCCACGTCTATGTCAAGAATCTGGGTCGACGTTGTTGCATCGCGGCAGCTGCATACCCGTTCTGGCGCTACGCCCTTTCTCTGCTAATACACCACTCCACTCTTGTGATCCTGCTGTGGGACGGCGCCGCATATAATCCCTCCGTCGACCGCATTGATCTCTGCGCTCCTTGCCCGGGTTCTGATCCTTCTGCCCTCTTCAGCTCGGCTGGCCTGCGCAGGGACCGTTTCTTTCGCGACGACCGTTCGAACATCTGCGCACTCGCGCAGTTCTGGCCCTGCTGCGACATCCTCAACCACCACTACTACGACTTGCTCTTGCGCCAGGAATTGTTCGGGCTCCAACTTTTGGCTCGTTCTATTGTCTGGCCTGGCGCACACGCCAATCGCTCCGGTGCTTCAGTTTCTGCCCTGCGCGCCGTTGCCCTTGCTCCAACCCACCCGCTTACCCCGCGACAACGCCCGTGCTGATCGTGATTGCGAATTGATTGCGAGGCGCATAATCAATCCTCTGCAGGCTGACAGCGCTGCGCCTTCTGTTTGTCTCACTCAAAGCCCAGGCCTGGGGTTTCGACTCCAAGTGTATCTGTTTCCATTTCCTTTGGGGCCGCAGGGTCGAGATCAAAGGCGCTGGAATTCGCATTACTTGGGAAGCCGGTTGTCCACTGCACCTAGAGGTCAGCTGCTAGCACTCCGTCCTTAGTCTGAACAATTGGCAGCCAAGGCCCGATGATGACGCCCACACCACCTTCGAACACGCCCTCTTCAGGGCCACGCTCCCCCGACCAACACCGGGTTGTGCGCAAACGGAACAGAGTGCCGCTGAGCTGCTATCCATGTCGGTCCAGGAAGCTGAAATGCGACCGGACTCACCCATGCAGCAACTGCGTGAAGCGGGAAGGTGTCGACACTCTGGCTTGCTCCTATGCGACCCCCTCCAACCGCAAGAGGAACCAGAACCAGCAGGGCAATGGCCCTGACGACATGCAGAACCGCATTGACCGGCTGGAAGGCTTGGTCTTGTCCCTCATGCACGGTGGCGCCACCATCTCCTCAGAAGCTGCAGCGGCCGCCGGGGCCGTCACAGCCAGCAGTAGCAGCACGAAATCATCAGGGCCCGGCGGCAACTCAGCAACCCCAAATTCTTCGTCTGCAGGGGTCGGCCAGGATGACGGAGAAATGAGAGACGATGAAGAGGAGGACAGTGATATCGATGACGGGCTGGCGAACTCCCTCGGTGTGCTCAAGGTGGACTCCGACAGGGGAAAGTCCATGTACATTGGGCAGGAACACTGGCATACCATTCTTGCCGACATCTCCGAGGTCAAGAACTACTTCAACAACCATAAGAAGGATCTCGAGAAGAGCTACGAGATGGTGCTATTGAGCAAACCGGCATATGCTCGGAACGGGCCAACTTTCTTGATGGGTGCTGCCCCGGCGACGGATGTCGAATTGCGGGCGGAGTTGCCTCCCAAATCGGCGGTACTGACACTCTGTGCTCGGTACTTCAATTCCATGGATAATGCAGTCAACATCATCCACGCCCCTACTTTTCACCAGCAGCTGCGCGCGCATTGGCAGGACCCGAGCAAGACGCCGCTCATGTGGCTAGGCTTGCTCTATTCCATCCTGTGCCTGGCAATGTTGAGCTATCACAAGGTCGGAGACGAGCCGCCTGAGTGGAAAGGTAGAACTCTTGAGCTGGCCGCTGAATATCGGTTGCGGACCGTGCAGTGCCTCATCACCGCGGACTACACCAAACCGAGCGAGTACACTGTGGAGACCATGCTACTCTATGTCTTTGGGGAATTCTCGTCGAGGTGGGACGCGGACCTGTCACTGTGGCTTATATGCTCCTTGGTGACCCGCGTCGCATTTCGAATGGGTTTCCACAGAGACGCCAAATGGTTTCCATCGCTCACGCCATTCCAAGCTGTAAGTGGACCACATTTTCTCGGCATTAGCAGCCAAACTAACACCATGTGTGGCAGGAAATGAGGAGGCGAACATGGGCTCTGGTGAGAATGTCTGATGTCGTCTTTTCACACCAGGTTTCTCTTCCGAGCATGATCTACGATCAGGACTGTGATACGCAATTGCCACACAACATCTTTGACGAAGAGTTCGGCCCAGACACCAAAGTACTTCCACCATCTCGGCCAAGCAGTGAGCCGACCCCTGTCAGCTACATGATCGTTAAGGTCAAGCTCTGCTTAGAGCTGGGGAACATACTGCAGGTGACAAACCGGGTCGGGAAGCAGGCAGCATACGACGACATCCTGAGGTTTGACGCCAGACTGCGGGAACTCAGAGACGAGATCCCTCCGCATCTGAAGATGCAGCCTCTGGAGGGGTGTAACGACCCTCTCACCATGATCGTCGCGAGGTTCAACGTCGATATCTTGTACCTGAAGATAGTATGTCTTTTGCATCGAAAGTACCTGGCACGGTCGAGACACAACCCCAGATACGCGCACTCCAGGCGAAGTGCTATAGAGGCATCGCTGGAGATGCTACGGCACCTGATTAGCCTGCACCGGGAGTCACAACCCAACGGTCGGCTGCGGGCGATTAAATGGTTTGTTGCATCAATAGCGACAAAGGAGTTCCTCCTCCCCACGATGCTGGTGATTCTCGACCTGCATTTTGACAAGCAGACGGATGGCGCCGCCCGGTGGCGACAGGACTCGCTCTCGGCGAATTTCTGGACCCCGGAACAGCGCCTGGAGATGGTGCGCAGCCTCGAAACGACGCGGGACATTTGGGAGGGCATGACGGATGGGTCGATGGAGGCAGTCAAGGCCTACAACATCATCAAGATCATGCTTGACCAGACCAAGAGCCCCGGGCCGGAGAGCCAGCCCAGCAACGCGCCCTCAGCCGTTCCCCAACAGCCGCCGGCCCCGACGAAGGACGACCTGTTCTCCAACGTAGGCGGTGCCAGTCTGGAGCCGGAGCAGTCGGCGGCCATGACCCTGGGCATGATGTCCTCAGGTGGGCTGACGCCCGATACAGCGGCTGCCTTTGGGGGCGCCATACAGAGCCCTGGGGGAACGACATATCCAGGAATGGACCTGTCGGTACCCCCGGTTGGCGAGGGAACAGGCATGACACCCGACTTCTCAGGTGATCTGGGGCTGAACCCCGGGTCTCCTTTTTCGTCCATGTTCGGCAACGGCATGGACATTGGGCAGAATTTCGACTGGGTAAGTTGTGGACCCCATGGCGAGGGTGATTCTCAAATATGACGATGACAGAGACTGACACATTACGTTCCTACAGGATGCACTGCAAAATTATACGGAAAACACCAATTGGGGAACTGAGAACCAGTTTCAGACGTTCTTTGCGGGCGATACGAGCAACATGGGCCAGAGCCGGAGCGGTCCTTCACCCGGTAGCGGGGACGGGTTCTCGTTCAGCACGCCTGGGAGCAGCTCGAAATAAGAGATACGTATAGTGAGCAGGAACGACCGCATGCAGGTCACTTGATTGCTTCGGTCGTTTTGGCATGATTTGGTCGGCTGAGGGCGAGGTGTTTGCTGTTTGTTGAATGAAGCAATGAAATCTGGGCCGCGCCCTATGCAGTTTGGCTGGGTATGAGGCCTCGGAGCACATGTGCTCCCACGACACAAAAAGTCGACAGCGAGGGCAAGGTAACTGGCAGGATTGTACAAAACCAAAATACCCGTCTCTCTCCCTCTCTCTGTATCTCTAGCTATGTGAACTATATACTCAACAGGAATAGCAAGGTCTACTACAGGTATTGCACTTGGTTCAGTCATTACGAAATGTCAGTCAGCATGCCTCTCTGCATGATGTCGCATTTTTGGCATGTTCTCCACCTGTCAGGGGCTGATGTGAGCGATCGGCCAGTGAGGCTATGAATCAGATTTCCCAAGTCCGCTGCTCGCGACCCTTTTAACAAAGAGGCATTCGAGCTTCCTGAGTCACCATCCAGGCCCGCCTGCTCAGCCTGGCCATGGGTATATATGAACGCCCGCCTCGTGTTGGCTGGAGGGCGGGTCGAGCTCAGGGACAAACAGGCCGCTTCTCTCCAAAACTGTCCTCGGCCAGAATGCGGCAGACAAAGACAAGAACATGCGATTCTCAATGTGGGAGATCCTATGAACCGCTATCTGGGAGCCCCGTATTTCGTGCTGACTGTGTTTTGATTCCTATATGGCGCAGAGGCAGCCAATCGATCCGCTGATGCGCGCCCCCTTCGCAGACGAGCGGCTCCCCCTGAGCTGGTTTGTTTCGAACGCAATGCACATCGGCTCTGGCACTCCTAGGCCCGTTTCGCCGGGCCTGGTCCCACCCCAGGTACGCGGCGCTGATTGGCCCACGGCGGGAAACAAAGTTGTCGCGCTGCCTGTGGGGACTCCTTGCACCCCCTGTCCCACAGCTCGGTTCGTCCCTTGTGGTTAGCTGGCCGGGGTCTATCCCACTAACACCGAAGTGATGGACCAGGGGTCGTCGTTGGCTCAACGCCAATGGATCTGCCGGCACCTGGGGTGGTGATCGCCACCCTTTGACAGAAAGCTTGCTTGCCCCGTGAGGCCCAGCGGGGACCAGGGTAATACGACGGCGGGTGGTCTGCTTCTGCCAGCCAGCTCGCATGGTTCGGGCCTGTTTGGCTGCTCAGGGGGAGGGAGATCGTCTAAGTGGGAGAGGAGGGACGGAAGGGATTTGTTGAAAAAGCTCGAGTGGGCCGCATATTTGTTCTTTCAGTGATGCTCACGATCCTCTCACTCACTCTTTTCTCTTTGTCGGAGTCCCAGCAAGCCTCGGAAACTCCATCAGCACCGTGTGTTGCCTCCGCCTCTCCCTCTCCCAACCGTCCACATTCTTTCCTTTGAGGCGTTGTGCCCGCTGTTGCTTGTCTTGTCTGCTGCTCCTGGCCGAGCACTTACAATCTCATTCACTTTATCGCCCGCCGTTGACATTGAACGACAACCGGCACTGTACAAAGAATCTTCCGTCCCCCATTGTTCATAAACTCGAGTGCCTCTTAGTCACTCGCGCCACCAGCATATAGCAACAGAGCGTTGTTATATTTTCTGTCTGCCTCGAACACCCCCCGCAGCGTCCAAGAGAACGTTCTCTCCATCTGAACATACTCGATCAAAAACAGCATTGTCACATCACAACAAACAAACAAACAAACACAACAACGACACGATGCAGTTCCAATACCTCACCACTCTGTTCGCCTTTTCAGGTGCGGCCCTGGCTCTCCCGACCGCGACCAAGCCCACCAAGGCCCTGGGCAAGCGCGAGGCCACCCAAGTCCTATTAGACATCATGCCCAAGTCCAGCTCGTGCGATGGTCGAGGCGACGAGTGCCGCACCGCCACCCAGGCCGCCTCCCCCCTCGTCCAGGCCATGACCAAGTACAAAACTACCGCGCCCATGGAGCAGGCGGGCATCCTGGCCCTCATTGCGTATGAGTCCGTGGAGATGCAGTACAAGAAGAACCTCAACAACGCCGCAGCCGGACAGGGCACTAGCAATATGTAAGTCAAGCCATTGGACTCGCTCTCTCGAGAACATTTGCTCTCTCCCCACTCACTCGCCTTGACACCGCGCTGACCAAGTTATTTCCAACCCAAACAGGCAGATGGGCAACTACAACGTCATGTATGCCAACAACATCCCCGAGCTGGCGGCCAAGAGCCCCACCGAGTCCACCGTGCTCGACCTGGTCACCGCCGACGAGTACAACTTCGGCACGGGGCCCTGGTTCTACGCCACCCAGTGCGAGAGCGCCCACGCCGCCACCAGCGGCGAGCCCGACGCCTGGTTCCAGGCGTACATGAGCTGCGTGGGAGTCAGCACGGATTCCCAGCCCGAACGCCTGACGTACTGGAACAGTGCGAAGACGGCGTTTTCCCTTGCCTGAGGCGTTTCTTTCAAGGGGTAGGAGGGTTTGGGGAGAGGTGCAAGGGGCACATAGGCGTTTATGCTGCGATTTTTAACTTTCTGGGGTCCGTTTTTGAGGTGGTCAATTCTTGCGGAACCGTACCATTAGTTATGAGTTCATGAAAAATACCCAGTTTTCTATTCATTCAAACATTGCATCTTGTGTGGGTGAGGTTTAATCAAGAAAGCTGTAAGTTTGCTCATAGTGTAAGTGCCTGCCCCCTTTGGTGTTCACCCCAGGCCGACCGAGGTATTAAACACCGAATTTTGGGGCAGGATGATGAGACACTCAAAACACCGAGATCATCGGGTGCGCAAAAGATTCGTAATCACACCCCGAATGCAGAAGCCGCGATACAAGTGAGGTCTTCGCATAAGCGGGCCACTGAAACGTTGGTCCCCATAGTTATCTGTATCCATCCGCTGCAACGTCGCCGCTCACATGCTTGCTGACCTCGGAGCCATAATCAATCCCCTAAACCTTATTATCACCAACATCCTCCTCTATCAGGATTTCCCCCACCACCCATCCTTAACGCCCCGGCCGTACGTTCGTCCGCCAGGAAACACACACCGAAAATTCCAATCCCACTCCGAGCACAAATGTCCGCCGGCAGCGACTTCCGCGTGGTCATCGCGGGGGCCAGCATCGCGGGGCTCAGCCTGGCGCTGGCGCTGGAGCGGGCCGGCGTCGACTTCGTGGTGCTCGAGGCGCACCCGTCCGTCGCGCCCCAGGTCGGCGCCAGCATCGCCGTGCTGCCGAGCGGCGCCCGAGTGCTGGACCAGCTGGGCTGCTACGCCGACGTCGCCGCGCTGGTAAATTGCTCCACCGACAATTTCATTATCCGGGACGCCGGGGGCGAGAAGTTGATCCACATCGAGAAGCTGGAGGAGCATCTGGTGCAGCGGTTGGTGGCTCTCTCAAGAATTCTCCTTCTCTCTGTTTCTTCGCTTTTATTGCTGCTGTGTTTCCGGGGCTGACTGGGTGGATTATTTGGGAACGGCCTTTAGTCATGGGTACCCTATGATCTTCCTCGAGAGGAGGATGGTCATCGACGTGCTCCATAAGCACATCCGCCAGAAGGACAAGGTCCTGACGTCCCGGCGGGTCGTCGGTTTCGAGATGGACGAGCACGGCGTGTCTGTCGAGTGCCAGGACGGCTCTGTCCAACCGGGGAGTATCCTCATCGGGGCGGACGGCATCCGCAGCACTGTGGGCCGGCAGATGTCGCAGCTGAGCGGCAGTTCGAAGAAAGGCAAGTATGTTTTTTGCGCTTCTCTGGTAGCTTTGATGATGCTCTCTATGGTGCGGTCTGTACTCTTCGGGGCGCCTTGTCTGCTTGAAGTGATGTGTCCATTAGTTTCGAAGGCTGCCCAATACTTACTGTGTGGAAATATGCTTCATGCTCTACGGCCTGTTCTTTTCCTTCGAGAGCACCTAAGTGCAGTTAGCTTCGGCTTCCTAGTATCGATATACGACCCAGGGGGCACTTAGAGATTCAAGGACAATGTTATAGAAACAGTGTTTCGTTCACTGCTAACGAGCACCCCAGAACTCCCGGTCCAGTACAGATGCCTCTTCGGCATCTCGGACAGAGTGCCAGGTATAGCTGAGGACGCCATGCACCACGTCACCAACTACTCGTCGTCGCTCTTCGCCTCATCAGGGCCCAACGACCGCACGTACTGGTGCCTGTTCCACAACCTTGGCGATACGTATTATGGCGATGCACTGCCTCCCTACGGCGAAAAGGAAGAGGCCGAGACTGCAAAGGTTCATGGACCTGATGCTGTCACGGATACGGTGAAGTTCTCGGACTTGTACGAGCGGCGGATCGCGAGCGTGAGCACACCGCTGCATGAGGGCGTACTGGACAAGTGGTACGAAGGGCGGTGCCTGGTCGTCGGTGACGCAGTGCACAAGGTAACAGATCCTCACCTGACCGCTTCGGCAGATAGTAAGTATCCCGAGACTGACAGGCACCAGTTCAACCCCATAGTTGGGCTCGGGGGCATGAGCGCACTGGAGACGACCGCCATTCTCACAAACAACCTCATCGCCCTCTTGAAGTCATCCCCCAATCCAACCCGGGCCGAGGTCGAGTCAGTCTTCGCCAGGACCCAGGCGTCCCGCCAGCCCCGCGCGAAAGCGCTGGTCGACGCCTCGACGCAGACCCAGCGCCGCTTCGCCATGGAGTCGCCGTGGCTGCGGTTCATGAATAGGTACTTCTACCCAGCCCAGGGATCGCGGTCCGCCCTGCGGCTGCTGTCCGAGGCGTACCCCGGCGCGGCGGGCCTCGACGTCGCAGCCGCGAGCAAGGAGGGAGTACCGCCGCCGGCGAAGGGTGGGGCGATGCCCGCGTGGCTACCTGACCGACCGGCTTTCCGTGCGCTGCCATACGAGGACGAGCTACTCCGGGCGCCCGCACCGAGGACCGCGTTCGTAAGCCTGGTCACCACTGCGGCGCTCGTTGGCCTGGGCCTGTTGGGGGTGCAGCTGCTGCTGTACACATCCCTTGCGAACGGAACCTTCAGGCTCGTGGATGAGGCGGTGTGGCAGAGGAGCGTCGAGGTGCCTGGGAAGGGCATGGTGGACTTGAAGGACTCGTTCGGGACCGCAAGCATGTTCTCCGGGCTCGGCGAGCTGCTGACGACGCTGGTCGCCGTGTTCCTGCCGCTTGTCGCGGAAGACGTGACGAACGTGTCGAGCCTGGAGAGGAAGCTGCACGCCGGCTACTTCCTCGTGTCTGTATTTCTGCCTATCATCGCGGTGATGGTGGTCGAGGGCAGCAGGAAGAGGAATGTCTGGTCGCTGATCTGGAGGTAAGTCTCCCCACCCACGATGGCCTTTGCTGAACACCACGGGAAACATCCTAATGCTTGCTTCCCCCCACGCCCACAGTCCCAGCATCTGGCTCACCCTTGCCCAACTCTTCGGCCTCGGACTGATTATGCCCTTCTACGTCCTCGCTTTCTTCTTCAGCTCCTCGCAGACGGCCTACTGGATGCCTGCGGAGCGCTTCGTCCCGGAGCGCTTCAGCCGCGCTGTCCTGCCAGCCTTGGCCCTGGGTTTCCTCGCCCCGTCGGCGCTGATGGCCGCGCCGATGGTGTCTGCTGGAGTCCAGGAGTACACCCAGCAAATCATCGCGTTCTGGCAGGTCACGCCTGTCCTCACGTCGTGGCTGGCCGCGGGGATCGCGAGGTCTCTTGGAGGGTCGGCGGCTGGTGGCAAGCGGGAGGCCTTGGAGGATTATGCTGGGCTGGACGTCGCAAACCTGAACAGGCTTTACGGTGCTGTTTTCTTCGTGGCCGCGAGTACGCACGCTGTGGTCATGCTAGCTGTTGTTTGGGTCGTCAGGCTGTCTGTCGCTGGCATCTTTTTGCCTGGGCAGACCGTGGGACCAGTGGCGAGCATCGTGGAGGGCGTGAGTATTTTCATCAAGTACGATCTCCTCTTAACTGTTGCAGCGACAATGGTACTGTGTATTATCAATCTTATGGAGATGAAACGGGTGGGGCTTATCGAGGGCTCGACGTTCAAGCGGATAGGCTGGCTCATCGCCGGCTGTGCTGCTGTTGGACCTGGGGCGACGCTGGTTGGTCTTTGGAAATGGAGGGAGAGGAAGACGGCGAGGCCTGAGCTGAGGGCTAGATGAAGATGGCATATACTCGATTGAAAGTTCAGCACATGGCAAAATGTAGATGAAAAATTCAATAAAGGGCCACGTCGTGCTTCAAGCAATGCTCATTTCCATTCTTGCCAACCTCTGCTCACACCGTTTCTACAAGCAGGTAGAATCCCTTCTAAGAAACGTCCACATCTCGCCAGGCGCAATTTTCCCACATGAAAGGACCTTATGGCACTCCATCTTCCGAACTCAAAGGAGGGACATCAGCTTATGGGCAAAAGATGGGGGGCAAAAAGAACACCACCAACCCCAGAGGCAAGGAACAAGGTAACAGTCTCTTCACCGAACAGCAGTACCCAGAGCCCAGTCGTCAAGCAGATTTGTGTGTAGGAGGGGTTTTTGTACTTACTACGCTGGAATTTGTTTGTCGGATGCACGCTGCTGAAAGCTGCCCAACTGCTTCTTCTGTATCTTCTGTACGGATCCCGGTCTCATCCAGGCCAATTCTCTGAGAACTGACTCTGATCTCACCGGCCGCTTGTTGTCTTTCAAGGGTCCGAAAACCGGACTGTTTCTCTTTTTCAACACCTGGGAGGAATTGAACACACAGCTCTGCGATTTGGTTAGCAATTTCTCAGAATCAGATTTGTCTGCCTTGACGACTGGGCTACTGGGTTGTGGAAACAGCTGTTTTACATTGTTCAAATGGGAGTGACACTGGCTGCTCCTTTCGCAAGTGGCGGGGGAGAGAGAGAAGATGATAGCAAGGCCTCAGTAAGAGACGTATGCCACTGAGATTGTTCTTGGGCAAAAAGACCGCATGCTCGCTCATTTGCTATAAAGCGATATTAGTAATGGCTCCGTATTAATTTAAGTTTAACAGTCTTTAGTTCTGCAAGCTATGTCCTACATCGTGACAGTATACTCGTGTCTCCTCTACTCAAGCTTTTATATTCAGCTCTAAGAAGCTTCAAACTCATCTTGGGCACTCACCACACTTCCACACACAGCAAATTTGCTCAAGCACACACTCAATTAAAACTTATCTAAAGACAGAAACACACAAACAACTCATGCAGGTTTTAAGGCTCATCTAGTAACAAATCTCAATCAAAACTCTATAAGTTCTATAAGTGCACGGAAGCAAAGTGCCAGGGAAAGAAATTGATAAAAAAAACTAGAACCAAAAAGGTGTCCTGTTGCTACCCATGGGGGTGTATATAAAGCAGGAGTCGTCACAGAGTAGCAGCATCACCCAGAGCCCAGTCGTCAAGCAGATTCATATGGGGAGGGGAAGGGGGGAGATTTGTACTTACTACGCTGGAAATGTCTCTTGCCGCTAGTGTGCAGCATAGAGTTGTAACAGCCTTGACTGGGCAGGTCGTCTTGTTGGGGCTGTGCCATGTGGCTCTAACTGGAAGCGCCTCCATGGACTTGTGGGAGGAAATCTGACCTTGCGGTCGAACACACAGCTCTGTGATCTGGTTAGCATTTTTGTAAATGTGAGTCTAGCTGCTTGACGGCTGGGCTACTGGGCTGTAAAAGTTGGTGGTTTTCGTCGTCGAAATGGGAGCGACCTGGTGGCCGAGACGAGGCTGCTACTGTAGTGACTAGCGAGCAGCTCCGTCCGAACTCGAGCCCTAGTAGCCTGGTCCCTCGATGCGCAATGGCAGAATTGGCGAGAAGAATTGAGCTCCAGCAGAATGTTGTAAAGTGCTATGTACCTTCTATTGAACATCTTCATCGCCTATCAGCATGATTAATTTTTCATATGTACACAAGGAAACGACCCAGAAGAGAACTATATACCACCACATCATACACCAAGGCAAATCCATTTCCGTAAATACCAAATCAGCTCGAACCTGCCAGGCTTACGTCTGCCAGCTCGACGCCACGGTAGTAGCAGAGCAGGGCACAGTCAGGGTGTGATTCGGGTCAGCCTCCCAGGTGACAGTCGACCCAGCGACCTTGATGAACTTGTACTTGGCCACGCTCCCCGGGGCGAGGTTGACAGTGACATCCCACAGCGGGCTGCTGGCGGTGTACTTGGAGGCGCCTAGCGCGACAGCTTTGCTGGTGTCCCAGCTCCCTAGGGCTGCGACGTCGCCGGATCTGCAAGTGCGGGTGAGGTCGCATCGCGTCAGTCTCGGGCTCTTCCCACGCACTCTGCTTCCGAAGTCCGAGCTAAGAACCACCAACCCGGCGCGTGCGTGGACACGTGCGGGCGGATGAGACGTCACGAGACAGCAACGTGACTTCCTGAGTGGGGGCAGGGGAAAAGTGCTTACAACTTGATCGTCGTCCCGTAGGAAGTCGTCACGAGCTCGTTGAAAGTGACGGGGACGGACGTCGCGGTACATCCCGGTGCCGTTGTCGTGGTCGTCGGTGTGGCTGATCCTCCTCCTGGTCTGGTTTAGAAAATGCCTTCAGGGCTTTCTAATTCCCCCGCACTTTTCTTTTCATTCGCAAGCATCGGAATGATGTGAAAGATGCAAAGTTCCTCCCCGTGGGGATGAACCCAGTAAACTGATCCCTTCCCCTCGCCCAATTTTTAAATCTTCCTCATCCTTTCTCCCCACCCACCCATCCTTTTTGCGTGTGACAGTATGGAACTTTACTCACCACAGATGCCACTCCCACTGAGCTGTGCAGTAGGGTAGAACACCCTCGGAACTCCGCCGCTAATGGTCACGGCCAGGTTTCCGCTCGAACCGGCGGTGAAAGAAGTGCAGCTCATCACGTCCGTCAGCGCCTGGCCAGAAGTGAACCCCGTGTTCGCACCCGTGAGCGTCACTGTCGTGCTGGAGCCCGAGCCGACGTTGCTGTATACGCCAACGACCTGGCTCCCGGTGTTCCCCTTGCGCATACCGATGGTGTGGGTGTCCGTATAGATTGGCCAGGCCGAGTAATCCAGGTATGACGAGTCCTTCGAGATGGCCAGCTTGCGGATGGCGTTCAGGTCGGTGATCCACTTGTACAACTCTGCAGAGGTGGAGTAGCCAGACAGCCAGATGGCCTCCCTGTTGTTGGGGGTATCGCCGCCACTGTAGTGTTGCTCCTGGCCCTCATATATGATCGGGATGCCATCCATGAGCATCGTGAAGGCGATCGCGCTCTTGGCGAGGCTCATGTCGCTGGTGAGAGAGGGGAAGCGAACGTTGTCGTGGTTCTCCAGGAATGAGCCATACAGGCTCAGATCGGCTGCCTCATTCTTCATGGTGTTGATGCCATTGGCGAGGTCTGATATGCTGCCGGAGGTCGATTGAAAGGCTCGAGTGATCCAGTAGAACGCAGGGTAGTTTACCAATCCACTGAGGTACTGCTGGTAAGGCATGACATAAGATGGGTCGCCATTGAACACTTCGCCAACGATGTAGACACCGGATGCGTCCTCAAAGCTGGACAAGTGGGTGTTGTCGACATGCTTGGCGCTATCAAGCCGAATTCCGTCGATATTGTAGGTGGCCACGACATCCTTGATCCAACTATTGAGGGTGTCCCTGACGTAGCTGTCCTCGGTGCGCAGGTCAGGGAGTGACACGACTTCATCGCCTTGCCAGCATACCTGGATGGAGGTCTGATTGTTGTAGTCTATGGAGCACGGGTCGTGGAAATATGACTTGGAGTTGAAGGGCTCGTAGATGCTGTAGTCAACACAGCTACTGCAGCCGTTCCACGCATAGTGGTTTGTGACGACGTCCAACATCAGGTACATTCCCCGGCTGTGGAGAGCAGCAGAAAGCGAGACGAGGTCGTCAGATGTGCCGAATGCTGAGTTGACTGCGTATATGTCCTGTGCCCAGTAGCCCTAGAGCATTGATGGTCAGCGAACCTTTCTTTGACCGGAAAACACAGGCACCCCAGGATTCGAGTTTCGTCTCCGTCTCCTGGAGACCGAGCGAGATGGAATCAATTGGAAGGCCCAGTTATCGATGTTTTCTCACATGGTACGACGAGCCGTCGGTAGTGGCACCAGACATCTGCTCGACAAAGGGCGAAATCCATATTGCTGTGAAGCCCATCCCCTGGATGTAATCCAGTTTGCTGATCAAACCCTTCCATGTGCCACCACAGTAGACTCCTTTGGAGGAGTCACAAGACGCAGTGGTCGACAAATCCGTTCGAGCAAACCGGTCAGTCATGACCTGGTAAATGCTCTGGGCTCTCCATCCCGCGGGCGTGAGAGACGTGGCTGGCGCAACAAAGGCAGCTGCTACGAGGAGGGGGAGAAGGGATCCGAGAACCATGGTGAAATATCTACTAGACAGAGAATATTTGGGATGAAGAGAAGAGCATGATCTGTGTATCTCGCAGCTTTGGGTATCAACACTGCTCTCGGAATCCAGTCACCCGGTGGCCATGGGGCCGTTTTATATCACAAAATCGTCGAGACCGAAATTGGGGTGAGATCAAAAATCCAATGGTTCTCATTCACTGGAACACATTCACTCTTGTGACCACTCACTCGGGCGGGCCCTGAATTCTCCTCTCATGCCACCATTCTTGCAGCGCCCTGGAGAAATACATGTGCAAGACCGTTTTCTTCCGGAACAAGAAGCCGCGTGGTTTACCCCGGCGCCGCACGCGGTCTTAGCGGCATGAAGCCACAAGTGACCCCCAAGTTGTTGACGGACAGGAGACCGCATCTCGCCGATGACCACCTTAGCCCATATTCGGCAGGTTGGAGAAGAACGGATGCGGATAGAGTTGGGTGCCTGAAGGGGTGATTGGCAAGAATGGGCGGTAGAGAGCGAAAGACGGGCAAGGACAAGAATCGTTAACGGGCCGACCCAGGAAGAATGTGTAGCTGGAGCGAATCACGTATGGCAGGCTGGTGTAAGTGGCTGCAAGGTGGTCAGCTGGGAGTGTCTTATGAAACGGCTATGTGAGTTATAGAGGCGGAGGGGGGTGAAGATGACAACTCAATTACCCCAACTCCCTAGTCAGGGCTTACATGGTCCCACCGTCTTAGTTCCCCAGAGTCACGATTCAAAAGTGTTGTCCCTCGCTAGCGGCAAGGAATGGTGACGAGGCGGGTGTTGTGCGGGTATATGGAAAGGCAAGTCCATGATGACATCAGGTAGCGAGCTGCAGGCACAGCAGAAACGGCCGAAATCCAACCGGCTGGGTGGTGGCCACGTGCCCCAGTCACCCCGAGACGTCGCCGTGAATTTGCTTGTGAACTTCCCCATATATTCGAGGTGAGGGAGTTGGACCGGCGTAAAAAGAGTCATGAAGATCGGTGGTCAACTGAGCTCGACCCTCGGCAACTGCAGCATAGGGCCGAAGACGCCCGCACCACGCGCTGATGACTGTATGCGCCTCGGCCTGCCAGCTCCGAGCTCGACATTCGGCTATACAGCCGACGAAGCAAGTGAAATAGTCGGTGGGCTTCGACATGGGCACGGAAGATGCTGCCGAAAGCGGGTTCGTGCCCGCTGCCCACCACGGCAAGCTTTCGGCGGGATGTTGCTGCCCAGAGCGAAGTGAAGCCGTGAGACAAGGCCGCACGGGAGATGAGCGGGATTGCTTCCCGTAATGGTGTTACCCCACAGGCTCTTCCAGACAGCCGGACAGGGCCAATCTCTTTGACAGGATGCTCGAGCATCTGGCCAGTCGTCCTCATCGAGACCAAAGAGGCATGGCTTCAAGATGAGGGGAGGGGCAGCTGCCCACCTAAACTTTCCGTTATTGCTAACCTGATATGACAACTCTGTCATCAGGAGCATGGCTTGCCGTCTGGACACATGTTTTTTCTGGCCCAAGGAGTTTCTAACTGATTGCCCATTAGCCTCGCTTGAGAAAACCCAGGAAAAGAAACGGGCAATATGGAACAGCCGTGGTGGATCTTCTTACGAGGCGTTGAACAGAGCTGGCTAAGTGCCACAAAGAGTCAGTTGTCCCATCATAGTAGATGGATTGGGCACTGGGTCCAGGTCTCCTGATATCGTGTAGCCAACGTGCAAGACTGAGAGAGGCTTGTGAGTTTCAGAGGAATGTCTGCTGGACGACGCCGCCAGGTTGTCTCATCGTCAACTTGGGATTGGAAAGACTTCCTCTGCGGTGAGACTAGAGCGGGCGATTGCTGAGTGAGGAGGTGGCTGCAATAGCTTTTGGGACATCGACAAGAGCAAGGACAAAGACTTTTCCCAGTGACACCTAGAGGAGGCATTGCGTATCTGTGCCTGCCTCCTGCCTCCTGCCTGCCTGCCACCCAAGCTCAGCCCAGCCTAGACCAGCCTTTGCCCCTGCCTCTGCCTGCTGTTGCCCAGTTGCCCGGTGTAAGTGCTAGCGCCCCGTCATGAGCGTTGCATGTCTCCACCTTGGTCCACTATAGCTCCGGTGATTGGTCCATGGCCCTGCAGATGCAAGGCTTATCGTCTATCGGTGGATCCAAACTTTTTCAAAAAATCTCGAGGCCGGTTCTTTCTTCTCAAGGGTCCGAGTTCAGTTTCCATCCTGTTTCCTCTACTCGTTGAAGCGCAAGCAAATTTTCGCCCTCACCTTCCATTTTCCCAACTTCTGCTCGGCATCACTCAGCTGCGCATCTTCCTTGTCTATTCAGTCTTTCGTTTTTGCACCGCGATTCCAAGATCGTTCTCCCAAAAACCCCAGCCACATCACAGATCCCTTTATTCCACCATGTCTCCCCTGCAGCCAGTCGCCCTCTTTGGGCTTGAGGTCCCTCCAGGAGACATTCTGGTCCCCGTCAGCCAGTCTTTCCCTGCCACTGTGAGTATTCCTTGTATTAGTCCTTCACTCTGCAATTGTTCCAAGACCCAGGCAACATCGAGCGATGGCCTGTAGCCTGTTCCATCGCTTGTCGCAAACACATTCATCCCTTGGGGACGGGATCGCTGACAAGGCCAGGTCCGTATTACCATGGCAGCCATTGACCCCACAGAAGAGGTTGAGGAAGACGCCGAAGTTCCCCGTCGGCCCCGCTCTACGTTGAAGCTTGTCAAGCAGTCGATTGGCGACCTCGACGGCGACTCTGATGAGGATGACGAGTATCTGCGCGAGCTGCTCCTGGGCGGAGGCGACGACGATGAGGACGACTCCGAGGATGACGATGAGGAGACCAATGGCGGCCCCAGCGACCCCCTGAAGTCCAAGAAGGCCCGCCAGGCCGCGGCTCTCAAGGAGCTGCTGGATGCCACCAAGGACGAGGAGGACTCTGATGAGGAGATGGCTGATGCCGCCTCTGGCAAGAACAAGGGCAAGAAGGCCGCCCCTAAGGCCGCCAACACGAAGGGCAAGGCTAAGGCTGTTGAGGAGGAGGAGGAGGATGAGGAAGAGTCCGAGGACGACGAGGAGGAGGATGAGGACGACGAGCTTGCCGGCCTTGACCTTGAGCAGTTCGTTGTTTGCACCCTTGACACAGAGGCTGTGAGTATTGATGCTGCGCATATGGTCGGCTACCGCTAACAACCCCACAGCACTATCAGCAGCCCCTGGAGCTCACTATTGGCGAGGAGGAGAAGGCATTCTTCGTCAACTCCGGCACCCACACAATCTATGTCACGGGTAATTACGTTATCAACGAGGACCAGGCCTCCGACAGCGAGGACGAGGACTCCGACGATGAGTACGACCTGCCCCCCGAGCTGGACGAGCTCGTCGGCGACGAGTCCGAGGACGAGCTGGACGACATCGATGGCGCCGGCCGTGTCGAGGAGATCGACACTGATGAGGAGGAGGTGCCCAAGCTGGTCGAGACGAAGAAGGGTAAGAACAAGCGCGCTGCTGAGGATGCCGCCGAGGGCCTGGACGAGTTGATCGCCAAGGAGGGCAAGGAGGACGCCAAGCTCAGCAAGAAGCAAGCCAAGAAGCTCAAGAACAACGAGGGCAAGGCTGTCGCCACTGAGAAGGACACACCAAAGTCGGAGAAGAAGGTCCAGTTCGCCAAGAACCTGGAGCAAGGCCCCACTGGCTCCCCTGCTGAGAAGGGCAAGAAGGCGACTCCCACTGGCGGCGTTAAGGTCGTCCAGGGTGTGAAGATCGATGACCGCAAGGTTGGTGCCGGTCGCACTGCCAAGAGCGGTGATAAGGTCGGCATGCGTTACATTGGCAAGCTCGATAACGGCAAGGTCTTCGACTGTAAGTCATGCGCCCCGTAAAAGTGCAAGCCGCAGGGCATACGTGCTGACAAAGTGACACAGCAAACAAGAAGGGGGCGCCATTCTCCTTCAAGCTCGGAAAGGGTGAGGTCATCAAGGGATGGGACATCGGTGTTGCTGGCATGGCCGTCGGTGGCGAGCGCCGACTGACCATTCCCGCTCACCATGCCTACGGCAGCAAGGGTGTCCCAGGAATCCCCCCCAACAGCACTTTGACCTTCGATGTCAAGCTCCTCGAGATCAAGTAAGCTGTTAGGGCAGAGGTGGCTTTTACTTGTGATTCAAAACGGCGGTCTCCGTACAGCCTATGAAGATACGCTCAGGACCTTGTCCTACATATTATCAAC
The DNA here is from genome assembly GCA_039880775.1 of Diaporthe vaccinii. Taxonomy (NCBI): domain Eukaryota; kingdom Fungi; phylum Ascomycota; class Sordariomycetes; order Diaporthales; family Diaporthaceae; genus Diaporthe; species Diaporthe vaccinii. The sequence goes on from JBCEDN010000002.1 coordinate 1,242,499, forward strand.
ACACGGACCAGGCTCGTTGGGGCTGGTCAGCCTTGATGCTGGCCGGCCGCGGAGATTAATGAGGTTCCCTAGGTTGCGGGGGTCGATTTACCAGCAACGGAGTCTTCTGACCTGCACACAGTCTGCGAGGATCCGGTCCACCCTGGACACGGATAGCAGATGTTTCCGGAAGGGATGACGAGGTCTGCATTGCATTGGATGGCGTACAAAAAGACACAAGGGTTCTTGATGGGACTTGCTGCGTGTCTTCTCTCTTCTAGTATTGCTTCGTTGCGCTCCAGATTTTACAGTGCCGATAATTCAATTTAGCTTGTGAAATACAAATTCTGATTGAAACAACGCGAATATATATCCTGGCGTCCAGTCTGCCGTGCCCGTCGGGCAGTCCTCACGGGGATCGACATGGTCATGCCCAGAAGCCGGTGAAACCAGAAACAGCAGTCACGATGGCCATGGAAAGTGAGATTAGTTCTTGCCTCGGTATCTGGACTACTGCGTTGCCCACTAACACGTCTTGATCTGGTAGGCGCAACCAAAACACACGGCCAATGCAGCGGTAGAGACATGCAACTTCTTCCGGCTCTCCGGCATCCGCCGCCCTCTGTCTCTCACCTATATTCTGAGCATCCCTCTCCACTCGCTCTTTTGTTAGAGGCGAATGATCTTTGGGACCCTTCCATTTCTATTCTTCTAGCCAGTTTCTTTGGTTGGCGTACACAGTTGTATATGGCATGATTGTTGTTCACCTTACAGCCCCCACGGACCTGAACTCGTCGAGATGAAGCGAAGTCATTCGCAGAACAACAGTCCTCCGAGATCGATCATAGTCTCTCGGACTTCCTTTTCTTCGAGTGCTTCCCAAATCCGTCGACTGGGAACAGGAACCGACACCAGCACACCTTGTGCACCGCCGTCCAAGCTACGTCGAGGAGGTTCGAGGTTGCTATCTGCCCTCAAGTCGCTTGCTAGTCGCACTCACGGTGAGTTCCCGTCTGCACTCCTATAGTGGTCTCCCGATATCATCAAAGGCTGACTGCGTTTTTGGTTTTGCCAGCATCAACACTGTCCGGGGCTGTCGATGTTCAGACTAATTCGGGCTATGTGAACGATAGTCCCCTAGCTCGAAGCGACACGAAGCCAGGACACGTGGACGAAGAATCGTCCAAAACAGAACAAAAATTGCGAAAAATGGCTTCGACGATCTTGCGAGCTCCAAATGAGCCCACGATAGTCTGCCGGCCTTTGGTCAAGGCACGACCTCCTCTTCAGGCTTAGGAGGCTGCAGCAGGGAAGTTCCAGTTGTCGCCCCAGGATCACCATATGGGGCCATCAAGCTCATCCCCGAAATCGAGCCCTACTTCGAGCATCTACACCGTGAAACAGTCTGACTCCACCGGCAAGACTTCGGTCGGGTCCAAGGCGTCTTCCAGCAACTCCTCTGAGAAGAAAAGCCCCCTGGCCAAATGGAAATCCCAACAGCATGCTCCATTGTCTGTACCAGATACTGCCAATGGTAGCCTCGACACGATAGAGGAAAAGGACGCCGAGACGGAAATCACGCCCACGATCGCCACTGTCGAGAAGGCAGCCGCAGCCAAGATTTACCTTGAGACCTACTACAATGAGCGCCTAGCTCAGCCAAACCCACGCGAGGTGCGCCTGCACTTGCTGGGCAGCGAGCTTTGGCATATGGGTGCTGCAGTCTCCGAAGCTGAGAAGAACATACTGAGACGCCAGTTCTGCCGCAATGAGTCCGATCATCTGCGAGAGACGCGTGTCATGAAAACACGAACCTTGAAAGCCCTAACAGAGGGGAGAGGTACGACTTCTTCATGCTGCAATGACTACCAGATCGTCAAAGCCCTGGGTAAAGGCAGCTTCGGAGTAGTCAGGCTGGTCCGAGAGAAGGTCAAGACCGTGGACAAGCAGTCCAGTAGGAAGGTATATGCAATGAAAGTCATCCGCAAGTCTGGCATGCTCCGTACAAGCCAAGAAGGTCATCTCAGAGCCGAGAGAGACTTTCTTGTTGCCTCCGAGGGATCCAGATGGTATGTCCCGGGGAACTCAACAACGTGTGAGAGCATTTCACTGACAGACCCATCAGGGTCGTACCATTGATTGCCAGTTTTCAAGACGCCTCCAATCTTTACTTGGTCATGGATTACATGCCCGGTGGAGACTTCCTCGGCCTTCTCATCCGAGAGAACATTCTCAGCGAGCCGGTTGCACGCTTCTATATTGCCGAGATGATTATTTGTGTCGAAGAGGCTCACGCACTGCGCTGCATCCACCGTGACATCAAGCCCGACAATTTTCTTGTGTCGGCGTCGGGACACCTGAAAATATCAGACTTTGGCCTGGCATTTGACGGACACTGGTCCCATGATTCTTCATACTACCAGGCCAGTCGTTACTCCATCGTCCAGAAACTGAACCTCGAGGTCGACGGCGACGAACAGGACAAACAGGACGCCCAGACCTTGTCGCACAACGTCAAATGGAGCTCGAACATCATGATGAGCCTCAACAAGCATGAGAAGAAGAGCTTTGGTGACGGCGAGCCTCTGCTGCACTGGCGAAACCGATGTGGGATGAGGACGTCGGCCAAGTCAGTCGTGGGAACCAGCCAATACATGGCCCCGGAGGTAGTGCAAGGAGCCGCGTACGATGGCCGATGCGATTGGTGGAGCATCGGTGTCATTCTGTACGAATGTCTGTACGGCCAGACTCCATTCCTTACTGATGAAGGGAGACAACACACAAAACAGAACATCCTGGTCAGTAGAAACCGCTTCGTCACCTGAGAGACGTCCGAGTGAGACTGACTTCAGAGCACTCCCAGAATCATCGCTCGACATTTGCATTTCCTTCTCGCCCAATTGTGTCCGGCCGCTGTCAGCACCTCATTGCTAGCCTCATCCAAGAACCGGCAACTCGCCTATGCAGCCAACGTTACCAGTACAAAGACATACAACAACGGTCGCGATCCACGAGCAGCGGCGGCAGTGGGACCAACCAAGCCTTCACAGACCGTTTCGTGTTTCCATACGACGCCGAGGACATCAAGGCGCACAAATGGTTCAAAGGCGTCCCTTGGGAGAGGCTTCACGACCTCGACCCGCCCTTTGTCCCGCTGCTTCGATCGACTGATGACACACAGTACTTTGACGACGAGGAGCCCATAACAGACCTGTCCGACAGTGACGATGAAGACGAAGATGAGACAATGCCCCAGCCAGAGAAGTCAGCACTTGTTGTCGACAGGAACGCAATCAACGGCCTGGACGGAGCGGCTGCTAGCGGACCTGTCGTCGGGCAGATGGTGCATAAGGCCGTGCCAGACCTGGGCTCATCGGCTGCTACGACTGTCAATCATGTTCATCTGCCAATGATTCCGGACTTGACTCCGCCTTCCCTAGCGCGGGAAGAGGCCCAGTCATCTGCAACGCCGAAGGCTCCTGCCACACCCGTCGTTGTGGCGGCGGCTGAAACCGCCGCCGCTGCCACCACAGCGCCCAACGCATCCAGGAAGCGTGCTGAACGCGAAGCTCTCCTCGCCAAGACGCTGCAGCCTTTTGATTGCGGCATCCAGGCAGCAGTGCGTAACTGGCTGAACGTCCCTTACGACAGTCTGCGCCTCCGCAACTTCGAGATCCAGGTTGACGCTGAGCCCGGACTGCGGGCAGCAGAGCGCGATACACTAAAGGCACTGGCGCGCATATACGGGAAGAAGGAGAAGAAGCGCCCGCGCGATCGTCTGTTGCGCGACCCAGCAACAAAGCGGCTCGCCATGGAACTGAGGAAGAAGACGGCCTTTATGGGGTACGACTGGAAGCGGATACAGGCCTATACACAGGCACAGACACAGACGTTGACGACGACCCCGTCGGTTCGTCGCAGCCCCACAAGCACAGGCATGAGCATGCCAATCGAGGCGCTTGTAGGTAGAGCCACCGGGAATGTATCGAACCTGGCGATAAGTGGAGGGCCAAATGATGGCGGAAGGCTGAAGCCCCCGCCTGGGTTTGAGCATCTTGCTCCATCAAGAGCATGTCATCCGGGGAGGATGAGCATGGACTGACGGGCCTAGGCGTGGTAAGGACTTGTTGTGCGTCGGGACTTAATTTGGGTCGCTTCCTGCTTGCACTCGTGTCTAGAAGTTTACCCGTCCCCAGAACTGCAAGGTGCAGTCCTACGGGAGAGACACAAAGGAAAATATTATGAGAAGCAACATAAATAGACGGGCTGGGTGCCGGGAGTAGCGAAACGCAGACAGCAGAGGTTAGAGGGCAGTATGAATAGACCGCATCCAATTCTTGCCTACATTAATAGATTAATATTTTCCCCACAATATGGATTAACGTATATACACGGACACCCACCCCCGCGAATAGAGCCCGTCATTTTGGGGTTTACCACGTCGAGGGCTGCGACCTCTCCGTGGGGCTGGTTACTCATGACTTGAACCCGCCGACCTCCTCGACGACCCCTTGGCCTCCGCCGCCAGCCAACGCCCTGGCGTTCCTCAGCTCCCACTCGTACTCCTTGAGCGCCCTCTGCTCGCTGCCCCTGAAGAACAACAGGGCCATCAGCCCGTCTACGCAGCCGGCCACGAGGCCGAGGCTGCTCAGGAGCAGGAGCACAAAGTTGACGGCGTGGCTCTGGGACCACGAGAGACCGCCGCCGTGAGTGGGGACGAACCACACGGCGACGTAGCAGGCGATGGTGACGAGCACCCAGGAGCCGAAGTGCAGGGCGCGGTGGAAGGCCTGGGCGGCCTCGCGGGCCTGGTAGGCCTCGAGGGCGGCGAGGAGGCTGTCAAAGTCCTCTGGGCGCTGGCCGAAGGGGGCTGGGTACGGGAGGAAGGGGGAGGCGGGGTCGTCGGGTCCGCCGCCACCCGCTGGCGAGGGCCCGAGGGAGGAGAGGAGCTGGGCGTCGTGGGTTGCTGCTGCTGCGGCGGCGTGTGAGGGGCTGGTGGACTGGCGGGAGCGGGGCCGCTGGATGAAGGAGGTGCGTGTCGAGGACGGGGTAGGGGTCTGCAGCTGAAGGAAGGCGCCGTTGGCTGGGCTGCCGCCGTCGGCGGTGGCGGGGGAGCCGGCTGGGGGGTCGACGGCTTCCTCCTTGGTGGTGGAGGTGACGTTGTCGAGGCCGCTATGGTGGTCGTGATGGGGGTGATGTGACGGTGGAAGGGTGGAAGTCCGGAAGGCCGATAGCGACGACGTTGCGCCGGGTGGGAGCGGCCACTTGAGGCTGGCGGCCTCGGCGGCGTCGCGAGTGGTGGTGTGGAAGGATAGCGTCGCCTCGACCGAGAAGTGGTCCGACAGGCTGCAGCCCAGGTCCGGGTGGCGCGCCAGCATGCCGACGCGGGCGTCCCTGACAACCCAGCCGCCGACGGCGCCGTCCTCGAGCTCGCGCGGGCCCGTGCTCGCGAAGACGTAGTCCAGCCTCTTGCCGCGCGGGTCCGGGCGGGCCGGGTCGACGCCGATGATGGGCCGGCCGTGGCCGAGCTTCTTCTGCTCGGAGGAAGGCCACCGCCACGTGTTGAAGACGCTGTTGGAGGTGACGCCGTTCTCGACGAGGTTGAACTCGGCCGTGGGCATGGGCCTGCCCCTCGCCCTCTCGGCGTCGTCCTGCGTGGAGCCCAGGCTCGAGTCCGGGTAGAGGACGCGCCAGACATCGCGCACGGGGGCAAGTCCCGTGATGATGCGGTGGGCGGCCGACAGCGGGATCATGTTGAAATCCCCTGCGGCAACGACGAGGTGGCCGCGCTCGGCGGCGCCACGCAGCAGCTTGGCGAGCTGCCAGGCCTGAGCATCACGGTGAACGCGGTACGAGTCGCCGCGGTCCGTGTCATATGGCGCGTGGGTGTGGGTGTTGAAGACCTCGATGGCGTCTCCCCGTTCAGGCCCGTAACGCAGGCGGGCGCAGGCGACGCCCTTGCCGACGTACCAGTCGCCGCGCCAGAAGGCGGTGGGACGGCCATTGAGGGCGTAGGGCACCATGGACGACTCCTCGATGGGCCAGCGCGACAGGATGGCCAGGCCGCCGCCAAAGGCGCCGCTGTGGTAGAACTTGCCGTGGGGCAGGATGGCGGCGGTCTCGCGGCGGATGGCGAGGTAGTCATCGTGGGCCCATACCTCCTGCAGGCAGAGTATGTCCGGCGCGGGTGTGGAGCGGACAATCTGCCTGCCAATCTCTTGCAGCCGGGGCTGGCGGAGCTTGGAGACGTTGAACTTGAGGCCCCAGCAGTTGAGGGTTGTGATGTTGACCTCTGGGGGTGGCGGGTGGGGGTGTGGGTGCTCCATAATGAGGTTGAATGAACGACCGAGTGACTGGCCGACCAGCTGCCAGGGCTGGGGCCAGGTGAGCGAGGAAGAGAGAGAGAGAGAGAGAGAGAGAGATAGAGGCCGGTGAGGCGGTGGGGGTAGGCGGGGTGAGGCCAGGTGAGGCGAGGTGAGTTGATTGCGTGTTAGTTATATGACCATGGCATCGCACATCACGATTTCATCCTGTCTTGTCCGTCCTGTCTGTCTTATCTGTCTGTGTGTCTTGTCTGTCACGCCTGTCACGCCCGGCTGGGATGGATCATTGGATCATTGGCGGACCAGATTTGTCATTGGTGGTGTCGATGTTTATTGTATTATGCTGCAGGTGAAAAGGGGAGCGGACGCGAGAGATTGAGAGGTAACCCATGCGATGGGCAATCCGGGACTAGATTCGAATCGGTGGTAGTCTGAGGCAGATAGAGAACGAGAGAACGAGAGGCTTGTATCAAAGGGCGGCCTATGATGCTTGGAAGGATTTCTCGCGTCGATATTGAAACCAACTGCTGTCCATATCGAGCTCTTCCCCGCCCTTACCATGCATGCCTGGGTTCGGTAGGTCTCTGTGTCGAGATCGGGTCAGTCAGTATCTACCGTGGTATTATCATCTCCAGTCTTACCGCGCGCTCAGGATTTTGGGCAGCAGCCGGTGCTGACTACCTGCCTCCCGAGGTCTGCCGGGTGCAGGGGATCAATTAAGCTCAGGCTTAAGACGTCACCAGCGAACCCCTGGCCTTAGCTGCAGTGCTAAGCCCGGATGCTGCAGCTGTCCTGCCGCTACCCCTGTACGAGAGGTCTTTTTTGCCTGCCGCCAGCGGCTCGCTCAGCTAGGGATCTGCCTCCTGCTTGCTGCTTCTGGTGGGCGTGCCATTTTGTCGCAAACCAAACTGCTTTCAATTCCACCAGTTCAGATACACTCTTCACTCTGGGTTCCAATTCCTCGGGGCTACACAGAGATCACACCGTCATGCCGGAACCTGAGCTCGAGGAAAGGGCGTCTGCCCAGCCCTCCAAGCGGCGCAAGCGAAACGACGGCAGTGCCGAGGACAGCTCCCCAGAGTCAGGGCCAGATCAAGAGACAGAACCAGAACGCACTCGCGATCCATCGCCAGCCACACCACACAGCCATCGCCGCAGCCTCTCAATACGCCATCCCAGACCTCAATCCCGGTCACGGAGCACAGATCCAGACAAGAATGAGAGCAAAGGGGACCATGATCGCGCGTACAGTCCGCCCTCAAGATCGCGATCACGATCCAGATCGAGGGCGGCTTCGCGCTCAGACTCCGTGTCGCAATCAAGGTCGAGGTCGAGGTCAAGGTCACGGTCACGGTCACGGTCACGGTCACGTTCGCGCCTAGACTCCCGCTCAAGGTCCCGCTCCAGATCACCTTCTCGATCGCGATCACGCTCGCGCACTTCCTCGCGCCGCACTCCCCACCGCTCGACCTCCACTACGCCCTCCCGCCCGTCGCAAAGGCTCCCGCCTCTCCGCCCAAACTTCGAACCCTCACTCGAGCTGCGCGGCCACGAGAAGCCAATTTCCCAGGTGCGCATCTCCCCGGATGGGAGATGGATCGCCTCCGCATCCGCAGATGGCACCGCCATGGTTTGGGACGCCGCGACGGGCGCCCACATGGACACCTTCGTCGGCCACATGGCCGGTGTATCGTGCCTGGCCTGGAGCCCCGACAGCGAGACCCTTGCCACCGGTTCCGACGACAAGACCATCCGCCTCTGGAATAGGACCACCGGCGACCCGGCCCACGCTGGCGGCGCCGACGACACCGCTGCCGCTGCTGCCATTGGGAGGATCGGTACGAGCGCTAGGGGCATCGGCGGGCGCACCGGTGATGCGGGCGTTAGGGGCAGCGGAGGAAGAAAACCGCTGCTGGGCCACCATAATTATCTGTATTGTCTCGCATTCAGCCCCAAGGGCAACATACTTGCGAGCGGGAGCTACGATGAGGCAGTCTTCCTGTGGGATGTGCGCGCGGGGAGACTTATGCGGAGCCTGCCGGCACATAGTGACCCAGTGAGCGGCATCGACTTCTGTCTGGACGGCACGCTGGTGGCGAGTTGCTCCACGGATGGGTTGATGTGAGTGCTCCCGACCCCGTTGTCACTCCCATCCCCAACTTCCCACCCCCCGTTACCCTGGGCATGTCGCTAACATGATCTCACAGACGCATCTGGGACACCGCCACCGGCCAGTGCCTCCGCACCCTTGTCCATGAGGACAACCCCTCCGCCAGCTCCGTCTGCTTCTCGCCCAACGGCCGCTTCGTGCTGGCCAGCTATACCGACTCATGCGTCCGCCTGTGGGACTTCATCAACATGCCCTGCGCTGTGAAGAAGACATATCAGGGTCATGTCAATGAGGGCTACTCCATAGGCGGCTGTTTCGGAGTGGTGCAACGCCGCCGGCCTAGGGTTGCTCACAAGCTCACGCGGAACGGCCACATTGGCCAGATGGACGCGGAAGGGGAGGAGCAGGCAGTCAACGGAGAGGAGCCGGAAGGAGACGAGCAGCCCGAAGAAGAAGAAGAATACGACGATGAAGGCGTTCCCTTCGTCGCCTCAGCGAGTGAGGATGGCGACGTCGTCATGTGGGATGTCCGCACCAAGGAGATCGTGCAGCGCATCCCGCGTGCTCACAATGGCGTGTGCTTCTGGGTCGACGTCCACAGCGCCTCGGGCACCATGGTCACCTGCGGCTACGACAAGCGGATCGTGGTCCACCGCCACAAGCACCTGGAGGCGGAACCAGAGGACGACAGGGGCCGCGCGGGCAGGACCGTGAACGGGGCATACCCGCCTGGCGAGGACGACGCGGTGGCAGACCAGACGATGGAGCGCGAGGCTGTGTTTGACCGGGTGAACGGTGAGAATGGGCACGATCACGGCCGCGACGACTTGGGAGATGAGGATGAGGGGGTGGAGACTGCGGTTTATGCGGACGTCCCGATGAGCGAGTAGGGGGCAGAATTCTCGGTCCTGCATGATACGAGGGTATCTCTCAAATCAGAATGACACCTAGGCACCGTCGCATACTGGGTGGCCTACCTACCTTCTTCCTTCAAGGAATGAAATCGACGCTGGGGACTTGGATAGCAGACCAGCAGGGCAGCAGGCAAAAGCATAGCGCAGGCGTTGGATTCCCGTTGTTACGGTCGATGAGTCAGAAGGATGCAACCTACGAGGCAGCTCCTCCTCCGCATATGAGATTGTTGCACAAACAAAAAACATTGAGCAGTCAACCAATAATCTCAAAAGGGAATTCCATCGATTGTGCTGTCTATCAGAGGGGATGGGGTTGTCTGTCATAATATCCATGCAGTATCAACGTACGCCCGGCGCTGTGCATTTTTTGTGCCCGTGCCATCATCCGTTAAAGAAAACACCCGTGTGTATAAAACCAACAAAAGACCTGTAACACAAAAACAGCTCCTGGAATACTGGCTGGCTGGCTGGTTGAGCCGTCAGGCCCGCTCGATGTATTGCCTAACGACGGGCACGGGCCACCCCGGCTGCGCTCCTCGCAGCGAGTGACCATGTTAATCGACATCATCATAGCCACCATCTTGATGTTGGTCATCGGGTGGCTCAGAATCTCCTTCAGAATCTCCACCTCCGCCTCCCCAGGGGAACGGGACGCCCTCGGCGGCAGTGATGATACCACCCGCCTCATCGTCATCTCCCTCAACGCTCGACCCATCCCGTCCGGCATCACCATCATCATCAGAGACGCCCTGCAGCCCACTGAGGAGGGCGTCGATGTCGACAGGTACCGGCGCCCAGCCGAACACAGGCGGCTCCCAGCCGGTATCGTCGTCCTCATAGTCGTACTCGTCATACTCTTCATCCTCCTCGTTGTTGCCCAAGACCCACGGCGCACGGCCGGCGGTAGCCTGCAGATTATTCTCGTCGAAGGCCCACGGTGCAATGCCGTCTGTGTCCCGTATGTCTTCGACAGGTGGCAGGGGTGGAGGGATTGGTTGGCGCATCACCTCGAGCAGCGCGTCGAGCCCACGGAACGGGGTGGCGGCAAGAGGAGGACGGGGGGCCCATTGTTGGTCGTCTGTCTCGTCTGGGTCTTCCTCATCTTCCTCCTCCTCCACGAACTCGTCCTCGAACTCGAGCTCGTCCTCAAAGTAGTCTTCACTACCATCTAGTCAAATGGTCTCCCACCCGCCATTATTAATGTCGGCCTCGAGCCTGCGCGAGATGTAGGACGGGACGCCGTGGCTGAGCCACATGGTCCGCAGCATCGAGTCGTAGCGCTTCTGCGACAGGAACAGCTGCCTGCTATGCCGAAGTCCCATGTCCGCCTCGCCGTACTTGTCCATGTACGGCGCGTTACTCCACGACCCGCTCAGCCGGTGCAGATAAAAGGTTGCACATTTGCGGATGTTGATGAAGAGCCCGACATTTCCTTGGCACCTGATGTTGCAGCATGTTAGCTTCTGATCCCAAGCTGTACGATGTCAACCATTTCAATAGACAGCACTTACTTCCGCATGTGTTGCTGGGCCCCGCCGATCCTTCTCCTGCTACCTTGCCTCCTGAGCGTCGTCGTGGTATCCTCTGCCGAGCAGCAGATGCTCTGGCCACAGAAAACGTCACCACACAAGAGACAAATCATCGGGTCAGAGATGTCCTTCCCAGTCCGTGGGCACCGCCGCCTGGTGCACTCCTCTATGAGCGTATCGTAGTTCATAGGTAGACCGACGAGCTCGAAGATGCCGGGGTGGCTGAGCATGCGGTCCCGGTCTGCAACGTCCAGGACAGCCAGATCTCTGGACTTTATCCGTGCCCAGCAGTGTGCCTTTTCATGTCGGATCCAGCCACGGACGAGTTGGTCACACAGGGAGCCCGGCCACCCGACATGGATGCCCAGCGGCGTGAGAGCTGCGCACATGCTGTCGAAATCCGGCAGGCGGAGTGCCTCGGTCAGACGGTCGAGTTCGTCCTGTTCTGGCTGAGGTGAGATGTGGCTATTGAAGTCGACGCCGTACTTGACGTAGAGCAATACCACGCATTTCCGCAGGAAGACTTGGGCATATTTCTTGGTGAAGGCGTAAAAGTCGCCAAGACTCTGGAAGCAGGGTTGGTTGAACCCGTGGTCGAGAGGAGGGTTTGTATCATCGGGTATGGTATACTCCAGGTCCATGTTGAAGACGGTCTTGCAGAATTCGGCGAAGTTGATCAGACTCCTGTCCTCGAGGCCCTCCCCCGACATCCATTCGTGGTTGGGAAAAGTGATCCTGGCAGTGCGGTAGACAACCTTGACTATCTCAGCAAGATAGCACACACGCAACAGGTAAGAAACATCGATGCCATTCGTCGCGGAAAAGCCGAAGACGCTCTCACACAGGAAGATGAATGTGTCTTGTGTCAGGAGTGGCGGGTGGGCGGCCAAGTTATCCTCTTCATCCGGGACGAAGAGCTGGAAGTGCTGCCTCTCGCTATCTTTCTTGAACTCCCTGTCGATTCGGTTTTGGCCGGCGTACTTTTGCCCTCCTACGGCGATGTATGAAGTGACGGTCTCTGTCAAGATGCGCAGGTGAGTGAGAGCCTGCTCAGGTATCTTCTCGAGTAGAAGCGAGCCGTACTCGGAGTCCTGTCCTCTCTGCTGAATCTCCACAGCCGAGATTGAGAAGCCCACAGTTTGGGCTAGGACATCACTGTCGCATAGATCAGTGGGATTCCCCAGCGGTTCGTTCATGCGTTCGAGCTGATCAGGACCATGCCTTCCCACGAGGCCATTTCGTCGAAGTGTGTCCCGAAGGCGTCGGTAGACGATAACCAGCTCTGACATCGCGCTGCTGCTTTCGCCCATGCCTGACGACTGTCCACTTGATTCGGGAGTATTGCCACCCCAGGGCGTGCCGACAGACGGCGTCTGAGAGCCGGATTCCCAAGCGTCCACGACAAGGTGTGATGATTTCTCTGCTAAATTGGGCAGCAATGTCCCCTTGGTGTATTGCGAGAACATCCTCTGGGATGAATGGGATTGACGCTCCAATGCCAGGGCGGCGTTGTGCGTGGAGGACAAGTTTTCCTTCAGGAAGACCGCGAACGCTTCAGAAGATACTTGGATCTCCGTTGAAGTCTGCAGCACGCCGGGATATGATTCCTCTTGGCCCCTCCAGACGATCGGCAGGAAAGCGTTGCCCAAGGCCTTGCAAAGTGGACATACGAACTCCAGACGATACGGGTCCTCAGGGTGATGACGCGCGATCTGCTGCTTGTGCCGCTGCTGGGTAGCTTCGAAATACACTTCGAAACAGCTATAGTGCATGATGTGGCCGCACCCAATGGACACAGGACCATTTCGGACTGCGTGTGGGGGGAATCCCTTGCCAATAATCTGGCGCTCCGCAATAAAAGTCTCTCCTTGTTGGTTGACCTTTTGCACGTCCTTGCGGTTTTCGTGTGCCACCCCAAAAGGCCGGATAGGCTCAGCCGATCGGTCGAGGTCTTTGGGTGTGTGGAACGCTTCTCGAATGAAGTCGGGGTCTGACAGATCTGTCTGCCTTAGAATCCCGCTCTCCCTGATGAAGCCGAAAGTTCCGTACAGTCGACGATCGTCTGTATTTTCCTGGCAAAGAATACATGTCCCGGATGGGTACTTCCAGAAGTTCTTCTCCTCCACTGGCTCAGGCAAATCCTCATCCCCCAAGTCATCGACATCACCCCAGTCAATATCGCCCTGGTTCGCGAGGAAATTCTTCTGCTGCTGTTGGAACTGTGCCATCACTCGGGCCTGGCGATCCAAGGCTGCCTTTTTCTTGCGTTCTCGCTCCTCATCGGCGTTAGCCATGGCGGCCGGAGAAGCGGTGCTGATCCTATCTACTGGGACACCAAGCCGCACGTATGCTGCCTCAAAGTCGGTGGGTCGTTTCTGACGCATACGCTTGAGAACGAGGGCGATTCTAGGGTGGCAACCCTTGAGCTCCTCCTTGGTCGACATCATGTCCAGTAGGGACACAATAGTCTTGGAAGCGGGGGCATCCTGCATAAAGTTGCTTCGCGCGACCTGGGTCAGAGCGGTGTGAATGAACGACGGTTTCGAGGGGTCTCCGCCAGATGGCTTGTCTTCGGCAATGGCGATGAGGATAAGGTGCAACACCACTTGCAGGTACGTTTCGACCCTCGTGTACGGTACATTTGGCGTGAGCTTCTGACACACAAGCGGGTACAAGAGACTGTAATAAATGATCTGGGCGAACATGCCAGTGCTGGTGAACTCGGCAAGTCCGGCGAAGACACCGCCGGGTATTCGACGTAGCTTCGGCTCGTACACCACATCCTCAATCGGCCTGCCGGTCTTCTTGGCCACGCATTTGCGCCAGGCCATCTCCGACTCTTCCCGCTGATTCTTATTGTAGTGGGCAATGTACGGGTCGACCTCCTCGACAAATTGCGGCTTCAACTCAAACGTGCCAATGTCTGATACGCCCTCTGGTGCTCTGTAGTTGGACATTTCGTCGAGGACCCTGGTAAAGTCCTCTTGCTCTTGATATCGCTCCGGTAACTTGTTTCCTATCTCGGTGAATGAGAGAGGCTTGAAGCAGAGCACATGAGTGATGTCGCGGCGCATGGCCAAAAGACGGCTGTTCGGCTCATCTTCAGTGCGGATCAGAGATGTCCTGTCGCTCAGAAGGACAACGAGGAGGTGAATCATGTCTTCAACAATGTCCAGATGCTGTGCGTCGTCCTGAGCAGTCGACTTTTGTTCGAAGAAGCCCTTGGTCCATTTCTCCATGCCGAAACGATCAACGATTGAAGCGAGCACTCGGCTTGGGTTACACACCACAAGCGCTGTCTGCAACAAGAAAATGTCTCGATGATGAGAAACATCCCTCTGACCAACGCCACGATAGGTTCCAGCTTGGTGTCTTAGACTCATGCCGTTGCGAACCCACATTCCAGCCTTCATTTGAGCCAACCAGGCGCACACCCTCAGGGGATAGTCGAACGCCGCCATGAGGAAATCTTCTGGACCATAATCGCGTCTCGGCATAGCCCGCTTGCCCATGAGACGAGGGTGGCCTTTGAGTTCTTGGGCTGTGAAATGGAGAATAGCCCGCAATTGTTCGACTGTCAGGGACTTGCCGCATTCGATCAGCCAGGACAAGGTATAGTGAAGGGCGTGGTGGAAGCTGATGGGCTGCTCCTCAACCACAAACTTGACGACATCGTATTTGGAGTTGTCGCCATCAAATTCAAAGTCGCCCAAAGCTTTGAAGCGAACTTCGTCCTTAATCTCAGCCTGGGTGAATCTTGCGCGCTCCGCGCCAATGGAGCTCACAATCACAGTCTTTGCCGCTAGACGGATGGCTCGACAAACGCCGTCTGTGTCTTCAACGCCAGTGAAAGAACGGCTGAAAAGGCGACACAGTCGGTTTATTTCTCGTGTTATGAGTGACGCACTGATCCATGTGTCGGTCTCATACTCAACGTGCTCTCCAACTGCCCTAGTGTTTGGACATATGCCTTGATGGAGCTTGACGAGGTCAAGGAACTGCAACATATACCGATCTTCTGTTCTCAGACGCTCTTGCACATGTGGAGACAGGAAAAGGTACTTGAGGTCGGCAAAGAAATGGTACATGCGCCTGTTAGTCACAGAGCCGGAGTCAAACGCTAAGACAGCAGTATCCGAGACGTTCCATGGGTGGCCGACTTGACGAGTTGTTAAAAAGGTGTACAGAATAGCCAAAAGGCTGGTCAAGAAATTGCCGCGTTCCACGACCTCTGCGGTGATTGAAGGTGTGGTAAGCATTTGAAGGGAAAGATTGATAATTGAGTGGTCTGGCTCTCGATCTCCAATGAGATAAAGCTGAGCTAGGGTTGTGTAGAGCCCAGCAAAACGCAGGCCAAGAACGCGCTTGAACTCCGGGATCGTAACGACGGTCGATATGTATAGAGATCGCATGTCGTTGCGCACTTTCTTCCACATGCGAAGATCAAAAAGTATCATCCAGTCCAGGCGGACTCTCTGGAACAGATCTTCTGAAGGCGGAACATTCTCCGTCTCCACGTATGCAGCTGGCGCGAGCATCCAATACCGACCCGACTTGGGCGGCGTTGCCTGTTCGTCCTGTGCCACGCCAGGCGTCTTGGGTACATCGAGACTGTTTTTCGCATAGATGGATGACGGTATGAGAGGCTCTGCGGTGTCAGAATCGGACGGAGTCAGATCTCGATCCCCTATATTTCGGCGGGGGCCACTCGGCACCGGAGGGGGAGGAGGCGGTGGATAGCCTGCCATGGTTGCTTCGTCAGCTTCCAAAGCCTCGTCAGCTCGCCAGTCAGACATGTTGACGTCGCCGGCGGCACCCGGTGCCGAATCAAGCATCATCACATCTTCCTCATCGTCATCGACATCCTCGTCCATGTCTCCTTGGGAAGACGGTGTATGATCTTCGCCATCAGCATCACTATCGTCGTCGTCTTCATCGTCGCTGTCTTCCACGTTTCTCGTCGTGTTTAAACCGCGCCGAACGGCTTCTCTCGCTTGTTGAAGCCTAGCAGCCTGCAGCAATGCAAACTGAGTATAGACGTTCATAGAAGTGTCTTCCTTCTGGTCTTCCTTGTCCTCGTCGTCCATTCCTTCCTGGCCGACGATGGCGTGTGTAGCTGGGCTTCCCATGCGCCATGGCTTGAGAAGTTCTTCGCAGACAATGACCCGCAGAACAGATGAATCTTGTCCGACGGCGCAACCCGAGATATCCTTCAACCACTCGATGATTGTACCGCACATTTGCTCTCGAAACGTATCGCGTGAAGAGCGGATCGTCACAGTAACGCGGATTTGCTCCAAGGTGTTGGCCCTCCCGAGAAGAGTCTCGACGTCCTCGTCGTAGGTGAGAAGACTTCTCCCGATGGTGTCGGTTTCGTATGCCTTTTGTAGAGCCTCTCGCTGAGTCATTGCGCATGCCCTGGCAACTTGGTCTCTAACCTCTGTGATGGTGTGTTTCTCGTCGTTCCATAGGACAATAGCGTACTCCCCAGGAGATCCCACGTCGCCGCCGTGGTATGTTGAATTTAACCTTGACATCTCCTCGTCGTGCTTGATCGATTCAACCGTCTTTGTCTGTCGCAACTGCTCGGGCGAGCACGATATGACATCGCAGAGGTAGTCGATCACGCGCCCGATCGTCATCCGGATGCTGAACAGTAGGTCGTCGGGCAACCTCGCCACCTCCTTGTCCTTGCCCTTTGGTTGCTCGTGCTCCCAGGTCGAGTGTATCGTACAGAACATAGGGTTCTTCCATGCCTCCGGATCGCCGCAGTCACAGCAACCACTATTACCTGGGGAGATGCTGATCCTCACCATGTGTCCCGTGTGATCCGTGGCATCGAAGCATTTTGCGCAAAGGCAGCAGGTGTCGTCGGTGCCGCACGTCTTGCAGCTATATGAAGCCTCTCCTGCTTTGAAGATATGCCCACATGCCATGCCTCGGGCGGACTCGGTGTATTCTGCTCCCTCGATAGCGCCTTGGGCGTCCTTGAGCTTCAGGATCGAGCCATCGACGACAGGTCCTCCGTTTGGGAAGAAGAGCCTGAGGTAGTCGTCCTTTCCGCCGGACATGAACCTGAAGAGATTTTCGAGCAGAAGGTCCTCTGATTCTTTTGTGTATCGGTAACGCTTCTGAGCAGGCAGCTCCATCAGAAACTGACAGAGCTGCAGCTCCTGTGTTGACATTGTAGGGTCCATCTCGGCGAGCTCAGCTCATGTCGATGTCGCGCGACCTGGACGCAGGCTGGCAGTCGGTCGGAGATAGCCCGTTGGCCTCTTGTGGGTTGCGCAATTCGAAGAGCGAGTTGAAGAATTCTTTGACAGGAGTATGAAAGACCGCGTCAACAGCGAGCGATCCGTTGTGGCAAGCCTGGTAGGTCAAAGTCAGGACGCTGCGGTGTTGAGCGCGGGGTTCGAGGTGATAGGCAGTGTTCGAGAAGCTAAGGCCGAGAAAGGAGTACTTACAAATGCGGTTTCCGCCTGTCCGAGTGAACAGAACGGTATACAATTTGAGCGCTGTATGAATTCGATTCACAGAAGCAGCATGACCTTGCAAAAAGTTGGATTAGTGATCTTGCTGCAGCAAAAGCTCACAACGGAGGCCCGCAAGTTGCAGCGGTTGATATGTGCATAGTGTGTCACTGACAATTACCCTGCAGGTAGACTCCTGGGCAGGAGGGTGCCGTCACAAGCGTCACAGCTTCACTAGCCCACTAAAGTACGACCCTGCCAGACCTGGCCCCCACAGTAATATTCCCGGGCCCAGGATGCAGGGATATGCGGGCGTATGCTACAAAAATGCCCTTCACTTGTACTACTCAGTCAAACTTAAGCCAACAGCTGAGATATCGTTGCCGCATACCTCCAGTGGATAGCAACTGCACCTCAGTCTCACGTTCTTCAAAAGACTCTTCTCTGATTGATAGGCTCACTGTCAGAAAATGAACAATTACACTACAGCAAAGCATGCTGCATTTTACTGAGCTGGTTAATCCAAAACGTGTCCATACCTGCTGCGTTATTGACGCGTTTGTTAATGCAAACCTGTTTAGCATGCCGAACGAACCATACCTGCGTGTTACTTCCCCTCAGCCCTTGCAGTTGCGGTCCCTGGTCTACACCCAGGCAAGAGACTGGGGGAAACAATCTTGAAAACCATTCACATGAACCACTCATAACATACGAGCCTCCTGGCCTGCTGGGCCTCTGCTCACCGGACCAGCCCTTCTCTCACTCCACTACCACACTCAGTTTGGACTATGCAATAACAAAAAAGGACGTCTGTTCTGCTTGCACACGTTCACTTTCAATTGACCAAAGCTCATCCCTTCTCATTCTTGCCCCCGTCCTGGCCCCCGTCCAAGCGTTCAATCCGAGCTCGTTCAGCAAGTCATGGAAGTGATCACTGGCTGTGTCTCAAAGTATGCGGGGCGGCCTCACAGCAGTCGCCCACTCAACATGAACACGGTCGTCTCCGGGTGCATAGATGCTGGTCAAGTTCGTCTCGTTGTCATTTTCGTCTAAACAGCCCTCGTCTATGCTGTACAAGTACACTCCTCATCGGAGTCGTCCGCTGCAAAGGCCAAAATGTCCCTCGGCTGAACCCAATCGCGTCGCCCTTGCCGTCTTTCAATGCTCGAATTCTCTTACTCCTCCTCCTCGGCCCCCTGCAGGTACTTCTGCTTGATGTCTTTCCATTGACGCTGTGTGCTCGTTAGCCCGTTGGTCCCGTGGATTCGCGCTGCGAGTACCAGGGGCGAGAGGGGGGTTTCTCATACTCCTCGGTTCATGTTGTCCCAGACTTTTGTCGTTGTAACATCGTAGGCTCTGGTGCAGTCTTGTCAGCTTCGTCTGTTTCCTGCACATCACGTCGTCGGGTCCGGGTCGGGTCCAGCCGGGGGTGCGCACATATTGAAGGCGAAGGCACCGGCAAAGATAGCACCCAGCATGGCGTAGTTGCTGCGGAAGAGGACACTTTAAGATCATCGTTAGTCTTTCGCTTCGATGCCGCCTTGTCGTGGATCGGGGTGGACCTGCTTGTAGAGGGTGGTTTGGCCGGCCTGTGGTTGCGCGATTAGCCGATACGGTCCCAATTGAGTCCTGCGGGTAGGGCAAGGCGTACCATTTTGACTGGATGTGACGGTGCAAGACTTGAACGATAGTGCAGGCGTGGCAAGTGGTCGGTGGGAATTGGCAATGCGTCGCTCAGGTGCGTTGGAGCCGAACAGGTGAAGCTGGGAAGTGGACATCAAAATTGGCGGCGACATCCCGATGATTCCCTTGGCCAGAATCATCCTTCATGTGATTGGCTAAAGCTCCCCACCAGGCTCCACCGGCCGGATAGCCTCACCTCATGGCCGAGTACTTGGTAAAGGACAACCCCCACCAAGACTTTTGTCCCGCCTACCATTCACATTTACAACGAATTGGGCGTCTTCGCTCTTCTCACGCTCACAACTGAGTGCTGCCAATTGACCTTTCACTGCTTTTTCTTTTGGGACCGTTTCAACTTTGGCACCTTTTTCTGCTTGAACCCGACTGTTTGATTTCTCAAAAGGCTTTCTCACAACGACCAGACTCGACCCTCGTGACAACCGCTTTGTTTTCCGGACCTAAAGCCCAAAGTTTCAAACATGCCCTCGCAACCCACAAATGCCGGGATCGTCACCGACGAGTCCTCCGGCGAGCGCCACATCCCCGAGTCCGTCCGCGCCGACGGCTCCACCCGCCGGGCCATCAAGATCAAGCCCGGTTACCGGCCGCCTGAGGACGTCGAGGTCTACAAAAACCGCACGGCCGAGGGCTTCCGCAGCCGCGCCGCCAAGGGGGGCGTGATCGGTGCGGAAGCGGCGACAGCAGACGACACCACAAAGCCCGCGGCCGCCGGATCCGCGGCCGCGAATAAGAACGCCAAGCGGCGGGAGGCCCGGAAGAAGGCCAAGGCCGCGGACGAGAACGGGGACGCGGGTAAGGCGGACGGTGGTGCAGTGGAGGAACCAAAGAAGGGCGACGGTGGGGCCGCCGAGCCCGCGCCGGACCCGGAGGCCGAGCGCGAGAAGAAGGCCAGGAACCTGAGGAAGAAGCTCAAGCAGGCCCGCGAGCTCCAGGACAAGAAGGAGGGCGGGCAGGCGCTGCTCCCGGAGCAGATCGCGAAGGTCATCAAGATCAATGAACTGGTGCGGGAGCTGGCCGCGCTCGGGCTCGATTCAGACGGCGAGCCGATCAAGAAGGACGGCGAAGGGCTGGAGGGTGGTTCCAAGGAGGAGAAGGCGCCTGCTTGAGCTGCCAACCGAGAGGAATGGGTTTCATGCACCAGTTCTTGAACCCTTTGGAATCGCTATAAAGGCTACACTTCTGCCTCGGCTCAATCGCCTCAGTCGCCGTAAATCTCGGGCAGCTACTAGTCGACCTCACACAAGCCCAGGGGCTGTCCCTCCGCACTGGTCGAGGCGGAAGGGCTGGGGGTTGGGGCTCACGGTGGATACCGAGGAGGGTCATCTGCGGTCCCACGAAAACCTGAAGGTATCACGTATCCCTAGGAATCATGATGGGCTTGCCTTGGAAGACTAGGCTAGCCGCTCTGGCCTCGCGGCCAGCGACCTCACCAGTCACATTCGAGGCAGGAACCAGGAAATTTGGGAATCACGAGGAGTGAGATCCCAAACGTATCCTTTCGACTGGTGTGATGGGAAAGGACGCAAGGGAGCGTCTGGCTTTGCGGGTTTTGTGGCCGGGTCTGGCCGGGTTACAACAGTAATCACGTTGTTGCTAGAAGGGACTCCAGAAATATAAAACTACCCATCTATGACTTTGCCTACTCTGCGGTCATTGCGAGTGCCTGGACCATCCATTGTTGGAAAGCGGATATATCTACATCACTTCCAATTCATGAAGGAAACAAATATTGCCCTGTCCAGGAATCCTGTATTTCAACAGCCAAGGACAAATTACGTGCCTGTATTCCTCGAAGCTTCTATAAGCTAGGTAATCTGTTTGTTTAGGTTGCCATCAATGTACATTGGGCGTCATCATGAATATGATAAGACTGGCCCGTCAGAGTGGTGTTTTCCATGCCTGCGCCTTCCATGATGCCTCTTTTGTGGGGTACCAGATCCCTCCGTCCCGGAATCCGATTCGCTGGTATAAATTTACATAGTTTCAAACACGGTGATAAGACATTCGATTGAAATAGTATCGGGTCGTCCCAAGCAAGGCCAGGTAGAGTTGGTTCAGGTAGCTGGAAATGAGGCTGTTGACTCCTCGTTGGTGTCGTTGAGTAGACACGATGGACAGGGGCCGATTTGGGAAAAAAGGCGAGGAGGTCCCTCGCCACATCAGATGTACTCCCTCGCGCTCTTCTGCATCTCGATCAAACGCCACCCTCTTGTCTCGGGGTTGTTCACGTCTTCCGGCGTCCTTGTCACGCCGATGGCATAAGTGACGAGTTGAACCTTGTCTTCCATGCCGGCAGCCAACTCGTTCGACTTCGCGTTTCGGTAGACGTGTACCTCCTGCGTCCTGCATGTGATGATGAACACGGGAATCTCGCCAGGCTCCAGCATCCTTGCTTTCAGAATATCGACGTGCCTGATGTCGAGGATGCGACCGTCTGATTTCAAGCCAGCCAGCAGGTATTGCTTAGTGAGAGCCTCGTACACTGAGTACTGCGCCTCGGACAGCCACAGCTTCAGCGTCTCGACGTCACCCTTGACGTAGGCGTCGAGGACCTCGGGCAGGATGTACTCGCGCAATTCGCGCAGAAAAGGCTCGACCTGGAAGTTAGGGTCCATCGAGCGGAATCTTTTGATGACCATTGCCGTCTCGTTCTCGGCGAAGAAGCCCGCCACACGATCTGTTATACTTCGCGCAGTAAGGATCAGGGGGTTCTCGGACTCGTTGTACACATCCTTCATGCCGAAAAGGCCCTGGACGAATTTGTTCGAGTCTTTGAAGTTGGTCCAGGCCTCTTTCCACTGCGCATCTTTGTGCACAGTGACGTTGGTGCCGGCGCTGCAGGCGGAAAGCATTAGAATTAAGGTTCATCTCAACTCAGGAACAATGGCAATGAAGCAGGTCCAACATACTTGGGGTCCTCCTCGAGAACCTCGTGCTTTCTCAGCCCGTTTGGGTTCTCCATCTGCTCGCGCAGCTCCCTCTGCTTCCTCCGCTCCTCCTTCTCCACCCAGCCGCCATACCTCGAGCTGCTGCCGTCGTCGATGACGCTCTTCACACTCTTGTACGCCTCTGTATCCCGGATTGGTTTGGTCGTCTTGTCGATGGCATCGCCTGTGACATTTGCTGCTTTTCGGACGCCCTTCATCACAGAAGTGTCCCACGTCCACGCCGCACCCTTGCCAACTGCGCCAGCTGTACCTTTCAAGACTTTGCCCGCAGTTGTCGAGACGGCACCTGTAGTCTTCTCGTAGGCCTCGCGCGCTCGTCGGACATTCTCGCTCTCCACGAAGTCAGTCGCGCCTTGGGCGAGTTGCTTTGTTGATTCGTTCCATTCCTTGGAGGCCTTGAATTCGCTCTGCATGGTTTCCATGAACACCTGCCATGGCGTCTTGTCGCCGTGGGGAGGAGGCGGAGGTGCGTCTTCCTTCTTTTCTTCTTTTTTGCCTTCCTCGCCTTCCTCCTCGGCCTTCTTCTCTCCAGACTCCTTCTGGGGCTCCTCTTGCTTTTGAGACTGTTCTTCTGCTGCGGGTTCCTCTGCCTTTGGTGGCTCTTTCACTGAGGAATCTGCCTGTGGCTTGGCCTCGGACTTGACGTCTTGCCGGATGTATGGAGATGTGGAAAAGGTTCGGACTTGTGACTGCGACAGCGTCGCTGTCCGTATCGTCTCGGGCAAGAACTGAGACCGCAAGGGCGGAAATTGTGAAGGAATGCTAGTTGTCGATATTACATGGCTGTCTTGACTGGGCGACGCCAGACGGCTCGATATTAATCTCCGGTACGCAGGCGACCTCCCATGTGGAGCGGCGGACGCATTCAGAGCCGTAGCTCGCGAGAAAGAAGCCGGAGGAGCATTCCTCGAGATGGTCCTAAATGAGCTCATGATATGGAAAGAAGCCCGCCTCTCGATAGGAAGTGAGGGTTGTCCCGGTGGTGACGAGAAACGGAGGAGGGGGCCAGGCAGTCGTGAGCAGTGAAGAGGATGGAAACTTTTGAAAATTAGGGCGTGATGCAAGAATCCAGGTTTTGCAGCGACATTTTGGCGGGCAAGAATCGGAGCTTGATGGCAGGCAAACCATAGAGCCGGGGTTCTCCGCATTAGCGGCTACAGGGGTCTTGAGCGCTGCAACTTTCGGAGACTGGAGCTCCAAACCGCGTCGATCTCGAGTGCAGCAGATTGAACGTCAGTAAAAAAAAATCGCGACCTGTTGCCGGCTTGGACGAAGACGAAGGCGGCGACACCCACAACCCATACTTCGAGGATGAGTCGCTCGCCAACAGGCCGCCGATTGGCGAGCAAACTATACACAAGCCTGTCAAAGCCGTCAATACCGCGACCACGATGCGCTGCGACGCAATTGAGCCAGCCATTCTCGACCTCGACTTGCAGGCGAGCAGAAGACGATGGCAGAAGCAATCTCCTCGGTTACCTGAAAAAGCCGCAAACAACTACCACGACATTCGCCCCTAGACCAGGGCAGCCGCAGACCAAATCTTCAACCATGTCCGAGCTCGTCAAGGCCATGCCTGCCGCCCAGGTGGCAGCAGGTCGTGCCGTCAACGACACCCGGCTCGTCGACACGTCCATTCTCGGACTGGGGAGTGGTCTAGATGACCAAGAAGACAAGTGGGGCACCGAGCCGTTTCACTTCCACATCTACAGCCACAAGCACAACACGCACGTCACGGTGACGAAGCCGAACCGCGACGCCATCGTGTCTCTGTCGTGCGGCAACCTCGGATTCCGCAAGAGCAACAGGAAGCACTACGACTCGGCGTATCAGCTTGGGGCCTATGCCATTGACAAGCTGCAACAGCAGGGCTGGCACAACAAGATCCACAAGCTCGAGGTGGTCCTAAGAGGTTTCGGGGCTGGCAGAGAGGCGATTACAAAGGTCATTCTGGGAAATGAGGGCAAGTTGATCAGGGGCAAGATTACCAAGGTGTCGGACTCGACGAGGTTGAAGTTTGGTGGTACGAGAAGCAAGAAGCCCAGACGTCTGGGTTAAAGGACCCCTGGCTTGGGAATGGGATGTGGGAATGGCTTCGGTCCGTTAAATAATGACCGAGAACACAAAATGCCGTCTCACAGGATTCGTTTAGACGGAAGCTTGTGTATGTGGATTGTGAGGCTCGTGTGGAATATGTCAAATACCTGTACTGTTTTGGAATGACCCACTGTAGAAGCCATGTTGCTCCAAACTTTGCACATGTGCATGATTGTAGTGCTGCAAACCACGCAAGAACGGCCTTACATAAGACCTGAGAGAAAATCCGTTTGGACTTTGCTTCGTTGGGACGCAATTCGAAGACTGTTGAAACCTGCGGAATTGCGGTTGTAGCGAGAAGAACCCGGGGATTGATCAGCCAAGACCCCACTAAGTCGTGCAGGAGCTTGATCAACGGCCCCGGCATCTGAACTTTTCTTCTCGATATCTCGACAGCCCAACGATGCAGGTGCCTATGGATCCGGCCTCGCAACCAAAGTCTACCCTCATGGACGGCCTAAACTTCAACAGCGTGCTCGAGTCCCCCGTGTTCGCAGGGGGTCTCGGCCTTGCAGCCCTCGGCAGCGCCGCCGCCCTCGGCCGCCGCGGTGCCATCCAAGGCGCCCGGCTACTGAAACGGCAGCTCCTCGTCAACGTGGAGATCTCAAAAAACGACCCGTCTTACAGATGGATCCTGGCCTACCTCTCCCGCCCGCGCGAGACACCGGGCTTTCTGGCCAGCCGGCTCACGCGCATCCGGGAGCTCTCCGTCAGGACGACGACGCGGTCCGTTGCGCCGGGGAAGGGCAACGGCGGCGAGGGCGCGCCCACGCATGCGCACTTCGCGCTGGTGCCCGGATACGGCTCGCATGTCATCAGGCACGCGGCCGGCGTGTACATCATGGTCCAGAGGGACAAGAGCTCCACGGCCGAGATGGCGACGGGCGAGCCGCATGAGACGATGACGCTGACGACGCTGTGGGCGCATCGGCACGTGTTCGAGGAGATCTTCGGGGACGCCCATGGCATGATGGCACGGGCGACGGAGGGAAAGACCGTGGTGTACACCGTCCGGGGGTTCAACTGGGAGCAGCTCGGGGAGCCGAGGCGGAAGAGGCCACTGGGTAGCGTGATCCTGGACGAGGGCGTCAAGGAGGGCATTGTGGCGGATGTCAAGGATTTCATTGCAAGGCAGGAGTGGTACGCCGAACGAGGAATACCCTATCGCCGGGGCTATCTGCTGTTCGGACCACCGGGAGGGGGCAAATCCAGCTTCATACACGCTCTAGCTGGGGAGTTGAGTTTCGCCATCGCGACCATCAACTTGAGCGAGAGGGGCATGGCAGATGACAAACTGGCGATGATGATGCAAAAGCTACCGCAGAGGACGATTGTCCTGTTGGAGGATGCCGATGCTGCCTTTGTGAACAGGAAGCAGAAGGATTCGGACGGCTACAGTGGATCCTCGGTGACATTCTCAGGTCTCCTGAACGCGCTCGACGGGCTGTCGGCCGGCGAAGAGAGGATTGCTTTCCTTACGACGAATCACATCGACAGGCTCGATCCGGCCTTGATCCGTCCCGGGCGGGTGGACATGATCGTGCGCGTGGGCGAGGCAAGCAGGTATCAGGCCGGGGAGATGTTTGAGCGTTTCTACGGGGATGTGGACCAGGATGGCACTGGCAAGGAGCGTTTCTTGCAGAAGCTTGACGACATGGGCCTGTTCGACGAGAAGACGGCGAAAAACACAAGTGCTGCGGCCATCCAGGGACTGTTCCTCTTCCACAAGAACGACATGGAAGGGGCCATCCACATGGCTGAGGTGCTGGGCCAACCCCAGCACACGGATGGCTGATGTGTGGACAATCAGTTGAGAGGCTCCTTCTTTTTCAATATCATTTAGAAGTGATGATGGTCAACCGCCAGAGTGCGTACACTTGGCCATGCATACGAGCAGGTATGTGTATATAGAAATGATACCCCGAATGGAACGATATAGACGCTCACCAGCTGCACCTGCAGGACGAGCTTTGGAGTAATATGGAGTCTGATTTCCTAGCTTAGAGCCGCATTATTTCAAGCGCAAATTCTGGACCGTCCTGCCCGAAAACGAGCACCTTGCACTCCATCAAAGGCAGGCAGTCACAACAGGGTCTGCGCTAACGGAGGCAGCAGCCACTCAACACGGACTGAACCTGCACCATGCCAAACACCCATCTACACACCCACTCGTCTTCACCTCATCTCACCTCACCTCAATTTAACTCAACTCGAGTTGTGAAGTACAAATTGACCGTTGGACTTGCACATCAACAAATTCTCTAGCCTGCATTTTGGAGGCTTCCCTTTCTCACTGAGCTGTCGAGTAAGACCAGTGCCATTCTCCAGCATCGACGTCTCTTCGTTTGTGTGCGATCTTTCGCAGCCAGCCATTTATCTCGTTCTTGAACCATCTCAGCCATGTCAAGCGAACAGGGATCGACCGGTCGCGGTCGGGGACAGTCCACCTGGCGAGGTGACAGAGGCGGCAGAGGCCGTAGAGGCAGGGGCAGAGGTGGCTTTCACGGCGGCCAGCGATCAGAAGCCAAGCAAGCTCTCGCAACGCTCGCCGGCCAGACCCAGGCTGCCCTTCCTTACATCCTCAAAGACCTGCCCAATCTCAAAGCAGATGAGTCTGAGTTTCTGTCACTCAATACGGATCTACCACAGCTCAAGATGGAGGACTGCCCCAAACACCCCAAGGCCACCATCAGAGTCATCAATGAGGATACCTTCGACGCCGCTATTTCTATGATGGCCTCGGACAATCCAAACGCAACCAAGAACCCACCTTCTCGACCAGCCATTCTCAACCTCGCGTCGGATACCTCGCCAGGCGGAGGATGGCTTAACGGGTCCATGGCGCAGGAAGAAGCCTTGTGCTACCGTTCGTCCCTGTCACTAAGCCTCCACAAGAGGTACTACCCCTGGAACGTCCTGCAAGGCATCTACACCCGCGATGTGGTCATCATCCGGTCATCTCAGGAAAACGGTCACAAGCTGGTCGCGCCAGACGCGCCGGCCAACGAGCTGCCAGTAGTCAGCGTGCTCAGTGTCGCCGCGGTTCGCCGCCCCGATCTCTCAGATGGCCAGGTCCTTAGCAGCGGAGCAAAGAGAAAGGTCTTTGCAAAGAATGGGGACAGGGAGTTGACAAAGTCGAAGATGGTACTAGTACTGAGGATGGCAGCTTCCAGGGGTCACGACCGCCTTGTGCTGGGAGCGCTGGGATGTGGCGCTTTCAAGAATCCGGTTGAGGAGGTTGCGGAGTGCTGGAAGGAGGTCTTTGAACAGCAGGAGTTCCAGGGTGGATGGTGGAAGGAAGTGTGCTTTGCGGTGCTGGACCGCAGAAATGAGGGCAACTTTGAGGTCTTCGAGAAGACCCTGGGAGGAATGGAAGTTTGAGAAATGAGGACGGGCGCACTCACTGAAAGGGCGATCTCAGAAGGTGGCACTCGAGGCAAACCACGCAACGACTTGGTTTCGTTGTTTCATGCCTATGTGGACGACAAGTACGCCGATGGCGAGACGGAAGGTGTCACTGCTGTGTTCGTCCAGTTCAGCTGGCAGCGACCTTTTTGATGACAATGGCTGCCTGTAGCCCTACATGACAACAATCGCATGGCAGATGATAATATGGACCCTAGGTGCAGATATCAGGCTGGAACTCCATAGAGTCTTGGCTCTGTACATTATGCATCAACGTCTTGGGCCACCAGTGCCGATCAAATTGCTGTGAATGAGTATTTTGGTCAAGATATGTGACTGTTCGCGTAGACCAGAGTGTCGGGAAGTACGAGACTAAAACCAAGCTCATCGACTTCTTTGACATGAACCACTGCCAATTTGGCCACAGAGGAAGGTTCAAGGGACGATGCGGTCAACGCAAAATAGACTATCATGCAGAAAGCCAAGGCATCAAATACATCCTCAAAAACACGTTGTGCCTCAAGCAGCTCCACGGGAACTAGAAGAGCTTCGATAATTCACAGGGACGGATTTCGTAGTCCCTTGGCTGTCATCTTTTTCCATAAGTCCTTATAGTGGCCAGGTACCACTGAACTTCCTAGACCGGCTTAAGCCTGGATGACGCCATACTGAGACTAGACTCTTCCCTCGCCGGTTGGCTCGCGGAAACGCCTGCAAGACTGTTTCCCACACGAGAACACACGAGAAGCTCTCAATTGGCTGAGGATCAAGGCCTTGCCCACACCGCAGCCAAAGCACATATGTGTGTACCAGACCGATAGCCTCCCTCCTTTCTCGGAGCACCCCACGAGTGAGCTCCTTAGAGTTTTGCTTTCGTGACATCTCGGGTGCATCACATGGCAGAGAAGGTGCGCTAGGAGGGCGGCGACAGTTACTCTCTCTTTGCACGGGGGGCTCAGAGAGTCTGCCAGTCTGGCCAGACCAACCAGCCCAGCTTGACGATTCGATTACTCCATCTTTCTGAGACCCTTGTCATCCTTTGTCGCCCCTAGCGCCAACAAGAACCCCACGAGAAGGATCCCTCGTGCTGCTGCTGAGGGCTGGGACCTGCAATGCCCGCAGGCCAAGTGTCCGTTTCCAAGGTTCGTGGTGCGTGTATGGGCAAATGTGTTTGCCGTCAGGCCGCCCGCCGTGCCTGGTTGTCGACTGCGGATGGCTGGACGGGACTGTGACGACACAAGGCGCTACCATCACCGATCAGCCGCGTCTAAGCCTAGTTGTCAGTTGGCATAGCTGCATACGTAGTGTCCCGAGAGCCGTGGCGGCTGTAGGTGTGGCGGCTCGTTAAGCTTTGAGCAAGATGGGTTGCACAGAGTTTCGACTATGGATGCAGAGGTCCCGATGTCTGGGACTCAAGTCGACGTGGCATAGTGCAGTGTAACGGGGAACGACACAGACCGCAAGACAGCCTAACTATGTGCTTATGTGGTGACTGGTGGTAAGTCATGTCACAGCGACTTCACGAGCTTTATAGGGCGAGGAATACTGAGGGCATGGAGCCATTTCGCAAGATATATGGTAATGCCCACAAAGAAACAGTAGCGAAGGAGTGTTGGGAATCAGTGTCGCCTCATACGCGGACACAGCACGACAGGCAAACGGCTCAGCGGATCTCGGGACCGCGGAGCGCCACTAGCTGACACCCCAGTGTTAGCCTCTCCCAACCCGTGGGGTCTTGTCCCCCTGTCCCCATGGCGTTTTGGCATGCGGCCCCAGGGGTCTAAGCTAGATACCGTTACGGCCAGGGCCACCAGCGCTGCACTGGTCCGTTATCGTCCTCGATCAAAGGCGGGTGTTCCTTGCTATCTCGCGTTGAAGGACAAAATAAATGTTGCTCAGGAGCACATGTGATAGCGTCCGGGGGTAGCTGGATGCCTCTGTTATTTTTCTCTCCTCGTCCTTCTTCTGCCACCAACACTTTGGGCTACTCCTCTATGACTGTCTGATTCCTGGCTCTTCTTGTCATCGTCAGGATAGTTCCAGTTCTGAGTACAAAGCACTTATTAGTCTTCTTGTACGGTGATTCCGTTCCTGAAAATCAAAACTCATCTTCACTCCCGGCATCCTCTGGCGGCCAAACTCGTGAGGTCCACTGGGTGCTGCCTCAACAAAAATTGAACCCTGACCTCTCCTCCCTGGAACGTCAATTTGCCCAGCTTGGCTGCTTACATCGTCGTTGCCCACTGAGACCACGCAAGCAACACGTCCTTGCTGTCCTGGGTATACTTATTCGGGCGGCTTCCCTCGTATTCCACGACGAGTCAAGACTCACCTCCCTGGACCAGACCCCCATTCCCACTCAACACCCGAAGCCAACCCCCCCCTGGCATATTAAAGAAACCAGCATACGGTCATATTGAGAGGCTCTCAAGGACTACACGGTCGATAATCCACACCTCTCAAAATTTACTCACTCTCTTTCCAAATGGCCATCATCGACATCGACAAAGATCTTGCTGCCATTTTCTCCCAACAAGCTATCGCAACTCCTGATGCAATAGCCCTGGAGGACAAGTCACACACCTACACATATGCCCAGCTCGATGACATTACCAGCAAGCTTGCCAGCTCACTGGTACAACATGGCGTGGGCCGAGACAACCCCGTGGGCGTTCTCATGGGGCGCAGTGCAGATTATGTGATCGCATGCCTGGCAGCTCTCCGGGCTGGAGGCGCATTCCTGGTGCTCGAGCTTGCCTATCCTCCAGTTATGCTCGCAAACGTCATTGATGATGCTTGTCCGACTGCCATTATCACCAAGAGAGAACACGTTGGCCGAATCACGGCCGGTGTCCCTCTGATCGTCATGGATGAGCCCGAGTCAATAAACAGGAACCCGAAGCGGGGGGTGGGCACCTCGGTCGACGAGAACGACCTGGAGAAGTTGGCTTTCATCTCGTACTCGTCTGGAACCACTGGGAAGCCCAAGGGCATTGCAAACCCTCACCGGGCCGCAGTCCTATCCTATGACTTGAGATTCAAGCTCAGCGACCTCGGGCCCGGCGACCGAGTTGCCTGCAATGTGTTCTTTATATGGGAGATATTGCGGCCTCTGCTCCGTGGAGCCACCACATTCTGCATTCCGGATGAGGCAAGCTATGATCCAGTCTCTTTGGTGGACCTGCTTTCCTCAAGGAACATCACTGAGACCCTGATGACGCCAACTCTTCTTGCCACAATTCTCACAAGGCATGCAAGGCTTGGTGAGCGTCTGCCGGAGTTGAAGACTCTTTGGATGAACGGCGAGGTTGTTACCACCGACCTGATGGCGCGGGCGATGAGGGCTCTGCCCAACACTCGTCTGCTCAACTGTTACAGTGCGAGTGAGACGCACGAGATCGCGTGCGGTGACATTAAAGAGATGATCAACCGAGAACAACCCTACTGTCCGGTTGGCCCACCGCTGGATCCAAAGCACACTTATGTCCTCGACGAGAACAAGAAGCGGGTCGGGCCTGGCGTTTCCGGCGAGCTCTTCATCGGAGGTCAGCTCCTGGCTCGTGGGTACCTCAACCTCGAGGAGACGACGGCAAAGGCTTTCCTGCCTGATCCGTTCGACGAGACCCCCGGCGCTCGCATGTATAGAACCGGCGACATGGCAAGGATCCTCCCATCAGGCTTGATGGAAATCACCGGCCGGGTAGGCGCCATGATCAAGGTTCGCGGCTACAGTGTTGTGCCCGGTACAGTGGAGAACGCCATTGTCAAGCATCTAGCTGTCCGCCACTGCGCTGTAATCGCCCGAGGCGACGGCATTGAGAGACAACTAGTCGCCTATGTTGTCCCAGACAAGGACGCATCTGATGATCTGGACCGTCCTGTGGTCTCGATAGACGAGTCTGGCTTCTGTCCAAAGGGCCGGCGAGCACTGGCAGAGCATTTAGCTCACTACATGATTCCAGCCCTCTGGGTTGAGATGGACGAGTTGCCCACCCATGAGGTCTCAGGCAAAGTCAACCTGAAAAGTCTGCCGCCGCCTCCAGACCCAACAGCTGCTTCTGGTACCTCTAGCAAACCAAAAGCCAACAACAATACTACAATCAAGCCCGAGAAGATTGGCGAGCTCTGGGCTGCGGCCCTGGGAATACCTCCATCTGCTGTCACGAAGGAACACAGCTTTTTCGATCTCGGCGGTCACTCTTTGACCCTGGCTGATCTTTCCAACCGCCTGACGAAGACCTTCGGATTTTCTGTCCCGATCGGAGCACTGGCCGGCGACCCAACTATCAAGGGCCACGTCGAGGCTGTGACTGCCGCCCGTGATGGTCACACTGCTGCTGTCCAGGCGGACCTGCCTGCGGTGCTCCGCGCCGACTCCGTTCTGCCGGCTGATATCCAGCCCAAGAACGCGAAGATGCGTCCACTTAGTGACGCAGAGACAGTCCTTTTGACAGGCGCGACTGGGTTCTTGGGCGCCTTCATTCTTCATTCCATTCTGGAGAACACTGCCGCAGACGTTATCTGTGTGATCCGCTTCAACGACATCATTGACGATCAAAGGTCCGCTGGCATGGCCAGGGTGCGCAAGAACCTGGTTGATCTTGGTCTCTGGAACGACTCTATTATCGATCGCATCGAGATCCTTCCTGCGAATCTGGCGCGGAAGAGGCTAGGGCTTACTCCTGATCATTTCGAGGAGCTAGCCTCGAGAGTGGACGTTATTATCCATGCAGCGGCCACGGTCAACCTCGTCTACCCATATGCTGCTCTGCGAGCGCCCAACGTTGGTGGAACTCGTGAGATGCTTAGGTTGGGATGTCTTGCAGGTGCGCCTGTTCATCATGTCTCAACCAACGGTGTGCTCCCGCCGTCTAGCGACGGATGGTCTGAGGACACGATTATCGACGTGGACGATGTGCCCACAAAGCTGCAAGATGGGTACAGCCAGACAAAATGGGTTGCAGAGCAACTCGTCATCGAAGCCAGTCGCCGCGGCCTGCCCACGAGGATCTACCGTCCCGGGACAATCAGCGGCCACAGCAAGTCCGGCGCTACCAACGCATGGGACCTCTTGACAGCCATCATAGTGGAGTCGTTGCAGATTGGGTATGCTCCAGATATCGCGAACTGGCGCCTTGAGATGACCCCGGTCGACTTCGTGAGCAGAGCCATCACGACGCTTTCCGACCACCGAGACATGACCCAGCGCATTTTCCATCTCGGTGACCCCTCCCCAATCGGCGCCAATGACGTATTTAGCTATTTGAGCCAATTAGGATTCAGCACGGAAAAGCTTGCGTGGGACAAGTGGGTATCGCTGTGGTCGACAAAGCGTGGCTCTGGGCGGTGGGGTGAGGGCTCCTTCACAGTCGACATCCTCCGCTCTGGCATGCCCACAGTTGACTTCATCCAAGAAGTGACAGTACTAAACGACGCAAAGACCCAGCCAGTCCTCGAAGGCGTCCTTGGCCTAACCCGCCCCAAGATTGACGCCAAGCTGCTTCAGACTTACACCAAGCACTTCTACGCCCGAGGTTGGCTGCCACGTCCCCCTCGCAAGACCATCGACAACATGTCCGCCCAAGTCAAACCCCGCGGACCCCTCGCCGGCAAGGTTGCCGTCGTCACCGGGGCGTCATCCGGTATCGGTGCTGCCGTAGCAAAGGCACTCGCCGTCGAAGGTGCAAATGTCGCCATCGCCGCGAGGAGAGTCGAGGTCCTAGACTCGCTCAAGTCAACCATTATCTCAACTTCAGGTGTCAAGGTCCTGGCACAAGCAACCGACGTGACGGACCGAAGCCAGGTTGAGGCCCTCATCAAGACCACTGAGGAGACCCTCGGCCCCGTAGACCTGCTCGTCGCCTGCGCGGGCGTCATGTACTTCACCCTGATGAAGAACGTCCACACCGAGGAGTGGGAGCGCACAGTCGATGTCAACTGCAAGGGCCTCCTGCACAGCCTTTCCTCGACAGTGCCGTCCATGCTCGCCCGCGGCAAGGGCCACATCGTCGCCATCAGCTCCGACGCCGGCAGGAAGGTCTTCCCCGGGCTCGGCGTGTACTCGGCGTCCAAGTTCTTCGTCGAAGGCACCCTGCAGGCGCTGCGGGTCGAGACCGCGGGATCGGGCCTGCGCGTCACCAGCATCCAGCCCGGAAACACCAACACGGACCTGCTGAATATGTCGTCGGACGCCGAGGCCGTTAAGAAGTACGGCGAGCCCACCGGCGCCAAGATCCTGGACCCTGAGGACGTCGCTGGCGCGATCGTGTATGCGGTTACCCGGCCCGAGCACGTGTCTGTGAACGAGGTGCTCATTGAGCCGAGGGATGAGCCTATCTAGGCGTGCTCGGATGAAGCAGCGGGTTTGACGGAATTCCCCACGTAGCAGGAGTAGAGCACATGATCGTATGGAAACGATTGGTATGTTTCATAAAATGATACGAGTATCGATATCAGAGCTTCACAGTTAGCTGTACTAAACTTCAGCTTTGAAGATATCTGCGTCCTAGCGTAAGCAACATAACAAGAGCACAGCGTGGTTTTGAAGAAACGTCTAGTTACCCACGCCGGTCAGGCCAAGAAAATGCATGCATCCCTTCAATTGGGACAAGAATCGAGTGTACAGCCGAAGTCTTTGACACCTTATGCTTGCTTTCAGTCGCACCTACAATGTGACGTTGGCGCCGAATATTATACGCGGGCCAACATATGTGCGAGCTTTGAAGTCAACTTTCGGCGTTAACCTCTGAGTCGCTCTACGACCCGCACTTTGAGCCCTGAATACTATGCCAAGGAAGCGAAGAGTATTTTGAATTTGTGAGATCACATGCTACCGAGTGCCTGCCATGAGTTATAGCAATGCAGCATCGCTCCCCACTCTGAAACTGTACGACGCATCGAGCCACACCATTGCATACAACCCAGCGGATCCCAAAATAACCTGGAGATCGAATTTGACTGACATGGACCTTCCACTGACGTCTATTTTCTAACATCCAGGGCGCTGGACTCGGTTACAATAGGTTAGGTGCTGTGAGAAGGGTTCTTCGACAAATTGGTGGCAGCCTGAACGACGAACGCTGGGAATAAGGCCCTTTCTTGCTGATGTCCACACCAACATCGATTTTCATGGCTACGACGGGGTAATCCGCACTTCCGCGTCCCCAATGCCATCGCAGAGCGTCGCAAAGTTATTGGGAGTATGCTTCTCAGGAGTCAACTTTCAAATCAGGATTCCTTGCAGACCGGTAAGCACTATTGTGGCCGACAGCATCCCCGCGATAATGAACCACCACTCGTAATGTTGAGATGCTTGATCACACAAAAGGACAAGGCCTATCAGGCGTCGTGGATACTCAACTTGAAGAGGAGACTTGGTCCACGAATTGTCTTGGCAGATGCCGTCCGACAGTGCGTGCGATGCCGTGAGTAAGCACCCCCTGACACACTGACAGGTAGGTTACGAAGCCACCAAGGGGTGTTTACTGTGACACATGATAACAATATCAACTCTACCTGCTGGTGTGGAATATAAATAGTGTCAAGGTTGCGAAGACATTGAGCCACTCAAAAGGACTTCATGCAAATCCCCACCACTCATACTTAGCGACAGCTCTCACGTCTCCCTGCCCTCTATTCGTGATAATAACTTCTCCAGGCCATGTCTTCACCATCGGAGCAGACACTGCTGGTCACGGGCGCGAACGGATTCGTAGCCGGCCACATCATCAAAGTGGCACTGGAAAAAGGCTACAAGGTGAAAGGCGCCGTCCGCACAGACTCATCCGCAGCACAGCTCAAGGCGACGTTCCCGACGTACTCCTCGCAGCTCTCGACCACCATCGTCCCGGATACCACCAACGTCGAGGGCTTCAGGGACGCGTTCGGCCAGGACGTCACGGGAGTCATCCACACGGCATCGCCGTTTGTCTTGAACATCAAGGACGCAAGGCGGGACCTCCTCGACCCGGCCATCAATGGCGCCGTCACCGTCCTCAAGGCAACCGCGAAATACGGGACCTCCGTCCGCCGCGTCGTCACCACGGCCTCGTTCGCGTCCAACCTGGACCTTCTCGCGGGCAAGCGCCCGGGCCACACGTACACGGAGCAGGACTGGAACCCGATGACGTACGACGAGGCCACGACGGCCGACCCGACGGCGGCGTACTGCGCGTCCAAGGCGCTCGCGGAGCGGAGCCAGTGGGACTGGATGGCCGCCAACGGGCCGGTCGGGTTCGACCTCGTGGCGCTCTGCCCGGCGTGGGTCTTCGGCCCGCACGTCGCACCGCCCAGCCGCGGGCTCAAGGGGCTGAACCAGTCGAGCGCGGCGCTGTGGGGCATGGTCGGCCGCGACGAGCTGCCCCCCATGGACTTCATGGGCTTCGTGGACGTGCGCGACAACGCGCTCGCGCACGTGGCTGCGTTCGAGACCCCCCAGGCGGGCGGCGAGCGGTTCATCCTCGCGCACCACTTTGACTACCAGAGCGTGGCGGACGCCGTGAGGGAGAGCATTCCCGCGCTGAGAGACCGCATCCCGGCGGGCAGCCCCGGGGCGGGCTGGAAGGAGCTGGAGACTGGTGGTGTGTATTCGATTGATACTAGCAAGGCACAGAGGGTCCTTGGGGTTAAGTATACGCCGTTCGGCGTGAGCATGAAGGGCTCTTTTCTTGAGTTGCTTGAGGCTGAGAAGATGACTGCGTGAGGCAGCTGGCAGTTCACTTGAAATTGGCTGGACCATGACACTAATATGTCAGCGCATGTTTATGGCTGATGAATTAAAGATTTTTTTTTCTTCAACCATCCTCATGAAATGGAAACCAAAAGCCAATGAAATTTCTCTTGGCGGCATGATGAGGTGCTCTTCTACCTCCATTTTTCCTCCCACAGCCTTTTCCTTTTCTGTCGGCCGCATTCAGCCAAGTCCACTTTGTTTCCTGTAACGCTGGGCGGAGAGTTTAATTCAAGTGTAACCGAAGGCTGGACTCGAAACAGCACTAGTTGCGGG
This sequence comes from Diaporthe vaccinii, assembly GCA_039880775.1. Lineage (NCBI taxonomy): Eukaryota > Fungi > Ascomycota > Sordariomycetes > Diaporthales > Diaporthaceae > Diaporthe > Diaporthe vaccinii. The sequence goes on from JBCEDN010000002.1 coordinate 1,278,982, forward strand.
TTAAGTGAGTTCTGTTATATTCGGTCCACCACAAAGTGCCTGTATAGTTGATAAGGTGCCTCGGGTCCAGTTCGGAGTGCCCGGCTGCACTGAGCACAACTTGAAGGTGACAAGCGATTGACCGCACATACCATCCCAGTGAAACAAACACAGAATCAAAGGTAAAACTGAATGGTGATGAGCTCGCTGCCCGAGCAAGCCCATGATCTGGGTGGGGGCAATTGCGCAGATGCTAGACGGGAGCAGATGCAGACAATGGCCAAGGGAGGCGGTCTGTCAAGCTCTTTGGATGCAGTCAGATGGTAATCATTGAAATAGTTATATTGAATAAAATATTTCCCTCGGTTTCATGACCTGCAGACATGTTTTCACTGTCTGCTTCAAAGTTCCAGTTTCCTCCCTTCCACCCAGCCTCGTGTAAGTCACTGCCCCAGCGCCGTCTCTGATTGGCTCATGGAAAAAGACATACAAGGCTGCCCGTGTAACGTGCCTCAAGTGCGTCTCAGAAGCCAATCTAAAGCCATGAGCCACAGACTCGCTCTTCTTCATTCAGTGCAATGCCATTTTTTGCATTGAATAAATCATTTGATATCTTCTTCCTTCTCTTCTCTTGACTCGTCCCTTCGCTGAGAAGGAGTAACTTGTCGCGTTCTGCCTCGCTTTACGATGGCCTGGCAACGTATTGCCGCACATCAGGCATCTTCGACCCCGACAGTAAATGCTACTACCGAGAAAGTGGAAACAACTTGTTTGAATGAGTAGATTCGGAACTTAGTCCTCTGATATGATGTGATAAGATAGATACATGTAATTTAATCATCCCCAGCCTGGCTTTCTGATCACAGGAGCCGAGTAGAGGAGCAACTACGCACAAGTATTTCGATCTGAGCTACACAGAGAACTTCGACAAATAGAAATCGTCCATTAATTTCTGAATGAGTCAAGAATTATGCCGTGAGACTGGTTTCCTTGGTTAGGTGGGATCAACTCCTTTAGCTAGAGCCAACGTCCTGCCGTGGGAGGACCAAAGCGTGATCGGAACTGACACAGCCGAATCATGAGGACAATAAGCAACCACCATGGCTGCATTCCACCAAGACCGGGACGAGTGTGTTGAGCGCCAGAACATGTCCCTGGTTTCAATCGAAAAAAATGAGAGAGGTCACCAATTACACAGCAATCTTGGTCCCCGGTGGTAACAGACCAGGCGAATTCCCCGCCATTACCAGTCAGACACCCCTCCATCTGCTCTGACGAATCTGTTGTGCCCCAACCAACACAATGGCCACGTGGGCTTGACTGTACAAAAATAGGCCCGTTATACTTCGGGTAGCTATTCTGGAGAGTATTCCAGAGGAGTTCCTCCAACAAGAGGAAGTCAATCCACTACAGGAGATTATCCTGTGGCAGGTTATCCACAGACAGTGGCTGGACGACCCCTAACCCTAGAGACCGTCAGCGGGAGGGGCTGTGAGTCAACCCCGGCAGCTAAGCTACCGGGTTGGGTTAGACCGGCCTCCCGTTCGCTCGTCTAAGTTCTGGTAGGTTGCAGGGGAGGACAGCACCGGATTTTTTTTGGGCCAAGGCAGCGTGAGTGAGTCAAATTGGTCAGATCCCACATCGACACCTTCGCGACACCTGGGCAGCTATCAGTACGGAGCCGATTGTCTACCAACCCACATCCCACAGTCGACGTCCAATACGATCGCAATCTGCTATTCGCATCAAACACCCCAGCAGACAGAAAAAGATCTTCCCACTGTCGCACGTCTCGGTCTGACGATACGAACAGAGACCGTCCTCGATCGATTACCCCGCCACCACAGCACTACCATCACCATGGCGGCAAACGGCGAGATGGATAAATTTGGAAACGATGTCGCCGACTCCGGCGACGAGTCCTCCGGTTCTGAGGCTGGCCAGGGACTCTCGGACCACGAAGTCGAGGAGGAGAAGCCTCTCAAGCCTGCCCTGAAGAAGACCGCCCCAGCGCCCGTCGTTGAGAAGCCAGTCCTGCCTCCTCAGACCGAGCCCAAGGACCTCGACGTTTCCAAATTATCCCCTCTCACACCAGAGATCATTGCGAGGCAAGCTACAATCAATATCGGAACCATCGGCCACGTCGCTCACGGAAAGTCCACCGTCGTCAAGGCCATCTCGGGTGTCCAGACTGTTCGATTCAAGAACGAGCTGATCCGTAACATTACCATTAAGCTTGGTTATGCAAATGCCAAGATCTACCAATGCGATAACAAGGCGTGCCCAAGGCCAGGCTGCTTCAGGAGTTACAAGAGCGACAAGGAAGTCGACCCTCCTTGCGAACGGGATGGATGTGAGGGCAGATACAGGTTGTTGAGACACGTCTCGTGAGTCGCCACGCTACATCACCCGCGCCCTCGAGGCAACACAGGACTGATCTAACGTGCTGCCCCCAGCTTCGTCGACTGCCCAGGTCACGATATTCTCATGAGCACCATGTTGTCGGGAGCCGCTGTCATGGACGCCGCGCTGCTGCTTATCGCTGGGAACGAGTCCTGCCCTCAGCCCCAGACCTCCGAGCATTTGGCAGCCATCGAGATCATGAAGCTCGACAAGATCATCATCCTCCAGAACAAGGTCGACCTGATGAGGGAAGAGGCTGCGAAGCAACACTACGACTCCATTCTTAAGTTCATCCGAGGCACAGTTGCTGGCAAGTCGCCTGTCATCCCCATCTCCGCCCAGCTGAAGTTCAACGTTGACGGCGTCCTGGATGCCATCGTCAACACAATCCCCATCCCCCCAAGGGACTTCAGCCAGGACCCTCAGATGATTGTCATTCGATCCTTCGACGTGAATAAGCCTGGCGCGGAGATCGAGGAGCTGAAGGGTGGTGTCGCTGGTGGCTCTATCCTGCACGGTGTGCTCAAGCTCGGCGACGAGATTGAGATTCGGCCCGGTATCGTCTCTCGCGACGACAAGGGAGACCTGAAGTGCACACCCATCTTCAGCCGCATCGTTTCGCTCAACTCCGAGTCCAACGACCTGAAGTACGCCGTTCCTGGAGGTCTGATCGGTGTCGGAACCCGCATCGACCCCACGCTCTGCCGTGCCGACCGTCTCGTTGGTTTCGTCCTGGGCCTGAAGGGACGCCTGCCCGAGATCTACTCCGAAATCGAGGTCAACTTCTACCTGCTCCGTCGTCTCCTCGGTGTCCGCACTGCGGACGGCAAGCAGGCCAAGGTCGAGAAGCTGGCCAAGAACGAGGTCATCATGGTCAACATTGGCTCCACGTCAACAGGTGCCAAGGTGGCTGCTATCAAGAAGGATGCCGCGAAGTTGATCCTGACATCCCCAGCCTGCACGAACATCGGAGAGAAGGTTGCCCTGTCCCGGCGTATCGAGAAGCACTGGCGTCTGATTGGTTGGGCCACCATCGCCGCCGGCAACACCCTGCAGCCCAGCACAAACTAAATGCAACGAAGTGGTTTACGGAAGTAGGAATATCCGGCAGTGCCCATACAAGCCTGCTTCTTGGGTAATTCCCCAGGGGCAAAATCCAGCGAATTGGCTGCTCTGTACATGAAGTAGGAGCTGCTTTTGGAAGGGTTTATCAGCGGTCCCTTCCACGGAAGAGAAAGTATGAGATATCGCTGTTGGGGTCAGTGACATGACAGGGCTCTAGGCGCCCGGTGTCTACACGCAGGCATGCTTAGGAATACAGAAAAGTTCACAATCATACCACGCACTTGCTGAGCGCCGTAATTGGAAAAGTGTACATATTATAATCCTCGACTTCATCAGCAGTCTCCTGGATGAAAGGTCGTTCATCTGCCTGAGATCCGCGGTCCAAAATACCTAACCGTCAAGTTTGACGAGGCCCCCGAAATACCATTACAGCAGACCTACGCTGCTCCGAGTGCCTGTGGACCCGCTTCCAAGGTCTGTGCTCGCCAGTCATTTTAGTCATTTCTTCCCTGAGATGCGTAATTCTCTTTTACTTCCTCGTCTTGCGAGCGTGCTTCACCAGGTTCTCAATCACCCCCTCGAACGCCTCCCTCTCACCGATCTGCTCGTCCGTCCTCTGCTGCCAGTAGTCCAGGACCGTCTTCGCGGTGCCGTCCAGGCCCTCGAGCCTCTTGACGTGCTCCTTGAGCTCGGCGTCCGTCATCCCGTCCAGGGCCTCGTCGGTCGTCGCGCACAGCTGCTTCGCGGCCACCAGGTCGAACTCGGGCGGCGCTGCCTTGCGCTTCGTCCCCGTACGCGCTCCCCCTCCTCCGCCGCCTCCCCCTCCGCCTCCGCCGGTCCCGTCTCCTGAATCTGAGGCGCGGCCGCCCTCCTGCCCTGGCTGTGGGGTCTTGAGGCGAGAAGGCCCCTTGGAGCCTGATCGGCGGGAGTCGTTGGACGTTCTGGGTGAGTGGACTGAGGGTAAGACCAGTTTCTTCTGTTTTGATGCGGGAAGAATCTCGTCCAGGTCGACGGGAACACCGAGCGAGACGAGGAAGAGTCGCCTAATGCGTGAGCGGATCCAGTCTGGGGGTTGGAGCGGTGGTGGGGCGACGAGTTGGGACCAGAGGGAGGCGGAGCGAGGGGTGAGGAATATTGGGTTGTCTTTTGGTGGTGGTGTTATTGTGATGCCCTCGTCGTCTGCTGGTGTGGGAAAGAGGGCATTGAGGTAGGGTTCTGTGGTGCTGAGGATGTCGTCCATGTCCATGCCGTCGAAGTCCGGTATGGGCTGCCAAGAGTTATCAGCATGGGTCCCGGGGTTTGAAACAGAGGGTTTGCGTCAGAGACCACGTACAAATGATAAGGGCTGTACAGCCGGTGCTGATGATGTAGGGGCGGCGGGTGTTTCGGGCTCCTGGAAGCCATCGTCAAAGTCGCCGAAGTCCGCGTCGTCGTCGCCGTCCTCGAAGTCGTCAAAGTCATCTCCGAAGCCATCATCATCAGCACCATCATGATTGGCAACAGAGGACTTTCGTCTTGAGCGGACGGACTGTGGCGAGGACAATGCTGGTGATATTGGTTCTTCATCTACAAAAGAAATACTCAGCACTCTTGGGCCTTCTTGAGAGGAGGATCAACTACACTTTCGTACCAGTTCCCTCTTCCCCGTCCGACGACCCATCAGCCTTGAGAACAAGGTCTGCCGGCGTGTCCGCCGTGTACTTCTTCTCTGGGTGGGACTGTTCCTCCGTATTGCCGTCGCTCTCCTCAACCACAGTCTTGGGGATGGGACGGCCGCCAGGAGTGGGTGATCTGAGCTCTTCCTCCTCTTGGCCCGCCTTCTGCTCCTCGATGACCACCGCTATCTCATCCGGCTCAGCATCCTCCTGCCGCAATTTGTACGCCTCCGTCCCGGGGACTTCGCCATAGGAAGGCTCATTGCTGGTCTTCTCCACTCGAAGCTTGGGAACAGGGGAAGCACTTGGGCTCTGAGGGGCGGACTGAGCGTCGGAGAAGTGGTCCTCGGAATCAGAATCTGTCCACGACATGTCAGAAATCGGGCTCTAACACGCAGCAGCAGAGACATGCGAGAGGACACGTGGGAAAGAATCAGGTACCTAGCTCCCGCGCTCCTGGATCCTTGGTGCCGCTCCTCTCAGGAGGAGAGAGGCTGTCCCGCCTGCCAGACATGATCGGATCCTGCTGGAAAAGTAAGGCTCGAAGAAGAGGCCCTCGATATGGCTCAGGGGATTGGGACAGAAGCGTGCTGGCCGAAAGCACGTGCGAAGGAGCGATTTGTCTGGCAGTGGTTGAGGAGAGAGAGGGGAGGGGACAGTTGTAGCCTTCAGTCAATGTCCGGGGTAGCACTCATATAACAAAGCCGGGCCGGGGGGCAGGAGATGTTCAAGGCTGTCCGAACGTTCCAGGCTGGAAGGGAATGTGCATGAAGTAGGGTAGAGGCCCGCGACAGGTAATAAGGGTAGCTATCAACAGGAGACGGTCGACGAATCCAGCCTCGATCCTGACGTCTCACAAAGAGTCTGGACCTGATAGACCCTCAGTGACAGCAGATTGAGGGTGGGGTACTGCCTGGCACGCCGCAAGGTTACTGGCAGGAGCTGTGCAGCTGCACAGCCCAGCCCGCCAAACAGCCCAGACGGTCCAACCTTCTTGGCCAGCAGCGTCCAAGCAGGACGGACCGTTTGACCATGACCGGTCTAGTCCTCACCCACCATGCCGCCCATGTACATAGTAGGACTGCTATTTGAACCTTCTTTTTGCCATGGTGGTTTCTGTCAACCCACCCAGTAGTTGTATCGATGTAACCGCTTCCTTCGGAATTAATGTATTGCGAGGAGATAGAAATCTGGTATATCGTTCCTGTAGAAAGACCACATCCAAAGCCGGTCAATACCTGAAAAGAAGCAGATTATAAGAACAGTTGAGATGTTAGTGGCCCAAGTAGCCAGGTCTCCCAGGTTTAGACCACTGGTTGCTTCCTCAGCTGTTGAGCGGGGATACCGGAAATATTTCAGGTCCCTGCGAGCTGTGGTCGCTGTTTTGCTCTGGTGCCGCCTACAAACACATCCCTGCTCCAAAAATTTGGCCCAAGTTTGGCGGCCGGCAGATACTGGCTGGCACTGGAGCTCAGCGGCGCGCTACGATTTGGAGCTGTCGCGACAACATCAACCACGCTCAACCATCCAAGCCTACGCCTTTCACCTCAGGTCCAGAGCGCAGGGTCTGAAGCACCCCTTCACCGGAGTGTGCCATTGTTTTCCAAATACCCCCCATTCAAGTGAGACCACAATTTCCCCTGCAAAGTCCCTTTCGATACCAACGCACCTGCTGACTTGTCCCTCCAGTCAACCAATTTGTTGATATTTGGGCAATTCAGCACTGTCGCAATCCTTTCTCCCTCCTCCAGCGAACCCTTCCGGATCCACTGATCTCTCTGCCGGAAAGCACCCCCAAGTTGCCGAAAGACATTTGCATCCAACATGTCCTTCTCCTTCGGAACTCAGGCGACGTCGGGGGCACCATCTTCGTCGACGCCTGCAACCTCGTTGTTCGGTAACCAGGGCTCAGCCCCTTCGAGCGGCTTCTCCTTCGGCAGCGCACAGAAAGACAATGCTGCAGCTTCAGGGCAACCTGCCGCGTCCGGCGGCGGTCTCTTCGGAGGGGCCAGCGCCTCGAAGCCAGCTGGCTCTTCGCTGTTCGGCGGTGCCTCAACGACCAACGCATCCCCATCCGGTTCTTCGTTGTTCGGCGGTGCTGCCTCGACGGGAACACCCCCAGCAGGCGGTCCAAACTCCCTGTTTTCAGGACTGAATAAGCCAGCTGCGTCGCCGTCCAACATGTTCGGCGGGGGATCCAGCACTCCAACCCCCGCAGCCGGGGCCGGCTCGACGACAGGAGCCAGTCCATTCGGTGGCGCATCTTCAACTGGGCCTGGTCTATTTGGTGGTGCGAAACCTGCGGCCAGCTCCACCCCGTCTACAAGTGCCAGCACGGGCAACTCTTTGTTTTCCACAGCCGGACAGGCGACTCCGACAAAGCCAATGTTTGGCGGCCTAGGATCCACCACTCCAGCTGGGGCTCCTCCCTCCGACTCAGCCAAGCCAACACCGAGTCTCTTCAACCAGCAAGCAGGTGGCCAAGGGTCACAGGCCAAGAACCTCTTCGGCGGAGGAGCAGGAGCAGCATCACAATCCAGCTCCAACCTCTTCGGCGGTGGATCGGCTTCCACGCCTGCATCGCAACCTCCCGCAAGCAGCTCCGGGACCTCGAACCTTTTCGGTGCCAAACCTGCTTCCACTGGAGCGTCCGAGAAGCCCAGCCCGCTCGCTGCCTCCACCGGTGGCACCTCATCTCCATCCCTCTTCGGCACCGGCGCTTCTGCATCTAAACCAGCGGAGAGTAGCAGCAGCAGCAATAACCTCTTCGGCGCGAAGCCTGCTTCAACAACAGCCAGTACAAACCCAGCGAGCACCGCCGCAACGACGACGGCTGCTGCTGCACCCTCTCTTTTCCCGAGTCTGGGCGGTTCTGGTCTTGCTACTTCGCCAGCACCATCCAAGCCGTCGTTGTTTCCTGCGGCCGCGTCGACTGCCTCGACAACAGCGCCTGCAACCGCCTCGGCTCCGGCCCCTACCCCTTCTTTGTTCTCAGCTACCACTACAACCGCACCCGCAGCGTCATCCAGTACAGCAGCACCAGCTACTAGCGCTCCCTCTCTCTTCGGCGCAAAGCCTGCTGCCACCACGACCAGCACATCTGGTACCACCGCCACAACAACGACCACCACTCCACTGGGAAGCGGAGCTGCGCCAATACCTGCTGCTTCTGGCACGGACAAGGCCGCGACCCCAGGAGCGGCTCAAAACAACATGGCGGCCTCAACCATGGGTCCTCCCTCACAACTGCCCAGGTTGAAGAACAAGACCATGGACGAAATCATTACACGGTGGGCCACTGATCTTCAGAAGTATCAGAAGGAGTTCAAGGACCAAGCCACCAAGGTCGCAGCTTGGGACCGCCTCCTGGTTGAGAACGGCGAGAAGATCCAGAAGCTCTACCTACAGACTCACGACGCAGAGAAGGCCAGCAATGAGATCGACCGACAGCTGCAGTCCGTTGAGAGCCACCAAGCGGAACTGGAGTCCTTCCTGGACCGGTATGAAAAGGAGGTCGATGACATGTACTCGAAGCAGATTGGTGGCAACGAGCAGCTTGCTGGGCCTGACCAGGAGCGCGAGCGGACTTACAAGCTTGCCGAGAACCTGACGGATCGGCTGGACGAGATGGGCAAGGACCTGGGCAAGATTATTACCGAGATCAACGACATCTCAGGATCACTCAGCAAGGGCAACAAGCCTGATGACCCGGTGAGTCGACTATGCGAAATTTCGACTTTCTTATCTGTTCGACTGTCTTACTAACCACGCGTGGCCTATATATAGCTCAGCCAAATTGTTCGCGTCCTCAACGGCCACCTTCAGCAGCTCCAGTGGATCGACACCAACGCTTCTGCCCTGCAAGCCAAGGTGAACGCCGCGCAGAAGGCCAGCAACAACATGGGTAGCAAGTACGGTAACCCTGACAGCGACGCGGCGGACGGCTTTTACCGGTCCTATATGGGACGGAGGTGAGCGGCGGCAGGTTGAAGGCTTATGAACCTTGACTTTGGCCGCAAAAGGAGGGTCAGGACGGAACGAGGGGGCTGTTGGGGACTCATGCCATCTAGTCGCCCTCGGGTCTTTTGTATTCATATTGCGACCAAGGCGGATGGCCTACTGGAAAGCAAACGCTAGGCATATGATCACATGCACATAGCTTGTTGTTTTTGGGCACGTCTCTCTCGAGACAGGGGCATAGCAAGACGAGATAATACGATGACGCGAATGCATGTGTTAATGTACAGTACTCCGATTATCAAGGGAAAGTAGTGGTCGTCGGTTGGCCCTGAAAGGGCTGATCGACGGTTTCTCAAACCCGTCGAAGGCAATCTCTCTGACTTTGGCCATGAATGCTTGCTTGCCATATTATCCGGTTCGGTCGTCGACCATTCTGTGTCATTTCCGCTCGGGTGGATTTCCCACACCACTGACTGTCACTACCTGGTCTCGCTATGGAGGAATTTTAGTCTGCTTTAGTTGTGCTCGCCGCCCTGCTCCTTGGTGATCTCGTCACTGTGAATAGAGGATGCAATTAGCATCGCATGTCTCCCTGACGCCGGAGGGACAGGCCGGGCCCGGTGGCTCGTGGCCGGTGCTGGGTTTGCAGTCGTTGTTGCTGCTGTTGGTGGAGGTGTCGGGGACGTACATGTGGTCCGAGAGCTGCTTCAGGTGCGCCTGCTGCTCGGCCAGCTTCTTCTTGAGCTCGAGGAGCTTCTCCTTCTCGCGCAGGCGGATGGCGTAGTCCTCGTTGGCCTTCTCGCGCTTCTGGAAGGCGTCGCTAGAATCAACACGCCGGGAGGGGCTCACTGTTAGCCTTCATCATGTCCTTCGTGTCTCGTGTGTGAGTGGGTGTTTTCCCCCCTTCGCACACCACATCATATCACATCCATATTTCCCCATACTTCTCCATGCACGCGAACGTGTCGTCCGTTTCGCAACGCGTGGTTTGTGGTCTGACCGTGGGCCCTCCCTGCAACCCCCGCTGTTTTTCTCGCAGCTCGGCGTCACCGGCGACGGAGCACCGGCCCTGTCCCACTCGGACCCGGAGCCCCGGGCCCACGGAACCGGAGGAGGAGGCGGGGTCCAGGCTACCGGTCGCACGGCTCTCGTGCTGATCTGGGTAGGATTGGGTGGTGGGTGGTGGTGGTGATCAACTTACGCCTGGCCCAGGCCCTTGGGAGGAGCTCCCGTGTCGCCGGCAGCCATGACTCGGGTGGAGACGGAGAAGGCTCTGGTGTTGGCAGGCCGGGTGAGCTTGGTGATGGATTGACGAAGCATCTTGACTGTGTCGATGGATGCAAAGAGGGAGGGGTGGTCTGGGGTCGAGGATTAGCGGGGAGAGAAGGGGTTACGTCTGTGGCAGAGGGACTCACAGAGCTTCAATTGGCAGCTTGGGGGAGGGTGTAACGGTGACGACGGGGTTTTGGTGCGGGCGTCAACCGGGAAGAGAGCTCCTACAGTAGTTGGAGGGAGCTGGGCGGGTGGGCCAATGACGGAATATGTCGGCTGCCTGAGGTCTGAGGCATGAAGGAAGAGGAGGGTGGGCGCGGGTTTGGGCGGTGGACCCGTTCCAAATGTTGGATGGGCGGCGGCGGCAGCAGTAGCAGGGGTGCTCGGGGAACAGATGTCGCATCGATCTGCCTTTGTTCCGAGAGTGGCCGGCCAATGAGACTACCAATCCATGGGGCTGCCTTTGTAGGGCAGCTGGATCAGCAGGAGTGGGTTGTACGGAGTAGACAACAGGAGCGAATTCTCTGATTTCCATTCTTTCGCTGGTAGGAGAGGCATCTTGTCACAGCAGGGGGTAACCTATTTGGGTTGCCTCCAAAACCTCCCAGCCTGTTCGAGTCCCTTATAGCCAAGGCACTCTGGCTGTAGCATACCCCATCCAACTCCGCTATAAATGAAATTTGGGCTTGCTGGAAATACAGCAAAACTGTCGGAGTTCGGATATTCACATGTCACTACCACATATTCAGGCTCCATCACCAAGTCCAAATTGGAATTCGTCTTGCATTACCATAGTACCTGCCCTTTCTTGCCAGTGAGCAGCCTCAAGGTGGCCCCAGAAACCAAGGGGCCCTTGTAAAACGAAAGCCCTGTTTCGTTACAAGGCAGGCGCTACCAGAATAAACAGAAAGACCAAGCTGATCTGGGTACCTATGTACCTAGTCAGTAGGAGGTAGGTGGTCTGTCAGTCACCTGGGACAATAGGGAGGCAGTCGCATGAAATCTTGAGGACTGAAGATGTCTCATGCATCTGTGACCGAAGCCCTGGGATCCCATAGCAGTCATGCCATGCCAAACGAATACAGCACCTAGACCAGAAAGGGGTGCACAAAGGTGAAAACGCGTGATGGTAGACTGCAAATAGAGCCTGGGCTGGCAGCTGTCTACAGGATAATGACGTTGTATCACTGCCACTGTGAAAAGCAACAGTGGCAGTGCATCCTATTAGGTGTGGGAAACCAATAGGCGAGAAGCAAATAAAACGCGATTTCGATTTCCTGTCGGACAGAAGGGAAATACACCAGAGACAGAAAGAGTCACAGCAAGATTGAACTATGCACAAATAGACACCCGTATAGATGCAGATAGACCAGACCAGTGGAGCAGAGAGAACAAACACCAAAGATGTAGAATGCACACTCACGTGCCTCGTCAAGGGATCAACGAAAGGAGGCGTAGCTTGCGGCTTCCCCTATCACACCCTCATCAGACAGGCACGTCCTAAAGGCCAGGGCAGGTACTTGTGATGCAGGCTCCCAAGTAGGCACAGATTTGTACCCAAACAGACTCATAGCACGCTTGCTTGCTTGCTTGGCTTGGCTTTTTGCAGGTGTCAAGTGCCAGACACTCTAGTCACCCCGGTCATTCAGTGCCTTGTTGCGCTTGCTAGTGGGTGGGAGTGGGAGTGGGAGCAAGAGGCAGAGAGAATGGGAGGGTGCGGGTGCGGGTGCGGGAATGAGTGGTGGCCCTTGCTCGCTGGCGCCGCTGGACTGGGCTGGGCTGGGGGCTGCCGCATTGCATGATAGGACCCCCCAATTTTCCATCCTACAACCTGTCTACCTGCAACCTCCCCCATCAACGACCTCAACCATTCCGCTTCCCACTTACTTCCCTCTCCCTCCCATCTTGCGATAAACCACAATCCTTCTCTCGTGATTTCTTCACAAGTAAACAAAGTCGAAAAACCAAGCCACATCCCGTTTCCGTTCCTTTTCACTCAGGTCAGTCGCCCTCAACCCACCCCCCAGCGTCATTCGCAACCCCCTTTCCCAAAACAAACAGTCCCCGCCCCCGACGGCATCGACCTGGCCTGGTCGCGAGATGAGTGTCGCCTTGCATCATTGTCGTCATTGCGACCTCACGCCTTTGCCCTTCCCTTGCCCCGATATGCCCTCCTCACGCTGCACCTCTCTGCCCCATGCCGCACCCATCTCCAGGCGGAGGTTCCCTGCGGCTCAAGGGCCCGGGAAGGGCATCTGCGCTGGTCAGCCCAACGGCGGCTCCTGGGGTCGCCGGCCTGGCCTACACGCGCAACCCCACCGCCGAGCGGGGAGCCTCCTTTTTAGTCATGAAGTCAACCACGCGCAACAGCGCTTCAACCCCCAGCTGTCTAATAACGTGCTCGCGTTGCTACTCATCTGGTTCCATCACTATCATTTCATCTTTTGGCAGCAACATCAACCTTATCAGCCTCACTTTACCCTTGCGATCGCCTCCAGAGCGTTTTTGCCGCCCAAGCCCGAAGTCCGACTTCCAGCTGACAGTAGCCTCCGTTTTAGAATTCCAACTCCGACAAAATGGGTCACGAGGATGCCGTCTACCTGGCCAAGCTCGCCGAGCAGGCTGAGCGCTACGAGGGTATGTACCGCGTTTGATACAATTTGGCGTCCGACGGGCCGCGCTGACTCGGGATGCAGAGATGGTCGAGAACATGAAGATCGTCGCCTCCGAGGACCGTGATTTGACCGTCGAGGAGCGAAACCTGCTCTCCGTCGCCTACAAGAACGTCATCGGTGCCCGCCGTGCCTCGTGGAGAATCGTCACGTCTATTGAGCAGAAGGAGGAGTCCAAGGGCAACAGCACCCAGGTGACGCTGATCAAGGAGTACCGTCAGAAGATCGAGGCCGAGCTTGCCAAGATCTGCGAGGACATTCTGGAGGTTCTGGACCAGCACCTGATTCCTTCCGCTAAGACCGGAGAGTCCAAGGTCTTCTACCACAAGATGTAAGGATCCCGCGCGCACGCGGTCACACGAGGTCAGATGCTGATAATCGTCAACAGGAAGGGCGACTACCACCGCTACCTCGCCGAGTTCGCCATCGGCGACAAGCGCAAGGACTCTGCTGACAAGTCCCTTGAGGCCTACAAGGCTGCTACCGAGGTCGCTCAGACCGAGCTTCCCCCCACACACCCCATCCGCCTGGGTCTTGCCCTGAACTTCTCCGTCTTCTACTACGAGATCTTGAACGCTCCCGACCAGGCCTGCCACCTGGCCAAGCAGGCTTTCGATGACGCCATTGCTGGTAAGCTCACAATCCCAATTTGGCTGAAAACCGCCTGAAAACTCGTTGATCGATACTGATCAAATGAACCACAGAGCTCGACACCCTGTCCGAGGAGAGCTACAAGGACTCCACCCTCATCATGCAGCTGCTCCGTGACAACCTGGTAGGTCTTTTCCGCAGCTCGCGCACAGACGCAGAAGCTAACGTAATATTAGACGCTCTGGACCTCGTCCGATGCTGAGGCCGCCCCTGCCGCGTCGAATGCTGCCGCTGCCGAGGCTCCTGCTGCCTCGACCGAGGAGAAGCCCGCAGAGCCTGCTCCTGAGGAGCCCAAGGCTGCCGAGTAAGGCAAGGCATCGCGCATTTTCCCTCTATCGTCGTGACCGGATTGGTTTACAATGCTTGATCCCCCTGGAGGAAATCGGTGTCATTGGAGTGCGGTTTCGGAGAAATCAAAGAAATGCGGCATGGTTTACTCGACGCAAATACACAAAGACGGACGATTTTGAAGTCATCCACCACGGGGCTAAGAAGCATTTTGGAGTTCTCTCTCTTCAAATCGCTCTTATTTAGACTCTAATGACGGAAGGACCACGATCGTCTGGACAATAAAGCTGACTTGACTTTACTCTGAACTTTTTTACACTGATGGTTTTTAATGGCCTGTCTCATTCAACGCCCCCGACTTACATAGTCTAGGTAGTTCATCAGAATGAGTACCTTCTGCCCAACCCACATCATGGGGATATTTGCTGTGTCGACTCGTGCCTGATATGAAATAATGCCTCGATCTCACACGTGGATTTGGCTTGGCATGCCACCGCGTGCTTGCTACAGTCATTTCGGCCGAGGCGCGTCGCGGTGTCCCTGCGTCAACCGACAGTTGACCGCCCGTAGAGACTATTCTGACCTGCGCCGCCCTCGATGTCTGCATCAAAGGCATCCAGCTAGCAGATGAGGGTTGCTAGACTTAAGCTCGTCCCATGCAACGCTCGACTTCAGCCCGGCTGGCCCGTTGACCGCGCCGCGTGGCCCCAAGACCCTCCACGTGGGACCTCATCCTTGCTGCCCACACCATCTCCGACGACACCACCTCCACCACCTCCGCCCCCACCATTGCTGTCGTCACCACCACCACCCCCATCGCCGACGTCGTCCTCGACGACGGCGAAGCAGACCCTAAGCCACAGGCTGCAGTCCTGGCATCCAACGACCAGCTCGCCCAGGTCCCCCGCCTCCTCGAGGTCGTCCTCGCCGAAGGCGAAGCCCTGCTCGTTGCCGCACCTGCAGCTGCGGTGCCACCGCGTCGTCTCGCAGGCATCGTCCTCGGTGTAGTCCAGGTCGTCGAGGTCCACCGTCTCTATCCCCGTCTGAAAAGCGGTGTCGCCGCCACTGCTGCCGGGGGTTGATGCCGTGGGGTTGCGGGTGAGGGAGAGGTGGCGGTCGTAGGCTGTGCGTTCCCCCGGGTGTGAGAGGGTTGTGTATGCGCGTGTTATCTGGTCTACTGTTGGGGGAGGTGATGACGGTGATGACGATGATGTGGTTGTTGATGCTGCCCCTGTCCTGTGGGGCGTGTTGGTCTTGTCTGGGTGGTGGCGGAGGAGGGCGCGGTGGTAGGCTTGTTTTATGATCTTTGGGATCTGCTCTTTACTTGAGTCCTCTATTAGGCTTTTTGGTATGGCCAAGACCTCATAGTGGGTTGGTTCTGTCATTGTGGGCGGCGATGCTCGTGTTGGTCGAGCATGGTGGTTGAGAAGATATTCTCATTTGCACTTTCGGATGAAGATTTTCTCTTAGATTGAAATTGTAGGTCACGTGCTAGGCTCCAAGTTTGGTCTCATCGTGGGCGTTGAGGCCTTGAACGGGCTTTGAAATCTTCGAAACAATGCATGTGCGTGAGAAGGGGTGATTCTATTAGGTCACTCGATGTGTGAAGCGTTTCCGAAGTGTGAAGCCATCCTGCATGTCAGGGGTAGCTGCTGCACCTTGGCAGTATTTGGAGAGCTTCGGTCACGTATGGGTCAGAGACAGTCACATCCGGTTGCTGCATGCCATGGTATTTTGTTGGCGTTCTTGACGGCGCAATGTCATTCTGCGCAAGTGTGTATTGATACATCTTTGTACGTCATGAAGAACAGCCTCATCATGACCCTGCTGCTTATTTGGGCCATTTGGTCCAGTTCTTCCTTCCGACCTGCAGCGCACGTTAGCAACTCTCCTGACTTGATCGTGCCGTACCGGAAGACATACCGCTTTCCATTCCCGGATGAGTGCGGGCATCTTGAGCATGGCTTCTCTCCTCTTCTCCATCCTAGTGTAGCATGGTTAGCCCAGGTCTCACTCATAATCGCTGCACGCAGCAGCTATGCGTCTAGTACATACTTGGTGGCCAACTGTCTCTCGTGGATCTTTCCCTTGACCTTCTGGTCCACACCCGTGCCCTTCACCCTCAGGCCGTACTTGACGCGGTGCTTAAGCTGCTCCTCCGTCTTCTTTGGCGTGAAGGGCAGCAGCTCCTCAACGCCATTGTCCCGTGCCAGCTTCACCAGGTCCGCCTGTCTCCTGAGCGAGTACACCGGGTTGTGAACCTTGCCCGTTGGGTGGAACTTCTTGGCCTGGAACGGGTTCCGCCGCTCCTCTTGGTAGCCGGTCTTCGCGTATTCGCCGTCGGGAAGAGGGTTGAGGATCTGGGTTGGCGGGTAGCGAGCGAAGAACCGCTGGAGCTTGGGAGGGAGCGTCTTCGCAAGGTTGACGTATTGTGATACGTTGGTAGTCGCCATGTTGTGCTGTCTCGGCCGCCCTCCTCCTCCCGAGATGCGGACGTTGGATGGCTTTTGAGGTTTGATACGATTTCGAATAGCCAGTCGCGCAAGGTGAGGACGGACTGCACCTCAAAATTCGGCCCGCAGCACCCACGACTTAGGCGGCAGGCAAGGCGATCCGGTCCCAGGTTGTAGGGAGGTTCATGCCGGCTAACGGCCCGGTGGTCCGTGCGCCACCAGGTATTCTGGACGGCGGAGCTTGGTTTAGATACTACTTGGTTCCTCATCTACCGTGCACTCCCTCAACTGCAACCACCAGAATCGCTGCACTCTAAAGGTACTGCCCTTGCCAGAAGCATTGCACATGCACAGCCATATTCCCCCAAGCTCTACTCAGAGCAGCCTACTCGCAGGCGAGGACAACTATCCTTTCCTAACTTACTTCGTTGGACAGCCCCCCGGTAGGCAATAATTGCAGCAACCCAGTGTAGGTCTTAAATTAGCCGGTACCAAGACGGAGATCATCCTAGTGTGTTTTTCTTGCAGAAGACTATTCCACGAGTTATCATCCCATGGAAGGTTCTCCCATAGGATGCTAACCTACGGGGAGGCTCTCCCATAAGAGGGTGTTTTATAAGAGGTTATCCCATAGGAGGTTATCCCATAGGAGGTTATCCTGTAAGAAGTTATCCTATGGAAGACAGTCCTATGGAAGACTATCCTATGGGAGACTGTTTTATAGGAGACTGTCCTATGGGAGGTTATTCCATAGGGGGTTATCCCACGAGAGATTATCCCAAGAGAGGTTGTCTAAGAGAGGTTATTCCATGGGAGATTATCCTATGGGAAGTTGTTCTATTGGAGGCTATCCCATGGGAAGTTTTTCTTCGGCGGTTATGCTTTGGCGGTTACTCACCTCCACAGTCGAGAAGGTCTACTCCGTACGAGAGCCATGAGGCTGCTAACTATGGCAGGCAGCTCTCCGTCTAGTCTGACAGATAAGGCGATAAGGCGCACAGACCACCCGCTGCCGTCACTTAAATACGCCGCAGCGCCGTCCCATAGCTTCAGAAGCAAGCCCGGCGACACCCACTCAAAGACACCGCCGCCATGGATGCGACGAAGCAGAAAAAGGCTCCCCTCGACCTGGAGGAGCTTATTCGCAAGAAAAAGGAGGCCGATGCGGCAGCTAAGAAGCCTCGCTTCATACCAAAGGCCCAGAGACTGGCGCTGCAGGCCAAAAAGGCCGAGGAGGAGAAGGCGCAAGAAGCTGAGAAGGAGCGGGAGCGGAAAGAAGCCCATGAACGATCGAGACGAGATTTTCTGGCCCGGGCCGACCCCAGATATCGAGGCCAGTCGTCATCATCGTCGTCTATACCGACCGGCCCCAAGGCTATGCGACATAACGGGCCCACGAACGGGCAATCGACGAATGGAGACAGAAAGAAAGATGCAGAGGAAAAGGGAAGCCAGGGCAAGAGGACGTGGGAGGAAGACGAAGAGAAGCTACGCAGGGAGCGATACCTGGGCCCTCCGGTGAACGAGAGCACCTTTTCGGCGAACAAGAAGCGAAAGAGGACGGGTAACAAGTTCAACTTTGGGTGGGACGCCTCAGAAGACACCAGCAAAGAGCACGATCCAATATACGCCCAAAAAGCATCATCCCTGATTGGATCCAGTCGACTGGCTGGCTTCGGGGACGAGGCGAGAGAAGAGAACGCGAGGAACTTTGCCGCTAAGCTGGCGCAAAGGGATCCTCAACGAGCAAAGGAATATCTGGAGCAGTTCGAGGCGGCCCAAAAGAAGTTGGCAGCTCGAAACACTCTTGGGAGACACTGGTCCGAAAAGGCCGTCGACGAGATGCGCGAGCGAGACTGGCGTATCTTCAAGGAAGATTTTGGCATTGCTACTAAAGGCGGAGCAATTCCAAACCCCATGCGAAATTGGACCGAATCCGGCCTGCCGAAAGACCTACTCGATGTCATCAAGCAGGTGGGCTACGACGAACCCTCGCCTATTCAACGAGCCGCAATCCCCATCGCTCTACAGGCGCGTGACCTGATCGGAGTGGCGGTAACAGGTTCGGGAAAGACTGCTGCATTCCTGCTCCCTCTACTGGTCTATATCCGCAGTCTTCCGGCACTCGACGAGTACAACAAGGCGGACGGCCCTTATGCGCTCATTATGGCGCCGACTCGTGAACTTGCCCAGCAGATCGAATCAGAGGCCAAAAAGTTCGCAGAACCTCTGGGCTTCAACACAGTCAGTATTGTTGGTGGACACTCTCTCGAAGAGCAGGCATTTGCTCTGAGAAATGGTGCCGAAATCATTGTGGCAACGCCAGGACGTCTCAAGGATTGTATCGAGAGACGTCTCCTGGTCCTGTCACAGTGTTGCTACATCGTCATGGACGAGGCGGACCGGATGATTGACCTGGGCTTTGAAGAGGCGCTGAACAGGATCCTCGACGCTCTCCCCGTCACCAACGAGAAGCCGGACACGGAGGAGGCCGAGAACGCGCTACTGATGAAGCAGAACATCGGTATGAAGGACCTTAAATACAGACAGACCATGATGTACACGGCAACCATGCCGCCATTAGTCGAGAAAATCGCCAAACAGTACCTCCGAAGGCCAGCCATAGTGACCATCGGCAACATCGGCGAGGCCGTCGACACAGTTGAGCAGCGGGTCGAGCTCATCAACGGGGAGGACAAGCGCAAGAAGCGGCTTGGAGAGATCCTTCACTCGGGCCAGTACGATCCGCCCATTATTGTGTTCGTCAACATCAAGCGAAACTGTGACACGGTGGCACGTGATATCAAACGGCTCGGTCTCAACGCAGTCACGCTGCACGGTAGCAAGACGCAGGAGCAGAGAGAGGCGGCGTTGGACTCTGTGCGCAAGGGCGAGTCAAAGATCCTGGTGGCGACAGATCTCGCGGGACGTGGTATCGATGTTCCGGACGTGTCACTCGTCATCAACTTCAACATGGCGCCGAGTATCGAAGCGTATACCCATCGTATCGGTCGTACGGGTCGTGCGGGCAAGAGTGGTGTTGCCATCACGTTCCTGGGCAGTGAAGACGATGACGTCAAGTATGACCTGAAGCAGATGATCATGAAATCACCGATATCCAAGGTACCAGAGGAGCTTAGACGGGATCCGGCTGCTCAGCAGAAGCCGGTTAGAGGGGGTCGGAAGACAGAGGCCCCTGCATTCGGAGCGAAGGGGGGTTGGTAGAGTTACATAACCTTCAAGAAATACGTACTCTTCTCAAAATACGTGGGATACTCTCATGTGGGATACTCTCCTGTAGGATAACCTTCTCCTTCATGTGGGACAACCTCCTCTGGGACAACCTCCTGTGGGATAACCTCCTCCTTTCTGTGGGATATCCTTCTCCTTCCTGTGGGATACCCTCCTGTGGGATAAACTTCTCTGTCTTGTGGAATAACATCTTGTTGGGTGACCTCCTATGTTTTGTAGGATAACGTTTATAGGATAACCTTGAAATCCTGTGGGATAGTAGTCTCTTATAGTGGAACCTCTTTCAGAATGACCTCTTGTGTCTTAGAGGATAAATTTATATGGCAAAACCTGCTGTAAGCTAATCCACTATGGGAAAAACTCTGTCACAATGATCCTTCATATCCTCCAAGGTAACTGATGTGATATCTCAGGGCAGGTGATGTGTCATCCTAATACTTTCTCTTCGGATTCCTGCAATCTTAGCCCTGATACAAGTGCCACCTTTCACAGATGAGTGTCATTCACGACGCTGAACGTCGCTTTGATGCCCAAGTGGTCAGTGACCCAAGCCTTCTCGAACCCAAGGGCGAGCAGCCCATCCTTCTGCATCTTGCTCCCCTCGTCAACCTCAACGTCGGCACCGAACCTCTCGAAGCCCTGCAGCTTGATCCCGGGCCCACAGAAATACGCCTTATCCATCCTCGAGAAGCCAAAGCGCTGCCGCAGCGCCGGCAGCGCCTGCTGGCCCCACGTGAACCCATCCTCGCCGCCCTCGTGCCCGCCGAACTCGAGGTATGCGTCCCTGAGGCCGTTGTCCGAGTGCAGGGCGGCGTCGAACGGCTGGATGGCGTTGAAGTCGCCTGCGATGACGGCGCCGGCCAGCCCGCCCGCACGTAGGTGGGGCGCGGCAGTGCGAACCTGGGCAGGCCGCATAGGGGGGTCGAGGGCCAGCGACTCGAGGTGCGAGTTGCCAAGCCGGACCGTCCTAGGCGTTCCCGGGGCCGCCGGGACCGTGACGTCGACGAAGAGGGCGTCACGCTCCATCTGGGTCGCCGAGTGGTGCACGCGGAAGCACGATGAAACCCCCAGGCGGCGGTCGAGAAGCATGGTCGTGCCGTAGAGGCCGGACGCCCACGCCGAGCTGTCCAGGTCTGTGATGTGGAACCTGTCTCGGACCCACTGCTTCTGGCTGATGGTGATGAGGTCCGAGGGCGTGCATTCCTGTAGGTTGATGGCGACGGCCGTGCCCGTGGGCAGACTTTTCGTGAGCTCCTCGAAGTGGGCGAGTGCGGCGCTCATCCGCGCCTCGGCGAAGGGCAGCATAAAGTCGATGTTCCAGCTGTACAGAGCTATGGTGATCATGTCCGAGGATGGCGCTTCATCTTTACTCGGAGACGCTGCGCTTGACGGCTTGATGGGTTGCCAGGCTTCCATCTCAGAATCCCATGAGTAATATGATTGCAGCCATGGCTCGTCAGATTTCCAAGGGGTGAGTTCCGGCAGCTTCTTCTGTGCTTGAGACTGCTGAATGGCTTTCTGAACTAGCCCGTCCATGGTCGCGGTCATCCTCTAGCGGCGTTATTTAAGACGTGTCGGTGTATGGGCAGAAGAGAAAGAGGAGAAAGACATGCGCCAGGGGCATAAGTGCACTTGGGAAACAATGGCTGGGGGCGGGGCTGATGGTTGATGGCCTCACGTAATATGGGATGTTGGGTATTGCAGTTTGATTTGGTGAGGAGTTGTGTTTTCCGGCGGCTCCGGCGGAGCGGCGCAGTGCTTGTGGTGATGTGGTGATGCACACAGTGCAATGTAAACAAGTAAAGCATAAATTAATGCTGGAGAAAAATTTCAATTCCCATTCTATCGAACGTCTCCATGTAGGCAGCATTTAGAAAAGTGCTCCGGATAACAAGAGGGTGTGGCCGATTCCTATCAAGGTCATCTACAATCTATATATACCTGCAAAGCGCAGCCAGGGTCACACAACCAGAATTGGATATCAATGCACAAGAACACACACTGCATTACATGGGCATTAGTTGTAGCTATTGGGAGAGAATTTGTCACTCGTATGGTGACTTGACGCAAAATTGCCTAATTATTCTCGAGCAGCCCATTGATTCAAACGTTCTTGGCTTCCTCTACAGACCGAGAGCGAGCTCTGGACATGTCTTACTTTGTTGCAGTAATCCGGGTGTTTCTCATCCATTCTCTATATGGGTCTTCTTACTGAAAAGCATCAACAAGATGAGGTTTCCATTCAATCTGATGTTGTCTCCCCAAGAGGCAAATCATTTACTATTAAGTCAGCTCCTGATTCCTCATTTCAGTGTCCAATTGAACAGAAGTGCGCTGTCTTTTGGTCTTATGCCCCTCCGAATCGCTTGAACATGCATTCTCATCATTTTGTTTCGCCTCCGCAAGGGGCCGTTTGAGCCTTTCCTCGTCGCAGCCACTATCCGCACGTGTCGTAGAGACTGAGTCGACTTCAATATTTTCCTCACGTTGCTTGGCGCCGTCTCTTAGCAGTCTTCTCACACGTTCGTATGAGGATCGGAGGCTCTCATCCACCGAATCTTCCTCGAAGAATGGATGCGACGTGTTGAACCCTCCGTCTTCGTCATCGAAGTCGACTTCTTCTAGTGAGCCTCCCAGGATTCTCTGCCCAACTAAAGCTGTGATTGGTGTTTGGAATCTGACCACTGCTCCAGCAAGGTCCGCTCCAGCACCCAGAAACTCTTCAGCCAGCCAGGCATCGCTCAAAGCCGTCTCGTAGCAGTCAGATGGTGGCTGACCAAGCCAATGTTTCCACGGTATAGTCTCCCAGCAGAAGTATTCGACAAAGGCTTCATTAACGTCACAACCTCTTGCTATTAAATCTTTGATGATGGAACAGCACAGCGGAAAATCATTACCCCTGGCGAACAAAATTTGAAGGAGCGGCTTCTCAATGACGTGGTAAAGTAAAGGCGAGGACTTAACTCCATACAGGGAAATATCCATGTGTTGCAATGTCGTCTCCATGCCCAACTCGCATAAGAGCTTTGCACCAAGATCAGAGAAACCGTTATTTGAAGTGCGGAAATGCATCTTGAGGTACGCTGATAGTCTTCCGAGCCAGTCCCAGGATCTTTTGTCCTCCGTCGTTGAAGCGATCAGATTCAAAATCTTGGCAGTCTCTAGCAGTGCACCGAGCAACACCTGCACTCGAAGAGCCGTGTGTATGTCCTGGGGTTTAGAATCCATATTTTTCAGGTGCTGTAGAGACCCAAGAAAGTAATCAAAGGCCCCAGTGTCGTAATAAGCATCGGGATGATCCCGACGTCTATGAATCGATGCCGACATCAGGTAAGCGCTCACCCTCCAGAGAATGGCAGCAAGGTAGAATCTTCCAACACGGATCTGCAGATACTCGTGCTCCCAGATTCCGGAGGTGTTCAGAAATTCGTACATTGTGCGGTGAATGAATTCCACGGTCGATTCAACAATTTGGCAGTCGGAATGCGCCTGGACATGAAACAGGTGAGATTGGCAGAGGCACTGCCCAAAATCTCCAAGTCGGACTTCCAGCAACCCACAACATCTGCTTCTCAGCCGAGCTTCCAACAACTTGCATTTCTGACCCTCTCTTCCTGTGAGATTTCATTGTACTGCAGGGGCTTCGTGATATCCAACTTGTCGGCGTCCGCCAGTGCCAATCCCAATGTGGATAATGGTTTGTGTGGATAGCCAGAGTCGGTATTTACACTTGTATTATAATAGCACAGATTTAGGAGCATCGCAGCTTGATCGCGATACCTCGGATCGAAGCTCTGTAGTATATGCCTGAACAAATCGTTGAGCTCGGGCGGGAGCTCCTTGAGCCGCTGCTGCAGTTCTTCGGGGCTGTCGTAAGCGGCAAAGCCCTGTATCAGCGAGCGACAGGCGAGGACTACCCAGAGAAATATACCAGACGCTCTCTCTATCAGTTCATCCTGAATCTTATCAATTATTGTGCTGTCCATTATAATCAGGGTCTCGGTATGCGGATGGAGCACAATTGTGTCGTGGACGTATGTTCTGATGTCGTTCCGCGTAAGATCTTGGAGTCGAAGTTTAGGACCCCGAGAAAAGGCTTGGAAACAGGACGGTATTGGTCGACTTGACACAACAGCTTTTATATTACTCGATACGAGTTTCTCGAGAAACTCGATCAGCCGGAATGTATCTCCAGAGTACTCGTCGAGGCCGTCGATGAAGAAGCAGAATCCAACGGCTTGGGAGTGAGCCTTGAGCCTGAGTAGCGCAAGCATCATCTCCTCTTCCGTTGGGCAGTTCAGGTTGGATGTCCAAGCCTCCGTAGAAGTCTCAGTTTCGAGACCGCTATCATTATGCGCCTCTCGCCCCATTTCGGGTAACAAATCCGGGATGAGGCTGGGCTTGACGTTGAAAATATGATATAGAAGGCCTCTGTACAGCCCGTACTGAGTCTTCTGCTCCGGATTTCCAAGATGCCAAAAGAAAAAAAATGGGGCATCAGGGAAGGTTCATCTTTGGCCCATTCTGAAAGTAGTGAGCGGGTGACAGCGTTGTCGTAGAGATACTTCATCAATGTCGTCTTGCCACTCCCAGGCTTCCCATGGACCCAGTATATCCCGGAACCAGATCGCAACCATTGGGCTAGATCGTCCCACTCAACATCGTCTGTCGGTGGACTCAAAGCCCAGTGGAAGGTCCCAGAATGAGCCTCCGAAACGCTATTTCTGCGATGTTCGAGCATTCTATACCAGAGGCTGTTCAGTATCCGTTGCTGGCACCGTTGGTCAATTTGTGCCTGCAAGAAGTCCTTGAGCGAAATGGATTCACCATGATCTTGGGCACCCTCCAAGAGAAGTTCGCGGTGATGATCTTTGGCAACATCCAAGAGAAGTTCGAGGCGACTGATTCGTTCGACATGCCGTACGTCTTGCATCAGAAGCTTCGACGAGGCCAATTGCCATTTTGCCATTTGCGGTTGTGGCACAATTTGCCATGATATACCGTGGTGGCTAGGCTCTATAATGGGCGAACGTTATCTGCATCCACCGCAACGGAAGAAGGGAAGTGGTGGGCCGGTCCGGTCGCGTGTTGGTGTTAAGACGAGCTACAAGAGAGTATATTTGCGCTCGAGAGCTGGGAATCTCGTCTTACAGAGGAAGTCTTCGTTGATCTGAGCCACCTTCAAAGAGTAGATGCTTCTCGTTCTAGACATCAAGTTGACATTATCTGTCAAGAACGCTATTTATTGTGCGTGTCTCTAGACCTCCCTATCTCACAGTATAAGTGTTAAAGTGCCCAATACATGACGGGTGCGGTCTTCCAGATATCAGCCAGCGCAGCACTGCCACAGCAACAATACAGAGCTATATGGCGCCAGAACTAGTCGGCACGGATCGCCAGGAACAAGGCACAAGTGGTACGGGCACTAGACCGTGCCGTCTACATGATCTGTCAAAACGTCTGGGCCACGCCGTCAAGGTACTACTCGCGTCTAGCTCTTCTGCGAGATAGTATTGAGGCATGTTGGGAAGTGCCAGGCCCTTGCTCAAAGTGCTTGACGGACTACATCGTGACTATAGAAAAACCCGAAGAATCTGGGAAGCATTCACGGCGTGGGAAATGGCGTCTTCCCATAACTACATACCACTAGACCGGTGACGGTACGTCGCGGCGGGACTGGAAGTGGCTGGCATATATGAACTGGACATATGATCCAGATTTGCATCGCAACCCTGCAGATTATCTGTGGGGATTGATCAAGGAGACATGGAACTCTGAGTAGTCGTAATCAGATGCTCTGCCATATTCGGTCTTTTGTCACGCATTATTGGAGATACATGAAGACCAGAAGTTTCCTTTGCCCAGCGAGGAATTGGAGAGGCTAGGAGCTGGCAGAAATTAAGGTACCTAGGTATATGTTCCGAGAGATGCTGCACATGTGACTGTGCGTCTCGTACCAAAGCACACAGATCTCAGTGCTTGCTGGGCACTGTGTCTCGCTCCATTTTACTCTCGAGATACTTCACGATCTTTATGAGAAGGCTCGGTCAAAAAGCACACGGGCATGACAAAGGTCGACTAGGGACTCAAGGGTAATAGAGAAAAGGATGAGAAAGCCAGGACAGGTGAACCTACTTAGATGATATCTACAGGTAATCTGATTATCCAAGAGGAGGTTACCCAAGAGGAGGTTACCCAAGAGGAGGTTGTCCCGCAGGAAAGAGTGTGTGCTGGCCCAGTCATACCTGCACATTTGGGGTACCTGAGATCTGGTAGGCAAGGGACCATGGACGTGGTTTGAGTGGGCAAGCACTGTGGTCGACAGAAACTCTTGTAAATTCTTGAAACTGATTTCACCAAGTCGAAAAGATGGGGCCGATTTCAAAATGAATAGAACCCCAGTCTGAATGTTACAGTGTTTTTAATCGTATATCTATTATTAAACCGTTAGAAAAAAATGTCTTGAGGCCCCTGGTCTAAGTCGTACGCGATCCTTGGTCCGAACGGGGCCATGAGGAACCCATTCCGATCGCCCTTGCCCCGCTCAAATTCGCATCTGATAAAGCAGGAAATCTTATCAGATCCGAAGAGTTTGCGGCTTGGCGCCCGCGCCCGCATCGACCCGGCGCTTCATCATAGGCTCCCCGTCGTGAGGAACGGGGACACAAAATCTCGCGCAACCTACTCTCTCCATACGCTACTCGTACAACACGGAGTGAACACGAGCCCAATGACCTAAACTACCGCGCCCCTCCAGGAACTTCGGCATTCTCTGCGCCATGTGCCCCCAACTGCCCCGCCAATTGTCGGTCGAACCTGGAGGCCGAACTTGACGAGCGGTGACTGCGCAGGGCCTGACCCGCTTCCGGCCTGCATTTATCCTTAAAGTTGGTGACCGACCCTCCCCCCCTTCTCGACACTACCCTGCTCGCCCTCCTGCCTTCTCACACAGCCCAACCACTCATCGTCTTCTCGGTGCGCCGTTGGCTGCGTGCATTTGCGACAGCGTGAGCTGGGTGCGGCCCCCGGCTCGTGAAGGTCTGCTTGCCCCTTTCCTGGCAGCTACCATCAGCGCTCCTCGCCCTCCAACGCCGGCTGCGCAGCTGCGCATACCCGTCAACTTGACTGTACATCCGTCCAGTAAAACGTGCATTGACTGACCGACTCAACAAGGCCTACTCAGGCTCCAGACGACTCTCTCCCGCGACTCTCGAAGCCCCGGCTGCATAGCTTTCTTCCGACACAACAACCAACATGACCTCGACTCAAATGGCTTTGGATACGCCTCGACCGGCCTCCATTACTGCACCTTTGGACGCCAAGACACGAACGGCGGCAATGGAGTCTATCGAAGACATCTTGTATGGATCGGTATGCACCGTCCAGTCCCCCATGACTCAGCCTTCTGTGTGCTAACCCGACACCTCCAGGTCGCCGGCATAGTTGGCAAATACATCGAGTACCCCTTCGACACGGTCAAGGTCCGGCTCCAGTCACAGCCGGACCACCTTCCTCTACGCTACAAAGGGCCTCTGGACTGCTTCCGCCAGTCCATCAAGGCAGATGGCCTCCTCGGCCTGTACCGCGGCATCAGCGCGCCGCTCGTGGGTGCGGCGGCCGAGAACAGCAGCCTTTTCTTCTTCGAACGAATAGGGCGGGAGACTCTATACAAGACCGGGTTCTGCCCCCGCGACGCGGCGATGCCCCTCCCGGCGCTGTTTTTGACCGGCGCCTTTTCTGGCATCTTCACATCCTTCGTCCTGACGCCCATCGAGCTCGTCAAGTGCAAGATCCAGGTGCCGGAGCACGAGGCCGGGGCGTCCAAGAGGGCGCCGCTCAAGCCTCTGAACGTCATCAGGGAAGTCTTCCGAAACGACGGGTTCCTCGGGTTCTGGCACGGCCAGATGGGGACGCTGATCCGGGAGGCGGGAGGGTGTGCGGCGTGGTTCGGCTCCAAGGAGACCACCTCCAAATTCTTTATGAACCTGAACCTGAAAAAGGCCAAGTCGCAGGCGCAGAGGGATGAGATGCTGGCCAACCCGCTGCCGCTGTGGCAGCAGGCCCTGGCGGGCGCGTCCGCGGGCGTGGCCTACAACTTCCTCTTCTTCCCCGCGGACACAATCAAGTCGCGCATGCAGACGAGCCCCAGCGGCGGTTCGACCGCCAGGAGGTCGTTCTGGGCTGAGGCGGTCGCACTGTGGCAGCAGGCCGGGCTGAGGGGCTGTTACAGAGGGTGCGGCATCACATGCTTGCGGTCAGCACCGAGCTCGGCGTTCATTTTCATGGTGTTTGATGGGTTGAAGAAGTACGTGCCGCTTTCATGAAATGGATACCCAAACATAAATCACGCAGAGAGTTAGATGGCATAGCTCGTTGGGCGAGGCCCATACAGAAACGGTTGATTTTTCTCATTTGGGGGGATTTGGGATAGAGTACAGGACACAGATAGACGGATGCCGCGTTTTAGATGAGATCAAGCCGAAATCAAAAACTTGCAGTTTTTATGTGACACGCTTCGTGCACAATTCCATTTACCTCGAAATTACCATGCTCATGCTTAATAGGAGAGGAACGATGTGAGAGGAGCGCATTGGCCGAACAGCAGAACTAGATCTTTGACACCTCGACTTCGGGCACAATACAAAGTTGCCGTGCCTCAGCCTCCTTGGAGTACTGGGACAGTCTCAGCTCACTCCTTCTTAAGGTCCTTCTCCTTGAAGCTCCACCCGTTCAGGTACCCAGCCCCGGAGCACAGGTACGTCGCGAAGCTCAGCCATCCCAGGTACGGCACCATGCAGTAGGCGGCGACCCGGTCGATGGGCCACCAGAGGTTGGTGAGGTAGACGTTAAGCCCCAGCAGGGCGACGATGTCGACAGTGGCCTCGATGGGGCGCTTCAGGCCGAAGAAGAGCGGCATCCATGCCAGATTGAGGCCGAGCTGGATGGTGTACAGGGTCGCGGAGTGCTTCGTGTCCTTAATCAGCTGCGGCGTGGACGTCAGGGGGCTCAGGCCGGCGGTGATGGCGCGGTGGGCGGCGTAGCCCATCAACCCGTAGAGGAGCGTCCATGCTGGGCCGAAGACATATGGCGGAGGGCGGAAGGGGGGCTGCTTGATCGCTTGGTAGGTCTTTTGTGTCTCCTTTGCTGTGCTGGTTGTCAGAGCGGGTTGCCGCCCAAGAAACAGGGCTCAGCATGATATGCGTGGTCTATACTCACGGCGGGTACTGTATCCAACCACCGTCCCCAGGCCGATGGGGAGGAGGATGGAGGCGGCTGGATTGGCGAAGACGCCGTGGGGGATCGTCAGGGCCGGTATGTAGGTCGTCATGGTCGCCGCTGTGCTGGATTCGAGTCCTGCAAGTGATGTGAACCGTTGCTGCGAGGCCTTCTTTTGTATATGTGAGAATAGTGTTGTTGGGGAAGTGAACAGGCGATAGTGGTGAGACTCAAGAGAAGCTCAGTACTATCCGGTCCTTGCGGGTATGTATGACGACATGCAGCGAAGCATGCGAGTCTCAACAAATTACAAGCAGCAATTGAGCTTGGCAATAGATTCTTTTGCCTTCCTTGGGGGAAACTTTGACCTACAAAGCTACCTACCTCAAAAGCAGCGCCATAGCCCTCAAGAAGACTGTTCAATTCCGTGGTAAAGAAGCAGAATGCTGTCCTGTTACCATGGCATTCCGAGATAGACATAGATGCAGGAACCTCGGTGGGTACCTCGACTAGGTACTCTTAGTGCTGTAGATGCCGTAGCACCGACCAGGCTAGGCGAGTGTCTTTGAGGTGGGCTGGCGCTTATGTCAGACCACGCTAGCCCCAGGTCGGCGGCTCTTGTTGGTCTGGCGGCGTGGCCCGCCCGACTCCTCTCTCCTTCAACCACCAGACCAGACCTACCTCCCTGGACATCCACTCCTGGGACGCGAGGACGGCCAGCTGCTGTATCTCGCAACAACACAGCGCCTGCATCCAGACTCGCATTTTTGGTTGCGCAGTCACACTCTTAGCGATTGTTCGTTCTACCTTTTCCGTTGAGTTTCGGTCCCCCCTCGTGGAATCATCCCCCCGTTTCTTGCCATGTCCCCAAGACGATAGCTTCAGCTCTGCTTCTTGCCCACCCGCCCACTTGTCGCATTGATCATCATTTGCTTGTCTTGTCAAGCAGCAAGCCACCATTTTCCACTTCTTGTCCTCTTACCTCATCATCGTTTGCTACGGACGGAATCTGCGTTGCTGCTGGTCTTCTCATCCAATCGCTCAGCCCTCCTGCTGTCTTCAGAACCACCTTCATTCTTCTTTTCAAACTGTCCTGGTCAGAATGTTTTCTCTAACGGCAATCACGTCGCCAAACAATAGGCTTCCTCTTTCCTCTAGTCTCCGACCAGTGCCTGATATAACCTGACCAGTCCCGCCGCCAATTCCTCATCCGGCCCTACCTGTTGGTTGAAGCATCTCACACGCGTCGCTCGAGGGAATACGACAGCTCAAGCGCAATGGATTCCTACTACAGAGACTCCGCCCGGTCGCCGGGAGACAGGACCTGGACCCGCGATGACCCCAGAAAAATGGATAGGGTGGACGATAGCTTCTACCGCGGGAGATCTCCTGGTATGTCACTTGGTTCATTATCTAATGATCGGCACAGCTGGCCGTGCATCACTTTGGATTCGTGAGCTGGCTGAACAATGCCTGCCTCAACCTTTGCTATTCTGTCGACTCTTTCGTCGCAACACGTACTTACCGTTGTTTTCACAGGCCATGACCGGCGTCGGTCCAACCGCTCTCGATCTCCCCTGCCCGTCGACCGGTATGAGCCCAGACGAGCCAGAGAAGATTACCCCCCTCGTGACAGGGACGACAGGCGCCGCATGACGTCTCCACCAGCCAACATTGATCGATATGTCCCTGGGCAGGAGGCCACTGCGCCTCAACCTGTGGCGGCCAACCCTATCCAAGATCCCCTGAAGCTGCCTTATCAAGTAGGGTTCTCCTACTTTGGCGAGTGGTGGAGGTTGAATGAAAAGGTCAAAGAAGAGAAGGAACGCCAGCGTACTGGTCGCCGCCGGGAGCCGGACCGTGTCCGTGCCAACACTCAGGAGGAGCGCGACAAGGAGAAGGCCAAGATCCAGGCCGCGTATGACTCGTACAAGGAAAGCCTGCAGGCAAAGATGGCCAAGACCTTTGTTCAGCAACACAAAGACGAGCAGTGGTTCCGTGAGCGCTACGTTCCCGAGGTCCGAGATCCCCTGAAGGCCCAACTCACCGAGTTCCGAAAGGGCCAATACACCCAATGGGAGCAAGATCTTGAATCCGGCACCTTCGATGAGTTTACCTTGGAAGGCATCCCCAAGAGCGAGAGCAACGGCGCCGGCGGTATCATCGAGAAGGAGGAGGGTGAAGCCACCGCAGCGAACGAAGTCCTGGGTGTTGGGGACCTGGTCCCTGCCACGAGCTCCGACCTCCGTGATGAGAACCTCTTTCAGCCAACCCTCCTCATCAAGACGATTGCTCCTAGTGTGAGCCGTCAAAATCTGGAGGCGTTTTGCAAGGAGCATCTTGGAGAGGAAGAGGGCGGCTTCAAATGGCTCTCGCTCAGCGACCCGAACCCGTCGAAACGGTACCATCGCATCGGCTGGATCATGCTTCACCCGGCTGCTGAGACTGGGACCATCATCGATCGTGCAGACCCGAAAGAAGAAGACGACGATGGTGACATCAAGGTCAAGAGCCCTGGCGCGTCGCCTTCGACTGCCGACAAGGCTTTGGAAGCTATCAACAGCAAGACCGTCAAAGACGAGGTCAGGGGTGACTTCGTGTGTCACGTTGGTGTGCATAACCCGCCTGCCAACCCCCGCAAGAAGGCACTGTGGGACCTTTTCTCGGCTCCGGAGCGTATCGACAAGGACCTGTCTCTTGTCCATCAGCTCGTCAACAAATTCGAGGCAGATTACGGCTCCGATTTCAACGCTGTCCTTAAGGTGGAGGAGAAGGTTGATGAGCTGAGAAATACCGGCCGTCTGCAACCTGCGATCACTTCCGCAGTCAAGAAGGAGAAGGTCAAGAAGGAGCGTTCAGTCAACCTCGACGAGGCTATGGACGAAGGGGAAGAGCCCGAGCCTGAAGACGATGATGATGAAGACGAGGGTGCAATTGACGATGACGAGGTCGACGATGAGGAGCTTTTGACCAAGAAGAAGCAGCTTGACCTCCTTATTGAGTATCTGCGACGCGTTTTCAACTTCTGTTTCTTCTGCGTCTTCGAGAGTGATTCAGTTCATGAGTTAACTCGGAAGTGCCCTGGAGGTCACCTTCGTCGACCGAGGAGCACACTGTCTTCTGCAGCGAAAGAGGTCGCCCGCGCCAGTGCTCTTGGCGAGCCTTTGCCCAAGAAGCGCCCAGATACCGCTGAACTTGAGGAAGGCGAGACTACTGAGCCAGACCGCAAATTCAGGAATGTCAGCAAGTCTGAACAACAACTCCAGCGTGCCTACAATTGGGTTAAGACATTTGAGGACAAGATCAAGCAGATTCTGGAGCCAGACTCCGTCGATATTCGAAAGCTTGGTGGTAAGCCCATCGACGAAGCCGTGAGTGAGGAGATGGCCAAGTTCGTGAAGCAGGAGGACGAGCACAAGTGGCGATGCAAGGTCCCTGAGTGTCAAAAACTCTTCAAGGAGGAGCACTTCTGGCGCAAGCACGTTGAGAAGCGACACGTGGATTGGATGGATAGTCTCAAACAAGACGTAAGTCAACGCTTGGTCTCGTCTGTGGTGACTGGTTGCTAACATACACCCAGTATGAGCTAATCAATGCATACGTGATTGACCCGGCTCACATCGCGCCGTCGCGAACCGACGCCAATTCCAATGGTCACTTCCCGCCGGCGAATGGTCAGGCGCCAACAGGTACGCCGCGAGGATTTAACCTTGGGAATTATGGTCTGAACAATATGCTGCCTATGGGATTCCCTCCCATGCCGAATTTCCAGCAAATGTTTGCGGGCGCCATGGGCAGTCCCGCAAACTGGAGCCAGTCCAGCGGAGGAGATGACCGCGGCGGTGGCCCTGTCCGCCGAGGTGGAGCTTTCAACTCTGCCGGGAGAGGCTACAACAACAACCGATCCAACCCCTACGACCGGCCACGGAACCCTCGCTTTGAGGGCGGGATGGGCGGTGGCGGGATGGGCGGCGGCCGACCCAACCGTGGAGGTCGCTGGGGAGATGGTGCTGGTGGCGGTGCAGCCGTCGGGCCTCGCGAGGCCATCCAGGGACGAACGCTGAAGAGCTACGAAGACCTGGACCAGGCCAGCGGCGGTGGCGGCGGGGAACTGAACTACTAAAACCTCGGGGGACCCTTAATGGGGTTTGTGACATTTCAGAAGCGTTTCCTCTCCGTCTCAGTCATTTAGAGCTGTACCAGCGGCTGAGGTCGATCGCGTTGGTTCTCGTCTGAGGTCCCATCGAATCAAAGGTATGGCATCGAAGACGAGAGATTACAAAAAAGACTTTTCATACTTGCAAGGATACGCTGTACATTAGAAGCTGGTTTTGTTCCTCACCGGTTAGTGGTGGGCTGGGTTTTCTTTTCGGTTCAGATTAGCAAACCAAGGCTTGATTCAAGACTTTTCCGATTAAAGATCAAGAGAACGGATATTCGCATCCGCCAAAACGGAGTGTACACCCGTACATTACTCACGCTATAGCTGCAGCTCATCCGAGCACATCACCCATGCCTATTCACACCCAGCACCTACACACATAACACCCAACACCCATACACCTAACACCCACATACCTAGCACTAATATACTGAGCACCTATACACCTGGCACCCATACACCCAGTACTTATGACCCTAATCTATATGCTTAATTAACTTACTCAATTAGCCTTGAACATATAAATTAAATATATAAATAAGGCATATAAATATTAGATATATAAATTAGCTATATGAATTAGATGTGTGAATTGGGCGTGTAATTTAGGTGTATGAATTGGTTTAGTGCTGGCGATGTGTGGGTGTACCCTCCATTTTCACAGGTGCGAATATCCGTTCTCAAAATCAAAGCATCTCATGTCCATGTGCATTAGCAAGTCTGCGGACTACCTGGGTATGTTTTCGTTTCGTACAAGTACAGTAATGCCGGGGAAACATTCTCGAAAGGCAAGATTCTGATGGGGTCCTCGCCATGCAAACGCCGGTAACTCCTCCACTCCGCCCCGAATGGGTTCAACCATGCCGCCGCCATAACGCCGTCCATCAACTGCCTACCTCACGCTATCAAGAGCTAACCAATTGCTACCCCTGCGTGGGTTGCTCAGAGGCAGAAGTCCAAAATCGGCAAGATGCCCCCAAACCTAAAAAAAGCTCGCCAAACAGCACAGCGAGCTCACCACGGATCCTTGATGCGCCTAAAGTCAGCCATCTGCTGAGCGGTGGGCGAGTCACTCCTGACATCCTTGAGCGGCTTCTGGTCGGGCAGGCGCTCGAGGAGGTACCGAATGAAGAGGCCGCCCTTGGAGTTGTGGCTCGTCTCCTGCCTGACGACCACGTACAGGCCGTCATAGCGGATTCCGACCGAGGGTGCGTATGCTGATTCCTTCTTGCCGGCCCTGAGGACGCGGACGGGGTTGCGCGTGGCGAGGGACCTCTGGAGGTGGCCGGTACCTGCCTTGCGCGGCACCTCGTTCCTGTTCTCGTTGTCGGCGCTGCCAGGGCCCGAGTACCAGATTGTCTCGCCGCGGCTGTTTGGTTTTGGTGTTAGCTAATTCTTGTCTCAGGCGCCACAGAAGAGGGAGGGATGCCTTACTCCTCGTCTACATCCTTGTAGGCTCCAGCCATGACGATGCTGTACGCGCCATAGCCAACATTGCCGGAAATTCCAGCCACGGGCGCGCCGTGAGCTCCATTCACCAGAGCAGAGAACTGGTTGGGAAACCAGGCACCCACGGCCAGGCCGTTGTCACCAGAGACCTTCGCCGGGCGAGGACGGTATCGGGGGTCAATCTTGTAACGGTTGGTGCCCTGCGTCAGCGCTGATGGGTATGTTAGCCACCTGCGACGATTCCCAAGATGCACACGGCGGGCAACTGCAAGAGGCAAAAGCTTGTCCTTACCGATGCGGTGCATGATTCCCTCCAGGCCCCAGATCGGGTGGTCAGTAGGAGGCAGCCTGAGAGTGACAGTATCACTGCCAGGCTCACCGACAGGCGCAGCAGGCGCAGTTGCCGTGGTTGGGGAAGCGGCTTGCTCATCATCGTCATGGCCGGAGTCGTTGTCGTCCTCTGCCTCCGCGCCCGCGCCCCAGCTCTCGTCGCGAAAGCGCTGGAGGAGCATCTCGGCGCGCTGCTTGACGTCGTCTGGGAAGTAGACCTTGGGACGGTTGATGAGCTTCAGGACATCCTCAATCCGCGTCTTGTTGCGGAGCTCTGGCGACATGCTGGTGTCGAACTCGAGCAGGTCCAGATAACCACGAGTCCGCTCGATCTGCTCACCATGCTTGGGGCTGTCCAGATTGGGGACGCCGCGGGCCTTGATGCTGGCCTGGGCGAAATGCTGGATCGTGGCTCGCTCCTTCTCGAACCACTTCACTCTCTCGATGAGTGCGCGGGCCACCTTGGGGTAGGTGATCGTCGACGCGTTCGCGCCGGTTGGCTGGCCTTGAGCTGCCATAGTGAGATTATTCAGTTTTACGGGCTCCTAAGTAGCAGCTTATATGTCAGTTTGGCAAGTCTCGAGGGAAACTCGGTCCTCTCCCGGGCCTAGAGGTTTTGTGATGAGAGGAGCAAAAGAGGCCCGGATCTCTTATGTACAGCGACATGCTGCTGAGAACAACACCGGATACAGAACATATAGGTTATTGGGACCTAGGGAAGGGAGGACTTACGTGTTTAGACTGTGTGAGGGCACGTGCAGTTGACGATGGAGGAAAGGATGCGAGTAGAGGGTGGTGCCGGCTGGTGGGTGGTTGCTGCTGTGAGATGATGCGTGTTGCAGGGGCAGTGGTTTCCGCGGCGATGTGATGTCGGGGGTCTGAGACGATATTCCCGTGCAAGCTGCGGGCCGGGCGAGAACAACTTCGGCGCCCAGAGAGCTGACCAAGTCGCAGAATGGTATATTGACGAGCAGTTTTCTTTCTAAAATAGTTCGGATGTTCTGCATCGTCAACTTCACCGAACAGGACGCGGCCTCGGAAGGTGCTTACCAAGTGTAGAGGCTGCGATGTGGTTGTGAGTCGTCTCCAGCTGCTGCACGTGTGCCGGAGGTACCCTGTAGCTGTTTAGACACGGCTCGAAAAGCGAACTCTTAATTCATA
This sequence comes from Diaporthe vaccinii, assembly GCA_039880775.1. Classification (NCBI taxonomy): domain Eukaryota; kingdom Fungi; phylum Ascomycota; class Sordariomycetes; order Diaporthales; family Diaporthaceae; genus Diaporthe; species Diaporthe vaccinii. The sequence goes on from JBCEDN010000002.1 coordinate 1,314,950, forward strand.
TGCAGGCAGCTACCTAGGTAAGGAAAAAGATGAGCTGGTTATAGGCTGTGTGGAAAGAGCACTCTGGAGTCGATAGCACCGCACGATGGTGTGAGGTTGAACTCAGGACTCAGGGGCAATGCCGAAGAAAGGGAGGATTTGCTGCCTGCATAGCACAAAACAGAGGGAGGACACGCACCTGCACTTGATATATGGCACTGGAAGAGCCGATGAATAAAGATCTGACTTATCCTTCAATCCGGGCTTGATGTGCATTCCAGACCAAGGATAGATGAGAGATGCAGCTGGAATAACAGAATCAGGGGGTACTGTATGCTCACAGGTGATGGCTCACAATTCCATTCGACACGTCAGGTTCCTTCCCCTTCTCCTTGTGCCCGACTACGTGTCAAAATTCACATAAGACAGCCCTTTTATGATAATTCTTTGTTCAATTAACCATATGGTTCCTTCCAGACCTGCTGTGTTGTGCCATTCCACATCTAGGATGTCGAGCCTGCTCGCCGGAGCACAGTGGACCTGGCTCTGCCATGGAGTACAAGCTTGTCAATCGCACGAAATATTCAGTAGTAATGCCCAAAGACTCAGCGCAAAGGAAACACATGAACTAGTAGCTCTAAGTCTCAGCTGTTGCTGTGTTGCTATGGAAAAGCTTCAGTCCAAATTCGTGTAGCGTTGAGACGGCGTGTAAGTCGAAGGCACTTGCCACCTCTTTCCCCGAAGGAGTCATTCGGCGACATCCCAGGCTTGCCTAAGGCCTTGCTCAGAGTATGAAAAGCAGGAGGATGGTATACCAACTCTGACGCCAGGCAAGTACTTCAACATGAATACTGTTGAGGCGTTTGAGCCCGTCAGCGAAGGAGGTCGTTCTTTCAAACCCTTAAAGATGGCGCAGTGTCTCTCTCTATCAAACATAGGACGGAAGTAACGGTCAACTTTGCTTTGCGTCTGTCGAGGCTTGCAGTTGCACGAAGAGACCGTTCCTGCCGTTCTCCCGGAGCTAGGAACCGAGTCGACGCCGGTCCAGCCCATCTCCTGCAGATATTCGGTGCGAACACGGGCGGTCATGGTCAACTGACGTGGTTTACTCCGAGAACCGAGTGCCTCGCAAGACGTGTCTCACATAGGAGAAGTAGAGTCGATGGGTTGGGGCTCCAGCGTACCGTGAGGGCGCGATGATGACGCAGGCGAGACGTGCCGTTCCCAACCTGTAAGCTCAACCTCAGAGCCAGCCCGTTAAAGGAAGGTGTCCAGCTTCAGAAGGCCTCAACACCATACTACCAAGGCAACGGTGACACGGATATTTGTCCACGGAAAGGCACTTGATACGGCTACTGTCGGCATAGGCCTCCAGGCACCCCAGCAACGTGACAGTCCGGGCGTTGGCGTCCGGAAACCGCGTACGTGTTTAGTGGTGATACAAATGTGAAGGTTTGACTGCCGAGCTCATGTGCATGAGATTTATCTAATGGAATGGTGGATTGGGCGCCTAATGAGTCGTCACATCGCGATCGCTGTGGTCCGGTGCACCAGTGGAAAGGCAGACTAGTGCTGAGCGAACTGAAGGAGGAGGAATTGCTGAGTTTGTCGTGGAAAATATTCGGATACAGCTGCTAGTGGCCTGGGAAGAGAATTGGAGCTCAATTCTGAAGGGCTTGGTTGATGCAGAGGTGAAGACAGAGGCATCCTATTCAGGGATAGATAGCCTGTGGTCTCTGTTTGGGGGGGGGGGGTTCCTGAGCTTGGGTTTCAAGTCTCCAAGATGCCAAGGTTGCGCCGATCTCACCTCACGACTGTTGAGCCTCCGATTCTCAACATGCAAGTGATGCGTCAGATGTGATCCGATATCGTCCACTGGTGACCATGTAGCCTACGTAGTCTAGTCGATGTGAAGTGGTTTTCGAGAGCTTAGGCAGAGGATCCACAAATCGAATGAGATGCTGCTTGGAACCGGGTTCCGCAGGCGCTATCCTCCCGCATGCATGCCACCGGCCCAGCATCTTCAGTTGGTTCCCGGATGTCTCCCGAATGGGGATGGACTGATCAGCCCCCAAACCTTGCGCGATTGAGCATCGTCGAGCAAGATCCGGGTGTTCAGGAAGAGCACAGGACCGGTACTGTACGGCATGACCATGAGTCTATCATGCGGCACGATACGATGGCCGGGACCGGACCGGTTCCCCCGCGTTCTTCGACGAGGCGTTACATATACAGCTAGGATATATCGCCACGCTCCACCGTACACAATACCAACCCTCCAACACCACCGTCAACTATCAAGCCGCGCCTATAGCACATCAGACGCTCCACTCGCAAATTCCAAAATGCCTGCGGCAAAGGAGCAAAACGCATGGATCGGCTATCGGGGCGCCGCGGGTTGCGACCTTCGCAGTAAGTGGGCAACAACAAGACGTTGAACTATTGTGGACGAGACCCTGACCGATACGCCAGGTGACACCCAGACAACGCCAACGCCGTCAATGCTGGCTGCCATCGCCAATTGCACCCTACTAGACGATGTCTTCGAGGAAGACACTACGACTATTGACCTGGAAGCTCACTGTGCCGCCCTAGCCGGCAAGGAGGCTGGCCTCCTGATGATGTCAGGCACTATGGGCAACCAAGTCGCGTTGAGGTCTTTGTTGACCCAGCCACCCCATGGGGTTCTCTGTGATCACCGCTCCCATATCGTCGTGTATGAGGCTGGAGGGTAAGTGAACAGACCTAAAGAATTTCCCTGGTCATCATCATCATCATGGCTCACCATCTGCAGCGTGTCCTCCCTTACCGGCGCCATGCTGGAATGTGTACGGCCAAGTAACGGCATCCACCTCACGCTCGAGGACATCCAAGAGCAGGCCCACATCGATGACAACGTGCACACCTGCCCAACACGGGTCATCTCGCTAGAGAACACCCTAAACGGAATGTTGATGCCCCTGTCGGAGGTCCAGCGCATCTCCAAGTGGGCGAGGGAGCACGGCATCAAGATGCACCTCGACGGCGCACGGCTCTGGGAGGTCGCGGCGTCGGGTGCCGGGAGCATCAAGGACTTCGCCGAGTGCTTCGACACGCTGACGCTGTGCTTCTCCAAGGGCCTGGGCGCGCCGATCGGGAGCATCCTCCTCGGGACCAAGAGCACCATCAAGCAGGCGCGGTGGACGCGCAAGACCATCGGCGGCGGGCTCCGGCAGTCCGGGGTGGTGGCGGCGGCGGCGCGCGTGGCGGTGGACGAGACGTTCGGCAGCGACCCGAGCGGCAAGGACGGGCTGCTTCGGAAGTCGCACGAGATGGCGGCACAGGTGGCCAAGACGTGGACGGGGATGGGCGGCAGGCTCACGTACCCGCCGCACACCAACATGGTGTGGCTCGACCTCAAGGACGCCGGCTGCAGCGACGCGCGCATCGCGGAGCTGGGCAGGGAGCAGGGCCTGCGCCTGCTCGGGGGCAGGATCATCTGCCACTACCAGAGCTACCAGAACGCCGACGTCGTGGTGCCCAGGCTGGAAGCCATCTTCAAGACCATCATGGCGGAGAAGGGCAAGGGGGTGGCCGCTGCTAATGGAGGCGGCGACAAGGCGCTTTACAAGTAGACGCTCTGGTCTAGAATATACACATTTCTGTGTCGACGCAGCCAGACTACCACATGTTCTAGGCCTCCGACATTAGATGAACAGCCAGTGTGTCGAACGGGTCGTCTCCTGGGCCGACGGCGTGGCGTCCCGTCCCCAGCTGCCTCCTATGGGGCCGCCCCCGCCTCGTATTTGGACCCCAAGCCTTGTCCTAGCCATGAGCTTATGTCTACTTCTTCGCCCAATCCCCAACCTTGCACCAAGCCGGGCATGACACCGTTAAATGAAGATTGAACTATGGCCATAATCCTCAACCTCCCTCTGCCGGGTCCTCGATACACGTTCCTTGGCCTGCCAACTCGGCCCCTCCAAGCTGCATAAGTCGAATCTTGGCCCGTCCTAGACCTTGGTGATCATCCTCTTGGTCACCGAAACCGATCATAGAATCGAGTAACACTGATATCAATTCTACCTGAGAAGGGGTTCGGCCTCAGATCTGACGTCGGTCGGCTTCACGATACCTGCGCGCCTAGACGCTGCCCCAGACTAGCCTCACCTGCACCGGTCGATATTAGTCGCAAAACCCAAGGCCAGGCACCCCCAAGACTGGCCCAAAAGCAAATAAATACATAGCCAAGACTTAACCGACCTCCAAACTTTCCGAAGTTGCTTTCCGTCATGGGATCAACGAACGAGCTGGCGTGTATATATTTCCCGTTTTGCCTGCACCGTGAGCCTAATAGTTGAAAAGGCCCGCCAGGTTGCACGATGTTGGGCAATTTCCTTTAGATCGTACAACTCTACCCCTATTACTTCAAACACCACAGCTGCACAATCTCTCTCTCCTATTCAGATCGATTTATACCGGCTGTGTCTATGAACTAGGCAACGAGCAGGGCATGTCGCCTTTGTCGGCTCAGCAAACTCACTCCTCACAACAACTCACCGAGGCCACCGTGCCCGGAATGGAACTAGACAGGGAGTCACATATTTCGTGATGCCGACATTTCAAAAAATAGCAGCCTTCCTCGCTGCTATCACTGCGGGCTACAGCCAAACACTCGACGGGATTTACTACGATGGAGACAGCATTGCACCATGTAGCTCCGCGCTATACTGCTACGGCGATATCCTGGATTCCATCCAAAGGGCCAAGCCATTCGCCGACTCCAAGACTTTTGTGGACATGTAAGTCTCATGATACCCGTTCCGAAGTAGAAGAAGTCCCAGCTCAGCAGTCTCTAGGCCAACGAGAGTCCCACTGGAAGAGGTCCGAGCCGCTTATGACCAGTTGACGAAGCCACTCCAGAACAACACCGAGCTCCTGGACTTCCTGAGCAACAACTTTGGCCCCGCCGGCCAAGAGGTCGTCCCCGTAGACCCCGGGTCCCTGGGTGTCAACGCGAGCTTCCTCGGCGGGATCGCAAACGCTGTGAACAGGGAGTTCACCGAGGCCGTCATCGACCTGTGGCCTAACCTGACGCGCTCGGTCAACGAGTCCGCCGTCTGCGCCGAGTGCGACAACAGCCTACTATCCATCAAGCGGCCCTTCATAGTCGCCGGGGGCCGCTTCCGGGAGCCCTACTACTGGGACTCGCACTGGATCCTCCACGGACTGCTGCGCAGCGGCGGCAACTTCACAAGGATCGCGAGGAATCAGATCGAGAATTTCCTGGATTTCGTCGAGGACTATGGTTTTGTGCCGAATGGTGCTAGGGTGTACTATCTCAACCGTTCGCAACCGCCGCTGTTGGCGCAGATGGTCAGGATTTATCTCGAGCACACTGGGGACGCAAGCATTCTTGACCGTGCGATTCCCCTGCTGATCCGGGAGCATGACTTCTTCACGTCCAATAGGACTGTTCATGTCTCCGTTGGGTCCAGGAACTACACACTGAATAGGTAAGGAGACCACGCAAAACATGGAAAGCTAAGCCGCTCGCTTTGCAGGGCACTCACACAGGCAACAGATACAACGTCGCCAACACCGAGCCACGGCCAGAGTCCTACTACGAGGACTACACACAAGTCAACAACGCGTCGTACTACGCAAAAGACGGCAGGGTCTTCCCGACCAGGAACACCACGCAGGCCGAGAAGGACCTTCAGTACAAGAATCTCGCGTCGGGAGCCGAGTCGGGTTGGGACTTCAGCACGCGGTTCATGAGGGACCCGACCATCGCCGCCAACGACACCTACTTCCCGCTGGCGTCATACAATATCATCAACATCATACCTGTCGAACTCAACTCGATCCTGTACTGGAACGAGGTCACCATCGCCGCGTTCCTGCGCCAAAGGCAGCAGCAGGCTCCCAGCGCCACCGCCGAGACCGACGCAGACGCATGGGACGCCCGCGCCGCGTCCCGCAGCGAGGCCATGTACTCGGTCATGTGGAACGAGACGCTGGGCGGCTACTTCGACTTCAACCTGACGTCGGGCTCACAGGACGTCTTCTGGGCGCGGGACGCGGACTCCCTCCCCACCGAGCAGGCCGGGACGGAGCCGGGCCAGCAGGTCGTCTTCAACGTCGGGCAGCTGTCGCCGTTCTGGACGGGCGCGGCGCCGCGGTCTCTCGCCGGGGACCCGGCGGCCGTGAGGAGGGCGTTCGCCCGCGTCGACGAGTACCTCGGCTCGCGGAGGGGCGGGATCGCGGCGACTAATTTTGTGTCCGGGCAGCAGTGGGACCAGCCCAGCGTGTGGCCGCCGCACATGCACATCCTCATGGAGGCGCTTCTGCGGACGGCGGAGGCTGGGGGTGAGGGTGAGAGTGAGGATTGGGCGTGGGCACAGGACCTGGCGCTGAGGCTTGGGCAGAGGTATTTCGACTCGGCGTATTGTACCTGGTGAGTGAGACCCGCGGCGGTATTCTTTCACGTACTGGCCGGCTCCTGGACGCGGCAAATACAATTACTTCTCATGGAACAAGTAGCTGACACGACACCAATGAAGGCGCGCAACAGGCGGCGGGACCCCGAGCTCGCCCCCGCTGGCCAACCCGCCGCAGGACCTCGGCGGGCAGATGTTCGAGAAATACTCGGACCAGTCGCTCAACGAGGCCGGCAGCGGGGGCGAGTACGTGGTGGTCGTGGGCTTCGGCTGGTCTAACGGGGTGCTGATCTGGGTGGCCGACACGTTCCGCGACAGGCTGCAGACGCCCGCGTGCGGGGACCTCACCACACGGGGCGACGCGAGGAAGATGAAGGAGAAGAGGATGAGCGACCGTGGTGGGCATGGCGATGGCTCGAACGCCATCAGCGCGGTGAGGCTTGATTATTTCGATGCGGCTTGGACGAGTGAGAATGTTGGGGGTCTTCATGGGGTGAGGTAGCACCTGTTTTTGTGTTGTGAGTGGACTTATCATTCTCAATATGGTCTCTTAACATTGATAATATTATCAATGCCAGCGATCAGACATATACAATACGTTTATTAAGATTAATTTGAGAGGTTGATTGTCCACTTATCGTTCCGCTCTCCGACTCGCTTCATAACTGTGGTCTGTTTACCATGTTCGTAGTTTGATCCATCCCGATCGCAATTTGTCGCCAGGACAAATCGGTGCTGTCTCGTCTTCGCAGCCGCTGGGCGTAACCTTCTGCTCATAGTTCGTTCCATCGCGAGATTCGCTGTTGTGGGATTCCGTGCCGCTCTCGATAGTACCGTCTCCTGGTTGCACGCGGCACGGGCAAGTGAATAAGCCAGGCGCAGAATCGCCTGCGTTCTTCAGATGACCCCTTCCAACCCGGGACACTCTTCCCTCAGAATTCCGTAATCCCTCGTACCCAGGGACTGCCCGTCCTTCCAGATAGCCTTCCTTCTCAGGCCTTCAAACTGAAACCCAGCCTTCTTCAGTACTGCCTCGCTCGCCGGATTTCCCTCGTAGACGTGGGCCTCGACCCTCAGGAGGTCGGGAAACGTCGCGAACGCCCATGCGGTGAAGGCGGCAACGACCTCGCCAGCGTAGCCCCTGCCCCAGTGCTCGCGGCCCAGCCAGTAGCCGATCTCCACGGTGCGGGCCTCGACGTCGGTGAAGGGCTTGAGGCCGACGCCGCCGACGAAGGCGCCGTCCGAGGAGCGGCAGATGGCGTAGTTGAGAAGGATGCCCTTTTTATGTGTGTTAGTTACCTTGTCCTTACCATGGAGGAGTGATGCATTCTGGGACATTCCAAAACACGACAGACGGGGGACCGTAAAAGGGGAGGGCTTGTACTTACCTCGGGCCGCAGGGGGCTAGCCGACTTATTCGTGAGCGCCATGGTGTTGATGAAGAACTCGGCATTCTGCAGCTCGTAGGGGTGGGGAAAGGTGTTGCGCATCCACCTCGCTATTTCCCAGTCGTTGCCCTGCTTCGCGCTGGCTGCAGAGTCGGTTGGGTGGTATGGTCGGACGAGGGTTTTGGCGAGGGTGAGTATGGGCGTTGTGGGAAGTGATGGTATCGAGGTCGCGTGTGCCGTGGCGGAGGCCATCGTGAGTGTGGTTCTGAGAGTGTCTCAGGGGCACAGACTATGTGCTCGGGAGAATTCCGTGTTCGATCGGCTGTGACGGCTAGTACGGACACATTGGCGTCTTGGAACTTAGACTGATGAGAGACCAAGTGCTGGAGGTGACCATTCCATTATATGCAGCTTGCTTGACGAGCTGATGAGTCACGTCGGGCGAGTTGCTTGATCAGACATGATCTTGCTGACAGTCTCTCTCACCGAGGGACAGGGTCAGCCGTGAAGTAGTCGCACCCACACATCCACACATCCACACATCCACACATGCGCAACTATTGCCGGCAGACTTTTCCTCTTATGGGAGGCAAGGGTGATCCTCCCGCACCGCTGCGCCGTAACAAGCTGTCGGAATATGGCTGAGACGGCAAAAAAGATGGGATGCTGGTCGTTGGACGTTGTGACTGCTCACATCATCGAGCTCAGAGCTGGGGATGGGGGAGCCAGTGCCCTGTTTGGCTCGACCAACTGCGCACATGTATCACCCCGCCGGTAGGACCAACCGCGATGCGAGCAGGACTTCTGCCGATATTGCCATTTGACCCATGCCACTGGCGTCATAACATGACGGCACTGTTCTCGCCGAAGAAAAACTTGGGTGAAACTAGCAAGGTAGAACGAAGGGGGTGAGATAATGGCAAGCAAGACGGGCTGGTAACAAGTCCTATCTAGACTTACATACTCGCACCTACTATATTATACGTACCAAGATACGCTGGACCCAACAATAGACCCTGGCAGAAGGGGAGGGGCCATCGGGAGTACCACGCCAGGCCCCCGGTGCTGACTGCAGGGGACCTAGTGGGGGCTGCAGACCAATGCAGGGTCCTGATTGGGACACCCCAGTGCTAAGACCGGGGAAGCTGCTGCTCTACAGCTGAGACTACACGTGCTTGGGACCCGCGAGCCGCGCAACCGCATTGGAAAATGTGAGGTGGCCTTTCGGACCCAGAGCAGACCACAGCCAGAGCACACTACACTTCAGGCTAAGCTCATCAGCCTCGCCGTCGACAGTCACCACCACTGCCCTCTCACCCTCCTTCGCCCTCTTCTCACCTGACCTGGCCGGCTGGCTTCAGTTGCTCTGCTCCATGGTCAAGTCCAATTGACTTCTGTTTCTCATGACATCTGTCTGAGCTATTCCCGCCGCTCCTTCATCGTGGATCGGTCCCGTCGCATTCCCTCGCGTGCCGTCCTTCCTCTGCTCCACGCTGGAAGCTGCTGAGCGACCCTGCAGCTGTCAAACTCCTCATATCTGTGTCGCAACTCACCACCAAGATGTCTGCAAAGTCTCGTTTCACAAGGCTTGACGCCTTTACGAAGACCGTCGAAGATGCGCGCATCCGAACAACCTCGGGCGGCATCGTCACCATCGTCTCGCTGCTCGTAGTTTTGTACCTGGCATTGGGCGAATGGGCAGACTATAGGCGCACAATAATACACCCAGAGCTTATTGTCGATAAAGGACGGAGTATGTCATTGCTACATCTACCCACCCACACCCCCTCCCCATCAGAGACCACAGACTGGGCGGGCTGACTGATGGCGATCACTCAATTAGGCGAGCGGATGGAGATCCACCTGAACATCACCTTCCAACGAATCCCATGCGAGCTCCTGACCCTCGACGTGATGGATGTCTCGGGCGAGCAGCAGCACGGCGTGCAGCACGGTGTCAGCAAGGTGCGCCTCCGCCCCGAGTCCGACGGAGGCGGCGTCATCGACACCAAGGCCCTGGCCCTCCACGACGACGACGAAACCGCTAAGCACCTCGACCCCGACTACTGTGGTGGCTGCTACGGCGCTGCCGCCCCGCCCAACGCCATCAAGGCCGGCTGTTGCCAGACCTGCGACGAGGTGCGCGAGGCTTACGCCCAGGCCTCCTGGGCCTTTGGCCGCGGCGAGAACGTCGAGCAGTGCATGCGGGAGCACTACGCCGAGAGGCTGGACGAGCAGCGCCACGAGGGCTGCCGCATCGAGGGCAGCCTGCGCGTCAACAAGGTCGTCGGCAACTTCCACATCGCCCCCGGCCGCAGCTTCAGCAACGGCAACATGCACGTCCACGACCTCAAGAACTACTGGGACACCCCCGTCGCTGGCGGCCACCGTTTCTCACACACCATCCACCAGCTGCGCTTCGGGCCCCAGCTTCCCGAAGAGATCGTCGAGAAGCTGGGCACAAAGTCTCTGACCTGGACCAACCACCACGTCAACCCCCTGGACGGCCTTGAGCAGGTCACCGACGACCCCAACTTCAACTACATGTACTTCGTCAAGATCGTGCCCACCTCCTACCTGCCCCTCAGCTGGAGCAAGAAGTACCGCGACCTGATGACCGACGCGAACGCCGCCCTCGGCCAGTTCGGCCAGAACGACGACGGCAGCATCGAGACCCACCAGTACTCGGTCACGAGCCACAAGCGCAGCCTGTCCGGCGGTGACGACTCCGCCGAGGGCCACGCCGAGCGTCTGCATTCTAAGGGCGGTATCCCAGGCGTCTTCTTCTCATACGTAAGTTATACCTCGCCCTCGCCGTCCGCTTGAATCGAAACATGGGCATCACAGGGCTCGTCAAGCTGACACGTTGGCCATCAGGATATCTCGCCGATGAAGGTCATCAACCGTGAGGAGCCAGCCAAGTCGTTCGCAGGATTCCTCACTGGGCTGTGCGCCATTCTCGGTGGCACCCTGACGGTCGCCGCTGCGGTGGACCGGTTTGTGTTCGAGGGCGCTACGAGGTTGAAGAAGTTGAGGGCCAAGGATCTATAGGTATCATGTGATCTGAGACGGGCCAGAGCAAAGGGGGCGAGAGCAGCTAGAGCTACACGGTTGATCTCCGGGCCTTCAAGGTTCATCGCGCCTTTTGTTTTGCTTTTGCATCGGCTATGGCGTTTGGGTTAGGTAGTCGGGAAAATCTCAGGCTTATGTTTGTTCTTCTCAGTCTGAGTGCCTCTAACAGGGGCTGGTGAAACACCATGGGTTGGCTCATGAGCGATAACTCCTCAGACATGTGCTCAGTCATTGTGTGGGAAGGGGTCGCTAGCCGAATCCCCCTTTGGCCATCTTGTTGGTCAGTGTCAATACTCCAAACTTGTCTTTGCTGGCTGCTTCTTGTAGTGATTACCTGAGTGGTCGCCTCTACTTTGAACCAATTTTGCTCTCTTGTGCGAGTCCACACAGGTTCTTTTGTAGACGGAAGGCTCTTGGCTACACCTTGCAATTATTTTGGAAGAAAGTGCCCAATACACTTAGGTAGTGTCTCGAGCTCTCATAACGCTACGAACAGACAGATGGGGAGAAGAATTGGGACCATAGTGTAAGAAAAACAAAGAAGCAAAGTGCTATTGTCTGGAAGCGAAGGGACACTAAGTAAGTGGGTGGTCTCGTTTTTGATCTGTATACATATGCCTCTTAAGCAGTATGCACCCAGTCCCTTCATACAGTGATAAACGCTTAAACACCTAGCGTTAAAAAAAGTACAACACTAAGTAATTACCTCGGTAGTTTGAAGGCCAATAGGACTTGGACGTTCATCCTGTCCGCTCTAGCTGTGTGTCATTCTGGGAATATTGAGCAGCAGCATGACTAATTTCCGAAAAGCTGAATTATTGATATACTGGCATTTCCCTGAGGCCAACCAATGTGTAAGCAGAGACATCCCCAGAGGCAAGAGACAAACCAAAGCTTACCAATGCAGCGACAACTTAGGTTCATAGGCCGGCTCATTGAGAGCAAGACTTCATTTCTCGAGCGACTTGTGACACTTCTCAGCTGAGAATGGGACAGTCTGGGAGCAGTGTCCATGGGGAAGGGTTTCTCCCCTCCTGGTATTCTTTTTCTTTTCCGAACAGAGTGTGAAGGAAACGGCGCATGGCGCGGGAAAGGCATAAAGCGATATTGCACCTAGCCGGGAACATTATTCTGAGCAAGCCAACCTATATGCCTATCATTCTCAAGCGAAAAGTACTCCTCATGGAGTTTAAAACTCGAAACAAATTGAATATATATATATATATAAACTTAAAGCATCTTCTCCCTCCTAGCGAAGCTCATTCGCTCTTTTCGCCCGTACTTCCTTAATCTCTTATTCCTCTTGTCTGCGAGGGGAAGTTTTTGATTACCCCATGCCTCTAGGTTCGTGACACGGCAATGATAGGTCTCTATCTTCGATACATAAGATGCTGCCTCATGTGAAACTCCTCATCTAAACAGAACCATCGACAAGGTCTCTCTGACAGGCCGCTGTTGCCAGGATAACAGCTTCCACCTCGACAATTCGGAAGGTCTGATCATGCTCCAAGCTGGTCTCGTGGGACGAGCAGATAACGAAGGGGACTTCGTACAGCTATAGAACATAGAGGGATACCCGGATAGATATATAATGACCATTCATTAAACTGTCAACGTGGCAGAGCAAGACTTTCTACCATAGAGCAATGCTAGGAAAGTAGCAGATTCAGTCTTTCATCAACAAACAGTGCAACATCTTCAAAGCGCACAAATGGAGAAACAAAAATAAAAAAGGACACAAAGCAGTGGGCACACTGCACCACGCATGTGTGCCAGACAATATCAGGTGAGTGTGGCTGCTCCCCCAGCTGCACCGTGCTATTAAGCGCGCTGCGCAAGTCCCGGGGTACGGTACCGAGCACTAACTAGGCGCGGGCGTCACCCAACAAATAGATGAACGCCGAATGATTAAAAAGTAAAGTCAACGTGGCCAACCTTGGTATACAGAAATCTAGTCGCGAAGCTTATGATCTTTTGTCTCAGCTAGTGCTGTACATGATATTGCCTACCCGGCAATACTGCTGAAAGTGTGCACCCAGCCTGCCAGCGATGCGCCGTCAATTAAACATGCATTATGCGGCGTGCTCAATATCGAAATATGGGGTCATGGCGTCTTGATTCAGATGCATGGCATCGGCTGCTTGCATCTTCTCCAGTCGGTTCGCTGCCGGGATGTTCGCCAGCCAGGTTGTTTGCTACCTCGGCAATGCGGTAGCAGTCGAGAACATATGGAAATAATCAATACACGGGCATTAATTAGACTTGCCCTATAGTACTGTTTTCTCCGGTTTCTGTTACGAAATGCGTACCGCGTCGCGAGCAAGCAGATGAGCAGCTGAGCTCGATCCGGATACATGGGGCATACCGGAACCGGGGTCTGCCCCGGAAGGGCAGCCAGACAGACACGAAAGAACGCGTCCCTAGTCCGGGAGTGGTAGGCGAGCCCGTAATTACACACGTGCATAGCAAGCATGCCGGCAAGGGGAGGAAGGAAGAGGCGGCGGCTCTGCGCGCGCTCTCACGTGGCCGGGCCCAAGCGGTGTGGAGCAAAGGCAGTCCCGACATTTCTTCAGACATAACAAAGGGAGAAAAAAAAAGTACGCTGTGCCCCGTGCGCCATGTACGTGTGCTTGTGTGTGTGTGCACTGGACGCGCGAGGAGCTGCGCCCAGGCGGGTGAATGATGAAGCCTGGCCAAATTGCGCCCTTCAATCACCGAGACATGGGCGAAATGGTGGCACCCGGGCCGTTGCAGGCGATACCCACCGGTTAGCAGCAGCAGCAGCACATGGGAATTGCTGGGGTTCGGGAGGGAGGACGGGGCTGGGTTGACTGATGCCCGGCAAATCGAGGAGCTCGATGTGTATGTATGTGTCATGGAGAAGCAAAGCTTCATCTCGAGGCTGCGACGGTGCAATTTCAGGGACTTTTCGTCACAACAAGAGAAGTGCAGCCAGCCCACCCCGAATGCACAAAAAATGATCCTCGCAGGGCTCAACTGGGAGCGTGGAGTCTGGTGGCCGGGGCCACACGGTGGCTTGCGCCGCGCCCGTTTTTTCCTTCTCTGCCTTCTTTCCATCTCTCTCTAGTGGCCGGTACTGTGCATTGTTTACGTGATGGGGCTGGCTGAATGGCTGGCTGGCCGACTGGCTGGCTGCCCGGCAGACGTTGTTGTGACTGGGGACGGCCTCATTTCGAGCCTAATTTCCGCGGGGAATGTCGGCCGAGGTGGGTACCACCCAGGCTAAACAGTCCTTTCTCCACAAGGGGGCCCGCGGCCAGGCCCCCTCCTCGTCTCGTCTGCGTCGAGGGAAGAAGCCCCCGGGGGATCGTTTTAGGGCGGACGCGTCTTGGAATCGGCGGGATCGGCGAGCTAATGTCGGTCATCTCAGTTCGAGGGGTGGAAGCTTCATTAGCCCCGGAGGGTGGACTGCGACGGGCTGCCCACGATGGTGGCATTTGTGAGAGTTGTGACAAGCTGAGGTGAGGTGAGGTGGTATGGGTGGCTTACTTGTCTCCCGGCAGGACCAGGACTTGACGCGCCAGGTGACTTGATGGTTTCTGATAGTTTGGACGGCCGGCCGGGCTCAATCAAAGTGATGGAACCAATGCAGACATGACAGCCGTTGTGAAGACTGGAGGAGCGGGGGTTTTTGGCCCGGGATGCAACTCTGAAATCTTGCCCGATCCAGGTTCAAGCCTGGAATGCTGAAGCATGGGCCCCGAAGAGCCCAGCCAGTCAGCCCGTTGAAGCTGGGCGGGCGTTGGTTGACGACGGAGCCGCGAGGGCAGGCAAAGCAGCCAGGCAGTGTTGTTGGTCTCGTGATGCAGGTTCAAGTTGCGGCCCGATGAGATACGTGCCTCACTCGATCGCTGGCCGTATCCTCCCCGCCTCCCAGGTTCGTGATACCCATCCAGGCGTGTACGTGCGTATGCAAGTCCTGCGAGTACAGTACTAGGCATGTGGGCAGCCCTGACAGGCTCGTATTGGACGACAACACCATCTGCAGCAGACCAGATGTTGTGGACCTGGAACTGCGGAGTTGCTGCTGCTTGCAGGCCGGGCAGGCCCCAGTGCGACGACAGACCCGAGGAACCGGGCGAGAGCGGTCTATGGTCTCGCTCAGGTTAGAGGCAGCATCCATGGCCCATGTGTTCTGGAACGCAAGGCTGCGTCTGCCATCACTACATGGACTGTGGTACGCTACACTATACCGCTATGGTAGAGAGATCTCCCATCGCCCTCGATTAGCAGCTGATCGATCCCGTGGATCGCCTGGGGCAAGCAAGCAAGCAAGCAAGCAAGCAAGCAAGCAAGCAAGCAAGAACAAGCAAGCAGAGAATCTCGTATTACGTCGTCCAAGGCGACTGAGCCTCACAGCACAGCAGGCCTAGAGTCGCCTGTGGGATTCTGTCCTCTTGTCCGCCCCCAAGCCCCCCCTCTTTCCCTGCGCTCCTGCGCTCAATGTCCGAGATGCTCGCCATGACCATCCATCATCAATCCATCCGTCTGCAAGATGAGATAATCCGGATAGATGCTGCGCATGCTGCTAAGAGGCTTCAAGGCGGGTTATGATCTGTCTATCTGCATCTGGAGAAAAGAGACCCGGACTCGGCCCTGATGACGACGCCAACAACAGGCCTCCCATCTGCTGTAGATCACTTAACCTGGCCTCAGACAATAGCTGAGATGGGACGTAAATATTGCCACCATTGCTGGATGTGTGGATGGCTCCATGCCTGGTTGGGTGCTGGCCAGGGAGAGGCAACCTTGGAAGGCTGTAAGAAAGGGGGGCGTTCGATGACTCCAGGCACGCCAGGGTTCGTCCGTCTTTTCCCAACCACGCCTCTGTGATCCTTGCGCCTGGCCTAGCGAGGTGGGCTACAAGTGGGCTGTTCCAATTAAAGCCTGCCACCCCTGCATCGACGGCCTTAGCGGTGCTACCCATGCCTGCCATGTACCCATGTACCCACGTACTCAGGTACCCAGGCACCTTGGCTGTTTTTGTCTGGCTGGCCGTTCGCAGGGTCGGGAGGGTCTCTCACTCATGCCAATTCTCTGGACCAGCGATGGGTACCAATTCAATTGACCTTGGTGCGCCTGTCTCCTGAAGTCCACGGTTTCTCCTTCTCGATGACTTTCCACCACGACAACCACCACCACCCCGTTCCTTTCCTGTTGGTGTGCTCCCTGGTAGGCGTTCCCCGACCGTCTCTCCAGCGTCGTCGGCAGCAGTGCAGTCAGTAGTCATCCGGAAGGAGACGATCGACGGTCGCATTGACTGGGCTTGACTTTTTGCTGCGGTGGTGTCCACGGGTCACCTCATCGCCAAGCAACTCCTCCGGCCTGCCTGCTTGTTCGCGTCTCTTCAGAGGCCCCGAGGTTCCAGGTCAGGCGGACAGACGGACAGACAGACAGAGAAAACAAGACGCTCGTTCCCCCCAGCCGCACTCCCCTCTTCTGCCTCTGCCCCTACGTTCGTTGTTTGAAGGGTTTCCAATTGTTTCGGTCTTGTGGACCAACGGGTTTCCACGGCCTTTCCAACCTCATTGAGTGACGGGTGCAAGCAGCTCTGGGAAAACTCCCGACCAGGCCAGCCCAAGAGTCCTTCGCTGCCATCGCCCAGGGTGCAAAGCAGGACACCCATCAAAAGGGGTCCAACGCCACTACGACACCAGCCCTCCAACTGAATTTACCACTCCACGATCTTTCTACGCGTCTTCCGATTGCCGGCAGCATTTTTGCATGCAGTTTCGAAAGATTCGGCCCCAGCGACGGATCCGTTTATCGTTCCTGACAACATAGCATCCTTTCTCAACCTTCTTCACCCCCCGCGTCTCTCCCGCTTTCAGGGGTGTGTACATTGTTCGTGCGCCGCTGCCCATAGATCGAGCTCGACAGCCCAGAACCAATTGCACAACCTGTCCACGTCTGCCAGGTGATACACCATCTCCTCTGATTGACGTAGGGCATACAGTCATCGCGCTCAAGCCGACTTTTATTTTCCCCTCTTTCATCAAAGGGCACCCGATCCAGTGCCATATTTGGAGGTCGACGCCACAACCGACAGAGCGCCGCCCCTTGCGCGCGTCCCTCGATAGGAGAGCATCATTCCCCCGACGTCATACCTTTTCGCGCATCGCTCCCGAGCCCGAACGCGACCTTTTCAACCCTTCTAGAAGACTCAGCTGCACCAAGTTCAATGACTTGAGCAGCTCACCATGTCGACCCCAACAAGACCCAATTTCATCGACATACGCTCCGAGTCGCAAGCTTCTTCCATCCCGCGCCCACTAAGGTCCCCTCGCCTACATGTCGCCGGGGAGCATCCGCCGGAGCTCTCGCCTCTCGATGCGTTCGCTCTGCAGAGCCGGCTGCTGGCCAAGCAGCTGGAGGAGAGCGCCAAGGCCGGTAGGAGAATGAGCCGTCTGCCCCCATTGACGACAGAGAGTCCTCTCATCGTACAAGGGAGATCTGAATACTTCCGGTCAATGTCGGCCGAGTCTGAATCTGACGCCGGTGGTGACGGACCTCAACAACACTCGGCTGGTCCTGGGATGAGGGCAGAATTGGCTGAGTCGCCCGAGCGACCACAGTCTATGCACCCACGAATGAGCCACATACCACCGACTCCGGATACCTCGATCCCCATACCGACACCAAACTCCTTTGAGCAGCTACGAGGTCGGCCACTGGGCAGCCATGATGACAAGACAAGCTATTTTGGCGCTAGGAGGGAACACTCGCCGTCGTCCTTCGACAGCGCCAGCATTGATGCAC
Source organism: Diaporthe vaccinii (assembly GCA_039880775.1). NCBI lineage: Eukaryota > Fungi > Ascomycota > Sordariomycetes > Diaporthales > Diaporthaceae > Diaporthe > Diaporthe vaccinii. The sequence goes on from JBCEDN010000002.1 coordinate 1,332,591, forward strand.
GGGCAGCCGCCGAAGCGGATTCCACACCACAGGAACTGCTGGCCGAGCCGTCAGCGACCCCCAGCCAGGCCTTGTCATCACCTCGCAAATTGGAACACAAGACTTCGCACGAGTCTCTCGCTCCTCCAAGGACTACATTCCCAGCCAGGACTTCCAGCATCAAGTCACAGACGACAGAAGATGGTGTCGATGACGACGTCCTGGGCTCCTCCTTCCATTCTAACCGATCACGCAAGCTCTCTTCGAGCAGCGGCGGCGTCTTTTCGCCCCAACACCAACAGCGATCTCCATCGACAAGCTCCAACATATCTGAACTACCACGCCCAGCGTTCAACTTCTCGAGGCCGATGAGCCGGGCAGGAACACCTGGGCTGGAGACACCATCACGTTTGGACCCGCCCGCGCGGCAACCATCCTCCGACAGCCATTCGTCTTTTTTCTTGGCGGACGACGCAAGCAACACTCCCGTCAGCATGAACAGCGAGGGGTTCCCAGATATCGCCGAGGACGGGAAACCGGGTTCGAACACATACATCTACTCAAAGTTTGACCTTCCCCGAGGAAAGACAATGCAACGGTCGAATTCCAAGGATCGAGTACCGGCCTCAGGGACTTTCCAGTGGCAACAGCCCACCGGGGCTCCTAGTGATGAGCACACGATTCCCTCCGTTGGTCAGGCGCCACCATCCCCGCCCACTAGGCCCTCCAGCTCTGCAAGTCGGGAGTTGAGGAGACCCTCAGGTGAAACGAGCCTGGATGTACCACGTCCCACAACGCAACCGTCACCGAGTGAGAATCGACCGGCTACCAGCGGCGGGCGTGCCTCCGAGGATGCACAAAGAGGTCGCAGCGAAAAGCGACTTGGGACCGCGACAACCAGTGACGCAAGCACCATCAAGGCTCGTTCTCAGCACTCAATCGCCACGACGATGGCGGATACTCCAGCAGAAGAGCATGTCAGCAAAGCCATTGCCCTGCATGAAGAAGGCAAGGTGAATGAGTCGACCTACCACCTTCGCTATGCTGCGAAGCAGGGCGACCCCGTGGGAATGCTGCTATTTGCACTGGCATGTCGGCACGGCTGGGGTATGCGAGCCAACCAGGCAGAAGCTGTAATATGGCTTCGCAAGGCTGCCGATTGCGCGGGCGTCGAAATTGCAGAGGACGAGAACAACGCCAAGGAGGGCCAGCATGTGGATGTAGCAGGGCGCAAGACGCGTAAAGCGCAGTTGGCCCTGAGCATCTATGAGCTTGGAGTGAGCCACATGAACGGATGGGGCATTGAGCAGGATAAAGCTCTTGCCTTGCGTTGCTTCGAAATCGCCGGAAGTGAGTGTGCCCCCCCCCAAAGACCCTCATACTAGGAGCGCCACTGACTCAACCTCGAATAGGCTGGGGCGATGTTGATGCTCTTGCCGAGGCAGGTTTCTGCTATGCCAAAGGCGTTGGCTGCAAGAAGAACCTCAAGAAGGCGGCCAAATTATACCGCGCGGCCGAGGCCAAGGGTATGAGCATGGTCGGTAACAGCTGGTAAGTTTGCACCTCCGGTGAATATTGTTGAGATGTGACCTGTGGCTAAGTGTGCAATTGCAGGATCCACAAGCCCAAATACAACGAGGATGAGGATGAGGAGAATGACGATGCGAGGAGCACCAAGTCGCGATCCAAGTCCAAGTCCCGGTTCTTTGGCAAAGTTCGGTCCCACACCACCACCGGCGCACCATAATCCCTTGGCTGCTCTGGACCTGCGAGAATCGCCAATTTCTTTTCATGATGATGACCATATTTCCTTTCTACCTCTCATATAGGAGTTTTCCTTCTACTTTAACCTTGGGGAGGGGCATTGGCAGATTTGCTCACGAGCATTAACGAATTCCTTGCTCTTCCTGGCATTTTGCGTTCGACGGGATTACCTGGTGGCACAACAAACACAATTTGAGATACCGCAAGGGCATAGCGGGGCCTGCCTTTTTTTCCATTCAATTTTCTTTTTGTTTTGTTATCTTCTCTTGCTGCTTTTCTGGTATTCCCCGTTCCTGGAAGGAGAGGAATAGGCCGAAAGACCTTGCTTTTATCTTCCTCGTGGGCTTCGATTTTTGGAACAATGTCTCCAGAGACATGAGATCAGTGGCATGTTGTACAAAGATCTCGGAGTGTTTAAGATACTGAGGGAAAAGAGAGAGAGAGAGAGAGAGAGACAGAGAAGTAGGAGAAGCTGGGCTGGCATGGGAGAAGATTGACCTCAGGGTGTTTACCACTGTACATAAACATAACCTTTTGACATATTGCCCATCGACGGTGGTCGAATATGGTTGGCACTGGAGGGGGCTTTCTCAAGCTTTGAAAGCGATTTAATTTTGGTTTGCGACTGAGCTGGTCCAATCACACAAGCTTCTCTCCCTCTCCTCTCTCCTCTCGTCCCTCCTTGCAAGTACGCTCTTGACATGAACACGTGAACAATATGTGAAGATGGGGAGTGCAGCAGTCCCCGTGGTTGTGGTCCTACACTTTGTGGTCCTACCATGCGTGGGGCGCGTCGGCATCGGTCACTCATCGCGGTGGATTGAGAGCTCGGCTCGGCAGGGACGGCTCTTGCTGTTGCAGCTCTGGGAGTGTCACGCCAGGGCCCAGGGCCAGGGGGCATGGGTGGGCGCTGCTGTGTCTCACCACAGCATGTGAAAGTGGAGTCCCGAGCAGAAAGAGAAGCCGTTAGCTACCTCCCATCTGGGGCGGCATCTCACGCAAAACGTCATTCCCGTACCTAGTACGAGGCCACAGCAGACGCCCCGTCACCCCGGGCTAAAGTGTGCGCTGCTGGCTGAGCGCCGCCCCTTGCTGACGGGCCCTTCCACAGTCCGGAATCTTCTGACGATCGCAACTGACCAGTCTCATTCTCAATCCCATTTTCTATCTAGCTCTCGTCCTCTCCCTTCCCTCAGTCCCTATCACCTCACCTCACCCTGGCTTGGGCTTGGCCACTCTCCTCTCGCCGCAAAAGGTGTCAAGACATATGAATGCTGCCCGGAATCCCACCCAATTGACGCAGCCAAGCAAGAGCTTGTGACCCTAGCTCCCGAGCTCTGCCCAGCTACTTCGCAGCTGCGAGCCCCTGCCACCTCCCACCACTAACTGCGCAACATATCCAAGAACCATCTTGAGCAAGGACTCCAGAAATTGAAACCTCAGGCCGATACCAGAGCAGAGGCAGCCATTATGACTCCCTCCAACGATGCAGGTGAGATTCCAGCAGCAACTCCCATGCCGCCGGCCGCGCCGCCGGACCCGGACCATGACCCGGATCTCGAGCTTGAGATGGACGATTACAGGCACAGCAGCGCTAGCAGCAGCCCGCCTACGCACCCGGCCTTCTTCATGGCTTCTCCGGTAGCTGCCCACGCAGGAGCAGCCGGGGGTTCAACTCCGGGCAAGGAGAATGTCTGCCCCTCTCCCATGGCAGCCGCATTGTCCCCGCTGGGGTCACCGCTGGCCATGCACCTGAGCGGGAAGAAGGCGCCGCAAAGGCCTGCTGCCAATGCTGGGGCTGTCCTGAACAAGTTCATCGATGACTGCACGAGCCGGTCTCCCCGGGGCGGCGCTCAGAGACGGGGGCTAGGAGATATTGACAACAGTGTTACAGCTGCACAGCCGGCAAACGATGCGGCACCGGCCGCTGATTCGAACGCGAGCAAGAAGAGCAAGCGCAAGTCGAAGAAGACCAACGGTGTGAAGGAGAAGAACAAGGCGAACGGTGATGACCAGCAGGCCTCTCAGCCCGCATCGTACGCCGAGGCCGTCAAGGAGGACCCAGCCGACGTCACGAATGGAGAACATGGAGATGTCACAGAGAAGAGTAACGGTCAAGGTTCGAATCAAACAGTCAGCGCGGAAGTTGTCGCAGAAGAGGAGTTGGGCGGCGATGCGAGTAGGCCAGAGGCCAAAGATGCCGAAGCAAAGAATGGCGACAACAAGGATGCTCAGCCTACAGCAGCCGGCAGCTTGACATTTGCAGAAGCAGTCAAGGAAGGCCCAACCGACACGGCTACGACGAACGGCCAGGCTACGGATCACGGTGATGCCAAATATAGGAGTATTGAGAAGAGCAGCACGCGAGAGCAGGACAACGTATCTGCTCACTCCAGCCAGGGTTCTACTGCCGTCGACTACCCCGACATTCCTTCGGACGCAGAAGATCGTGGGGAGGAGGCAGAGCGGCGGCTTGACCAAGAGAAGGCTCCGGAGGTCGCTGGATTGCGGTGGGCTCCGCTCAGGGTGCCATTCAGACGTCGGCTGCAGACCCTGGCAGTCCTGTTCCATTGTCTGTGTATGGGGACCACGCTGTCCATCTTCTTTGGATTCTGTGCGATACCGTTGCTATGGCCTCTACGTAAGTCGTCCATGTTTCAGTCGCTTAATCGTTGCGGTATCAAGTTCTCACCACTACACTAGTTATAATATACCTGGTGTCGATCCTGTTCGCTACAGATGCCGTCGACGGCAAGCTCAGGAGGCGAAAGGAGTGGGTCCGCAGGCTGCCCATCTGGAAGTACTTCGCCGAGTACTACCCCGCCAAGCTTCACAAGACGCACGACCTCCTCCCGACGCGCAAGTACATATTCGGGTACCACCCGCACGGTATCATCTCTCACGGGGCGTGGGCGGCGTTTGCAACGGAGGCACTGGGGTTCTCGGACAAGTTCCCGGGCATCACCAACAGCCTGCTGACGCTCGACTCCAACTTCCGGCTGCCGCTGTACCGCGAGTACGTCTTCTCGATGGGGGTGCTGTCGGTCAGCAAGGAGTCCATCACCAATATCCTGACGCGCGGGGGCCGCAACGGCGAGGGCATGGGCCGGGCCGTGACGATCGTGGTGGGCGGGGCGCGCGAGTCCCTCGAGGCGCAGCCGCGCACGACGCGGCTCATCATCAACGAGCGCAAGGGCTTCGTCAAGCTGGCGATGCGCACGGGGGCGGACTTGGTCCCCGTCATGGCGTTCGGCGAGAACGACCTCTACGACCAGCTGGACCCGCACAAGCACCCGTGGCTGCACGGCCTGCAGCGCCATGTGCTAAAGGTGTGGAAGTTCACGGTGCCGCTGCTGCACGGGCGGGGCATCTTCAACTACGACGTCGGCATGATGCCGTACCGGAGGCCGCTCAATATCGTCGTCGGCCGGCCCATTAAAGTCATCCAGGCGGACAACCCGGACAACGCTGAGGTCGACCGGCTGCACGATCTGTACGTTGAGGAGCTGAGGGCCATCTGGGACCGGTACAAGGACGAGTTCGCGAAGGACCGGATCGGGGAGATGGAGTTCCTGAGCTGAGTCGTAGCTGGTTGAGAAATATATGGTACAATCGGGAGGTCGCTTTTTTTTGTTTTGCTAGTTTTGGCGTGGAAAAGGTGAGGTTGGGCCTGAGAATGCAGCTTATAGATTGGAAAACGGAGTCAGGGCCCAAGTACACGGCTGCTCACATGCCGCTCGCAATGAGGACGGTAGTTCTTATCCTTGGGGGACTGATCGGTCATATTTGTTTTGGTGGGTTGGCGGTGTTGGTGTTTAGTGCCTGCAAGCGTTAAATGAGTTGTTGCAGAAACATGCTTGTGGTCTTGTCCTACGCTATTCTACACGAGCAAGGGGAATTGGTGTTGCCTGTATACATCTGAATTGATATGTCTTGGTTCATGGCAGATCGAGCCCTTGGTGGGCGGGCTGGTGAGCTGGCCGGGCGTGGAAGTAGGCTGGATGAACCTCTGCCTGGCTGTCTGTCCGAGATACCGATACCGTCCACTACTACTGCCTACCGGACAATTCTCCCCGTGCTGGATGGCGCCGAACTTGTCTCTTCTCCCTGTATTGCTTGTACAAGGAGGGGACGGCCGGATAGACAAGCAGGCTCCCAGACGTTCTGAATTATGGCACGTTCCAGCCCTGGCCACCCCATTTTTGACTGGCTGGACTAGACTCAAGGGAGTGGATTACATGGCTTGACCAAATAAACCCATTCCCTTTTGCTTCAAAGGATGGCACAGTTCCGGATGGGGCCCTCTGGCAGGTTGGTTTCGGACGGGCTTTGCCCCGGGACCCCGGAGGCGGGCGGGAAGGTTTTGGAGGGGAACGTGGGAAGGGCAGGGGATGGAAATAGCATGTGCGCCTCTCTGCGTGTGTGTCTCTGTTGTGTGTCCGTGTAAACGATGCTAGTCTCAAAAACCCTCCGATGTGGGCATCTACATTGTGGCATTATGTCTCAAGCTGGCGGGGCCGCCGCAAGCCACAGATTCCCATTGCAGAGTGGTGATGCGGGCTTTCTGCTTGAATCTGTTTCCCGCATCTGGGTTTCGGCTGGGCGTGGGATCTGCCGCGCTGGGCTTCCCGATGAGGCAAGGGGCGGGGGAGGCTCGTGTGTGTGTGTTGTTGTTCATCTGATGTTGTGTTGTGTGGGCTAAGTTGGGTGTGTTTTGGGGCTGCTTGAAACGTTCGCTGTGTGGCTACGCGGGACGAGGGAAGGCATGGACGCGGGAGGCTCGGATGGCGGGCCAGAGAGGTCCCGTTCGGCGGGTGAGGCCTGTATGTGATGCTGTGGGGGGGGGGGTGGGGAATACTTGGTTGGGTAAATAAAGACTATTCACATTGATAATTTACACACTCTACATGTCGGCCCGTAATGCCCAGACTGACGGGATGCTTCGATGGTGCTTGGGGGCTGCTTCGATGGTGCTTGGAGGCTGCTTGGAAGTTGGGATAAAGGGAGAGAATCAAAGACAGAGCTAACCCCGGTGCCGTGGTACCGCGGTGCCTCGATGCCATGCGGTGTCTCGGTCTCAGGGGTAGCTCTTCCCTGGGGATCTCCACATGTGCTGGCCTTGCTGGAGAAACGTGTATCATGCGCATGACGCAAGAGGCTTCGATGCCGATCTCGTTCCAAGATCTGCACTCGCTGATTGTGAGATTTGTGTTCGTGCTGCAAGTGCTGAACCGCAGAGCCGGGCCACTCGACATGTCCGGGCATGTGTGTATGCGGACGAGTACACGCGTACTGGATGTATCCGTGTCTGAAGTTTGTGTCTGTGTGCCCCTCCTCCTCACCATGTCTCTTCTTCTCTGACGGGTACACACCCACAACTAGACGCCTTGCGGAATGTGCAATGCACCCAGCATTGGCAGGCTGCAGGCTGCAGGAGCCTCGCCGGGGTCCCGCTGCACCGGAAGATCGACAGGCACCGGGCACGAGCTGCCAGGCTCGCTGTGTCTCCATCTTTCGCTCTCCGCTGTTCCCGATCAAGTTCCTTTGTCTGCCCCGGCTGCCGATGCGCAGCCCGTGGGCGCTACCGCCTCTTACTCGTCCCATCCCAAACCTCCCAAAACACCTTCTATCATCTCATACGCTTCTTGCTTGGTCCCCTGCGCCCATTCAAGTGTTTGACGATTGGCAATACTACCACGCTCTTGCTCGTATAAGTCCTTTTGGCCCTGCCTCATTTCGTGCCTTGCTTTTCCTCCTCCTCTTCCCCGTAAGACGAAGCCTACAAACGACCGACCGACCGACCGACCGACCGACGACCGAACCCGGCCCGGATCCAGCTGCAGGACCATGAGATGAGAGCCGATGGGGCTTGTGTGTGACGAGACCTGCCGTCCAGCACCGTCGCCTGTCTAGATGACAGCTGCTGCCCCAAAGGTCGGATCCTCTGTGGACTCGGACTCGGACCAAGCTCAGTCTCACCCCGAGTCTTGGCCGTTGCCCGGGCCTGGTCCGCGGGCCGGCAGCATCGACGACGGCGACCATGCCCGCCAGCACGACACCTCCGAGCTGGGAGGGCAGCAGCAGCAGAAGCCCGAGCCCGGCCCTGGCCTGGGCCAGGGCAAGCGGCCGTGGTGGAGGAGGCGCGTTGCGATATGGTCCTTCGCCGTCGCTGCCGTGCTGCTGGTCGCCTTCGTCGTGCTGCTGACCCTCGGACTGCTGGGATACCTCAAGGTAGGCTCCTTTTCTACTCGGAACAGCAGCGAACAGGCTTCGTCAGATTCAGAACAACGCCCGCCAAACCCTCTTTCTACTATCCCTCTTCTTTCTGAGCCCACCTTCACTTATGTTGCTCCTGCTCCCCCACCAATAACCGTGACACCGGCTGCTGCTACTCCCATCCCGACCAATCTAGGAACGCTCAACATTGTAAGATATGCAATGACATGCCGGTGCCTGCCCCTTGTGGTCTTTTCCTGGCGCCTGCCAATGCCTTGGTGACCCATCTTCCCTAGAAGGGGGAGAGGGTCGTTGCTTTTCCCCATGTCTACACTCTGCCTATTTCAATTTTCATGTAGTGCCTGCCCACTGCTCGAGAGTCCGCCATCCGTTGCGATCGCGTTGCCTGCATGTGTTGCTGTTCTTGTTCTCCTACCGCGTCACAGATTGCTGACATCACAACTAGCCGGGCCAAGATCCGCAGGTCAACCTGGGCTATGCGACCTATGTCGGGACGACCCTTGATGGAGGCGTCAACCGGTTCCTTGGGATGCGCTACGCGGCGCCCCCTGTGGGAGACCTGAGGTGGAGGGCACCCGTAGCCCCTCCGACGTCGACCTCGCCTCAGTCGGCGAAGCAGTTTGGGCCTATCTGCCTGGGCATCTCGGTCTCTTATCCCATCAGCTATGAGGACGAGGACTGCCTCTACGCCAACGTCTGGGCCCCGCAGGCCGCCAACACCACATCCAACCTGCCAGTCTGGCTGTTCATCCAGGGTGGCGGCTATGTCTCCAACTCGAACGCGAACTGGGACGGCGAGGAGGTTGTCCGCCAGTCCGGCAACAAGATTGTCTTTGTCAACTTCAACTACCGCGTGTCCATGTGGGGGTTCCTGGCCAGCTCCAAGGTCCAGGCCAACGGCAATCTCAACGCCGGCCTGCTCGACCAGCGCTTCGTCATGGAGTGGGTCAAGTCAAACATCGCGAGTTTCGGCGGCGACCCGAATAACGTCGTCATTCACGGAGCCTCGGCCGGCGCAGGGTCCGTCGCACTGCACCTCATGGCATTTGGAGGCCGCAACGACAATCTTTTCACAGCGGGCATCGCCGAGTCCGTCTTCTTTCCCGCGCAACCCTTTGTACCCCAGCTCGAGTACCAGTTCGATCGTCTGGTCAACGCCACCAATTGCGCGGCACAGCTGGACCAGCTGGCGTGCCTTCGCGCGCTGGACACCAAGACCCTCCAGGCCCAGAACGTCCCGTCCATCTTCCCTGGGCGCACCGAGCCTCCCCTCCCGCTCTTCTACTGGACGCCGTGCATCGACGGCGACTTTCTCGAGGACCTGCCGTACAACCTGCTTGCGCAGGGCAAGTTCATCGGCGTGCCGCTGCTGTTCGGCAACGACAACGACGAGGGCAGCTACTTCGCCACCAACGCCGCCACCCCGGAGGAGATGGCCGAGTTCTTCCAGAACAACTACCCGCTCCTCACCGCCGACGACACGGCGGCCATCCAGCGCACATACCCGCTCATGCCCGCCGTGGCCCAGCACAACGCCTGGTTCCCCAGCAACAGTATGGCCTACGGCGAGGCCACCTTCATCTGCCCGGCCATCAGCCTCTTCTCCGCCTACACCCAGGCCTCGCCGGGCCGCACCGCGGCCTCGTCCATGTGGCTGTACCGGTACAACGTGATCGACAACGACAACGCCGCGGCGGGTGTCGGCGTCCCCCACCTGTGGGAGTCGTACGCCGTCTTCGGCCCAACCAACCTGGCCTCCAACAACGTCCCCCAGAGCTACCTGACCTACAACGCGCCCATCGTCCCCGTGGTCATGGACTACTTCCTCTCTTTTGTGCAGACCCGCGACCCAAACCCGCTCAGGGCCCCCGGGGCCCCGATCTGGGAGAGCTGGGGCACGCCGCTGCTCGTCGGCAGCGGCAACGGCTCCCGGATCGTGCTCGAGACCAACAACGTCCGCATGGAGCCCGTCGAGGCCGCTCAGGCCGCGCGGTGCCAGTTCTGGGCCGGGCTGGCGCCGAGGACGCAGCAGAAGGTGAGGAGGGGCGAGGGGGTGGATCTACCGCTTGGCCAGACTCTGGACCAGGGCGAGACTCGCAAGAGGATTTTATACTAATGATAGTTGAGCGGTGGGGCGTCGATATAGAAATGGAGTGGGGTCACGAAGTAATCTAGGCGGGCACATATATGAGATCTGCTGCATGAGCGGGAAATGAGCGGAGCACATGTAATACATGTTACTTAGAACATTAGATGATGAGCTTTGCATAGCGCGCATGGGTTGGGTATCACTTTACTAGACATTTTGTTCATAATTGGATGCACACTTCTGAGCCTGCATCTGCCTCTCCTTTCACAAATCCTGACAAGTGGTTGATGCCATCTCGCCATATCAAAGATCAGTCTTTCTCCCTAAATCGTGGAAGCACTTCCTGTCTCCTCTAGGAAATCTGGACCATTCACCTTGGCGGAATACCTATCGAAAGCATCAGGAGATGGACGTGTACACACATGCTTCGTCCGTCCCCTCAGGTCTCTTGCTTTTCATCCACAACTGGCCCCAGCAAAGTCCTATACATCGCCACCAAAGCGAACCGAGTCCCGCCGCCGGGCCCGCCATAGAGAGACGCGCACGGCACGGCAGCCAGCCCCAGATCCCTCATCACGGAACCGATCTGCCCGCGCTCGAAGACCTCGCAGTTCACATACACGAGGTACGGCACGGATTGCCTCGCCTCCGCTCCCCCGGCGCCCACACTCGAAGCGCACCCGAAACGGCTCTTGTAGCTCACGGCCATGAGCTTGTCAGCCTCTTCGATCTGCGCCTCCAGGGCCGGTGCGGCTTGCTGGTGCTGCTGTGCGACATCGCCGCCGTGAGGGGGTTCGATGGCCGCGGCGCTGTGCAGGTACGTGTGGGCCTCCGTTCCCTCCTCAAGTACTACCGCCGAGTGGCTGATGTGGCACCTGCCGCCGCCCACCGTGTCAAGCCTCTCGTCGTCGTGGACCGAGAACCGGCCCGCGCCATCTTCCTCCTCCCACGGCACGTGGATGAGACCGGCGTGGGCGTGCCACTCGGCCTCGGCGGAGCGGGGGAGCTCGTCGACCTCGGCGGCGAAGAAGGAGGGCACAGGCCTCCTTTTCCTCGGCCCGTCGTCCTCGTCGCCGTCCTCCCCGGTCGGAGTTCCGACGGTGCCAGCGTAGTACGGCAGGCTGGCCTTCTTGGCCTTGTCCGCCTCGCCGTTGCCGTAGAAGAGGTACTTGGCGTTGAACCTCCTGTCCCACATGTCCGGCCCGGTGGTGTCGTCGGTGACACTCGGCGATACCCAAAGATGCGCCGCCCTCCACGCCCTCCACGCGAGCACCGCCTTCTCCCGCGCGGAAAGGTCATACTTGGACCTGCTGGCGCGGGGGAAGTACACCGCCGCGCTGGTCCACCACTGCACGCTCATCTCGAGGCCGATGCGCCACAGGTGCTGCAGCGAGAGCACCAGCTGCATCTCCAGGCCGCCGTCCGCCGGCAGCTCCATGGTCGCCGGCACAAGCGGTATCTGGCCGGCTATGTGGGCCATCCGGGGCCCGTTGGCAAGCTCTTTCGTGGGCCCCATCTGTACGGTTATGGCCTGGCTGTAGGGGCCGATGTTGGCGGGCGCCCAGTATGACCTTGACTGCACGTGCAGGCCTTGCCTGTCGGCTGTGCTTGGTCCGTCTGGTACAGTGACATAGATCGCGATCTTTGTGTCTTGGGGCAGGATATCACCACACGCGATAGTGACGCGGGAGGGTGGGTTGGGGTCGGGGAAAAGAGAGCCGTAGACTTTGTTGATGGATTGGAAGTCAGACATTGACCGAAGGATGATGACGGTTGAGACGATTTCCCTCGGTGCGAGTTCATGCTGCTTGAGTCGAGAGCGGATTGCATCTATCAGGATGCTGGTATCTGCCTCTATTGAGAGCTCGCCGTGTTGTGGATGACCGATGAATGCCCAAGTTTGAAGTGTAGGCTTCATGCTCGAGGTAGGAACGTGTACTTCAGCGTCCTCGTTTACGCCCGTCTCATCAACGGACTGCATATCCTCGAGCGTCGCAAGGAACCTCTCATCAAGAAGCCCCGGCCTCCTGATGGCCAGAGATTCTTCATTGGCCTCATTGATCACCTTCTCCACGACCCTGGGTTTCCGGATCTTCAACCATGCGGTGTCCCCACCCTCTGGAACAACTACCCTATCCTCTTCGCCTACCTCAATCCTTTTCTTGAACAGCCTGCTCGGCCCGTCAACAACGAGGGTCTCAAACTCGCCGCCCTCGCCTAGCACAGCACCTTCGCCGCCGAACCTTGACGCGGCCACCCTGAGCCTCGTCGCGCCCTTGGCGCTAGCCACGTTCCCCCACAGGAAGTTCTCATTGAGCGCCCCCGACGCGACCTTGATGATGCGCGCGTCCAGCCCTGCCGACCCCATGTCGTACAGCAGCTGAGCCTCGTCCACGCTACCGACCACCGCGGCCGCCAGCGGGGGCGGGAGCGCAGGGTACTTCCAAAGGTATGCCAGCGGCGTCAACCCCAGACGGGTGGCCACGGACTCGACGCGGGTGCGCTGGTACGTGCTGAGGATGGCGCCGGCGCTGACGGCGTTGGCCTCTGGGTGGGCTGCCTTGACCCTCTCCAGCAGCTGGAGCATCGACTCCACCTCGTCGTCTGTGGTCGTGAAGGCGGTCGAATAGTCCCTCCCACTCTGGACGGCGCCGCCCGCGATGGGCTGACGGTACAACGGGATTCCCGTAGCTGTGGAGTATAGAGGGATGACCTGGTGCCCGACAGTTTGGTACATGAACGAGTTGAGGTCCGTCTCCTCGTCATCACTGACGCTCGCGCCATCTTGTTGGGACTGGTCCCTGCTCAGATCCAGCTGTGCCAGACTGGAGTCTGGATCACCACTAGAAGCGCCATCAGAAGGCTGAGAACCTTCATGGCGACTACCGCCGGGCAACTGTGCGCCGGACCTAGAGCCAGAGCCAGAGCCCGACTTGCCACTGGCAGCTTTCGACGGAGGCGTCGGCGGCGCTGGCGGGTGCAGGTTCGCCAGGGCGACGACGCGATGGCCGTTCTCCAGACAGTGCAGCGCGGAGAAGAAGCTGTCCTTGCCACCAGATATCAGAGCAATGACATTCAGGCCGCCGTCAGTCTGCGGCGTCGGCGCCATGGTTTCCTGGCAGCCCGCTCAGGCCTGCGGCGGAGCGCTCGCTGACAGGGTGGAATTGGGCCCCCAGGTCGGGGGATGGCCGGACGTCCGTGTGTTCTTCCTCTGCGAGACCGACACCGAATCGCGTGGCCCCCAGCGGAGACGTTCAGGCTCTGCCTTCTCCAGACAGAGGGACAATAGTGGTCTCCACCGCTAGGGACGAGACTGTTCGTGTCGCAGCCCTCAGCCTCACTGCAGACGGCGGGCACTGTGGTACCCAATATGCCAGGTCCCGATTATCGCGGTCGTATCGATTCGTGTCGTATGTCGTGGTACCCACGCGTACGCACGGCGACAACGATGACAGGTGTGTGGCCAAGGATATGATGCCCTCTTGTTTCCCTAGGGTTGCTGGCTGCCTGTCTCCTAGTCAGGCCCGTCCGATGGTATCCGAGTAGTCAGTCCCTCCAGCCCATTGACGATCGCTCTCTAAAATAGTAGCGGAACGCTGTCTGAGGTTGATACTGCCTGAGGCCGGACGACGACTCACGAGGGCGCGCTGATGACGAGTCAGGCCTCGTCGGGTTCCGACAATGCTGCTCGGGCTGGCTTGGCGTCGATCTGGGTCCGCAGCTGGGGCCCCCAAATCTCGTCCCGTGGATGAGTTTTACCTTGACGGTGCCTCCCCGCGCGTGGGTGAAGTTTTTGGCCTTCCACAGATGAGGGTGAGGTCTGGCCAGCCAAGGGTTGAACCCTGAGAAATTGGGACCGGTGCATGGGGGCTGGGGTTGTTGGTCGATCGTTGACGTGCATACGCAGCCAATGCGGTGTACTAGGGCAAGCAGGGACCTGGACGGTCGGCCTTGGAACTGGCTCAGCTGGGGACCTCAATCTGTGCGCAATAGTGGCCAATAGTCAAACTAATGATCAACGACTTCTGCAGATGCTGAAGAGCACCGCCTCGTGCTTCCAAGACCGGCGCGGTCCGAGCATGACGAGACCAGAGGCTATCTGCCATTCACGCTGGCTGATTCCAAAGTCTCCTGGCTGATTAGGTCGATCACCGGTGCCCAACATCCGCCCACGCCCGCACCATTCGCTGACGAGGCACCATGATCTACAAAGGATGAGAAATGTCGTGATAACCAAAACAAGTGCCTGCCACGACAGTACTACACGGTCTTGAAAATTTCGTAGTCTTCCAGGTCACACTGAATTGGAGCTCACAGCCCAAGACAGCTAGATGGTCTCACACGGTGTCACCATCCAGAGTCTGACGTCTCTCTCTGCCACTGAAGATCGACGCCATCTCAACATGGTAAAAAGAAAGCCACGACGCAGGAACCAAGCCGAAGGGGCGGTGGGTTGGCCCAACGCTCCAGCCAGCCGGCCAGACAGCCAGACAGCCAGCCCAAACAGTCGCCGCCGCCACCACCACCACCACCACCAGTGCCGTAGCTGGCCAGGCTGGCGTGTCTAGGTAGGCAATGTACTCCTGGACAGGAGGTACATCGGGGCCAACAGACCCAGATCAGACCAGATAGATCCACGCGAGATCTGACAGGAAGAGACAAGACAAGACAGCTGCTGCGCCTGCCGTTCACTCGCTCGGATGGTTCCTAGAGCGAGGGAACACACACGAGGGGCCGCGCAAGACACACACACACTGCACTATCCCCATCCCTCTCACGGGATTCGGCCGGTTCTCAGCACACCCGGGCGCCCACCTGTCTTGTCTGTCTCGTGGCACCTAGCCCTACGGGGTCCACACGCGAGGCAGCAGGAGGAGGAGGAGGAGGAGGAGGAGGAGGAGGGACACATGGTGATCCCCCCCCCTTGGCGTCTGCCGCATATCTTTCCCTACTGTCAGGACGCACAGGCACGCCCACTTACCCCTCGTTTCGTTCCTTGTCGATGCCTAGGGAGCGGCCTGGCCACTCACGTGGGGTGTCATGGGAAGGAGAAGGAGTGAGGAGGGGAGCGGGGACGGAGGGCAGGGGGAGTGAGTGGAGGAAGAAGAAGTTCGCATCAGATGTCGAGATGCACGACATGGTGTCATTTCCGGCAGGATCTCAGGGGCGGGGCGAGGAAGGGTGATGCTGCTGGTGGTGGGAAGGTCTTTTGTCCTTTTTCCATTCGAGTTCAAGAGCTGCACAAAAAGATTTCCTGAGGGGCACCTTCGCATGCAGTCAGCTGAGAGGATGCAGGAACGGGTCTTGGTGTGAGAGTCGGGGGCCAAATTCGGTTGGTTCGGAAGCGCGCTCCTGCTGTAAGTGTGTGGTTGGACTCGCAGCCTAGTTTTTTTTCCTGATATCGCGAGACTACCACCCTACGATGACCACCGCGATACGTGCCAGGCTCTTGCAGGAGCCTGGGGCCAATCGCGCTCGGCAGACCCACGTAGTATCGGATGCTTATAGCAGTTACACTGCATCATCGAATTCTGACCACCTGCGCTAGCCAGAGTCCGATCTCACTTTTCGTCTCACTGCGCGTGGCGGACATTGAAGCCCCAGGGCTTGTGGGGCACGCACGCACTGGCTGGTAGTTGACGATCTTCAGTCTGGAATATTCTTGGATTCAGCTGCAATGGATGACGGTCGGCCTGCTTCCCGTCTCTTGTGCCGATAACTGCTTTGCGACGAATTACAATCCAACGTAGAAGAGAAGACCTGCGCTCCAGACCTGCCGAGGGAAGGGGAAAAAGACTTTCAAAAGTGGAAGGTACTTGGATTTCGGGCAAAGCAAGCTACGAACATCCGCTCTCAGATTCCATCATGTGTGCCTGTCCAGACTAGGCTCTTGTGACCATGCACAAGGCCTTCGCTCCGGTCCATTCCCCTTTCCTTGCCCTTGCGAGAACGCTCACACGAAAAAATAGACGTCTTCGGTCCCGGTATCATACACTGGACTCCTTACACGCCACTGTCCTTTGAAGGATCAGGTATTCTCCTCCCCCAGATTTTTTGCTTTCCCCCAAAACGATTCGCTACCAGTTGGTCCTCCCTTTTTTGGATGTCATCATGCATTCCCCGGCCAAGGTGAAAGCACTCCGAATTCGACATCGAAGAAACCTCGTAGTGATACAGGAAGGGCCGGGGTGTTGTAAATGCAGCAGTTGAAAAGTCACCTTCGCAAAGCCTTTTTTTGATCAAACTCCTCATGACCGGCCGTAAGCTTGCTGGGCGTAGCCAGCGCCCATGGTGGAGCGATCCATCCCTTTATCCCTAGGGTGGCTTGCTCCGCATAAAGGTAGCGGGGTGGGCCGATTCGTGAAAAAAGTTCATTTAGTCATGCAGCGTCTTGTTGACCTAGTAGAGCCGCCGAGATTTGGAAACAGAGGCGAGCAAGCTCGCGGAAGCGATGGGAATTTAGTCGGATCGCTTCCTCTTCTTCTTGCCGTTGCTGTCCTCGTCATTTGACGACATGTCGCTGGCGGGCATCTCGGAAGCCACCTGGAAGAGAACCTTGCCGAAGTGGCTGTACTCGTCTGGGCCTGGTGGTCCGCCCATGGCAGGCGCATAGGACATGCCTGGTGGTGGGTGGCCGTACGCAGCAGCCATGTTGGGGTCATCGATCAGGTTCATGACGATGGCGCCCGATCCATGGGTGCGTGCATGCTGGGTGAGGTTGTCGGAGCGCGAGAACTTCTTGCCACACTCGTTGCACTCAAAGGGCTTGTCGTGGGTGTGGAGGGACCTGTAGTGGCGCTTCAGGTGCTCCTGTCGGCGGAAGCGACGGTTGCAGAGCTCGCAGATGAAGGTCTTGGAGGGGTCCTCGGTCAGGGACTGCTTACGTCCGCGACGGTTGGGGCCTGAAGGAGGAACCTGGGGCGTGCTGCCGTTGTCGGAGGCGCCAGAAGAGCTACCGCAGTTGTTGGGAGTGGTGGACTCGGGGGCCGCGCTACCACTCTGGTGCTGGTGCTCAGGGGTGCTCTGCTGGGCCTCTGAGCTGCTCTGCTCGGCATCTGCGGCGCCTTCGGTCTTGATTCGCTTCTGGCGGTGGCCGTCGCTGCTGCTTGCAGCTGAGTCGGGAGGCGAAGGCATGCCGAAGGAGTCGTTGTATTCGGAGTAGTCGGAGAAGCTGTGGGAGGTGGCGCCGGAGCTGGATCGCGACCTGGCCTGGGAAGCCTGTGCCTGCTGCTCGCCGAGGTTGACGAGGCCGTTGACGAAGCTGTCCTCGGAGTCGAGGTCGGAGAAGTCGTCAAAGATTGGCAGGCCGTGAGGGACCGGGGGAGTAACCTCGGAGAAGGAGGTGACGGAGGCCGACTGCAAGGTCGCAGGAGATGTTTGCTGGTGGCCGTATGCGTCGCCCCTGAGCACAAGGTCTTGCTCCTCGTTGTCACCGGCGCACAAGGTCGGCAGGGCGGAGAACTCGGGTGCAAGGGTAGGGTTGACGGTGCCGACGGTCAGGTTGCGAGGATCGCAGAAGTCAAAGCCCTGCTCCGAAGCAGCATAGGGCGAGGGGCAGGGGGAGAGGGATGGGCACGAAATTGACGAGCTGGTGATGGAGAGGTCGGAGTGGTGGCCCGGAGCAGGGGATGCGGGCGCGGATGCGCAGTATTGGGGCTGGGCGGCCTGTGCCTGAGCTTGAGCCGGGCCCTGGGCCTGAGCCTGTGCGTGTCCCTGGTATGGCGACTGATGGGGCAGGTACACTGTGGAGGGGGAAAAGCCACTTGTCAGCACTCTTTTTCCTCTGCAATCAAAATGCACCACGGCTGCGGTGGAAAAGGAAATGTGCAAAGCAATTGCGAGCGGTAGCGTTTTTTTCTTCTTTCTTCTCTTCCCGTGTGCCTCTCTTTTTTTCTCCTTCTTGGGCCAACGCTCCGGATTTTGGTTTTTCTTCTCTCTTGACCGAAAACCACCATACGCAATTGAGGTGTCTCGCAGAACAATGCTATTGTCGTCTCCATATAATATCCACAACAGGACTAGCCCACTTCTCGCAGCTCAGGATAATGCAGTGATGAATTTCGACTTACTTGGTGTCATTGGCGGCGAGGAGCATGTGTTCCACTCGAGCATAGGGAACTGCTCAACAGGCAGAACATCGACTTCATCCTTCATACCCATCGGTGTGTTCTCAAGGCCGGAGAACATGGGGTTGAGAGGCGTCGCCAGCATGTCACAGCTGCCAGGGCTGCCCATGACACTGCCTGCGGCGGACAGTGGTGGGGTCTGAGGGTAGCACATGCCCTCAGATTCGTCGAACTTGACCGTGTCCAGGACAATTGTTGGCCTGTGGAGGGCCTGGTGAACCCGGACGGGGGACGCCTGAGGGGTGAGCACCTGTTGCTGGGGAGCACTGGTGAAGCTGTGCTTTCCCTGGGTGTGCATGGGCGGCTGTGAGCACGAAGAGCTAGGCCTGGAGAAGCCTGGTGTTGAGGGCAGTGGTGTCGAGGGGAGCACCGGCACCTGAGGGAACATCTGCATCTGTTGGGGCATCGCGTGGGATGCATATGGGTGTGCGTGATGCGATTGGGGTTGAGGGTGAGGGATGAAGTGCCCGTGGTGCCTGTTCTCTGGGTTGGGGTCTGGGCTGTAGTAGAAGAAGGCCGGGGCCATTGCTTGTTGTGCCATCATGGATTCCATTGTGGTGGTGCTGGTCTGTTGTATCAATGCATCAGCCTTGAGGTGCTCCATGGTCAACACATGCCGGGTATGATGTCCACCCACCAAGCTATGGTCGATGATCTTGATCTTTGTCCGACACTCTGCTCTCTGGTCTGCAGTTACGATATTATGTATACGACGTGGTGGTGGGGTATTGTACACGTCTCTTCGAGAAGAGATGCTGTTGTCGAGGCAAGTGGGCCTAGCGATGGTGTGGTGTCGGATCGATCCGGTTCAAGGAATGGTTGGCAGTCTCAAGTCGGTGAGGTGAGGACTGTCTAGTTGGATGCTCGTGGGCTGCTGTTATACATAAACTCGTCTGGGAGGGACCGGGTCTTGGATATTGACTCTGTTCTCGGGTCAAGGATACAAGGCGGTAAGAGAGAGTGGAGGACGCGTTGTCGTCTGTACGTAGTCTCGAGAACGAGTTAATCTGAAAGAGGGGATGGAATGGATATTCCAAAGTCGAGTCCGGTAAAGAAAGGAAGAACCAATATGTAAATGGAAGAGGGAAACGTCTAGCTATCTGCCGATCACGAAGTGGAAACAAGAATGAGCGTGGTGAAGGGCAAACCCAAGAGAATATGTAAAGAGTGAGGGCAAGTGTATAGTTGAAAGGTTCCCAAAAAGGATCAGCACCACCAGCGAATGGGTGTATTGCCTAGAAAGGGTAGAGGAGGTCACTGACTTGGGGGGGGCACAGGCTCGTCTCCCGGTCCCTACCCTGGTCTTGGACCACCACACCGCGGAATGGGATGCTATGCACCATGACCCTGCTCATGGCCCAACCAGACCTCCACCCTTGCCCACCTTTCCTCTTGTCTGCTTGTCTCACTTGCGCCCGCCGCTGACGAGGGCTCCAGTCCCGGAACCCCGGCGGGCGAGACGGTGCAGAAACAGTATCCCTGCTCGCATGTCTGGGGCAGGGGGCTGGACATGGTGGGAGGAACTAGGGTACTGGGTGGGTGGACAGAGTGCGCTAGCCGGATCCTATTTTAGCGACCTCTCTGTGACCATGAGGTCGGATGTACCGCGCGACGATGGGTACAAGGCCCATCAGGGTCGTGGGTCCCATGGCAGTCCCGGGGTCCCGAGTGGCCTAGGGCCCCAGCGGTGGAGAACAAGGACCCCAGTACCAGACAGAGGACGTGTGTGCTAGTCCGCCGGTCGAAGTTTGGGCGGGCACTACTGCTAAGAGCATGATGAGCCCAGCGAGTCCACCACATACGACACCTCGCAGCTCACAAACGGAACAGCACGAACAAGGCCCCCAGTACTGTGCAGCTTCTTAAGACAAGAGTCTATAGACCGCTTGACGTCTGGCACGGTTACTGGTCAGTTGCCCGGTACAGAGGAGGCGTGTGGCATGCTCAGTACGAGCAAAGGACAGGGCATTTTCAGCTGTCGGCGGCATACGAATGATTGTTTGCCACCGCGCAGGCTTTTTTCGCGCTTGTAGCTGAACCACACGTCGGGGCAGAACCTCAGTCACCCCGGGCTCTCTCTTGTCGGGCGGGCAGGCAGACGAGCCACAGTGGGCATCTCTGACGTTGAATCCTCAGTTGATCGTGTCGCGATGGGAGAGTCAGCTTCCGGGTGCGGAGGCAAGAGACGGTCTCTCATCCGAGTTGACACGAGCGGGCGCAGGAGCAGCTCCGTGCAATGATAGTGCAGCATTGTCATGCGGTTCCTCATACGCATTGTCGCTCACAATTTTGGAGGCACTGTGGGAAAGCCACAGGTACCGCGTTATCACCGCAGGAGGGTGGCACGCCCAGCGCACAAAGTCGAGAGGGCACTGAAATCGGTGGATTGTGACAATTTGCCTGTCATTTGTGCAGGCTGGCTCGTGTCCTTCCCAGCTTCTGGTTGGCATCCGGGCCCAGCAGAACCCCACATGTACCGCACAAAAGACATACTGTGCCTTTCTTGTGCTGTGCATGACGCCGGCGAAGCAGTGGAGCTCTGCTCCACTTGATAGGACAGTACTCGTAGGACAGCCGCTGACCACACAATCGCTCAGCATGTCGCTCGCACTCGACGACTGACTGGTCCGCCTGTCCGCGCGCAGAATTGCAACTCGGCGCACTCATTCGCTTCTTGACGTCCTGTGGCTCGCCCAATGACTCTCCCCGACACGGGTGACTGGAAGTGCCATGCCTGCGCTAGGCGTAGTGAATGTGCCCAAAGTTTGTGCAGAACGTGACGCTGAGATGACTGCGAGACACGTCCCATCAGAAACGCCCGTTTGCCGACGAGCTTTCATCCAAGCGTCGCGCCGTCACCGTTCAAAGCGCCGATCCAGCGGCCACCGTGACTGTTGATGATCTGTGACGGCTTGGTGTGCCTGTCGCTACAGCGCCGGAAGTTTAGACTCTGTTCGGCCTAGGGAGGTGGGAGGCCCGGCTGCCAGACAAGGCACAGCACATGTAGAGTACTTGGCCCTACTAGAGTTCATGCGTGGTCGGTGATCTTCAGGCACTTCCCATGCCTAGCTACTTGCCACGCCACCGCGCTTGTCAGTCGACCCGGGAAGTCGAAACATGCAAAGTGGGTTTGTTCAGTAAAGCGCGGCAGCCGATCTTCTGATGAGGCCTCTTGAGTCAATAATAGCATTGAAAATGCCGTCCTATAGTCACGGCCGAGGATGAGCCGTGGCGCATGGAAAACGAGGTGGCAATGCGCAGAGCTGCGGCGCACACGTTGCTGCGTCCCTCAAGACCGAGGCCTACTGCCCAGTTACAGGCAGTGGCCCGGCGGGTAAAGTTGCTTCGGGCACACGAGATATATTACACCAGAGGCTGAAGACGTAACCCAAAGCCAAATTTGTATACAAGGCCGCATTAGCAATGGTAGTTGGATCACGAAAAAAAAATCCGAAATCTGCAGTGAGATTTGATAGTTCGGACCGACGCTGACGGCAGAGGGCCTAAAAAGGACACTGTGACGGTAACAGTAGGATCACTTCCAATTAAGGAGAAGGAAAACTCTGTTGACGACGCATCCAAGAATAAGTCGACTGAGTGATATCGCACCCGCGTCGAACGGCCTAATGACTGCATCTCCGAGGCGCGTGCATATCATCGTCAAGTGTCCTGGACCGAAGTTGGTGACTGGACGAATTCCTTTTCCCGTCCTCCCCAAGCGGGCATCCAGCGGGCATCACTCGCGCGCTTTCAGCCAAACAATGCGTCATGAAGCTCGCCGGCGGTTCCTTGCAAGTGACGGTGGCAACGAATGGGGGATCGCAACACGCAACTTGCCTCCATGATAGCAGCCAGCCCTGTTTGTGGAGTTCTTTTGATGCGGCGCGGCCCACTCTCGAGGCATATCCTCTGCGCTTCATCTCCCAGGTCTGGCTGGACTGACTGGTACCCAAACATAGGGAACGAGAGTGTGCGATGACGGACTCGGCGGCGCTAGCAGAGGAGAGGAAAACGAGGTCGATGTGACGAAATGCACATATCCCTCGACTAGAGGCCAACCAGAGGCTTGGGTAAGACGCCGGATGAAGCCGCATTAGCCAGTCTCGAGCGCCCACTGCCCTGAAGCATGCTGCAAGCACTTGACACCACGACCAGTCAGAAGGCGGCGCACGGATTTTTGCTCAGGCTTGCGTGCGTTGGTGGTGTCGCGCCGGTCTGGCTATGGCGTGCCCTGGGTGCTTGGCGTAACGCTTTGGGCAGCCTCGTTTGCATGTATAGGTCGCAATGGGCGGCAGTTTCCCTTGGATAGTCAACGGCAGCCTCTCTTAGGGACGGGTACAGCTTCACATGTTGACGCCGTTGGAACTTGTCAGCGGCTCGCGCGCGCTGTGATCTGTGGCCCTGGTCTGTGATCCGTGGACTGCGGACTGTGGGCTGTGGATTCTGTTCGTTGGTCTGTGATGTGTGAAGTGTGATCTGTACAAGTAATAGTGTCTCGTTGTGGCTGTTCCAGGATCTGGCCTGGCGTCTGTCGAATTTCTTGCCAGAAGCCATCAGCCCTAGGCTAGGCCAGGCCAGGCCAGTATAGTGGCAATGAACCCAGAGTATCGGGTATGGCGGGCGAGATGAATTTCCAGGCTGCCTGTCATTGAAGCTTTGGTGGCGCTGGTTGCTGGTCCATGTGGACGCCCTCAAGCCCCAAGCGGGGGTGCATGCGTCAGATACAGGCGGTGGCAGCTGCGAGACCAACTAGTTGCACCTTCCCTCGGTGTTTGGCACATACAGATAATAGGCAGTTGCTTCGTACTTCCATTAGTTCAGCAAATAGACCTTCATATTGAGACGGCCAAGACCTCTTTCGTGTGTGTCAGCCACACGTACGGACCTGTCGAGCTGAATTCTGACTCTCCTCAACTCCCCCAGGGCCATTCCATCAAAGCATCACGATGGGACTGCTTGCTTCCGCCTTCCGTTCCCACTCCCGCTCCCGCTTCCTGTGCCCGATTGACAGCTCGTCTCAACTCCTGCCGTGGCATAGGTCACAAGCTAGGGCTGCAACCGTACGAGCACCTGCGACAGAGGACATACGACGGAGGACATGCGACCACGGGACGCAGATCTGCGCTCTCACGGCCATCTGCCCTCTGCTTTCCACATTTTGAAACATACCTCCTAGTACGACTACTAGTCTCCGCACTGGACCGTCCGCCTCGACCAGTAGAGTGCGCAGATTGACACTACTATGCACAAAATGGCTCGATCGGGCGACCAATGCGACTCTTCCAGCCTAAATGGCAGAGACTTGCGCCCAGTCCATCCACTGGTTCTTGTTTCATGTTTTGCCGCAAAGGTGGTTGGCTATACTAATACTACCTGTGTAACACAGCAAACGGCTGTCGCTGGTGATCCTCGCGACTTGGACGACCGCATATGGCATCATGGCATTTAGTGTCCTCGTTCGACAGCCAACCGGTGGATATACTACCGTACAGTATTGCTCCCCCACAAGGATGCGCTTTCCGTCAGAGACACTTGAACCAACGGATAACATGTGTCATCGCAGAACCTCGACACCCAACAGTACCCCACGGTGTACAGTACTGTACTGCATGATGGCTACTGTAGGGCCAAGCGACCGTCGTCATCGCCCTGTCTGCCGTCCACGGAGTCTTTACCTTCCCGATCCAGCCCACGGTGAAGGGTTTGCATGCCCTGCCAGCTTGCCCACTGTCGTACCAGCTAGCACACGGTGTTCCTGCAGGGCCTGCGAGGCCTGCGCCCGCCGGGCCTGGTCTTGTCACCTGATTGCGTTGGTTTGCATGATCCGATGGACCGATCGTCTCCGTTTTCTCCACCGCAATCCGTAATGCAAACGTTCCTGCTTCATTCTGCGGGCGGTCATTTGTCCCCTTCTGGAAGCCTGTCATAAATGCTCAGTACCAACTCCAGTCGATCTGTCAGGTTCCAGGCTGCTGCCCCGTCTGGTCCGTTTGGAGACTGTGTGAGGGGTTTCTGGGCTCCCCTCCATGAAACCCCCCTGTCGTCTCCGCCAATTGTGTTCCCCGTCCTGGTCGGTACATCCGTGGCCACCATGTAGCCCAGCCTGTGCGGTACCTTGGGCCCTCGGCGCTGGTGGCAGCCTCTCGTACCTGCATACAACCTTGCCAATCTAATGCAGGTACTGCGTGTTCACGGAACACGGAAAATTCGAAAATCGGTCGGCTCGTCTTACGACAACCCCCCGCCAGCAGCCCAAGCCTGGGACGCAACGACGGGCTGAAGGAAGAGCTCTTGGTTGCTACCTCATCATCGCCCTCGACCACCCCGTTCCTGATGGAGGTTCAGATCTGGTCTCTCGCTGAGATCTGGAGAGCAGATGGACAGCAGACCCGGCGGGCCCTCCCGTCGTCTCTCCCGAGTCATTCGCGACCCTCATGCCCTCAAGTCTCGCCGACACCGAGCCCTTGCTCACTCGGCGCACAGTACGCGCAACTCTGTACTGTGTATGCTGAAGGGACTACTGCCCGGCCCCGTTTCCCGTTGCCCATGAGCCGTCAGACCGTCTTTTGCTAAATTCCCGCGAACCGTGGTCCTGTATCCATCTGTCAGGCCTCGCTAAGCAGCGGAACCTGACAACTCTGCACCACAGCGTTGCATCCACGCCAGGGTCTAGGGCTGCCGGAACCGGCAGAGGCTCTCGCTAACGAATGCTGTGGTCTGGCGGGTGCCACCATCGTTGGTCCAAAAATCCAGCCACGGTGCCCAGCGGTGTCGAGCAGCTCCTACCGTGTGAGCAGGCGGCGGCCCTTACATCGAGGCCTTCGTCGCCAGTGCTTGGCGGAGGTGATCTGCGGCTGCCTTTCCACGTCGCCGGAGCTCAAGGACCTGGGCCTAGATAAGCGCGATTTTATCATGGAATGCCTGCTCGCGGTCCGAATTCGCCACCAATCTGTTGGGTGCTGACGGGTGCTGATCGAACATAGTTTGATTGATGTCCGAGGTCATGGAATTCGTTTCTGCACTGGAACGTCTCGCATCTCAACTCAGCTTCGTCTCAAGTCCAGCTGCCATGATCTATTGTCCGCTGCATCTTCTCGGACGTGTCCGTCGACCTTCTCGACGACTCAGATGGATCAGGTAGTAGTGCCGGCACGTCATTGAAGGGAATTCTAGACTGGCCATGTGTTGTTGTTCCATCTGCGACTGCCGGCAGATGGCCTTCGCCGTGTCTCCAGTCACCCTATGCCAGACCCGTCGAAGACGGACAACGAGACATGTGCCATACTACAGTATGATTCCCCACAACGTTGCTAGATCTTCGCTGCAAGCACCGTTTTGGCCAGAGACGTACCCACTGCAGACAGCTGCTAGCCGTCCTGGGATAAATACCTCTTTCTCATGATCAATGTGGTCTAGTATCGTGGTATTGGCTACGAAGTACTACCACGGTGTCAGGTCTCTTGTTCCTCGAGCCAACTTTTGGCAGGCGGCCAAGGTGATGGCGGCCAAGCTACTACTACAACATAATCGAGTGGACTGGGATGCACGGCTGGACTGCCTGGAACCTCGACAACGAATCCTCAGGTCGAGCTGCAGACCAGCTGGGGCTTAGTACCATCACGGACCGCTGGTTTGCGGGCCGCGGGTGGCCGTCAGGTTCTTGGTCAGTGGCTCGAGAGACGGCGCAAAGAGGGCCCTGATGGGAAAGGCCGACCTCCCCGGCCCAAGCAGCTTGCTGCCCCGGATTCCCACACTGGCTCGCATGGAGCAGACAGGGCCCCCCTAGGCTTTGCAATCTGTCGTACCATCTCTGCGGGCCTGGACCCTCTGAGCATCGAAAGCTTCACCGGGGGATCTCACAACCTGGATGGCGAGCAACTCGCCTATCTCTGCATCACCTGACCATTTTCTGCCAGGTACTATGAGCGGACTCAAGCGGCACAATCACAGACACTATGAGCACTTCGGGACTATTCAAGGGAAGTAGATGGCTTGCTGCGCCGATGTGCATCCGTTCAGCCCTCTGACTGATCGAGAAACCCTCGAGTTCACGCTTTGCAGGTGCACAGTAGCGGTAGAATCTCTGCCGAGAGCAGGCGGCTACGGCAGACTTAAACAACGTTGTACGAACAGGGTTAAGCTCCATGCAAGGGTCCATGGGTCACCCCGCCGTACAATTCGCATACTCAACTCTGGCAGTTCGATGCGGTGAGCTCTGGGCCGACTCTGTGTCTTGAAAAATACTATGCCATGCGGATGGGAGATGCATTGCATGAGAATCGGTGTGGAAACCGCGGGGGTGCGCTCTCTGATCGGTGAGCATTGTCGAGATGATAGTGCCTTCGCTGGCGACATTGTATTGACTATTCACACATTCATTAGGTACGCACTTACTTCGGATTTATTCGAGCTCCACGCACGGTGGTAAGGATGTCCCTGTTGTCTCCATCAATGCAGCAGACTTGCGGGGCCGGTGACCAATTGGCAATTCCGCGGTCCTGGCTAGCAGAGCCTTCCTTGTCCTTCTCGAAGGTTTCAACGGGCGCTGAGATGTGCTTCGAACAAGCGGCGTGGGAGCGGGAGTGGGCACGCCTGGTAGGCCTGCTGGCTCGGCGGGGCCCAGGTCGGCTCTGCGACGCCGCTTCAATTTGACTCGCGCCATCCACTTCATTTATCGCATGCGTCCAGCATCGCCCGACGCTTTGATTCAGCCAATCCCTGGCTGCCAATAGTCTGCCGGCCAGTATTATTGAGGTCCACGATGCTGCGACCTAGCAGCATAGGCAATGTTTACACTGAGGCGGCGATCATACCGTCGCTGTCCATGGAATGAGAACAGTTGCGGCCACGCCGAGCGACATTTTCCATCGAAAACATAATCGCGGCCTTGGGTCAGTCTAGAAGGATTTCAGAACATGCTTGCCAACAGGGCAAGAGGATGCCGTCACAGTCGGTGTGCGGTGCATTAGCACGCGGAATGTTCGCGAACGCCAGTTGGGACACATTAGCGGCACCAGACCGCCTTCTCTGCTGCTGTTCCCCAGCTCCTCTATTCCTGCGAGGGCAGAAAGAACAGTTCATCCCGCAGCAGCGACCCCACGAGTGACTTTGTACACGCATCCTTCGTGGGGGTGGTTGCATTGGAATGTCTGCTACGAGAGATAACGTATGCCCTCGTTCTTCGAAGCATCCGGCGATCGCCTCTCGACAATCTTCCAAGACCTGGCCGTGGGGCTCTTCCCCCCAACTGCCTCGCACACCGTCGATGGGGTCGCCATCTCTAGGCTTGATGTGGTAAGGCGGTGGACGGCGAGGGCGACGATCGTTCTCATGCTGCTTCTTGCCAGACTGTCTCGGATGGGACCGCAATCTCAACGGTATGGGTACCCCGCCGTTTGACAGCTTCCTCTCTGCCCCGGGAGTGTCTCAGATCCAGACGTCTGTCTGCCGTCAAAAAAGTAAGAGCCTTGCCTGTCAGGCCACCTGCCGCATGGACTTTCATCGAGGCAGTGTAAGACCTGCAGGAACGTGCCTGGATGTTGCAAGCAGTGGCACTCGGGACGGATGCATCAGGTGCCCATTGGCACAGTCGGAAACCAAGCCAAGACAGGATGCGCGGAAAACGGACCGAGCTCGAATCCTCCTACTGTGTGCTACGGCAGCACATAGTGTTCTGGGTAAGAAGCAGCCAATGTCACATGCCACGCATTCCAACATGCAGCAGCATCTACTGTTGCTGTGATCCGCGCTGCAACTAGGCTTGTTGGCTACAGCTCTAGGACGAAAGTGCCCGTAACAGGAAATCGGTCGTCATCAGGGTACCGCTGGCGATCACCAAGCTTGACAGAAGCATGCTCTTCTGGGCTGTTGAAAGCGGGAAAGTCTCAGACCTGAAACCACCCGGCCATGTGCTGTCTGCAACTGGCTGCGTAGTGGTTGCGAAGCTACAGCAGGAAGGGGCACTACTGCAGGGCCACCCGGAAGCTCGATGGCTGCTTGGGTGCTGAGCGGGCTAGCAGACTCGACGCCAACTGAGGGGAAGACGCAGGGGTGCAGGCCGCATGTTGCAGGCTATCCCATGCGTGCCGGAAAGCTGGAACCGCAGATACGGTTCACGGTCTGGAAGCTCTGGAAACCCTGTCTCGCTGCTCACTTGCTGGACTCGCACGCATCAACGTCAGAGGGATATTGACGTCGACGTTGGACAGACATCATGGCTGTCCCCTCCAGCTGCGGCTCTTGCCATGATTGACGTCGGCCCAAATAGCGAGTACGAGCTCGACCGGGTAGACTACCTAGGTACTTCTACCTCCACAGGCGTCCGCCGCGGTCCCTGCTGCATCAAGGGACTCCCTAGAGCTACGTTTCTCTCGGGGTAGATCAGAGACCTAGAGTCGCGGGCGGGTTGAAGACTTTGCCCGGCGTCATGGCTTGACGTAGCCTAGACTGATGGTGCAGTGCTAGGCCTGCTTACGGGTGTTAATCAATGTTAATCAACAGACAGGCGGCTGGATTGCGATATGGCCGAGCCTGTTTTGTGTCCGCCGTTTCCACACTGTCGCCCGAATTGGCAGCCAAACCTCGAGGCCCCGACGTAACGGGTGGTTTTGGTGACTCAGTTGCAGATCGCAGGACTTCCCATTTGCATCCTGATGATGATGCGTCTCGGCGGTGTTGATCTCTACCACTGCTTAAGCCCTCGGGCCCCGTGGGCGCCTCTCACAAAAAGATAGGCTGCTTCGCCCTTATCACCGACGGTCCGATGTACTGTACTTCGATATCCTTCCCAGGCAGCGCCCTTTTTCTTTCCTCAAAGGGGATGATTACCTTTCTGGGCAGGTAGTAGGGGATCCTGATGCATCCTGGCCGATGCAGACATTTGGCAGTCGCACCAAGGTCAAAGGTGTTATGATGGGAGCGAGGCTTAGCTACCAACAGCACTGCGTGCCAACGCCCTCGGGGTGACCCGTTCGTCTGGACCCGACCTCGGCATATGCACGTCGACTGCTTGGCATCGCGATCGGGTTCTCATTGGGGAGGCCATCCTATGCCCTCGCCCGTGTCACCACACCCTCGCCCTGCTCTCCAGATCCTGCAGGACGCTTTACTGAACTTTGAGAGCCCGTGCAAACCGTTTTGGGGGCCGGCCGCGCCTCCCGCAACGCAACGCCTTGGGAGGGTGTCTTGCGATTGGCATCTCGTTGGCTGCCAGGACACTGGGACGAGGATGCGGCAGCATCAAGGTTCGGAGGATCTGCCAGGTACGAGTGGCTCTCTGCCGCTTGGATTCCATGCCATTAACCAGGCAATCAATCTATACAGTCCGATGTTTTAGAGTTCAGCTGAGTGGGCTATCCCAATCGTCCACAAGTGCTGCTCGCCTGCTGGTGTCCGCTGATCTGGCCAATTGGGGCTACGCTGCTTCGGCCAGGCCTCGTCATTGGCAGCTTTATCTCAGGTTCGTGCGGAGAGCAGACTTTGTCCGACAGGGACTATCTTGTCGAGATAACACCAGGAGATGCCTGTTTTGGCCCGACTCAGCGTCGTCCCAACTACCAGGGCAGATCAGGTCAGGACACAAGCCGTAGATCTCCTCATCGCAATGTCAGGGAATAACCCAAGCGGGCCTGCGGCCGTGTTTGAGCAGGATGCCCTGTCGAGAGCAGCATCGGGAGAGAAGGTTGACGCGTAGATCCCTTGGGGCACCCCATGCTTTTTCGCTTTGATGGCCCACGAAGCGGCTGACCAAGGGCAAGGTGCTGGCGAGGACTTTTGCTACAGTGCGGTCGTCCCTTCACCAGGCTGCCCAGGCACCCCCATACGCCGGTGCCGCCCGCCTCGGCTGTTTCAAAACTATTTTGGACTCCGACAAAGTTGGAAGTGGCCCCGTCCATTACTAGTCCCGCATTGAAATGCGTACCTCGACGACGGTGTGTACACCGAGGCCCATGGGTACGTTGCAGCGCTTCTTCGAGGGTCTTTGGAGGGATCCTCTTCCCACCGTGCCGTTGTGGGCAGTCTGCTCCGGCCGGACGCCCTCGGTGACAAGCGACACAGCGGCCGAGGTTCTGCCACGTTCTGGAACACCTTTTCGATGTGCCATGGGTGCGTGTGTGCGTATACGTCTACGTATGGCATGATAATGATGATGGTGGTGTTTTGCCTTCAGGCGGGCAGAGGCTGCGCGGATGCTTTTCTGCCCATAGCACGCTGACGAGGCTCTATGGCGGCGGTATTGTGTTTCCTGCAAGTGCGAGGACAGATGTTGACACGAGCGGGTGATGCTATTCAGGTCTCCTCTCTGACCGAGGGCGCCGAACGAGACCCCGATCAATGATGGGTGATCCGGTTGAACTCCGGGTGCACGGCTTTTTCCTCTCCTCGTTCTATCTTCTCGTGCTGCACGTCTGTGGGTACCACAGGTTGCCATCCGGGCGCGATTGAGATCTCGGGGAGAGTTGCCTGCTCTTCTGACGGCCGGCTGTCATTTGACAGAGGGGGGGCACGGGCGATTGTGTTACGACGTAAGCCAGGTGGGTGGGCTTTTGCGTGTCGGTGCCCGGGAGGCTTAGAGGCTTGGAGTCTGTTCTCTGGAGTTGGACATGGATGTCGTGCAGTTTGACGTTCTCAGATGCACGCATCGCATATTGGAGACAATCTTAAACCTCCGTCACTGCCGAGTCAAATCCAAGGTGTCACGCCTTTGTGATACCGCAGCTGTGTGCGTCGAGATGACAGCCGGACTCAAGCACTAATCAAATACGGATGCTATGTAATCGTCCAGAATACCCAAGTGGGTTGTGTTTGCGGTCGCAGCGCGTTTGTTTCCAGCCTGTAGAACAGGCTAAAATCTTGGATAACTTTCAACTAGTATATGATCACTATCTGTCGCAGCCTCGCACTCTACTTTGACAAGACCGTTAAGGAAGTGCATATGATCGCCTGAGATTACCAGACCAACCCGAACTCTGCAGACGGAGGCCGCCGTCGGAAAATACGGTGCTGTGCATTCATGCATGGCCAGCCAGGTTTCCAAGCCCTCCCCAAGGTGTCGACTAACAAGGCACAGGCACAGCCTTGCAGGTTTGTCTCGGGCGAACCGGGTCGGTTCGGTTCAGCCTGCCCAGCTCTCTTTTGTCCCGTCGACCAAACTCCTAGCCTTCTCTCCCCGAAAACCCTTGGCACACTATAAGATGTGCGCGTATGGAGGTTTTGAGCAAGTTATTCCGTCCGATCTAGTCAGAGAGGCAGGCAGGCAGGTGTCGCGCGTCGTGATTGATGCGTGACGCCTGTGCTCCCGCATGCCCTCCCTTGCGCGGGCCCTGTCCTGCATTACCTGGGTGCTGGGTGTTGCGCAATGCTTATATTGAGGCTGGCATTGCTCTGCTCATGAAGATGGGACGGCCGGGGTGGATTCTGCAGATGGGCTACGACCTCGCACATTTATGCCGACGATCAGCCCTGGGATGAGCCGTCCAGCGCAAACCGGGTCACGCTTGATAGTGGCTTAGCTGGCGATTGGCTTGTCCGGCGTGCAGTGAGAGGAAAAGTCTGTGTTGTTTCGTGTAGATTAACACGCTCCCGAGCCGCAGGCGTCATCTTTACTCGTCAGTGAGGAGATGTATCCTGCAGGACGGGTGACTTGCGTACCATGCGATGCGAATTCCCTCCCCCCCCCTCTGCCGACACCTATAGCATGTCGCATTACGACAGTTCGGCCGTTGTGTCTTGGGAGCTGTCCTGTTCCTGAACTGAGTTCAAGGGTGGCTTGTCGGGGAGCCGCACAGCCTCCTTACTATCACAACTTGGCTGAAGCATAGGATACCGTTTGTGATATGTCTATGTGGCTGCCGCAAAGCTATCCCTCGTTCCTTTTGGCTCCGATGTGAGACTCTTACGCAGGAGGGGCTGTTTGGGCATAGCGGGATGGGAAAATGAAAGAGCAAAACCCTAATTCACCGTAGCATTGATATCTCGCCTATCTGAGATCGGAGCAGACGCCAAATACCGGGGGAGTGCGGGATCGAGGCTCCATACCCAGGAGAAAGCCGCATGGGCACAGCGGAGAAAAGACAGGCCATTGACATCCACCAAGCGCGGTCGCGTTCCGGTGACAGTAGTGGTTGACGGGTGTGGCTTGTCACGTCCTCCGAACCTCGTTAGACTTGCGATCGGCGCCGGGCTGCCCAGAGGGTCACGGTCACATCGCGCGGCGATGGACGTGACGGAAGAGGAAATTCTCAATAGTGCTAGGAGGGCCTTGGGCGTCGAAGAGGAAAGGCGCGGAGAAGGGGGCTGGGGGCTGTACGGGGCAGATCCCGTACGGTCTCGCGTGCTCCTCGCCCGGCTTGGGTGTGACTTGGAGACCGTTAGCTTCTGGACCGGTCTCACGTCTTCCCGGTGCGGTAAAGGTGAATGGATTCTATGCTATCTACACAGTACCAAGTGATGGATGCTACAGAAGATCTCGTCAGAGAGCAGGGGTGACCTTCACCAAGCTACGCAGCTCTGTGGCTTGCTGCTTGACGCCTGATGAATGCCTGATCAGCATCGTAGCAGCGGCTGAGGCCCGGTGGAGGCTCATTGCGTAATGGACCGTCCCTCAATGACACGGGCCCGATCACCTAATTTCTCGGTGCGGCGGGGCCGGCAGCGTTCGCTTCGTCGGCGCGCTGGACACATTCCTCGAGCACCTGCCAGAACTTTGTCGTGTCGAGGCCCCTCGGTATCCGCACGCCCTCCTCCCCAGCCGGAAGCAACGTTGCGAGGGTCCGGCCCAGCTGTGAGCCCCGGTGTAGGGCGTCGTCGTGGGTACCCTCGGTGATGACCTTGACAGCAAATCGCTCGCGCTTGTTCGGGTTGTCCGAGGATGAGTTTGGGTCACACTCATCAAAGGCAATCTCCCACTTGGTGCCCGTCAGCACGGCGGCTACCGCCAGCGGGTCGTGCAGAGGAGGTCCCTCGATGATGCCGAATACGTCCCTGTAAAGCACAGACAAGGTCATTAGCGTCGACTAATAACTGGAAGGAGACGGTGGCTGGCCGAAGCGAAATATACACTCACTTGTACGTCTTTGCGAAGAACATGAGCAACTCGACGAGCATCGTTCGGAGCACTGTCTTGCCAACTCTTGGCCCGGTGGTCTCAAC
The DNA here is from genome assembly GCA_039880775.1 of Diaporthe vaccinii. NCBI lineage: Eukaryota > Fungi > Ascomycota > Sordariomycetes > Diaporthales > Diaporthaceae > Diaporthe > Diaporthe vaccinii. The sequence continues at coordinate 1,365,936 of JBCEDN010000002.1, forward strand.
AGGCTCTGTCTTGGAGTCGTTCAGAGACACCTTGTCAGCACCGTAGAGTATAAGCTCCTGAACGTCCTGCCTCGCGAGCACAAGATGTGTCGTATCGAGAGGCAAGATGGTCGTTTTGGCTGCGAGTTCCTTGGTGTCGAATATGAACGCCGAGGCCTCGGGATCAATGATGATGTTGCTATTTACTCATGGATCAGTAAGATAGTCAGATCTAGGTCTAGCCAAGTGACATTGGCCATGCTTGGATGTTTTATGTAGTATCGTAGACAAGGGAGTATACACAGACATAACACTTGTTTTGTCCCATGACCACGTCTACTCACAAAAGCCAGGTTACAGCACCGATGAGGGCAGGACCCCGGCTCTTGCTTCCATCTCAGACGCAGGCGACACCACTGGGAATCCCAAGGGCGTAAACAGAACAGGAAAAACGCGGCACACTTACAACTCGGCCCAGGGGGTCCAGTTTCCAATGCGAGCCTTACCATCAACAATGCCATACACAGCGCTGGTGAAGCCATCTCCAACTGCACCTCCCATGAGACTCAGCCCCTTGACATGACCGATCAGGTCGGGATACGTCTGGAACAGCTTGGCCGCGTTCGTCAGGCTGCCTGTCGCAACGACCCATGCCGTGCCGGGCTTGCACGCCCGCAGGGCGGTAGCGGCGGCACCGATGGCTGCCACGTCCCTTCGCGGCTGGACGAGCGGCTCGGGCAGCAGGGTGGTCCCGTCTAGGCCACTCACGCCGTGGATGTCCTCGGCATTCTCGGACAGGCGTGGCCTCTGGAGGGGCGACGAGGCGCCCGGGTAGATGGGGATGCGCTCGTGCTGCCCGATGGCCGTCAGCACGCTGGAGGCATTCCACGTCGTTTTCCTGGTGAGCACAGGGAGTGGTCAGCTACGGGCTCCCTCCCTTTCCTCGTATCGCTCCATGGTCGAAACGTTGGTGTGCTGTCCTCCGGACCGGGATCTGCCAAAGCAAGAGAGAGGCGCGCCGCGGGCTTGGGCCATTCATGCTTCTCGGCCTTCCGATGCGCGCGGTCCGGGACGAGCACAACCCCGGGGGGTGAACATACTCTAGGGGGGCATTGCCAAAGACGGTTGATATGCCCAAAAGTTTGATGCCTGGGTGATATGCTGCGAGGAGAATGGCGAAGACGTCCTGGGCTCTGGTCAGCGCGGCGAACTAAAGTTTCGTAGACAAAGGAGTTTCCGGACGAGCTGGGGGACACGAGTTGCGGTGAAGGCGGACCGTCTCCACCTATGCCCCGTGAGAGAGGCGTGCAGAAGCTTCACGACCTGTCCGGGTCGCAAGTTGTCTCGGACTGCCCATTATCAAACTTTAAACAGCAGGCCCGAAGATCAGAGATGCATGCAAATGTAACTCACGTCGTGTCCAGGGTCGGCGTCCAGCCAGACTGGAACTCTGTCGTCCTCAGTCATCACGGCAGAATGCGGTGTGTCTGGTTACTTCGATGTGCAAGAAACAAGAATGGAGGACTTCGAGGCGCGGCTGTAAGAATGCCTTTCGGCAGATGAAGAGGGGAGCGAATGCTTAGTCGTAGCTGGAGTTTGTTGGAAGGGACAGCAGCAAACGACACGGTCAGCCACGGTCAGTTGTTCGGTCTATCGCAGGGGCGATCGCCGAGGCGGAGGTCAAAGCCGCCCACTTCTTTGCAGCGCTTCCCCGGGGCAACAAAGCGGGCTTGCGGCTCTATCACATGTACGCAGCTCAGTGGAGATTGTGGGATGAAAGACAACATTGCATCGCACTCAGAATTGGGCAATAGTACAGAAAATGAACCATTTTGTGTACGATTATTTCACAAAATAGAAAGGAAATATCGATTTTTATAGTACTATGGCTGGGCATGAGGGTATCATTAATTCAGCATTTGGCTACCGACGCAAATATGAGCAGTTCCCCTGAGCCGTCGTCAGGTCGTTACGGCTCGGCTGCTTTTCTCTTCTCGAGGACCTTCATCACGTCTGCAACACTATTCACGTCTCCCTTCTTCTTCTTGGGGCCTCGCTTGCGCTTGGACTTGCCGCCGCCTCCTTCTTCACCGTCATCGTCATCGCCCCATTTGGAAAGCTTGGTCTTGCCGTCGTCTGCCAGCTCCTCCTCATCCGCCAGGCGGTTCGTGCCGAAGCCCAAATCCATATCCTCCGCGTCACGGTCCGCGGACGCCATCATCTTCTTGAGCCTCTCTTGCCTCTCGGCCTCCTTCCGTTCTTCCTCCGACTTGGTCGCTGCATTGAGCGTCTTTGCTTTCTTGAGGGCAGCCAGCACCGACGGGTCGTTCATGGCCGGTCGCGCATTCTGTTCCTCAGATATCAAGCTGGACTTAAAGTAGTTGCGAGGGTGTTGTGGTTGCGGCTTCCGCGGAGGCGGCATATCCTCTTCCACTGCAACCTGGCCTTCCGAACCGACCTCGCCCTCGCTCTTCGGTGAATGAGACTTCGTCTTAACCTCCTTATTCTGCTCGTCATCATCAGGTTCATTGCTGTCGTCTGAGTCCGATGATATGCCACCTAGTGGATCGTAGTCTGACTCCACGTCAGAGAACATGTCTACGTCGTCGTCGGCCTGGGTTTGCTCCTCCAGCTTCTTCTTGTAGTACTCCGGGACTTCCATGCCCAGCACTTCGGAGTTAGGATCGACCTTGAACGATTCCCGCTCTTTCTCGACTTCGGCTGCAACCTTTCGGACCTTGCGCTTCTCATTGCCGTCCTCGTCGACAATGATAAGCACCTCTCTGCCTTTGGCGTCGCGCTCTATCCTCGAGCCAGGTTCCTTTTTGGCGCCGATCTTTTTGAATTTTGACCCCAGAGCCGACTCCTGCTGTGCTTTGGCAGCCTCACGGGCAGCCTTCATCTCAGCCAGGATCTGGTCCCGTGTCCGCTTCTGTCCGGGGACCAACGCCCTAGTGGCTAGCTGTCCCTTCTTCTTAGCCTTCTCCCTCTCGATGGCAGTGACCTCCTTCTCCTCCAATTGCTCAAAGGCATCGTCCACGTCGTCTTCCGCGGGTTCGTCTTCCTCCTCGACTGACGGCTCTGCTTTGTCTTGGTCGCGCTTGTCTCCACTGAAGACATCCTCGCCCTTCCTGACCCTCTCGAGTAACTTGAAGTCGAGACCTTTAATTAAGTGCGTACTTGATAGATCGCCACCGGCGATTTCGTTCCTTAGCTTCTCAAACGTGGCTTGATCGATCTCCTCTTTCTTCAAGGACTCCTCCAGCGCCTGTATCCGCGCAGCTTTGTCGTCCTCCTCCTGCTCTGACTGCCTTTGTTTTGCGCGGTCTACGTAGCCCTCTGCAAACTTGGTGCCCTTGGGCGCGGAGGTTCGGAATTTCTTCTTCGGCCGGTCCTGCTCGTTGCGCTCGGCTAGTTGGCGCGCAAAGTCGAGACGGCCGGCACCTGCACCAGCGACGGATCGTCTGCGAAGACCATCTGTCAGCCAGCACGCAGTCTTTATATAGTGATGCAGCCTGAGGGTTCTCCGACAAGCTGAGTGGGAAACTCACGGTGTCATCGGGATGCTGGACTTCAGTCGAGACCCCAGGGCAGAGGACCCAGCGCCTCCGGACGCTCTTGGAGATGGCGATGCGCCATCCTGAGCTCCGCTCGGCGACTTGGCCGAGTTAGCGAGGAGGAGCTTTCGGAATTGCTCGTTGTTCATCTTGTACCAACTGCTCCGAGCAAGAGTGTCCAGACACAGAGTAGATTGTCGAGGTGAGAGATGCAGAATGGAGTCGGACGTTCAGAGTAATCGGGGGTCAAACCCCCCTCCCCCAGGACAACTGACGGACACCCTTTCTCAAGGGTTAGGGCTGTATCCTTTGAGTGGTCAGCTGAGTTCGTGCAGACGGCCCGCCACGCGTTACGTCAATTCAACCCGCAACCGTGATTGAAACACGCCTTTCACACGACAGACAGCATGCTCAAGCTGGAATGGCTGGCTTTGCTAATACCCTAACAAAGCTTACAAGCAGCCTTTGAGCTCAGGCTTCGCTGCTTGGAAGCCTGCTCAGGCGTACCCGCACTATGACTTCCAGGTCGCTTTTGCTTGAACTTGGCTTACACAGAAAGAAGAGCTGATATTCGAGTCCCTCATTTGAGTTTCATTCACAATGGGTAGCCGTCTTGATAAGAATTCGAACGCGGTGCGTAAGCGCATCGAGGACCACACCTTCTCCGACGAAGCCGGCGAGGAATACGAACCCAGCGCGTTTGGAGGCTTCGGCGATTACTTCCGGCGCAAGAAGATCAAGCTTCAAAACTTGGACGCCGAACTTCGTGAGGGCAGCAGCAAGCCACAGATCTTCAAAGGTGTTGTCGCTCATGTGTCTGGATACACACAACCGCCCCTGCACGTCTTGCACAAGCAGCTCGTCGAATATGGCGCAGGTTTTCTCCAGTACCTAGACTCGAAGACCATGGCAACTCACATCATCGCCTCGTCACTCACGCCCAAGAAGGCTACCGAGTTCAGCAGCTACAGGATAGTTAAACCGGCCTGGGTGGTGGACTCCATTGCTGCGGGCCGCATGCTACCGTGGGCTGATTACCGAGTGATCGATGAGGGGCCGAGGCAGAAAGTCATCAAGTTCGGAGACGATGGGAAGATCTCCTCACAGGCGCACACGCCGCAGAGAGGTTACCATGACCAGATCCAGAGCAGTTTCTACACAAGCCAATTCAAGAAACCCGCTACCCCGGCTACCAGGGTGAACTTCCCAACCTCAACTGCGACGACACAAACCCCGACACCTTCCAAGTACACTCCTACGAGACTCAAGGCACCTGAAACCATCGAAGATGACTATAATGATGATGTTCTAAAAGACCTGGAAATGACAGATTTCAAAACCTCGTCCCCCGCGCCGGAGGAACCGCCAGAGACAGGCGTGGATGATGTCGTGGCCTCCGTGGGTGAGGCAAGTCCGGCTGCGGAGGTGAATGAGTCCGTCGAAGACAATACAGTCTCTCAACCACCCAACGAAATTCCACATAATCCATCAGTCCCTGCACCCCACAACCCTGCGCTGACTTCCGAGGAGCATAACGCATGGCTCCTGTCCGATCCGAGACTAAGAAAATCCTCAACCGCAAATCCGGACTTCCTGAAGCAGTACTACTCAGAGAGTCGCCTACATCACTTGTCCACATGGAAAGCAGAACTCAAGTCCAAGATGCAAAGGCTCGCCAATGAGAAGGGCACCGGCACAACCAAGGCTATTAAGCGCCGGCCTGGCTCCCGGCGATATGTCATGCACGTGGACTTTGACAGTTTCTTTTGCGCGGTGTCTCTCAAGAGTGCACCTGACTATGTCGACAAGCCGGCCGTGGTGGCCCACGGCACCGGTACAGGGTCAGAGATCGCGTCTTGTAACTATCCGGCACGGAAATTTGGTGTCAAGAATGGCATGTGGATGAAACGAGCGCTGGAGCTTTGCTCGGACATTAAGGTTCTGCCCTATGATTTTCCTGCGTATGAGGAGGCCAGTAGGCTGTTCTATGAAGCCATTCTAGAAGTAGGTGGTGTCGTCCAGAGTGTCAGTATTGATGAGGCTCTAGTTGATCTCACTACGCTTGTCCTTGATGCCTCTGGGTCGCATGGCCAAGGTGTCTCCGAAGGAAGCATCTGGAGGGAACAGGAAAAGGCAGATGAGCTTGCCTGTGACCTGCGCAAGCGAATCAAGGAAAGGACGGGTTGCCAGGTCTCCGTGGGCATCGGCGGAAACATTCTTCTCGCCAAGGTCGCACTCCGCAAAGCGAAGCCAGCGGGCCAATATCAAATCAAGCCGGAAGAGATTCTCGACTTCTTAAGTGAGCTCAAGGTGGAAGATCTGCCCGGCGTTGCGTACAGCATCGGCGGCAAGTTGGAGGAAATAGGGATCAGGCTGGTCAAAGATATCAGAGAGGTCTCAAAGGAGCGTCTGGTATCTGTACTGGGTCCGAAGACGGGTGAGAAAATCTGGGAATACTCGAGGGGTATCGACCGTGCTGAAGTGGGCGACGTGTCCATCCGCAAATCCGTCTCGGCAGAAGTCAATTGGGGAATCCGCTTCCTCAACCAGCCCGAGGCTGAAGAATTCGTCATGAACCTCTGCAAAGAGCTAGAAAAACGCTTGTTGAACGAGGGCGTCAAGGGCACAAACCTCACCATGAAGATCATGCGGCGGGCTCTAGACGCGCCGCTGGACCCTGCAAAACATTTGGGTCATGGGAAATGCGATACCTTCAACAAAAGCACGGTATTTGGCGTCGCAACTCATGATGCAGAGAAGATTGGTAAAGAGGCTGTCTCTATACTTCGATCCTTCAAGTTCAGCCCTGGGGACTTGCGAGGCCTAGGTGTCCAGATGCAAAGATTGGAACCTATCAAACCCTCAGCAGCGCCTGATGGGAGCCAAAAGAGGCTCAGTTTCGGCGCATTCGGGAATGCTACAGGCTCCCTCCCATCGAAGAAGTCGGTAGCGCCTGTGGCACCGATGGGTCTTGATGATATTTCCGATGCGGGAAGCCCTGCGAAATCAAGAACTGCGGCCCAACCGGCACGGCGAGACGTGTCTGAGGACCCTATCTCGGACAACCCACTCACTCCTCGCAAGCCGAAAGGACTGTCCATCCACCCTGCTCTCGCGCTGTCCAGGGCAAATGAGGCTGATGAGAAGGCGAACACGCCGTTGAATGTCATGGGAACGCAATTTATTATGCCATCGAACCCAGACCCGGAAGTCGTCGCGGCACTTCCCCAAGACATCCGAAGTCGGCTGATGGCACAGCAGCCCCGTCGAGATCCTGAGTCGGCACTATCGAGAGAAGGCTCACCTGCCTTACACAACACAAGCGGACGCCAGTCGCGCGACCAGAGTCCAGCTGTTGTTGAGCCTCAAATTCCACCGGACATTGACCCCGAAGTGTTCAATGCTCTTCCGGACGATATGAAGGCTGAGGTACTTGCACAATACGCTCCAAGGAGAAACGTACAGAGCATCCCTGCCCAACCGCAATCACCACGTCGGGATCGGATTATCCGCCCGCTGCCTCATAGGAGCCCAGCCAAAAGAGGGCGAGGGCGGGGCGGAACGCGAGGCATGCTGAGCAGGACGCGTGAGAGGCAGCGAGACGCCAGTGCTGGACTTATGCAGACGAGCTTCGTCGCAATGGGAAACAGGAGGTCAGCATTGGAAAGCGCAGTCGAGGAGATCGAGGAGCTTGACCAGGCCTTCCTGGCCGAGCTGCCCGAGGAGGTCCGCAAGGAGGTTGTAGCCGACCACCGCCGGCGTAAACTCGCTCAGAAGTCCGGCCTAGGCCTCAACCTGAAAGGCGCAGGGCGCCGCAATGCCGCGGACCGGGCGAGGGAGACGACGAGTGGACAGAGCAAAATCGCCTTCCCGAAGCCCCCAGGCAAGGTCACATTCACGGCAACCTCGCTGACCTCGATCCAGGAGGTGAAGGATATGCTGAGTGCCTGGCACCGGGAGACGGAGGACGAGGGGCCGCACAAGGGTGATATCGAGGTTTTCGAGAGATACCTCGCCCGTGTCGTGACCGAGGAGAGGGATATGGAGAAGGCCAAGAAGCTGATACGGTGGCTGGACTGGCTTGTTGACGACAGCGAGGACAGCCGGGGGAGAAAGGGGTGGGTGGAGGCTTTTAATGGCGTTAAGAATGCTGTTCATCGGGCGTTGGAGCAAAGGGGCCTGGGACCTATGGTGCTTTAGGCGTTGTTATATTGGGCACGGAATACTTGAATATGACGCCGTCATCTTCTGACCGGTATGTCAGACGTGGAATGCGTCCATTATGAGTCTATTGACGATGGAGCTAGGTGATAGGCTCAATTCCTCAAGGACGGCACACTGGTGAAACGGGAAACTGTGGACAGCCATTGCCTCGCTTTAGAATTTCAGATGGCGAAAAGAGCAGCATGCCCACTGAGGCCTCAACCAATGACTTGATGCCCAAGATCAAGATACAGGACAATGTTTCCTTAGACCAGGGAGGGCTACACCAAGCAAGCAATTTGTGCTCCAGGTAATGGATGAGCTCGCCCCTGGTGCATCCTCCCACATCTCAGATGTGATTCCAGCTGCAGTTGTGTGACTTGAAATGAATACTGATGAAACAGCACTCCAATAGAAATCTCAGGATGTGGGCAAGCCACCAGGCATACAGCACTTCTGTATGCTCATAAAAATTGAGACACAACCGGTCTAGGTGCTTCTGGTCGGTATTGCAGACTTCGAAAAGAATGAATCTCTTGCCAGCTTAGGCTTTCCCTAAGGCATTCTCAGTGGCGATCAAAAGGGTCAGCAGATCAGCGTCATGCGGCATGTCCACTCTGGATCACCCAGGTAGAATCGGTGTGCAGCCTGTGGGTTGAGTAGCACGGCAGATTGGGGGTCCTCCGCCAGTGAAGTACTATGGCGGAGTGCCGCTGCGCCCAATATATGAGGGTCAACGGAACAGTTCCAAGGCTATGCGAACATAAACCGTCTTTTCTCCTCACCTAGGTGCACTTGGAATGAATCGGGCACGTCCTTCCAGTCGGCAGCGTCATTCATACGACTGCAATTCAATATGGCCGCGCTTTTCCACTGCGGCAAATGTGGCTGCAATGATTTCCCTGGCAGATATGGCTTTAAAAACTGGCACCCAGGTCCTTGATCTATACTGCCGATACAGAGATGCAACGTCATCCATGGCACAGCTGGTCGATGAGATTCAGGCTGCGACATCCAACACTGCACAAGTGAGAATCTTTATGCAAGAATTCGATGCCTCGGCTTTTTCGATCGACAATGGACACTCCATTCCACAAATTCAGCAGCTCCTATGCCTTGTTGACCAAGAGTTCAAGTCTCGGAGGAAGCTCATGCAGGACACGCGCCCGTCCTCGTCAGGTGGCTGGCTCGGTCTGTTCCAGCAAGTTACCAGCTCCTCGCGCACAGCCATGTAGCTGCAGCCGTGTCACTCTCACGTGGGTTGCAGCGGGTTGCTACAGCAGAAGACCACCTGATCGCACCAAGTGGCTTAGATATCTCTGGTATTACCGCTCGAGTGCCGCATTTTCAATCCGGAACCGATATTGTTCCTATCAAACGGACCTTGCAAAGGAGGCGTTTCGTGAACGGTTTGTGGACGACGCAGACCTTTTCGAAGAGAACACCATGGGGGATTATAAAGGCCGAGATATACCTTGTTGGTGATCGACTATACTCTGAAATACTCTGTTTCCGTGTGAGGTTTTCACCGAATCGACAATTATCAGACATTGGAATTGTCATTGATTACGCATCCCATCGCGTCAACTCACTCGTCTGCTTAGGCCGTCAGCAATCCGAATTGGCAAAACGGCGTATCGTTGTCTTCTCTGCTAATCTGGGGAAGGGACCGATTTTTGAAGGGGGTGCGTCTTTTCATATTGAAACCTGTGGACTCGTCTGCAAACCAGATTAATAGTGACTACCCTGGCATAAATAAGGGGATCTTTGGGTCATGGTTGGATTCCGGGAAACACATCAGCCGAGTGTGGCCACTTGGTACACAGGTTTCCCACTCTCCGATATTGAAGTGCCCCTTTTCTTTGAGACTACACTCTCGGAACGTGCTATACTCAAGCAAATCATTTCCTTAGTGAATGATGTTTATGAGAGATATTGTTCTGGCTGATTGGGTTGATACCTAGGCACGGAATGATGAAAGCCTGAGCAACATCAGCCACTACTTGAAGCGCTTACGCACACTAGCTATGAAACTCTCTAAGTTGATGTTCGCTTGTGTCTCTTGGATCGTCTGAATTGCGATATTTGGCGTTGCTTTTATGTTGTTGATGCTGTACCGAACAACCGGGAAGAGCGGGGTTTCGAGCGCGAGCCCACCAGGCATCCGTCACAGCATCCCAAGACTCGTCTCACAATAGTGAAGGCTTATTTTCTCATGGGCTCTCTGGGTGATCATCCATGGATGATCATGCGAAAGCAGTGTCCTAGGCCAATGGAGAAAATCAAACCGAGTTTACTCCGCCTTGCTCGCGGAGAAGGCTGGAGGCGGAGGCGCGTGGTCTTGGTATAAACCCGCCCCATACCCCAATGATCCGCATCCCCCGCCTTCGCCGTCGGCACTCAACCACATATTTGTTCGATCGCCTCACTGAGGGAAATAATCACATTTAATGATGTCTTCCGAACATGCGATCCAGGATGCCGGCGTTAAGCGACCGGGTGAACCGGCGTTCCGTCGCATCGACTTCTCGGACAACATGGTCGTGCGCCAAGTGTCGACCATGCTTCGGAGGCTGTGGCTCGTGGACCCGCCCCTGTCAGACGAGGAGCTCCTACAAGAAACCACGCTCAAGGCGTGTTTCCAAGCCATCACACAAGCAATTGGCAACGGAATCTCAGATGATCCCGAGGAGGCCAGGTGGGACCACGGCCTCTGGTTAAAACACACTGAGCTCCGGGTCCTCAACCCGGCCGTGCTGGCTGCAGCGGAGCCGTACGACGTCAGGAGTGTCGTGTCTCCGTGGCGGTCGGAGGTCTATGAGATTTACAAGCATGTCTTCATCGACCTGTGGCGGACGTTGAAGGAGGCGCCGGAGACTGACCATGTCGGGAAGTTCGACCCCTCCAAGGAAGGATCCGTGACTCTTGGCGTCCTCAAGGCCGAGAAGCTGAAAGTTGACAAAACTGCTTTCCGCACTGGTACTTTCCTTTATCCGGTTTGGATCAACCCGAAGGCCAAAATTACATTCAGCGTGGACGGTGTCGAGGGTAACGAGCACGTTTGGTCGGATGGTGAGTCTTCAGTGTGGACCAAGGGCCTGTGGGTGCAAGGGGAGAAGGAAATCACAATGACAACGAAACTGGATGACATCGAGGGAGACCAGACTGGCATAACAGCTGTATTTGTGATGGGTCATTGCGAAAAGGCTCCTCTGACACACAAAAACGAGGAGTTGCGGGACAAGTCAACAACTGTTTTGGAGCCAACAGATGGCGGCAGTGGTCAGGCCACAGACGACGAAATGGCCGAGTTTGTGCCAGAGGCAGATCACCTCGCGAGGGCAATCTTTCTCAAGGCGGGCAAGGCTGTTGAGCAATGCGCGTTCGATGTCGTCGACGATGAGGTCGACCAGCTGCAAGACACGACTTCCTGGCTAGAAGTCGATGTCCAGGAGAGCGATTCAGTATACGAGCCGCTGCCAGATGATCACAGCATCAGGGTCCTCATCGTGGAACCCGAATCGGCTGGGTCAGACCTTCAAACACGACTGGAGGTTGTGGACTTGGACAAAGATATGGCATATGAAGCCATGTCATACACATGGGGAGGCCCAAAGGATCAAGTGCCGCTTCGAGTCCGAGGTCAGACCCTCATGGTACCAAAGAACCTCGAGAACGCCTTGAAGAGGCTTCGACATCCAGACCGCAGGCGATACATCTGGGCTGACGCCGTCTGTATCAACCAGGCGGACCTTTCTGAGCGCGGCCAACAAGTGTCGATCATGCGGAACATCTACTCGAAGGCCCGCAGGGTCCTTGTCTGGTTGGGGCAAGACAAGACGGACTACGCAAAACTAGCCTTCACCACCATTTGCGAAATTGTTCGTTCCTGGCGCCCTCCGAACAACCCAAACAAGTTCTCGAGCTACAAGGAAGCGTTCGAGACTCAGAAGGAAGGGCTGAGCGTTGACGAAGACGGGTGGACTGCCCTCCAAGCTATGTTCCAGACCGAGTATTTTACCCGGTTCTGGGTGATCCAGGAGCTGGTCCTCGGGCAGAACGCGACGATAGTCTGGGGTAGCCACTCTATCAGTTGGGGCCTCGTCGGCATCAGCGCAGCATGGCTGCTGACCAGAGGGTGGGCAACAAACCCGGACTGGCCAATCTCCGCTGCGTACAACGCATTCCTGATCTACGTCCTCCCGCTGGCCCAGCGCAGCGCAATATCGAGCTTCCCCAAGATCGACCTATCTGCCGTCCTGGCGACGACAACGGGGAACTTCAAGTCGACAGATGCGAGAGACAGGATATTCGCCCTGCTCGGGATGCCATTCTCGGGCAATGATCCCGAGAAAGAGCAACTTGTTACCCCGGACTATACTGCAGATGTCCAGTCGGTCTACCTGGATGCTACAAAGCGCATGCTTTCCCAAGACGCCAGCCTGAGGCTCCTCAGCGCTGTGCAGCACGGCCTCGAGGTGGACAATTCCTCTCCATCCTGGTTACCGAAATGGGACCAGTCTCTGCCCGCAGAGCCCCTGGCCCTCCGACAAGAGCACGGCTACTACGCCAACGCGGGCGAATTATTCTTCCCCGGCGACGACACCTTCGGCACGGACGGGAAATCGCTAACTCTGACCGGCCTCAAGGTCACCACCGTGACAGACGTCACGGAGCCATTCAGCGCCGGCAAGATCTCATTCTCCAGCCTGCCGGACAAGGACGCAGACGCCATGCTCATCATCCTATCCTACCTGAACGACCCGAATCGTCAGGTCCGCGCCTCCTGGAGCGCAACGCTGGAGAAGTTCACCATACCCGGCTTCAACAGCCCGGAGAAGCAGGCCGAGGTGCTCTCGACGGGCGGCGGGTTCCGTATGGCGGCCACGACTGGCATGCCTGGCAAGTATGGGATGCGCATGTCTACTGAGATGCTCGACGGCGAGAAGATGGGCGTCTACAACCTGGGCGAGTTCCTGCTGTACTGGCGGGAGCGCTGCACCTGGGACGTCGAGGCCCTGCGGCACGACGACTTCAAGGACTTTTGGGCGGCCGTGGAGAAGGAGGGGAGCACCTACGCCACGGAGCGGGCGCTGTGCTCGATGAACGCCTTCCTCGGGCGGAGGGTTTTCCGCTGCGAGGATGGGAAGCTTGGTCTTGGGCCTGCGGCGATGAGGCCCGGCGATGTGATCGCTGTTCTCTTTGGTGGGATTGTTCCGTATGTATTGCGGCCGCTGGATGGTACCGGGGATGGTGGGGACGGGCAGAAGTGGGCGTTCGTGGGCGAGTGTATCATCCCCACTATAATGCAGGGGCAGGCGGTAGAGGAAGCTGGATTGTTGGCCGATGGAACGTACGAGAGGGAGAAGGATGGGACGCTGAGGTTGAAGCCGGTGAAGCAGGATGACCAAGACCCGCGCTTCCATCGCGAGGTCGGAAAGAACGGTGTGGAGAGGTTTGAGATTCGGTAGTTGGTAGTTGACTGCCCTCTTCCTCCCTAGTAATAAATTGAAGAATGCAGAGATTCGCACCCTCTAAAACGGAGGGTACACCCGTACATCACTCACACAAGAAATACAACACACCCAATTCACATACCCACCCACCCAACACCCACACACCTACACACCCAACACCTACACACACAACACCCACACACTCAATTTATATACCTAATTTATATATCTAATCAGTATCTCTAACTAGCCCTAGACGTATAAATTAGCTCTAGGTATATAGATCAAGTGTATAAATCAGGTATATGGGTATTGGGTTTGTGAATTGGGTTTGTGGGTGTTGGCTTAGTACTGGCGATGTATGGGTGTACCCTCCGTTTTAGAGGGTGCGAATCTCCGCATTCAAATTGAAAGCTTGTTCTGGTCGACAACAATAATCTCCGATCCAGCTGGTGGTGCTCACCTTCCACACGTCGTTGTGGTTGGATGAGTTACGGTAGCAACATCGGAGAGACGTTAACTCCGTCTACATGAAACTGCAAATGGCTATCCCTCCCCCGGACATAACACAACATTCATTGAACATTGTTTAGGCCCAGAGTGCCAAGTTGGGGAATCCTGCAGGTCGTGGATTTATAAGAACACCACATCCCATGCCCATCACTGCATAGTTTACAGGGTGCTCACAAATAAAAGCCACCCTCAAAGCATACCACAACATGGAGTCCAAACGTCTACAGACAGCAAAGAAGTTCCTCAACCACTTCGAGACCCTAGACTCAGACACCCTAGCCTCGGTCCTGGCCCCAGACTACACCCACCACTTCGCACCGGCCTCCCTGGCCTTCCCAGGCCCGTTCACGAAGGAGCAGTTCGTGAAGCACGGCGCGGCGCTGCGCAAGATCATGACGGGGTTCCCGGTGTCTGCGAGGGAGTACGTCGAGAGTGAGGCCAGCAACCAGGTCACGGTGTGGGCGACGAGCCGGGCGTTGTTCAGGGAGGAGGTCGTGAGGGATGAGGAGGACAAGGAGAAGTGGAAATTCGAGGGTGAATACGTCTTTATGTTTTGGATGGACGAGACGGGGGAGAAGATTGTGAGAACAGTCGAGTTCCTGGACAGCAAGGGAACCGAATCGGTGAGGCCCTTGCTGAAGAGAGCGAATGAGAAGATGCAGGCCCAGCACTGGTTCTAGAGACCTTGTCTGCTGACAGACGCATCTGGTTTTAGATATGTCTTTCATATTCAGTGGCGCTGTATCGTCTATGCTTCTTTTTTATCGTCAAACGTACACCTTTTATCACTCCTTGACCGTGGCTCCGGTGCCCCAGCTTCCCACCAAGGCCATGGCCTTCTCATCTCCGTCCGCCACGCGGTCGTCTTTCAGCGCGTCCGCCAGGCACCTCCAAGGATCCCGGCTTCCGCCCCACTTGAGCAGGCCCTCCTTCAGCTGCTCGCCGTTCTCCCTGCTGATGGCCGCACCATTCCGTCCTGACGAGAAGACCTCCTTCCACACCCGCTCGGCAAGCACACGGTCAAATAGGTAGCTGTAGTACGTGCTGCCGTACCCGAACAAGTGGCCGAAGAAGCCCTGCCACCTGCATCCGGGCGGGTCGACGGGTGTGTTGCCGTACTCGAGCTGAATGCCGCGGTAGACTTCGGTCGAGTCGAGGGATCCGCCTGCCGCACGTGGGGAGTGATACTCCTGGTCCAGCATTGCAAGGAGGATCTGATTCTCGTTATCTGTGCCCTCGAACCGTCGGGACTGCCGTATCCTGTCAACGACCATCTGGTAGTTCAGCGGCTCATCCGTCTCGTAATGCCGAGCAAAGAGGCCCAGAACCTCTGGGTCTGCGCAGAAATGCTCCATCAGCGTAGAGGGGAGCTCAGCCAGGTCAGTCGCACAGCGCGTGCCAGAGACGTTTTGCAGCGAGGTCCGCGCCAGGATGCTGTGGATCGCGTGGCCCATCTCGTGGAAGAGCGTCTCCACTTGTCCGTATGTCAAGAAGGCGGGCTTGTCACCTCCAGCCTGGCTCTGAGGGAAGTCGCACACGAGTGCGATGGTGGGCAGCTGTTTCAGGACGCCATTGTTGCCTCGAGACATGGCCATGCCGTCGTTGGCAGCCTCCTCAGGCGAGGCAAAGTCTGGAATACCCGCTACGGCTTGTTGAGCAGCAGACTCCGCTTCTTCAAGCTCGGACCCTGCGATCTCACGCGAGCACCGCACTGTGAAGTGTGCCGGATTGGGCAACTTGCCGGCCCTGTAGAACAGGTCGCAGTATAGAACGGCGACGTGGCCGTCGGTGTCGGATATGACGTCGAGCCGCCGCACTTCAGGGTGCCAGGTTTCGCCCGGCATTGTCTCCCTGGCCACGAAACGGATTCCATAGAGACGTGTGAAGAGCCTTGACAGACCCTGCATAATGGTTCCAAGCGAGAAGTAGGCGGACAAGAAGTCTTCACGCTTGGCTTTCGACCTCTCCAGATCCCTGATCTGGCCCATGTAGTAGTCTTTGTCCCATGGCTGTAAGTTGGACGAAGACAAGCCAGTCTTGCCCTGCTTCCAGGCTATGAGGTCCTCCATCTCGCGCCTGACTATCGGCGCATTGTTCTTGTTGAGAGCTTTCAGAAATTGCTGCACGGATTCGGGTGACTTGGCCATCATTCTGTCACGAAGTGCCATGTGACCGTAGCTCTCGAATCCAGACAGGTTGGCAATCTCAGCCCGCAGGCCGAGCAAATGCTCTAGCTGTTTGACCGTCGTGGTCGATGCAGTCCGCGAAGCATAGTAGATCGCCTTCCTCGTGTCCTCGTCATGAACAGTGAATAGCGCCAAGGAAGCCTCGCCGCTCAGCGCTGGTAAGTGAACGCGTCCCCTCCGGGTCATCCTGCGCGCAATCGTGGGGTCCAGACCTTGGAGCTTGCTGCTCGGGAACGTGAGGACAGGTTCTTCTGGGGCCATCTGCTCCACGAAGGTCTGGCCGACATCGCCTATTTCGGACGATAATTCGACGAACCTATCTCTCTCCTCCCTGGGCAGATTGACGGCCGACTTTGTGAAATCCAGCTTCAGAATCTCCGCCACAGCCTTCTCCTCTTCTGACCAGCCAGATGAGACATCCGGGTTGTCCAATGCTTTCCCAAGTTGCTCGTTCAGGCCAGTTGTCGTGTTCAGCTGGTTCATATACTGGTATACGACGGCCCATGCCTCCGAGGCCGCTGCCTGCATATGTCTGTCGGGATGGGTGACGCGCACGAAGTCGGAGAGGTCTATGACGCGACACAGCAGGTCAGACAGCCGGTCAAGATCCCGGACGACGGCTCTGTACTCGGCTACGGAGCTGGCGGAGAGGACCTTGTCGACGATGCGTTGGGCACGTGTCAGGGAGACCTGGGCAAAGGCGAGGAAACCTTGGGGCTCGGTCAGGTAGGCATTGCGGAAGAGGCCGACGCGGGGCTTGCCCTTGAAGGCGCCCGAGAAGGCCAGCCACGCTGAAGGAGAGTCGAATATGCGGCGCAGGTCTGCATCGTCGTGTTTGGCGCGAGCGGTCGTGTTGGTGGCGGAGGGCGGGATGGAGAAGGAATGTGGAGGAGGCTGGGCGGTCTCAGTGTGGGTGGCAGTGTGCTGCCATCGCGAGGAGGCTGCGCGAGGAAGCTGCTGTATGGTTTGTTGAGCCTTGCGCCGGAGACATTTTGAGCATACCCACGACGCCGAGGCTGTTGTCGCCTGGCGCTGGGCGAACTTGATCATGATCTCGGCGTTGGTGTTGGACCTTCACATCTCATGGCCTGGCCTGGTCTGCTGTGCCTTACACACGACGAGGTTGGCAACCTTTGCAAGAACCCAGGCAAGGAAGCTGAGGACCGAGTCACTATGCGTGTACACTTGTACGGACGAAGAGAACGAAGGAAGTCATGCCACACGCTGTGACACACAATGCGCGAGGGGCGATCTTTCAATCAAAGAACTGCAGCAGCTTATCCTATCTGACTTCGCGATTGCCGACTTTAGCCCGTCTCCGAGTGGCTGCTGGACTCTACCGTGGTAAATCGTTGCAGTGTGGTAATGCTATGACGAAAATGCGCTAAAATTTTCGAGAAAACCGGCCGTCGGAAAGAGCCGCTGCTGGAAGTGAGCGGCCATTTGACGACACAAGCATAGCACCGAGCGGGCCACACCCATGTCCGCCTGGATACGAGTCTACTTCTCCCTCAAACTTCACCTGGAATCCTGACACTGCCCGCCACACACGAGAGCCCCTCGACCACCCTCCAGAGCCTCAACGGACCCAATTGAGCTTACCATGGCTGCGAGAGCCCTGCTGCAACGGGTGAGCACTCAGACCCGCCGCCCCAATTGACATTGACATCCAGGCCTCTGCTGACCACGCCCTTATTCTCGCAGCGCGCCGCGCCGTTGGCGGCGTCCATGCTCATTGGAGCTGTCGCATTCTCCCCCAAGCTGGCCCTTGCCGAAGCTCCAGGACCACACAGCTCTCACGTACGACTAGCCCATGCCACCCGCTACGTGCGATGCCATGCCACGCCACGCCACGCCATGCAGCCCTGCCCTGCCCTGCTCAGCACAATTCGGACTGACGCCGAGCCTACTGTTTAGCCCAGGAAGCCCATATACGACGACTTCGACGCCGTGCCCACAACGGCCACCCTCCCGCCGGCAAAGGCCGCCGCGAGGCCAGACACGCCATCGTCCTCGGCCACCCTGGCGCCCGAGAACCCGGCATCGCCCTCGCTCACCGAGGTAGCGCAGTACCCCCAGCAGTACCAGCGCCACGGTCCCACGCCCACCGACCGCCTCGCCGCCCAGATCCGTGACGTCCGCCTGTTCATCTACCGCCACGCCTGCACCGCCGAGGATGCCGTGAACCGCACCATGGACCGCGTCTTCCACCTCGAGAAGTCCTTCACCGACACCATCGCCTCCCTGGCGCCCCCGCCCGAGTCCGGCGAGAAGCTGATGCCCGGGCTGGTCTACGTCCTGGTGGCCGCTATGGCCGGCAGCATCGTGACGCGGCGGAGCAACATCCTGCTGAGGGCCACGGTCCCCGTCGCCTTCGGCGTGGGCATGGGCTGGACCGCCATCCCCCACACCATGCGCAACACGAGCGACCTGGCCTGGAAGTATGAGCAGCGGTATCCGGTCGTGGCGCAGGGGCACCTCCAGATCAAGGACAGCTGGAGGCAGGGCGTCAGCTTCGCCCGGGTGCACACGCAGCTCGGACGTGACAAGCTTGAGGAGAAGGTCAAGGGTGCGAGGGAGACGGTGGAGGAGTGGGTGAGGAAGGGAAAATAAAGCAGCTACTCGAAATGAAAACACGGTGGGCTAGAGCGATGGGTTGAAAACCCTGGTCGGGTTGACAACTTGGCCTGTATCATATGGAATATAGACGAATTCACATGGCCGGTGTGGTGGCGTTGTTCCCAGAAATCATGGAAAAGGGCGGCTGATGAGTGATATTCATCACGCCTAAGCTAAGAATTAATCTGTGACCATGACCCCTCTCAACTTGATATTGTTTCGCGACCAATTGAGTACATGAGCGAAACCGGCGTGAATGTAATGTTGTGACATCGCAACGGCGTGTGCCATGGTATTTACCATAAAGTTTTCCTTTCGCCTCACGTACGCCAGGACAATCCCATGCAAAACCCTCCCTTACAATTTCTTCTCCTTGCTCGCGTCATCCAGGCTTATGAGCGTATTCAGTACCCTCTCATAAGTCCACACCGTGACCGCGCTCGCCGGCGCAGCCTTGAGCAGACTGACAGTCAGCCCCCTGTACAGGCTCCTGATGCCCTCCGTCCGCAGGATAGACCGCATCGTCCCCAAAGTGCCGAGCCCGATGTAGTCGGGGATGTTCTTATGCACGTACCTCGCGCGCGTCGGGCCCTGCACCTGGATCCTCTTCCTGACCGTGTCGAGCGGAAACACCCCCGTCTTGGACATGACGCTGGCCAGCGTGCCGGCCAGGGCGTCGCCACCGCCAAAGGGCAGGTCGAGCGCGGCCAGCGGCGGACGCAGCGCCTCGTACGCCGCGAAGAACATGCCCATGAACGGCACGATCTGGCCCAGGCCAGGCGCCAGCCCGCGGAAAAAGCCGCGGGGGCCCTCATCGCGGTAGATTTGAGCCACGGCCCGCCGCAGCGACGTGTACACGCGGTCGTCGTTGCCCTGCGCCGCGAACCGCGTCCGCAGCAGGTCCAGCGGGTACGTTGCCGCCGTTGCCGCCGCGCCCGCCGATGCGCCGGCCAGGAAGCTCTCGGCCGCGCCTGGGATGGCGTGCTCGCCGCCCGCGGCCCTGCGCAGCAGCTGCGTCGTCGACCGGTAGGTTGTGAACTGGATGGCCGAGTAGCTGACGTACATGAGCTCGGCGGGGACGTTGCCCTTCCACAGGCCCGTGAGCCCCTCGTTCGCGAGGATGGTCCTGAAGGTCGAGATGGTGCCCTTGTAGATTGGCCCGCGCCCGCGGATGTGCTCGTAGGAGAGGGGGTCGGAGAGGGAGTGCGACTGGAGCTGCAGGCGGATCTTGACGACGTCGAGGGGCGCGATGATGAAGCGCGATATCAGGCCGGCCACGGCGCCGGCCGTGACGACCTGGAGACGGGTGCCCTGGCGTTGGTGTCAGTAGGGGGGGACTACTTGAGGTTATCGAGGGTGGATGCGTACCTCATTCTTGAGCTGCTCTACTTTGGGAGACATGCATAGATGCTCGCGGTGTGCGACGCCTGGAAGCAGCTGCGTGCAGACTGAGGGACGGGAGGTGGGCGCGACCAGGGAACGGTCTGCTGAATGTACGAAGATGATGCTCTTGCTGCTGAGGATCACTCGCCCGCCTGTCCTCTGAATGTCTGATTGTTCAAGGCATAGCAAAGGGGAATTCCCATAACCATTGATGCTCCTGGTCTCTTGCCTCGCCAGAGACAGCGACCGGGTGGACCTGGAACTCAACATTTCCTTGAAGCAGCTTTGTCTCACCCTCGATAAGCTTATCGCGCTGAGGAATGACATCAGCTTCAGCTGCCCCTGGCCAACAGTATCTATTCCCATACACATCGCAACCCGACAAACAGATACAAGATCCGATGGGAATTCTTCCCGAATGTGCCTCTAGGATCGAATCTGCATTCAGATTCTTCTTGATAGGCTAACATCTTTCAGATCAGATTGCACGACATTCACGCAAATTGTATCGTGAAGGGATACTGTACGATGCTTTTTACGCGTCCTTGTATTCATTGCATCTATGTTCTGTCCAGCAGTCCAGCAGTCCAGCAACCCATCACCAAACCGACGAGGACTTTGTCTCCTTAGTACAGAGGCTGAAGATTACCCGGGAAAGGCCGTATGGCGCTGATACACGTGGGCATATTCGGAGAGCATATATCCATAGAATACGGAGATTCGCACCTACCAAAACGGAGGATACACCGGTACATCACCACCTCGCCCACGCCCAAGCTGTTTTCAACGCGGTTGATGTGGGGTCCAAGCACCAGTCCGGTCTAGTGTAGCTCGTGCTGCTCGTGCTCGTGCTCCTCACGCGGATCTTCTGCTGGTCTTCGAGGGTAGATACGCCTCTTCCAGGTCCTTGGAAGGAGACGAATCAGAGGCCACTCGTTTTGAAACCCGATAGGACCGTAGCAACCACCTGGCAGTGATCAGGATGGCCAACCAGGACAACACGCCGGCGATGATTGCGAAAATCTCGAATTCGGGCTGCCAGGCGGGAATCGCGATGGTTGGGGGGGGGGGGGTTGACGACAGGAGGCATAATGGATCAGTAAAGCTATGGGGGGCGCGCGGGAGGGCAAGCTTTCTGAGGTTGTTCAGTGAGGTTGATGGTGTTGTTCAAGGAGGTTGTCTGAGGTTGCTCAAGGAGGTTGATGGTGTTGTGAAGGATGGAGGAAAACAGCCCAGACGCAGGACAGGTGTAGACGGTCTTATTAGTGCGGAGCTCCCACGTCCCAAGTAAAACGGCAGGTACGGTCCTTCTCAAGGAAGTCTTCAGGGCAACTACACAGGCCTGGTACACTCACACGTAATTGCTTGATCAGTGGGCGGTGCATGCGGCTTTTACTCGCCCTGCGTGAAAGTTTCGGGTCACCAGGCAAGCCCAGGACAGGATGTTCTCCATGACTTGATTCACGCAGCACGAAACAGCCGCACCAGGGTCGGTATGGATCTCCAGCATCACGCTCCGCGCGGATACTTAGGCTGCGCCCCCATGCTAACTTGTTGCCCAACATCCTTCATCCCATCCGTGACGCATAGGGCATTCTAGCAACCCACCAAACGAGACCAACCCCCAACCCCCCTCGCGTCCAACCCGCGGCCACTTCTTAGTAATACTTATCAGCAGCCCTATCCGAGTCCCGGATGTCGGACTGCTCCGCGAACGAGGGCTGCAGGCTCTCCCCGTCGGCGCCGATGTTGACGAGCCGCCCGCCCTCGAGGTAGACCTCGACCCAGGTGAGGGCGACGGTGGCGTCGTCGAGGCGGACGTAGGGGGCCCCTTCGACGTGCAGGGCCTTGAAGCCCTGGACGGCCGAGACGGCGAGCAGCGACGACACGTCGCGGAAGTAGTACTCGATCTGGAGGTCGTGGTCGTCTACGGCGTAGGGGAGCTTCATGCTCTCGAGGAGGGCGCGGGTGCTGGCTGTGTTCAAGGTCTGTGCCTGCGAATTAAAGAGGGCCGTGTGGTAGGGATAGGGACTGAGTGATGTTTATGAGAGAGGAGGCCACCAACCATTTGGTATTTCAAGATGCCATATTTCTCGTGGATTTTGGCACACTCTGCGCCGTGGCGTCAGGACATGTAGTTGTAGAACTCTTCCTCGGAGAGCCCCTGGGTCCGGTAGTAGGAGCCCGTGAGGCGGCGGACGCGTTCTGGCTTGGACATGAAGAAAAGACCTGGTTAGGAGGATGACTTCTTGGTATTGACTCCTGCCTTGAGTGAGCGAGCCTCGGTCTCGCGAGGTTGAGGAGGCAGAGGCTGTCTGTCTGCTTGAGAAGTGAGGCAATTGCTGTCGGCCCCAGCTGTACATATACTCTCGGATGCGGTACTTGAAGAGAACGCACCAAATCTACTGTTTTGAATACGTGGTCGACATTGAAGGCTGTTGGGATTGTCAAAACACACTGAGCAACAGAACCAACATGCTGATCACTGATGGAGCGGCACACATGGTTGGCTGTACTGTTGTGACAAGCCTTTGCAATATGACGGCGTGGGCGAGGTGGTGATGTACCGGTGTATCCTCCGTTTTGGTAGGTGCGAATCTCTGTATTCCTTTAGAAATCAGCCCTCTCGCTAGATTAACAGATATAAGTGATAAGTAATAAGTGTATAAGTGTATAAGTGTATAAGTGTATAAGTGTATAAGTGTATAAGTGTATAAGTGTATAAGTGTATAAGTATATAAGTGTATAAGTATATAAGTATATAAATATATAAGTGTATAAATATATAAATATATAAATATATAAATGTATAAATATATAAATATATAAATGTATAAATGTATAAATATATAAATATATAAGTATATAAATATATAAGTATATAAATATATAAATATATAAATATATAAATATATAAATATATAAATATATAAATATATAAATATATAAATATATAAATATATAAATATATATGAATATATATGTATAAGTGTATAAATATATAAGTATATAAGTGTATAAGTATATAAATATATAAGTGTATAAGTGTATAAGTATATAAGTATATAAGTGTATAAGTATATAAGTGTATAAGTGTATAAGTGTATAAGTATATAAGTATATAAGTGTATAAGTGTATAAGTATATAAGTATATAAGTGTATAAGTGTATAAGTGTATAAGTGTATAAGTGTATAAGTGTATGGGTGTATGGGTGTATAGGTGTGGGTGTGGGTGTGGGTGTTAAGTGTAGGTGTTGGGTATGGGTGTTAGGTATGGGTGTTAGGTATGGGTGTTGGGTATGGGTGTTGGGTATGGGTGTATTAGGTGCTGGGTATAGGTGTGTTAGGTGTAGGTGCGTGGGTGTGTTAGGTGTGGATGCGTGGGTGTGCTAGGTATGGGGACCTAGGTATTTTAGGTGTTGGGTGTGGTTGTGGAAGGTCTTATTGGTATCTCTTCTAGGTACCTAGGTAGATGCGCCTCGAGGGGGAATGGATTGGTGGCTCTCCGTGAATAGACAAATGCTGCGCCGCGCTCTGCTCTCGGAACGTCGAAGTAAAAAGACGGGAGGCGTGGCCTCGTGAAGTATGGCCAGCCAGCAATCCTCAAGACAAGCTAGATACATGCATGCCTGCCTGCCTGCGCAACACCTGGTAGCTATAGGCCAAGTAGGTGAAAACAGGAAGTAGAAGTAGCAAATTGATGCGCATATTGGAGAAGTTGAGCTAAATTCGACAAAGTGAATAAGTAGTAGAAGGAAAATTAAGACATATCCTGGAAAACGGGCATATGACAAGGCCTTTGATCCGGTCTAGGTAAGAACGTAGAGGTACATCTCTCGAATAACAAGGAAGTAAATAATAGATACGGAATCAGATCTGCTAGCCCCCATTCCTCCCCCCTGGAACACGCCTAGGCACGCCTCCGGCCCCCAAACACCCCGGTTTTGAAGGATTAAAACAAGAGACACGCGTGCCTCCACCAAAGAAGCGCAGCTCGCTTGCTTGCTCAATGAACCCCTTTTCGTTTCGCTAAATGCCCTGGCAATATGGATGGGGAAAAGACTTGTCTAAAAATACAGCAGATGAAATGGCAGGACTGGGTATCTTTCGTCTGTCAAAAGCATTGGGATTTTTTTTGCTCTTTGTACGGTTTGATGGGAGTAGTTATGAAGTATACACTGGGTGGTCGTTTCGTGCTTCGGTCGTGGAGATAGTAGCGGTAGTGATCCGGAATAGGGCGGGGTGAGTTGGTAATGGGTAGGTCGTTTCGCTTCGGGTGGGACGATTAGAGGGCTGGCTGCGGGTGACACACTCCGCTCAGATCCTCGTCGGCAGCCCCTTGCCCATGGTCAGCTGGCTCAGGCTCAGCGTCCTGGCAGCCTTCTTTCTGTTCAGGTCGTCCTCGTCCTCGTGACCCTCTTCGGGATACTGCGCCGCAACGCCGCCGAACTCGTCTACGCCCCCGAACGGCTCGTACTGCTGCAGGTTGGGGGTCGCACTGGGTTCCTCCCTCGGCGTCTGAAACGCCTCGGAGAACTCGTCCTCGGCGGTCTCCACCGCGGGGGAGTTGGTGACGCTGCTAAAGCGGCTGTCTTTGCCAAAGATGCTCTGCGCCTTACTCGACGGGTCCACGGTAGGAGGCGCCCCCCTCGTATTGATCGAGATGGGCGCCAGGTGCGCGGTATTGGTGGGGGCGGCGGTTGACGCCGCGGTCTGTGGCCGCAGGCGTTCGTTCGACTTGGACTTTGCCGGGTCTCGCACCATGGCGAACATCGTGGATGACAGGTTGTTCATGCGCTCCGATAGCTTGCGCACCTGGTCCTCGAGGGCTTGCCGAGCGGCCCGCTCGCTCTCGAGCTGCGCGACGAGAGCAGCGCTATTTGTTGGGTAATCTTCGCTGCTGGATTGAGATGCTCGGGGTCCCAGTGATGGCATGCTAGTTGCGGGGCGGACAGTGGCCTCGGAAGTTGGCCTGAGAAGCCCGGGGGCCTGAGGCGCTGGGATACCAGTGGTGGACTGGTTCTGCGTTGCAGAGGAGGAAGGAGGATGCAGGGAGTCGATATAAGTCCGTCCCTCACCAAAGGACATGCGGGATGAAGTATTGTCGTCCGCTGTGTCCACCGACCGCCGGGAGGATGGCGGCAAGCCGGCGTCGCGGCTGTTGGTCTGGTAGATGGAGGGGATCATGGGCGGTACGACGTTGCTGTATGCGTACGTGGGGTGGTTCGAGGGAACTCGGTGGACACCAGATCCGGATGCTGCCCCAGAGCCCGAACGTTGTAGCCCGCCGCGATTCCCAGCCCCGCTGTTGACCTCCATGAGAGGCCCCTTGAACCCTGGCACCGAGTGGCATAGTTGGGTGACCACCCGCTCTAGTCTGTACACGCGAGACTCAAGGCAACCGAATCTCTCATCGAGAGTTGCGGCCTGCGTGATTTTCATGCCGGCCATTTCATTCATGGAAGACAACGTGCCGAAATTGAAGGGTTGCGGTGGTGTCTTAGGCGCCCTATCAGCCGCCTGCGACTCCGCTATGCTCATGGACGCCCGCCCATGATCGAACTGGTCTTCGTTGCCAATGTCTGTCTCGTTCTCGTTCGGGTTCGATGAGAGTGGCGACAGTGGCCCCGGGACGTCGTAGCTTTCCCTCCAGAAGCGGATCTCATCGCTACGGCTGCGGCGTCGGGACTCTTTCTGCTCTTGCGCCACCTCGTACAGCTGCGACAGGGACCGCGAGCGTCGCTTGTGTCCATTCTCGCCGCCAGTATCACTGGTAAGCGCCCGGCCGATCTCCTCGGGATCGTCCTCGGTGAAGCGACTCCCGCGGGCGTGCGTGCTTGCTGGCCGGGGGGACAAGCCAGCCCATTCCTCTCCTCGGCTCCGTGGGCCTGGAGCCATCATGAGAAATAGTTTGCTGTTGGTAGCCGTGGTCGCTCGCCGTCGATTTGGCGATGAGCCTAAGGCATCGAACGACAAGGAATTCCGCGCGCTCTCTATGGCTGTTATGTCGTCTGGTCCTACCGAATGTGATCGCAGGGCCCGATCGAACTCGTTGACGGGCATAGACGCCACGCGCTTCGCGGGTTCATTATTCTGCGCAGACTGGAGTCTCGCAGCCGGCGGAACCTGGCGAAGGAAATTATTAGCCAATGACTCATGCGGGCAACATTCTCCTTGACGGAGTCAGGCCATGATAAAAGTGCTCACACTGCGATGTTGCGGTGGTCCACCGCCGAGGGCAGACTGGCGATCGGTCTCGCTGACAGAGCTCAAACTGCCATCCTTCTTCTTCCGCCTCAGGAACTTGCTGAGCGCGGAGCGCAGCGTCGACTTCTTGCGCTGAGGTGGGCTGTTCGAGACATCATGAGCAGATGTGTCGCCCGTCTTGCCAGAATTGATGCTCAGGGTCGAGAATCGCGTGTTGGTGGATGGGTTTGTTCGCTGGTACCGTGCAGGAGAGCTCCTCGCGGCCGATGCGCCGGATGAGGCGCCGCCCTCGGGGCTTGGCCCGGACGATGCGTGCGGCTGAGAGTACGGGTGTGGCGACGGAGAACCGGGGTGCTCCGGAACAGTCTGTGGAACGTCGACTGTGTCCACACGAATCGGTGTCGCGGCAGACTGTGCGACAGGAACGAAGGCTTGTGTCACGGGCGAGGCGAGGACCTGTTGTGGTGGATGCTGCGGGACGAGCTCACTGTCCAGCGGTGTTGCACTTGCGATACCGGTCCCCGGGTTTCTTATTGGGAACTCGTCGTCCTCTATGGTGTTTGTGCTTGACAGAGGGATGGGACCTGATATTCTCAGGCCCCGGATGCTCTGGTGGCCCGTTCTCGGCCTCGCGGTGGTAGGGGAGGCCGGTCCGAAGACTTTGGTCTTCTTCATGGTAGCGTCGTTGTCGATGGGTAGGTTGAACCTCTGGACCGCCAGGGAGGAGTTGGGTGGCGGCGAGGCGTTAGTAATATTGATACTGTTGGATGTTGGTATTGATGGCGGTCCGGAAGAGCCATGAGGCATTACGATTAATGATAGGCCGACCCTATGTCGACTGTTTCATGCGGTGAGGATGATTCGCGGTCGTGGGCTCGACGACTATTCCTACTCTGCCTCGCTCTTGCACCGATCCACATGGTCAGCAATGCGTGCCAGCCTGAAGGGTCCCGGATCCAATGCAATGCGTGCGAGCAGGAAGCGAGCCCGCCGTTGGTGGTGTGACGGCCAACCGGCGCCAGCCCAAGGAGCAGCAATCGAGTCAGTGGCGTCGTTCGCAAATTGACTGAGGATGGAGAAACCTTGGAGATTATGGGCTAGAGTATGGCCAAACGAAGGACAGCATGGCAGACCCCAGCATCTGCATCATGTATCGTGCTGAATCGGCCTGCGTTGGTCAGGCGTTGGTCCCTACGGCAGAGGGAGAGAGCATCAAAGGTCAACGAGCGGCCCGCGATGGGCGGCGCATCAAGGTGATATGTAATGAACCTGCCCCTTGGAAGGTGGAAGGATGCGGTCAGTGAAACGAGCACGCATACGAATTGGAGACCGTCGAGCCTGTGGCCCCCGTAAAAGTGGAAGAGACACGCATGCTGGGGTACACCCAGGCAGCATGCTGCATGGGCAGCAGGGATAACGACAGGGAGTCCATGTCGGACGGGCCAGGCATGCTACTTTGGGATCGTGGTGGTGGAGAAGGGGCGTGGGAAAAGAGGGCCCAAGCAGCTGCACGTCCGGCGTTTGATACTCTTCTGGTCACCTGCGACAATTGGCCCACGACGCCTCTTGCCAGTACAGTATCTTGCATCTTGTGACGGACCAAGGACTCTGGAGATAAGCTCGGAGGAGTCGCCATCGCGGCCGTGATTCTAATTTGCTGCACGACGAATTGGGCCGGCCAAGTTCCCTCTGTGGCATACCTCGGCGTATTCGGATCACCTCACCGACGATCAAAGCTGCGAGAAAATATTGAGAGCTGCATCGGTGGAAATCCGGCCTCCAGGTGTTCTCGATGCAGGCCTTTATTCGAACTTTTTGGTATAGACTGTCACATCTTAAAAGATCTGGTTAGTTCCGATGTTAGCATATCAAATCGGGATGAAAAAGAAAGCAGTTGGGGTCCATGGCCGCGGGGCTGGCCACTCTTGACCATCCTCCAAGTTCTATTCGACGGCTCCTTCATCACACCCCTGAAGTGGTGATCAACTCCATCAATGAGGTCCCGCGACTCGCCGACGTCGCGATACGGAGAGCTGTGTAGGTCATTGGGTCACAGCCGGCCTGTCGTCCTCCCACATCGCTTCTGTGTGAGCACGGACGGTGTGTGTCCGCCCGACCAAGCGAGTGGCCTCGCAACTGGATCCGGGCCTCCCAACGGCGGCCACCGCCTAGACACCGTCGGCTGGCCACTGTAGCTTGAGCCCCTTTCGACGTGCAGCTGCTGTTGCACCTGTGGCGTGAGGCTCAAGCAAACGTGCTCATCCTTCTGCATGGGGAACCTTTGTGGGCGAGCCAACCCCGCGCAGCCATGGCGTCGTGTCGGTTGCCTATTCAGCTACCCATGCCGTTGATGCTAGGCTGATTCAGGACCCCGCCCCCGACTCGGGTCAGTTGGCTGTGACTATCGACGAGATCCTGGGGGCGGCTTGTCGCTGCACGTCGCTTTCTCGCGGGCAGAGCACGAATGAGCATCCAGTGTGGCTGTCCGTGGGACTGCCCCCAGCGCACGTTGCGTGACATCCAGTTGGCCATATTTAGACGCACTGCAGGCAAGCTGTGGCAGTCACAGGATGGTGTGGGCATCCAACAACGCAGGTGGTGCTGTGACTCCCGGTTCGCTTTCTTTTTCTGGCCCGCGCCCCCAGCATTTGGGGGAGGCGACGAGACAAGAAGCAACAAGAAGCTGTCCGTTGTCGACACATCTGGACCAGCTAGAGCTTGTGACCCAGACGTGGATCTAGAAGGTCTCTTCGGGTAGTCTAGCGGCGGGTGGAGGCACGCCTACTGCGTAGTATATAATATCACGCATCTTATAGCCTGAAATCGCCTCCGGCGCCCAAGTCCAGAAATCAGGATGAAGCCAGTCTCGAAGCCCCTTCCCGGCCGCTGCATTCTTTGGACCGTCCATCAGGATAGGCTACGGCTTGCGCGGGGCGCGTACGCCGCGCGCCGACGATGCGTAAGCGCAATGCGCGCCAGATAAATATCCATGTGTAAAATCAGATCAGCCGTTTGGACGTCGCAGGCGAAGATAACCTGCTTGCGCATGCGTCTGTGTTCGCACATTTATTGCGTGCCCCGGGTTGGCGTGCTGTCTCGTTTATTTGGTTCGACAAGCGGTTTGCCTGGAGCCATGTTACCCAAGGAAAGGGCACATCCGCAATATCATCCCGCTTTGATTCGAGGATCTTCGAACCGTCATGCGGCACCTTCAGTCTTCATGCCGCGGGGATTTTAGCTTTGGAGCTACTGGAAGGTTAGAGATCTGAGATTTCAATTGACCTCGGTTGCAAAGGCAGAGAACCGAAAAAACAACAAGGGCCAAGTTTGCATTTACTATTTCCATACACCTTCCGGACCAAGAAGGTCATGTCGAACGAGACAACATGCTGATCGCGGCCAGAAAAAAACTTCCGGCTGTCGTCTGATCTTCAGATTTTAAACTCTGGCGTCCCGAGCATTGACACTATAAGGAGCGACTGTGGAATCAAGCGACTTGCTAGGGTCTCCATGTTTGCATGTCCAGGACGCAATCGAGGCCCTCTCGATTGCACCCCGGGGTGATCTTGGACACGACAGACGCGCTAGCCAGCCAGATGCCAGGTTCCCAACAGATGAAACTGCAGCTGCAGTGCGGACGAGGAGGAATACGAAGCAACGCAGCATTCCATGATAATAATGGGCAGGTCGTTCGTGCTAACCCCCGTCTTTTTTTGTCAGAATCGCTTGCATCTGTCACTTGCATTTGCTTGCTATCACGTCTCGGTCAGATGGGCTGCATGCCCCCCCCCCTCATCCTGCCAGAAAGCTGCGCCGTGGCCCGCAGAGGGGAAGACGAAATGGGGGCATCTGACGGCAGCTCTCGCCTCGAGTGGGAGCCGCGCAGACGCAGCGAGACAGTCTCGGTCACCTAGATCGGTGCGAGCCCTCGCAAGCCCATTGGAGTGAGCTTCATCGACACTAATTGACGTGTTAATTTCCCTAAGATCATATTCAATGTCGCTATCAGCGATGTCCCGCATAGCGTGGTCGTATCCGCCGAATTCTGGAAAAAGGTACGCCAGACCCGCGGGCTGCTAGCCAGCCCCTGCTGGACAGCTCATCCCTGCTGGCGCTCTGACCCTTATCCCTCGGTAAGAGTCTGAAACCGCAGGGGTGAGCTCGATGATCTCATCCGATTTCTACAACGCCGTTCTGCACGTGGCCTGCAATCGAGGAGATACCCGTTGTTGATGTGGCCGAGACGGACGAATATAGACTCCCAGCCACCCGAACAGCTCAGGTACTTGCAGCAGACATTGTCGAATAAACCCGAGTTGTAGGTTTGACAACGGTTCCAGGCCAACCATCCGGCAGATTTATCCCTCAAGACCGACATGACCGAGCAAGTCGACGCAATCTCGCAGTTCTTGCAGAGCCGGGATACTCCAGACGTCTGGACCTGACTAGATCTGCGAGGACCCTCATCTCGCTGCAAAGACGGTCCGGCTGGCGCGTGTTGCAAAAAGCCCACCAGCCTTTCCTACGGTCCGTCCAATGTTGTGAGCGTCTGAGCACCAGCCGCTCTTGGTGGGGCTTCTAATTGAGGTTGACTGGGTGGATGGCGCTACAAAAGGCCTTCTTTTAACGCCTCGCTTCAAGCGTCCGTTGTCAAGGACGCGAAGTCAGGGTAGCGCAGGTCCGCATTGTCCTCGAGGAAAGCCATCCACTCCTTCAGGAACTTGCTGCCTCTGTTTGCCGAGAAGAGGCCAAGGTCAGCTCATTATCATCTGTGGAGTTTGGTGTTGTCTCATGTGTGCCTTTTGTCCGTGCAGTGCTGTTTGACATCTGCATCGCATTTGCTTCCGGACAAAGGAAGTCACTGAAGAACGTCTCGACTTACTTCTGCACCGTTTCCGAGTCACCAATTATAGTCAGTGAGCGTTTGGGCCGCGTCATGGCAACTGCCGTGGGTTAGACTGTTGTCCAGGTCTCGCTAGCGGATACCGAGCCCTCGGGCAGGGTGAAACGTACCGTTGAGTCGGCGCTTTTCCCCCAGGAAGCCGACCTCGCCATCAGAGTTGCTTCTGACGAGGCTGACAATGATTGCTTCTTTCTCACGGCCTTGGAAGCCATCGACACTCCCAAGCTCGATGCCAGGGAATTCTTCTTTGAGAGGGGCAAGCTGTGCAAGCTGGTAGGCACATACCCTGTTAGTGATCGTCCTGCATGAACCATAACACAAGGCGATATTGCTGTCAAGATGGGATGGACGGCATCAACAAGCCTGGGGACCCGCAACGTATGGCACAATCCGATGTGGGGCTTACACATACCTGGGCATTATAAGGCGTCACAACAGCGATGTCATCAGTCTTGACGCCAGCGTCCACGAGAGCCCGAACATGCTGCTTGACGAGCAGAGCCTCCATCTCGTTGCTCTTGCTGTCACCTCGCAGCGATGCCTTTGCATTCTTGGGAGTGTCTTCCTCGTCTTCCTTCTCGGGGAAATCTCCTCCTTGGGTGTCAATGAATATCAACGGCTCCGTCGTGTCATCGCAGGCCTGTACATCGTAGGGCAGGTCCTTGAGGAGGCGGTCCTTGACTGCATCGGCAGCGATAAGTTTGGATTCATACAGCTCGTCCGATGGAAAGCGCATGATCTTCTCATGCATCCGATACTGGGTGGTCAGCATTCTTTTGATTGTTGGTCCGTGAAGTGCCAGGAGGCGGTCGAAGAGGGTAGTCTCCAGCGTTGCCCCTTTCGGCACTTTGCCGCCCTCCTTTGCAGTGATCTTTGTTTTGGTGTTCAGCGACTTGATAGTTGGTGGTAGCTGGAGATGGTCTCCAGCGCAGACAGCCTTCTTGGCCGAGAGCAGAGGTACCCAGCACTGTGCCTCAAGAGCCTGAGATGCTTCGTCGATGATCACGACATCGAACTCCTCATTCCGGAGCTGAAAGCCTCCGGCGCCATGCAGAGTTGCCAGGACCACTTT
This sequence comes from Diaporthe vaccinii, assembly GCA_039880775.1. Lineage (NCBI taxonomy): Eukaryota > Fungi > Ascomycota > Sordariomycetes > Diaporthales > Diaporthaceae > Diaporthe > Diaporthe vaccinii. The sequence continues at coordinate 1,398,015 of JBCEDN010000002.1, forward strand.
GCTTCCCTTGACCAGGTTACTGATGCAGCCCTTTTCCCGCACACGGTATTCTTTCCTCAGCTCCTTCAGATCCATGTATATTGCCTTGCGTTCCCTGCCATTCCTCGTCTTCTTGATCGATGCCTGTTTGGCGTCCATCTCATCACGAACGTCCTTGACGATTTGCCCAGCTTCGGAAGTCCGTGTGAGAACATCAAGTGAGTGATTCAAGACAGACGGCAGCAGGCGCGCGGGATGACCCAGGCGAACGATTGGGATTTTATGTGGCGACAACCTCTCGACGATGTTGTCGACTGAGATGTTAGACGGCCCGCAGACCAAGATCCGCAAGCCTCTCTTGATCATCTGTAGGATTAACTCGATCAACGTATGCGTCTTCCCGGTTCCAGGCGGTCCATGGATCAACGCAATCTCCCTTGATGCCAGGGCAAAACGTATCGCGTCCTTTTGAGAATCGTTGAGACTCGGATCGAACCATTCCAGCTTCCCAACATCCGGGTCAGAATCGAGCTTCTCGGGTATCGGCGTAGGACTCGACTGCCCAAATAGGACTCTCATGAAGATTGAATGCTCAGAGTCGCTCATGGCCTGCAGCCTCCCCATGGTTTGGTTCATCCTGCCGCCATTAGTACAGGGGCCATCCGATATTCTCGCGAAGAAACTAGGTACCTCTTGAACGTCACCTCATCGGCCAGCTTCACGATCCACACCCTGCCTCCAAGCGCCGCACCGACATCCTCCTTGTCCTCGTCCAGCGCCACGCCGACGTCCGCCCTCCTCACCCTCGTGACCACGCCCTTGACGCCCTTGCGCTCGAGGTCCTTGACCTCCCGCTTCTTGGCGCTGCCGGCCGGCTGCTCGCTGACCAGGACGATGTCGCCGGTGCGGATGCCGTGCTCGGGCAGCTCCCCGTCAGAGGCCGACACGGCCGAGTCCGCAGCCAACTCGATGACCGTCTTGCCGCCCAGGCCGGTGCGCTGCGACGACACGGTCAGGTTGGTGATGGCGACGCCGGCGCGCTGCAGGGCTGACGGCGAGTGGGCCGAGATGAGGTGGCTCGTCTCTGCGATCTCAGACGTTTGCTCAGCGTCGAGGAGGGCGATCTGAGTGCCCGCGAATGTGGGTATGTCTACAGCTTTTGGAGCCATTTTGGAAGCTGCTGGCTACGGGATCTGAGCTGGATACGCGGCTCTAAAGTTTGCGGTGCCTGGGTCGCAGCAACGATTGCTAGGAAGTTAGGACAGCAAGTCGGACCTGAGTGAGCAGACAAGCTCGATTTCAGGAATATGAAGGGAGTGAGAGATGGAGTTGGTCAAGTTAAGGTTGGTTTGCATTGAATCCGGCTTGTTCAGAAAGTCATGGCCTAACAGAGCTCTTTCCACAACGGTGAGGGGGCCTCGACAGATGAGGTCAGTCAGTGCAGCAACTCCGACATGCCAGGCCAAACAGCCTGCAAGCGTCTTCCTCCCGGTTCAGCTAATATTCCACAACCACATTAGGATCTGATTACTTTTGCAGTACAAATTGAAGCAAGCGCGAGATTCTTGGGACATGTAAATAAACTCTGTGAGACAGGTCAATCAAAACGGAAACAGGGATCGGCTGGATCTACTCGCACATGAATGCGGTGTGATGACATCGGCTAGCTTACAAGATCCTGGCCTGGTCCTGTTAGGCCCGGGAGGCGCCTGGCTACCTGGGTGCTCTGGGCGCTGAGGCCGGGCGTTCAGCACACCCCGGCCACTGTAGATGTTTTGTTGGGCCACCAACAGATTCCAGCCTGGTATAAAGGACAAGCCATGGAAGCCGTCCCCCACGTACATATGGCCCTGTCCGTTTGCCCTGTTATCACAATATCAAAGGAGCAGGTGATGTTTTCTTTTCATTTCCTAGATCGCAAACTATGGGGTAATGCATCAAATGTGGGCTGTCATGCCACAGAAACGCTTGCAGTTAGCCAGACTAATGAACAAATGCGCCGACCGGACTCCGAAATGCAGCGCTCGGGTGGGCACACCACCACGGATCTCCCCACGCCGACGCGGGCCACACGGCCCACGCGATGACAATGCCATTTAAAACAGAAACGGTTGCGCACTGTTGGGATCCAAGCCCCAATGCCCCAGACCGGCCGGCGTCCCGCCTAGATATCATCCTCCACCATCCCCAGCACATCCAGCTCCGTCTTGACCATCCGCTCGAACTCCTCCCGGTCGATGCCCGCCGCCCGCGATAACAGGAACAGGCTCCTAATGCTCCTCGACACGTGCTGCTTGATGCCGAACTCGCTCGACTCCTGCCGCCCGGCCTGCTCCTCCAGCTTCAGCACCGTGTTCGACCCGTTCGAGCTGGCGCTGGACTCCGGCCGAGGGTGTGCGAGCGATGCCGTCCTCTCCTCCTCTTCCCGCGACCTAGCCCCCGGCGACGGCGCAAGGGTCCACGCCCCGTTGGTCTCATTCGCCTCCTCGCCATCCTCGCCAGCCCTCGCGCCCGAGTCTACGGAGTGCTGCAGGCCCAGGGGAGGTGCCGAGCCCGTGATTTCTTGTGCCGCTTGAGCCTCGTCTGGGTCGTGGTTGTCCATCGCGGGCTGCACGTTGTCGTACTGGGCAAAGTATGCGTCGTCTTCCTCGGCGACGGCCTGGTGAGTAGCTGCCAGTGTCTGCTGTGGTGCTGACTGCGGTGCAGGCGAGCGGGCGGGCTGTGGCGTGCGCGCCGGTGTGGCATCGTAACGAGCCCAGTAGTCGTCGTCGTCGTCGTCTTCCTCTTGCTTGTCGTCATCTATAGGCTGATCCGCCACGGCAGAGTTGGCTGGTTGTGATATGGGCTCGTTGGTGTTCGCGTCCTGCTGCCGGAACGAATTCGCCGCGGCCTCGATGCTGGAGTACCCCGCGAACGACGCGAACGGGTTCGATTTGTCTGGGACGCTGATCTCGCCGACCCGCCACCCGTCGCCGCCACCTGCCTCGTCGTTGACGCAGTATACTAGTCGGAAGAACAGTTCAAAGTCCTCGAGAACAACAAGTGCTTGCAGCGTCTCCTCGTCGACTCGTCTATACTGTGTCTGGACGTCGTAGTCCCAGTCGACCTCGACCTCGCCGGAAACGGGATGCGGCTCTAGTCGGTCGCTCCGAGCAACCTCTGCCAACCGCGCATCCTTGCTCTTGTCGTAGGACAGTAAACGCAGCCATGGCTCTGTGCTGGCCGAGGACAAGAGTTGGACACGCTGTCGAAGGATCGGCGAGAGCAGTGGCAATATTGCGGGCGCGGGCTGGGTCGAGAGTGCTGCGGCAGGCAACGAAGGTAGGAGCGGCGTCAAGATGCCTCTGAGGTCGGGGCTCGTGATCGTAGAAGTCATTTTTGGAGTGTCGTGGTGTAGCAGCACCGTCAACTACGTGTCGGCGTGGCCTTCTCGGTACAGATGTATGTCGAGGGTGTGTTGCAGCAGGGAGGGAAAATGTGAGACAGGTTGGCCCCGATCACATGCAAAGCGAAGACTTGACTCAGCCACAACAAAACCTGTGCTCAATAACAATGTCAGGGCGTGGGATGGAAGGGGTTTTCTTTCCAGGCCAGCAACAGAAGTGAACGACAGACGAGGGCAAACTACCAAAGCCAACTCGGGGAACGCGCAGATTACATGACACGGAGAAATGGAAGGAAGTCTGACTACCTGCCTCTGCTCACGGGCCTGGAAGTCAGTCAGTCAAGCGACGCCCAGAAATGGACTACCTCCTGCCCTCTACGAGAACCCCACTGTGTGCAACACAATAGCGGGATTCAATTGGAGCGGACGGGCGGAACTTGTGGGTCTTGGGTTAGATCTTAGGGGCAGGGATCACCCTGATGACCGCATGCCGCAAGCACGATGCGACGCTAACCACTCACGCCGAAGTTCACCCACTTCGGGGACTATGACTGACTGACCCGCTGCATCTGAAAGCCGAGACCTGCTCCTTCCTGAAGAGGACCTCTGTCGGTAGACTACGTGTCAATGCCGATTTGCGAACATTGAATCTCGACGTCGGATGGGAATGGCCCGCTTTCGGTATGCTCATCTTCTCAGTCTCAGTTTAATCAACGCAATTCCAGCGCCAGAACCATCGACAACCGCATGATCTTGTCCAACCTTATCTGTTTCCTCCTTTGGGGTGGAGGGGTCGATAACTATATGCTTTCGGTCAGCATGCAGACCTCGACAATCAGCCCCGAACCGTCTTACAAGACATGTCTACCAACTCGATCCGCCGCCGAAGCTCGGAGAATAGTTCTTTGTTATTATTGTCGGCTTGCATCATCGGCTGCCCAACCGGCGCATTGCAACTGCTGACAGCTCGTCTCATGGACCACCTAACCATCGCAAACCCATGGACCCACGATCTTACGAACGCCGGCAACCGGCCACCCTGGTCGTGGTTCGAGATGTTGAGTGTTCCGCAACGTCAGTGAGGAATCAACTTGTGCGATCGTCTCACGACACAACGCTGTCAATCTGGTCATATTCAGTATCGGCGCTAATATCGTCGCCCAATTCTTTACATCCTATCTTCATCAGAGGGTACACATCCCTTTCTTCTCTTCCTCTGTTGATTCCATTGCTTCAAACACACTCTCGCTTCATTCATTAGCATCCCATGGCCAATGTGCTCGACACAGGCGCAACGGCGCTGACCTCCTCAGGTGGGGCAGCGACTTAGACAGGTTGCTGGCAAGGTGCGCGCCATCCGCACCTCTTCCCTTTTTTGTAGTGAACAAAATCAAGTCACAGGGGAGATAATAAAGCCAGAAAGACAGGGCCGGGAGCAGAAAACAAACAAGCGGAGATATCACATGTGATCCCTTCAAGTCGGTATTCGCTCCATGGCTAGGATTCCCCTGCCAAGACCCGGGCAGATTCGCCCAGTGTTCAATGAGTCGCAGCACGCATTATGGTCTTCTGTTAATACGATGACTGGTCCGTGTGGTGTAATCCCTAAATTTCCAACTGCCAGGCTCCTCAATTCTATGGGGGTTGTGGCAGTATATAGCTCCGCGAGTTGCTGGCTGGGGAATTTGGCGAGTCTCCAAGCCTGTTGTGCACCGACCTGCCCGGAATCACTTACCGAGTCTCAGTTCTAATTTCGGGCCGTCGGTATGTCCTCATCTCGGGTAGTCGGAACATTCTAATCTCGGACAGTCGGTAGGAATGGTCTCGGACCAGGGTACAACTTGGTTGAAGAGTCAGTTCTTGCAGTCTACCATGCGCAACCAGAATATACCGCCGCAAGCCTGTCAAAGCAGAAATTGTCTGTCACTGATTCTAGGTCATCTCGGCGGTGTTCAGGAATCTCTATTTTGGGCACTCGGCTCGTCTGGATGGTACGGGGCCGAGTCTGTTGCGAGATACGATGGACGACGAAATGGAGGCCGAATGCTCTGGGATATTTCAACTCTGTCTTCGCGAAATCACTGTCAATGTGAATCTCGGGAGCCTCCACCTAAAGACACCTGAATGGCGTACCTATCGGCCAACATATTCGAGGCATCTTGGACGTCAGGAGCGAAGAAGACGTAATTTCGTGTCGCCAAAGTCACGTAGGAAAGAGAATTGTGTATATGTCCTGCACAATCGAACTGCCCGTGGCGGCGGCAGAGGCATCGATGTCTATGGCTTCGGGTTGCGCGCATTGAGTGCTTGTCCACCTTGATGATTACTGCGCCCATTGTGGCCAGTGTGCTGTTGATGCATCACTGCACATTACTATTTGCATTGCATGATGATGTATAATTATGTTTTGCATGATTCTCAGTCTACGGAAATGTCTGCAGAACGTCAAGTTGATCTCGGCATAGCCGCAATGCCTCAACGGCGTAACCAGCCACAGCCACCATGTAGACTATCTGTTCGCCATGCCACATCACACTTATTGAACTGTCAAGACTTGGTCAGTGACATAGACACACACTTTCAATGCGTGTCCCCCTCCCTTGGGATTGGGCGCGAATAAATTCTTTCAAAATCAAACAGGCTCGTAGTCCTGTCTCGCAGCTGCGCACCTTCGGGATACGGTGCTGCTCGAGACTTGGTGCTTGTTCGACGAGGCTGGTGTCTCTTGAGAGATCCACAACGGTCGGAAGCCATCTGTACCACCGTCGATCCTTCCTTGCGCCTTTGAAAATCACAAATCAAGGAACGACGCCCTCTGTCACTTAACGTCCCCGGCCCAGATTCCGGCACCCCCCAGATCCCGGACACCCGCTTTTTGGTGAATTCCCACCCAAAAACACTATCATATGAAATCTCTATATTTAATTCTGTTGTGACGACTGGGCTTATATACTGCTTAGAAGGTTCAAATCTTCAACTTGAAATTCTGGTCTTTTGGCCGGCCGGTCTATTGTGCAAGCAGTCAATAGATTCGTGTTATCTATTAAAATTCTATAAAGAAGCAAATTTTAAAATAATATATATAAATGATTATATTTAAAAGATAAATATTTCTTTCTATTATATATAATAAAATAAATTTTAGAAAAATTTTAAAAAAGAAAATAAAAGAAATATTAAAGATTATTAATAAATATTATATATTTCTTAATATTTATATTTTGATTTATATTTTTTAAATATTATATTTAAAATTCTTTTTACAATATTATATATATAAATTAATTTTATATAAAAGTTATATATATAAAGGAAATTATTTAATATTAATAAATAAAATTTAACTTTTTTATATAAAGTTTTCTTAAAAAAATTAAAAAATTAAATTTTTATATTAATATTATTAAAATATTAATTATATATACTTTTTAATATATTTAGTTAGTATTATTCTGATATATTTATATAAATTAAAAGAAAGTAAAGAAATAAGTGCTTTATAGTGTTTTTGTGAGGTGGCCGGAATCTGGGCCGGGGACGTTACGGCCCAGAGGCGGGGCGCCAGTCACACTCGCGATGACCCTCCGAGGATTCGTCCCCAGGTGGAACATGACGAGGTGATATTCTGGGGATGTCTGTCACAAGGCTGCAAGGTCTGATCCCGTGCGAGCCGAAGGTTGCGAGGTACCGAGCCCACACGCCACATGGAGTCCTGGAAGCAGCCCCATCTGGTATCCGCCCAACGGTGTGGTGTCACGATGCTTGCTCTGCATGGCCACTCAAAGCCTACACCTACACGGCTGGCAGCGGCTGTGCCGCTCACAGAGCACAAGATGGGATTCGGACTAGCCCCCACGCTGTCACTGCATATGTAAGCCTCAGGCTTACTTCGCACAGTGGTAATTGGAAAGTTTTATATTTGGATAGAAACGCATGTCTCTCCTTTATTCTGAGGTTTTACAGTTTGGGTCTTTATCGATAGCGGCTTTGACGTGACTGTACAGCCGTCTAGTTGCCCTGATCAAGAAGTCAGATGTGGGCCACGAGAACGACCTGTCAGTGGTGTGTCACAGTGGAAGCACGATGTATCGAAAGGGGAAATATGAATGGAACTATGGCGACGGTCAGTTAAACTTTCAGCAGAGTAAGAGGCTGGATATCGCCTGCAATAGTATCTTGCGGTTGGAGTAAGATCGTCCTCGCAGGCAACTTGAAGTCCAGTAAAGAGACTGTGCCAATCTGAATCGCATCTTGTATTTTGCTGGCCTTAAAGTCAACCGTAACCTAGATTCCAAGGACACTGTGAGGGTTGTCTTCGCGGCGCTTCTGAAAAGTACTAGACTCTTGAATCCAATTACACCTGAATTTCATGCTTTCCCTCAGTATCATATGAGCAGCAGCTACTTCCATCTCACCGGTTCGGGGAACGGAACCCTGGGGACGTTGTGGATATTTGCGTGCGTGAGCGACGATCAACAGGCTGTACGGATGTACTGGGTGATGCCGCCAAATGGCCAGCGTGCCATAGAGGATTTCCTGAGCGCCTTTCAAATCTTGACAGGTACACCGTAGAAGGCAATTTGTTTTACTTTTCGGGCCCGATGTCATAATCTTTTCCGTGCTTCTAGCAGAACATGACCTGGCACAGCTGGGCTCAGCCTGGGGGAGATGGGGTGATTTCCATGGAAGCCTATTTTTATTCCAGGCGTCAGGCTACGTAGATGCATGCAAAGAGTCAGTGAGCATACAGCCAAGGCGTAGGCCAATTCAATCATCCAATGGCTTGGGAAGTTTTGGGAGCGGCCCCCAAGTCAAGGCAGACGGATCTGCTGCGGCCAAAGGCTCAGGGTGGGCAACCTGGAGTTTTGTGCTACCGACAGCCACCGGGCCCAGAGCCTCGACGGCAATACTCGACACAGATGGGCATTATCGGCGTACTGCCTCGACGGGTACCTGGGCATGCACAGCCGGGAGGCACTTGGGAGCAGATGTGCTGCCCTGGGGTAGCTCCTCCAATGAGACGCCCCAGTCCATCCGAATAAGGCAGTTCGTGCGCACAGATTTGCCCCCCCCCCCGGCCCTGCTCCAGGGTACCTAGGCAGCTAGAGCAGCAATCAAAGACCACTGACTTCGGGTATTCAGTGACCAGTCAACCGGAGCTGGTTGTGGCAGGGAAACCTGCCCTGAGCATTAGAAGATAACTTGTATTGATGTACAATATGGTATAGAATGCTTTGGTTGCATTATGATTCTCATGATGTATTTTCCCGGTTTTTGTTGTCCTTGTGAATATTGCAAGGTTAGGACTGTCCGTGGCTCCTGAAGCTGTGTCTGTTCACGTACAACCTGGGGGACGGAATGCACCCCAGATCGGGGTACGTCATCAGCTCCAACCCCAGCTACAGCTTCCCCTCCCTCTTCAATTCCAAAAAACAACAGCTTCAACACAATCTTTTCGTATCACGAAATCAGCCTCTAAGTCTAACGAAGGCAAAGCAAAGACCAGCACGATGGCGGACTCAGGCACTCGAGAATCTAACATGAAGGCCGCCCTGAAAGCAATATAAGAAGGGAGAATGACCTACAGCCAAGCACACGAGACGTACGGAATCGGAGTGGGCACCCTCAATGGACGCAAGAAGGGCGCCAAACCTCGGCGTGAGGCCCACAGAACTGAACAGAAACTGTCACCAGCCTTGGAGGATTCCATTGTCCACTGGATACTGTTCGAGAGGCGGAATGATCGTCCCCCAACCAAGGGATTAGTGCGCCAGTACGCGCAGCACATATGCGACGTGTCCGGCATCCCCACCAAGATTGGCCATAATGGGGTGGGCCGCTTTGTTTCACGGAATCCTGAAGTTCTAGACTCCAACAATTCGGGGGCTAAGCTTCGTTGGAGAAAGGGGCGGCCACCTCAATCGGACCGTCGCATGACGACGGCACGGAATGAGGCATCAGTCGAAAATTGTGGAGAGGCTGCAGGAGGTCTCATGACAGTAGCAAGGGAAGAACATGCTCCAGAATCGTAGGTCACATTGGAGCCTGGGATCGGCGTTCTCCTTGCATGCCGTCCAGGCTGTGATGGAGGCCGAGTCTTGGGGGCCGTTGCACCGACGATGCGGTGCGATGCTGGAGTGCGCCACCAAGGCTTTTTGTGCGACGAAGGGTTGTGCACGGTTTGGGGGCTTTGGAGTGTCTTTAAACTCATGTGAGTCCCTCATGGCAGCATAAAATGTCGTGACATGAGCACACCACTCACTCATCCTAAGACACAATAGACTTCATAATCGCTCATCGTCACAGAATCAAGTGCGGCCAGCCCCTGATCATCCATAATGCGCTCTCGATTCGCAGAATATGACACCGACGAAGACAGCCTTCCACAAGGGATGACCCGTATCGGGTATGATGCTGATACCGAAACATATACATATAGAAGCGCGGATGGCAGCATCTGGGAAGGGTCCCCGGGAAGCCGATATGGCAACCTCACAAGAGTCGGCTTACCGGTCCGGCAACCATCAGACACCCAAATGGTACAGACGGAAGGCCTCGCACCCTCATCCTTGGGTCAAAGGGGTGACCCCGAGCAAGCCTCCGCAGCTCCAAATGTGGAGGGAGCCCCAAGCGGCAGACGGAGATCAGCATCCAGAGTCATTTTGCGATGCGTGTCCAAGGTCACGTCCTCGCTCCGTCCACGCTCGGACAGTCAGACCAGCAGCACGACCGAGTCCTCTCCCGACACATTGTCACCAGACGTGGAAGACTTCCTCTTCTCCCACGTCAGAGGACAGCAAGATCAATCTGTTCCGGAGAAATGAATTCCGATTGCAACGATGTTGTGTGTGGAAGACACCGTGGTCTGAGCTCACGGGACACGGAGTGAGATTGCAATGATTGGGCGATGGCCAAAAGAGGGATGACTTGCTATTTGTCGCTCACTTGAAAGGAGTATATGTGCCCGGTCTAAAGTGATCGGGTCTTTCATTGTCAGACGTGGGAAAGGATAGCCACAGGCATCACTCTTTGAATTCACTAGCTATTAGGGCCCGTAGTCTAAATTGAAATCTCATGCAAGGCACAGCGCCGCTTAGACCATGTTCGTCTTATGTTCGCATCGACCTGTAAACGCCACCTTCCCCATTATTCGCTTCCCATATTATGTGAGATCTAGATCTATATAAATAAATAAATAAACATATCATAACACATGACTTCCCGTCAGATTATTCCGAAAGGGGCAAATGCCGGTGAGTGCCTGTGAGGCTGAATCCAACGACACTGCCTGGCCAAGGCTAGTAAGCCGGGCCGTGAACGTGGGAAATGGGGAAAGGATCAGCCCTATGTGGTAAGCTCGGATTCCCCCCCCCCCTCTCGGACTCTTTTACCTCTCGCCTTCCCTGGTGTCGCTCAGCCCCTGGACGTTGGAGGACGACATGACCTCGTAAGCCTGTCCGAAGCACGCATTGTACTTGCGGAAAGCCTGCTCGACCAGTACACCCACGTCCTTGCGGCTCCTGCCCAGGATCCCGACCGAGATCATAGCCTCGGTTTCTTCTATCCAGTCCTTGAGCTTGGCGAACTCGACCTCGTCCTTTGACAGCCGCTCGATGACCCCGGACCCCTTGAGGATGGCCAGCACGCCGGCAACGACGGTGTTGACGCCGCCGAGAACGGTGATGGGCACCTCGTAGTTCTTGGCGTTGGGGCCCAGCGCCGTCAGGACGGCCGCGACGATGATCTGGATGAAGTGCGAGATGTACAGGATGATGCCCAGCGTGTGGTGCAGCAGCTTCTTGCGCCGCCTCTGCTCGATGACGTGCTTGTAGACGCCGACGGCGTGCCGCCGACCCTTCTCGAGCGTCTCGGCGTCCGTGAATGTGCTCGCGCGGTCGCTGTTGATTCCAACCGCCCGCCGGAAGATGAGCAAAACCTGGCTGTCGTCGTTGTTGTCCCTCATCCGCAGGCCGGCAGGCGTCGCCCACGACAGGTCCGTGTCAACCTTTGGCAGTTGCTGGACGGGCGTTTTGCTGTTGCTGTTGTTGGGGTTCTTGGCCGGTTGCACGTCAGTGTTGACGGGTGGTGGCTGCTGTGGTGGTTGCTGGTCGCGTGTGTCTGTGGCTCCTGGTTGGCCGGCGGAAGAGAGCAGGGGAGACGTCTCAACCGGCTTTGGCGCTTCTTGTGTTTCTAAGGTTTGTGAGGACATTGTGATAATTCAGAGGGGAAAATTAGGTAGAGATTTGGTTAAAACTGTAGCTTCACAGGCCGTGGTAGATTTGCTGCGCTCTGGTGATGCCATCTCCGAGAATTGATTGCTGAGGATCTGACTGACCTTTTTATGCTTCACCAGTTTTGCTGGAGGACTAGGCATCGTGAAATCGCACTTTAACCGAATTGCACAATTCTGACTGAACATTGCAGGTGGTCAGAGATAGTAGATGGAAGGAAGAGTCATTTGGCTGTTGTGTGACAGATGATCAACTTCGCCTTGTCGTTCGTCTTACTCGAGGGCCGATCCTTCACGGTCCCTGTGCCTCTCTCTCGAGTTTTCGATGACAAAATACTGCTGGCGACAACTTGAGGCCCTCTCATAGGCCATTCAACGTACTTGTGCACCCCACAGCCCCCAAGTACAACAGTCGCCCGAGGCCGAGTGATGAGGCTCCGGGCTGCTTGGCCTGCCCCCACGCCACAGTCCCTTCCGGGCAGACATAGAATGACTTCTAGAAGGACATCAAGCCCCATCCTTCTCCCGGATCGCGATAGGGCTGAGATGATCATAAACGACACTTGTCAGCTATGTTGTCGGCCGCGCCGGCAGGTGACGATCCTCCAGATGTTAGGTATGCGACACTTCGCTAGTCTTCGTATGGCAACTTCAAAAGGTACCGCTCGCGCGAAAGGCAGGTACAACCCGGTGGCCTCGGCCTGCTCACACTCGGTGAGAAAATTCTTACTCATAGAGTCTGCACTGCAAGGCGATGCACTCTCACATGACCCTCTTGACTCCTTCTGCCGCTCCAGTGGTCGGCCGCTCGCTTGCCCACATGGTGTTGAGAGCACCACTGAGCAGAATCCCACCAAGTCAGGTCGACCGTTGCATTGGTATTCGTCCCCCTTCCAGCTTTCTCGTACCTCGTCCAGTCCGGATGCTTGCCTCTGTTTCCGGACGTGTAGTGTGGTAAGACAGGCGTCCGCTTGGACATATTCCGGCCAAGACCCCTGCTCGCCGTCACGGTCTGATATCCACCGAACCTGGCCCTAACGGACTGCAGCATACGGCCTATAAGCATTGCCCCGGTCTTGGAACTCTGTCAAAACCACCGTCAAAGGGGGAAAAGCCAAGGCTTTAGAGAGGAGGTGAGGGAAATGGCAGAGCATAATCATGGAGTAAGGGTCCAATGGGAGGCAGCGTCAGAAAGTAATTTCCGGGCCGGGCCAAGCCTTTTTACGGTGACGATAAACTTCCAGACTCTAAAGCTGAACCGACCACGCTGTGTAGCACCCGAGAGTCTCAGTGTGGATAGCCTGAGCCAATTCGACATACACATGCATCGTTCAGATGAGGCTCGCCGGGACAACCGAACCGACGACGCCCTCGATGCAACCTCCAGCACGCTTCTCATGCCCCATGAGTGATCACCGCCGGGGCCGAAAAGGACCATCATGTCGAGTCGTTTTGTTTCGTGGGCACACGCAATAGCATGCCCCTGGACCCTCTGTTTTAATGAGAAGGGCACGTTTAGGGCCATGGGACCCCCGCAGGAGTTGCATGTTTGTCCGTCGCCAAGCAAGATGGTGGAGAGCCAAGCTCTGCATTGCACCGCTGGAGGAATTCCCACAAGGGCCTTCCATTGATGGAAACGAAACGATCTGCACCTGCCGGTTCCCAGTGTGGAGGATTCGTCCGGGGAGGCGAATCATGTGGCAGAACATACACCCGAAGGGCCTGATACCCCTATATCGAACAAGTCCACCTTCAGGCGTTGCCAAGCACAGTGATTCCACACCGTTGGATGAGCATGCATCGGGTACCTGGATCCTTCCGCCGGCGAACGGTATAAGAGACGGGGCCTGGCTGCGCGACCACTGGCATTAATGGGAGGCTGTCGACGAGCAGCCCATCCGATCTTCTCATTCGCTACCAAACAACCCCACGTTCTCCATAGTCCATCATGAGGTCTTCCCTGTTGCTGGCGTCCGGCGCTGCTGCCGTGGCCGTCGATCTGAAGCTCGGTGGCCGTGCGGCGAATGCGTCCACGTCCTATCTCGCCCGTATGGCGGATACCCATATCCGCAAGGGTATCGAGTTGGACTTTGGTTACACAAGTGAGTACTAAGACTAAGACTTTTTGCTTCTGCAGAAAGGGTCTCCACATGGGTGGAATTAATATACTGACTACGAATCAGACGCGGTCATCTACCAAGGACTCGAGCTTGCCTACGAAGTTACCAAGAATGAGTCTATTGCAGATGCGTACGAGAAACAGATGTCCATCATCAATGAGGACGGCTCGATCAAGGAGTACGAGTACGACTGTGCGTTTGCCTCGACTCTACCATGAACCAAAACAGTTTGCGTTGGCTTTGCTAACATCAAGCAAGTCTACTCTCTTGATGAGTACCGTTTTGGCATGAACGCTCTCTGGTGGTACAACAGGACCGGCGAGGAGAAGTACAAGACCGCAGCCGATGGTATCCGTGGCATGCTCGACAGACACCCGCGCACGCCGTCAGGTGGAGTAAGCAGTTTTTTATTTTATTTTCTCCTTCGAGCTTCTGAGAATGAGGACCTTCTCAATTCATAGCCTGTATTACTGTTCATCATGTAGCCCTTGGTGGGGCTGCATCTGATCAGACAGGCTACGGACAGATGGTGTCCTGACCCCCCCCCCTACCAACCTCGTTTTTTTCTTCTTTTGGCTAACAATTGCCCTAGTTCTGGCACCGTGCTCCTATCTATGAGAACCAGATGTGGCTAGACGGCATCTTCATGGCGGATTCTTTCTACGCGAAGTACACAAGCCTGTATGACAACGACAACACCACTGCTTGGGACGATATCGTCCAGCAGTACGACAACATCGAGAAGTACACCCGCAACCACACCACCAACCTGCTCGTCCATGGTTACGACGAGTCGAAGAAGGCCATCTGGGCCGACCCTGAGACGGGCGCCGCCCCCCTGGTGTGGAGCCGTGCCGTCGGATGGTACATGGTCTCCCTACTCGAGACCATCCCTCTGCTTCCCGCATCCCACGAGGGCCGCGAGAAGCTTACCGGCTACTTCAAGACTCTGTCCGAGGGCGTGCTGAAGGCACAGGACGCCGCCACCAGCGGGTGGTGGCTCATCATGGACTTCCCCGGCCGCGAGAAGAACTACATCGAGTCGTCCGCCAGTGCCATGTTCACCTTCAGTCTCCTCAAGGGCGTCAGGCTCGGTCTGATTGACGCGGAGACCTACCTGGAGCCAGCAAAGAAGGCGTACCAGGCGCTTGTGGATGACTTTGTTGTTGAGAACGACGACGGCACGCTGAACTGGGAGGGCACCGTCCTCGTGGGCTCTCTCAACAGCAATGCTACCTTCGAGGTCAGTTTCTAAACCCAAGGGGTTGAATGCCAACATAAAATCTGTCCCAAACCTTGCTAACCTCGAATACAGTACTACACGTCCATTGCTCTGTCTCCTGACGACTACAAGGGAGTTGGACCATTCATGTATGCCTCTTACGAGATCGAAATCTCGTAATCGAGTCAAATGCGTGTTTCTAAAGGCGGACCGGGCTTTTCAGCATTCCTGTATATATTCCACCAGTACGAGCTGTAGATTCACCCCAACATGGATAGTTGGTTTCACTGTACATCCCCCAAATGGTGTAATGGAAATTCGACATTGAGATGAATGGCCATGATTCTTACTACTGAAAAGTCCTCTGCTGGCCATGTGCTTCTTTTGCACCGCATATTCTAGTCCATATGAGTGTAGTGCTCATAAAAGTTCCTCGGGATAACTTCTGGTGGGAAAGTACTAGACAGTGTATGATTCCACTCTGAGGTATTTGTTTTATTTGTCATTATCTACCCATGCCTTCCTACTCCTGTGTACCCATTCAATTTTGAGAAAATTACAACAGTTTGCATGCGGCGCAGCACATTCCACATCGTCACTTTTCACTTATGCAACACGCGTAACCTGATCTCCACACAAAATGTTCAAGACGCTGTGATTTCTTTCTTCGAGTGATCACTCGCCTGAACAAGCACTTGAGGGCATGCTGTTTGATTGCACGGATAAAAATGTTGCGATATTGGTAGGCACCCCAGTGTCATGTCGCGAGATTTTGGAAAAGACGAGTACACTGGGCCCAGGCACGCATAGATAGGTTTCAATATGTGTGTTCCACTTGGAATGACTGAGTCGTAACTTTCATATCGTTTTCTGCGACTATGCTTGCGACACGGGGTACTGTAAGTGGGACACTTACACGTTGGCTGGGGAAGGATTTAGCCCCGTCTGGAAAAGGAAAGGCGTGGCTACACAGGGTTAGAACATTCTTCACCGGGTTAGCCCCGGCGCGATGTCTCACCGGCATAGCGTAATCATCAACAAATACAAGAAGGCAACAACCGCTTCTATTTCTT
Source organism: Diaporthe vaccinii (assembly GCA_039880775.1). Taxonomy (NCBI): domain Eukaryota; kingdom Fungi; phylum Ascomycota; class Sordariomycetes; order Diaporthales; family Diaporthaceae; genus Diaporthe; species Diaporthe vaccinii. The sequence continues at coordinate 1,414,024 of JBCEDN010000002.1, forward strand.
CGACCAACCACGTGTGTACACACAATTGCCCGACTAACACGGGAAGCCTGGAGATAATGGAGAAGAAGGATTCGATACCGCGCAGGATCAACCAGCCGCGCACGAGGCGGAGCTCCCCTTATGTGCTACTCTTAGGCATCGTCGGTCTTGCGGGCTTGTACCACCTGACGACGAGGGGCTGGCCGCAGTTCCGTCACCACTGCCCTCACCACCACCACAGCCCTGAATCGCCTTATGGTAGCTTTCCACGGCCAGACGACGCCTTCAAATTCATACCATGTACCAACACCACAAGCCCGCCTTCCTTGGACGACGAGGACCACGAAGTTAGTTGGGCCAAGTTATTCGATCCAAATCCAGACCATTGGAGCTGGGGGAACAAGACGGCTGGTGCCTCTGAGGACCCCCATGACGGACGTGGTATCTTCCTATGTGGTTACATCGACGTGCCACTGGACCACAAGAACGAATCTGATACTCGCATCACTCGCCTGGCAGTAACCAAGTTCCAGGTTTCAGGACTCGCCCGTGCAGATGGGTCTTCCCCTCCAGGCGCAGGTACCAAAAGCGAGAGAACGCTCGTCCTCGAGCCCGGTGGGCCGGGTGGCAGCGGGAACCGCATGGTCTGGTCCTCGGGAGAGCTTCTTACGGAGCGCTTCACATTCTCCCAATTCGATGCCTTGGGGTGGGACCCCAGGGGGGTTAACGCCAGCCAGCCGGCTATATCCTGCTACCCCTACGATGCCGACAGAGACAGGTGGTCAGCCCTGGCGGGCCAGTACCGCGAACAGCACTCGGACCCTGAAACGCAGCTGAGGTTGACGGATGCGATGAACAATGCCACCTTGCACGCTTGCTGGAAGAGGCATGGCGATTTGGGACGCTTCATGACGACGACACTGGTTGCTAGAGATCTAGAGGAGATCAGAAAGGCCCTGGGCGAAGATGACTTGACCGGTTATCTTGTTTCGTATGGAACAGGCATTGGACAGACATATGCCAATATGTTCCCTGACAGTGTTGGCCGGATTATACTGGACGGGACGGAGTACGTCCGCGATCATCGGCTGCTTGGTGGGTTTGTAAGTGACACTGGCGATTGCTGCTTCTCCCCCTTCACCCTCTACACAATCGCACTGACTATCTGCCTCTCAGGGCTGGACTGCCCTCGACAATGTAACAGATGCGTTCCATGATGGCTTCCTAGGCGAATGCCTGAACGCTGGACCGGAGCACTGTGCATTGGCAAGACCACATGGCGGAAAAGAAGTCGTGCTGAAGGATTTGGAAAAGCGCATGAAAGCGCTGCTTTCCGGTCTCATCAGTGACCCGATACCGGGATACACCGAGAACAATGGTCCTTCTCTAGTCACGTATTCCGCTCTCGTTGGTGCCATCTACGGATCTCTGTATAATGCAAAGAGCTGGCCGGCCCTGGCCGAGATGCTCTATGAGCTCGAGGCCGGGAATTCAACACTGGCTGCAGCCTTCCTCGAGCTATCGGCCTGGGAATACGATCCGACACTGCCTCGGCTGCCTTCCCCAAGACCTTCGTCAGACGAGCTCGAGTTTTTGGTCATTTGCGGTGATTCGTACGACGCGCCGGCGCAGGGACTTGCCTGGTAAGTACTCCCAAGTCAAATTTGAGAAGCACCGGAGTTCAAGATAGCTTGTGACGATATCTATTGCGCTTCCCCACTGACAGAAGTGGGCACATTTACTGACAATTCCTAGGTGGTCCTCTCTCTGGGCGAACATGACTTCCAAGAGCTTCATCGCGGGCAATTCGCGCTTCTCGGCCGTCTTTCCATGTCGTCACTTTGCCACGTACTGGCCAGACGTGGCCGAAGTTTATAGGGGACCACTGAACAACACTTTGAAGAACCCAATTTTGCTCATCGCAGAGGCCTATGATCCTGCAACCCCCCTGAGGAATGGAAGACGTCTAGCAGCCGAGATGGGCAAGAATGCAAGACTGATCGCTCATCACGGATATGGCCACTCTTCTCGGGACTTGTCTAACTGTACGGAAACTCTGGCGACGGCTTTCATACTGAACGGAACACTCCCCGAGGAACCGGAAACGGCCTGTTACGCTAATGAAAAGCCGTACCTGTATGGTGTCAAGGGCAACGAAGTCTCGAACATGGGAGCCACGACAATGGCTCAGGATCCAGTCGCCGCTTGGAGGGAACACATTCTAGAGCTGGCCAAGTGGTAGAGCTGGCCGTTGTGAGACAGCGGTGAGCTTTCGTGCAGAATAGTCGAATTCTGGTCGTGACGATATGTGGTCTGATTGTTTGGGAGGCATCGATACACAACCTCCCAGGCAGCAAACACTTTTTCAGCTCTTGGGTCATCAGCTCACATTCCACGATGCGGCCCCGCCCCCACTCGAGCGTACAGGACAGCGGGATTGCGTAACCTGACTTGGTATGTATGTATGCGGTGGACCGGAAGCTTCTACCTGTTACATGTTGTTCTGGTCTGGTGCACGGCAGCGGGCTGGAGCGAGACAATTTTGAGCCAAGGTCTTACGGCCGATGAAGCAGCCCACACCGCCGTTGTTACCGCCGTCGTAAGTTACCGCCTTCGGCTATACCTGTTCCGCTTGTGGCCATCAGAGGCTGGACTGCTGTTGCTCAACGTCATCTATCCTAAAGTGAATGGCCAGCGATGTAATGCAACGATGCTGCAGAATCCCATTCAGGTCGATTCACCTGCAGTCTCCCTACACATCATGAAGGCGAGGGAGCCAAATTCCATAGCTGTATAAAAACGCAATTGTAGACCAGTTCTTTCAGCAGTTCCCTCGCCTCTCCTCGTGCATGGTTACCACCTGAGCAGTTCCGTCCAACATCAAGTCAATTTCCAGACAAACGCTTCGACACCACTGTCACGTAATCAACGACAGCCACAGAGAAATACACTCTGGTTCATCATGCCCTCATACCAACATTCCCAACCGCAAGAGAGCTACCGGTCCTACTTTGACTTTGTCCGCGGTTAGCAAATCCCCCATCTCCCCGATTTCCCCAGCGCCCAGACCGTAAGCTAACAAGGACCGTTTCTAAACAGACTTCGATATCGACGGCGGCGATGTCTCCCTGCAGGCCGTCCACGTCGTCGACACGGCAAAGCGATACGCCGCCGCGTACGGTGACACAGAGGATGTCCTGATGAGGGAGGCAGCCCAGAAGTACCGAAGCACCGAGCATAGGGGCCGGGAGTTCAGGTTTTACGGAGCAATCATAAACCAGCTGAAGTACCCTCTGTCACCAGAGATCATCAAGCACATGGAGAGGAAGGAGAGGAGGAGGCACCGCCACTGAAGGGGGCGTTGCGTGTTGGGAGGTGGGAGGCCGCTCTCTGTGACGGGAACGGCGGTGGGGATGGTCTCGGACAGGAGCAGTGGCGAACTTCCCTCACGGGGCCTTGCATACATCGTGCGCTGAAGAATGTATAATATCCAGATCTAATGCTTTCTGATCTTGCTTGCTCTGTTGAATTATCTTTTGATTGACCGTTCATGGAACATCGTCGGCAAAAATGCCAGCCACAGGTCATCCCATGGTTGTCCCATGTATAGCCATGTCAATCACAGAGATTTGGTGCGAAGACACATTCATCTCCTATTATTTGCCTAATCAAAATCTGTTTCAGACACTTGAATGGATGCACGAATGACTCAGACTCGAGTGGCCGGTACAATTTGACGGGCCGAATTCATTGGCTACAGGTTTGTTTTACTGCCTTCTTTGAGTCTATAGGAGCTTAAAGGATCCCCTGACAAGTCCCTGTGAAGTGAATATTCCTGCCGGGTCGGTATTTCGCTGGATCTCCTGCAGGCGGAGTTTGCTGGCTTCACCATAGGACGAGAACGGGTCCTGGAACGGTGCAGCATAATTGATATACTGCCAAGGATGGAAGAGACCACTCGCCTCAGCTTCGGATGTAGAGCGGTCAGTCCACCTCTGAGCAAAGTTGTAGATGGCACTGTCGTCCTCAGATTTCCCCCATCCTAATGTAAGCAGTGCAACTGTTGTTACGTACGACTGATTAGCGCGTGAACCACAATTACCACGAATCGTGGGCGTCAAGGACTCACTCAGCAACGACCCGTCAGACTCGATACCCAAAGCGTTTCCCCCGCGTTCGTTCATGGTTTTGATTGAATTGAAGTGAAGGGGTTGCACGATAAGGGACGTTGTGAGATTCGCCGTCGCCTTGATTCGCTCTACTTCCTCCGAATAAATGTCGATAAACTTCTTGTGAAGCTCCCGGGATGGGTGGAATGTCACTGTAGCATAGAGACGTCTGCGTCGCGTTAGTACGTGTTTCGCTAATGCACTTGACGATCACATTCGTTCTTACCGTAGTCCATGTGGAGACACCTCGTCAAGTGACAGAACACTTGCGTAGTCAATTCGAATCTGATCCGTGAGGGAAGGAATCCGATTGAGACCGTCAAAGACGGTCGGATTGAGGACCGGCTGGTTATATTCCTGAAAGAAACTCCAGCTGAAAGAGTCTTCAGATTGATTGTAGAAGTAGCGGTTGTGGAAAACCATATCCAAATCTCCGGACAGCGCCGTTGTGAGCTGAAATTCCTGTTCAATGAGCTGGTCTGTGTAGTTTGTGGAATACGTTTTTAAACCGCCGAGTCTTTGGCCTTGGGGGACAACACGAGCTCTGAAATTTGTGATGATGCCAAAATTGTTCCCGCCACCGCGAAGCGCAAAGTACAAGTCGGAGTTGGTATGCTCATTTACGTTGACGATAGTCGAGTTAGGCAGCACGAGCTTGACGCAAATGTGGTCAGCCTCATCTCCGTGTTCAGTCCAGTGGTCATGTACTCAATCTCACCTCGTACTCAAACACGTTGTCCAGAGCCAATCCGAATTTGGGGGCAAGGGCCGTCAGTCCGCCTCCGATTGTGTAGCCAGCCAGTCCGACGTCAGCTGTCCTGCCGCCAAAGTTGGTCAGGTTGAATGGCTCCAGGGCAGTGTACGCATCTCTGAGGATCAGTCCTGGCCCAAAGTCGGCCTGAGTGTGGTCGTCCCACAACCTAACGTGATTTATCCTCACGAGGTCAATGGTGACTCCGCCAACCGAATTGGATGCATCGCGGTTGGTGGAGTGACCGCCGCTCTTGATGGCAACCTGGCACTGGGTTTCAACTGCGATCTCGAGAACTCTTGCTACCTCGGCCGCGTCACTTGGCTCCACACGGCAGGCGGGCTGGACTTCTTGGGCTTTTGCGTCCCAAATGGCAAAGTCTGGGTCATTGGTGCCCGGGTGAAAAACGGCTGGAAACTCAATGCCCAACTGCTCACACTGGTAGTGGGGCATATCAGTACTCGGAGTCGCTTCTACCCGTTATCTGTTTTCTATTGAGCTTGTTATATACTTACAGTTGCGGTGCAATTGGCTGTGATGTGTGGCTGGTCCGGGGAAGGCTCGTTTTGAGCCCAAGCCAGTACAACCTGGAGACAGCGTGCCGCCGAAGCAACGAACTTTGACTTTGCAGAACTCATGATTGTTGTGAAGAGATCACAGTGAAGAGCACATTGGTGGCCTAGATATCTCATCCGGTACACAGGAAATGTTCTGATGACTTTGAGATATTTAAAGGAGCCCGGCCCATTATCCGTCCACCGGATAGCCAACAGTGGAGCTTTGCAAGCGATATCTGCATCCCGATTACCCTGCAGCAGTGTTACATTCGGTCTTAGGAATAAATTCTCATGGAGCTGCGGATTTTAGCACAAGATGGACTGACCATATCTCATATCTCCGAGTCGCAACCTTGGTCGAGTTCCACTGCCAAGATTGACCACGTCGGCTCATCGGAGAAGTTTACACGAACTCGGCGACGCCAAGGACGGATGACACAGTAGAGACCGATCGTCTCCGGACTTTATTTGAATGTTCGAACTAGTGGAGGATGTTATGGGGCACTATCCAGGTGCCAATGATTTCCGCGGGGACGATCATGGTCCCATTCATGCAGCGTGCTGGGAAGATTCAAGATATTCTCAAGCACTGCCACCTGTTCTCCAACTCCTGGATTGCAGGAACGATCATCTGATGTTGTAGTCGGGCCGATTATCGTTGAATTTACATCTCCTGTCGTTACACATCGTGGCAAGTGAAGAAGCTCGGCGTAGGTAGGTGATTGCCGCGGGACGGTGCTTCGTGGCCGTGTGCACTATCAAACTACCTCTGATACCGATAGCTCGTGGTCGAATACGAACACCGAACTTACGTAGGAGGTGCTCACACCGATCAATAGTGTGTCTCCTATAACCAAGCTCTTGAGGAGACGTTGGAGACCGCTGGCTTGGCGACCTTGCTGCAAGCAGCGCTTAAGTGGAAAGTTCATATGTACCTAGGTAGTTATATCTCCACACACTCGCCGCCCCACTCGTATATGCGTTAAGTCCTTCATTGAGTTCTTGTCGATTTTTCTTTCTTTCTTTTGGTGCGAGAATTCCATTGCTACACATGTGAAATATCGACACATTTGATCTAGCAGAGTTCTTGGATTTCAGACTCAACGATGCACATAACCTCAGTATTGACGTACTTACCAGCAGCCTTCCCTTTCGCGGTTGCTAATTCAAATGGCATCAATCTCTACACTGGAGCCAATGACGGAAATTTGACTTCGCTGAGGTTGTCCAAGTCCGGAGAAGGATTCATTCTTGAACAGACTAGTGTCACCGGCTCGTGTGGCGCTCAGCCAGTCTGGCTGGACTTGGACAAAGCACACAATGTGCTATACTGTCTCAACAGGCCGGGTTCTATCACCACATATGGGACTTCGGAGAGTGGTGAGCTCAGCGCTCCGTTGGGCACGGGCAACACGACCATTGGCCCGGTCAGCAGCGCTTTCTTTAACAGCGGCGACAAGCGTGGTTTGGCTGCTGCCCATTAGTAAGTATGGTGTGTGGCGCTGCTAAACACGCTCTCACCTGTGTCTACTGCCGTCCACTTGTCTTTCATTGACATAATATTGCGCAGCGCTGGCGGTGCCGTAACTGCTTGGAATGCACCACCCGGGGGCGATATCGAGCTCATACAGACAATTTTGTACCCGCCGCCTGCTCCAGCGGGTCCTGATCCCGCCCAGAACGTCTCCCATTGCCATGATGTGGTCGTGGACTTCACAGGCAACTATCTGGTGGTGCCTGACTTGGGACACGACCTCCTTCGCGTCTACACCTTTGATGCGGATATCAACGCCCTCACGGAAATCTCCACCGTACCGACAGTTCGTGGAGCTGGTCCCCGCCATGGCCTATTCTGGTCACCGGATCCAAACTGGCTCGAGAATCGCTTGGCTCCTCTGTACTTCTACGCGCTAGCGGAACTCGACGGCACCATCACTTCGTGGAGGGTGACATATTCGGAAGAAGGAGGTCTTCACTTCGAGGAGGTTGAGGTCATCAATTCTTACCCCGGGCCCACGAACACGAACGTGGTTCCCGCCGAAATAGAGCTTTCTGTAAGCTACACCGAGCATTGAGAATCAAAAGAAAATAGAAACGCTAACGACGTCCATAAATCTAGCCTGACAACAGGTTCATCTATACCTCAACCCGCAACGACTCCTACTACGATATTGCGGCACTGAGCCCGGGCAACTCGAGCACCGAGGCCTCAGACTCACTCACCGTCTTCGCGCCGCGTGAGAACGGCACCCTGGAAGTCTTGCAGTACCATCCCGCAGGTGGCCTATGGCCTCGACACATCAAGTTCAACGAGGCTGGGCATTTGCTTGCTGTGAGCTTGCAGAATACGCACCGTGTGGCCATAATCGAGAGGGATGTGGAGACAGGCTTGCTGGGCGACTATGTTGCACATGTTGACGCTGTTGGTGAAGCAGTGGTCACTCTATGGGATGAGTAGACGATAGGCGCTGACTGCGAGATCAGCCATAACTTGATAATATGTCATGCTTTAATGAAGTCTTCTGCAAATTATCTCTTTACCGGGCTTGATGCTCAAGTGCTGCACCATCCATGGATGTTGAATTCCCCCCACCCCCTTGTCTGGTGAGTAAGCAATTATTCTGAATGTTCTTTCAACCCGTTTTAATTAATGTGTTTGATTAGTAAAATAAACAATATATGCATACTTCACATGTTGAGTAGAAGTTGAAACCCTGTGCCCATGGTAATTAGTTGCTACAGTCTTGTAGCTTTAGGGAATTACACCATACTCCTTGTCAGTTAAAAGACTTGATTTTATGTACACAAACGTTTCAAGATGCATTGATTATTCATTTACTGCCATGAGGCTCTATGAACCCGTTTTTCTCTTTTTTGACACAAAAGGAAATAGTTGCAAAGAAACAGCAAGATCAGGTTATTCCTATGCAGGCCACGACTAATGCTCGCCGAGGTCGTAAATAGTCTGGTTCCAGGTTTCCAGAGCCTCTCCGCGGAGTGCAGTCCTCTCTTCCATCAGCTTTAGCCGGTGTTCCTTCGCCTGTTCGAGGCTGAGAGTCGACAGATCGGACTCCTCGTCCACCATAGCCAGCAGCTCCGGGGGAAGTTTGGCTCTGGAGCCGTTGTCTGGCAGTGCAATCCCCTTCTCCCGGAGTATTTGTACAGTATGTGGGGGAAGATGGCTTGCTGTTGACGCCCGACCGTCTTTTGTCTCCCCGAAGGCAGACCCCGTCCACCAGTCCTGCTGCTGCGGCGGGACGTTGGCAGTTGAGATGATGCGACAGCAGGGGTTGACCAGCCAGAGCGCGATGTATCGCTGATGGCCGGGTCTGGTAGGGTCAGCGAGTCTAAAGGAAGATGCTCGATTTTGGAAGATATTGGGAAAAGCTAGAAGCCGTCCCTGGGGAGTCTTGACACTGCCGTAGTTTTGAACACAGGCGCCGCCACGGGTGAAACCAGTCCCGTAATTACACTCGAGCCAGAGTGGAATCCGTCCTGGCTTAAGCCCCTGGTCTCCTTGAAGTCATATTGGGTGGCCGAGGTATGCATGCGCAATGACAGACTGCTTTCGGTAATGTTCTCGCTGTCTAGGTAGTAGAGCGCAGTCGCACAAATTCGCTCGTTGAGTAGACCTTCGGTATGCCAGCTCCCGGCGGGAAACTCGGGGTTTTCAGGAGTAAGCTCGATCGAAGCCATCTTGACGATTATCTGAAGTCCCCGTGCCTCGAACCTCTCTCTCAGGCCAAGCCAGGGGAATTCATCGCGGGACCGATAGAATATATGTGTATCGGGGAGACGAGACGGGTCATAGTTGGCTTCCTGAAAAGGCTCCGGGTCCCTGAGCACAGGCGTGCGCAAGATCGTCCATTTCCTTTCCAGCTCGTTCTCAACCCAATCGAATCTCCCATCTTGACTGAAGTCAACCTCGACATTATCCACTTCCTGCAGATCTGATGGGTCCCAATTGGGCAAACACCCGTCATTGATTTGCGGTCAGTGCTGTTCCACCATAGATCTCGTCTTTGATTTGATAGTTTGAGGCTTTGTACGCGGGGCAAGGAGGGAACAAGACGAACTGAGCATTTTTAGGAGTCGAGAACCGTGACTTCCGTCGCCCAGGACCGTATGTGACGGTAGACCTCGTCTCTATCAGACAATTATCCCAAGTTACCAGAGCCTTGTCGATCATTTTCTCTACGATGCTGTAAATTTCCGGGTACTTTTCTGGGTGTAAGTTGTTGATGTAGCTCTTGATTATGACACTGCCGTCCGCGCGAAAGCCGATATTGGACGGCAACCATTGGTAAACATCAGACCAATATGACCTTGGGATCGGCGGGCGATGGCGACAGGTCCAACCGGGCCAAAAGTCCGGGCTCTCGGACCTGTCAGCAGCCGGCGCCTCTTGTTTTGGGACGGTATCGCCCTTCCCAGCCCACTGCGAAATCGCTCCAGTCACACCAACGACCTCGTCTTTGAAGACCCTGGTTTGGCCGTAGACGAGAGGATACATCGAGGGATGTACCATGTCTCGACTGCCGAGATGCCAATCAGGTTCATTCCCCCCGGTCCTGCTGGAGCCTTTTGAAGGCCTTCCTCAAAGCTTCTTGGAGCTCGTCGCTAATGAGAACGTCTGACTTGATCACAGTCGCGCTTGCGTCAAGCGTTGGTATGAGGCGGCTCTGCTCGAAGTAACGAGCCTTGCTCTGCAACTCTTGGATGCACTGTGTGTCTAGTCAGCCGCGTGAGAATCCTGAGAATGAATAGACCATGTTCATACATAGTCAAAAGCCACACTGGACATGATGCCTTTCACTCTCGTGGCTGCCGTGCCAGGAATGTCCTCAGCATCCAGATCCACCAGGCTTGCCCTGTACCAGTCACTTGACGGTGCAGCAGCCGCTGCCATCAGATCCTCATCCGGTATCGCCATGGCCTCTTCACGCCATTTCTCAGTAACACTTTCGATGAAAACTTTCTTGTGCCAGTCTTCCCTGTCTGTGAGCGTATCCATTATGCCCATCATGGCAACTTCTCGGACGAGGAGCATCTGAGATCGTGATCCATAAACTTTCGGATGTGCTGTTGTGGGATATTGTAGGGGACGATAATTTCCGCATTTCGGTGGCGGGTCCCATTTCCGCAGAGACAATCCAAGACCTGGATATTTCCCCATTCTGGTTACTGCTGCTGGCTCTGACCTTGACAGTGGGCGCTGATAAGTCCAAATGGCATCGGCTGGGTGCGGAAGCGGAGGTATGGGGTGAGGTATGAGGTGAGGAATGGATGAGGAAGAGGTATGTAGTGCACTGAGTCTAATTATTCTTGTGCGAATGGCTGGATGATTTTGTGCATAAGCCGCAGTGCCCAGCCATGCAGACAGACTATTCTAGACGAATAGCATACTTATCATGCCGTTCCAGGACACCCAGAGCTGGAAGGGGTGCTAGCACCCCTCGTGCAACCCCCTGCAGGAGCAGACGCAAGTGAGATTCCAACAGATGGTCAGGCGCAGACAAGGCGTTGGACCAAACGCTCCACAAGACGGTTGTTGGCTGTAGCACACCAACAGACGCAATGTGATGTCCACTCTACCTAGGTAGGCTGGGCTCAGGCACGGTGAACTACTTGAGCAGGATGAAACAGCAACGTCCGTACCCACTGGACAACTACCTCGGGAATGTGATGAGATTCAAAACGGTATCTCTCTGCAAGTTATCCTACAAATCGATACGAGTAATTGAATACATGGGCACAGTGGACGCGGATTGTTTGATAAGTACTGGTTGATGTCTATATTGCAGGCGATAGGAGCTCATCAGACTGGGTCCTAGCCGCCAGCCGATTAGATAGCGTGGCTGGGAGGCGTGCAGACCAACCCAGAATGCCTTCCAGATGGAGAGGATATCTCATACCCTACTTGTATAGTGGAATCATGCAACATCAGCTCTTGGCGGCGCCAGCTTTGATGTGCAACACGTCTCCATCCTGGACAACATAGTCTTTGCCTTTTGTGGCAATCTTGCCACTCGACTTCAACTCTGCCTCCGATCCCAGCTCCTTCAGAGCTGTGAAAGGGTAGACAAGAGCTTGGATGAAGGTCTTTTCGAAGTCTGTGTGGATCACGCCAGCTGCCTGAGGGGCCTTGGTTCCGTTTCGGATGGTCCATTGCCGCACTTCGTCCGTGCCGACTGTGAAGAAGCTGCCCAGGTCCAGAACCTTCCGCATGGCAATGATAATCTTGGGCAGTGCAGAATCGGTGCCGACATTCTTGCACTCCTCTAGAGCCGCCGCCTCAGTCTCAAATTGAGTCAGGCGCTCCTCGAAGGACACGGAAACGGGGATGATAGGGTCGCCTGCGGCGTGCTCCTTGCACCACTCCGCGACCTTGGGGAGGTGCTTGTTCTTCTTCCTGATGTAATCCTTCTCAGAAAGATTGACCAGATAGACGACGGGCTTGGCGCTGAGCAGGAAGAGAGGGTTAATGACCTCGATCTATTGACATTGTCAGCTTCCGTCATCAGAAATAAACGACAGAAAAGAATAAATGTAAGTGAGGTGAATCAGACGTATTTTTATCTCAGTATGCGCTCTAGCGTTAATTGGTGAGGCATTCAACGAGCTGGGATTAGTTCAGGCGCTATGGCCCTTTGTCATCATGTAGATGTGCTGGACTGAGCCGGCGGCATCGGGTAGAGGGTGGGTTGGATGAGGAAATCGGGACTGTTCTTACCTCCTTGGGACCCCAGGTTCCCTTTCGCACGTCCTTGCCGTCCTTCAACCAGGCCAGGATCTTCTCTATCGTGGCCTCCTCCTCCCTGGCCTTCTTCTGCTCAAGACTCTGGCCACCTTGGCGGGTCTTCTTCTTCTGCGCCTCGAGGGCCTTCTCGACAAACTCAATGTCCTTGAGTCTGAGCTCCTCGGCGATGATGTCAAGGTCACGGGTAGGGTTGACATCTCCCTCAACGTGGATAATCTCGGCATCGTCGAAACAGCGGACGACCTGGAAGATGGCGTCGACGGCACGGATATGAGACAGGAAAGCGTTGCCCAGACCAGCACCAGTGGACGCGCCACGGGTCAGGCCTGCGATATCGTAGACGGTCAAGTTGGCCGGGACCCTTGACTTGGGCTGGAACTTTTCGCACAGCCAGTCATATCGGTCATCGGGCACGATGACGCGGGCCTCTTCGGGCTCGATGGTGGCATAGGGGAAGTTGGCTGGGTTGCCCAGGTGGCACTTGGTGATGGCCTGGAAGAGGGTGGATTTGCCGACGTTTGCAAGGCCGACCTGATAGAAAGTCAGAGGCGGCCTGAGGATGCAGATGGTCGGGTTGGGGGCGGGGCGGCGGGAGGAGGGCTCACGATTCCACTCTTCAGGCTGTTGCCAGGACGGCCAAGAAGGATCTTCTTCTCCTCGACAGCTTTCTTGGGAGGCATTTTCCTCTTCTTTGCGTAGTGACGAGTGGAAGTGTAGATGAACGTGCAGCTTAGCACCGGGTGTGGTTGAAAAGCAGAGCTAGCTGCGGGCAAGGAAAACTTTCGAGGGATAGAAGAGAAAAGGTGCGGGGGTCGCAGGAGAGACGTGGTCGCGACTTGGACGGGCTGTTTCCAGCCCCAGCACGCCGACTTTGGCGCCCAAAACTCAGCCTCAGAGAAGGAAAGTGTGATACTCGAGGGAATATTGACCTCAATTCCCGAGTTCTTCACTTGTTTTCTCGTGTCAATGGAGGGGTTGTGTGGTTGGGAGAGGGTGGAAGATTGCTCTCCTGCTCAACAGCTCAAAAATTTGCAGAGCCTTGCTCGCCTGGCTTCCAAGTTCTTATTCAATTCCCTCGGCGGGGCAACGCTGTGAATCTTTGGTGACCTCAGCCGTCTCCAAAAAAAAAATGGGAAACGGCCGGCGAACGGCAAAACCACAGCGCCGACGCCTCGGCCCACCTAAGCGTGCTGGGCGACCTGGGTGGATTAGGGACTGTGCTGTGCAGGTACGTAGATACGGTGGGTGCAGTCGAATACGCTGATACGGTGCAGCGTGCGGTCCAATACGCATAGCAGAGGCAGGCAACGGCAGCTGCAGCCCCGCTAATGATTTGCCTTGAACCGAGCTCTCTCCCTCTGGGGAACCTTGAAATTCGACATGGGGCCGCTCCTGGGGCTTCTAAATGCGGACAGGCCGACTCATTTGGCGTCGCAGGCGACCTAGAACCACCCTGACCACCCAAGACCAGGCGAGGGGAGGATCCCCCAGCCTCGGACGCAATGTGCTAGACTCCCACCCAGCTATGCTGGAAGGTATGTCATGGGGCGGGAAGCACGCCAACATCTAACCGTCAGCAGCGACCCAAATCTCGCAACTCAGGTCTCCTTACTCGGTCGCCTTCTCTTCAGCCTTCACCATCAATTGAGAGCCACCATCACTGGGCTCACAGAGCGGTCGCGTTGTTTCGAAGGACGAACCATTACTCCGGTCCCCTGTTTCACCCGCGAGACAGCTCTCGACTGTCTCACCCACCTATACAGACTCACCTTCGTTTATCAATCACTGCGCATGGCAGCCTGACTCTGACGGAACCGTCACTGTGCCGATCGTGGCCCTTAACTGCCTGCTAGGAACCACATAGGCCCCCCACCTACCTCCTCCGTCGCATCCGCCTCTCCCGTCGCCATCGACATCGCTAGAATCCACATACATAAACAAGTCAGGATGGCTCCACGAAAGTCCTACTCGAAATCAGTCAGGTCGCATCGGTCGACGTTGTCGCTGCAAAAGACCGAGATCGTCATCCATGTCTACGACCTATTGCCGGTACGCACCAACCCCTCAACACATCCTTCCTTCCCTCGTCCGCCCTTCAGGATCCCAAGTCTAACATCGACCAGCCGGGCAGATTCTCCTCGTTTCTCTGGGCAATCGGAACATCACTCTTACACAGCGGTGTCGTTATCAACGGCAGAGAATATGCATACGGCGGACACGATAAGAGAGGCGTCACTGGTGTGTATTGGACGAAGCCCAACACATTACCACCCGGAGGCACTTTCAAGCACGAGATCCTCCAAGGCTTCACATTGTCGCCACAGAACGAAATCGATGCGATCATACATGAGGTTTCACAAGAGTTCCAGGGCACGTCATACAATCTCCTCACCAAGAACTGTAACCACTTCACGGCACACCTTTGCCAGAGGTTAACAGGAAGGCCTGGTCCCGGGTGGCTGAATAGAGCCGCGAGTATCGGAGTGGCACTTCCGTGCATAGTACCAAGGGACTGGATCGAGCCCCCGGAATACGACACTGCCGACGGCGAACTGCTTGACGAGAATTCGGATGAGAGGTCTAGGATGCTGCGGACGTCCAGCGAGCGACCGAGGCTTGTCGATCTTCGAGGTAAGGACAACGATGCCGCAGCCTTGAATCTTGATGAAGGAAGTTCTGAGGATGAGAATCGCGAGGAAGAGAGGAGGAGGCGCCAGCAGCATCAGCAGCAGTTGCATCAACAGCAGCAGCAGCGGCGGTAGGATGGTGACTGCGTAAGTTATGGGGCTTGTCTTTTTGCGGCTATGATGGCGTTGGGCATTGGAGGGCACTCCTGAGATGTCGACCCAGTCTTGCTTCCCACAAGCTTGACTGCCAGCATTGGCCCGTGGAAAGCGACTTCTCACCTGCTCGATGCTGCCTTGGTACCCATGGATCTCGATGGATATCTACTGGTTAGTGGCCTCGTTCAACGTCATGGCTCGCACCCTGCCGCTATATGATGCTGGTCTATTGGGATGAGGTCTGAGCGTGCACCGCCCCCATCACCAGGAGATATCAGGCCAAGCCTTTGTGTTATCGGCGGCCCGCAGTCGTCTACAAGGTCCAGGCGGAGATCTTTGCATCCAGCCAGCAAACGCTTGCCTCAGCAATGTTGATCGCAGTGCGTTGGATTTCTTTCTTTTGTATTATTCACAGCACGGAACGGAAGATGGTCATTACACCGGAGTTTACAGGTACGGGTCGGTCCCTGGTCATTCGAGGTTCGTCGGAGTTCTGGAGTAAAGCAGAGGCCATTTGTCTTGATATCGACCGAGCCAATGATTTTGGGAGGGACTCACTTTTCGTGCATAACTTTGCCTTTACTCATTTTGGGGTACCCTGGGCCATATTAACGGCCATCATTACCAATTCAGCGAAATTCTGATCTCATGCTCTCTTTTTGTGTGTGTCCATGTGTGATGCGGTGCTCGCGATGCAGTCGAATACGCGGATGTGTGACCATGGCCTGGCGCAGTCTGACAGTAACGCAGTCGTTTCCTTCAACCCCGGCTTCTGGCCTGACATCGTGGTTGACTTTGGTGTTTGTGGTCGTCAACTCCACCGCCACTCCATAATGACAACCATGTCCTCGGAGATCCCCACAGCCTTCACAGCAGCCTCTGCTAGTCAACGAATGAAATCTCAGCGCAGTAGTCGAACTCGTTAAATCTGTCTGTGAGTAAGGGCTTTCGTTTGAAGGCTTGATTTGTACATCAAGAGTGCCGTGCACAACCAAAGAAACTATTGATACTGCCTCTGCCATGTTATACGCCAGTCGAGGAACAAGACCGTGACCGGAGCCCGGGAAGGTAAGTTGCGACCTCTTGGGTACGTGCCGACCAACATGGCAGGAATTGACAATCACATGGTGTGTGCTAACCTAGGTGGGCACCTGGATCATGTCGTGCAACTTGTGCTGCTTCAACGCCGTGCTCGGTTATGCCCGTTGACCTTGGTTGGGTGCTGGTATCGCACCGGGCCGTTACGCAAAGTGATACATAAAAGGCTTTGGATCAACGTGGTAGCCCTGGCCCAGATCGAGAGTGCAGCTCACTCTTCTCGCCGAAGCTGCTCAGAACACCCAGACTCAGGGGTGATGAACCTCAAACCAGGACCACCCTTGGACGACGTAGTCAAGATGAAGGTCTTCGAGCTGAGATCCGACAGACCGACGTGACGGTACCTAGCCAGATACGACAGCGGGCTAATAACCACCAAAGCGTCTTGTCGAGATTGAGTTTGGTCTCGAAGTGATCCCTTGCGCTGAAGCGCTGAGCAGATGATACTCTACAGTAGACGAACTTGATAACATGTGACAGGGGGGACATATCTGTCTGTCCCGCGGTCTGGGGGAAGCATTCTAGAGTGGGCCCCGCGATCTGCAGCGCCTGTGCCCGTGTCCACTTTACTGTGTGTAGCAGGAGCTAGTAGCAGCGGCTGAGCCAAGATTGTGGGCCGCTGAAGTCACTTCCCAAAACTGCAGGTGTCCATGTCTCTGGGATCATTCCAAGCTCCATAGGCCAAAAGTGCTCTCCCCTGAGCCCGACCCTCTAGCTCCAAGACATCGACCACCTCTCATCTTTTTGCGCCCCCTCGGCCGGATATCTACCAACACAGTTCCAGAGCCTCTACCAGATAGATCGTCGACAGCACATCAGATCTCAGCCACGGCGCCATCAGGCTTCCACGACCAAAGTGCGCCCCCAATATACCGGATCCGGATCCGGAATCGAGATCCAACCTCGACGAGCCGTCGCCACAACTCACCTCATCCTCATCGACACATCCTGGTATCCCGAACGACGACAACCTCGTCCGTCCTCTGCACCACACACGAGCTTGCAGGTACTTCAATGCCAAGGAAGAGCGACTGCAGGGGAGTTGCGGGAGCACAGTCGAATGAATGCAACCCCTAAACCCTTTCCTCGCCGCCTTTTTCAAGAGCCCCCTCCCTACCCAGTGCCTTCCCGCCCAGGGCCACATCCTCCTCGTCCCCTCCACCGATGTCCTGCTCACCTCCCGCGAGACCGAAGCGCCCCCCGGCGCCAGCCTCGCCGACTCCGTCTCTACCGAAGAGTTCCTCGCCAGCCATGTCCTGCGCATTCCCGACCCGGCCAAGCCAACTGGCGCTGCCTCCGCCGGTGGGAAGGAGTCGACGCCCAACCTGCGCGAGATGAGGGGGAAGGCAAAACAGTATAACACGATCAACGGGAGGAACGTCGTCATCAAGGACAATGTCATCTACACCAACAAAGGTGCGTCCACGCCACAGACTTCACGCCGGGACCCGGCGCAGCGCAACGTATACTGACAGGTCCTCTCTTTCTACAGGGTTCAAGGTCCTGGCTTCTGCCAACCTCCTCGGCGACTCAATATTCTACTCCGACACACTGGAACCAAGGGGCTGGCTGATATACCATATATCGCGACCCTTGGTGGGATCGTGGGAGGAGATCAAGATCATACCGGCTATACTCGTCGAGGGAACAAGGAAAGCCATGGCGTTACAACAGAGTGGCGCGTCGCCCGACACCGAATCAAGCGACTCTGCAATGGTCCCCAAAAAGAAGGAAATCAAGAGCTTTCACGACCTGCTGAATCATTTTCCCGTGATTGCGCGGCAGATGCAATCCGGGCTTGAACGACTTTTTCAGGAGTTCACAGCCGTCATAGAAAGACCACTCCCACCACCTCCATCTGCGTCACATATCCCGGACCCCTTCCCGGACGGACCGATAGCTGCGGCAACTAGGAAGGCCAGATCAAACAGCCTGTCACAACTCCAGGCCTCTCCGAACGGAAATGGCGGCAAGCGGGTTGTGGAGCCATTCTATGCAGAAGATGACGAGGAGGTCCTGAGAGTCTCGCTCGAGACGGCCGTCACCAATGCGATCGACTTGTTTCAAAATGTCGACAAGCAACAACTATCGCTACTGGGAGCGACGACTGAGCTCACAGGGCCGGTGGTAGAGCGCTTGATAGAGCGCTACGTCACGGAGAATGTGCATAACATGTTATTCCCCAGGTTAGCGGCGTTGAAGAGACCGGAAGACCTGGAGCTCGAGGCCAAGATCCGCCAGATGGATTTCGTTGACGTTTCGCAACTGGGAATTGTGATCGAAGGTGGTCACCGGGGCAAGCAGGCACTCATCTCCAGGCTCGCGCGAGCCATCGACGAGTTCAAAAAGATCACAAATGCCGGCAGCCCGCCGGAGATGATGGACATTCTGTTGTCCACAATGAAATCAGTGACGCAGCTGGGCGACACACCTCCGATGCCGGGCAACCAATCAATAAGCTCCACCTCGGAGAAAGGAATCCTCAACATGAACGCTGATACCCTTGTATCACTGTTACTCTTCATCTTGATCAGAGCACAAGTCAAGCATCTGCAGGCACGTTTCTTGTACATGCGCCACTTCATCTTTGTCGATGATGTGGACAGTGGTGAGATGGGGTACGCTCTCAGCACATTCGAGGCCGTGTTGCTGTATCTTGATCGCGACTCGGCCGGACTTCGGAGAGCAAGCCGGCGCAACAAGTCGTTGTGGGATGCTACCGCTCAAGGAAACTTGGAAACCTTGCAAAAGATCATGGAACCGAGCGGGGATGCCGTCGCAGATGCTCTCGATGAGGAAGAGGCTGCTGCGGCATCCTCGCGGCGTTCAAGCCGGCGCACGTCTACAAGCAGCAACTGGAGTTTTGCGAATGGCTCCTCCAGACCTTCCTCAGCCGCGCTCAGTACTTCCGAGCGCTTCTCACTGGGATCTGACCTCAGCCACGTCTTCCCATTCAATAAACAAGAAGAGGTTGACAGCGCTACAGATGACATCTTCCCTGTCAGGAAGATCAAGAGGGTAACCATGGACATGCGAAGCTTATCGAGCTCTTCTGAGATCTCTTTCCACTCTCGAACCGCGAGCATTGGCACCATCGGCAGCGGCATCGAAGGTGATACATCCATCGAGCGCCTGTCCCAAACACAGGACTCTTTCGGCGAATCGGTCCTGATGATGGCCGTCCAGAACGAGCGTCCAGAGACACTGAAGTATTTGTTGGACCTTAAATCCTACTATACGCCGTCAATTGTCCTGTCAGACAGTAATAATGAGGGGACCACTCTTCTCAGCGCTGCCGTACAGCTGGGCCATGAAGCGCTCACCAACATCCTTTTGAAGTTCATGGCTGACGAGCCTGTTGTAACGGAGGAGCACATGAGGGCGTATTTCGCGAAGCAAGACGTATGGGGCCGCAGCGTGGCTCACTATCTGTTCCATGCACCCTACCTTATTGTCGATTACGGGAGGATGATGCCGTGGACCCAGAAGGACAAGAACGGCCAGACACCCCTATTTGCCATCTGCCGGTCATACGACCATGCACTATATCACACCATGGTGCAACAAGCCCTGGAGATCGCAAGAGACTGTCAAGGCGACGGACAGCTTCTTCACCTCGATGATCACATTGATGGAAAAGGCAACACGCTGCTGCACATTGTTAATGACGCCCAACTTTGCCTGCGAATATTGCAAAACTGTGATGCAGATGTCAACGCTATCAACGACAGGAAATTCACACCACTCATGGTCGCGAGCAAGTATGGCCGTTTCGATGTGGTGCGCGCTTTCTTCGGCGATGCGCGAGTGGACATCACCGCTAAGGAGCTGCGAGGCCTGACGGCTGTGGACTTGGCCAAGGACGACGATGTCCGCAATAAGATAGACGACCTCGTTCTGTTTGCTGCGCCTCCAGGAACTGACTCCCGGACGACTGCTGTCGTCAGGTCATACTTTGTGGAAGATGCCAGTGTGCGATTTGTCCTGAAGTCAGGCGCACCGGTAGACAAGCATAGCTACGCAGTTACCACGTGCAGACGATCTCTCACAGACTTCGAGCACCTGGCGAAGCTCTTGGCCATGGAGAACCCGGCGTCGTGGATACCGTCCTTCGCCGCGCTGCGGTCCCCGTTTCAGATCCCGGTCAAACCCAGCCGGGCGGTTCTCAAGGACTTGCAGGTCCGCATGGATTGGTTCCTCCGCATCCTCCTGGCCCACCCGACGTTCGCGACCCACGAGATGCTTTGGGAATTCTTCCTGGTGCCGGACCTCCAACCGGACATGATGGAACAGCGGAGTAAGCTTAAGGCCGAGACTCGGGCGGAAAAGGTCCGCGACGAATTCGAGCCGCTCGAAGATATCCGTGAGGTCGAGCAGTTCGTAGATCACGCCCGCGAGAACGTCCGCGGCGTAAATCACTCGACCAAGAGTGTTGCGCGACGGACGAACATCGTGGGCAATTCTGCTTTCGGTATGTCTAGCGAACATGTAGAATACCTTGGATGTGATAGTTGTCTAACCGGATATCACAGATCTCTACGACTCGTCAGTCTTACTCCACCGAGCTGTAGCAACATTACCTTTCCTCCCGAAGACGCACATCACAGCATTTGAGACCTACGTCCGCGCGCTGGCCCCAACAACAGTCAACCCTTACTCGACCCTTCACTCAACGCTTTTAGCGCTACAGTCTACCATTGATGCTATTCTCTCAGCTCTGGCCCGCCCGCCGCGGCTTATCACCCAGATCAACGTGTCGCGTCGTACCGTCGAGCGAAACTACTCATCTCTCAGCCGCTCAACGCGCTGGCCCCTGGGTCTCCTTGACGACACACGCCAGCGGCTTAATGAGGAGCGTGAGGAGCGCATGCGCGCCGGCCAGGCAGAAGTCAACAACTTGTCGCGTGAGCTGAGGTATACGCAGCAGACGGTGGCGATGGAGCTTGCCGGCTGGCAGGACATGCATGAGAGGATGGGGAAGAGGGCAATCAGGGAGCTTGCCAGGGGCATGGTGGTGGTGGAGAAGATGAGGCTGGAGGGCATGAAGAGGGCACTGCGGAAGCTCAACGAGGTCAGGGTTGATGCCGGCATATTATCGGATGATCTAGAGGCCCCTGCTGGGCTCGTTATCCGTGTCGACAGTGGTGCCGCCAACGATGCTACCGGGGGCTACGCGGGCCTCAACGCGCCCATCGCGCTGGCCGGGCTCGAGATCCAGGCGGACCGCAAGGCTAACGCTGGCCCGAGTGCCCCGACGACATTGCCAGGGACAGACCGAACGGTCCAGGCCTCACAGGCCGATACTACTGGCTCGAGGATCGACGCTCCACTGCCACCATTACCTCCAGGGGAGGCTACGAGCCCTACGGAGACCCGATGAGAGGGCGGCACTGGCAAGGCGGCGGCAGGGCAAGGTGGCGGCGCAAGCACTTGATAATAGCAGGCAAGCCGACTATGTGTCGCGGAATACTTGCCCAAAAAAGAATAGAAGGATCTACAGAACTTACGAGGTGCGAATGATATGGAACCAGGCTATCCTCCTCCCCTGGCCTTCCTCCTTTCTGCATAGAGTGGCGAGAAGAGAGACAAGGCCAGGGCTCGCGCGCACACGAGCACATAGATGGCGGAGAAGGGGATACTGATAATGAGGCACTTGGATTGGATGACATGGTGTCGAGGCAAGGGAGCGAGCGAGCGCATGGGTGGCACATGTCTTCTTCACTACTATTTTACGCTTTCGACTATACTCTTCTTCTTTTTGACAATGGATAGATACCCTTTCGTCGACCTTGCTTACTACGAGGCATAATTGGATGTGGATGTGGATGTGTGTGTGTTGTCCCGTCTTGGCGAGCCACCTCGGCCGGGGGTTCCAATCCATCTCTACAAACAGTATAATACATGATGGGATGAAAGGACGGCATTGCCAGTGCTGGCTGGTGTAAGCATGATCGTGTGACCGGATGGTACGTGATGGGGACGGGGGGTGGCGGATGGGGGATGGGGGATGGGATGGGACAGACAGATCAGGAATGGGGGCAGTCCAGCTCAGCATGACAGGGCGGTTCGTCGTTCGCATCTCGCCCCCGTCCAAGCCGTCCACATGTCCGGTTGGGTACTATTGGTCGCCTCTATCTACGTAGAATAGTCCTGGTGACATTGAACGACGAGGCCCTCGGGGCCCTCGCTCCCGGGCCTGTCTGCCTTGCCCACAACCCCCACCCCGATATTTCCCGCACCAGGTCCCCCAATCGCCACGAGCCCCATGAGAGTGAGTTGATCGTAGATCTCTGGGCCCCCAGCGCCCAGCGGGTTTCGCTAACCACGATGAGGAGGGGAGGATCGTGTTGGCCGGTGACAACACGTCACCCCAGGATGGGCTAGCCCTCTTTTCAGAGTTTTTGGCATGTTTGGGGGTTGGGAGTGAGTTGGTGGGAACTTTCTCTCTGGGTCTGGGTGGATTTGGGTGGATGAGGGGTGAGGGGGATCGCAAGGCCCAACTTGGGCCGAACTCAAAGCGAGCGAGGTTGGGAGGATGGGTGTGGACGGGGACGCGGGCGATCCTGGCGACGACGGGGCGCCGGACGGACGTTTGTCTGTCGAGCGAGGTTGAATGAATGGTGTCGCGTGCAGATCTGTGGTCCAATGCTGTGCTGGCAAGCGGCGAGGCTGTGCTCCTTCGCGGACGGGCGGCTGACTAGTCACCTAGCCTGACTACCATTCTAGACTACTATGCTACATGGTAGCTTCTGTCTTACTTGATGCCTCGGACTAGTAGTGGGTAGCATGTGGCGACGCTACATGGCACTATAGTCTTCATGCAAAAAGCCTGGGACTTCCAAGATCCTTCCAACTGGGGCATGTGGATTCGCAAGGTAGAGAGAGAGACAGAGAAAGAGAGAGACAAGAATCGAAAGAGATGGCACCATTCCTGACTAGGAGCGAAACCAAGAGAGTCCCAATGGCTCGGGACCTGGGGGGCTTCAGGTGAGACGGGGGCACGACGAAGCATTGGATAGGAAGCTCTGAGTCTTTCGTTGAGTTCAGGTACGGGTTTTCGCGTGGGGGAGTGATCCCGGGGACTGAGGGCAACAATGGCTGTCATGGTGGGCAGGAGGCGTCACTCAATTGTCATCACATCCAGCTTTGATCTCTGTGATGGCCTTGTCACTTCTTGGCCCCTTGTCTCCATTGCTCGGCCGTCCCTGATGCTCCGCGGATTCCCAGGCTGGCCGGAAATCCAGATCTGGGAGAGGGTGGATTCTCGTAACGTCGCAATCGATCCCTTTCCCCCTCTTCCTCTCCAGAATGCCGAAAAGAGGCAGTGCTCCCTTCCAAGATGCCTGCATCCTCTCTTCTCCCCTTTTACGGACAGCACGGCATGAAAATTCTAGAATTTTCCAGGGTTCGCCGAATCCACTTTTTGAGCGAGGGGGAGGGGTACAAGACACGGCGAGAGAGGGATTTCAGAAGTAGCGGTGATGGATACACACGAACTGCTCCTCACGCAATTGACCTGGTAACGGTCTCCACTATGCGTAGATAGGCGAGTTGTCAGATCCGAAAGGCCGAGGCGAGGGAAGCGAGGCAAGCGGGAGTGCAGCAGAATCTGGCAGGCCAGGTTTTTCTTCCCTCTTGCTACCTCGCTACCTTGCTACCTTGGGCAGCCTGGTGGTTTGCGGTGTAGGGGTCCATTATGTGGGTCGTGGGTGCTCGCCCCGAGTGGCTGTCGCTGGGGCCATTCGACGACAGGGGGGCCGAAAAGAGAAAAGAGACATGGGGAGCAAGAGGGAGAAGCCAACACAAGGCGAGCCCGACCAGTTGGACACACCCGCATTCTTTCGTCGCCCACCCCACACGTAATGACCGTAAGGCCGTGTGCCCAGTTTTTGTTTCATGTTTCAGATTCTCCCGTCGTGGTGGCATGTTTCATGATTGCTCTGTGTCTGCGGCTGTGACTCACCTCGTAAGTTGTGGGGGTGGGTATGCAGGCTTGCCTGATGCGTGCATGCGTGCCTCGCTGACGGCGGCGGTGAGTTGGCTGGCCTGTCTAGTCCGGCGTCCTGACATCTGCACCCTGCCCAGCCTGCCAGAACCTGCACTCCCAGACAACCAGGCCGATCGCGGGTGGTCCGAAAGGGGAAATTTGACATTATGCGAAAATCTTGGAAAAGTGGACAGGCGCACCATCCGATACAACGGGCACACCGCATCATCAGCATCATCATCGTCCTCATGTACACTATGCTCAGTGCCTTTAGCCCCGGCCCATGGCTGACCGAGGGGGAGGCAACAATTTCTCCCGGTCAGGCAGATGCAATGCAGATGGACGGGTGGACTGGGCAATGTGGAGGCTGGGCCTGGGGAGACGAAGGAGGGGAGGGGGGGCGAAAATCGAAAGAGTCATCGTTCGTAGTAACACTGCATCCGCATGAATGATGATGGAGCGGCACACGTCGTCAAAATCCACGGACTAGTCCACGGCGCCGGGTCGCCGATCGAAGGTTGCAACGCGCCGGAGACACGACCAGGTCAGCGCGTGCTCGCTGGCCAATTACAGGGCGGCTTGGTTGGGGTAGCGAGCGATTCTCGCGCTGTGTGCCACCGTCAGATGTGAGAGTTTGTGTGCTGGTGTCCTGCTGCGCCCCGTCGCCCCGTTCCCGTGTCACGGGTGATGATCGCTGAGATGATCCGGGAAGATCTTGCTTGGGTGGGTTCTATTGGGCTGATTGGGCGGGAGGCGGAGACCATGGGGCCACGCCCATGGCTTGTGCGGCACATCATTCTTTTTGCTTTGGCTGACCCTCTGACTCTCTGACTATGTACTGTGTAGGTAGATTGCTTGGTTGAGGATCAAACCACCTGTCTCGTCCCATGAGGACGAGCCGGTATCGCTACGCGCTTGCTGGTAATTCGAGTGCGGCTGTGCAAGGGAAACGATGAGGAGGGGTGAGTGAGGCTTGAGAGACACGGCATCTCAGAGATCCGATTTGCCCTGTTGAGGGGGTAGGGGGTGGGAAGGCCATTCTGGCGGGCAGGCGAGCAAGCCATGTGCGCACAGTCGTTTGTAGGGCAATTTCAGGAGCCGCCAGACAGCCCAATGAGACGGCGCGACAGCTTCCATTCCCCATGAGCACAGCCGAGCCAGCTGACCACCGCGCGCTTCTTTTTCTTGCGGATTACATCAAGCGATCATACACGCGAGATTTGATCTCCTTCGCATTGTTATGCCGTATGCCCTGGGTTGGTCAGGTCGCTTAACCTCAGCTGGACGATGGTCTCATTAGACGCCCTTGACGAGGAGGCGCAGTAAGACAGAGATGATCTTTGTCTCTAGCCGCCCGCGTGTGGCTTGCCAGGTGGTTACCTAAGCGTCTGTCCCTGCCGTTGCTTGCCGCAGTGCAATCTCAGTAGCCGCCCGTGGTTCCTTCACCCCCTTCAATGCTCATCAGCCTGCCGCACAGACGTGCACCTTACACTGCATTTTGACATCAGCATCGCACAAAGCAAGCAATCTCGCGCTTAAAATAGCAAGCGCGTACTGCTTTGCTCGCTCAAGCCATTCATACTGCAGAGACGCACTTTCGCTTCGCTGCGGCAATCGGCGTCCGGCGACAATTCAAGCCATCGGCACATCTCGATGGAGATCAACCAATTCCTCAAGGAGCAGAGGTTTACTAATGCTGAGCCTGATATGGGGACTCGATAGTGGACCGCAGGACTATCTAGGTAGTATGAACAGTGGGCACATTGGCGCACTGCGGTGCGGCCTGACCAGTCCGGTGAGACAGAGCCTCAAACTGCCCGGCCACCACGTCGGGCTGCGTGTCCAGGGGTGACTGGGTGTTCGCCAGGCCCGGAGCCAGCTTGGTCAGCCAGCCTCAGGAACAGCTTCAGGACCCTTGGCCGTATCGTGAGCCCCTCTCGAGCTCTGTGGACCTCAGCTCCCCGCATCGTGAGAGAATACGCTGCCGCTGGGTCACGAGCTGGCGAAATTGCCTCATCAATGCCGACCCTGGAGTGACGTTGCCATGTTGCCTGTGTCCTGTAATAACTAAGGCACGACAAGAGGGGCCACCAGAAGTCGCTCAGTACATTGTACAAAGTACAAGGCATGCAGTTCCACTCACGATCACGACCCCAACAGAGGGCCAGCAGACCAGCAGGGCCACCAAGAGAGGGGGCGTCCATCATCAGTCAGCATGTGCCAGCTGGCCTGGTGAGGGGTTCGCTCGAGGGGCAATCATGATGATGTGAAGGCCGACCGAGGTCGACTCTGGACGGAAGCTGTCCGCGTACTAGCTGCCAGCGCGCAACCTG
The DNA here is from genome assembly GCA_039880775.1 of Diaporthe vaccinii. Taxonomy (NCBI): domain Eukaryota; kingdom Fungi; phylum Ascomycota; class Sordariomycetes; order Diaporthales; family Diaporthaceae; genus Diaporthe; species Diaporthe vaccinii. Next base: position 1,440,441 of record JBCEDN010000002.1, read on the forward strand.
CGGACTGCGGACTGCAGAGGTCACGTTCTCGACGTGTTCTCCGGAGCTCCAGCCCCCATCGCGTCTTCTCTGTCCCGAAGGACCCAGCAACGCGTTCTTCCACGGTCACCCAGGTGTTCGCCACCCCAGGAACCCGCGTCTGCGTCTGTCTGCGGTGCATCTGCATCCCGCATCCGCGCCCGCGTCCGCACCCGCACCAGGCGAACACCGAAAAAGCCACAGAATGACCAGCATCTGGGGGCCAGACGGCAGGAGGTGAGAGGAGCTGTCGACGGACCCGACCCGGCACGCCAACGCTACCTTGGCAGCTACCAGCCAGGGAAAGACACTACTACAGTGAGACTATGCAGTAGACATGCACGCCCGATGGCACCCTCGCGCAGCCCGGACCCTGCTCCTGCGATGCCTCGACCTACCGATCAGCAGAGGTTCCCTGGCGTTCCCAGCAACTCAGAAGCCCGAGGAGCTAGATTTGTTCCTGCGACAGACTGCCATGTGTCTATTTTGTGAGTCATAAACGCCAATGGCACCAATGCAGGGCTGGATACCCGCATGCAGTCCCACCGCCCACGAGCCACTCAGCTTCCAGAAAACCACTTCGACAGAGCCGACCCCAGGACTTAGTTCCCATCCCATCTTCCCGCGCTCAACGTCGATTTATTCCCTCTGCGGAAGGGAGCTTGGACCAGCCGGCAAGGACACCAGCTGCTGGTCTTGCAGTAGCACTATGCAGTACCTGCAGGGTTGTCCGACCTCATCTCGTTCCTTTTCCTTTTCGACGACGAGCCGGGGGCCAGCTTTCTTCCATCCACACCGCGTTCTTCCACCGTGGCCCCATCTTGGTCGTTTACCGCCTCTTCCAATGGGCTTCCAGGATCGCATTTTTCAAGCCCAGCCAGGCCCTCGCAGTCTGTACCCCGGCCCCCCGGGCAGAGGACATTGCTTGTGTCCCCGAGGTACTTCCGTCCCTGACCGTCCCAGTATGGGCTGCCCGTGTACTCTCCCGCGGCTTGGCGGGTCTCGTGGTCGCCGGCCGACAGACCACCACACATGGACCGCCAAAGTCGACAATTCTCTGACGAGGCCGGTCACCACATCTGCCCTACCTCGACGTCGAGTGACATGCGCCGGGATTACGGGCTACCTCAGTCTTCGTGTTTCAGGATCGTTCTGGGTCTAGTAATCACAGCAGCCGCGCTGCTATCTCGACACTGCCCGAGTGGGCATCTTGGGTAGCCGCAGATACTAGGCCTCGTACTATCGTACCTTGCTCAGTATACTTCCCAACTTCGCCATGGGCAAGTCCCGAGGCGCTCCACTTTCGACTTATACACGCCTCGAGTCGGCTGATGGCGCGTCCGCGCCCATGTCCTGTCCAGGTCGGCTCATGGTTCCGGACTCCTCAACATGGACCGCGAGACCTGACCTGCTTGTTTTGAACCGCCTCTGGTCGACCGCTCATCTGGGCAGTTCTCTAACGAAGATTTAAACATCTGCCACATCCCCCCTCAACGATGCCACTTGTTTTGCATCATCTCCCCATCCTTTCTGTCGCATCTACAAACATTGTTCACTGAGGTCTTCCTCGGACTTCACTCACACCTATTATCCTCCCTTCCAACAATCTTTCCTTCCTTCAACATCTGTTAGAGAAATAGGCCCAGGCCGGCCGTTTGATACGTGACCTGCCTCTTCGCATCGCTTCGCAGCGACTGTGCGCCTTATTCGCCTTCACACCCCTTTTTCCGTCTTGCTCTCTTCCTGCGACTACTACATCGACACCTACGGAGCGGGCCTCCCTTGTCGCAGACTCATTTTTCCCATTTTAAAATTATAATCTTTGTTGTCGTGTGTCTATTAGACACACTGACACTTGTCTGCTCGACATCATGTCCACGTAAGTTGCGTTGATCCCCGGGCTTGGAGATCAGGTGGCCGCGGGCGCTGTATGATCTACAAGCCAATATCATAGTACATGGTCAACATCGCTGACATTGCTCTTCTACACAGTCTGGCAGGGGATGTTCAATTCGACTTCACGTTTCCGTGTAACCCAGCTACACCTCCCAGCTTCACCTTCGACCCTTCACTGCTGGAGATCCCTTTCACCCACAACCATGGCCACTCTGGCCACTCTCGATCAGTTTCGAACGTCTCCAATGGGTCTTCTGTCTACTCCTTCGAGTCGTCGCCCTCCGACTCGATTGTGAGCACCAGCACACGCAGGACCACGCCGTCGCGGTCTCCCATCCGCACACATGGCCCCATGCTGCTGCCCAAGATCCGCTCCCAGGATCAGAACATTGTGCCGAACGCGGTCCCCCAGCCTCAGGCAAGGCCATCCAAGCGCGCAAGGACCTCGCCGGCACCAGCTCCAGTGCCCAACAGGAGCGCCTACCGCCCAACACACCAGCGCAGCTACACAAACCCAGAGACCATCAGCTACAACCCTACACCGGTTGTGTCTGCTGCCTCGTTCCCTGCGACGCTCCCGGAGGAGTACAGCTCCTCAGGCCTGCTGTGCTCCCCAGTCATGTTCACAGATGCTGAGTTCACCTCCGCAACAACAACGACAACACTGGACAACCGCGCCCAGCGCGCATCGTCGTGCAACCTTGACGAGGTCACGATAGAAAAGTATGGGTTCCCGACGTACCGCCAGATGCCCTCCTACGTCGCCGGACAGGCGGCCAGTCACTCGGGCAGCCCCACGCCAACACCTCAGGCCACCCCGGCCATGCTGCCGGTTTCAACGCCTGCGGACTTGACAAACCTCCCGGCCCCATCTTCGTACTTCCAGCCTTACCAGCCGCCCTACTCATCGCGCGGCTCTTCCCCCATGGCCCCGGCTGCCAGTCTCACACCTGAGCCTCAGCCCATTGAGCCCGTCCAAGTCCTGCAGCCATCAGCCATGACATCCGCCCCCACCACAAGCCTCCTCAACTACCTGACCACTTCCAACCCTACGCCCAGCCTGGTCCACTCCATCGCCTTCCCCTTGAGGGATCCCCATATCAAGCACTTCTGGTGGGACGTCAGGCAGATCCGCCAATGGACCTCCTTCAACACCTCCACCATCATGTCACTCGCCGGCGGCGCGGCAAGCAGCCTTCTCACCTGCCCGGTGCCGGAGAGCTTCCTGCCCAGCCCAATGAGCTCGCAGCGCCACCCTGAGACGGAGACGGCGCTGCACTCGATCTACGCCAACTGGTACCTGCCCAAGCTCAACGCTGCGCTTGCCCTGTCCTCCAACCGCCCCGTCCAGCTCAGCGTGCCGTCCAAGTCTGGACCCCACGCTACCAAGGACACGGAGCAGATGTTCGTCGCGACCATGGCGGGCGACGCTAGCTCTGCTGCAGCCATCTTCGGCGGCAAGCCATCGGCCCGCGTCGTCGGACTGGTCAAGTCATTCGACCGGTTCAACACGGGTATGCGCGTTGAGGGCAACGTCAAGAAGGTCGAGTACCTCAAGGGCCTTGCGCACCTGCACCACGTGATGCGCGAGCACGGTTGCCGATATGGCTTCATCCTGACCGAGATCGAACTTGTTGTCGTGCGCAACGGCCTCGAGGGCACGCCGCACTTCGGCTTCGTCGAGGTCACGAGCTGCCAGCTCGGCACGGCGGCCAGCGACCCCATCGACCTGACCAAGGACGATGATGACAGCAGCAGCAGCGTCCCCATGACCGCCTGCCTCGCTCTTTGGGGCCTGTGCATGCTCGCCAGTGATGAGCCACTCCCTGAGGGCCATGCCCCCGCGCGCGCCGAGATCGGTGCACCCGCCGAGGGTACCCGCAGGAAGGCTCTTCCACGCGACACATGGATGCCGCAGCCCCAGCTGGCGGAGAAGAGGGAGGCCAAGCGCAGCCGCGGCTGGGTCTTCCCCGAGGACGCCGTCGGGCGCAAGGAGCTCGGCAAGAGGGGTGTCCGCTACGGCGGCGCCTGCTGAACGGGGCTGGGCCCTAACTAAGCAAAGGAATGAACAGGAAGAGATGGAGATGATTCTACGATGAGGGACGGGGTCAAACAAAACCCTCCCTCCCCTTTTTTGAGATGAGGAAACCTGTATTTACGATTTGATGATGACTATAATGATGATGGAATATACGAAATGGAGAATATGAACATACAGCATACTCAACATACAAAAGTTACCTGGGTCAGGATGGCTTGCGCGCTTTCTTCTTTGATTTCTTGGACTCTGCTGGCTTCGGGGACTTTGATCATTGGGATAGACGGACTTGGCTTATCGTGATCTTCGGGGTGGTGGGCTTGGACTCCGCTGGTCTGGTCCTTGCTGGGAATACCGTGCACGATGCTGGTTTAGATCTTTTAATGGCGCCCTCATTCTTTGGGTGACGGCGGCTGGTATTCTAGTAATTCCAATAATGCTTCCACAGCTTCGTCGTGCCCTCTTCATTATCGGATGGTTTTGACTTGTTTGTGTCTACTTCTCCTTCTGTCGCTCCTTTCAGTCCATCTCAGAGATTACGCTCTGCTCATATGTAGATAGGTATTTATTCTATGCCCCAATTCCAGTCATCCCCCTTAGACAACCTCGTAAATCACTGTAAGAAACTATACTCTCGTGGTAGGAATATCTCTGCTGGTGAACTATGCCCGGGTGCAGCACCCAGATATCCGCCTATAATGGCCGATCAGCCTCACAGTTGATACCTGAACAAGGGGCTCCTGTCCCCGAGGCGCAGGGGCTCCATGTCGGTATACTTCTCGCTCACTTGGTCCTCGTGGACGCCCGCCCGTCTTCTGTTCAGCCGCCGCCAGGAAAAGTATAGGATAGTCGAGCCGATCATACCGGTGGCCCCCGTGGCTACGGCCAGCCCGTACCCGGTGTCTAAACAAGTTTCTTTGTTAGCGACTGTCGTGCGACCCGCTTGACTTGGTTGAAAAGTGAAGGGAGGGACTCTCGATGGGGTGCACACGGTCAGGACGTACGGTAAACCGGGGCCTCCCTGTCGAGAAACATGAAACTGCCCGCTATGCCGCCAAAGTTTGCGACGGAGGTCAGCATCGACGAGATCATCGCTCGCCGGCCGGCGGGGGCGGTGTTGTTGGTACCCCATGTGAGCAGCATGGGACAGGCTGAGAAGAGGCCTCTGATGGCGACGCACATCATCACGTATGCGGGTGCCACGTGCGAGCCGTGGAGGTCGCCCTCAAAGGACATGACGACGGCGAAGCCGAGGGCCATGGCGAAGAAGGACGGCACGATAACTGAGGTGTCTTTTAGTACATTTCCTTATGCAGTGAAATTCAGAGGCAGCTCCCATATCTGCACCCGACGATCACTTGACTTGCAAGCAGCTCGGGCCCCGTAACGGTCAGAGAGGTGCGGAATCAGCACGCATGCGATGGCGGCCAGGATATAAGGCGGCACACTCAACAGCTGCGCGTTCGTGCTGGTGAAACACATGGACTTCGTCAGCGTGGGCAGGTTGAACTTGACCCATAAGACTTTGTTAGCCACTTGATCGCGACACAGTTTAAGGGATGACGCCTCACCGTAAAAGCCGACAGCCTGGCACGCCAGACAGAAGGCCAAGAGGCACTTCTTCCAATCCGTCAAGACCATCCGCAGCTGATACCACTGGAATCCCAGCTCTCCGCCTTCGACATCACTCCCGTCAGCATTGAGGCCGCCCTGCTTGAGCTTGCGCTGGACCTCGAGGAACCGCAGCTCATCGGGGCAGAGCCACCGGGTCGAGGTCGACGGCAGGTCGATGAGGAAGAAGACCGTGATTATCCCTATGACAATCGTCATGAGGCCCTCGATGATAAAAGTCCATCTCCAGCCTTCATACCCGCCGACTCCGTCCATCTGCGTGATGACGGCGGCGAGGAGGCCCGCGAAGGCGCCGGATATGGCACCCGTGCAGTAGAAGGCGCCGATGCGGACCGACAGCTCCCGCGGGAGGTAGTACGCTGAGGCGAGGTAGGTCGCGGCTGGGAAGAATCCGGCCTTGTGTTTCTCGGCTTAGAGGATGAGGTTGTGTGAGGTACGTTTTGGAGGGAAAGCCGCCCGGAAGGGAAATACTCACTCGAAGACGCCCAGGAGGAAGCGGCACAAGGCCAGACCGGTGAAGCCCTGGACTACGCCGTGCATGGCCATGATGAAGCCGAACGTGATGGCGCTCGCGCCGAGGAACCATGATGGCCGCTTGATCTGTTTGAGGATGACGTTGCTCGGGATGTCTGGGCCAGTATGTCAACCTTCTGTTGCGGGAGGGTCCAACGATTGTGCGGGAAATCACTGAAGAGGATGTACGAGATGAAGAAAACTGATAGGGCGGTGTTATACTCGACACCCGAGAGATTCAGATCTGTAGCCAGGCCCTCAATCTTCGCGTTACCTATATTCGCCCGGTCCAGGCTCGAGACCAGATACAGGAGAGCCAAAAGAGGGAGCATTCGAATGTCAATCTATAGTCAGGAGCAGGCAGTCAGCGAACTAGATTTCCTCAGGCCAAGTGATCGAATATACTGAAATTCTTTGGAAGGCTTCATGCATACCTTGCGATTCAGTCTCGATCTCTTTTGGGGGGGAATCCCTCGTAAAAGTCCAAATCATCTTGACTCATCTCAAGCACCACAAGCCCATCGACTTCGCGAACGCTTGCCGCGATAGTGGTTCTGCTAGAGGCATTTTTCAATACACCATTGCTGATGCTGCTCTCCTCGAATAGAATCTCTGCTGTTTTCTCCTGCCATTGTAAATTTGCAGGTGTAAAAGCTCCAGGTTGAGAGACACAACGCCTCAGGCCCAGCAGAGGATACGCCCGGCATATAACGGACTCGGAAGCAAGCGCCATACTTTGGCCGACAAGCAATTCAAACAAGAATTCATGCCTCGCATTTGAAAGCTTACCAGTCTCACCTGCATTGACTCCCAATCACTGTGCTCGAGAGTCGGAATTCCGGCGTGCATTGAATGGCCGCGTGGAAAAGTTAGTCGGTGATGATAGGAGCATGTGCAAACCCAAAAATGGACACGCCATTGCAGAAGTATTGGGAAATGCCTCAAGAGGGCGATACCTCTCGCTTCAGATTCTGCTCGACCAGATACGGGCCATCCTTCTCTCCATGGCCTCGACAGACATCAGGGCGCATGTGGTGATGCTGAGAGACGGCGAGAGTCACAGCAACCGTCCTCGATGCCATGGCCAGCTCTGGCCGAAGGATACCGAGCGAAGCGAGGACGGATTTTCAGCTAAAAGCTTACATGTCACATCTGGGAGGTGAGCATAGAATCCAAGAAATCAAACCACAACGCTGAGAGTTTCCCTCGCGGATTTAGGAAATCTCGGTCTGACGTGCAACCTTGAAAGGATATCCCTGTTCCCGTGATGCAACTAAAGTTAAGACCTCGGAAGACGGTAGACTAGGGACGGGTCGAGCTGTCCGCGGGTGACGGCCCGCTCTTACCTAGCATGGATAGGCCTGCGTTGACCTGTTCGGAACAGGAAACGGCCGACGGCTTCAGCACAGGACACCTCGAGGTGGCTCGCCGTCGTTGTGGTATTGTGCATGTTGAGAGATGCTCTACTCTGTCAGCTGTTGGTGCTGAAAGGCGTCAGGAGATCATGTTCAAAGCCGTGGTGGCATTTACGAGCTCTAACTGGTGTGGAGGAGGACTCGTTCAATAGGCTCGACCTCTGCCAGGAGGTTCCTAGGGAACGAAAATTGCACATATATGCGTGGCGGGCCGATTAGCAGCCGGCTCTGGGAGCCAGCTGCTGGTGTTGTGATGGTAACCGATGATTTCGAACAAAGGCCATTTCTCTCAGCATACCACACGTCTCCACACGCAGCCTTATGCTGGAAAGGATAGCCAGGGGCTGAGAGCACGCTTGGCTGTTCTTCACGCGACTGACATGGTCCATATTGTTGTTCAGGCCATCATAGTTGCAAATGTTCTTGCTGGCGTACTGGACATCTGAACACTTTCATGTTAGGTATGCGCTACCCCATTCAACTCGGAGTATTGAGCTCAGTTGAGAACCCTTTACTATGTCTATCTCACAGGCACTTGATGATAATAACGGACGAGCGCAATTCAGTAAATCGGCCCGTCAACCGTCTTAACCGAAATTCTGGTAGAAGAGGTACAGGATGGGATGCTGTGCCTTTCTATTCCGAGGTATCTCCATGGTTGTACTCTCGGTAAGCTGTGTCAGTTCGAAACTCGGCTAAGCTAGAGAGAGTATGAACGCCGCATTTGTACATCAACATATGCCTACTTTGTCAAATCCGTCGTATGGATTAGAGATAACTCAATCATGTAATGCAGCCACTGGGCTCAAAGAATCACAATGTTGGCCAAAACTTGAGCTCGGATATTCTTGGGATAAAAGCTCACAGCGATAATTCGGGTTTCTTCAACACGAGATGGATATTCCAAACCACCAAACCCATGAATCAAAGTGTATTTGACACTATCTCAGCGTCCCATACTATAAGGGTGGTTGAATACGAGCAGAGTAACTAGGGATATGTAAAAAGTAAGCAGCATAAGCAATATATTTCTAGAATAAGGTACGACTAAATTCAAACTTCTCTACCTTCTCTCTCCTCTTTTTAAATTTTCTTCTTTATATAGTAGAAGTTGCTCCTATAAAGTTGCTAGCAGTAGAAACATAGCGTTAGTTTCTAAGGTAGATCACTACTAAATGCTTTTTCTAAGCAGACCCCTTCCCTCTAACGAAGATCCCTAACATATAGTCTGTTCAAACAAGGAAGACGGCTATAAGACGTCCTTGAGAGTTACCAAAGAGTGTTAGGAAGGAGATCCTAATTCTACAGGTCTTTCAAGACTTCATTTAGGGAGTCTAGAAAGCTGACATGATGGTTGATGCCCGTATGTATTACACAGATGTGATGGAGGGCCACAGCCAACTCCGAAACCTACACTGCCAAACCATTGCTTAGATCTGTCTTCGCAGTCGGGGTCACATTCATTCGCGTCTCTGAGTACACCGTTTTGACCTCCTTATTACTCGTGAAATTCGTCAGCTCTGATGTTAGCTGCTCAAGGGCTGCCATAGAGTTCCTGATGATGTGTTGGAGGCGGCCTACTTGACCAAAGAGCAGTCACGCAGCTCAATAGAGACGGATCTGAAGTGAGCGGAGAAGTCTCCCTTGATATTCGGTTCTTGGAAAAGGAACCAAGATGTTATAGTGCTCTGCATCTTTGACTGAGGGACTTCCCTCCCCAATACACAACCTCTAAGGCCTTGCGGCGGCATAGTGAGCAGTCTAGGCGTAAGACTTATCGGTGATAGTCGAGAAAAAACTTGCAGACCATTTTAAAATGTGTCCTTAATAGAAAAGGATTCTGCGTTCAGTGATGACTATGACTGGGCTCAAGCAGGTAGTTCTGCAGACAAAGAATACGGGAGGTGGGCGGGCCGGGGGCCTCTGTTATCGTTGGATCAGGAGAGATCATAGGTACGCTGGGCCATATTAAGACTACTTGAAGTGTTTTATTATAAGATCGGACATTGATGTACATAAAATGATTGATCTCATTTGTTATACAAAGCAAGCCCAAAAACCCGATGGAAGCCACATGATCAGCCTCTCGAGCATGTCTTGCCTTTTAGTGGATGGTGTTGCCTATGATATCATGCCAAAAGCAAGACAATCATGGATGGCTGCTCTTATTTGGGACAACCACAACCGGCAATTGCAAATAAGACGGTACGCACTTTAGCCAGTCGTACAGTGACACAAGTCGGGATACCTCCAAGGTTTGAGAGATAGACAAGGAATGGCCCCCGCCCAGTCACGTTAGCGCCTCACGGTGCACTTGTGCATTCAGGACGAGATTTCCACGAGCCTCAAAGTGACTCACCTATCACAGCCCAAGTGCTCTGATGGTCCTGACTCCTAGGTCGATGCGTCCGGGACATATAAAGCGAGGCACTGGTAGAATATTCTCGAGTTCCTACTTTCGAACGTTTTGATTCCAAACCCCGCATTATCCATCCGCCTTGCCCTTGACTCATCATGCAGTTCATCACAGTCGACGTCTTCACGGACACGTCCTTCCTCGGCAACCCCCTAGCGGTGGTGCTTGTCGAGGAAAAGGAGCGAGCCTCGCTGGGAAAGGACACGCAGCAGCTCATCGCCAAGGAGTTTAACCTCTCCGAGACGATCTTCCTCTACCTCAGACCGGGAGAGACACTGCAGCACCCGGACCGGTCCTCGAGCGCACGCGAGGTCAGCATCTTCACCATCGAGAGCGAGCTTCCCTTTGCGGGCCATCCCACCATCGGGACGACGTACCTGCTCCTCCAGTATTTGGGGTGGGACTTCGTTGACACCATAACCCCGCCATGTGGGCCCATTCGCATCTCCAAGTCGGCCGACGGCAGGGTGACGGCGAACATCCCCCACGATGTCCACCTGCACTCGCGCACGCTGCGGTCGCTCTATGAGCTAGGCGACAAGGGCGTCAGGGCCCAGATCGAGCCCGCGCTCCACGGCGACGACGCCATCCGGGCCGCCGAGCTCGACGCCCCCATCTTGAGTATCGTCAAGGGCATGACCTTCCTGCTCGTCAAGCTCCCCAGTCTCGAGCACCTCGCCCAGGTCGACGTCCGCAAGCGGCTGGATCTCGGTGAATACGTGAGCCTTTTGGATGCAGGACCATGGGGGCACGGGTTCACAGCGAGATATTGTAAGCGAATCTCCGCTTTTCTCTATGCTTCTTGGCACTGGAGATGGGTCCCCGCCATGAGGACCCGTCTTGAGGCCATAGTGAACAATGTAGCACTAACGAGAGATTTGACTAGACTACGTCCCGCAGGCTGTTGTTACCGATGAGAGTGGGATTAGGAATGAGACCATCCGTACAAGGATGGTGGAGCTCGACTTCGAGGACCCGGCCACCGGTTCTGCGGCGTCTTCGTTGACGAGCTATCTGAGTCTGAAGGGGGATGCTGATGAGACCAAGTACCGCATCACCCAGGGCGTCGAGCTCGGAAGGGAGAGCGATATTGAGACCCACATTGTCTCGAAGGTAGGCTCAGACGGAACGAGGGCGATAAAAGAGGTGAGGCTCGGCGGAACGGCAAAGGTGGTTATGAAAGGGGAGATATTCCTCTGAATTCCTTCCCTGACCACACACTCATTTGATGGACTGGGTCTTTTGCCATGAATTGCGATAAAGCCTCGAGATGGGATGAGCTGTTGACGTGAATCAGTGGGTGAGCCTGACGTGCTCCAGGTGCGTGCCCGTTGTCTCAGGGACCTGTTATGTGTTAGGCATATCCGCGATCACATACGTTTCTACAAGGCATGATTGCCGAGAGTATTTTGACCTTGCGGCCACTGTTTCCGAGCTCCGGGGCTGCTTTGACGGTGCCTGAATAGAGGCGCATGGGTAACAAGGATGCTTCAGATAGCTGATGGGACGGATGATTCAGGACAGTAGCATAAAACCTTGGATGGGTTGCAGCAACGCATGCAAGAACGGCTCTCCCAGAACCCCGGGTCTTGTTGACATGCCCGAATGACATGACATTAGGTTGCAAATCACCAGACAACAAAACAAGGTTGCCCAAGCTGACTGGAAATTCATATTTCCCGGACAGAGTGACGTGACTTGCAAGGTCATCACGCGAGCCGGGCGGGAGAGAAGAGGGATGTTTGAAACAGGATGACGAGTATTTCTATTCCCTTGGATCTGAATTTGGCTCCCGACTTGATTCATTCAAGACCCACATAACGAGAGTACCTTGGCGGCCCGGCGGCCCTGGCATGGCAAAGACGAGATTTCATTGAAATGGCTTTAAATTGAACGTCGGGCCTGTGCAGGTGTCAAGGTTGGCACGAGCCGAGCGATGGGAGGCAGAATCTGGGGAAAGCCAGTCATGAAAGGGGGGGGGCCACAGGGGGCGACTGTGGACCGTGGACCTCCGCTTCTTCCCCGCCGCTCGCTAAGCGTAGCTTCCCCACACAAAGGGAAGATCAGAGCCGATGTTCTAGAAAAACTCGGGCAGGAGCCTGGGGTCTGGACAAACCTTGGGACAACATTGGGCTGACAGCTCACCCTCCCTCCCCGCGCCAGCACCTTCCAGACTGGCTTTTCGAGTATTCTTTGCTGTATCCCGCACAATTCTCGCTTGTGCCAGATCCCTAGATGGTCGCGAATCTGTCACAATTCTTTGTGACTCCGTTTTGATTGAGCCTCAACCTTTGTGACCCGCTGCCCTGATCCAGTCGCTGCCCTGCATTAGGACCCTGCTTATAAGACACCTTCCACTTGGGCCTAGCTCATTACGTACATGGTTGTCTGGATATCCAAACCCGACTCAAACAGTCCAGCTGGAACCCGAAGTTCCGTCGGACGCCATCGAGCAGCCCTCGTCGTCTCACCAACCACCACCACATCATCCAATTTTCCTGTCCCTGTCTCCTCGCCCAACTCGCCAACCCACACATCCATAAAGCCTCCCCTCGACCTCGAACGCCATTGCATGCTGGCGTCATGGAGTCTATCCAGCTGGCCCAGATGCTAGCTGACATCTCCGATCTCAGCGCTGCCGACAAGAAAGCAGCAGCAGCACTCGTCAACGCGAACAAGGCCCTCAACCAGCAGGCCCAGGCCCAGGCACAGGCCCCAAACCAGAATGACAGCCTCAAGCCCCCTGCCTCCACCGCCGGCGCATCGCGATCCTCGTCCTCAGTATCGAACAGCCGTCTCGACAAGTTCGGGCGCCGCATCCTGACACCGCCCATGACGCGAACAAACTCGGCCCAGGGCTCCGGGCCGGGGACGCCGCGTGGCTCTGACGTAAGTCCTTGACCGGTTTTTACTCCCGCCAGGTATCACAGAACAATATGCTAACGTGCAGCTTGTGCGCAACAGCCTGAGGACGACGTCGACCGCGCGAGCACGCTGATGGCCCTGTACGACATCCGCAACAAGATCAAGCAGCAGGACAACACGAGCCTGATCAGGGCGCGCGAGAAGCTCGACGCTATGATCGCGAAGCAAAAGGCCGCGGTCGAGAAGCAGGGCAAGCAAGGGGGCGACGCGTCGCAGGTCCAGGAGAGACCACGGCCGACCTCGCGCTACACCTTCCCAAGGCCCGACGCGACGACGGGCAACACGGAGAAGAAGTGAGCGAGCCCGGCATTCGAACCGTCTTTGGCCATGGCGCATGAAAAAGGCAAAACTATATTCGTTTGGCGCGAGGCGTTTTTAGGCATGGAAAATCCTCTCCGACAGTGACTACTTGGTAAGGTGCGGTATGGACTTGGGAATGGGACGGGGTATACTATAAATGATCTGTTTTATGAACGGCCAACGGTAATGAGACGTCAGGTTCACGGCTTGGTGGAATTGTACAAAAAACATGAGTGTTTCTTGGGAGGCCGATTAGGTCTGTATCATAGACGGTTAATGCAACCTTTCTCTTATACCTTGTTGTGACCACACAACGATTCTTAGCAGTAAATATTAAAATGATGCCCTGATAATGCCACTTTCTCGAACGTGTGCCTACACACAGTTGTTCTGCAGATGCCTCCTTGGCTCCTTGCCACAACCGCTCGTGGGTGGCCTTCCTGTGGACCCATCTATGGCAGCTTCAGGCATAAATAACAATAATACAGGTGCAGTGGCCCCCTCAAGCTGTGCCTGTCCAGCTGCAGCAAATGCCACAGTCTGGAATCTCTCACGCTGTTCTTTGTCCGCGAAAGAACATGCGATTCAGTCTGGTTCCAAGCTAATAGATCCAGAAGATAAATATAATTTTGTCCCCCCAAAAATGTCATCATCGCGCAGGGGAGCCGAGCCTGGTCCGAGCCCGAAGCTCCACTGAAACTGACCGCTGTCGCTAGCACCTGAGCTTGGCTCAACTGCTACAAGACCCCACCCATCCGCAGCCCGCCCTTTTTACAGCAAAATTGCACCTCCGACGTCACGGCCGCATCTTTCGTTTTCCGACTACATCGCAGTCGACTGCGTATATCCAGCATTCTGCCCATCATGGCAACCGGAGTGGATGCCAAGCTCCTCAAGAGCACCAAATTCCCTCCAGAGTTCAGCCAGAAGGTTGACATGACCAAGGTCAACCTGCAGGTCATGAAGAAGTAGGTTCAAGCCCGCGCTGGCCCCTCCCGTTCCAATGCGTCCCGACGCGACTGACGCGTCACTTCTTGTCCAGATGGATAGCGGGAAAGATCTCGGAGATCTTGGGCAGTGAGGATGATGTGGTCATTGAGCTTTGCTTCAATCTCATCGAGGGGTCTCGATACGTGAGTTGCCTTTTCCGAAGTCCCGCCTCCGATCTGCCCGGCTAACATCTCCTCGCCTTTTAGCCCGACATCAAGTCTCTCCAGATCCAGCTGACCGGATTTCTCGACAAAGACACGGCGCCTTTCTGCAAGGAACTGTGGAATCTCTGTCTCAGTGCCCAGACTAGCCCTCAAGGCGTGCCCAAGGAGCTGCTAGAAGCCAAGAAGCTGGAGCTAATACAAGAGAAGGCACGCTGCTCCACCACGAGACCGATTGCCTAAATCCCGCATACTAACGCAGACTGACCAGATCGAGGCCGACAAAGCTGCCGAAGAAGCCCGTAAGAGACGAGAGGAGCTTGAAGCCCGCCGCGGCCGAGGGGGTGGTCGCGTCGACAGCTACCGAGGTGGCCGAGGCGACAGGGACACATACCGTGGTGGCGGGCGAGGTTTCGGGCGTGGTCGTAGTCCGTCCAGGTCACCGCCACCGCCCCGGCGAGGAGCCCGCGATAATTACCGCGGACCCAATCGTGGGCGTGATTCATACGTGCCTGGCGATCGACGCCCTACACGGCGACGATCGCCCTCGAAGGACTCTCCACCGCCTCGCTCTCGCTCCCGCTCATCCAGCCCGTCCGGCAGTCGACGAGCGAGAAGACGTAACTCCTCGTCCCTGGATCGCGATATACGCAAGAGGTCGCGGTCTCCGCTGCCCCGAGAGAACAACTACCGCCCTCGCAGACGGTCACCTTCCTCTGACAGGAACTCACCTGCGCCCAAGCGCCGGCGTTACTCTTCGTCTCGAAGTCGCTCACCTGTTAGGCGGAGGCGTGGCAGATCACTCTCGTCGTCTGGCTCGGACAGGCGGTCTCTGTCACGTTCACGAAGCCCAGCACGCAGGAGACGTCACAGAGACAGTCGGAGCCGGAGCGGTTCCCCTGGCGGTGCTCGTCGAGTCCGGGGTCGAGGAAGACGCGAGCTAAGTCGTAGCAGGTCTCCGTTCGATTCTCCGCGCGACTCCCGGCGCCTGTCGAGATACCGAAGCAGAAGCAGAAGCTCGAGTCGTGGAGGAAGAGGGGGAACCAAGAGAAGCCCACGGAAACATAACACATCCTCCATCTCATCTAAAGACCGTTCGCGAGACAACTCGGCTGATGTTTCCGAAGACGAGAACAGAAGACCCAGACCCAAGTCACCTGCCGAAGATGAAGACAACGAGCCCAAGACGACGACAGCGACAGACGCCTCACCGAAGGTACGCTAGTCTCCTTGACTGGGAAGATGGGAGGCCGGGGTGGTTATTTCAAAGCTTGTACGCGAGACACCTACTGACCAGCTGTCATGTTCTATGATATCTCAGCCCCAGCAGAAGACTACGCAGCAGAGGGCCACTGAACTGAAGGAGAAGCTGCTCAGGGAGCGGCTCATCAAGCTGAGGAGATCCTCAAAGAGCGGATCGAGCAATGTCTGAGGCTAACCTCTGTTGAAGTGTCTCATGTGCGGGCACAGGCACAGGCACACTGTAAGCGTATCTGAAGTGGGTGCTTTTCGCCCCTGCGGCGCTGGCATTCCCTATGCTCCTTCCATAGGCTCGACTACACGGGCCATCATACATAGACAGGCACCTAGACCAACGTCGAGAATGTGCCAGCTTGTACTTTTTGATTTGCCTGTTGGTGATGTGTTTTCCGCCCTCATATATGAAAACTCCTAGCTGCAAAGTTGAGTGCAAGCTCCCGGAGCTCCTGCCTGGTGTAAAGATATGCTCTGGGTGACTGTGGATTACCTTCACAAGCCGACGGGCCTAGTCACTAGTACCTTCTTCTACTTGAACTGCAACGACATCAGCGGAGAGGAAGCGCGATGCATTCAAATCCAAGCGCAGGGTGCACAACTAGCCCGAACCCGTCTTCCTCTTCTTGAACTTACGACATCATCAGCTGTCAATAGCATCCAGTAGTCTACTCCTCAACAACATTCATGCTACTTGTAAGTGCGTTAGTGGGGAGTAATTGGTTGGTTTGACCTTATGGCCGCTGCGGGCTAGCCCCACTACGCTACTCCAATTCAATCGGCCGTCCAGCTTGAAGATGCCGCCGAGAAAGAAAATCAAGCTCAATTATACACCAGCCGAATCGCAACCATCGACCGAGCCAGACGACCGCACAGCTCGCCGCACAGCTCGCCGCACAGCTCATCTCGCAGCTGGCCGATCTGCAAGGGAGGATTTCGACCCCCCCTTTGACATCGAAGACGAAGACCAAGACGACAAGGACGAGGGCAACATCGACGAAGAGAACCCCGATCCCGACGAAGGCTCAGAGCCCGAATCAGACCAGGGTAGACTACTCAAGGCTGCTACACAATCCAACACGGATCTCCAAAGGGGCTTCGAGACTGCCGAAGGACAGCGTGTCGTGCACGAACACCCATCACGCAACATCAGAAAGTCACTGCACTCGTGGAATGCCAGGCGTGCCCCACAAGGTTCCTCCCCGAAAGACCGAGACGCGCCATCGGAGTCTGTAGAGACTGAAGAGTAGGAATCCTACGCTACAGGTCCTCGAAACGCGTCGGCCTCATCATCCCAAGGTGCCGCGGGAAACAGCCCAGGAGAGAGTCTTGCGCCTGCGACAGCAAGCCGCGACGCGCCGCCATCGCCAGGGCCAGTATATATTTCTCCCGGACCACTTGCCGATCCTACTTCGATCGCAGGTGGCGACGAGTCTCCTTCGCGTCCGGAAGCCGACAGCATCACTGCGGCGACACCGGCGACACCTATTGCTCTCCAGGACGAACCCTCCAGTTCCGTTCCGCCGACCACCGGCTCGAACCCCGGCACTGGCCTGTCGAGCGAGACCCAGGGGCCGAGGAGAGTGCACTGGCCCACGGACGACAAGTTGTATGACATCCGTCTAGTGAGCCCAAGGCAACTTTCGGAAGCGTCATCTGCGTCATCGCCATGACGGAGAATAACCAGGCAGCCGCGGGCGCCGAAGCGCCTGGCGGGTTGCCGTTCTACGAGCAGTCGCGCACGCAGCTGAAATCGCTTTTGGCTAAGAGACGCGAGCTCGAGAAGAAGCTGGTGAGTGTTACCTACGAGTTCCCGTCGCGTGTTGTTTGCACGTGGGCGTCTTCTAACGCTGTATTCCGCCGCAGTCCCTCATCGAGGATTCAATCTCCACCAAGGAACAAGAGTATCTCGACTCAACCCCGTCCGGGAACATCATGGCCGGGTTCGACAACTACACCAAGGGGACCAACGCCGCTGCGGCCCAGCGGCGCAAGGGGGGCAACATGGAGCTGCACCGCGTCTTCTCGAAGTCGTCCATATCCTACAACGCGAACGCGGCCGACTCCACCGCGAACACTCCGGGCTCTAGTCACGCCCCGACGCCGGTGAGCACGACGTTCGCGGGCGGCAGCGGCAGCAACCACCCCACGCCGACGAGCGCGACGGCGTCCACGGGCAAGGCCGGAGGCGGCGGCGGCGGCGGCGGCTCGAAGAAGGACAAGAAGAAGGCCGCCATCAGCCTGAGCGTCGACGCCGGTGGGGACAGCGAGAGCGACGTCAATGTCAAGAAGGTTAGGACCAACTTTGGAGCGTCCAGAAAGTAGGAAGATTCTGGTGATGACTATGACCCCTCCGTCTATGAATCAGATCAGGAAGATTCTAGTGCTTCCTACACCCCTCTGGCCGTGAATCGGAGCAGGAAGAGGAAGAGGTAGGAGAGTTGTATCGCCTGTGCTAGTTATTATTCTTCAATTTGTGCTTGGTATTAAAGCGAGGCGTTTCGGACGGATAAGTTGGCAGGAGGACTACGAGCCGGGGGTTGGGCTATTGTGTAGGGCTTCAATGCCGAGAAGCCGGTGATGGATTCGTTCTTACATAGGGCTGTCACATGCAGCAGGATGAAGCAAGTAGGGTCCAAGAGACTACTGATTGCCAAGCATTTGATATAGCACGTCCCCCCCACGCGCAAGAGCTTCATCCTGACAGCATGGCCGGAAAGAGGTGTGCAGCTGCGGGGCATGCCCAGATCGACGTTGCATGCATCCTCAGGCATGTGTGTACGTACATTAGAGCTACGTATGTGACTGTCTACTTGGTGCACATGCACCGCAAACACTATATGCTTCGGAAAGCCTAAGCGGGACACACGAATGAAGAGAGGCGTGCATCGCCCCCCCACCTCTCTCTCGCAAGAAGCTGCCGGCAGAAGGCACTTGGTCGAAGCTCAGGCGCGGCTCAGCGTGTCATCAGGGTGCCCGTCAATGTCATAATCGTGAGGGGTACCCAGGAGCTCCTCCTCCTCCTTGGACCATCTGGACCCGCCCCATTGCGGGGTCGACGGACGGACAAGGCACATTAAGGTGTCTCGACTGAGACAAGGACGTGCAGGTCCCTTTCCCTACTGAGGCAGGAGGCGAACGGTAGTAGAAAGTACAGTATCTAGCAGAGCAGGGCAAAAGGGTATAAGGCTGTTGGGGTTTTTCTTCATCTTGATTTTTCTTGCTCCCTCCAGCACCCCACAGTGTTGTTGTCCAGCCCAGCATCTCACAACCGCGTGGGAGAGAGAGAGCTTCCTGACCGCCTTCATGATGACCATCCGCGCAAAGTTGACCCCGGAGGTGCTGCTGTCGGCGCCGCGTAGATCCGCGGGCAGTCCCAACAGCTCTGGCAAGCTGGTCCTGTATACAGTGAGCTTCTCTACTCTTGACCTGCCGTGCCATCCTCACGGGAGAGAGACATGAGACATAACGGGACCAATTGGGATGAGAGCACGTCACAGCTAACGCGGCCCAGGTGTCGACATACTCGTTCCAAGAGCATAAGAAGACCAATTCGATCCAGGTCCTCGACCTCGAGTCTAACCACGCCACCACCCTGTACACGGACTCAAGCTACAGTGAGCCGATATGGGTGAGCGAGACCGAGTTCATCGTGATCAAGAGCGGCGAGAAGGGCACATCGAGTCTCCTTGTCGCAGACGTGAACAGCCCAGGCGCATCGTTAGTCTCGCATTTACCAATTGCTCTCTTTCTTGGCTTATATTGACTCCTGTCCCCCAGTCCCAAGGAGATCAGCAAGTTCAGCGGGGGCATCTCGAACTTGAAGATAAGCAAGCTCAGCGATGATACCTTCGCCCTGGCATGCTCCGCCCTGGTGGACCCCTCCGGAGCAATCTACAACCCGGAGACCGAGAAGAAGCCGTACTCCAGCGCCAAGGTCTACACCAGCCTCTTCGTCCGGCACTGGGACTCGTGGGTGAACGATAACCGCAACGCCATCTTCTATGGCTCGCTCAAGAAGTCCTCGGGCGGCGCCTTCCGCCTCGAGCCACCTGGCTTGATCAACATTCTGGCCGGCACGCGGCTCCAGAGCCCAGTCCCCCCCTTTGGCGGCACGGGCGACTTCGACATCGGCCCCATGGGGATCGTGTTCGTGGCGCGCGACCCGGACCTCAACCCGGCCACGCACACCAAGAGCGACTTGTACTACGTTGCCCTGTCCAGCTTCACGCAGGCCAAGCCCCCGGCGCCGCAGCTCATCAAGACAGGCAAGCTGCGTGGATACAGCGCGGCACCGACGTTCAGCCGCGATGGCAAGTCGGTCGCCTTCACGCGCATGCGCGACGTGCAGTACGAGAGCGACAAGCCGCGGCTGCTACTCGTGCCGGACGTCGCGGACCTGTCCAACGTGCAGGAGTTCTACGAGACGGCTGACGGCGAGGGCGGCTGGGACCGCAGGCCCGACAGCGTCCTGTGGTCCGCCGACGGCAAGGAGCTCTACGTCGTGGCCGAGGACCTGGGCCGGTCCAAGCTGTTCAGGCTGCCCGCCAGCCCGCTGCTGGCCAAGCAGCCGCCCGAGGTCGTCTCGGACGTCGAGGGCAGCATCGGCGACGTCAGGGCCTACCCGGGCGACAAGGTGTTCGCCAGCGGCTCCAGCCTCACAGACAACTCGCTGTACACCGTGATAGACCCCTCGGCCAAGACCACCAGCCTCGCCTCCTCCAACACCAAGCAGGGGCGGGCGTTCGGCCTGTCGAGGGCGCAGGTCGACGAGATCTGGTTCCGGGGCGCGGGCGACTACGACGTGCACGCGTGGGTGGTCAAGCCGTCCGACTTCGAGCCGTCCAAGAAGTACCCGTTGGCGCTCCTGATCCACGGCGGGCCGCAGGGGATGTGGGCCGACAGCTGGTCGACGCGGTGGAACCCCGCCGTGTTTGCGGAGCAAGGCTACGTGTGCGTGATGCCGAACCCGACGGGATCGACGGGCTACGGCATGTCCCTCGAGAACGGCATCCGCGGCGAGTGGGGCGGCAGGCCGTACAAGGACATAGAGCTGTGCTTCGAGCACGTCGCCGACAAGCTCGGCTCCTACGTCGACGTCAGCCGTGCCGTCGCTGCGGGCGCCAGCTATGGTGGTTATATGATCAACTGGATCCAGGGCCAGCCGCTCGGCCGCAAGCTCAAGGCCCTCGCGTGCCACGACGGCGTCTTCAGCACCCTCAACCAGTACGCGAGCGAGGAGCTGTTCTTCCCTATCCACGACTTTGGCGGCGAGCTGTGGAAGAACAGGGAGGGCTACGAGAGGTGGGACCCCGCGAGGTATGTGGACCAGTGGGCGACGCCGCAGTTGGTAAGTAATCAGTACCTGTCCATTACCTTTCCTGTCCATTTCAGGGACGTCTATGCTCTGTGATAGTATGTATAGGAAGAAGGGGCGTCTTGCTAATTTCGGTGTAATTCGCGCCGCCTACAGATTATACACAGCGAGCTCGACTACAGACTGCCCGTGACCGAAGGTCTGGCCGCCTTCAACGTGCTACAGTCTCGGGGTGTTCCCAGTAAGCTCCTGGTCTTCCCGGACGAGAACCATGTAAGTTCTACTGCTTCAACCCACATATGGTTTGCACCGACTGACGCTTGGCCAGTGGGTGTTGAAACCAGAAAACTCCCTGGTCTGGCATAATGAAGTGATTGGCTGGCTCAATAAGTACTCTGGTATTAGTGACGACAAGGGTGACACAACGGTGTCACGATGAGATGATGGTGATTCTGGCATCCTGTAGTGATGATGGTCATCATAGTGTCAAATTGTAAACACTGTTATCTGCCACTCGAAACAGCGAGCAACACGGCCGATAGCAAACCATATTGCATCAATTGTGCCTCTTTTAAATCCCCTCCTCGCTCGTCCAGATCCAGCAACACCGACTATCAGCAACCCGACACACCCCAAATCAAGCTCACACAAGCCAGACTCTCATAAATTCCTCCCCTCCCGTTGATATGCCATCAGACTCTTGACACCGGCTCGATCAGTCATCCATGGAAGGCCACTCCGAATGCTTCAAGGTCATCTCGATGTCGTTCCAGGCCAGGTCTCTGGTCGGTTGGACGAGTCGGCCGCCGCCTTTGCGCGAAGATCGCTTCTCTTCATGTATCTTGTCGGGAAACCGCTCCTTCAAAGACTCCTGGAACCAACGGGAGAGGACTGGATCCCGAATGCCGTCGATGAAGCGACAGATGAAAGCTCTCTCGTACTTTCCGTAGTTTCCCGTCGTGAACTCGTCGCGCATGGACTTGAAGTAGTCTACGAATTCTTCTTGCCGGGCTGCCGCGCCGTCTTCGCGTGACTGCATCTTTCCTCCGCCGCGGTCTTCTTCGCGACGGGGCGCTTCATCATCCGCACGGGCCCGCTTGACGCCCTGTGGGTACGGCTGTCCAAGTGGCCTGTCTTGCTCCACAGGGAAGGTACGAAGGGTCGTGACTTCCTTTTGCAAGGAACTGATCTCTTGGCCGTATTCGTTGTGGCGGTTCTGGAGGTTGGTGATGACTTCCCGTAAGGCTTTGATCTCTTGGTCATAGCGCTCTTGGATGGAGGTGATCTTCTCGTGAAGTGCTTGCTCCTGCGCGAGCTGCATGAACCTGGCGATCGTTTGTGACATGGCTGCTGCTGGATTTGGCCGTGTCATCTTTGCGGAAATGAAGGCTCAGGAATGGTGCTACAGCAGGAGGCCTGCAGATGTCGAGATCAGTGGAAATGAGGACGTTCGGTCACTGAGCCGGTGGATGTTCTGCGTAGCACCTTCCTCCCTGGTATGGAAGGCGCACCAGTGGACAGGCCAGAGTAGGCAGGTACCTCTTCATCATAAGGTACCAAAGCAGACAAACCCACATCAGGTCATCACACAGCAAGTTATCCCATTGTCGGTTATCCCATAGGAGGATATCACTTAGGAGGTCATCTTAGAGGAGATTATCCCAGAGGAGGACACCACGTAGCAGGTTATCCACAAGAGGTTATCCCATCAGAGGTGATCCCACTGGAGGTGATCTCACTGGAGGTTATCTAAAAGCAGGTTATCCCGTAGGGGGATATCCCATTGGAGGATATCCTATCACAGGTTGTCCCGCAGTGCTTGGTAGATGGAAACCCAGGGCGGTTGTCTCACGGAAGTGGTGCTTATGTCAGCAACTTCCGGAGGGCTGCAGGGGTTCTCTGAGTACCTAGGTACCTAGTTACGTACCTGGGGCACAAGCCCCTCCCTCTCCGCGCGGTCACCATCAAGGTTCGACCGGACCTCGACCAGCAACCTGCCACCTTGCCAAACTACCTAAGCTTGCCTGAGCCACTCACTCATTCATTTCCTTCCACTTTTTCACAAAGACCCCAACATTTCCATCTTGTTCACCCTTCTCATTTTTCTTCGACTCTCGCATCTCCCGAATCGGATTGTCGGAGATGATCATCATGACGTCGCTCAAGATAACGCGAGGCTGAGGCAGCTTGCCAGGCTGTCTTCGACCCGTCGACGCACATCGTCCTTCCCTTCGAAAACGCGTTGGTTTCGACCAGTCACTCAAGGCCAGCGTGCCTCGACCGGGATTGATGGCTGTAAGACAGCACAGCCGTCCAGCAATCAGGCCACCACGCGACCACGCCACTATGGCCGCAAGCAACCCCGCAACTTGACCGCACGCGCCACAGTCATTGCATCCGGCGGGTAGCAGTGCTTGTGCCTCACCTGGGCGAACACCTCCAGTCGGCCACTTCTGATGTTGCACTGCTATGCCACTCATCATGCCGTTGGCTTCTACTCAGAAGTCCGTCGGGCAGCCGAAGGCGTGAATGTGCTGATATTTTTCGGTCTGGAGCAGATTCCCGGCTCGCATATTTGCCCTCTGTCCCCCTGACAGTCCTGGCCCTGTGACGCTCGAAACTTGAGCAGGAGGGGGGTTTAGGGACAGATCTAAACAGTCGGAAATCCTCAGTGCGGATTCCTCACCTGGGGCGGACATCGCAGGGGAGCACACCTAAGATGTGTTCACACCATGTTGCCCACTATCGCTTGTCAAGACGGACGAACGAGTCCAGGGCATGAGGTACATGGCAAACTCTCGTGTGTTGGAACCGTCCAACTTCGCCAGGGCACTCGCCAACTCGACCGAGATCCCCACGAATGCCCGGCGCCATACGCATTGCTACATTCCTGTGTTCGCCGTTTGCTGTCACGGTTCACTTTGGTCAGACTTAGTGATCAACTATGTGCAGAATTTCCGAGCAGACCCAAGCTTCAGGGACTCGGAAGGGACTCAGCTTGGCCGTTCTTGAGCAAGCGATGGCACACAAAGACTACTGCTGATTTCGTCCTGGGCAGGACGTTAAAAGGCCCTTTTCGTTGCTCGGCTACAGTTCGTTGGCTGGCAACTGGATGGTCGTGTTGAAAGACCGTGTGTATTGTTCGGCTAGTGGCTGGCAATCGTTGGTCCTGGGTAGGACTTTAAACTGCCCAACGGTGTCGTTCAGCTGCAACGTGCTGGCGACTAGGATGTGGATGATGATCACGACGCAATGAGGGATCATTCCACGGGGCAC